>JAVTVX010000019.1:12608333-13972500 GCA_033439265.1 Dillenia suffruticosa
TTAATTTTTTTAAAGAAAAAAAAAAGAATTTCTCTCTCTTTTTCTCTCTCTACAATCATAAAAATTTCTCTTCAAGAATGGTTTTCAACAAATTTTCATAAAACTACTATTATATTAATTATTAAGAACATCATAACTTCTGCCATTAACGTAGCTTAGCTATTGTCTTTCTATGATAAGGTAGATCAGAGAAAGAGAGACATTAGATATTTTTAAAGAAAGAAAAATAGAGGTAGAAATGAAAGAAAGAAGACAAATTCTCTAATTTATTTCTACTCTTTCTAAGTAGGAACGGAAGTCAACCGTTATTTGAGCTCCTGGAAGCTCACCTCACAACGGTCACCCAAACAAACTTGACCCCCTTCTTGGTCAATCTCGACAACAAAACAGCTATCCGGGAGAATCCCTCTATAAATTTGGGATAATACCCGGCCAAACCAAGAAAACTACGAATCTCGGTAATTGTTTGTGGCTGCTCCCACTTCATTATAGTCTTTGCGTATAAATATAAATACCATCCGCGGAGACAATGTACCCAAAAAATCCAATTTGTCTCAACCAAAACTCACATTTCGAGAATTTGGCATATAGCTGCTTCTCACGGAGTATCTGCAATACCACCCGAAGGTGCTCAACATGATCTTCATCACTCCGTGAATATATCAAGATGTCATCGATGAATACGATGACGAACCAATCCAAATAGTCGTGAAAAACTCGGTTCATCAAATCCATGAAAGCAAGTTGGGCATTAGTTAGCCCAAACGGCAGGACTAGAAACTCTTAATGGCCATATCGGGTGCGAAAAGCTGTTTTGGGCACATTTTCGACTTGAATTCTCAACTGATGATAACCTGAATGGAGATCAATCTTAGAGAAAACCCTGGCTCCTTGCAGCTGATCAAACAAGTCATCGATACGTGGCAGGGGATATCGGTTTTTGATGGTGACTTTGTTCAACTGCTTGTAGTCCACACAAAGCCGAAATGTACCATCATTTTTCTTTACAAACAGCACCGGAGCACCCCAGGGTGAAGTGTTTGGGCGGATAAACCCCTTATCCAGAAGTTCCTGCAACTGAATCTTAAGCTTTCTCAATTCCGTAGGTGCCATTCTGTATGGCAGAATAGAAATAGGATTCATCCCTGATATTAGATCAATTTCGAAATCGAACTCCCGAACTGATAGTAATCTAGGAAGCTTCTCGGGAAACATATCTGGAAACTCCTGTACCATAGGGACATCTTCAAGTCTTGGTCCCTCAATGGTGGTGTCGACAACATAAGCCAGATAAGCCGCACTACCACGGCGTACCAAGCATCTGGCCTTCATAACAGAGATAATACAGGGGGACAATATTCGTCTCTCGCCCCGAAAAACTAATAGTGGCTGCTCGGACCTTCGAAACTCAACCTCTTTTGTGAAACAATCCATGGAAGCCCAGTATAAACTTAACCAATCCACCCCTAGGATGGCATCGAAATCCGTGATAGGGAACGGAATCAAATCTGCCTCCAATACTGTTTTCCCAATACCAATCTCATAGCCCCTATAGACTGTATCTCGAATGATATGCTTGTCAAGAGAAGTGACTACCTTATCTCCTCATCAAGTGATGAGAGAGGTCTATCAGAATGGCGAGCGAACGTGTCGCTCACATAGAAAAATTTGACCCGGTAATTATAAGAATACGGACATCGATACCGAATATTCGTATGGTACCTAAAAGTAAGAAAAAGATCAACAGAATTTAAAATGCGAAGAAAAGGTGAACGAATATATATATATATATATATATCAAACTAGTTGAGCTTCTAAAGCTTTAACTAGTCAAAATTATACATCGACATCATGATATACAAAAAGCTCATACAGAAAGTATAACAAAAGTACTACACTGAGGGGTCTACATGAGGATTACCCATTATAACATCAGGGTTTGCCTGTGCGTCCTCCTGTGTCATCACAAACACACGAGTCTGGGCCCTAGACTGCTGTCACGATGATCCTGGTACTATATTACTCCCGGTTGCAGTCCGAGTAGCGATAAGAGCTGAGTGCACAGGTGCCCCCTGCTAGCCTGTGGCAGACGTACCAGTACGACTCTGTAAAGTCGATCCTCCTCGACCTAAATCTGGACAGACACTCCTAACGTGACCTTGTTTCGTACACTGGAAGCAAGTAACTGTACTCTACATGCCCCAAAGGCATGGTGGCTACTACATCTACGGTAGAAAGGTTGTCTCTGTAACGTCGACTCTGTGATGTCGTATTTTTGTACGAGAAATTTTATTTATTTATATTGATTTTTGATTTTGGGGTATTTAAATTTTATTTTTGGTATATTTAAATTTAAATCCAGCTGAGTACTGCGTTTTGAAGCAAAACCCAGCACCCCCCTTAAAATTGGATTATGGCTTTTAGCCCTAATCCCTTTCCCCTTTCTCTCTCTCTCTCTCTCTCTATCTCTTTCTCTTCTCCTCCGCCACGGTCCCTCCCTTCCACCACCCACCGCCACTGACCCTCCCTCCTCACACGAGCACACTAGGCTGCAGTGCCTCCTTCATTGCTCGAGCGCGCCACTACGCTGAACCTTCTGCCCGAGCACTCCACAGCGCGAGCGCGCACCTGCTCGAGAGCACGCCTGTGCACGACTGCGTGCCTACACATTAGCGCGAGCCTGCACACGAGCGCGCTCCAGCCCATAGCGCACTACCCCTGCGCGACCCCAGCATGAGCTAGAGCACACTCCAGCGTAACCGTCCGCACGAGCTAAGCTCACGATCTCCCACGAGCTGCACGATCCTTGCACGACTGCAAGCGCGCCCCAATACAAGCATGAGTGCTCTCTAGAGCGCGACCCACTACACAAGCGTGCCCAACATGAGCGTGACAGCGCTCCAGCGCGCAACCCACTGCGCGAGTACGCGTGCCTCACAGCGCAAGATCCACTCCCGAGCGAAGCCCACTGTTGACCCATGAACCTACTACGGCCCGCGAAGCCCACTGCGGCTAGCAAGCCAGGCTGCATGCCTGCGAGCCCACCAGCAGGCCAGCCCATCAGCCCGTTGGCCCGCGAGCCCGCTACGGCCCGTGAGCCCGTGAGCCCGTGACCATCTATTCCCTTCGAGAGCTCACATGCATCTTCTTTACTACAGGTAATGACTATAATTGGATGTAATTATAGGGTTTGGCGTTTAAAAATTTAATTAGTTGCTAATCTCGTTTCAAATTTGGAAATATTACAGGTTTTAGACCTATTTGATGGGCGAACGAAAGCTACGTCTGAGATTCGAGAAACCCTAGGTAAGAGAAATGCAATTATTTCAATATTTGAATTAAGTTTGTCGAAATTTGGTAGAATTTAGAATCAGAAACTATATAATGTTAAATTCGAGTAAAATTAAAAAAAATGAGAAATATTGAAAAATTGATCATTGGTGAGCCAAATGATTCGAAAGTGATGAAACGGGAATCTAGAAAGGGGATTGTGTCAATTAAAGTTATATTAAATTTGAAAGAAAAATTGAAAATCCCATATTAGACCTTTATTTGATATTAAATTGTGATGATTGATTAGATTTGTCTTTTAGAGACTCGAGGAGTCAATTGGATTGAATTGAAAAATAGGGAGTGACCACCCTCCCTAAAAATGTGAGTGGCACTCTAATCTCTTGTATGAAATAGTGAAACGTGTTTTCTACCGTGTTTTCAATAAAACATACTTTTGATATGTATTGATTTGACGAATGATATTAAAATCTGTTTTGTAATTATTGGAGTGTCTTAAATTATGTTTACGATGACTATGCATCCATGGTTTGAGATGAAACAAAAATTGTGTCATTACTTGAAAATTGATAAATTCCTTTTACGGTTGCTTTGGTATGTAGTTTTGGAATGATTTGATGAAATGTATTGGCACACGAATTTCAAATGTTTTGATAAACTATGTGGGTTGGATGCCCACTGATTATGCATGATATGATTCTTTCTTACGGAACGTTGTGCCCTTGTGATACTATGATAACGACATTGATGATTCCGTAGCTACCAAAGGCGTTTGTAGAGGTACGGGTTGGCCGGATACGCTTCTGCAGGAGGTATCCATAAACATGATTGATTCTAATGGCTATAGGCGCGGCCGGTTGAACCAATGATGGGGGAGAACGTGTGTGACACCACCGTCTAGCACTGGGTGGGGTCCTATACACGATGATGAGTTAGCCTCAGCAAACTCATGGCAAACGTCGGGGTAGAGAGCGATTTTAAAGCCTATGCATAATAAAACTCCCGATGCGTCTGTCCTTGGTCATGGTTGACCTTTGCCAGAATTATCTATGGCTTGCTCTACTATTATTTGATTGTTAAATGGATGCATACATGTTTGTTATTGTGTGATTGATTTAAATGATTTCAAATTGCTAAACATATCATGTTGTGTTGCGAAATGTAAATTTTTGTTTCAAATGATATTATTTGACACTCCAATGGTTCACCCACACTATTTATACTTGATATTATCCCCCTCACTCACTAGGTATCTTCCCATGATACTCACCTCTCTTTTTTCCTTCCTCAGATAGGATTTTTATGATAGAGCGACATTTCAGGCTCTAGAGGGTTTGACAGCATAACCTGAGATTTGGTGTTTACGACGGTGAGATTTAAGTTAAATTTGAAATATGAATTTCGTACTTTGTTTTGACCTTGCACGGTCTTGATATTGAGATCCGTAGTTGGCCGTGTATATTATGAGATGACTATATAACTTATGGGTAGTTGTGTGTATAACTCTAGTTTTGGTTCATTTTACTTGTATTGAGGCATTTGTAAGCGTTTAAACTTTCTACTTGGGAAATTTGTTGTTCATTTGTATAAACTTTAAGCCCGCTCGGTGTGGTGACTGCTCATGCTCTAGTTGGGTATGACAGTAAAGGTCTATGGTTAGGATTGTTGGAGATTTATATAGTCTGGCGTTGTTCTGGATGTCTGCTGTGGTTTATAGGTTGTTGTGAGGCAGGGATGACCATTTTATTTTATTTACAAGTTGATTTTAAATTATATAGGATTATTTGTATATGGAAAATCTCCGATTTATAGGGAGGTTTTGCGTAATTTTTTGTAAAAATACAGCCGGTATTCAGGACAACAGGCAGCTACTCACGACCCCGGTTCGGGGCGTGACAGTTCTATTGGTAGCAGAGCATCTAGGTTAGAGAAAAGATAGTAGTAAATGTCTTCCCAAGTATATGAAAAGTGTTCAATACATTAGAGAGTTTCATACAGTCATTTAAACTCCTGTACTTGGCCATAGGTTTATAAGTTCATCTATTTTATAGAGTTGGATACATAACGCATCTAACCCGTTATTTCGCATTCAAATACTTTGAATTATAGTTTATTTTTTTAACGGGTTAGTTACGGAATAACTAACCCTAATCCTTGATTTCTATCTAATAAAAATATATTCTTTTCGCAAAATTATGTTACCTAGATGTGGTAGGAGAGGTGCTAGATTCGCATCACTTGAAGGTCTTTCAGTGCCTGATACACCTAAGGCACTCGAGGCGCCACGAGTGCCAGAAGACGTTTCCTCTACTCGAGCACGCTCACCGGCACCACCCTCAGCACCTCCACCAGTTGTTACAGCTGAGATTCCTCCACTACAACTCGATACCTTGAGGCAGTGGCAGGAGTGGTACAGTAGATATGGAATGCAGATGTCACCACCTCTACTACAGACTCTAGCGACCGCACCTGCGGCCGTACTTGCTCCTACGACACTGGTTCCTCCTTCTGTGGTCGGTCCTTCTATTTCTACTCCGACTGATGAGACATCGGCTCCCTTGAGGCGCATCCACGAGCTCATACAGTTGGTGAAAGAGTCTCGGCAGCTCGGATGCACAAACTTTTCAGGATCCAGTGATGCCGTAGCAGTGAAACACTGGATCAACAGGATTCATAGGATCCTTACGGATTTGGGGTTATCAGAGGAGCTTAGATTAAGAGTTGCTGCGAGACTCCCCGATGGAGATGCCCTCTCGTGATGGGAGGCTATCCGTGACAGTGCTACACAAACCCTGCGGTGGGAGAACTTTCTACGAGAGTTCGATCATAGGTACTTCACCCCGTTCCAGCAGGACCGGATGAGGACGGAGTTCTTGCACTTACACCAGGAGATGAGTTTAGTTTTAGAGTATAAGACTGAGCTTAGACGACTAGCGGCCTTTGTCCCTGACATGGCTACACCAGCTTAGATGCGGTTCAAGTTTGAAGATGGCATCTAATTGAGCATCAGGAAATATATGACGGTGACTCCCTCTTTTACACTATCAGAGGTATTTGATTCAGTGTATCGGGTGGAAGAGATCGTCCGAGCAGAGGCTAGACAGAGGGAGAGTCACCAAAAGAGGAAGACTGGGTCACAGGGTGGACAGTCTTCAAAGAGGGGTAGAGATTCTGGATATCCCAGAGATTCTTCTAGCTTTAGACCAGCAGGACCAGGATGAGGACCTCGACCACAGAGTTTTGGGGTACCAGCCCTAGAGTCTCTACACAGTCTACTACATAGAGACAGCCCTTCTGCCATAAATGCAGCAGCCACCATGCCTTTGGGGCATGTAAAGTACCAGTTACTTACTTCCAGTGTAGGAAGCAAGGTCACCTTAGGAGTGTCTGCCCCAATTTAGGTCAAGGAGGATTGACTTTGCAGAGTCGTACTAGTACGTCTGGTACAGGCCAGTAGGGGCACCAACGCACTCAGTTCTTACAGCTTCTCGGACTACAGCCGGGAGTAATACAGTGTCAGGATCGTTGTGACAGTAGCTTAGGGCCCAAACTCGTGTGTTTGCGATGACATAGGAGGATGCACAGGCAAACCCTGATGTTATGATGGGTAATCCTCCCGCAGATCCCTCAGTATAGTACTTTTATTGTACTTTCTGTATAACTTTTTTGTATATCATGATGTCGATGTACAGTTTTGAGTAATTAAATCTTTAGAAGCTTAACTAGTTTGATATATATATATTCGTTCACTTTTCTTCGCATCTTAAATATCTTTAATATTTTTCCTATCTCTAAGTATCATGCGAATATTTGGTATTGATGCCCGTATTCTTATAGATACCGGGTCAAATTTTTTCTATGTGAGCGACACATTCGCTCGCCATTCTGATAGACCTCTCTCGTCACTTGATGAGGAGATTATGGTAGTCACTTCTCTTGACAAGCATATCATTCGAGATTCAGTCTATAGGGGCTGTGAGGTCAGTATTGGGGAGACAATATTAGAGACAGATCTGATTCCGCTCCCTATCATGAATTTTGATGCCATCCTAGGGATAAATTGGCTGAGTTTACACCGGATTTCCGTGGATTGTTTCACGAAAGAGGTTGAGTTTCGGAGGTTCGGACAGCCACCATTAGTTTTCTGAAGCGAGAGACGAGTATTGTCCCGCTGTATTATCTCTGTAATGAAGGCTAAATGCTTGGTACGCCATGGTAATATAGTTTATCTGACTTATGTTGTCAACACCATTATTGAGGGACCGAGACTTGACGATATCCCTGTGGTACAAGAGTTTCCAGAGATATTCCTCGAGGAGCTTCTCGGATTACCACCAGTTCGGGAGTTCGATTTCGAGATTGATCTAGTACCGGGGACCAATCCTATTTTTATTCCGTCATACAGAATGGTACCTACTAAACTGAGAGAGCTTCCGTTACAGGAATTCCTAGATAAGGGGTTCATTCGCCCGAGCACTTCACCTTGGGGCGCTTCAGTGCTGTTTGTAAAGAAGAAGGATGGTATATTTCGGATTTATGTGGACTACAGGCAATTGAACAAAGCCACCATAAAAAACTGATATCCCTGTCACGTATCGATGACTTGTTTGATTAGCTGCAGGGAGCCAGGGTTTTCTCTAAAATTGATCTTCGTTTGGATTATTATCAGTTGAGAATTTAGGCCGAAGATATACCCAAGACAGTTTTTCATACCCGATACGGCCATGACGAGTTTCTAGTCATGTCGTTGGGCTGACTAATACCCCAGCTGCATTTATAGATCTAATGAACTGAGTTTTTCACGACTACTTGGATCGGTTCGTCATCGTATTCATCGATGACATCTTAATATATTTACGGAGTGATGAAGATCATGTTGAGCACCTTCGAGTGGTATTGCAAATACTCCATGAGAAACAGCTATATTTCGAATTCTCGAAATGTGAGTTTTGGCTGAGACAAATTGGATTTTTAGGGCACATTATTTTCGTAGAGGGTATTTATGTTGATCTGCGGAAGGTTGAGGCTATAGTAAAGTGGGAGCAGTGACAAATAGTTACCGAGATTCATAGTTTTCTCGATTTGGTCGGGTATTATCGCAGTTTTATAGAGGGATTCTCCCGGATAGCTACTCCGTTATCGAAATTGACTCAGAAGGGGGTCAAATTTGTTTGGGATGACCATTATAAGGCGAGCTTTCAGAAGCTCAAACAACGGTCGACATTCGCTCTTACTTTAGCCCTTCCCATTAATAGTCGGGAGTATACAGTGTACAGTGATGTTAGCCGATAAGAATTTGGTTGAACCTCTGATGCGTAATAAAACCCCCGATGCGTCTGTCCTTGGTCATGGTTGACCTTTGCCAGGATTATCTTTAGCTTGCTCTACTATTATTTGATTTTTAAATGGATGCATACATGCTTGTTATCGTGTGATTGATTTAAATGATTTCAAATTGCTAAACATATCATGTTGTGTTACGAAATGTAAATTTTTGTTTCAAATGATATTATTTTGACACTCCAATAATTCACCCACACAATTTATACTTAATATTATTCCCCTCACTCACTAGCTATCTTCCCATGATACTCACCCCTCTTTTTTCCTTCCTCAGACAGGACTTTTGTGATAGAGTGACATTTCAGCCTCTAGAGGGTTTGACAGCATACCCTGAGATTTGGAATTTACGACGGCGAGGTTTAAGTTAAATTTGAAATATGAATTTCGTACTTTGTTTCGACCCTGCGTGGTCTTGATATTGAGATCCGTAGTTGGCCGTGTATATTATGGGATGACTGTATAACTTATGGGCAATTGTGTGCATAACTCTCGTTTTAATTCATTTTACTTGCATTGAGGCATTTGTAAGCGTTTAAACTTTCTACTTGAGAAATTTGTTGTTCATTTGTATAAACTTTAAGCCCGTTCGGTGTAACGGCTGCTCATACTCTAGTTGGGCATAGCAGTAGAGGTATGTGGTTAGGACTGTTGGAGATTTATATAGCCTGGTGTTGTTCTGGATGTCTGCTGTGGTTGGTAGGTTGTTGTGAGGCCGGTATGACCATTTTATTTTATAAACAAGTTGATTTTAAATTATACAGGATTATTTGTATATGGGAAACTTCCGATTTATGGGGAGGTTCTACCTGATTTTCTATAGAAATATAGCTGGCATTTAGGGTAACGGGCGGCTGCTCACAAGCTTGGTTCGGGGCGTAACAGTCTCTGTGTAGTAGACTACGTAGAGACACTAGGGGCTGGTACCCCAAAACCCTGTGGTTGAGATCTCTGTCCCGGTGTTGCTGGTCTGAAGCTAGAAGAACCTACGGGATATCGAGAACCTCTACCCCGCTTTGAAGACTGACCACCCTATGACCCAGTCTTCCTCTTCTAGTGACTCTCCCTCTGTCTAGCCTTTGCTCAGACGATCTCCTCTGCCCGATATGCTGAATCAATCACCTCTGACAGTATAAAAGAGAGAGTCACTGTCATACATTTTCTTATACTCGTGGCGCCTCGGGTGCCCCAGGTGTTTCAGGCACTGAAAGACCCTCAAGTGATGCGAATCTAGCACCTCTTATACCACGTCTAGGTGGCATAATTCTGAGAAAAGAATATATTTTTATTAAATAAAAATCAAGGATTAGGGTTAGTTGCTCCGTAACTAACACCCTAAAAAAAATGAACTATAAGTCAAAGTATTTGAATGCGAAATACCAGGTTAGATGTAATATCGAGGGAAGAAAAGTCAACAAAAAAAAAAAAAGAAAGCAAACACACTCTTTTCTCTCTCTCTCTCTCTGTCTCTCTGTCTCTCTCCCACTTTCCCAATTCTCTTCTCCCGAAACCCATTTTCCCCTCTGATTCTCACTCTCTGCTTCTCTCTCTCTCGAATTCTCTCCCCTCTCATGCTCACTCTCTGTTTCTCTCTCTCTCTCAAATTCTCTCTCACTCTCTGTCACTTACTGATTCTCTCTTCCTCTCTGTTTTTTTCTTTCTCTACCTCCCGCGGCCGACACCTTCCTGCGACAGTCACCACCGCACGACAGCCCACGCTGCCTTCCTCCCCTATCCGCTCAACCGCGCGCTGCTCTCTCTGTTGAGAGCCTTCTGCGACCATCGTAGAAGCTCCAAGCTGGCGGTAGCAGCACTGTCAAAAATCCTAGGTTGCAATGTCCTGCGATTTCTTCTCTGCGCAGGTAAGGGCTGGTTCGGCTCTGACTACAGTTTTAGGGTTTCGTCTCTCTTGGTAATTTAAGCCTAATTACTAAGCTTTGCGTTGGTTTGGAATGCACTGTAGGTCTAGGATTGAACCGGAAAGATATTCGGACGAGGGTTGTGAACTGCGAAAAACCCTAGGTGAGGAAATTTTAATTCCTTTAATATTCGAACTATTTTTATTGAATTTAGGTTGAGAATACGTATATATTTATTCTGAAATTGTTAGATTCGAAGGAAACGCATTTTCCTGAGAGTTTGATTGGAAATGTGTATGAACATATTTGGATTTTGGAGTTAGAATGGGATAATCTGCCGAATGGAGGATACAGTTGCATTCACATCCTTCTTAGGTTATTTTTGAGGTGTTAAATGACATATGGCATTAGATTGTATTTATCAATTGGAGGAATTAAAGTTTATACAAAATTAAGGAGAAAATTGAAAACCCTTTAATGGGACCTCATTTAACGATTTATATGTGATCAATATTTTAGGTTAAGACCTTCCGAATTAAAGAAGAGGTTGGATTTTGTTGAGTTAGAAATTGGGAGTGAAAACCCTCCCAAAGAGGTGAGTGGATGGCTATACTTCATGTAAATGAATAAATTGTTTTAAAGCAGGATTTGTAAATTGATTTTAAATTGAATTTGAAATGTTATTTGAAATGTTTTGTGAAATTGGTGTGCCCTGAAATTTGATTTGACAATTCCATGACTCGAGTATGATCATTGAATCATTTACACTGTACAATGCTTGGATACCATTTGAAATTTGAGCATGATCTGATTTATTAAATGGATATTTGATAACTAGGAGCTGAAAAATGACTATAGTCTAAGTCTTGCCACGGACCGGGCCATCGGGGTGGCGTGGCTAAGGCTGTTTAATTTAACTTGGTGGTAGGTGAGTTGGAGAGCCTCCACAGGCTGCCGTGATAACGTGGATGCACCCCACGGAGTTCCGGGCCAACACCAAGGGTTGGGATTTTGAGAAAACTGTGAAAAATCTCTTGGTGGAATCTACCAACGGCCATTGGTAGAATAAAGTTTTCGGCATATCCCAAAATTTGTGAAAAAGGAATGCAAATTGTTTGAAATTACTTATACGAGCCATGGTTGTTTTGAAACGACATTGTTTCATGTAAATGTTCTCGGTTTCTACAAATGTATTTAAATGTGATTGTTTGGCACATCCATTTGCACACCTCATTTATATGTTGCATACCATTGCACTCCATTCACTGGATATTTAAAATACTCACCCCCCTCTTAAATCCTTTTTCAGAGGACGCGTAGGGAGACGACGTCCACTATTGCGGATTGGAGGCTTATTTTGTTGATTTTGGGTAGGTATGGATTATGTAAATCTTTTTGGGAAGTTGTAGATCGTTAGTCCATGGAAAGGAAATCCTGTACATCTC
This sequence comes from Dillenia suffruticosa, assembly GCA_033439265.1. NCBI lineage: Eukaryota > Viridiplantae > Streptophyta > Magnoliopsida > Dilleniales > Dilleniaceae > Dillenia > Dillenia suffruticosa. The sequence goes on from JAVTVX010000019.1 coordinate 12,620,269, forward strand.
ATACCGTGTGGATTTTATTGATACTTGTTTGAGTTTCGGGCATGTATCGGTAAAATCCAACGGCTATGATTTGGGATTTCATTATTTTGTATAAAATCATGTTTAAAAGGTATTTGTTTTTTAAATGGGACATTTGGAATATTTATCTTGGATTTTTGTATTTATAGCTTATTTGGTAAACTCTATGAAATGTTTGAGAACGCTGGATTGGCTGGGATGGCCACACTGCATGTATGCATGTACAGGAACCCTTTCCCGATTGTGTGCCGATGTATGCTCGTGTGTACAGGGATGGACCGGATGGGTCCTTTGCATGCAAGTTGTTATAAATTTTTCTATTTTGATGAACTTATTATTTTGGAAGATTTATGGAAAAAAAAATCTGGAATGCCTTGCGCTGTCCCGGTATATGGGGAGGTCATGCCCGTATGCCGAGATAACGCGGTGGTTGTTACGTGCTCGACAAGAGAGTCGGGGCGTGACATTAGATGCGTTATGTATCCAATTCCATAAAATAGATGAACTTATATGCCTATGGCCAAGTATGAGACTTTAAATGACTGTATGAAACTCTCTAACCTAAACGCTCTGATATCAATAAAACTGTCACGCCCTAAACCGAGGTCGTGAGCAGCCGCCTGTTACCCTGAATGCCAGGTGTATTTCTATAGAAAATCAGACAGAATCTCCCCATAAATCGGAGGTTTCCCATATACAAATAAACCTGTATAATTTAAAATCAATTTGTAAATAAAATAAAATGGTCATCCCAGCCTCACAATAACCTACCAACCACAGCAGACATCTAGAACAATGTCAGGCTATATAAATCTCCAACAATCCTAGCCACTGACCTCTGCTGTCATGTCCAACTAAAGCATGAGCAGCCGCCACATCGAACGGGTCTAAAATTTATACAAATGTACAATAAATTTTCCCAAGTCGAAAGTTTAAACGCTTACCGATACCTCAATGCAAGTAAAATGAACCAAAGTGAGAGTTATGCATACAACTGCCCATAAGTTATACAGTCATCCCATAACATACACGGCATACTACGGACCTCAATATCAAGACCGCGCAGGGTCGAAACAAATTACGAAATTCAAATTTCAAATTTAACTTAAACCTCATTGTCGTAAATACCAAATCTTAGGATATGCTGTCAAACCCTCTAGAGCCTGAAATGTCGCTCTATTACAAAAATTATATCTGAGAAAGGAAAAGAGAGGGGTGAGTATCATGGGAAGATACCCAGTGAATGAGAGGGATAATATTAAACATAAATAGTGTGGGTAAACCATTGGAATGTCAAATAATATCATTTGAAACAAAAATTTACATTTCACAGCACAACACGATATGTTTAGCAATTTGAAATCATTTAAATCAATCACACGATAGCAAGCATATATGCATCCATTTAAAAATCAAATAGTAGTAGAGCAAACCAAAGATAATCCTGGCAAATGTCAATTTATCAATGGCCCTGAAAATAAATTGAGATCTGAGGGACAGGTTTAGAAAAGCAGCTGAATTGAGATCGATAGATTCGAGTTTGGGAAAAAGAAAACCAATTGATATTGTATTCACCGATAGGTCTTTTATGTTCGTCCATGTAGGGATTTGAACATAATAGTGGATACATAGTCGAGCCAGCGCGCAAGCCCAGCGCGAGCAGTGCGTGACCCTCTGCACGAGCCCATGCGCGCCTCTGTACTCTCCTGCACGAGCGCCTGCGCGCCTCTGTACGAGCCCCAGCACGGGCTCCCCTGTGCCAGCGCGCCCTCCAGCATGCCCCAGCACGAGCACAGCGCGCGATCTACTGCTTGAGCACGCCCCCGTACGAGCACGAGCGCTCCAGCGCACCCATTGTGCGAGCGCTCGATCCAGCTCGCGAGCGCGAGCCCTAGCCACTACGGCCCAGTCCAGCATGTGGCCCAGTCCGACCCGCGGCCCACCAGACCCCTCAGGCCCGCAGGCCCACCGGGCCCGCCAGGCCGCGACGGCCCGTGACAGTCCGTGTGCCTCTACGAAGGTAAATGACTCAAAGTTTGATTTTCACACTAGGGTTTCGAATCTCTTTAGTAATTGGACTTAAATTGTTCACAATTGTTTCAAATTTGGAAATATTCAGGTTTCAGACCAAACCGACGGGCGAACGAAATCTAGATCCGAGATCCGAGAAACCCTAGGTGAGAGAAAGGAAATCTCTTTAACTCTTGAATAAATTTTGTAAAATTAGGTAGTTTTGGTTGGAAAGAAAAATTAAAGATTCATAACTAGGCCCTTATTTGATATCGAACCGTGGTGATTTGATTAGGTTAGCTATATTGGTGATTCGATTGAGGGGAGCATTGTTCTACGTATTGTGGTTTTATTGAGGAGTGCACTATCCTCCCCAAAATCAGTGAGTGAGATTTATTTCAATACTTTTGTTTAAATATGTAAAATCTGTTTTACAACATTTTGATTAATGAGTATGATTTGTCGTATGTTTGAAATGTTTTGACTGATTTTAAAATTGATTTTTTGTGAACCGATGGAGTATCCAAAAACTGTGTTGAATTATGAAATTATGCATCCATGCGGTTGAAATGTATAATGTGCCATTTTATGCTATATGTTGCATTTAGTTTGTAAACCTGATTTCGGCATATTTTTGATACGATATTGATTTTAGCCTTGAGGGCTTTGGATTGTATTATTCCGTAGCTACGAAGGACACCATAAGAGACACTTTGGTGGCATCCGGATATGCCTAGGCCTGGGGTATCCCATGAGTTGTCGTGATTTGATTATCGACACGGTACTAACCAGGTTGAACCCGAAAGGGGGAGGATTTGGATTTGGATTTGGATTTGGATTTTGATATCCTCTCCAAGTCTAGCACCTGGACAAGATTCGTCGTCAATGTCAGGATAGAGAGCACTTTAAATAAACTTGTATATAACACCCCCGGTATGCCTGTCATAGGTCGCGGTAGACCTCTGTCAGGACATTTTCGGCTGGTAGCTCTATGATTTTAATGTCAGTGCTTTGGATGCATATTTGACTTGATAATGCCTGCAAATAACATATTGTTGAAATGAAAAGTATGATGATTTGAAATATGATTTGTATACTTGTGTTTTGACACTCCAACTTCACACTTCATATTTGACGATTGCATGACCCACTCACTCACTGAGTATTCTTCCCCGAGTACTCATCCCTCATTTCCCTTCTTATTTCAGAGATAGTATTTGGCAAGGAGCGTTGCTTTTAGGACGCTCAGTATCATTGGGAGATTTGATCTGGATCAGAGAAGTTATTGTATATTTCCGCTGCAATTTCGTAAGTTAGTAATTGTATTGGTGATGTATATGTATTATGAGGTCGATAGACGACCATTGTATAATTCTGGGATAACTGTATAAATATGGACATGTCATTGCATAACATTGCATTGAGCTATTTCTGGTTAATTGTGTAAGTACTTGGAATGTGTCATGTCTTAGAAGTGTCCTCTAGGATCGCTCGGTGCCTCCTCTAAATCACTGGAGGGGCGACTAGCGGCTGTCCATGCCTTTGACGGGGCATGGCAGTAGAGGTCTGTGGCTAGGTTGTTGGAAAGTTTTATAACCTTGCGTTATCTGGATGTTGACTGTGAGATTGGTTGATTTTGGAGAGGCCGGGATGGCCATTTGATTATATTACAGGATGATTGTGATTTATACAGGGTAAATTGTACTTGGAAAACCTCCGAAATATGGGAAGATTCTACTCGATTTTTTGTAAAAGTACAGTCGGCATTCAAGATAACGGGTGGCTGTTCACGATCCCGGTTCGGGGCGTGACAATATTCAATCCTGTATGAAACTCCAGTAGGGTGATACAGTAGATCGCATGAGTTGTGATCTTGTAACATATGTAAAATGCTTTCGTGTGCAAGTGGGAGATATTGATTTATAAAGTGCCCGTGTGGGGCATATAACTATTAAGTAAAAATTTGAATTTTTACTTGGGGGGATAATGGGTGGTTAAACTCCATTATCCCAATCACCCTAAACTCTCCTAACTCATCTCCATATTTTACTCCAATACAACCTACGTGATGGTTATTAATTTTGATTGAGAGCAAGTATAAGAATTTTTTCTAAAAGAAAAAAATGAGAGTATGCACATCGGAGTGGTAAGAGGATTTTTCTTAGAGAGAAAAATATATCATTATTGAGGGTTCTACAAAATTCCAAAAAGGGAATTTTTGGATCATCGGACTAAGAATTGGAACGTCGTGATTCTGCGATGATAGTTCGTTATACGTGGCTATTAACCTGACTACGAATAGTTCGTGTTCAGAGTTTGCGATTCCTGAGATTTTTTACATCACCAATTGAAATATACCGTGAACTTGAAATTTTACAATTCCGAAAATTTATTTATTATTGTTTCCGTTGCGTGATTAAGTCACAAAGTCTAACAATCCAAGCCAAGTTCATGCAATGCTTGAACTTGACAAGGAACCAACTCTTTGTCAACATATTGGCTGGATTATCTAACTTGCGAATCTTCACCAGAACCTCTCCCAAAGCAACAATTCACGAAGAATGTGATGCCTGACATTCATGTGCTTGGTCCTCTCGTGGTGCATCTGATTCTTGGTAAGATATTGCACTCTGACTATCACCAAAGATTACCATCTCATCTTTCTTCATCACTAGCTCACTGAAGATACTTCTCAACCCAATTGCTTCCTTCACCGCTTCAGTAATTACCATATATTCGGCCTCATTTGTGGATAGTTCGACTGAGCCTTGCAATGTGGCCTTCCAACTAATTGCACAACCCCCGAGGTTAAACACGTACCATGTAATAGACCCCTCTATCGAGATGCCCTAAAAAATCTGAATCCACAAAATCCACAATACCCTTATCATGGCTGCCAAACTCCAAACAAGCCCTAGTAGTTACTGAAAATACCCTATAATTCATTTGAATGCTCGCCTGTGCTGTTTGTGTGGATTAGCCATATACTTGCTGAATAGAGTGACTGCATGTACTATGTGTGGATGTGTGCAAAATATGGCATACATAAGGCTGTTGACTGTGTGAAGCTGCTGAAGATACCTCTTGATTTTGAAGTGGACACTGATCATAGTTACTCCTTGAGTAACCCTCCATCATCATGAAAGCATCAAACCATTTATGCCACCAGACCACACAAAGATTTCTTAAGCGAACACAAATAGTCTTCTTCGCCCTCAAGCTCAAAACCCTCTGGTTGCTGCTGCATATATATTTTCCCCTCTTAACTTATCATGCAGAAAAGCTAATTTAACATTAAGCTGCTCCAGTTCCATGTCACACAATGCAGCAAGGGATAACAACAATCTTATTAAAGTATGTTTGACTGTGGGAGAAAATATTTCATTGAAATCAACACCACCAACCTGAGTATAAGCGTTTGCAACTAGAAGAGCCTTCAACCTCACTGTAAATCTGAAACCGCTTTTTTCTTCTTAAATACACATTGCCCATTATCTTTTTACCCTTAGGTGGTTGCACCAACTCTGAAGTTTGGTTTCTGTGGAGAGATTTTTTCTCTTCATGCATGCTAGAAACCCCTTATTGTAATGACCGGTAATGGCTTCTAAATAGGAAGATAGTTCACCGTCTTCACAAGTATCTTGTGCAGTGTCCAAGGTATATGCAACAAGATTCATTGTGTCAGATTGAGCAACATTGTTATATCTGGCAGGGAAACGTTGCTATATCTGACAGGTTTCCCAATCTCCCTCCTTGGTGCGTTCTTGGCTATACTATAGCCATCCTCCCCATACTTCCCCATCTGCAGTTGTTTCATTTGTTTCATGTAAGGACATGAAGCAACACTTTTCTCCACCTCAGGTGCCTATTGCTTTTGAAACAGAAAAGAAATGAGTATGTTGTCACACCCCAAACCTGGAGCGTGAGCAGCCGCCCGTTACCCTGGATGCCGGCTGTATTTTTACAGAAAATCGGACAGAATCTCCCCATATATCGGAGGTGTCACGCCCCAAACCGGGATCGTGAACAGCCGCCCGTTGCCCTAAGATGCCGACTGTATTTTTATAGAAAATCGGGCAGAACCTCCCCATAAATCGGAGGTTTCCCGTGTACAATTAAACTTGTATAATCAAAATCAATCTATAATTTAAATAAATGGCCATCCCGGCCTCTCCAAAATCAATAAACACCACCGCCAGCATCCAGAACAACGCAAGGCTACAAGTTTCTAACAGTCCTAGCCACAGACCTCTACTATCCTGCCCAACTAGAGCATGAGCAGCCACTATACCGAGCGGACCTAAGTTTATACAATGGATAACACATTTCCCAAGTAACATTCAAATACGTACAATTGCCTCAATGCAAATGAAATATGAGAGTTAAACTATACAGTCATCCCAAAATAAGTACATGGCCAACTACGGACCTCTATGTCAAGACCTCGCAGGGTCGAAGCTAAATTTAAAGTAAATCTTACCGTCGGAAATACCAACTCTGCTCTAGAGCCTGTAACGTCGCTCTATCACAATAAACCTGTCTGAGGAGAGAAAATAGAGGGGTGAGTATCATGGGAAGATACTCAGTAAGTGAGGGGGATAATATCCAGCATAAATAGCATAGGTGAACAATTGGAGTGTCAAATAACATCATTTGAAACAAAAATTTACATTTCACGACAAAACACGATATGTTTAACAAATTTGAAATCATTTAACCAATCACACGATAACAAGCATATATGCATCCATTTAAAATCAAGTAATGTCAGAGCGAGCCAAAAATAGTCCCGGCAAAGGTCAACCGTGACCAAGGACAGGCGCGTCGGGGGTTTTTATTATGCATAGACTTTAAAACGCTCTCTACCCCGACGTTGGCCATGAGCTCGCTGGGGCCAACTCATCAACGTGTATAGGACCCCGCCCGGTGCTAGACGGTGGCGTCACACACGTCCTCCCCCTACGTGGGTTCAACCGGCCGCGCCTATAGCCTTTAGAATAAATGACGTTTGCGGATACCTCCTGCAGAAGCGTATCCGGGCAACCCGTGCCTCTACAAACGCCCTTCGTAGCTACGGAATCATCATAATATCACAAGGGCACAACGTCCCATAGTATCACAAGGGCACAACGTCCCAGGGCACAACGTCCCACAAGTATCATCACATCATCACATAACTAGTGGGCATCCAACCCACGTAGTTCATCAAAAACATTTTAAATTTGCGTGCCAATACGTCTCTTCAATTCATTTCAAAACAGCATATCAATGCAACGGTATAAAATGAAATTTATACATTTTCAAGTAATGGCACAATTATTGTTTCATTTCAAACCATGGATGCATAGTCATTGTAAATATAATTCAAGACACTCCAAAAATCACAAAACAGATTTCTAAATTTAATATCACACGTCAACGAATGCATATCAAAGCATGTTTTATCGAAAATGCGACAGAAAATACGTTTTACTATTTTATGCAAGAGATTAGAGTCTCACTCAGCATCTACGGAAGGGAAGTCACTTCCTACTGACAAGCCAAATCGGATTTGACCGCTCGAGTCTCCAAAAGATCAACCTAAATCAGATTATCAACATTTAATATCAAATAAAAGCCAAATCAGGGATTTTCAATTTTTCCCTTCCAAATTTCTCCCACCTAATTTACAAAACTTCGTTATAGATTCTCGTTTCCTCAATTTCGAATCATTTGACTCACCAATGGTCAAGTTTCTAATATTTATCATTTTTTTTTGTCTATTTTTCCTCGAATTTCACACATTTCAATATATTATGTAACTCTTGATCTAAATTCGACCTAATTTCGATAGAATTAATTCAAATGTTGAAAATGTTGCATTTCTCTCACCTAGGGTTTCTCGGATTTCCGGATCTAGCTTTCGTTCGCCCGTCAAACTGGTCTAAAACCTGTAATATTATCAAATTTCAATTATATTAGAAACAACTAAATTTCTAACACCAAACCCTAGGACTTCAACCAAATATAGTCGTTACCTGCAATACAGAAGACGCAGGTGAGCTCTCGAAGGGGAAAGCCGGTCGCGGGCTCGCGGGCCGTCACGAGCTCACGGGCCGGCGGGCCGGCGGGCCGGCAGGCTAGCGGGCTGGCCCTCTGGTAGCTCGCGGCTCTCAGCCCGGCTTGCTGGCCGCAGCGGACTTCGCGGGTTGCAGTGGGCCGCGGCTGGACTGGGCCTTGGGCCGCTGGTGGGTTGGCCCGCTCACGGGCTAGGGCTCGCTCTCGCGAGCTGGAACGCGCGCTCGTGAGCTGAGGCGCGCGCTCTGGACAGGATCGCGTGCTGTGAGGTGCGCGCGCTCGCGCAGATGGGTCGCGTGCTCTGCGCACTGTGCTCGCGCAAGGGCGCACAGGCTAGGTCACGGGAGATAGCGCAAGCTGGGTCGCGGGAGATCGCGCGCTGTGGCGCGCTGGGGAGATCGCGAGCTGTGGCGCGCTGGGCTCTCGCACTGGGCGGCGCTGGGCTCGTGCGCTGGTCCGCGCTGGGCCGCGCTGGGCTCGCGCACTGGGCGGTGCTGGGCTCGCGCACTGGGCCGCGCTGGGCTCGCGCGCTGGGCCGCGCACTGTCTCGTGCTGAGTCGCACGCTGGCTTGCGCGCTGGGCCTTGCGCTGGCTCGCGCGCTGGCCCGTGATAGCTCGAGGCGGCAGCGCTCGCGGGAGGGCCGATCTGCGCAGTGGCGTGCTCGCGGGAAGGAGGTCGCGCTGTGGCTTGGTGCGGTGGCGGAAGGGAGAGGCCGCAGCGGAGGAGAAGAGGAGAAAGAGGGAAAGAGGGAGAGAGAGAGAGAGAGAGAGAGAGAGAGAGAGAGAGAGAGAAAGGAAATTGGGAGAGAGGGAAAAGAGAGATTGGGAGAGGGGGAAAAGAGAGATTGGGGCTTTTTAGCCCCAATCCCGAAATTTTAATTTTAATTTTTTTTTTATTTTTTTATGGTGTTACATTTTCTAACCCCCTAAAAACAAGTTTCGTCCTCGAAACTAAAAGAAATCTATGCAGAAAATGAATGGGGTATTGTCTTCTCATGGCCTCCTCGGATTCCCAAGTTTCTTTTTCGACCTGATCGTTGCGCCATTGCACTCAGATAAGAGATACCTCCCTGCTCCGTAGCTACCGGGTCTGCTGGTCAAGTATGGCCATAGGCTAAACAGGTAAGCTCACGTCCTCTCGCATTTCTATCGGCGGAGGCTCCAAAATGTGTGAAGGACCTGAGAGGTACTTCCTCAACACGGATACATGGAAGGCATCATGGATCCGAAATAGTTCATCTGGCAGCTCTAGCATGTATGCCACGCTCCCAACCCTATTGAGGATACGGAACGGGCCAATGTACCTGGGGCTCAACTTGCCCCGCTGCCGATGTCGTACTAGTCCCCTCAAGGGAGAAATCCTCAAGAACACCATATCGCCCACCTCAAACTCTAAAGGTCGGCGTCTTCGATCCGCATATGCCCTCTATCTGTCTTGGGCGGCTTTCATCCGCTCGTGGATCACTCTGACCTTTTCTTTAGTCTCCTCGACTAGCTCAACAGTGGTAAGGCGTCTCTCGCCTACCTCATCCCAGCACAACGGGGTACGACACTTCCTACCGTAGAGTGCCTCATAGGGTGGCATGCCGATGCTAGCCTGATAACTATTATTATACACAAACTCCATCAGCGGTAAATGCCTGTACCAACTACCCCGAAAATCCATAACACAAACCTGAAGTAAATCCTCGAGCGTCTGAATGGTCCTCTCCGTGACCATCTGTCTGTGGGTGATATGTTATACTAAAACTAGGTCGCGTGCCCAAAGCCTCTTGCATTCTGGGCTCATCACGCTTCTGCTGTGATTAAGGAGAAAATGTACGGATTGAGTAAATTTATTAGCTATCACCCAAATGGCATCATACTGTGCCAAAGTCTGATTCAACTCTACTACGAAGTTTATCGTGACATACTCCCACTCCCACTCAAGAATGGGAAAACAAAACAAAAAAAAAGACTGTAAAGTACCAGCTAAACGCTGGTGCTCGGCCTATTACCTATTGGCGAGCTAAACATCTTGCCACAAAATCCTCAATCTCTCGTTTCATGTTAGGCCACCAATAACTATCTCGAATAGCCCAATACATCTTGGTACTACCTGGATGAACGCTTAAGTTGAGGAGTGTGCCTCCTTAAGTATGGCCTTGCGGAAATCAACGTCAACTGAAATGCAAATCCGTTCTCCAAACACTATCTATCCGTTCTCTCGGAATCCGAAGTCTGTGACATGGTTGAACAAGGTCTGTCTGTCCTCATGTCTGGCTAATGATGCTTCTCACACATCATTAACCACACTGACTCCTAATGTACGGAGTCCCACCAATAAAGAGGGGTAAGCACTCTCTCTACCGTCTGAGAGTAAGATACTTAGCATGGTCCTCAACACTCTGCAAGCTGACTAGGATGTCATCAGTGGAAACGATAACAAATCGATCTAGAAAATCCATAAAAGACCCGATCTATTCGGTCCATAAATACAGCTAGGACATTGGTCAGCTCAAATGGCATGACCAATGACTCAAAGTGTCCATGCTGATACGGAATGCGATTTTTGGACAGATCCTCAATTCTAACCCGTAACCGAGTATAACGTGATCGAAGATTTATCTTCGAAAAGACCTTATCACCGACAAGCTGATCAAGCAAATCATCGATGTGGGAAAATGAATATCAATCCTTGGTAGTGACCTTAGTCAACTGTCAATAATCCATAACAAGTTTAAGTATTCTATATTTCTTCTTTACAAATTATACCGAAGCACCCTAAGGTGTGGTGCTTGGATGGATGAATTATTTATCAAACAATTTCTGTAGTTAAATCTTGAGCTCTCTCAGCTCAAATGGTACCATTCTATATAGCGGAATAGAAATAAGAGTAATCCTTAGAGCCAGATCAATCTCAAAATTGAACTTCCGAATCAATGATAATTAGGGTGGCTCCTTATGAAATACTTCCGAAAACTTCTGTACCACCAGAATCTCATCAAGTCTCGGATTCTGTATGGTGGTATCAATCATATGTGTCAAGTCTGTCATACATCCCTGACATATTATACGTCTGGCTTTCCTCACTAATACAATACCACGAGATAACACCCGTCTCTCACTCGCAAACGTCAGTGGTGGCCCTTCAGGCCTCCAAAAATCGTCTTTCTTGATAAAACAGTCTAAGGAAACCCTATAAGTATACAATTAATCTATCTCTAAGATAGCATCGAAATCTGTCATATCCGGTGGGATCAGATTTGCTCTCAGCACTGTCCCACCTGCCATGACATCATACTCTCTATATACGAATCTCTAACCAACTGCTCACCAAGAGGAGCGACAACTAATAGCTCCTCATCAAGTAACGATAACAGTCCAACCGACTGTTGAGCGAAAGAAACTCTCACATAGAATTAGTTCGACCTTGTGCCAATAAGAACACAAACGTCAACTCCATGTATTTCCATAGCACCAAGATTCAAAAAATATATATATATAAATAAATAAAATAAATAAAAATAAAAATAAAAATAAAAAGAATTTACTAAGAGTATGGAAAGAATAGGGATATACACCTGTATATCAAAATAGTTAAAGCTCTAGTACTATAACAATCATGTCTGTACATATCATCACAAAATACACGATTTCAAAGGAAACAGTGCATAAGGACCTCTAAACGGAAGGATCCGCAGGAGGATTACCCATGATCATATCTGGGTTCGCCAGAGCGTTCTCCTGAGTCACCGCATACACAAGGGCGTGCACCCTCAACTAATCTCGTGAAAACCTAATACTATATTGCTCCCGGCTGCAGTCCGTGGAGCAGTGTTACTAGAATGCGCAGGTGTTCCCTGCTGTTCTACGCGTGGTGTATTCCGATGACTCGAAGCCAACTAACCTCCAAGTCACAAATCAGGGTATAAAGTCCTGATATGTCCCGGCTTCTCATAGTGGAAGCATGTAATAAGTGTTCTATATTTTTATTCGAGCGTGGTGCTCGCCACATATGCGGCAAAGAAAAGGTCACTGAGCAGTAGCCTAGCTCATAGCACTAGGACTGGTGATATAACCACCGGGGATATGGTCCCGCTAAAACTCCGTGAAATATTTGCGGTCGAATTCCATTAGGAAATCGCTTTGCGGAAATGGCTTATAGCCTCATCGCAAATAGCCTCCCATCAAGTGAGGGCTTCCCTATCAAATAGTCTCTCAGTTACTCGTAGACTATACTCCTCGCGCAAGCCTAGATCTATCAAGATCCGTCGGATTCAGTTGACTCAGTGTTTTGCTACCGTAGCATCACCAAGTCCAAAAATCTGTGCATCCCATCTGTCGATTGCCATCAAAGGTGATGGGGTGACATCTGGACCCCATGTGCCGTGTACCACTCGTACACTTGCCCGAAAATATCAAGAGTAAATGGTGGAAACGTTGGTAAAATAGCCGGCTGAGAAGGTGCTGGAGAAAACACACCTTGAGGATGTATTCTTCGGCACCGAAAGGGGCGCCAGAAATGAGGAAGTATCCTCGCTCTCTTTAAGTGAATCAGGGAGTACATATCTAGCGCTCCATGTAATCGTCATAGTTCCGCAATATAAGAATTCTCATTAGGCATTGTTCAAGGATTAGGGTTAGTACAACTAACCCCCTAAAATGAATGAAATCATCAATTTAAGAACCATCTCCATTGGTTCCTTCTTTGAAAATGAAGAAATGCTAGGTTAGATAAGAATTAGTATCTAACCCCCTAAAATAGATAAACTCAATTCCTAAGACCATATGCAGGGATATAAATGACTGTATGAAACTCTCATGCATTGAGGACTTTAAACACAAACACACTCGGGAATATTTTTTAGATTTTCTTCCTATATAGCGCTCAACCTAGAGGGCTCTGATACCAATAGAACTGTCACGCCCCAAACCGGGATCGTGAACAGCCGCCCGTTGCCCTAAGATGCCGACTGTATTTTTACAGAAAATCGGGCAGAACCTCCCCATAAATCGGAGGTTTCCCGTGTACAATTAAACCTGTATAATCAAAATCAATCTATAATTTAAATAAATGGCCATCCCGGCCTCTCCAAAATCAATAAACACCACCGCCAGCATCCAGAACAACGCAAGGCTACAAGTTTCTAACAGTCCTAGCCACAGACCTCTACTATCCTGCCCAACTAGAGCATGAGCAGCCGCTATACCAAGCGGACCTAAGTTTATACAATGGATAACACATTTCCCAAGTAACATTCAAATACGTACAATTGCCTCAATGCAAATGAAATATGAGAGTTAAACTATACAGTCATCCCAAAATAAGTACATGGCCAACTACGGACCTCTATGTCAAGACCTCGCAGGGTCGAAGCTAAATTTAAAGTAAATCTTACCGTCGGAAATACCAACTCCGCTCTAGAGCCTGTAACGTCGCTCGATCACAATAAACCTGTCTGAGGAGAGAAAATAGAGGGGTGAGTATCATGGGAAGATACTCAGTGAGTGAGGGGGATAATATCCAGCATAAATAGCATAGGTGAACAATTGGAGTGTCAAATAACATCATTTGAAACAAAAATTTACATTTCACGACAAAACACGATATGTTTAACAAATTTGAAATCATTTAACCAATCACACGATAACAAGCATATATGCATCCATTTAAAATCAAGTAATGTCAGAGCGAGCCAAAAATAGTCCCGGCAAAGGTCAACCATGACCAAGGACAGGCGCGTCGGGGGTTTTTATTATGCATAGACTTTAAAACGCTCTCTACCCCGACGTTGGCCATGAGCTCGCTGGGGCCAACTCATCAACGTGTATAGGACCCCGCCCGGTGCTAGACGGTGGCGTCACACACGTCCTCCCCCTACGTGGGTTCAACCGGCCGCGCCTATAGCCTTTAGAATAAATGACGTTTGCGGATACCTCCTGCAGAAGCGTATCCGGGCAACCCGTGTCTCTACAAACGCCCTTCGTAGCTACGGAATCATCATAATATCACAAGGGCACAACGTCCCATAGTATCACAAGGGCACAACGTCCCAGGGCACAACGTCCCACAAGTATCATCACATCATCACATAACTAGTGGGCATCCAACCCACGTAGTTCATCAAAAACATTTTAAATTTGCGTGCCAATACGTCTCTTCAATTCATTTCAAAACAGCATATCAATGCAACGGTATAAAATGAAATTTATACATTTTCAAGTAATGGCACAATTATTGTTTCATTTCAAACCATGGATGCATAGTCATTGTAAATATAATTCAAGACACTCCAAAAATCACAAAACAGATTTCTAAATTTAATATCACACGTCAACGAATGCATATCAAAGCATGTTTTATCGAAAATGCGACAGAAAATACGTTTTACTATTTTATGCAAGAGATTAGAGTCTCACTCAGCATCTACGGAAGGGAAGTCACTTCCTACTGACAAGCCAAATCGGATTTGACCGCTCGAGTCTCCAAAAGATCAACCTAAATCAGATTATCAACATTTAATATCAAATAAAAGCCAAATCAGGGATTTTCAATTTTTCCCTTCCAAATTTCTCCCACCTAATTTACAAAACTTCGTTATAGATTCTCGTTTCCTCAATTTCGAATCATTTGACTCACCAATGGTCAAGTTTCTAATATTTATCATTTTTTTTTGTCTATTTTTCCTCGAATTTCACACATTTCAATATATTATGTAACTCTTGATCTAAATTCGACCTAATTTCGATAGAATTAATTCAAATGTTGAAAATGTTGCATTTCTCTCACCTAGGGTTTCTCGGATTTCCGGATCTAGCTTTCGTTCGCCCGTCAAACTGGTCTAAAACCTGTAATATTATCAAATTTCAATTATATTAGAAACAACTAAATTTCTAACACCAAACCCTAGGACTTCAACCAAATATAGTCGTTACCTGCAATACAGAAGACGCAGGTGAGCTCTCGAAGGGGAAAGCCGGTCGCGGGCTCGCGGGCCGTCACGAGCTCACGGGCCGGCGGGCCGGCGGGCCGGCAGGCTAGCGGGCTGGCCCTCTGGTAGCTCGCGGCTCTCAGCCCGGCTTGCTGGCCGCAGCGGACTTCGCGGGTTGCAGTGGGCCGCGGCTGGACTGGGCCTTGGGCCGCTGGTGGGTTGGCCCGCTCACGGGCTAGGGCTCGCTCTCGCGAGCTGGAACGCGCGCTCGTGAGCTGAGGCGCGCGCTCTGGACAGGATCGCGTGCTGTGAGGTGCGCGCGCTCGCGCAGATGGGTCGCGTGCTCTGCGCACTGTGCTCGCGCAAGGGCGCACAGGCTAGGTCACGGGAGATAGCGCAAGCTGGGTCGCGGGAGATCGCGCGCTGTGGCGCGCTGGGGAGATCGCGAGCTGTGGCGCGCTGGGCTCTCGCACTGGGCGGCGCTGGGCTCGTGCGCTGGTCCGCGCTGGGCCGCGCTGGGCTCGCGCACTGGGCGGTGCTGGGCTCGCGCACTGGGCCGTGCTGGGCTCGCGCGCTGGGCCGCGCACTGTCTCGTGCTGAGTCGCACGCTGGCTTGCGCGCTGGGCCTTGCACTGTCTCGTGCTGAGTCGCACGCTGGCTCGCGCGCTGGCCCTCTGGTAGCTCGCGGCTCTCAGCCCGGCTTGCTGGCCGCAGCGGACTTCGCGGGTTGCAGTGGGCCGCGGCTGGACTGGGCCTTGGGCCGCTGGTGGGTTGGCCCACTCACGGGCTAGGGCTCGCTCTCGCGAGCTGGAACGCGCGCTCGTGAGCTGAGGCACGCGCTCAGGACAGGATCGCGTGCTGTGAGGTGCGCGCGCTCGCGCAGATGGGTCGCGTGCTCTGCGCACTGTGCTCACGCAAGGGCGCACAGGCTAGGTCACGGGAGATAGCGCAGGCTGGGTCGCGGGAGATCGCGCGCTGTGGCGCGCTGGGCTCGTGCGCTGTGGCGCGCTGGGCTCGCTCGCTGGGGAGTTCGCGAGTTGTGGCGCGCTGGGCTCTCACACTGGGCGGCACTGGGCTCGTGCGCTGGTCCGCGCTGGGCCGCGCTGGGCTCGCGCACTGCGCGGTGCTGGGCTCGCACGCTGGGCCGCGCTGGGCTCGCGCGCTGGGCCGCGCACTGTCTCGTGCTGAGTCGCGCGCTGGCTTGCGCACTGGGCCTTGCGCTGGCTCGCGCGCTGGGCCGTGATAGCTTGAGGCGGCAGCGCTCGCTGGAGGGCCGATCTGCGCAGTGGCGTGCTCGCGGGAAGGAGGTCGCGCTGTGGCTTGGTGCGGTGGCGGAAGGGAGAGGCCGCAGCGGAGGAGAAGAGGAGAAAGAGGGAAAGAGGGAGAGAGAGAGAGAGAGAGAGAGAGAGAAGAGAAATTGGGAGAGAGGGAAAGAGAGATTGGGAGAGAGGGAAAAGAGAGATTGGGGCTTTTTAGCCCCAATCCCGAAATTTTAATTTTAATTTTTTTTTTTATGGTGTTACAGGAGGTCTCCCATATTGAAATAAACCTGTTACTTGTCCAAAAGGGCCATCCCGGCCTCAAAATGCATAAATTATCCTCAACAACAAACCAGATCATCCATACTGCACAATCCAGAGCAACGCAAGGCTAAAAAACAATTCTCCACAGTTCTAACCACAGACCTCTACTGCTATGACCCCATTAAAGGCATGGACAGCCGCCAGTCGCCCCTCCTGTGATTTAGAGGTGGTACCGAGCGATTCTAGAGTACACGTCTAAGACATAACATATTTCCAAATACATACACAACGAAAAAGAAATGCCTCAATGCAATGTCATGCAGTGACATGAGAGTTCCACAATTTAAATGTCCATATTTATACAGTCATCCCAGAATTATAAAAATGGTTATCTATAGACCTCAAAATACATATACATCACCAATACAAATTTACAACGGAAATACACAATGACTCCTCAAGTCCAGGCCTGATCTCCCAAAGATACTGAGCGTCCTAAAAGCGACGCTCCTTGTCAAATACTATCTCTGAAACAAAAGGGAAATGAGGGGTGAGTACTCGGGAAAGAATACTCAGAGAGTGAGTGGGTCAATGCAATCATCAAATATGGAGTGTGAAACTGGAGTGTCAAAATATAAGTATATAAATCATATTTCAAATCATCATGCTTTTCATTTCAACAACATATCATTTCACGCATTTTCAAGTCAAATATGCATCCAAAGCACTGTCATTAAAATCATAGAGCTGCCAACCGAAAATATCCTGGTAAAGGTTTATCGCGACCTATGACAGGTACATTGGGGGTGTTATATACAAGTTTATTTAAAATGCTCTCTACCCCGGCATTGGCGACGAACCTCGTCCAGGTGCTAGACTTTGAGAGGATATCCAAATTCAAATCCAAATCCAAATCCTCCCTCTTTTGGGTTCAACCTGGCTAGTACCGGGTCAATAATCAAATCACGACAACTCGTGGGATACCCCAGGCCTAGGCATATCCGGACGCCACCAAAGCGCTCTCACGGTGTCCTTCGTAGCTACGGAACAATACATATCAAAACCCTCAAGGCCAAAACCAATATCATATCAAAATGTGCCAAAATCAGATTCATAAACCAATGCAACATATAGCA
The DNA here is from genome assembly GCA_033439265.1 of Dillenia suffruticosa. Lineage (NCBI taxonomy): Eukaryota > Viridiplantae > Streptophyta > Magnoliopsida > Dilleniales > Dilleniaceae > Dillenia > Dillenia suffruticosa. The sequence goes on from JAVTVX010000019.1 coordinate 12,637,927, forward strand.
TAAAATGGCACATTATACATTTCAACACGTGGATGCATGATTTCTATATTTCAACACTGTTTTTGGACACTCCATCGGTTCATAAAAATCAATTTCAAAACCAATCAAAACATTTCAAGCACACTACAAATCATGCTCATTTATCAAATATTTTAAAATAGTGTTTACATATTAAACAAAAGTATTGAAATAAATCTCACTCACAGTTTTGGGGAGGGTAGCGCACTCCCCAATAACACCACAATACGCAGAACAAGGCGCCCCTCAATCGAGTCACCAAGAAAGCCAACCTCATCAAGTCATCACGATTTTCATCAATTTTTTACTATTTTAGGGTTTATCTTTTTTCTTAAATTTGTACAAACCCTAAATTTCTCAATTTATAAACAACTTCACTGTCATCAATTTCATTCTAATTATAAGTAAATAACCAAAATCAAAATAAATCTTAATTCGAATCTAAAACCAACTAATGCTACCTAATTTGACAAAATTTATTCAAGTGTTGAAGAGATTTCATTTCTCTCACCTAGGATTCTTCGGATCTCAGATTTAGCTTTTGTTCGCCCGTCGATTTGGTCTAAAACCTGAATGTTCTAAATTTGAAACAATTGTGAGCAATTTAAGTCCAATTGCTATAGAATTTCAAAACCATAGTGCGAAAATCAAAACTTTTAGTCCTTTACCTTCGTAGAGACTCGCGGACTGTCACAGGCTATCTCGGGCTACGAGCCGTGGGCCGTAGTGGGCCGTGGGCCGCAATGGGCTTGTGGGCCTGGGGCTTGCGAGCTGTTGGGCCTACGGGCTGCTGGGTCTGCGGCCTAGTGGGCCTGCGGGCTGCTGGGTCTGAGGGCCTGGTGGGCCTGGTGGGCCTCGCGAGTCGGATCGCGTTGGCGCTGGCTCGCGCTGGGTCACATGTTGAGTCGCGCGCCGGGTCGTGTTGGCTCGGGGGCTAGCTCGCACGCTGGCTCGGGCGCTGGCTCGCGCGCTGGAGCGCGCTTGCGAGCTAGATCGCGCGCTGTTCGCTGGCGCTCGTGCAGGAGCATGCAGTGGCGTGCAGTAGCGTGCAGGGTGGGGCGCGCTCGGGCTCGCGCTCACACAGGAATGGTCGCGCGCTCGCGCGAGGGAGATCACGCGCTAGCTCGCGTGTTCGCACCTGGCAGCTCGTGCAAGGAGGAGCTGCAGCGGCTCACTCACGGAAGGGAGGAGCCACAGCGGATGTGGGTGGCGCGCGGCGATCTTCACGGCGGAGGATGGCAACGAGAGAGAGAGAGACGCGGCAGCGGGGAGATGGAAAAGAGAAAGAGAGAGGGAGAGAAGAGAGGGGGAAAGAGAGAGAGAGAGAGAGAGAGAGAGAGGGGAGAAAATTAGGGCTTTAAGCCTTAATTTTAAATTTTTTTTTTTTTATTTGGGTATTACATTTTCTAACCCCTAAAAAAAATAAGCCTCGTCCTCGAGACTAAAAAAAACTATACAGAGAAACGTTGGGGGTGCTGTCTTCTCATGGCTTCCTCAGGCTCCCAGGTCGGTTCCTCGACCTGGTCGCTCCTCCACAAAACTCTAACAAGGGGAACCTCTTTGCTCCGTAACTTTCTGACCTGTCGATCGAGAATAGCCACGGGCTGAACAGGTAAGCTCAAGTCCTCTCGAAGCTCAACTGGTGGAGCCTCTAAAATGTGTGAGGGATCTGGCTAATATCTCCTAAGTATTGAGACGTGAAATACATCATGAATACGCGATAGATCTGCTGGCAACTCCAATTTATATGCTACACTTCCGACCCTCTCAAGGATACGGAAGGGCCTAATATACTTGGGATTCAACTTCCTTCGCTGCCCAAATCGAATGACTCCCTTCAAGGGAGATATCTTTAAGAATACCATGTCTCCCACAGTAAACTCTATAGGTCGCCGCCTATGATCTGCATAGGATTTCTGTCTATCTTGAGCGGCTTTCATTCGCGTACGGATAATCTTCACTTTCTCTTTCGTCTCCTCTATCAGCTCAACATTGGTGAGTCGTCGCTCACCAACCTCATCCCAGCACAATGGGGTACGATACTTCCTCCCATACAATGCCTCGTAAGGTGGCATGCCAATGCTCGCCTGATAACTATTATTATAGGCGAACTCCACTAATGGAAGATGTCGATCCCAACTCCCCCGGAAATCCATAACACATGCCCTAAGCATGTCCTCTAAAGTCTGAATGGTCATCTCTAACTGACCATCTGTCTGGGGATGATACGCTGTGCTGAAATTCAGTCTAGTACCCAAAGCCTTCTGCAGACTGGGCCAAAAACGGGATGTAAATCTGGGGTCTCGATCTGATACTATCGACACTGGAACCCCATGCAGTCTCACAATCATATCAATATAGAGGCGTGCCAACACCTCAAGTGAGTAATCATTCCTAATCAGGATAAAGTGTGCAGACTTAATAAGTCGGTCAACTATCACCCAAATAGCATCATGCTGTGCCGAAGTCCGCGGTAATCCCATTACAAAATCCATCGTGATATGCTCCCACTTCCACTCAGGAATGGGAATGGGATGCAAAGTGCCAGCTGGACGTTGGTGCTCAGCCTTTATCTGCTGACATACAAGGCAACGAGCAATAAATTCCGCAATTTCCCATTTCATACCCGACCACCAATAACTATCTCTGATGGTGCGGTATATTTTAGTACTACCGGGATATAAAGCATAGGCAGATGAATGGGTCTCCTCAAGAATAGCCCTGCGAAGATCACTATCTGCCGGTACACAACTCGATCTCGAAAAACCAACAGTCTATCCTTGCGAACTCTAAAGTCGTCAATATCACCTCTGCTGGCTTTCTCATAAATACCTCGGAGCTCTTTGTCACTCTGCTGAAGCTCCCTGATACGATCGAGCAAACTCGGCCGAACCTCAAATCTGGCTAGTATAGCTCCCTGATCATCACTAGCCAACCTGACTCCCAAAGCTCGGAGTCCCAATAAACATGAGAGATAAGTACTCTCGGTAGTCTGAGAAGAGGAAGATGACTTCTGACTCAAGGCATCAGCCACCACATTAGCCTTGCCTGGATGATAATCAATGATGAGGTCATAATCCTTTAGCAGCTCTAACCATCTCCGTTGTCTCAGGTTAAGTTCTCGCTAGGTGAATAAATACTTCAGACTTTTATGATCGATATACACCCTGCATGTGACCCCATATAAATAGTGGCGCCATATCTTTAGTGCAAAGATGATGGCCGCCAATTCCAAATCGTGCGTAGGATAGTTCATCTCATGCTTCTTTAGCTGTCGTGAAGCATAGGCGATAACTCTACCATCCTGTATCAATACACAGCCCAATCCCTGCCTGCTGGCGTCGCTGTACACCACATACTCTCGACTACTTGTGGGAAGGGCTAGAATCAGAGCGGACGTCAACCGTTGTTTGAGCTCCTGAAAGCTCATCTCACAATGGTCATCCCATATAAATCTGACGTCCTTCCGTGTCAATCTAGATAACGGAGTAGCAATTCGAGAAAATCCCTCTACAAATCTGCGATAATACCCAGCTAGACCAAGAAAACTCCTGATTTCTGATACTGTTTGTGGCTGCTCCCATCTCAATATAGCCTCAATTTTCTGCGGATCAACAAAGATACCCTCCGCAGAAACTACATGGCCAAGAAAACCAATCTGCCGCAGCCAAAATTCACACTTGGTGAACTTGGCATAAAGCTGTCTCTCACGAAGAGTCTGCAAAATCACCCTAAGGTGCTGAGCATGCTCATCATCACTCCACGAGTAGACTAAGATATCATCAATAAAAACAATGAGGAACCGATCCAAATAATCATGAAAAATTCATTTCATTAGGTCCATAAATGCGGCAGGGGCATTAGTCAGCCCAAACGGCATGACCAAAAACTCATAATGTCCGTATCGGGTGCGGAAAGCCGTCTTAGGCACATCCTCGGCCCTAATCCGTAGTTGATGGTAAACCGACCGGAGATCTATCTTCGAGAATACTCTGGCACCCTGTAACTGATCAAAGAGATCATCAATACGTGGTAGTGGGTACCGATTTTTAATGGTAACTTTGTTCAGCTGTCTATAATCTACACATAGCCGAAATGTGCCATCCTTTTTTACAAACAACACTGGTGCACCCACAGAGACGTACTAGGACGGATAAACCCCTTATCCAGCAACTCCTGCAGCTGGACCTTGAGCTCCCTCTGCTCAGCCGGCGCCATCCTGTATGGCGGCATAGAGATAGGGGTAGTCCCTGGAGCTAAATCGATTTCAAAGTCAAACTCCCGAACCGGTGGTAATCGGGTAGCTCCTCGGAGAAAATATCTGAAAAGTCCTATACCACTGGGACATCTTCTAGTCTCGGTCCCTGAGCAGTAGTGTCAATGATATGGGCCAGGTAAGCCGTACATCCGTGACGAATCATGCGTCTGGTCTCCAAAACTGAAATGACACAGCGGGGTAAAACCCGTCTCTCGCCCTCAAAAATCAACACTGGCCGATCGGGTCTTCGAAATTCCACCTGCTTCTTAAAGCAGTCAACTGAAGCTCGATGTATATGTAGCCAGTCCATCCCCAAGATAGCATCAAAATCAGTCATGGCGAGAGGGATTAGATCTGCCTTCAGCACTGTATCCCCAACTTTGATCTCACATTCTTTATACACTGTGCCGTACACAATCTGCTCACCCAGAGGAGTGATGACCGATATCTCATCGTCCAAAGGTGAGAGTGGTCTGTCAGAGTGTCGGGAGAATTTATCGCTCACATACGAATAATTAGATCCCGTGTCAATAAGGATACGAGCATTTATTTCTAAAATGGGTAGAATACCTAGCATTTGAACAAATGCACATAAACTTAGAATAATTTCAAACCTGATATGTATATATATATGTCAAAATAGTTGAGTCTCTAGGGCTTCTACAACCTCAATGTACAAAGATGTCAGAGAGGTATCATGTCGACAAAAGGGAACACAACATACAATACCTATACGACTGATACAATGCTGACATCCTCAAAAGAAGTGGGAATACGAATAGAGATCCTATTCTATGGGATCAGAAGGAGGATTACCCATGATGATGTCGGGGTTCGCCTGGGCGTCCTTCTGCGTCATGGCAGAAATCCGGGCCTAAGCCCTAGGCTGCTGTCGTCCCTGGGTCTGCACTGTGTTACTCCCGGTGGTCATCCTGGGAGTAGAAACTGCTGGCCGAGTAGGCTGCCCCTGCTGTCCCATACGAGGAGTACTAGTGCAGCTTAGTGAACTTTGTGCTCCAAGTCCTAACTCAGGGCAAGAACTCCTAATATGCCCCGGCTTCCCAAAGTGGAAGCAAGTGACCGTCACTGAACAGGCTCCACTCGGATGGGACCGACTGCACCTGCGGCAATAAGGGTGTCGCTGAGTAGTAAACTGTGCAGGGTGAGTCGGTGCGGGCTGTCTAAACCCCTGGGAGTATTGTCCCCGTCCCAATTCAGAAAATCCAGATCCAAATCCGCCTTTATGCGAACTAGATCCCCTGCCCCTCTTGGAATTCTCCGCAAAATGAGACTTCTCCTTCTTTCTCTTCTACTCTCTGGTCTCTCTCTGCCTAGTCTCAGTGCGGACCAAAGCCTTCGCGCGGTGAGCAGAGTCTATCACTTCAGCCAGTGTAAACTGTGGAGTAACAGTCATATACCTCTTTATGCTGAGGCTAAAACCGTCCTCAAATTTGAAGCGCAAATACTGAGGTGTAGCTAGATCCAGTACAAATGCGGCGAGTCTCCGCATATCTGCCTCGTACTCTGAGACAGATCTGGACCCCTGTGTAAGCCGTCCCAACTCTGACCTCATCCGGTCCTGCTGATAGAGTGGAAAAAATCTACGGTCAAACTCCTGAAGGAAGTCATCCCACCGCAGTGGCTCTATCGCCTCATCAGTGAGGACCTCCCACCATGAGAGGGCCTCTCCTTTTAGTAATCGCTATGCCATTTTCAGGCAAAGCTCCTCTCCAATTCCTAGATCAGTCAGAATCCTGCGGGTACGGTTGATCCAATGCTTGGTTGTCGCAGCATCACCAAGCCCTGCAAAATCTGTGCACCCTAGCTGACGGGCCTCCTTAACCAACTGAGTCAACTCATGTACCCGTCTAAGAATAGCCGATGTAGTCTCACTCGGCTCAGACAAAGTTGAAGGACCGGCTACCGGCAGTGGAACCGATACCGAAGGAACTGGTGCTGCTGCAGGTGCAGGCGCCGCTGTAAGAGGTGGTGGGGGCAGAATCTGTATCACATGCGAAGCGTACCATTCGTACACCTGCCGAAAGGCGTCGAGTGTGGGTACGGGAGTCTCAGCCTGAGCAGCTGGCTGAGTAGGTGCCGGTGGTGGCACGCGAGCCGAGGTATAATCCTCTGGCTCATCTAATTCCTCTGGTACTCATGGGGTCTCGAGTGCCCGAGGTACATCTGACACTAACAGACCCTCAAGTGATGTGAATCTGACACCTCTCCTACCACGTCTAGGTGGCATAATTTTGCAAAAAGGATATACTTTCATTAGATAAACATTCATAAATCAGGGTTAGTTTCTCCATAACTAACCCCCTAAAAGAATTAAACTATAATTCAAAGTAGTCGGATGCGAAATAATGAGTTAGATGCGTCATGTATCCAACTCCCATAACATAGATGAACTCATATACCTATGACCATGTACTGGGACTTCATAACTATATGAAACTCTCATGCATTGAGGACTTTAAACACAAACACACGCGGGAATGTTTTCAAGACTCTATTCCTACATAGCTTTCAACCTAAACCTGGCGACTCTGATACCAATCCAACTGTCACGCCCCAAACCTGGAGCGTGAGCAACAGCTCGTTACCCTGGATGCCGGCTGTATTTTTACAGAAAATCGGATAGAACCTCCACATATATCGGAGGTCTCCCATATTGAAATAAACCTGTTACCTGTCCAAAAGGGCCATCCCGGCCTCAAAATGCATAAATTATCCTCAACAACAAACCAGATCATCCATACTGCACAATCCAAGGCAACGCAAGGCTAACAAACAATTCTCCACAATCCTAACCACAGACCTCTACGCCATGCCCCCATCAAAGGCATGGACAGCCGCCAGTCGCCCCTCCTGTAATTTAGAGGTGGTACTGAGCGATCCTAGAGTACACTTCTAAGACATAACATATTTCCAAATACATACGCAACGAAAAAGAAATGCCTCAATGCAATGTCATGCAATGACATGAGAGTTCCACAATTTAAATGTCCATATTTATATAGTTATCCCAGAATTATAAAAATGGTCATCTATAGATCTCAAAATACATATACATCACCAATACAAATTTACAGGGGAAATACACAATGACTCCTCAAGTCCAAGCCTGATCTCCCAAAGATACTGAGCGTCCTAAAAGCAACGCTCCTTGTCAAATACTATCTCTGAAATACAAGAGAAATGAGTGGTGAGTATTCGGGAAAGAATACTCACTGAGTGAGTGGGTCAATGCAATCATCAAATATGGAGTGTGAAACTAGAGTGTCAAAACATAAGTATATAAATCATATTTCAAATCATCATGTTTTTCATTTCAACAATATATCATTTAACGCATTTTCTAGTCAAATATGCATTCAAAGCACTGTCATTAAAATCATAGAGCTGCCAACCGAAAATATCCTGGCAGAGGTCTACCGCGACCTATGACAGGCGCACCAGGGCTGTTATATGCAAGTTTATTTAAAATGCTCTCTACCCCGACGTTGGCGACGAACCTCGTCCAGGTGCTAGACTAGGAAAGGATATCCAAATCCAAATCCAAATCCTCCCCCTTCCGGGTTCAACCTGGCTAGTACCGTGTCGATAATCAAATCACGACAACTCGTGGGATACCCCAGGCCTAGGCATATCCGGACGCCACCAAAGCGCTCTCACGGTGTCCTTCGTAACTACAGAACAATACATATCAAAGCCCTCAAGGCCAAAACCAATATCATATCAAAATGTGCCGAAATCAGGTTCATAAACCAATGCAACATATAGCATAAAATGGCACATTATACATTTCAACACGTGGATGCATGATTTCTATATTTCAATACTGTTTTTGGACACTCCATCGGTTCACAAAAATCAATTTCAAAACCAATCAAAACATTTCAAGTACACTATAAATCATGCTCATTTATCAAATATTTTAAAACAGCGTTTACATATTAAACAAAAGTATTGAAATAAATCCCACTCACAGTTTTGGGGAGGGTAGCGCACTCCCCAATAACACCACAATACGCAAAACAAGGCGCCCCTCAATTGAGTCACCAAGAAAGCCAACCTGATCAAGTCATCACGATTTTCATCAATTTCCGACTATTTTAGGGTTTATGGTTTTTCTTAAATTCGTACAAACCCTAAATTCCTCAATTTATAAACAATTTCACTGTTATCAATTTAATTCTATTTATAAGTAAATTACCCAAATCAAAATAAATCTTAATTCGAATCTAAAACCATCTAATGCTACCTAATTTGACAAAGTTTATTCAAGGGTTGAAGAGATTTCATTTCTCTCACCTAGGATTTTTCGGATCTCAGATTTAGCTTTCGTTCGCCTGTCGATTTGGTCTAAAACCTGAATGTTTTAAATTTGAAACAATTGTGAGCAATTTAAGTCCAATTGCTATAGAATTTCAAAACCATAGTGCGAAAATCGAAACTTTTAATCCTTTACCTTCGTAGGGACTCGCGGACTGTCACAGGCTATCTCGGGCTACGCGCTGGAGCACGCTTGCTCTCGCGCTGGGTCATACGTTGAGTCGCGCGCTGGGTCGTGTTGGCTCGGGCGCTGGCTCGCACGCTACCTCGGGCGCTAGCTCGCGCGTTGGAGTGCGCTCACAAGCTGAATCGCGCGCTGCTCGCGCTCAGGTCACGCTAGGGTCGCTGGTGCTCGTGCAGGAGCGTGCAGTGGCGTGCAAGGTGAGGCGTGCTCGGGCTCGCACTCGCGCAGGAAGGGTTGCGCGCTAGCGCGAGGGAGATCACGCTCTAGCTCATGCGTTCGCACCAGGCAGCTCGTGCAGGGAGGAGCTGCAGCGGCTCACTCGCGGAAGGGAGGAGCCGCAGCGGCTGTGGGTGGCGCGCGGCGATCTTCACGGTGGAGGATGGCAGCGAGAAAGAGAGAGACGCGGCGGCGGGGAGATGGGAAAGAGAAAGAGAGAGGGAGAGAAGAGAGAGAGAGAGAGAGAGAGAGAGAGAGAGAGAGAGAGAGGAGAAAATTAGAGTTTTAAGCCCTAATTTTAAATTTTTATTTATTTGGGTATTACATATGTAATGATTTCGTAAACTGTAGAAGCATTTAAAAAATTTACGGAAGTGACAAGCTGATGTTTTGATTGTAAATGAGAAATATGTTATGAAAGGCTTGAACAGTAATGAAAGAAACAAGCAGAAAAGAATGAGTACATAATAATCATGAGTTGCAAAAGAGAAGATACATTCATGAACACTATGTTCTAAAAATCTTTCCTGAAAATAATAGAAATTGTGGAGCCAAGAGTGTTGCTGTTTTGACGAAGAAGAAATAAGCGCAGTCCAAATATGATACGGAGAAAGCTAGTTTTACAAGTTTTCTCCATAAAAAATTCTTAAAATTCTACGATGTTGTCAGCTTTTCCTTTGATGCAACAACCCTGCTATTAAACAAGATTCTACAAATTAGAATTAAAATCAGCTCTGATAGTCAGTCAGAGTTCTATTAAGTTGTAAGACCGGTTGATGGATATATATATTTGTATATTTAACTAAACTATTGATAACTGCAATGTCAATGTATGAGGGGATGATATAATCATGGATAATTGTGGGTACTAGAGTTAAGCCTTGATAAATCACGTGATAACACTGGAGAAGATGACCCGGCTGTTTCTACTCGGTTATAGAGATAGCTCTGGTGTAATTTTCTCACACACTTTTTTTTCTTGTCATCTCTTAGAAAGTAAAATTTATGTTTGCACTAACTTCTTAGAAGCTGGATCATAAAAACTTTTGTCTTTCCTTGAAACCCCGTGCTTTCTTTGAAAATAGACTACTCGAATGCGGCCATTCAATTTACAACACTTTTTTTGAGATTGGCTGCACTGGCTGTAAATTTTTCTTTTCGTTGGGATGACTCGTTCAATGTGCAGAATATTATATGACATAAATTCCATAGATTCAATACCATGTCAATAGATTTATTTATTTATTTATGTTTTTTGCCTCGCTAGGCAATATTGGGGAGGGGAGTGGGATTGAACCTCTAACATGATCACATATTCTAAATCCCTTTAGATGACCATATTGCCCAAAAATCCTGGCCAGTACAACAACAGAGTTATTTAACCTCGTCAGTGCATTTAACAAAATGGCGCGTGATTGAAACCTCTGGAATGGGTAAGCTGGGCCATGTAATGCTTGGTTTCGTAATACATTCAGTCCAACCAATAATTTAAGGATTACAATATCATTACCCTTTTTCTTTCTCTTTGTAAGCATATTACCAAGAATAGAAATTGGAACTGGGGTAAGGAGTCTCGTGTAAGTGAAAGTGACTTATTGGTTTCTTTGATTTTCAACGAAGCTTAGGCCATTGGTTCTTTTTCGTTGTCCGTCAGAGATTTATCTTGATCTGTGGGTCTAATTGATTCATTACCCAAAATCACTCCTTGCTTCTGAATGTACTCCCATTTGTCTTGGAAGAGATAGAAGAAGGCAATAAAAGATACCTCAGCTGTGAATATGATACCCCATAGCCTTATGCTCCTTGAAGTCTTCTTGTGATAAGCTTGAAGGCCTGTGTAAATGTTGATGATACCCAGCAGAGGAACTGCAGTGCCAAGTACCCAATGTAGGAAGAACCATACGCTTCTCTTGTTAGTCCCCCTGGAAAATAAGTAGACATTGAACACAATAATTCCCATTTGTCACATCTAAGTAGAAAAAAATATAGAACTATAACACAGTTAAATGAGTAAAGTGAACCAAAAGTGACGTTGAAGGTTGAATATTAGATATTGCATTTTGGTGTCCTATTTTCCAGTTTTCTGAGATTTCAATGAAGAAAAGAGCCCTCTCTCTCTCTGTCTCTTTCTACCTCTCTCTAAGGGCAATAATCGCTTACCTATGGGGCCTTAAAAGCCCAGTTAGTGCTTGCAACCAAACAAGGCCATAAAGCACAAGCCCTATTCTCTGGTGATAATTGTTGAAGGAGTTCTCAAAGCTCCTTATGGACAGCACGGCTCCTGCCGTCACCAGAATGAGCGAAAGAATCTGTATGGGAAATAGAATTCTATCAGTCCATGAACCAACTCAGATAAAGGTGATTTTACCTTTGATGCCTTACAAAATTTAGTTCTTCAAAATTGTTGCCAAAGAGGGCCAATAACAACTAATCTTATGATCACTATCTGCCTTTTAAACAGCATAATTGGAAACAGCTGGAGCATTAATCACACTCTTTTCTTGCCATCCAAGCATTAATGATCTGATGTCAACTATATGGGCCAACTTGGTACTAGTTTAGTTTCCAAAAAGGTTGTGCCCTAGAAAAAAATATTGTTCAGAAAAGGAACCATTCTGTTTTCCTTTCTGATCTTTCACCATCATTAAATCTAGAAGTGGGGTATATCCACTTAATAAGCAAAGTTTAAAGTCCTAATCCTGAAAACTCTAAGACCCTGTAGAGATATTGTGCGTTAATGTCATGGAATATTTAAATTCTACGTTTGGAGTCTCCTATTGGCATTATTATTATTTTTTAATGAATATTACGTTCTGTAAGCAAAAATGATGAAAAGCATTTCCTGTAAAATAACATGGATGTAGAATAATATTTTGAGCCTTCTTCCACATTGTTCCCTGTTTGACATTCTGATGATCAGGATCCCAACAGGCACTAGGAAGCCTAGAGATGCCCACAATAGAAATCCGTGGAGGGTAATCTCAAATAGAAGCTGAGAACTCAGCTGCAATTAAAAATGAATCGAGAAAGTTAGAATAGGTTTTTGATCTGTACTTGCATGGGCTTCAGTTTTTCTATTTTACTCATCACAAGTTTTGTATGTGTGTGCAAGGGCTTGCAAGGAAGCCTAAGGAAAAAGAAGGTTCAAGCATTTAAAGGTATGGGATAGGGTGGGGAAAAGTTGCTGAAGAAGCGCATTACCTTGTGACTGTTCTGTTTGTTGCTAGTGTGACTGCTCATTGTTGCATTTCCATGAGAGTTGACAGTAGGTAGAAGAACAAGAACAACCAAGTATGGAGGAATAGTTATTGTGTACAACAAAGGATGAAGGTTTCGCATGCTTTTTCTCTATCAAAACCTGTCTAACCCGGTGGAGATAAAAAAGGCAACTGAAACAACGCAAGCAATAGTATGTAAACCAGCAGAAGAAAGGTTAGGCTTCACTCAACTCTTTCCTCCTCTTTTCTCCGAAGAAAAGCCATAGTGCATCTTTCTATGGTGTATGCTTATTTATATCCCAAAATAGCTTGGAGAAAAGTTACATAAAGGCTTTAGCAATCTTCGGCTTTAGGTTTGCAGCTTTGAATATAAAAAGGAAGTAACCCAGGGGTGCATTAGGAAATGGATTACATTTTTCGAACGTGTGGGGTTCACAGCTGACAGGCTTTTTGATTTAACGGAAGTGAATGTGGAAGTTTCAGAACAGAGGAAGGTCAGAGGTTTCGATGGAGGAGGAATTTTGAAAAAGAGCCTGTGAAGCGGGTCACTGAGGTGCCGCACTCGTGAGTATTATCTTCTGCTTTCTTGGAATTCCACTACTGTGGGGTGCAGAATAATACTGTCCTTGAATATTGTCTTTGTTATTTGGTTACATTTGGGATTCTGCCCTACTAAAGATGTCATTTCTCAAAAATATATATATTTTTTTCAGAATTATACGATCATTTCCTTTTTTTGTTTTTTTTGGTTCAAAAGAATTCAAATATGATTGTTTCGTTGTTAATTTGGGACTCTCTAACAAGATCCACTGGCCAGGAGCTCAGCGTGCATGAAAATGGGTTTCTACAAGTCAATTTCTTGACATTGTTTTCATTTTCCCACTAACTGTAAAATAATTTCATTACAAATTTCATGGGCAAAGATAGAAAACCAACAAAGAAGTTAAATTGTTTTTAAAGAGGCATGTGAGAGCTGCATTGTCCCAGGAAAGGGACATATATGCCCTTATTGAGAAGGCTTTGTGTGGCATACTAGTTTAACGCACATATTTGATGAGTTAGTACAATCTCGTAGAGTGGCGCTTGGGTTTACCATCTTAAACAACAAGGAAAAACAGTGCATTGCTAGGGCACAATGGATATGATTCACTGCATATCATTGATGTTCACAAAAAAAGATGTTATTATGGGAAAGAAATCCATTGTACACTTCACTAGATTAAATTAAAAGAAAATATGTGGAAGTATGGTTGATATCATTTTTGTACTACAGATTGGCATTAAATGGTTGATCTTGAGAGAGAGAGAGAGAGAGAGAGAGAGAGAGAGAGAGAGAGAGAGAGAGAGAGAGAGAGAGAGAGAGAGAGAGAGTCCACAAGGGAACAGCCTAGAGGTACAAACCCCACTCCCTCAATTTGGTGATCTTTCCCTCAATCTGATTATCTCAATTTCAAATATTTGTATAATAAAAAAGAAATACAAAAAGAAAAAAGGGAAAGAGAGGGCATATCGTGATATAGATTAAAATATAGAAATACTGCCCAAGTTCTTATCAGTGGATATAATTAACAGGACACTTGCAACTTTTTAGTTGTGGGAAAATGTAACAGTGATGCAGCAACAGCTGCATATGGACCCTTTCTTTGGTTTCTTAACAATCACCATCATGATTATTTGGAGCCTACACTTTGTTGTCATTTGGAGGGGGGGGGGGGGAGAGAGAGAGTAGTACTCTTTACTACCCATGTGGTCCTCTAAGCAACCATTCAAAGGATATGCACCATAATTTGAAAAATTTTGAGCTTAATCACGAAAACATATGGCAGTTCACTCACCCCGACCTTTGCTGTGATCGTACTGCTACCACTAGTCAAATGGCATTTACCCTTTTTATTACTTCACTTAACCATTGACATTTAGCCTTCGATCCTAAGTGATCTCTTTCTGCTGAATAAAAACATGAGGGACTTCTCTTTCCCTTTTTTTTTTTGTGGGGGGGGGGGGTTAATTGGTGTTGGGAATTCACTAATTTCTCTTAGTCAAGTAACATTTGAGCCTTTTTGTTACTTTGGTGCGCAGTGACATTTAGGTCTTTGATTCTTAGGGATCTCTCTCTTCTCAGTAGAAACATGAGGAATTTGTCTTTTTGTTTTGCTTTTTTTCTTTCTTTTTCTTTTCTTTTGTTTGTTTTGGGGGGGGGGAATAGATTGTATATACTCACGCAAAAATAACTTTTCATGTATTAAAAAAGGAGACTAGAGCAAATATTCTCAAATTAGCTCAGAATGGTTAAGACTCTATTTTAAAACTAACACACCTCATATTTTATATTTTGATTTCAATCGTACTTTCGATGCAGCGAATAGCTGTGATAAAGAATTAACACACATCTACATGTTAGAAATAAATAAGTTTCAATTCAAAAATTTAGAAAAAAATATAAAAGTCAATTAAGTAAATTGTAATCAAAGAGATCCCTTATTTATAGGGTAGAAAGAAAAATAATCTTTCTAATATTAGTAAAACCCTCCTAAACAAGTAATTCTAAAAATAAATTAAATCCTAATAAAATTAAAATACTTCATAACTCAAATGTCTTGATTGGCAAGCAGTCTTGATGATCAAAATATTTTCATTCAAACTTAAGGATTGTAATTTTTCAAACCTTGGGGAGCACCTTTAGTCCATCAATCCCTTTTCAAAGCAGTTAACAAGTCACATGTGATCTTGAGAGGGAGTCCTAACAAGTTATCATGAGCTTTCATGAGAACAATTGTATATTGTTGTAATGCTAAGAGAAGTCATCCCCTAGTTGTAATTCTAGTGCAAAAAAGTAGAAAATTTGCCAAAGAAAAGCGAAGACACAAGCAATTCATTATTTGGTGAAAATATTTTATTGGACAACTTGTGATAATGAGAAGGGTTGCTTAGGAAAGGTTTAGCGCAAATACGTTTCAACCCCCTCCATTTTTTGGTTTTCATGAATCAGTATCTGAATTTTATCTGCCTAATTTAATCCGAACGTTATGAACCTTATACAAGGGGTTGGTTCTTATAAATCCTATTTCTCCATTATTATGGCTCATACCTGAATCATATGGTTAATAAAAAGTAGTACCCTATCACTACACGCATGAGAGTTTAGTTTCAACCCCTCCATTTTGAGACAAAAGAAAGTTAACTAGTAGAGGCTGCTTTATTAAGAAGCCACTGATTAAAAATTTGTTGATGTAAGAATCGGCTAGTTGTATCATTAACCAAGATATAAGCTAATTGTATCATTAACTATATAGATATAAGAATGAAAAACCCCTTGTCACCTTAGTTTTGGTCATCCTCCAGTTGACATGGAGTGATTTATCATTAGTGAGCTGGACATTTCACTACAAAAAAATACGGTTTTAGCTACGGATTTTCACGACGAAAAAAATTCGTCGCTATTTTGCGACGAATTTAGCGACAAAAACTTTTTCGTCGCTAATTTGCCACAAAATTTGCAACGAAAAGGAAGTCGTGGCTAAATTAGCGACGGACACATCATTCGTAGCAAAATTCGTCGCTAATTAGTGACGAAAAAATTTTCATGGCTAAATTCATCGTTAATTAGTGACGAAAAAATTTTCGTGACTAAATTCGTCGCTAATCGGCGACAAAAAAAATTTTTCGTTGCAAATTTCGTCGCTAAATAAGTTTTTTATATATAATTAAATAAAATATAATATTAATATAATATTTAAATTAAAAAATTAATTTAACAACCACGGTTTAGCGACGGATTTCTAAATCCGTGGCTGATTCAGCGACGGATTCAAAATCCGTCGCTAAATAGGTTTTTTATATATAATTAAATAAAATATAATATTAATATAAGATTTAAATTAAAAAATTAATTTAACAACTGAATTTAATTTAGTTACGGATTTCCAAATCCGTGGCTGATTCAGCGACAGATTCCAAATCCGTCGTTGAATAATTAGAATTTTGTTTTATTTTTATTTTATTTTAATAATTTCAACGACGGATTTTCATATCCGTCGCTGAATTTTATCTTCTTTTAATTATAATTTTATTTTGTTTTATTATTTTATATTAACAAATAATATTATTATTTTATAATATTTTAATTTACATTTTATTTTATTATATTATATTTCTTAATTCTTAAAAAAAACCATATATTTTATTTTATTTAAATTATATATATATTTTAATTAATTTATTATTTTTTTTCTTTTTTTGATTTAATATTTTTTATTATTGTATAGGTAATTTTATTTTATTTGTATTATTTTATTTAATAATATAAAATTTTTAATTCAATATTAATCTAAACCAGCGCGGGCGCCGGTCCATGCACGCATGGGTGCTTGTCTGCCTGGGCGCCCGCGCATGCTGGGGCATGCCTGCTAGGGCGGCGCCTGCCTGGGCGCCCAGGCAGGAGCCCAGGCGGGCAAGCGCGGGTGCCCGCGCGCCTGCCACAAAAAATATAAATAAATCTGTAGTTGAAGTGTAGTTGAAGAGATTTGAACCTTCGATTTGAATCTTAACCTCGAAGACATGTTACCACTACACCACAAGTGTTGTTGTGTCACTTTCTTTCTTCTCTTTATTTTCTATTCTTACGTCTTTTTCCTTATCTCTATTTTTGGGTTTTTTTTTTCTACTCTCATTTCTTATATATAATAATTTTATTATAATATATAATAATTTTATTATGACGAATAAAAATATTTTGTAATTAAATATATAGATTTTTTAAATTATTAATATATTATAATTTATTGATAATTATAATTTTATAGTTTTAAGATATTGTAATCCATTTTTAAATTATAAATTACGGATTAAAAAAAATAAAAATGAAAAAAAATAATAAGATAATAAGATAAAAGAAAAAAGAAGAAATCAAAATATAATATAAACATATTTTTTAATTAATTTATTATTTTATTTTAAATTAGTATTTTTATTATTTTTTATTTTATTAAAAATTATCATATTTATTATTTTTAATTAATATTATTTCAGGTGGGTGGTATAAATAAAAAAAGTTATTATATTTATTATTTTAAATTATTATTATATATTATTTTATTATTATTAGAAAAATATGAAATAAAGATAATAAATAATAAAAATGAAATTTATATCATAATAATATATTTGGCTTGGTGGTTTACAGGTTGCATGCAGGAGTTCGGAGGAGTGCGGAGTTCGGAATTCGAACCACGGTGGAGGCTGAAGGCATTTTCCAGCAATTAAGAGTGCCTGCGCGGGGTGCGGGGTGCTGGTTCAGGTGGCATGTGCTCGGGCGCTCGGGCGGGTGGGCGGGCTCGGGTGGGCAAGGGTGGCGCGGGTGACACGTGCCCTCCCTAAACATTTCATTTGACGGATTTTGAAATCAGTGACGGATTTGAATTAATCGCTGAATTTAGCGACGGATTTTTGCGACGGATTTTTTTATTATTACAGATTTTTTTCCCTAAATTAATGACGGATTTTAGCTACAAAAATTATCTGTCGCTAAATTTAGCGACGAATTTTAGATTTTCGTTACTAAATTTAGCAACGGATTTTTTTTATGTCGCTAATTTAGCGACGGATAATTTTTCGTCGCTAAAGTTTGTGACGAATTTTAGTGACGAAAAATTATTTGTTGCTAAATTTAGCGACGGATTTCAATTTTCGTCGCTAAATTTAGCGACGGATTTCTAATTTTCGTTGCTAAATTTTTGCGACACGTTATTAACGACGAAAAATTTTTCGTTGCTAAATTCGTCACTAATGTTTTTAGCGACGAATTTTTTTTAAATTTTCGTTAATAAATTTGTGGCTAAAAGACTGTTTTTTTATAGTGTTTGATGTGGCTTACTTCTTGGGTTTGATTGGCCAATTTTTTTAAAAAACTTTGATTGTCCAAATATTATGTTTGATTCTATGGCTCATTTCTTTTCTTTTTCTTTCATGGAACAAGTGCTTGCAGTGGTTGGGAGGACTCTTTGTAAAATGACTTTTTGGCCCTCCGTTTAATTTGAAATGGACTTCTATTTTGCTCTTGCAATGATTGGAGAGTTTAGCCATCTTTGTAAGAGTGTCTGCCCTCTATCCTTTTATTCAACTTGAAATTTGGTTTCTTTTTTTTTTTAATATTGACACCGAATTCTCCATCTCCAATGTATCATATAGATTAGTTGAGGAGAGTGGTATGTTTAATGATGATCATGATGTATATAGTAGCTATTCCGCCATGCTTGAGTATTCATTGCATTGTGCAGTTACGATTTCTTTCCTTCTCTTTCTTGTGTCATTTGTGTGCTATATAATAAGGATGCCCACCAAAGGAAATCTGTCGACCTTGTTCTTAAGTGCTTTCATCAATCTTTTTTTTCATCTCTTATAACAGTAGTTTCAAAAATACTGAACCCTAAAGCTCCCAAATTCATCCCTAAAACACAACCATTGCACACTTTGGAACCCCTTTTTGGTCTCTATAAGGGCTCACTGGGTATCCCTAAACCAATACTTTTCTCTCTCTAACAGTTACCTCTCTCTTTCTCCTTATCGAAACTACATGTTTTCCATTTCCCTTGGCCTCCCTTTATTTTCAATAGTTAATTCTATCTTTCTTCTTAGCAAAATATGCCTTTTTCGTTTCTATTAGCTCCTGTTGATTTTGAAATAGATTTTTATTTTGGTCTTGTGATGGTTGGGGAATTTGGCCAACTTTGCGGGAGTGCCTACCCTCTGTCCTTTTGTTCAATTAGAAAATCGATTTCTTTTCTTTTTAGGATTGACACCAAATTCTCTATCTCCGGTGTGTCATATAGGTTAGTTGAGGAGAGTGGTGTGTCTAATGATAATCATGGGGTATGGAAGCCATTCCTCTGTGCTTTGAGTGCTCATTAAATTTGGTAGTTAGGATTGCGCTATCTTTCTCTCTCTCTCTCATGTCGTTTATGCACTATATAATGCAGACGAACTCTGTAAGAAATTTGTGGACCTTGCTCTTAGGTGCTTTCATCAATCTTCTCTTTTTCTCTCTTATGACGACCCTTCAAAAAACACCAAACCCCAAAGCTTCAGAATTCAACTCCAAAACACAACCCTTTCTGGTCTTTGTAAGACTTCAATGTATAACCCTAAACCCAATACTTTTCCCTATTTGATAGTTACTTTCTCTTTCTCCTTACCAAAACTAGATGTTTTCCATTGGCCTTTTCTGGCATAATAGTCGCTCTATTGGGATGTCTGGGTTTTGATGATGAGCAAAATAATTCAGAGGATGTATTGATGCTTAGGGTCTTGGTGAGCCGAGGAAGGATCTCATCCAAATAAGCAACACTAAACGGACGTGTACTATTGAATAGGTGTGGATGATGATGTATTGGTCCATGCCTTGATCGTGCGTTGGGTGTGGTTGACCGAGTTGTGTGGTTAATCGTGTGCTGGGCATGACTGATTGGCCCATGCAGCCAAGCATGTTCAAAGTGCAGTCGGTTTAAGTGGTCATTCTCTCTCTTTTTTTTTCATGACGCTTTGTCTCTCTGCCTCATGTCATTCTCAAAAAATCTCATAAACTTAGCATCTTTTTCTTATGATAAAATTAACTTTTGAACATATGCCGCTCAATAATTTTTTAATGACCATCTCACGTCCACATGTTGAGACTTTTAACACTTTCGATATTTCAAAGTACCATCTCTCTCTCTCTATCCATAAGCTTTTCATTTTCCTACGGCTTATCATTGCTCTTACGCTGTTTTGTTAGCAATGCTTGGGTGATCTACAATAGCTGCTTTTATTTTTCTCTCCTAGCTTTTGTTTAGCCTGTACCATATTTTCGGGTTTAGATATATTATTAGGTGTTGAATTGGAGTTGTTCAACCCACGATCAGATACTAAAGGCTGTTCAGAAAACATTGAAGGGCTCGTCAACATAAAGAAATGAGGAATCGGTGGTTCAATTGGTTCGGGGGGAGGCCAAAACTTATACTCTTTCAAGTTGTATTTCTTACTCTACCCTTTTACCGTGTGCTTTTTTCCCCCTAGTGTAACCAAGTGAGTATGCTTGTCGACATGTGAATATGTTAATGCAAAACCTGTGTTGATGTGCATATTCTAATGTCCATTTGTAGTGTTGAAATAAAATTTTTGTTGCTTACTTGCCAGTTTTGTCAATGTTGAGAGAGAACCACCTTGTGTGTGCATAGTCTTTGAGAATTGTAAAAGAGGTATGCCATCGATATAGTCACTTAAATGGTAAAGTGGTGGGTTGTTTGAGTTGTCAAAGCCAAGGCGATAGTTCTGGTGACTTATCCAGTTGTCGGATTCAGTGATGCTTTAGGTGTGCCAAGAGGTTAAGGTTTCCCTTTGCTCTCTTCAATGATCATTTCCCTTGTTTACAACGCATCGAGAAGTGTTCAACCGAGTAATTGGACCATGTTTGCCTGAGCGGAGATTAATTCTCTAATTGATGACATGTTTTGGGTGATTGGGTTATGTCAAGATAACACGATTTGAGTGATTGGGCACTGTCTACCAGAACGAGGGCTGATTCCATTATTGATAACACATTTGGGTGAGTTCAATTTGTTGGACTATGAGTTGGGAGGCCTGTTCTCATGTACCGTAATGGGCTTTGGGGCCATACTCCATCAAGAACATATCTCGTTAATATGGGAAATCTCCACAATGACTTGAACTCTCCTTGATTAAGAAGACACTGAATCTCCCAGAGATCTTTCACTACGGTGCCTAAGAACAAATGTGGAATTCTCACTGAGAAGGTTACGTTTAGGAAAAAGGAACCGAAAAGAATTTCTGCACAAATACATTGAATGGTGGAAGAATGTACCAAGAGATAAATGCAAAAAGAACCAAAGAGACAAAGCGGCACAACAAACACAACAAAATAGTGGGTTTGTGTTTACATAGTTATGAATTGGTATACACACTAAGTGGATTACATCGCCACAAAATTATAAAAATCAAAAAGTATAACTTGAAAGAGCATGCCGGTGAATATCCTTAGCTTTCCAAATACAACAACTCTCTGAAACCATAGGTCTTTTTTTCAAAAAGGTGTCAAATGCCATCACAAGTGGACTCTACGAATCTCGTATCCCCTATCTAGCACATAGTAAGATACTAAAAGTCATAAAACAACTAGATGCTAAACTTGGGGCATCATCTTAGGGCTCTTGTTCCAAAAGAACTATGTTGCCATGGCCAAAAATGAAAAAGTAAACTCTGGAATAGGGCTATTACACGGACCGAGTCGAGTTCGAGCCGCTCGCAAGTTGCTCGGTCAACGGCTCGACTGGACTAGAATTTTGACCGAGTTCGAGTTGAATTCATCATGTATCGAGTCGAGTTCAAGTAGTGAAATTTTAGACTCAAAAACTCAACGAGTAGCTTGATTATATATATATGAATATATATTATATATATTTATATATAATTATAATATAAAAATAAAATATATTAATGTATTATAAAATAATCAAGTTTTTTAGACGAGTTTGAAACTATTTTGAGTAGTTTGTTATATATTCGAGTTGAGTTCGAACCCTATTATTTACTACTTATCGAGTTCGAGTAGGGTAAAAAAAATCTAGTTTGAGTATAGGGATACACGGGATCGACTCGACTCGACTCAACTAGACTCAAATACACCCCTCCTCCAGAAGTCCTTTCATTTACAAAAAAAGTCATTGATACTGAGGAGTATAGAAGAGAATTATAAAAACAATGATATGTCAAGGAGAGGGGTTTAAGAGGTCTTTGCCAAAAGCTATTGAAATTAGCTCAAATGGTACATGAACCAACAGCAATCACCTCTTCGGAAGGGACACCTCTAAAGGCTATACAAAGACTTGAACCAACAACACTAGAACTACTAACATCCACTTTCTCAGGTAAACTATCTCTAAAGTGAAGAATGGTTTCTTTCGTTCGACGTAGTTTTTTGGATGGGTCTTGATGGTTGCATTCATAAGCTTGTCCCAACTTTGCAACTTCTCTCCATGAAGTGACAAGAGCTTCCTGCCGCTCTCATGCCAATTGTTTAGCAGCCAATCTATCCACTTCGCTTTTGTTTAGGAGATCCCTCAACTTCTCTCCCTTCATGATGGCCACATCGATAACCTGATTCGAATAGTTTAGATTAACTTGCAACATGTCTATCATCTTTTCCTTTTTGCTAAGAGCAAGAGATGTTGCATTGCCTTCTTTGCCAACCTTTCGAGCTTTTATGCTCATAGCCGAGAGATCTCCTCTCCAAAATAATTTAGCTGACTCCTTAGATGATTTATCAATTATTCCTTTCTCATCCTTTGAAACAAGGCCATTGTGATGGCCTGCGAAGAAAAATAGGTTAAATTTACCATAACAAAAAACAAAGCTAAAATTAAAAATTGTAAGAGAGGGCATACCTAAATTATAAGGTCTATCATGCACTCATGTTCCATTGATAAGTAGTTTAGCTCTAAATTCGGCCAGTGAAAATTGAGCCTATTAGTGAACCTCCTTACTTCAGCAATGCCTATGTAACAAAAATGGTGATTACCGCAACTTATGACGGCGGTTCTTCTCTCTTTCAAATGTTTCAATCAGTCAAATTACCAAACCAAAACAGGAGGAAAAGGGTCATTTGCTCAGGCATCACCCCTTTACCTCTTTACATGCATAGGTAGTCCAGTAAAACACTAGAAGAACCCGGTCCTATCATTCCAATCCTGTCCTTTTGCTCAGCGGTTGGGGCCTGCAGCATAGCACTATCTATTGTAGTCAAGGGAGGTGTTAGAGGTAGCTTGCACAACATAGTACCGTCTGTTGTAGTTAAAGGAGGTGCTAGAGGTACCTCCCCAATGAACTCTCTCCTTTCACTAGTACTCTTTCTTGGGTGCCACTAGAAGCTTCAACATCGACCTTCTCCTCTCGAACAATGTCTTCCTTACAACAAGATTTCCAGACACCTACAGTATTGCTCCTGTAGAACTTGATTTGTCGCCATTGCTGCTCTTTTCATTACTCGATGTCTAGGCAAGTCTCCTCTTCTTTTTGGGAATATAACCTACAAACACGTCCTCAAATGCACTATCGTCATCCTTGTCCACCTTAGGACTTGCCTTAGCATGGGTCCTCAAGGACTTTATAGTCATCACCCAATCAAGATCATTGACCTCAGCAAAATCAATAACATCAAAATTCCTCTTGGACTTCTTCTCCAACATAATGGCCTTTTAATCTATATGTTCTTCTCAAATAGTTGTCACCCATGCTTGGATGATTTGGAAGCCCTACCAAGCACTAGGCACATGAAGCTAAAGTTTAGGATGCCACTTGGTATTAGAACACTCGAATCCAATCTTGACCCATCCAAGACCTGAAGCTTCATTATCTCAGCTCATTGCATGTTTTAGTGGTTTTTCATTTCTTCTGTCTTGATTCTAAATGAGTGTTTTTAATAATATTCTAGCTTTGTTTTTCCGTACACTATTGTCTATAGTCAAAGTCCCAATGATCTCTCAATTCAAATGCCTTGCGTGGATCTCTATAAGCTCAAACTCCCAAGTGGGTGGTTCCCAATGATCTCTTAGCTCAAACACCTCACATTCGGATTCCACACCCATCTTTCTACACCGAATATCTTACCGGAGTAACATACATTGCACTTCATGCTACTTCTCAAAAAGAATCTAATTCCCCTTCTCTATCCTTGGTCTTACACACTACCAAAAGCTCCTCATATGAATGGGTTCGAACGCCTTACAGAGGCATATTGTGTATCACCATTGGGGAGTGGCTTAATATTGCACATATTATGATGGTAAGAAAGAAGAGCGAATAGACTAAAAAAAAAGAGGAAACTAGATTCATCTCATTATAAGGGGGTGCAACCAAAGTAGAAGTTCAGACAAAAAAGAAGGAATGAAGTACGAAGATAAAAGATAGCATTAAGCTTCATGATCGGGAGATGGGGGAGGAGCGGCCCTTTGATGCAAACCTTTGAGACCGGCATGGATTGCCGCTTCACGAGCATTGGCCTTAACCACCGTGTGAGAGAAGCCCACTCAAGTATTACCAGCGAAGACCAGACCCTCCGCCTCGACATTAACTTCACTAATCTTGCCTCGTGGATGATTCGTTCCGCATGGCGTAACTTCTCACTAAGCTCATGGACCTAGCATTGATGACCCTCCCAGAGCTCGACAATTCTTCTTTCCAGGTCTACAACCCTCTTCTCCAAGATACAAGTGATTGTCTCAGCTCTTGAGCCAACTTTTTGATAGACAGATAGTCTACTTTGATCCTATTCAGCAATCCTTCGGTCCCATTCAGCAATGACCACGTCAGATTGTTTGAGTGCTAAATCCCAGTTAGTTCTTAAATGATTTATTTCTTCTTCCTTATCGAGCAATTCAACATAGGCTACTTTGCCTTCCTCCGAGACTCTCTCCCTCTGGGCTAGGATAACTTGAAGTTGTGAGACTATTGGTTGGCCCTCCTCTTGCTCTTTATTCTTGGGAGCCAAAGCAGCTCAAAGTCACTCTATCTCCTCTAATCTCTGATTCGTCACACTTTCCAAGTGGCCCACCAATCAGATTGTCCATAGTCACTGAAATTCTATTATAACGGTAGATTGGGAAGGAATACGAGCAATTACATAAACTACCAACAGAATACTAAAGCCCTCCAACTATTCAAATAGAAAAATATATGTGAAGACTTAGGGCAATTGTAGCCTCATTGCCCTGCTCCCTCTTTAAACATTCAGCTCTGATTCGACGCAGTGAAAGTCTAGCAAATCTCCTTGTCTCAATAATATCTATATAACTAGAGTAATTACTACCGCAACTAAACACTACGGTGTCTCTCTCCTTCAGGTCCTTCGACCGATCAAAGGATCTAACCAAAATAAGGAGAGCAGAGCTGTCTGGCTAGGTACAACCTCCTTGCTCTTTCAGACATGTAGGTATTCTGGAAGGACTCTAAATGACCCTACCTCACCTCTCAGCTTGACATCATCCTCTCCAACCTCCTGACCACCAATAGGACCACTCTCTACCTGAAGATTGTTGATCTCAACCTAAAGGCCTAGTCTTTCGGTGCCTATAATTGCCAAAACTAGCTCTAGGGTCTCCTTTCACTCAGTAGCCTCTAACTTCTGACCACTGATGTTAGAGACCACTAATCTTCTACTCTTCCTCTCGGGAACTAGAGTAATGATGGGGCGTGCGTCGGTAGCCCTTTCTCCTGAAGCACTCTACTTGTTCTCAACGCTCTTGTGTTTGCCTGGATGCATAACCTTTTCAATGGTGGCCACAAGTAGGTTCCCACTATTAATGCCATCCAAGACCCAAAACAGCTAGCTAGCCGCCTTTTTCACCAAAAGGGGCCTTTCGATTTTCACTTTCTCACAAAGTAATAAACCGACTATCTTCAACATTTGGTCAACAACGAGGGTGTCCATGCGGATCGACCTACCATTGTTTTGGCAAAAACTTCCAATAGAACTAATGAATTCAGAATAACAAGAACAAGCCAAAACCTTTAATGCCATTACAGGCTCTCTGTTGGCCCTCGACAAGATTGGCATAAGTTCTTTCTTCTTAAAACTCTACAAAAAAGAATTTTTTCATCCATTGCTTATCTTGAGTTTTACTGTAAAAGAACCTCCATTCAGAACTTGTCTAGAGGTAATGCCACCCCCTAGTATTTTTGCCAGAACATCTCCATGGCAGAAAATGAAAGCATAGAACCTCAAAGTTAAAGTTTAAGCAGTAGAAACTCAAAAAACTCACTATCACTATGATCAACTGCCAAGCACTCAGGATCAGCATGGTTCGAAAAATATTCTAACCTCTCAAGATCTCAACCAAAACACCTAAGTAAGGCATCTTCAAACCGTGCCTCATGTACTCTTTGTACATCAGCAAGAAAGTCTCATAAGCCATATTTGCCCACTCGTCCTCCATGGGTAGTCATATGTAAAAGTTGTCTATCAAACCCATAGTTCGCATGTCATCCTCCAATTCACCCTTAGTCATTACGCTCTTTACAATGTTGACTCCAGCCATGACAATTGATTCAAAACTTTCAAAAACCTTAGATCACAAAGCTTCTTTCTCTTAATGAAAGGAATTGCTGAAAATGCTTCAATAACCATAACCAATCAAAAGCTGAAAGATAAAAAGCATGTTAAGGAAGACTCATGTTACATGATTTTAATGTATTACAATTTCAAGTAAGTATACCCTAGTTGAGTGTTGTGTGTAGCATGAGCAAATATTGTTCCCACATGATTATTTTGTATTACTAATTTTAAATTACCTTGATCCAAGTTAGATAAAATAAAACATGTTGCGAAAATATTAAAATTTACAACAATAGTAAAGACATAAACTAATGGATGAAAACCTAATTTTACCAAACCGTAGATCATTGATTTCATCTGTTTTAATTTTTCACATTATTGAATTTTTTCAAATCCTTTAAATTTTATTGGCTATAGAATTATTATTGATAATGATAAATTTTTTCTAAATTTGATTCACCAAATAATTATACAATAAAATCCTAATTCGATTAATCAAAACATAATAGTTATGTAATTTTGATTTAATTGGATTGTATTAAAATCTATGAAAAATTTGTAATTAAGGTTTCCCTTAAAGCTCCACACACATAATTAATCATCCATCAACTTCATAACTATTTAAATTTTATTGTATTGAACTAATCTCCTACAACTATATTAGTTATGCATGCACTCGATCTCGAATTATCAAAACTTAGGATTCTATACATTTGAAACATTAAATTCAACAATAAAATTTCATCAAATAGTAAATCAAACCAATAAATATGTAAGTAAAAGAAATAAATCACACTATGCTATTAATCAAAGAATATAATCTATCAGGTCCTAGGAACAAAAAATCTAGTTAGACATATTAAAGAAGAACAAGCATTGCAAAATTAAATCTCTATCCTGACAGTAACTTTTATTGTCAGTGACCATTAATGAGGGTTTCTTATGCCCTGTAAAGATGTTTTTGACAAAATCGTAGGGAAATATATATATTTTTCAACGGTATAAATTGTAGCGTCGAGAAAAAGTTTATCAATTGTCACTAAAGGTAGCACAACCGTCAGTAAAAATAATATTCAATTCTGATGGTTATCACTTGTAGTTGGTAAATGTGACAATTTTAAGAATGGTTTGAAAACAGTCTTTATTTGACTCTTCTTTAGAGTCTACTTAACTATACCATATATATAAGTCTATGACTATGGTAACTCATATATTGTACCATTTGTAAATGCTATATATTAATCTAACGGTTATTAGTTTTTGTTGGTAAATGTGGTAGTATTTACTAACTATTTGAAAATAATCTCTATATATGTTATATTCTATCGTTTGTATAGTTTTTAGGAATAGTTTAAAAATTTAAGAGTTAAGGTCTGGATACCTGGTGATAAGTTGCAATAATATGGGATAATTTGTGATAACATGTGGTGTATTGTTATAATATGGTAATTTTATGATAACATGTGATAAATTTGTGATAATTAGTAGTAATATAATATGATAATATTATTATTCATTAGAGTAAAATATAGTAATAACTAGTGGTAAGTTTGTGAGAACTAGTGATAATACAATTTAATAATATTATTATTCATTATTTATTGAAGTGAAATATAATAATAACTGGTGATAAATTTGTGATAACTAGTGGTAAGTTTATGATAATTAGTGCTGATAGTAAATTTGTGATAATTAGTAGTAATATAGTAATAACAGATTTTTATGATAATTTGTAGTAAATTTGTAATAAGTAGTGCTAATATACTCTATTCATTTGCTCATTTGAGTGAAATACAGTGATAACTCATGCTACATTTGTGATAACTAATAGTAATATAATGATATGATAATAATATTATTATCTAGTGGTAAATTTATGATAACTAATATAGTGTGATAATATTATTATTCATTGGAGTGAAATATAGTGATAATTAGTGGTAAATTTATGATAACAAGTGGTGATATAGTGATAACAAGTTTTTATGATAATTTGTGGTAAGTTTGTAATAACTAGTACTAATATAGTTTATTCATTTGAGTGAAATATAGTGATAACTCATGGTACATTTGTGATAACTAATGGTAATATAATGATAACATGTGTTTATGATGATTTTTGGTAAATTTATGATAATTAGTGGTAATATAATTTAATAATAACATTATTTATTAGAGTAAAATATTGTGGTAATATAGTGAAAATAAATGTTTATTATAATTTATTATAACTTTGTGATAAGTAATGATAATAAAATTTGATGATATTATTATTCATTGGAGTGAAATATATTAAAAACAAGTGGTTTGTGATAACAAGTAGTAATATAGTGATAACAAGTGTTTATTATAACTTGTAGTAAATTTGTGATTACTAATGATAATATTATTATTTATTGAAATGAAATATAGTGATAACTAATAACAAATTTGTAATAACTAGTGATAATATGGTAATAATAGGTGGTAGATCATAACTTACCATCAGTTATCATGCACTTGCAACCTGTTATCATAATTTTACCAGTACTAAATATCGCAACTCGAGTTCGAATGTATTATCACACTTTTATCATCACCTAAGTACAATTGTAAATGGTAAAATTGTGATATCATTATTAGTATTGGTGTTATGACATCTAACTGGTAGTAATGGTGATAAGTCGGAGCAGAGGTAATGCATATAGTAATGGTGGTAAGGGTGGTAACTCGATTTCAAATATATAGTAATGATGGAAACGGTGATAACTCAAATTGGAATATATAATAATATTATCACAACAAAATCTCTCTACAAAATCTCTCTTCTTAGTGTCAAAAATAATTTTTTACTAGCGCCAATTTAATTAAATTTTTTCACATAAAAAACATTTTTTCTTATTTAGCACTAGTTTAATCCTTTTAAAACAATGAACATTTAGCAGTTGACCAATACGCATGATTCCATATAACCTTCCTCCTTGGTTGTGCATGAGTCTACAAAATTGTTTATTTCTGATCCTAAAAGTTATGGCATGTATAAATAAAAATTTAAATGTATACTAGATTTAAAAATAATATATTCAATTGGTTTAAATAAAATTAAGGCTAACTTTCAAAATACAAACAAACCATGAAACGTAATAATTGTAAAGTAACAAGTCGTAACAAGTTCTAATACATGCATTAGTAAGCATATGAAAAATAACAAATAACACATATGGGAAAGAAACATGGGTATTTATCGTATTGACTAAAACTAAAACTAAAACTTGTAATGAAAAAAGAGGGTGCAGAAAGAGGTTTTGAAAACTTATGTAATGAAAAAAGAGAAAAATGATTTAAATTGTGTAACAAATAAAGGCACGAAAAAAAGGCGCGGTTTTGAAAATTTGTTTGTGAAAATGATATGCATATGTTGATTTAAGTTGAAAGACATTACTGCAAAGTTGGTTGGATTGATTGGTGATACGTGAAAGTGCAAAAAATTTGAAATTGTTTTGAGATAAAAAATGTACAATTTTCCAATAACATAATAATATTATTATTACATTACTATATAATACATATATATTACTATATGTATTACTATACATATTATTGTAAATTACATTATCTAATAATCCAATGATCGGACCAATTTAGGTCATACAATCTTCATGTTGGATATCCTCATTTGGATGAGTAGATAAGTGGAGGATTAGTATCATAATATAAAATTATAATTATTAATATTAATTTAAATAATATAATTATCAATAATATAATATTTGATGTTATATAACATAATTAATTATCAATTTATGTTACATTAATAAGTCATAATTCATTTATCATTATTTGTAGGTATCATGAGAAACCTAATTCGATGGTTTGAATACATCATCAATGAGATCGGAAAAGGAAAAAAAAAAGAAAACAAAATGACTCCAAAGTGAAGGAGAAAAAAAAAAGGTGAGAGCGAGATAAGGGAAAAAATGTGAGAGTGAGATAAAAAAATCTAAAAAAAGTTGAGAGTGAGATTGAAAGGAAATGAAGAGACAAATAAGAGGAAAAACAAACAAATAAACAAACAAACCTCACAGAAGATACTTTGGCATAGTGCTTGTAACAGGTTACTTGAGGTTCAGAACCTGAGTCTGAAGCTCCCGGCTAGCAATTTTTTGTCCAAAAAAAGGCAAAGAACAAAAAAAGGGCAAAGAATTGACTGCATGGTGGCACCACGCATACCCGCACGATGCCACCAAGCATGCCCGCATGCACGGGCACTAGGCACAGAATTACCTGCATGGTGGCACCGGGTATCTGTGCGTGGTCCCACTGCTCACGCTAGCATGCGTAGGGCATGCACGGGCACCCTCGAGGCACACCGCGCACGCACTGCACATTCACGGGTACCAGGCAAAGAATTGCCTATACGGTGGCACCGCATACAGCACATGCGCGATTGCCCTTGTAGTATACCCCACACATCGTGCATGCATGGGCGCTAGGCAAAGAATTGCCTGCACGGTGGCACTACGCTTGCCTGCACGTGGCACTGTGCATGACCATGCTATGCCACCGCGCATGCATGGGCACCCGCACGGCACACCGCACCTGCCCACGCAGTACCACCGCGTGCACTACGCATGCTCGAGTGCCCGCATGGCATGTGCAGTTCCATGTGCGCAGCAAATTTTATGTAAATTCAAAAAAAAAAATTACAGCACAACATTTTAACATTTAAAGTATGATTTTTTTTTACGCGAAAACAATTTTCTACTTTTAACACCAATTTAATCAAATTTCTGCACAAAAAATATTTTATTTATTTATTTATTTATTTATTTATTAGTGTCAATTTAATCATTGTTTTTTACCAAAAGCATTTTTTACTTATTTGCTTATTTATATCTCAAGATATCATACCTACACACGAAGAGTGGATATATCATGGGAAGAGAATGGAGAATTTATGTTTCATGCATCCAATTAATCCAATTTAGATAATCCTTCAAATGATAATCTTTTTGATGATGATGACATATTTGGCATGTTACCTAATACATTCATACATTTACATGATCCAATGTACACAAACCAACTTCTCATGCATGTAACATACATAAACCAACTATTGTTCACTTATACCATTTAGAGTGTTTGTGTGGATGAATCAGATATATCATATCTCACAAAAATATAAGTTGTATTCTATCTCACAAAAATTGGATTTTAATTAGATTTAAATTAGGTTTTGATGATAAAAATTTAAACGAAAACTATATTTGAATTAATAAAAATTGTTATAACTACACGTTATTTTTTATTAATCAAATGGACATGATTAGCAAGGCTCATAGGATGATAGGCAAGCGCATGAAATGTAGTAATAGCAAGGCAATATGTAGTAAGTGATTTTCTCAATAACCTAAATAACGCATATGGAAGATTAAAAGTATAAAATATTTAAAGAATTAATAACAATGCGGATAATAAAAAATGAGGCGGTGATAATGACAAAAGAGGAGGGAAAAAGCGTGAAAGAAAAAACGGGTTTTGAAAATGATATATTATAAATCATTTGCGAAACACCTTCACCATCAAAACTTCTCCTTCACTCAAGAGCTCTCAAGCTCTCAAGCTCTCTAAACCTCTCACTATGCAAACTTTTATCAAAAGTTAATCACGTTTTTTTTTTTGCTCTCCTCCCTTAACCCATCTAAAACCTCTCACTCACTTTGCAAACTTTTATCAAAAGTTAATCACATTTTTTTTATAAAAAGGCCGGTCTGCATTCTGCTGCTTGGCCATTTGAAAGATTTTAAATTTTTGGGAGGGATGTGCATTGTAGGCACGAAGAATCACAACCATTCCAAGAACAAGTTCAGTCTGAATAAACTCAATCATCTTCCTAAAATGTTACCCTAGGTTTACAAATAAACATATCATTTTAATTTGTAATTTTTTAATTATCTGTTTTTGATTTTTGATTTTTTATTCTGAGCAGTTGTCAAAAAATTTGGAGACCAACACTGTAAAGAAAAAAGAAAGGGCATAATTTTACTAATTTTATCTGGTTTCTCATAATCTTACTAATTTCACTTTTATTTTTAAATAATAATCCAGATTATTTGTATTGTTTGGTTCTTCACATAGAACCCAACTATAATCATCACTACCGCATCATCACTACCTGACTCCAAAAGATAATATTTTCATTTACAACCATTCTCTATAGTATCATTATATTAATTTTACTATTTCACTATTGGTTTTATGAATAGATTGACATGAAAAATTGTGCATAAAGATACTTCCAATTGTGATGGTAACATCTTATAAGAATGCAATGTAGGACTACAATCTTTTCTTTTTTTTTTGGTTCTTATATGTATCATCATTTTGCTTAGAAATCAATGTATCAACATTCTCTATTTATATTATTTTTATAATTTCTTTATTTTCTAGTCTTTTACTTATAACAATTCAAATCTACTTCATCTTAAAAAAACGTATCATGTGGTAACAATAAATTTTTTGTAACATTTCCTAACATGATAAAAGCGAGTACATTTTCTAAGAGAGTAACATTTTCTAACATTTGTAGTAACCGACGATACATAATAGTAATTTATACTAACACATGGTAACTAATGGTAACCGACAACAAATGACTATAATAAAATGATGCTAACTGACGATAAAGGGTAATAACATTTTGTGTAACTGATAATTCAAGTAGTAACTTATACTAACATATGATAACCAATCATAAAAGGGTTTAGTTTCTAGCACTTGTAGTAACCGATGATATATGACAATAATTTATACAAATACGTGTTAACTAATAATAATTGACGATAAATGACTATAATAAAATTATGATATCCAACAGTAGTACCATTTCCTAACACTTATAGTAACCAATGATAAAAGGTATGACATTTAACATATGTGGTAACCGACGATAAATGACAATAACATTTCCTAAGCAGTAACCAGGTAGTAACAGATTATAAATGGTAGAAACATTTATTACTATATATAGTAACCAACAATAAATGACAGTAATATTTCTTAATAGTTGTGATAATTGACGATAAAGGTAATAACATTTTCTAATACACGTAATAACCGAGATAAAAGATAGTAACTTTTACCAATACTTTTAAAACTGATAATAAAATGTAGTAATTTTACCAATACTTTTTTGGCGGTCACTATAAATTCAGGACATGCTTCAACAGTGATCAAAATTGTCAAGATAAACCTGTCTCAACAAGTGCATAGCCAACTGAGAGTCCATCCGTTGGAGAAAGTTTTGCTAATGGTTTTAATGGGTTTACCAAATGGTTTTCATCTGTTTACATAGAACATTTGTTTTGTAGTGAAGAGAAGTGAAGAAAACATTACGACACCTTTGCACCAGAAGAAGATTGAAATCACGTCCTATGGATGTTGCTATGGTTAGTCTTGCTCCCCTTCTTTCCCTCAATTTATGTGAGACAGCCCTTTATTTATAGATCCCAAAACCTTAATCAACAAGAGGTGATGAATGCTTAGGAGACTTGGCTTTTCACTTGGAATTGGAAACTTAAGTTGTGATAATAGACTTTATCCTTTTACTCTTCCAAAAATTTGGAAACTTTATCCTTATCTTTGATCTTGAAAATTCTTGAAGTTAGCAATAATTTTATTCCAAAGATCTCTATGTAGCTAAGCTCAAATGGTCTCCCTCTTCAACAACAACTTCTCTTTTTTGAATTCTAGCACCAGAGCAAATGGTTCTCAAATATTTCTGAATCAGTTTCTGCATAAGTCTTCTTTCCAACACCGCAACAATCAAGTCAACTATGCCCAAAATACTAATTACTATCTTTCCAATCCAAATTTCCTCCAATAATCCCAAAATTTCCTAAAACAAAACCTAAAAAATTAATCGGTACAATATCATGTAAAAAAGTTTAAAACAGTTCTAAAATAAATAAATAAATCCTAAAATAATACAATTCAAGTACATAAATTTATTGCTATTAAATATTTCCATACTTGAATGTTTGTTTATCCTCAAGTAAGAACAAATTTTCTCCAAAACTAATTTTCCAAAATCCTAACCATGCATATGATAAGTTCATATCAGTGTTGCAATCAAAACAACCAATATTTCATAGTATTCTGCATTATAATAACTATTGTATCTTTTATAGTCTCTTTAGAATAAAAAACAATACAAGATTCATCCACTTTCACATTTGGTTCACTCAATAGAATAAACGAAACGAAAATTCAATTACTCAAAACACTCAATTTTATGAAAAAGATAAGTATATTACACAAATCAATACAATGAGATGACATTAATATAAGATTGTTTATATGTCAAATATCCACTACTCATATATATGAAATCTTTACACCAATCAAAAGGTTTTCTATTTGGTTGTAATGGAGTTAGGGTTAAGGGTGGGATAATAGGTAAAAATGTTGTGTTAAAATAATTCATTAAAAATACTCAATTATCAAGACATGACATTGTTTTTATCAAAACAAAGAAAAAACTAATTTTCACAACTTCTAATTTCAAAATATATAGTACTCTAACTATAAATATGTGAGGTGAAATATCACTTATTCAAAACAAAAAACAATGTAATGAAACTCCGCTATAAGAATGAACAATATCAAGAATGAAGAATGCTTTTCCCAATTTTTTTCTTTTTTCCTTTTTTTTTTTGTCTTTTTCAATATTCTTTTTATTTGTTTTCAACCAGAACTATCTCTCTTTTTTTTGTTTTCCAATTTTGGCTCTTTTTTTCCATCATAATGCCCAAAAACATAAATAAAACTCTAACATATATAAAAAAACATAATACCTAAAAGCATAATGTCATGTTATCAACCATAAGTATATTAGTGAATTTGAATTCAAAATCTGGAGTTAAAAAAAAAAAAGTTATGGGGTAAATTTATGTAGGTAATTTAAGGAAAAAATAAAAGGTTTAGACTCAAATAGGTTAACTAAAGGATATAAAATATTAGGGATAGAATTTTTCAAAAGCCAAACTATGTTAACCTAAGTACCTTCATCATTTGGGTGCATGAAATCAAGAATGGTTTCAAAATGCATAGCAAAACAAGTTTTATAATGACCAAATCATGTGTGATATTGCTCATCAAGAAAAAAGAGAACACAATGAATTGTTCTTTAAGGTTCAAATCCTCACTTGGATAAATTTGGTACTAAATCTTGCACGTCTATCTTTCAAATCAACCATAAAAAAATGAATAACTAATCATATACTAAATAACTACTAATACTAATCATCTATCATACAAGCTCATTCAAATCAAATAATATACAAGGATTGGAAAACTTGAGAAAATTTTGATGGTACGGAAAAAATTTAGCAAAAACACTCAATTTTTTAAAAAATATTTTAAAGTTTTTTCAAAAAATTTCTAAATAATCGAAAAAAGACATAAAAAATCAGAATGCATAATCCCCACACACTTAAAAATAATAAACTAGAGAAAACAGAAAACTGCTCTGATCATGTCAATGAACCTACAGCCTCCTCTTCTATAGCAACTTCTCTTCTTCTCATGTGAAGGGCTTCTTATGCACATCAATCAACTAAGAACATGGTGGACCCTTCCTTCATGTTTGTCCCATCTACATAGATTTTCAAATGATACCCATTGACTTCGAATTTTCACCTTACTTGTTTGAAAGCTCTACCGTTCCATATGACAAAACTTTGTCACAACGAACGGTCCACTCCATCTCAATCTCAATTTTCTTAAAAAAAAGTCTTAAACGAGAGTTATATAATAAAACCTTATTACCAATATCGAACACTCGATTCTTAATCCTGGCATCATACCATACCTTTGTCCTTTCCTTGTAAATCCTTGCGGACTCATATGTCTCATTCCGTTACTTCTCCAACTCATTTAACCACATCTTTCTTTCTATACCTGCAAAAGACAAATCAAAGTTAAGAAACTTCATTACCCAATATGCTTTATGTTCTAACTCACTAGAAAGATGGCATGCCTTACCATAAACCAAACAATAAGGTAACATATGAATCGAAGACTTATATGCCATCCTATATGCCCAAAGTGCATCATCTAACTTAATGGACCAATCCCCATGCGAAAGACTCACTATTTTTTCCAAAATGCTTTGTAACTCAAGATTTGAAAACTTAACTTGTCCATTAGTTTAGGGATGGTAAGGGGTATCAACCTTATGAGTGACACTATATTTAACCAAAAGTTTTTCAAAAACTTTATGAAAATGAGAACCTCCATTACTGATTATGGCTCTAGAAAATCAAAATGGGAAAAAAATATTTTTCTTTAAAAACTTGCACACCGTTTTGGAGTTATTTTTTATACATGCAATTGTCTCTACCCACATACTCACATAATCAACAGTAATAATAACAAATTCATGATTAAAAGATTTCGGAAGAGGTTCTATGAAATCGATAACACCAGTTCTTTAACATTGATCACATGTACGGACATAGAAATAAGCATCCTTAAACAAAGTAAACCAATAAAATCCAGATTGAAATACCTTAGTTGTTGTACAAGAAAAACTATGAAGAACGCCAATCTCTTTATCATGACAAAAACTAAGGACATTACTTACCTCTTGTTAGGGAACACATCTCCTAATGATATCGTTGCCACAAATCTTGTACAAGAAAGGCTCATCCCAGAGATAGTGGCGTACATCGAAAAATAATTTCTTTCTCTATTGCCCCATGAATCTCTTTAGTAAATCTTGCAAGCAAGATAATTAAGAAAGTCAACATACCAAGATTCATCAATTTGAGTAACAGACAATAAATTTTCATCAAGGAAAGAATCATTCAAAGAATGATCAATCATTGTCTCAATAAAATCTCCCTCCCATCGAGATAAATGATTAGCTATTGGATTATCAACTCCTCTTCTATCCATAATCTCAATATCAAATTCCTGCAACAAAAGAATCCAACACAACTATCTAGGCTTTACATCTTTATTCGAAATCAAATACCTAAGTGCAGAATGATCAGTATGAATAATAATTTTGGATAGCAACAAGTAAGACCAAAATTTCTCAAGTAAACAGATGATAGCAAGTAGTTCTTTCTTAGTAATAGTGTATAACTTCTGAGCCTCACTCATAGTCCTACTCGAATAATATATTGGCACCCATAGTGTTTTTACTCGCATCATAGTAAATATCAAAAGATAAATCCTATCTAGGTAGCTGGACAATAGGAGACTGAATCAATTTCGATTCAGGCAATTAAAAGCATTCAAACAAGAATCATCAATCACAAAAGTTGTATCTTTCATTAAAAAGATTGGTGAGAGATCCAACAATTTTAGAAAAATCCTTGATGAACCAACGATAAAAACCAGTATGCTCTAGAAATCTTCTAACATTTTTTAATCATTTAGGGGGAGGAAGTTTCTCAATTAACTCAACTTTTACCCTATCAATTTCTATTCCCCTACAAGATACCTTATGACCTAAAACAATGTCTTCTTTTACTATGAAATGAAACTTCTCCCACTTAAGCACCCATTTGGTTTCCTCACACCTCATTAAAACTTGCTTCAAATTTTTCAGACAATTATCAAATCAGGAACCAAGCACAAAAAAATCGTCCATAAAAACTTTCATGAAATGATCACTAAAATGAGCAAATATGGATATCATGTATCTTTGAAAAGTAGCTGGGGCTTTATAAAGACCAAAAGGCATGCATTTGAATGCAAAAGTAATATATGGATATGTGAAAGTAGTTTTTTCTTGGTGAACAGGATCAGTGACAATTTGCAAATAACAAAAAATAAACATCCAAAAAACAATAGAATGCATGACCAACCAATTTTTCAACAAGTTGATCAAGAAAGAGGAAGGGAAAATGATATTTTCTAGTAGCATGATTCAACTTCTTATAGTCTACACAAACCCTCCAATTTGTGTTAATTTGTGTGGGGATTAACTCATTCCTATCATTTTTAACCACAGTTGTTCCACTCTTTTTAGGAACAACCTGTAAAGGACTCACCCAAACAGAATCAGAGATAGGAAAGAAAACACCTACATCAAGCCATTTAATAATCTCTTTCTTTACTACCTTCTTAAAATGTTCATTGAGCCTTTTCTATAGTTAAGCCGAAGCTTTGAACCTATCCATCAAAAGGATCTTGTGCATGCAAATTGAGGGATCTATACCATAAAGGTCAGCAATGGTACAACCTATTGCTTTTTTGTGTTGTTGCAAAACCTAGAAGAATTTCTCCTCCTCGAAAACTATCAAATTATAAGAGATAATCACTGAAAACATTGAGAAACTATCCAAGAAAGCATACTTCAAGTAAGAAGGTAACGATTTAAGTTCAAGTATGGAAGATGGTTGAACAACTTGCTATGATTTATTACCTTTTTTCCTCAACATTTGAAATCTCATGGAAGCTCCCTATCACCTATCACATTTAAAGCAGCACACACATCAACATGCTCTTATCCAGAAAATCATGCTTCATGCAACAAACTAGAAAT
Organism: Dillenia suffruticosa; assembly: GCA_033439265.1. Lineage (NCBI taxonomy): Eukaryota > Viridiplantae > Streptophyta > Magnoliopsida > Dilleniales > Dilleniaceae > Dillenia > Dillenia suffruticosa. Next base: position 12,676,798 of record JAVTVX010000019.1, read on the forward strand.
GCAATTTTCAAGAAGGTCAATTGAATAAAAAATATTAAAATCATGCTTAATATTCCTCTCAATGCAATCAACTCAAAAAACTTCCTATTTATCAAAATTTTTCATGAAATGGAAAATATTAAACTCAATTCTTTTATCATTTATTCTTAAAATCAATTTCCCACAATAAATATCAATTAGTGCTCGTGCAATGACAAGAAAAGGTCAGCCTAGAGTCAAAGAGTGCCGTCAGTATCATCCATATCCAAAATAACAAAATCAATAGGAAAAATAAATTTATCAACATTAACCAAAATATCCTCAATAATGCTTCTCAGATACTTGAGATTTCTATCAACTAATTGAAAAGAAATATTAGTAGGTCAACAATAAACTCTAACTTCAAAAGCATAAAATATGGCATGAGATTGACACCGGTAACCAGATCGCATAAAATATCAGAAAAATAAAAAAAAAAACAATTGTACAAGGGATGGAAAAGCTCTCTAAGTCTTTAAGTTTCAGCAGTAGCTCTCCTTGTAGAATTGCAAAACACTCCTCCGTAACTTGACCATTGAAATCTCATCATGTTTCCTCTTTTTTTATGATCACATCTTTCAAGAATTTCCCATAACTCGGCATCTGCTTGATAGCATCTAAAAGATGAATGTTAATATGCAGTTTTTTGAAAATTTCTAAAAAATTTTCAAATTGTTTTTCTACATTATCATACAACAAAAGTTCAGGAAAAGGAACACGGGGCATATGCTCCCTTAAAGGTAAAGAAGTTCCCTGTTTTAGATCCGGTGCCATGGACTTCTCATCTGTAGGCTGTTTGATTTCCTCTTCAGTCTCTTGTTTGTTCTATTCCTTGGTTTCTTGTCTATCTTGTCCATCCTTTAACTAAATTGGCACCTCCTGTAGTTGCTTCCCACTCCTCTATGAAACTGCCTTGGCTTGCTCTCTAGGATTTTTCTTAGTATCACTTAGTAGTCTACCTTGCACATGAGAATGAAAGGCATTAGTCAATTGATCAATCTTATTTTTAAGTTTTTCAAATCTTTCATTAGTTATTGTTGCCAAATGTTCAATTTTTTCATTGGTCACTATTGCCAGGAATTTGATTCCTAACTCCCTCGATGCCTTGCTCTCCCTGACTATTGACTTCCTGAAGTAAAGTTTTGTAGATTACTTGCTCATGGTGGTACTCCTTGGATCCATGAAAAGTTAGAATGATTTCTTCACACGGGATTGTATGTGTTGGAGTATGAGTTATTCTGAGGCCTATCAAAGCTAGAAACATAGTTTACTTACTGCACTTACGAACAATTAGAAGACTCGTGAGTAGAATCATCATACGAATCACAATACAAAACTTGGTTAGTCATAGCATTAGTTTGATTACTTTTCATGGTACTGATCAATGAATCAATTTTTGTATTAAGCATGAATAAAGTATCGACCTCATGCGCACCATTTTTTGTCTAGGGATCTCACGTTCATTAAACTAATCATACTAATTAGAAGTCATATCATTAAGTAATGTACATGTTTCATCATAAGATTTACTCATGAAAGCATCCCTGCCACTGCATCAATAGTAATTTTAATAGAATTTAAAAGATCACCATAAAAAGTTTACAAAATCAACTAGTCAAGTATACCATGGTGTAGGCATCTCTTAATCAAATTCTTAAATTGTTCGGAAATATTATACAACGACTCACCATCGAATTACCTAAAGCTAGTAATATATTATGTAGTTTAGCAGTCTTACTAGGTAAAAAGTATTTAGTTAGGAATACTTAAAAAAGAATTTCCCAATTCGTGAAATGATTAGTAGAGAATGAGTTTAGTCATACCCTTGCCTTTCCCCTTAGAAAGAAAGGAAACAATTTTAACCTTATGGAATCGGGGCCAACTCCATTCAAATTGATCATATCACTGATTTCCATGAAGTTCTTCGAATGGCTGTTTGGATCTTCAAGGGCTTCTCTACCAAACTGATCTGCTTGTACCATACCAATAAGAGTTGGCTTCAGCTCGAAGTTGCTTGCCTCCACAATGGGTTTTGCGATGCTAGTTTGAATGTTCTGAACTCTAAATATCGAGTACTCCATCATTGCTTTATTCTCATCAATCATTGTTTATTCCTTGACTTCCCTAGTTTGTTTACGAACGATTCATAAAGTCCTCTCTATCTTAGGATCAAACTTAGTTAGATCAAAATTTTTTGACTGCAGCATACACTATATCGATACAAAAAGTAGTACAAAATTAGATCTTCAAAATTGATTGCAAAAACTACTCAAGAAAATCTAAATTACCTATATAGAAGTAGAGATCATGAAACAAACAATAAGATTATGCACAAAGACACCCGAGAAAGCAATAGAAAACATTTAAAAATAAAGAAAAATTCAAAAAAATAGAAAAACCAATGAAAACGATAGAATTTGTCCAAGATAGGTGCCCGTGGCAAAGCCATGGATTTTGTTTAGTAGGCAGAAATCCTTTAGAAAAACTAGTTGCATAATCCTAACTCTGTAAACACTTTTTTGACCCTGAAAATCCTCGAAAATTCTTAAATCCAGACCAAATCAAAACCCTAAATAGTGACTATAGGACCCTAAAAGATTATATATAAAAAAATGAAAAAAAGTAAAGATAATATCTAATCTCAAATAAGATTATTTTGATTGATATGGAAGAATATCCTTGACAACATTGCCAAAAACTAATTACGCGATTTTGATGTATTACGATTTCAAACAGATATATTCTAATCGAGTGTTGTGTGTAGTGCAATCAAGTGTTATTCCCATGAATATAGTTGGTATTACCAATTTAAAATTACCCTGATTAGAGTTGGACAAAATAAATTGTGTTACAAAAATATTAAAATTTACTACAATAATAAAAACAGAAACTAATGGACGAAAACCCTAATCTTATAAAATCCTAAGATATTGATTTCATCTATTTTTAAATTTTTACATGATTAAATTTTTTCAAATCTCTTAAATTTTATTAGCTACAGAATTATTCTTGATGATGATAGATTTTCTCTAAATCAGATTCACCTAATGGTCATACATTGAAATGCTAATTTGATTAACCAAAATCCAATAGTCATGCAAATTTTTTTTTAACCGGATTGCATTAAGATCAATGAAAAACCTATAATTTAAGGTTTCGCTTAAATGCCCACACATATAATTACTCATCCGTTGATCTCATAACCCTATGTTGATTTTATTGTATTTGACTAATCCGTACAATTATATGGGTTATGCATACATTCGATCTAGAATCATCAAAACGTAGGATCCTGTATGTTTAAAGTATTAAATTCAATAGTAAAATCTTACCAAACAATAATTAAGCCAATAAATATTTAAGGAAAAGAAATAAATGAAACCATACTATTAATCAAAGAACAAAATCCATCAAATATTAGGAACAAAAAATCTAGTCAGACATATTAAAGAAAAATTGGAAAAGAAAATATTACAACCCCTTTGCACCCGAAGAAGATGGAAATCACGTCCTATAGAGGCTGCTAAGGTTAGTTTTGCTCCCCTTTTCTCCCTCAATTCGTGTGAGGTTGTGTAAGTTATAGGTATCGGGTTGGGTCGCCCATGTGGGTTTGACCCAAACCCATTCCCTTTTGAATTTTCAAAAGGAGGGAAGGGAGAGATTGGTTTTTTAAGAGAAAAACCAACTCCAACTCCCTAATAACCATCTATCCCATCCATGGTGCTCTTGAAGGTTAAGAGAAAATAAGAAAATTGTGAGGAAGAAAATAGATCTACACCATAATTCCATTGCATGAAAATGACTCTTGGATTGTGAATGAAAAAGGAGATTGATCCATTGGTGACATTTTTCGGACCCGTACATTGAAAAGGTTAGTGATCCGACCCTAGATCTTGCTGTAAATGCATAAGAGAATGCTTTCATTGGTATAAGAGCATGATTTAGGATGTTTCCTATTTTTTGATGTATTTTCGAGTTTCATTTTTCTTTAAAAAATTGACAATGGTAACTTTGATTATAAACCACGAAATGCTTTGAAATTTGAAAGGTGGAGTACCCATGATGTTAGGAATTGATCTGCAAAGTTTCATGCATGGCCGTTATGTATTTTTGGAGAAAAATGAAACCCTAGTCGAAAATAAAAAATGCTAATATCTATTTGCATGATAGGTTTCATGATTTAATACTTGTATGGTTAAATTCCCCATAAAAAATCCTTTCCAACCATATAAAGAACATGCAAAACGGTTTAGAAATGAATGAGATATGGTTTACGGAAATTAAGGTTAAAATGCAGAAAAAAAATTTTTCTGCATGAAGAAGACGAAGTGACGTCAGCACAATCCCACTCTCGGGTCGTGGGCTGTGAAGCCCAAACGTCATGATCCAGATCTCAAATCAAAAAACTGACAGCACCATTAGATTCAAAGATCCCAAAAATGGGGGGTAGGCAAAATCCGGTAACCGGATTCTGCCAGGAAGGCGGCGCGTGGGCTTTACGCGCCGCCTGGGCGCGTGGGCGGGTCACCCACGCGCCGCCACCACCAAGTGGTGCATGAGGGCGCGTGAGGCACCCTCTCAGGCCCTTTTTTTATTTATTTTTATTTTGTTTTTTTGATTGTTTTTTCTGTATTTTTAATTTTTTTTTGACTAAAAGTATTCATTAAGTTTAAATTAGTAAATTTTATTTGAAAATTACAGGAAAAATCAATTAACAAGTAAAACAAAATTCTGAAAATTTCTCACATGTTTGAAAAAAAATATTTTCTAGTTTATGCCTACCTAAATTAAATTTTTATAGCACATATTTGATTTGTACTCGTTGATTTAAGTATAAATTGTGGATGGTGTTTTTACAATTTTTTTGTTGGTTTCGTGTCCAATCTAATATTTACCCCAAATTAAGGATATAGTGAGAATCAGACGCACCCTTGCACCTCTCCGGGGGAGATGCAGAGATGAGAAGACCCCGGAACTTTTGACAAAGTTATATATGATGTTGCATTATAAGATGAACGCAACGCATACTTTGCCGCAATATTTGTGGGTTATGAGTCGAAAACGTTATGAAGTTCGGCGTTTGGGTCACTGGTTTGGAGGCAACGAAGCTGAGATTAAAATTATAAGAAACTCCCTCTCTGATCATTTGGTTTGAATGGCTGACAAAATATTAGAGGATAATAAGTGGCTCTACCTCAAGGATTTCAGACTAAAATTGCTTAAGATGTGGAGAGCTAAGGAGATAGAGATTAAAATGAAAAAATGTTGTCTCTAAAGATCAATGGCTCTACACTCCAAGCTGTTAGGAGATTCACTCTAAGAGATAGACTTTCAGTTGGAATGGTCAATATGGTCACTCGCATGTATATGGAAGATAAGAAAGATAAGAAAAAAGAAATTTGATTATATATATATATTTTTTTCTTTGTGCATAGTTATCTACTATAATGAGAACAATGCCATGAACATATGATGTATTTTTTTTCTTTCTTTATATATATATATCAACAATGTGCATATTTTGTATATTTATGCGAGCATGTGAAGAGATATGTTATAATTCACATGATTTTAGTGGGAGTTTTTAGTTTGGTAGAATTTAAGTAATTCTCACCTATGACTGAAAGAATTTTGCTACTTTGAAATCAAATTTATGATAATCAAACATTTGGATGATGGATGATGATTGAGAACTTAGTGATCTTTCGAGTTTACACCTTATGTTCGTTTATGATAAATTTATTAGATTTCATGTACAAAATTATATAAATGAATGACCATGAATACTTATAATAATCTCTCTTTGAAAACCCAAACCATGGTATCGAAATCAATAATAGCAGATTTGAATAAAGATGATAAGTTTAATGTCGACAATTATGACATTTGACGCCACGAGATATGGTATGTGCTGAAAGAGCAAGATGCCTTGGAAGGTATCAACCATATCATGCAAGACCCTGGAATTGGAAACACTGCTCAACAGAGAAAAGATCAATAAGCTTACCAGGCGTGGAAGAAGAAAAATTCCACTGCACGTGGCATCTTGGTTAGTTCTGTAGTTGATGATTTCATACATGAATGTGAGTAATTCTCTACTGCTCATGACATATGGGTATAACTCAGAGAGAAGTATAGAGGTACAAGTGTGACCCGTCTGAGGTAGTTGACTATTAAGTTTAACACGTACAAAAAGAAATCTGATCACAATATCAAACTACACCTCAGAACTATGTCAAATATGATAAGGGAATTGAAGTTAGCATGTCATGTTTTATCTGATAAGCAATAGGTTCAAGCTTTAATCCGATCCCTTCCAGACCAGTGAGAGCACTTAAAGGTCAATCTAACTCACAATGATAGCATTAAGACTTTCGCTGATGCTGCTCGCCACGTAGAACTCGAAGATAAGCGGCTTGGTGCTGCAAAATCGATTTCTAATGCCTTTGTAGCTGAGTCAAGTTCCTAGAAAGTTTCGGGCTTTAAACGGAAAGGGAATAAGAACAAGGGCAAGAAAGGGAAGGACATTGCGGAAAGGTTTAAGAAGAGCAATTTCAACAGCAATAACAAGCACAAGCGGTTTTGGAAAAAGAAGGATAAGAGCAAACTGAAGTGCTACAATTGCAAAGCTCTTGGTCATTTCGCTCGAGAATGTCCCGAGTCGAAAAAGGTAACACCTTGTAACGCTTCTAAGTATTATATGTCTCTAGCACTGTTTTACTTTATGAATCATATCCTGCGTGGATTATAGACTCATAAGCAACAGACCATGTGACGAGAGATCGAGAAGCGTTCGTGGACTTTCATCGAGTTCCTCCTGGTGCAAGATGGATATATGTAGGAAACAATACAAGAGTAGAAGTCAAAGGGATTGGCACTTGCAAGCTGGAGTTACGAAGTGGCCAAACTCTAATATTACATGATGTTCTCTTTGCATCGGAAATTCGACGAAATGTAGTCTCTATTATTGTTCTTCTTAAACTAGACTATGACTTGAACTTTACTCGTTATAGGGTTTCGATTTATAATAGTGGTATGTTTTATGGTACTGGACATCTGTTAAATGGATTTCTTACTTTAGATTGTGACAGACAAATGTTTAACTGTTATACTGATCGTTATATTTCGTTAAATGTTTGTTCTTCTAGTAATGCTAATCTAGATGACAAAGTATGGCATGTTAGACTTGGTCACATAGGGCAGGACAGAATGAATGGACTTCTGAAAGCAGGACTATTGGGTTTGCTTACTAAAGTTGATTTACCGAATTGTGCATATTGTCTTACCGGGAAGATGACTCGAAAACCTTTTGGAAAAGCCGTGAGGGCTGAACTTCCAATACAATTGGTTCACTCTGACATTTGTGATCCAATGAATGTGAAGGCTAGGCATGGAGCGTCATATTTCATTACTTTTATTGATGATTTTACGCTTTTTGGTCATGTCTATTTGATTACTCACAAGTCTAAAGCACTTGAGTGCTTTTGACGTTATATGAATGAAGTGAAAAATCAAATAGATAGAACGATTAAAGTCTTAATGACAGATCGAGGGCGTGAATATCTATCAGATCAGTTCAATGATCTGTGTAATGAAAAATGAATAATTAGACAATTGACTATTTCCTACACGCCTTAACAGAATGGTGTTGCTGAGAGGAGGAATAGGACATTGTTGGAAATGACGAGATCTATGATAGCGCAGGCTAACTTGCCAATTTCCTTTTGGGGAGATGCATTGTTAACGGCAACCTATATCTTAAATAAAGTGCCTTCAAAAATAGTACTCACAACACCGTACGAACTTTGGACTGGTAGGACACCAAGTTTGACTGATCTTAGACCTTGGGGATCGGCAGCATATGTTCATGACCCTTTTAATAAATTTGGAAAGCTTGGTCCCCAGGGGAAGAAATGTATCTTTATTAGATATTCTCATCAGTCAAAAGCTTATGTGTTCATCGGTGAAAGAGAAGATGGTACTGTAACCGAAATTAAATCACGAAATGTGACATTTTTGAAAAATGATTTTCCTAGTAAAGGTGATATAACACAAGGAGAACCTTTGTTTGAATTCAATAATTCAAATGATGGTTCCGTACAAGATGGATCAAGGGAACTACGAGAAGTTGAATCCCTAGATGATCCCAGTGGGAGGGATTCAAATTCTAACAATCCAACCGAATCGTGAATTCAGAAAAGTACTATGAAAGGTATGCCCAAACGTCATTACGAAATTGAAGGGCACACTTTTATCATTTCTCCACAGGACGAGGATGAGCCGAAAAATGTGAACGAGGCTTTATCTTGTCCTGCCAGGGATGAGTGGATAAAAGCAATGGAGGAAGAAATAGAGTTGATAGATTCCAACTATATTTGGGAACTGGTTGATCTTCCACTTGGGCACAAACCTATTGGGAACAAATGGGTTCTTAAAGTTACATGTAAAGCTGATGGAACAATTGAGAGGTACAAAGCTCGGTTGGTGGCAAAAGGTTATACCCAACAAGAGAGTATTGATTATGAAGAAATATTTTCACCAGTAGTGAGATTTGCCTCTATTTGCCTATTGTTAGCTATTGTAGCCAATTTAGTTTTACAATTACATCAAATGGATGTGAAGACTACGTTTCTCAACGGAGAACTTAAAGAAGAAATCTACATAGAACAACCAGTAGGTTTCAAAGTTAAAGGTCAAGAAAACAAAGTTTGTAAATTGAATAGATCAATTTATGGCCTCAAACAGTATTTAAGACAATGGTATTTGAGATTTCATAGATTCGTAATCTCTTACGACTTCGTAATGATAGATGAAAACCATTGTATTTAAGTGAAAAAGTCCAATGATAAGTTTGTAATTCTAAGTCTGTATGTCGATAACATATTGTTAGCCGGAATTGATATGGAGTATGTCCTGAATATCAAAAGTTGGTTATCATCAAATTTTGGAATGAAGGACATTAGTGAAAAAGAGTACATACTGGGTGTTAAGATCTATAGAGATCGTTCTAAGAGATTGTTAGACTTATCTCAAGAATCTTATATTAAAAAGATTTTTGAACGATTTAGGATGGATCGCTATAAACCTATTGATACTCTTGTGATTAAAGGCGAAAGTTTAAGTTTAGCAATGTGCCCAAAGACCGCTGAAGAAAAATATGAGATGTCAAAAGTACCATATTCCAGCGCTGTTGGGAGTCTGATATACGCTATGATGTGTACTCATCCTGATATCTGCTATACCGTGGGTTTGGTCAGCAGGTATCAATCCAATCTAGGTAAAGGTTACTGGACAGTTGTGAAGAGGATTTTAAGATACCTGAAAGAAACTGCGAATTATTCTCTTTGTTATCAAGGAAATGACTTGTTATTGAGCGGATACACAGATGCTGATTGGGGTGGTGACTTAGATGAACGTAAGTCCACCTTAGGTTATATTTTCTTGCTAAATAAAGGCGTCATCTCTTGGAGAAGTAAGAAACAAACATGTGTATCACTGTCGACGATGGAAGCAAAGTTTGTAGCTTGTGCTTCAGCAGTTTAGGAGTGTGTTTGGTTAAAACGATTTTTACAACATTTAGGGATCGTAAACGACACAGTGGGAGTTGTGACAATATTGTGATAGTCAATCAACTATCGCTTATACGAGAGATCCCAAATATCATGGGAAAACCAAACACATTGATACGAAATTCAACTTTATTCGAGACATTGTTGAAAAGAGAGAGGTGACATTGAAGTATTTATCTACACATTTAAGGGTGGCTGATCCATTTATGAAACCGATACCTAGAAATATATTTCTGAAACATATAAAACCTCTAAAATTGCGTAGAGTGTAATTGTATATATAAGCAATGAACGTGATGTAATGCTCATTATAATATGACATTTGAATTTGTTTGCATTTGCGAGTTTTTATGTCTTGATTAAAAAGTAAGTCGGACAAGTTTGGAAGATTAGCTCTCTCACACGAGCAATCGCCTCTAATATATATGTGATATGTAGAGATGAGGCAATCTTAATTTTGGATAATTGATATAAATTAGTCATCTTAGTACAGAACTAAGATGAAATTATCGTTGATATTTACTTATTTGATAATCGAAATGGATTTCCCACAATCCATTACACTTGTCTAGAAGTCAAATGTGGTTCTCTTTTGGAAAAGTGATTTTTTGGAGAATTTATAAGAAGAGAGAATCAAGTCAGTATCGTGATATACTTGGACTAAAACCTGTACGATGTATTATAATTTTGAAATAGACATACGCTTCTAAATAAATAGAAAAGATATTGTAGTACGTGTTCATACCACGTGTGCTTTTAGTGACCCTATGGGTAATGAGTTGATAAATCCCTCTATCTCATTGTGTGAGACCCAAGGATTTGTAATTAACCTCATTTAATACCCTTAAGACTTTCGCCTGTTTTTTGAAAGTTTATTTTAGTGTTGCTATTTTAGTATGTAATCAATAGATCATGATTGATTCGGTTTTGTAGTGCATGACTAGGAAAGCAGTTAAAATGAAGTGGAAAGATAGTAGTGCGAAAGAAAGACTGTCTTAAAGTTTGTACGTAATATTTGTATTCACAGACTGGCCAGTTATATTTTTAACTTGATGTTTTGAAACACAATTGTGAATGCATAGTTGAGATGAGTCAAGTATGCTCTTGTTTATTAATAGAGGGATAAGAGGTACAGTGACTTTGTATATAGTAAAAGAGGTCTAGGGTATAGCGAGACTTGATGTCCTCATAGTATTAGATCTTGAGCTGTTATATATCCTTAACCGGTGTGTAGCTATGAGCTCTTGATGTACTCATTGGTCACACGATCCATTTGTCTATATAAAATCGATGGTATATGGAAGTGATTGAGCAAAATGTAGGTCTAACCCTCATGTGCGAGTGGGAGATATAAGTTATGGGTATCGGGTCGGGTCGCCCATATGGGTTTGATCCAAACCCATTCCCTTTTGAATTTTCAAAAGGAGGGAAGGGAGGGAGTGGTTTTTTAAGAGAAAAACCAACTCCAACTCCCTAATAACCATCCATCCCATCCATGGTGCTCTTGAAGGTTGAGAGAGAAAAAAAAATTGTGAGGCAGAAAATAGATCTACACCATAATTCCACTGCATGAAAAAGACTCTTGGATTGTGAATGAAAAAGGAGATTGATCCATTGGTGATATTTTTTGGACCCGTACATCGAAAAGGTTAGTGATCCGACACTAGATCTTGGGACATTAAACATTTATTTCACTATAAATGCATAAGAGAATGCTTTTAGGTTGCCCTCCCTTTACAAATCCGAAAACCTTAATCAACAAGAGATTGTGAATGTTAAGGAGATATGGCTTTTTACTTGGACTTGAAAATTTGAGTTGTGATGATAAACTTTTTCCTCTTCATCTCCCAAAATTTAGAAACTTCATTCTTATTCTCGATTTTAAAGATTCTTGAAGTTATCAGCAATTTTATCCTAAAGATCTCTCGTTAGCTAAACTCAAATGGTCTCTCTTCAACAAAGATTTCTCTTTCTTGAATTCCAAGACTGCAGGAACTTGTTCCCGAATTTCGGATACCTTCTAGCCTGAATCAATTTCTACACTCTTTGTAAGATTTGTAGGCCTTGAAGTCATCTTTCCAACACTACAAGAATTAGGTCAATTGGATATCCATGCAAAAAGTTATATCTAAAATACTAACTGTTGTTTGTCCGATTCGAATTTTCTCCAATGAGGCCAAAGTTTCCTAAAACAAAACCCACGAAATTAATCAATGCAATATCATGAAATAAGGTTTAAAATAGTCCTGAAATAAATAAATAAAACCTAAAATAGTATAATTGTATAAAAATATTGCTATCAACTCCCGAAAATAGAAGCAGCGTGTACTACATTTAATGCTTAATCGTGTCTTTCCACCATGCAAAAGTACTTCTAATGCATTTTCAATAAACGATATCGGGAGTGGGGGACAAATGATAATACCAGTTTTGATAAGCAAATAGGAACCCAAACCCTACTAGGCCTACTAGGTTACAATTAGGCCTACAAGACATCGAACTACCTCTCAACTCTTTCATCTCTTGGTCCTTACGGAGTTGACACCCGACACAACAGGTTATACTCATGATTACCTGATAAGGAAGGGAATCTGTGATAAGTCTAACCTTCTGAAAGTTAATACGGATTTATTATGATCATTTTCAATAAGAAAATAAATCTTCTAAGGACTCAAACCCTAAGTTTCCATGATGATAATGGGAACTTTTCTATCTCAAAAAGATCTCCGGATCTGTTGAAATTTATCAACACAATTCCTACAATCTCCAAAGATCTCATACGGTCTCTCCGCAAGTCAAGTAAAGTTTCTACACCCCCAAACGCATACGGCACAATCATATGTGCCATATATATATCAAACATAAGCAATATACCATGTATGCACCTCTTTACACACACTATACACAGGAATTGCAAGGGGTATAGGATCTTTTAGTGTTTTCCCCCTAAAACTGTTTTTTTTTATTTGAGTGTTGGAACCTCATTCGGCAGGTTTTTTTGCAGGTTTTCATATCAAAGATCATCATGAAGACTCTTACTCACCAGCTTTCTGTTTGAGACAGAAGGATGATCTATTGAGATCATTTTTGGATATCACCAAGAACCACCCCATGGGAGATTAAAACATAATAGATGAAGGGATATTACCGATCAACTATACTTGAGGCCGTAAACAGTTTCAATAAACAATAAGAAAGTAAAGTTCAGGAGCAACATAATCATCAGGTACAACGAACAACTCTTTATTTATTAGTTGATGACAATTTTACATACCGACTCATAATTCATACAAGAATTAAAACATCAGAACTTTACATATATTAAGAATACAAGAATTAATGTGTTAAAAATATAGGGAAAACAAGATGCGGAGAAAGAGGAAAACCTAGTGAGCTCTCTTCTCAACATCAACTTCTCCTATCCTATTTATGCTTCTAGAAGATGGTCAGCACTGGGCATACTCCCTTATTCTCCATGTTTAGGCACACAGGCCCCAACAATAATCAAACGAGAACTACCAGTCGCCTGTCGCACCCAAGACTCGGCCATCTATATCAAACCCCATGTGAGATAGACACACACTCCCAATTGGGAATACAAAAAGAAGAAAGCACCTATACCTACTGCAAGGTCCCTTGAGACACCACCACGGACTACCACGGTATCGGATTTTCAAATAACGTGATGGAATCTCTTGTTGACAATCCTCATAATTGATGGCACTCATATCAACAGCACCTATATGTTCATTCAAACGTCTTAATGCCACAACACAGAAAAAACGACCGCATAAAACCCCCATCTTCAAATTGCTAATGTTAAAACTATACTAAGATGAATAACCTCTTGTCAACTTTAATTTTCAGGTATCTTGGCATCAACCATGAATCAAAAATCTATTCTCTTATGACCTATCTAATGAGTTCCAAAAATCCAACCATCGTGATTCACTACTTATAGCCAGTTTTAGAAGGCAAAACGCCACGCTTCAAACCCAAACAATTTGTTCCACGTTAAATGCTACTCACATAACCATCCAACTATGCCACGTTAGTGGTGTTCAATCTCGACTTTCCTGCTTCCAGATATCAATGCTTACTACATTTAATGCACCCAATCCCGTCACGGTTCTACTCTCGTGTCTTTTCCACTATTATAATGTCATTTCCACTTATGCTCACTGTGCTTTTCGAATTACAAAATACTCGACATCTGATGTCTATTCCTGGTATTACATTTTTGAACTAGGCTTACAAGTTGGGACAAATGACAATACATGGTTCGACAGCCCACTACCATATGTCTGAGATCATTCGAGCCCATTCAGCCAAACTGTCTTTGATTCACTGAGCACGCTCACAGTCCCTTTGCCGAATACCATTTCAGTCATCACTACTCTCGATGCCAACCATCAAGGAAGTAAATCTTTGGTACATTCAAGCCTTCCTTAATCGAATATGCATCTTCTTTACTCTCAGGAAAATCTTTCTTAATAAGGAAACATATGTCGAGAGCTACTCCTGATAAGGCAAGAAGCCTCCATGGAAATCAGAAATTCCCTTAATCAATAGGATACTAAATCTCCTACAGATCTTTAACTATAATCCCTAAAATCACCAAAAATTCTGAGCAATCTTCATAAGAAAACTAAGGTAGAAAGTCGTTCAACCGTTCATCCCGTTGGAAGCAGCAAATCTATTATCTATGAGGCGAGACACCTCCAACAATGGTAATTAACATATTCCAATCTTCTGATTTATGTTAATTTGACTCTGCATAGATTCAAAATCCAATACACTTCTCTACAAATTTCTTTTGCACTTATTTTCAATGGGCACAACTCCAACATTTCATACAAAATTGAAACCCCGCACCATGTACACGTGCCCGTGTACTCCTAGTTTATCATATACCTGTACAAAAATTGTTGTTTTGTAGATCTAGATTTTCTATTATTTTTGTGGGTATTAATATTCATGATATTTATAGTTATTGGAACATCATGCAATAGTGATCTAGCATATATAGAGTCTATAAGTATCAATACGAGAAGTGACAGTAAAGAATCCTGTGGGTCACTAATTGGGACCTCAAAATCTCTCTGCTTGGTCTCCCCATTTTCATTCCAAACCATGAAGATAGTTTTTCCACTATATCATTTCAAGCGTGAAGCTTTCAGAGATTACAAAACCTAATTTTGATTTTGGGTGCCTGTCCAAAGAAACACAAACTCAATTTACTCAAACATAATTCACCAGGTTTTCTTTTGATCTCAAAAGAAATACCATATGAGAGACGAATTCTAAGACAACAAAAATCCATCCCCAAAAACACATGATAATATAATTATCAATTTATTAGATCAAAATGTTGATGTGTCAAGAACTTGCTTCGGCTGACACTAGAATTATTTAGATCCATCTGTCACCTTTGAGCATCCATAGGCCGAGTCCTCATATTTCCCATCCCATCTGTCATTTGTTCGGGAAGGAAAAGGTGTGTAAATCCATTACGTACTTTAGGAAAGTGAAATGAATGAAAGCGTTGAAGTTACACTGACCTGCATTCTTCCATATGTGGAATTTGGAGTTCCAAATTTTCTTCAAATGCTTTGAAAACCAGGTCTAATTTTTCATCGTCAACTTTGTCAAGAGTTGGAGGATCCCACTGTACAAAGTCCATAGGAACAGATAAGAGAGAGAGAGAGAGAAAGTCATGCTTTCTACTAATATTAGTATTAATAGTTCTAGCTCACTGCTCTGATTTAGTAGAGTTCATAACCGTGTGCAAATTACTGATTTCAATCAGTTTTAGTAGAAAAAAATGCTTGTGCTTGTAGGAACTAGCACGCACGAGCACACACGCACAGAGAGAGAGAGAGAGAGATACCTTTGGTGCATTATCCTTGTCAATGGTGAGAGCTCTTATACCCTAATTGTCAAAAGTAAAATAAGAAAGGGGGGATAAGCAGCTTTCATAGTTCACATTTTTCCTGCTAACATTATATTTATCAGTGAAATATCTTCATGGATGAGGTGATTACCTCATAGACATCACCAGAGATAGTGGCTCGCAAGGAGTTCATTGTCAGTCTAAATTCCTTCTTTAGACATTCAGCCAGTGTCTGCTTTCTTCCCTCTTGAACCTGGATAAGAGGAGACAGACAAATCAAATGGCCACTTTGGTCCTCCTTTCTCCAAGAATAAACACATTTATAAACAACCAAGAAAGAATAGGTAAGTTGATAAGCACAATCAGTAGGAACCATGGTCTATCGTTTGAGCCTTTAAGTCAGGTTGTTGAATTTATCCAGATTAGTTTCTGGCAGACATTTTCCTACCAAAAGTTTTCAAAAGTTGTAAACAATTAAAGCTAGGGTTCACATAAACCAGATTCTGTCATCCTTCTACATTTAGGTTCTGCAATTTAAAATAAATTAAACTAGAGGAGTAGCATTATAAGCTAAACAATAAAGAACTAGAAAACTACTCACAGAAAATAATCACCTTAGGTCCTATGAAGCCTCACATTGTGTCAATAGCCTATGAAAGGAAAAAAAGTTCCTCAAATCTGCAACTTTTAATGAGGATCATAACTTAATTCTATTCCAAATTTCAAGTTTAAATCTAGAAATCAAGAAAAAAAACATGATTCGTTTCCAGATTCCAATGTTGACTGCGTCATACAGAAAGAATCAGAATCTGTTCAAATGTATCAAAACAATCTCTTACCGATCTAAATGTCACCTTCAATCCTGTTGGGGATGATCTTTTTAAGCTTTTAAGCACTGGTCCTATCCATCCATTTTCTTCTTTGCTTGCCTCAGCTTCCTGCGTTGAGGAGTGGAGATATTATTGGGGCTCAATAATGCCATAGCTGCATTCTTTGAGTACTCCCAACGAAAATTAATGAGAACTTACAAGTGACTCCATTATTTCCTCTACGGTGTCCTTTGAAAAGCAGCTGTTGATAGTTGACTGCCTAAAACAAAATTCCGATGAATGTTGTCAATAATACAGGCATTCTTGGAAAAGTAAATCAAATGGTTCCGGATCAGATCTTTACTTGGTTAATATACTATCTTCATCAACCGAAACTTCCAAAGAAAATTCCTCAATAACAGATTTCACTTTCTCCTTGTCACCAGCGTTTAAACTTATCAGACGTTTCTCTAACTCGGGCAATTTCTGACAGACAAAATATCAATCGTAATCCACTGGATCAGAAATATGAAAACCTCTTATATTCACAAATACAAATGAACAAGCATACATACACATACATATATATTGATCAAGATTTTAATTTTAATAATATCTAAAACTCTAGTTATGTATGGTAAACATTAGAGAGAGATTGAAGTTTAAGTGTGAGAGAAACCTTAGAGAGATTGAAGTTTAAGTGTGAGAGAAACCTTAAGTGATGGGTATATCAAAACAAGGTCCGTAATGCATTGAAGATCATAAGATTACAGGCATAATAAAAGAAAATGAGCAAAAGCAAATTTAGATGCTGAATGGCAGTAATATTCTTTGCTTAGATTCATGGGATTTTCATAACATACAAAACAATTAACCTAGGAAAGGATGAATGAGATCTAAATTACCTCAGAAGGAACAAAATGGGTTGCTAACCCTGCTGCCACCAACTCCTTTCCGCTTAGTCGTGCCCCGGTTAAGGCCAAGTATTCACCTGCGTCATCACCACTTGGTCTTTAGCTTCATGCATGCAGAAAGTA
Organism: Dillenia suffruticosa; assembly: GCA_033439265.1. Lineage (NCBI taxonomy): Eukaryota > Viridiplantae > Streptophyta > Magnoliopsida > Dilleniales > Dilleniaceae > Dillenia > Dillenia suffruticosa. The sequence goes on from JAVTVX010000019.1 coordinate 12,694,124, forward strand.
CACAAAAGTTTCTCTTAAGTTTGCATCACTTTCCTTCCAAAGACAAAAGATGCAGATATAGGCCCCATCCATTCTGGGAAAAATCAATTATATCCCACAAACATTATCAAGTTTGCTTGTTGGTTACCAGAATTCCTACTCTCTTCCCCTGCTAGCAAGAAGCATTTGCTCCTAATAATGTACTTACCCAGATGTCCAGGTAGACGAGAATGCATGTATGAGAAACCGCAATCTGTATGAAATCCAATACCTGCTTCCGGAGTGGAAAATACCTGCACAATTTATTTTTTATTTTTTATTTTTGGATAATTAACAACTAAAACCTTTTAGCACAAATGCAAAAAGCTAGATCCACCCTAGTCTTTAAGGCCACAGCCTGGTGACAACATTTGACAAAAGGTGGACAATCTCAAACCAGGCCCATAATACTCACAGATTTTTCTGTGACAATGGAGAACTTCATTGGAACCATTAAAGATGCACCTCCTCCCATTGAATAACCATGGACAAGGGCAACCTGAAATAGAACACTTGGTATCAGCTGTCCCTCAATGACCATAGGAGAAAAATACATGTGCTTTTCAAGTATGTAAAAATACCTGGGTTTTCTTGTATGTGTGGATGTGATAACAAAGCCAATACATTCTATATACAACTTCAATACAGGGATCCTCTGAATACCAGAAGGCAAAACAAAAATCAATCAATCACTATCTCTCTCTCACAATTCCTAATAAAAAAAATGTAAACCCTTTTGAAGATAGTGGACATACTACTTATTCTTCCATCATAGAACATCTTCAGATCTCCACCAGCAGAAAAGGCACGCCCAGCTCCCTATGTATACAAATTGAATGCATAATTTCAATAGAAACCCTTTTGAGTTTTTCCAGTCACAACATTCCGCGCTGATGAATCAAAAACATTATTCCTATTTTTTTGTTTGTTTTTTTTTTTTTTAAATAAAATATTAAGTGTAAGGGTGAAGTGATGATCAAAAACATCATAATTTAAGAATATACCCCAACCTTAATCAACACAAGCTCTGCCTTGTCATCCTTTTCCCACTTCTCCAAATAGGTTGCAAGCAAAGAAACCTGAAAGATCAACTCCGGTCTCATGAACAAATCAAAAGGGTAAATCAAATAATCAAAATCTAGGAATGGGCAGGATTAAGCACACCACTTCGGAGTTTATAACATTCAACTGACGAGGTCTGTTCAAGGTGATCATCCTCACATGATCTATTTCTTCAGCAACAACAACCTTAATCATCAATCAGCAATTAGCACATGAGAAATGCACACCCGGAAAAGCGAGTATAGAATTGCCGCTAATGAAATAGTTTACCTGTTCATAGGCAATTCCCACTTCTTCTGCCATTGAAAGTTAGTTAAACAAATCTATCCGAATCAGACAAAACCCAATTAGAATCAGTAAAGAGAAAAGCATAGAATCTAAGTTTCAAAAGGACATGCCCATGGGGTTCATTGAACTGTATTTACCTCACTCTATCTTGATTACAGAGAGCAAAAGACGACGGAAAGAGAAATGTTGGAAAACAAGGACGAATGCAAGTTTTTGGGAGATGGAGTAGCTACATAACATGGGCAGGTAGTTGTACCTACCTCACCGCCCTAGGAGAAGACGCGAGTGGGAGAGAGTGAGTGACTTTGGTAGCTAATGTGTAGTTTTTATATATCTTGTCATTCTTAAATTTATCTATCTACCCCGGTCCGCTCACAAGTTCTTTCTTTTTTTGTTTTCTCCCCTTTCAGTAAAAGCGAAACTCGTGGATTTCCTTTCAAAATAAAATAGGAATGTTGGGGGGAAAAAATAGTAAAATAAGGTGATAATCGAATCAAATCGGGCCATTTTGTATTCACATAGCAAGTCATATCCCATAGAATCAAGTTTCATCTTTTCTTTTTTCTTATTTTTTGTTTGCATCTAATTGGTATATTATAATGATATAATGCGTATTTGGTAAATTAATTTGAAAAATCAAAGGCAATAATAGTGATTTTAGCTTTATCACACTATACAGTGTATAAGTTAATATTTCGTGAATTAAACTGTGTATTATTGTTCCATGGGTGTGGATGCAATGTATGTCACTTGTGAGATTCAGGCTTCCTTTGGGAGCAGGGAAATGGGCAGAAAGAAACAGATTTTGAAGGGTTGTTGGATTCATTCATTTGAGAGATGAAGGAGAATAGAAAAAAATGATTAGGGCAGAAAGAAAATCTTTCCAAAAGTTTAAAAACTTTCCTCCCAAAAAGGGGGGAGAAACTGAGGAAAGGCTGTTGGGCGGGAGTATAAATTTTAATATATCAATTATACTTTTAAAATTTGATATAAAATAAATTTATACCTAATGTATCACACAGATGGTTTAAAATATTGTCCAACTCGTATGCATTTCAATGTGAAAGTTGCAAAACTTAAAACATCCAAATGATTTCAGTATTGGTCACTGTAGAAACACTGGGAGCATAGGTTTATCCAATTCTTCATCAATTATCAACAAAATAATATTTACAAAATTATAAATATCATATTCAGAGATTTCTTACGATCTCACTTTTCGTAAGATTTCATGGATTTAAAAACTAAAAGAGCATAAACGTTGTAAATACTCTTGTGATAATTTAGAGGATGTGAATATGTTATCTTTAAATATTTTGATTTTTTGGAATGTAAAACGAACTAATAAAAGACTCAAACCAAAGTTGGTAAGAGAGAAAAAAAATCAGCGACCCAAGGATTTATAATGGTTTTATCTTCTTGGTTTACGTCCATTCCCAGAGTTTACCTATATTTTCTAATCCACTATTCTAATAATAATTTATACAACTGGCTTCTCAAATACTAGCGAACCTTTTAAGTATTTTTCTTAAATACTTACACTTGTTTTTCTCATGAGCAAGCTAATCCACTAACCATTCATTTGATACAACTCGATTAAAACTCAAAGTTCAAGAAAAACCAATCTTATGATCTTTACAAAGATTATAAGCCTACCTATATTTGTCTTGAACATAGAATATCTCAAAGGAGACTAAATCAAGTTGACTTGCACCTTGACCAAATCGACTTTCACTCTCAAAAATCCTAAAGTACCAGTACTTTGTCCAAACCAATCTAGCAAAATCACTAAGTCGACCTACATATAAGCAGTCAATCAAAAATCTCTAAGCACATTAGGCACAAGTCAACTTATACCTTTGTACAAGTCGACTTACATATAACTTGCATACATTAGCAAGCCAAACTTAACAAGTAAAGTACCAGTACTTCATCTAAATCGACCTAGGAAACTTGCTAAGTTGACACACATATGTGCATAATATAGAATAGTTGAAAGGATACTGTGGCACCGACACAAAAAAAAAAAAAATCAAAACTCAATTTCCCAATTCCCTTTTCCCTCATTTGTTTCCCATCACTTCTCTCATCTCTCACCCTCAATCTCTCCCTCTTTGTTTCTCTCTTTCTCTCTCTCTCCGTCTCCCTCAATCTCTCTCTCTCAATTTCTCTACCTCCCACGACGAACACCTTCCTCCTCCGACCACCGCACGCTGCCATCCTTCCCTTTCTCTTTCTACCGCGTGCGAACAAAGCTTTCTCTTATTCTCCCTCGTGCGCGAACACTTTTCCCTCTCCCTCCTTTGTTCGCTCGTGCAGTGCTCGCTGTGAGCACTTCCCTTCTGTAGCCATCCCAAACTGGAGCCCGATTGGACCTTCGAAAAACCTTAGGCCACGACTGCGATTCTCTCTCTGGGCAGGTAAGGACTGGTTCCTAATCCTAGCTCTAGGGTTTTGAATTTGCTTAGTAGTTAGGTTTAATTGCTAAAATGTGCTTCAATTTGGAAGCATTACAGGTTCCGGACTGAATCAAACGGTGCACGAAAGCTAGGTCTGCGAGTTGCGAAAACCCTAGTTGAGAAAATTTCTAATCCTTTCGGTAGTTTAATGAGTTTAGGCTGAATATAAAATGAGAGTTTTGTATATGTTCTGAAAAATATGTGGAATTTGAAGAAAGTGCACATTCCTAAAAATTGATATGTGATTTCTAGGGTTACGTATAAATCTTACATGAATGTAGGCTGATTAATACGAAAGAATCGTGTTAGATGAAATTAGAAACTTCTTGGGTAGTGTAGAATAGTTTTCCTTAGAGTTTGGTGAACGATTTAATGATTCATTTGTGACCAATGTCTTAGGTTAAGGCATTCGGAATTAAAGGAGGGGTAGGATTTTTATTTGATTTGGGAATTGTGAGTGATTACCCTTCTAAAAAGTGAGTGAATGGTTTATTGTGATCTTAAATGAGTAACTTGTTTTAAAATTGCTTTATAAATGGTTTTGTAAGATTTTTACATGTTTTATATAAAATTGTTTTGTGATTGTAGGATATCTAAACTAGATTGTAAAGTATGAATGTATCTACTGTGTTATGAATGCATGTGTACCATATGTTATTTGATATTGCTTTATGAATTTCTATGATAAGAAATTTATGATTATTTGTTGGAAATTATGACACATGATTTGTGAAATGAGGTGTTTGAGAAATGAAGGATGCTGGTAGTTAATGGCTATAGTTATTCCCACCATGGAGAGATCCGATGCAGTGGCGTGGTTGGGGTTGGATATGCGAGGGAGTTAGACGTCCCTCCCTCTACCGAAATCATGCTATATCTGGTTTGCACCCCGATAAGGTACAAGCCAACGCCAAGAAAGGGAGTATATTTTGAAATATTGGATGAAAAAAAAAACCCTTGGCAGACTTTCGTCTACGTTCAGCTAGCCTAAGACGGGAGTGCTTTTGATGGGACCCCATGATTTTCTGATGGAATGATCAATGTGGATGCATGATTTGCAAATTGATCGAATTATTGAAATGTTTTTACATATATAAAGTGTGGTTATGAGATATGCTTTGACTGCCCCACATTCACCTCTTATTTATGAACACAATCACACCATTGCACTCCACTTGCTGAGTATTCTCCAATACTCACCCCTCTCTGCACATTTTTTAGAGAATAATTAGTTCGGAGACTGGATGTTGGAGCTTGCAAAGGATATTTCGCTGACTTGTATAGGTATCTAGCAAATGTAAAATTTTTAGGAATTGTTGTTCATAGAACCATGGGAAGGAAGTTCTGTACATCTCATGCTGTGCGGATTTTTCTGATACTGGTTGAGTTCTTCAGCAAGTATTGGTAAAATCCGACAATTATGATTTGGAATTTCATTATTTTGATTTAACTATTTTTGGAAATTGTTTTATCTTGTATCGAGACATTTGGATTGAAATGTTGAATTTCTATATTATTTTCGATATTATGAAATTCTATACATCTCATACCGTTTGGACTTTACTAATACTGGCTTGTTTTCTTCAAGCAAGTATTAGTAAAATGCTGTGACTATGATTTGGAACTTCTTTTATTTTGAATGCTTTATTGGTACTGAGATTTCTGGAATGGATGGGATGGCCACACTGCATGCATGTGTGTATAGGAACGGACCAGATGGGTCTTTTGTATGTGTATTGTTTTATGAATTTCTTATTTTGATGGATTTGTGTACCAGAAGATTTATTATTCAGTAATGTAGCCTTACGGGGTCCCGGTATATGGGGAGGTTCTGCTCGTATACCGAGATAATGCGTTGGTTGTTGCATGCTCGATCTGAGGATCGGGGTATGACAGATACTATAATGAGTTGACTTGTACCATGACCAAGTCGACCTGCATGGAATTCGCATGTCACAAAACACTTCATAATTGAGTGCATAAGCAAACCAACTTAAATTGTACTAAAAGACATATAGTCTAAACCAAGTTGCACTAAGCCGACCTACCATAGTTAGTAAGCCGACCTGCATGTTGCACAATAAATATACACTTAAGCAAGAATAGTCACAAGTCAACTCATCAAAATGCCCAAGTTGACTCACATATGCAATGGAGCAAAATTCACTAAGTATCATCAAGCACAAGTTGACATGAGGAAAAATACAAGTCAACATGCACAAACTCCACATGACAAATGCTAAAGCAGAACAAAGAACAAGTCAACTCAACAAATAACACAAGTTGACTTGCACAAAGCTATGAAGAAAAAGTTTAAGTAAAAAAGGCATAAGTTGACATAAGGAAGAATGAAAGTCGACATTCACAAACTTCACAGGGCAAATGCTTAAGCATAACAAGGAACAAGTTGACTCATTAAATAACACAAATTGACTTGTGCAAGGCACTAGAGGAAAAGTTGAAGTATAGAAAGGCAAAAGTCAACAATGAAAAATAAGTAAGCCAACTTACATGAAGTTCCAAGACAAAAATCTGAACAAACTCAAAGGGAAGTCAACTTATCACATGAAGGAAGTTGACTCACCCTAGCCAGAAGCAATGCGAAATTCAAATATCAATCAACTCATAAGAAGAGGAAGTCAACTTGCTGTAAGTACTGGCTTCTTATTCAAAAAGACTGTTCAAGTATTAAATTTAATTCCCAACCACCTCAATGGTGATCTCCAATGGCTACATCATTAATCAAGTTTATAAATACAATACTCAGGGAGAAGATGAACAATTTTTGGAGTATTCAATGAATACAATCAAGTAAAATCTTCTGTGACTTTAATTCTTTCATTCTTGTATTTGTGTCTATGCTTTAAAGATCATATCTAAAGTATAAGGTTCAAAATGTATTTTCTATTTTCGCTTTTAATTCTTGTAAAATACATAAAGAAATGGTTTGTTTTGATCTGAGTTTAGATTGTCAAAGTGACACAGTTAGGTTTGTTAGCACCTGTTGTAAGCTAGTAGTGAGTGTTTGAGTGAAACACTTTTGAGGTTTGCTAACTTCTGTTGTAAGCTAGTGTTGAGTATTTGAGTGAAACATTTATAAAGTCTGACTAGCACTTAGATAAACCAGTTGGTTGAACTATTTTGGAAGAAAATAATGTATTAAAAAATTCAAATGAAATTTGCAAATGGATTATACCACAAAGGGTGGAGCTGTTATAATTGCGTGTATTGATTTCTCTCATTCTTTCCTCAACTCTCTTTCAAATTTCATAGAACTTCAAAAGTGTCAAAGAACCCATTCATCCACACTAAGTTGTTACAAACTTGTTCTTCGGTTATCTTCATTTTATGCTCGAGATTGGTTATCACTGGGTTGGAACTAGCCATTGGACGAGAAGATAATGATGCTTCATAATTACTAGGTGTTGGCCCCATCCCTTCCCTCTTACTCTACTCGAATGATCTTTGCCAATAATTTTAATGGATACTCTATCCTCAATTGCATTGCTAAACTCTTGTGTTGAAACTGTTTATTGAGATGTGTTGAAAGTGCATATAGAAATATCAATATAAACTCTCGTAGAAATATAAGTACAAACTTTTACTATGAAATAGTGTCGAAAGTTCATGTAAATTACCATCATAGTAGCAAACTTTAAGTTGACATATAAACCGTTTTTCTTTTTATGGGTACCTTTGTAGCATTCAATCCGGGGTGTATCCTATCTCTAGTTTCTAAAACTAAATTGTTTGCAACTAAAAAAATACTAACAAGTACACTATCAGTATATAAATCAATTACCAATTCTCTTGCTTGCCTTGCAAATAACTTGGAGTCACAAGTGTGTGTATACATTTGATGCAATCAGCTTTACTTCTCTACTTCTGATTTTTCCTACAAAATATTTTTAATTATTACGGTAAGGATATAAAAGTAAACAAAATGGAATTTCTCTGAATATGTTATTACCTTTCCATACCTTGAATACCAATGTGAAATTATGACTTTCCATTCATGAGGGTTGTGACCCTCTTGGACATTTGTTGAAATCTCATCAGCTATCTTATCTATGTCATAATATTTTTTTAAAAGTATACCTATACTCTTTAAATTTGGTAAAAATTGATTTGAGGACAATTGTATTAGCACCAATCTCATTCTCTATTTTGAATACAAATATTTGTTGTAAAAAAAAATTCTTAAATTAAAACATACTGCAATAGCTATAAAAGGAAGCAAATAAAGAAAGTACCTTAATGAAGGCTTTCATTTGTTCCTTTGATGCCAAAGGGACACTGCACCAATCGAGAGTAAAATTGTAAGCTAGTAGCCACAAAACCACAAAAATTAACTAGTATTTAAGATTTATATCCAAGAACTACATGTTAGAATTGAAGACATTACAATACGTTGTGCTCTGGGACCACATATATCCTTCAAAGTGGTCCTTCCTCTCTACGGGTATTTCAAATATCATCAACTATAAAATATGAGATAATAAATTGATAATCGATATCACTCAATATGTTTATAAGTAATAATAAGTATTGCTACATTATCAAAGGTAGTCTATAGTAAAATATTGGTTCCTTCTTCATTCAGACACCCATAAATAGCTATCTGTGATGTTTTTTTAGGTGTTTCGACAATCCCAATTCCTTTTAGTTTCCCTCTTCCCTGGAACATGTTTATGTTTATTTTTAGCACAAGAATTATAAGTTTGAAATATGTTAGTATGACATAAGTAAATAAAAAATATAATAAACATGTGAACATCATCAAAAGGAATATATCAGAGTCAAAGATGAGTTATACACGAAGCTAAAGATGGAGTTTCTAGTATACCAAAGCAAAGATGAGTGACCAACTAAAAGAAATGAAATCAATGAAGAAAAAAAAAGTAATATTTGTATATTTATATAATGAATTTACTATATAATAAATGAAATGAACAATCAGCATCTCAATCATTACAACATTACAAGTCCAAAAAGCAGCAACCTCTTACAATGAGGACTTGATTTTCAAGCAAGTTTGAATGGTAAAAGATTTTTCTTCGAACTATGACTAAATATAATTGTTGGGGGTTAACAAGCAAATCTTAACATTGCTTTTCTATAATCAAGCAACCCATTTGTATTTAATGCTTAGAACGGTTAAAGCCTATTTAAGCTCTCAATCTATAGAACAAGTTACTCCATCACCAACTTTTATACTTAAATAATTTATTATTTATTCTCTTTTTACCAAGTAAAAAGAATAAAAAATGCTCCCATAATCTCTACACTTTACACTTCCTTCTCAAATAAAATATAATTTATTAATCTTTTAATCTTTATATTTGTAATGAAAAGTTAAATTTCAACTCCTACTCCAAAATAAATAATAAAATTTTCAAAATAAAAAATTTGCTAATATATAGCTGTTATTGGTATGGCCAGAAACTTCTATTGTGAACCAATTTTTTTTTTTTTTTTTAAAAACCAAAATCCATCATGAATATTGAAAACAAAAGATAGAAGATACATAAAATAATTAGAAAACATATTCACGATATTACTGTTGAGAATGCTAAATTTTGATGAGAAAAATGGAGTTGAAAAGAAAAAAAAAAAATCATAAAATGAAGTCTGAAAAATCTTAGAACTGTAAATTATGTTGACCCGTTTTTCAATCCTTGTCGACCTCCCCATTCAGGTCAACCAATTTTAAGAACAAGGTTGACAATTTGAACAATACCAAGAGCATGTCGACTTGTCAATAATCCTTATCGACATGAATAAATAAAAAGAGAAACATTTGTCTAAGTAAAATTTTGTTGACACCCCCGAAAATATATCGACCCGATATAGCCTTTCCATACCTCGTCAACCTAAATAAGAGCCTGCCAGCATGACCTCCAAATTGGTCCACCCAATCAACTAAATTGATCAACCTATTCTCTATCTCGACCAAACCACTTTTGCATGTCGACCTACATATATCACGTGGACCATTAAGTTCATAGGTCTACTTATTTATGTCCTGGGTTATACATGTCGACAAAGAACCTTAACAAAATATAAAGAAGGTCGATATGCTCGACAGCTTGTCGACCCATTCTATTTTTCCTTAAGAGTCACACGATGACATCTATCCAAAATATATCGACAGACCTCCATACATCGACCAATTTAAAAGTGTTAGATCTACCAATTGATTGTAGGAATGAGACTATGTCGAACTAAAGTTAAAATATGCCACCCACCTTCATATGTCAACAAATACAACTATGTCATGTCCACCAATTTACTCTAAAACAAGATCATGTCGACCTGAAATCCATAATATGTCAACAAAGTCTTTTAGTTCTCAACATAGATATGTCGATACCTCTTGTAATTATGTTGACACACTAAAGTATGCCGACAAATATATACTCTCCATGTCCACCAATTAATTTTGGAATAGAAACATGTCAATCTGAAAATTTTAATATGTCAACAACCTCTTGAGCAAAAAAGCTTTAAAGGTCAACATATAACCATTCAATCCAATTAGGGATATAAAATTAGTCGACATGCTGACATAAATTTGTCGACGAACCAAACTGGTCGACCTGATATACTAATATGTTGACCTGACCAGTGGATTTATAGCACAAAAATTTAAATCCTGGTTGATGTGCTCCTTAAACTTGTTTACCTAAAAGTTGTCAGAAACTAAATTTTGAAAATAGCACGAACACAACGGTCATCTCATCCTAATTTATTTGTGTATTTCTCTTTTTATCAAACTATAACATTTAAATACAGCAAGATTATCTCTTAATTGGTTAAACGAAAAATGCCACCAATGGGAGGATTAAACTTTAGCGCGAAATGAGGAATAGATGCAGAGCATTTAATGATGAATATTAATGAGTAATGTTCAAACTCAATCACCACACAACGCCTCTCTTCAACATAGCAATAAATCTCAGAGTAATGGAAAATTAAAAAAAATTGATCTATTGAAGATCTAAACCACCACAAACCTATTGCATCCTTGCTTTGTTTTTATTCTTACCCTTTGTCTTTGCATTCATTTAACTCTCTTGAGTGTAACTTCTTATAAGAACCAAAGTTTGTTTAATTTGAGAATTCAAGTCTCATATCTTATACCTTCCACTCTTACTTGTACTGAAATTTTAAAATACCAGTGAGTATATCATGGTCTTGGTTTAGAAAGAGACAATTAACCTGTGTTGGGTTGGGAAATTAGTATTTGAGAGTAAAACTATAAAAGTCTAACTTAAACCTATAATTAAGTTTGTATTTATAAGTTTATAGTGAAAAATCTAGGGGGAGACTAGGAGTGGACGTACACAAAATTTGATGTAACCACTATAAAAACTTTTGGTATTCTCTATTCTTCCTTCTTAAACCATTAGATACTCTTTCTATCATTTTCATTTCAAAAACACCTGAATAGTTAGAAATCTCCAAAAATATTTTAATTCAACTATTCATCCCCTCTAATTGAATAACAATTGATATCAAAACAGGTGTATTGGTGAAAAGCTTAACAATTTCAACACAAAAGATCTAAATGGTCCTAATAGTGATAGTGTGTTAATTGAAGTATGTTTAACAAACCGTGTACCCTTCTTCAATAGGAGTAATTTCAGCTATCGGAAAAAAAGGATGTGAAACTTTATTATAGTTTAGTATCTAAATGCCTGGGAAATCATGGAAGAAGGAGTTGAGTTTCCAATAGAAAAGGTTAATGGTATATGTATACCAGCAAAGCTAAAAAAACACAATGGCAGAACAAAAGAAGGCATATCAAGCCAACTACAAAGCTAACAATCTCCTTCATCTGGCCTTAAACGTCAAGATCAGACTACTGAAACAAGAGTATGAACCCTTCAAGATGAAAGAAGGAGAATCCATCAGCGAAATGATGATAAGGTTCAACAAAGTGACAAATGAATTTAGGTTGCTCGATAAAGGAATTCTATAGGAAGACATGGTGGTCAAAATTCTCAGAAGCCTGCCAAAGTCATGGGAATCTAAGGTTACTATAATAGAAAAAAAAAATCTTGAAAGTGGAATCGCTGATAACTCACAAAATGAAGTTAAATGTGAAAGAACCAGAAAGAGAAGAAGAGGGTAAAATAGTGGCTCTTAAAGCCAAAAGTGATGAAATTTCCTCTGATTTTGAAGATGAAGACGATGAAGTATATGAGGTATTATTGGCCGAGAGATTCAAAAGATTTATAATGCGAAGAAGAAATAAAAGCAAATCAAATTTCGAAAGACTAGAAAGGAAAAAGGAAATTAGATTTCATGAATGCAAGAAATTAGGACATATAAAAGTTGATTGTTCTCAACTAAAGAAGGCTGATAAGAAGAACAAGAAAGAAAGGAAGGAGAAGAAAAAGAAGAAAGGTTTTGCCACCTAGAGTGATAAAGACTCCAATTCAAGTGAGGATGAAACCATAGAGGAACAAACTAATCGATGTTTCATAGGCATTGAAGAGTCCTCTAACAATGAGGTAAATTCAACTTCTTACTCATCTTTCTCTGATTCTGACAAAAATAACTTTTTAGCTGCTAAACTATATGAAACATTACTAGAATCATTTAAGGAATCAAAGAAATAAAATTGAAAAACAACATTTTGAAGAAAAGTATGTTTGAAATAGAGAAAGAACTAGAAAAATCCAAAACAAAATCTAATGAATGAAGAAAGAAAAAAATTGAGTTAGAATTAAAGATCACTGAACTTAGAGAAGAAATAAAGAGTAAAAAAGAAAAATCGTATCAACTTCATGAAAATCTTTTCATTGAAAAGAACAAAAATCCACAATTACACAATGAAACAGAGCATACTAATTGAAAATAATTGCATGAAAGAAAATGAAATTCTGAGAAAAGATTTGACTAAACAAAATGAGAAAATCATTAGACAAAGTAGTATTCTAATGAAATTCACACAAAACAGGAAAAACTAGATGTCATCTTAGGAGCTCAGAGAGCAACTTTGATAAGGCGGGATTAGGATTTAATACAACCAGAATAAGAAGAAATTATACAAAATTTTCACACTTGGTTAAAAAACTATTAAAGAACATAGATGTTATATGTGTATGAGATTAGGTCACAAGTCAAACAATTGTAACTTAAAGAAAAGCAATTCATACACAATAAAAAATATACAAACCAATTAACTTAGATACACCAACTGTAAAAAGAATGGACATTTAATTAATAGTTGTTGGTTCAAAAATTCCACTGTAACAAACATGAGATGCGTACCTAAAAGTCAAGTTAGAACTAATACAGCCGAATCCAAGAAAATATGGGTACCGAAGGCACACTATAAAAGAAATGGCTTATGGAGACGGATGAAAACCGTGAGAAAAATGTGATAAAACCGTTGATAAAATCTTCTCCTATGGATAGAGGTTAGTTGGTTATACACAGGTCGGGATAGATCTATGCCGACACTTGTCATGACCGTTGGAGCATGTTAAATATCCGGACAGTTAGAAAAATATAGTAAAAATCAATCTTATATCGTCAGTTATAAGGGTTAGTAAAAATTACTATTTTTATCGTCACCTTATAAAGGATTAGTAAAAATTATTATTTTTTTGTCCCTTGAAGGGTTAGTAAAAGTTACTATATTTATCATCACTCCGTTAAAAATTGTTACAACTATTTATTGTCTCCAATCATATAATATGTATGTTAGGAAATGTTATTATTTTTATTGTCAGTAAATACAAATGTTAGTAAATATTACTACAATAGTGTCATATCTTACCACATACAAAATGTTAATACTTTATCGTTACTCAGTATAACCGTTAATAATTGTTATGCTATTTATTGTCGATAAATATAGAACTAAATATGTTAGGAAATATTATAATTTGTTTTGTCGATTATGATAGGTGTTAGTGAATATTATAACTTTACCGTCACTTATAGAATTGTTGGGTTAGTATATATTATTATTTTTATTGTTGTTTACAGAATTGTTGAGTTAGTAAATATTATTACTTTTATTGTCGAATTGTTGGTTAGTAAATATTACTGTTTTTATTGTTGCTTAGCATATGTCACTTAAAGAGTTGTTACTTATTGTCGGTAATCACATAACTTAGAAAATGTTACTTGTCACGCCCCGAACCGGGATCGTGAACAGCCGCCCGTTGTCCCTGGATGCCGGCTGTATTTTTACAGAAAATCGGGCAGAACCTCCCCATAAATCGGAGGTTTCTCATGTACAATTTCACCTGTATATGACATTCATCCTGTAAAAATAAATAATTGGCCATCCCGGCCTCTCCAAAATCAACAGATATCCCAGCCAACATCCAGAACAACGCAAGGCTATAAAGTTCATAGCAGTCCTAGCAACAGACCTCTACTGTCATGCCCAACTAGAGCATGAGCAGCCGCCACACGGAGCGGACTTAAATTCTACGTATATATAAAATAAATTCCCAAGTTATATTTAAATATTTACAAATGCCTCAATGCAATGAAATAATCAACAGGAAAGTTTCACGAATAAAAGTCCATAATTTATACAGTCATCCCAAAAATTTAAATAAATGGAATGGTCAAACTAAAATCTCCAATACATAACAATATCACCAATCATCGTAGCGGAAGAGATGGAAAACCTCCATACCCAAGCCCAGTGGTATCTCTTCGGTCCAACACTAATCCTGTGGGAAAGAAAGTGAGGGGTGAGTATCTATGGGAGGATACTCAGTAAGTGAGGGGATTGACATCATACTATCAATATCTATGGTGAACTTGGAGTGTCAAAGCATAAGAAAATATCTACAGTGTGCAAACCGATCATGTTATTTCAAAATCACATATAATACGCACACATCAAAAAGTAAGATATGCATCCCAAAATTTTACATCAATGTCATGAAGAGCCGGCCAATGAAATATTCCCGGCAATGGTCTACCTCGACCAAGGACGGCGCATTGGGGGTTTTTCCAAATGCAAGTATTAAAGAATGACTCTCTGCCCCAATGTTGGCCACAGACTACCCCAACTAGCCTGTAAATAATAATAATGTACATATAACTAGTCAGCCGTGTATGGTGCCCCCGCCTGGTGCTAGACGGAGCCGTACTCAACGTCCTCTCCGATGAGGGTCAACCTGGGACACCCATACACACGACAATCTGGCGGATACCTCCGGTCGAAGCGTATCCGGACACAAGGGGTGCCTCTACCAGATGTCCTTCGTAGCTACGGATCACAATATCATATCAGCCAGGCACGTAGCCCCATGCATCCCATCACCAGATCAGCCGGGCATATAGCCCCATGCATAATATCATAACGTCAGCCGGGTATACAGCCCAATGCATAATATCATAAAGTCGGCCAGACATACAGCCCAAAACATAATATCATAAAGTCGGCCGGGCATACAGCCCAAATGTGTAAGTAAATCCATTTAAAACCATGTGCCAATGCGGTGGAAGTATTTAAAACATATTAATATGTCGAAAATGTGGCACAATATACGTTTATCAAAACTCATGGATGCATATCAATAAAGTCAACAGTTAAGACACTTCAAATGTCACAAAACATTCATCAAATATTCGAAAATTCTACCAATCAGGCATTTGCAGAAATATGTCATTTAAAAATATTTTTGAAACATGGTTTTCAATCAATAGTGAATGTCAAAGTCCCACTCACTGTTTTACGGGAGGAAAGTCACTCCCTACTGACAAGCCAAATCGGATCTGACCGCTCGAGTCTCAAAAAGATCAACCTAAATCAGATCATCAAATTTCTGTAACATTCTATACTTAACCTTAAATTCATATATAATCATTTCATAAATTGTATTCTATTCGCATTTCACTTACACTCTAAACATATACAACACCTTTCATCTTAGATTCAATCATAGATTCATCCAATTTATCAATTAAAGCCGAAATCTCCTCACCTAGGGTTTTCTCGAAGCGTCGAGTCTCGTCCGAAAGTCGCTTCGGTCACTCCAAAGTCTGTAGGGTTTCCTATCAAAACAAGGTTTATTTGTTAGATCTAAACACATAGATCCGAAACAAAACCCTAAGTCATTTACCTGCGTGAAGATTCGTGGGCTGTCACGGGCTCGTGGGCCGTCACGGGCCGTCGCGGGCTCGTGGGCCACGGGCCGGACTGGGCTCGTGGGCTACAGCTAGCGGGCTCGCTGGTCTGCGTGCTACGGGGTAGCGGGCCGGCGGGCTGGCGGACCGATGGGCTGAACTCGGCCGCGGGCCGTACTGGACCTGCGGGCTTGGACGGGCTGTCGGGCCTGGTGGGCCCGTGGGCTTGCTGCTGATGGGCCTGCGGCTAATGGGCCTGCAGGCTAGCGGGCCTGCGGGCCGACAGTGGCTCGCGGGCTGGTGCTCGCCCATGTGCTGCGCTGGCTCGTGCGCGCTCGCGCGCTGCTGCGCGCCCCTGCGCGCTCTGCTCGCGCGCTCTGCTCGCGCTCGTGCGCTGGGTCGCGCGCCCGTGAGCTGGGCCGCGCGCCCCTGCGCTACATCACGCTGGGCCGCGCGCCCGTGCACACTCGTGCGCTGGGCCGCGCGCTCGCGGCCTGGGCTCGCGCTCGCGGACTCAGTCCTGCTCGCGCGCTAGTGCGCTGATGCGCGATGGTGCACGCCCGTGCACTGATGCACGCCTATGCGCTGTGCTGCTGTGCGCTCGGTGGCTCGATCGCGGCTCGCGACAGTGTGCGGCGAGGCGGAGAGAGAGTGATCGTGGAAGATCGCGAGAGGGAGAGAAGACAGAGTGAGGTAGAGAGGGAAACCGTGAGGGAAGAAGAAGAAGAAGAAGAAGAAGAAGAAGAAGAAGGAGAAGAAGGTGAAGGAGAAGGAGATGCCGGCGGAGCTCGCGGGGGAAGAGCAGCGCCGCGGTGGGGGAGGGAGACGAAGGGTCGGCGGAGAGAGGGAGAGAGAGAGAGAGAGAGATAGAAGAATTAGGGCTTTAGCCCCTAATTCAATTGGGGGAGGGCCAAAACGCTGCGTTTTGGCTCTCCCTCTTTTTTTTTTTTTTTTTTTTTTTTTTTTTTTTTTTTGGCTTGGTGTTACATTACTACTCTTTTGGGTCGGTTATCACAAGGTTAGTAATTATTACTATTTTTATTCTCGCTTAGCATTTGTATTAGGATATGTTAATATCTTTTATCATCAGACACATAAAGGGTTAGGAATTGTTAGTATTATATATTGTCGACCACATATGTTAGGAAATGTTATTATTTTATTATTTGAAAATATTACGAATATTATTACTTTATCGTTAGTAAATATTATTACTTTATCATCAATAGGCATGTGGGTTACCCGTAGAGAAACTGTTATAGAAAATGTTACAATTGTGAGTTAGAAAAGAGTTAGGAAATATTATAAATACCATGTCTTAGGAAATAAAGTACCTTTTATATCATCATTGGAATATAAATGATAACGGTATAAACACTATAAATTATAGAAATTACAAAAGTAATAAACATAATCCTAGATACAATTAGAGAAAGAAAAAGATTGTAAGTTCTGGACAACTATATATCTTTATATCTTCTAAAATAAAATGTTCATACAAAAAATGTTGACTTCGATCACCCAAAAAATTCTAACATCCGTAGCATTCGTGAGGCTTCCATGATCCAGCATCCATGATGTGTGGTATCATTCTTGTAACACCGATGCTACAAGAATGATATATTTTCATTTTCATATAGAGAAAAATTTCTCAGTTTTTTTTTCGATTTATAATGCTCTAGAAAATTTTTGACGAAATTGCTGGGAGCTAAAAAAATTTTCCTCTCCGTGCCATTTTAAAATTTACGTGTGCAATCTCGATCCTGATGAAATTTCAAGTGCTAAATTAACTTAAAAAGTTAAGGGAACTCGAATTTGGGTAACTCTCTATCGTTTGAGAAGAAACGCTCGATACTTAATCGCAGGAAATAAAAATTTATTTTCACGGAGCCAAATTTAATTCTACCCGTGCAAAACTGCTAAAATTTTTCTAAGAAGTCTAAATTAGGCTAAATTAATGTTTTATCAAGTTAAAATGCAATTTCAAGAAATTTGCCAAAATTCGCCCGAAATGAAGGGAAATTGACCATACCGTGCCAAAATGAAATCCATGCGTGCAAATTTGTTTCCGTCAGATTTACACATGTAAAATTCACCCTAGAAGTCAAGGGTCAAGGAATTTTGGGAAAACGCAAGGCGAAAAACAAAATCGCCCTAAAAACCCTAATGCCCTTAAGGGCGATTTGAAAGGTCAAATGACTTCATTTATGTGTGAGACCAACTCTATTGGATTCAGTGCAAAAAACTGAACCAAATGGGTAAATTTGAATTTTTCAAATTTTGGGTCGAATATTGACCCCGCTGCACGTTTCGTGAAAATCGAGATAGAAATTTTCACACAAATTTAAAAAGGGTCCTCATATGCAATTTAGAAAAAGGTGGAATACAAGGTACTATTCAAGCACAGTGGTGTTTGACTTATTACAATTAAATCAATGGTGGAAGTTGGATGGAGGAAAGATAGAAAATCTTGAGCCATTGGATTAGGTGTTTGGGAGACAAGGCATTAATGAAGCAATTAATGAAGCTTGACTTATGAGACCTGAGAAAGAGAGTGTAGTGAGAGAATAAGAACCAAACAATTCTTCTTCATCCTCAAAACCGTAAGGCACCCAAGGAAGAACCAAGAAACTCCATCTTCTTCTTCTTCTACCTTCATGACCGAGAGCTTGTCTTAAAGGGAGATTTGATTTCTCCAAAGAATAAACCAATATTTTTACATAAATTCATTCCTCACAAACTCTAGTATAACATATTCAAAAATTGGGAGGAAAGGAGAAGTCTAACCAAGTGGATCTGGAGAGAGACTAAAAGCTTCAAGGAGGTAAGAAATTCTGCGCTTGCTGAGTGCCTGAATGTGATGTTTTGATCACGATTTTATAACCTAGAGCTTAAGTGGAAGCCATTAGAACATGAGGAATGAGTGCAGAAAAAAATCTGAACCTTACTTGGCCGAGAAATTAAATGAAAACTTTGGAAATTTCTACAAATAAGACATTTTTACCATGCTGTGATGCTTTGGTCATAACATTTTCTGCATAAAGGAAAACCGAGCTAGATTAATTTTAGTGAAACTAGACTCACAGAGCTATAAAATGAGATATGATTCGTTGCATTCTAATATGAATTGGATTTATTATGATTTTTCAAAGTTAAGTGTTCTGTACAGAAATTTCTATTCTGTCCTGCTTTAGCTCTGTTTCTGTCCGTGAGTTGGCCTCTGTTTTGAGGTATCTTATGGTCTGAATTAGCAAATTTTCCAGCTATATAATTTTTAGATCTAGTTCTTATCTTTCCAACGAGAAAAGAATCACTTTAATCCGATTCCTATGTCAAACGTTATGGCAATTTTCCTGAAAACTTGATAGAAGGTTATCCTGTTTCGAACCCTAAGAATAGTATATAAAAACGCCCCTGTTCCGGTCCTAGTTTGTGCAATCTCAAAGAATATAAGTTGTAGATATCGCTCTTAGCTACGACATGTTAAAAGTTCAGCGAATTCACACAAGGGAATCAAATGTTATACCCATTTTACTAAAGAAGTGTCGACAGAAATTCTTTTTTTCCAACTGAAACCTGTCTGTTCTGATTATGATCCATTTCAACCCCACTTCTAGGCACAATTGAGAGAAACTCAAAACATTAAAGTCATAGGCCTCTATCTTGGGTATAACATGTTAAAATTCCATTACGTTTAGATAGGTATAGGAAAAGTTATGATAGGACAAAATCTAAATTTAGAATGCAACTGAAACAAAATGAGGATTTCTGGGAATTTTGTGATATGATTTTGAGAAAGTGTATAACATGAAAGTTGTAGGTCTTGAAGTTATCTACAACATATCAAATGTTCGCCTGATTTGGACTTATATATAAAACGTTATGCAAATTTTCGTAGTGACATCAAAGTGGAGAACTATGAGTGAACTTGTTAGGTGACTTTTGCCCAAGCCGTTAAAGAGAGCTCGTTATATCGTAATTGTGCTTCATTTGGGAGTGCTATACCACCCTATTATAGTGAGTGAGACTCTAATCTCATGCATGAAAAGTAAAACTTGATTTTTGTCATGTTTTCAACAAAACATGCTTTTGATATGTATGACTTGTCATGTGCCACTAGATTTCGAATTTGTTTTGTGACTATTGGAGTGTTATAAACCCATGTTTTCTATGAATATGCATCCATAAATTTGATTCAACTGAAATGATACCATATTTTATGATTTTCACATGTTAAATTTTATATGACCCAATATGGCACATTTATTGAGCACTTTGGTTTTTATATCACTGATTTGTGGTCGTGGGATGACTGTTATGATATGATTTTGCCCCGAGAGGATGACCATAGTTACAATGGACATTTGTTATGGCGTCGTATATGCGTCTGGGTACACTTTGTGTGAACGTACCCTTAAACGTCCGGTATATGGGTATAGGAGCGGCTGGTTGAACTTGCAAGGGGGAGGACATGTGTGATGCTATTGTCTAGCACCGGCCGGGGTCCTATACGTGATCCGATCAGTGTATAAACTTGCCTCGGTGAAGCTCATGGCCAACATCGGGGTAGAGAGCGACTTTTGAACATTTATGCATAATAAAACCCCCGATGTGCCTGTCATTGGTCATGGTTGACCTTTGCCAGGATCATATTCGGCTTGCTCTAAAAATACTTGATTTTGAATGGATGCATATATGTATGATACCGTGTGATGGACTATATGATTTCATTTTACTGAACATACCATGTTTTACTACGAAATGTGAATTATTGTCTACGAATAATCATGTTCGATACTCTAATGGTTCACACACACACTATTTATACTTGATATTGATCACCTCACTCACTGGGTATCTCCCTTGATACTCACTCCTCTCCTTTCCTTTCTCAGACAGGGTTATTGTGATAAAGCGACACGTCGAGCTATAGACGTCTTTTGTCGTGTATTTGTGGATTTACGTATTCATTACTGTAAGATCTAAATTTTATTTGAAATATGAGATCCGTATTGTATATCTACCCTGCGAGGTCTTGATATTGAGGTCTATAGATGGACATGTACGTTTTATGGGATGACTATATAAATTATTGATATTTATTTGTGAAACTCTCATATTGGCTCATTACACTTATCAGGCTGCATGGTATTCTTGTGTCGATAATATCAGATAGGGACCTGAGATTCAATTCCAGGTTTTGGCCCAGGTTGTAGGAGGCAATGGGCATGAGGCTGAGCTTTAGCACAGCCTATCGTCCACAGATAGATGGTCAATCAGAGAGGATAATTCAAATTTTTAAGGACATGCTGAGAGCATGTGTGATGGATTTATGGGGTAATTAGGATCGGTACCTTCTACTGGTCGAATTTACATATAATAACAGCTATCAGGCCAGTATTGGGATGCCACCATATGAGGCACTGTATGGCAGGAAGTACCACACCCCGTTATGGGTCGGAGAGCAATTTCTTAGCAGTGTTGAGTTGATTGAGGAAACGAAGGATAAAGCTAGGGTCAGCCATGAGCGGATGAGAATCGCCCAAGATAGACAGAAGGCATATGACAATTGTAGGCAGCGACCCCTTGACTTTGCCAAGGAAGATATGATTTTCTTGAGGACATCTTTTTTCAAGGGAGTTATACGGTTCAGGCAGCGGGATAAGCTGAACCCCAGATATATTGGGTCCTTCCGTATTCTTGAGAGGGTTGGGAGTATAGCATACAGATTGGAGCTGCCAGATGAACTATCCCGTATTCTTGATGTCTTTCATGTCTCAGTACTCACTCCTCTCATTTCCTTTCTCAGACAGGGTTATTGTGATAGAGCGACGCGTCAAGCTCTAAACCTCTTTTGTCATGTATTTGTGGATTTACGTATTCACTATGGTGAGATCTAAATTTCATTTAAAATATGAGATTCGTGTTGTATATCGACCCTACAATGTCTTGATATTGAGATCAATAGATGGACATGTACATTTTATGGAATGACTGTATAAATTGTTGATATTTATTTGTGAAACTCTCATATTGGCTTATTACACCTGCATTGAGGCACTTGAAAGCATTTAACCTCTTAATTTGGGAATTTGTTGTACACATGCATAAAATTTTTGGCTCGTTCGGTGTGGTGGCTACTTATGCTCTAGTTGGAATGACAGTAGATGCCTGTTGTTAGGACTGTTAGTGTTCATGATATCCTTGTGCTGTCTAGGTTTGTACGCTGTAGATTGATTGGTATTATACGAATGTGGTTGATTTGTTGTGAGGTCGGGTTAGCCCGTTCATTTAGATGGTAGGATAATCATTCAATATACATGTTAGTTTGTACATGAGAGACCTTCAAAATGTGGGGAACTTCTGCCCGATGTTTTATAGAATGTAGCCGGCATCTAGAGTAACGGGCGGCTGTTCACAACCCCAGTTCAGGGCGTGACAATTCTATTCAATAGTAATGAAATGAATATAATTACATGGTACATTATAAAAATTTGTATATTTAAATATTACCTTTCGGGATGGTATTGATAATGATGGTTGGTTACTATGTGCACTCCCAGCATCTGGTGTCCAAGGAGGCTAACAATACAAATATAAATAATTTGGATTATTGTTCCAACATAGAAGTAAAAGTAGTTAGATTATAGTAAGAAGTAAAAAACTAATATTTGTACCTCAATACCAGCAACAAGCCTTGCTTCATTAATGAAGTTCAACAATTCATTTTGTTGTCCACTTCCAGCATGCATAAAAATATTGCTCACCATATTAGTAAGATTTTGATTTTGTTCTATTAATCGTTCCATCATAATAGTTATATGTTCGTTCTCAGGTTTGCTTGAATGCTGTTGTGATGGAGTTGTAACTTTGCCAACACATCTGAATTTTCCCCTCGAATCAGGCTCTTTAACTTTAGATATGATATCAGTTTTTCAAGATAAATTTGAACTTTATGCTTGCCTTTCTTCACTCTCAGTATGCTCCATTCCATTCTTCACTATTTCCCGTGTGAGAGAAGAGAATGAATCAAATGTGAATGTTTATAAACATATCAATTGAAAATATATAAAAATAATCATTCATGTAACACTGACACTCGGTGTATTGTATATTATACTCCTTATTATCCATATATGATATATTTTCATTTTCATATAGAAAAAACTCTCTCAAAAATTTTTTTCGATTTATAATGCTCTTGAAAATTTTTCGCGAAATTGCCGGAAGCTAAAAAAATTTTTCCCTCCATACCATTTTAAAATATACGCGTGCAATTTTGACACCGATGAAATTACACATGCTAAATTAACTTAAAAAGTTTAGGAAACTTTGCGAACATCCAGTATATAGGTATAAGCACGGCCGATTGAACGCACAAGGAGGAGGACATGTGTGATGCCATTGTCTAACACCGGGTGGGGTCTTATACTTGATCTGATTTGTGTATGAGTTAGTCTCAGTGAAATTCATGGCCAACATCGAGATAGAGAGTGACTTTTGAATATTTATGTATAATAAACCCCCAATGCGCCTGTCGTTGGTCATGATTGACCTTTGCCAGGATCATATTCAGTTTGCTTTAAAAATACTTGAT
This sequence comes from Dillenia suffruticosa, assembly GCA_033439265.1. Taxonomy (NCBI): domain Eukaryota; kingdom Viridiplantae; phylum Streptophyta; class Magnoliopsida; order Dilleniales; family Dilleniaceae; genus Dillenia; species Dillenia suffruticosa. The sequence goes on from JAVTVX010000019.1 coordinate 12,717,659, forward strand.
TTTGAATAGATGCATGTATGTATGGTACCGTGTGATGGATTAGATGATTTCATTTTATTGATCATACCATATTTTACTTCCAAATGTAAATTATTGTTTACGAATAATCATATTTGATACTTTAATGGTTCACACACACTATTTATACTTGATATTGATCCCCTTACTCACTGTATATTTCCCTTGATACTCACCCCTCTCCTTTCCGTTCTTAGACAGGATTATTGTGATAGAGGATACGTTGGGCTCTAGATGCCATTGTCGCGTAATTGGGGAATCAAGTATTCACTGCAATGAGATATAAATTTCATTTGAAATATAAGATCCGTGTTATATATCGACCCTGTGAGGTCTTGATATTAAGGTTCGTGGATGAACATGTACATTTTATGGGACGACTGTATAAATTATTGACATTTATTTGTAATACTCTCATATTGGCTCATTTCACCTACATTGAGGCACTTGAAAGATTTAATTTTTTAACTTGGGAATTTGTTGTACTCATGCATAAAATTTTAGACCCGTCCGGTGTGGCGACTGCTCATACTCTAGTTGGGTATGACAATAGAGGTCTGTACCTAGAACTGCTAGTATTCATGATAGCATTGCGTTGTCTTGGTTGTTACGCTATGGATTGATTAGTATTATACGAATGTGGTTAATTTGTCATGAGGCCGGGTTGGCCAGTTTATTTAGGTGGCAGGATAACCATTCAATATATAGGTTGATTTGTATATGAGAGACCTCCGAAATATGGGGAGTTTCTGTCTGATTTTCTAGAAAACAGAGCTAGTATCCAGGGCAACGGACGGATGCTCATGACCCCGGTTCAAGGCGTGACAATTCATACCATAACTTTTGATGTTTTTGTAGAAACTAAACTCCTATCTGATCGGGTTTTACTTGTAATATAAAGTTCAGCTCTATAAGGTTTTGTACCAGATTATGTTGTCTGATAAGATGGTTTAGTTTGTAGTATTATGTAATAAAAAATAATTACAAATAAAATAACATATGAATTGTTTATACCTTCTCATGTAGCAAATGACTTAAATCCTAAGCAATGTGGATCCCTTAACTTTGCACAACATTCTGAATTTCTTCTACTCATTTCCTAAAGATAAAAAAGTATTAGAGTACAATTAAATCTTAAGTAAATTTTCTACCATAGAGAGAAAAGTAAAAGTAGTAAGAGAAATTGTTAACTTCTATCTTCCCTTTATCACTGAACCAAAAAGTAATAAGAACCTTGTACTGATTTGGATCAACCATTTCATCTTCAATTCTCTTTATATTTTCATCTATTCTAAGTAAATCATTGAATCATTTTGATTTGAGGGTATTTTTAAAACTCTTCAATTTGTCAGACAAATTTGCAAGAACCTATTTCTTAGTATCGTTTCTAAGTGGCTTGAAGGTAATTTTTTACTACAATGTAAGAAAAAAATTAGATATATTAATTTTCATCTATACTATGATTCGATTGAGTAATAAAATTAGATACATGTACAATTTCTTACATATCCTCTTTATACTCTATTGGCATATCACGCTAATTTTCTACATATTCAGCTACAATGGTCATTCTTCGTTTATTTGGTTCCATATTTTTCGTTGAAAAAATTTGATTGAAAATATGGAATGGGATTTTGTTTGAGTTATTAATTTTAAGAGGTGTGAGGGAGGAGTTTTTGAAAGGAATGAGAAGTTTGGATATTTCTGGAGGGAGGGAGGAAATGATTGTAATATATATATTTAGTTTACTGTCAAATAAATTTTTCAAAATCTGTCATTTTTTCCTCGCTCTTTTACACTTTAGCTTTTGAATTTTTGGTTATTATAGTTTATTTACCTCTCTTTTTAGTTTTACTAATTAACTGAATATTTTTACCTATTATTATATAATTCCGTCAAGTAATAGTAAATATTACTATAGTTTATATAACTAAATTACTTCATTATATTAGCGCGCATACCTGCACGACTAAGCCGCACAACTGTCGATGGCCGTGTGGCTAAGCTGCCTAGGCAAGTGCGTCCACAAATGCCTATGTGGCGCAACCATAGGCCCCTACAGCTCAACCACCAGGGCACCGTATTTTAAAATAATAATTTTATTATTTTAAATAACAAAACATTTATATTATTAATATAAATAATGTAATCATATGAAATTATTAAATTATATTACTAATTTTGTTATATAAAATTATTAAATTATGTTACTAATTTTATTATATACAATCTTTAATTATATTAAATTATTAATTTATATTATATAGTGTCATAAATACATTTTTTTCTTTTTATGAATATATAATTCTAAATAAAATCATGTATTACAAAAAATCAATTAAAAATACACTAAATATATATTTCTTATCTTATTATTACTATATTCTTACATAATTTTATATTTACATAAATTTATATGATTGTATTATTTAAAATAATAATATTTCATACTTAATTTATATTTTAAATTTTGTTATAATTAAGGAATGTGAGTTTGCAACCTACAGTGGAGATCTGCTTGGATGCATTGTAGATGATGAGTATGAGTATGGGTTATTTAAATTAATAATATTAATTAGATATGTTAATCTATATTTTATATTTTAGATTTTATAATTAAGAAATATGATAATTAAAGAATATAACAAATATAATGTTATAATTTTGAAAATTGATTGAATTGATAATATAGTTAATATAATTAATTATATGATATTTAATATTATTTATTTATATTAGTATAATTATCGGGGGGAAAAGTAAAGAATTGAAATCCAAAATCTAAAATCCAAATGTTTGTTTTCTCAATTCAATAACATTCCATTTGTATTTAGCAAACTCTACAATAACATTCCATTTGTCAATTTAGGAATATTATTGAAATTATTTAAATTACTAATAATTTGATTTAAAATAATAATAATAAAAAATAAAGATAATTAAATGAAATATGAAGTAAATTAAGGAGGCCTTCTGATAGAGATAAATTTAGTGTAATATTCGTGATTTATTTTATATTATTTTTGGGTAAATATTGTACTAATCTTGAGTGTTTGTTGTGCTAGAATCATTGGAGGTCATTTATGAAGGATGATGGAAAATTTGAGCATAAATTGGTGATATGGCATGCAAGAGGAAATCCGAACAGAAATGCTCGACCGTCAGCACATGGGCACGCCAATTTCAAAGGAGTTGGACTATAAAATTGGGAGTATGAATATTGAAGATCTTTGCCTTAATTGGATTTTAGAAATTTAGGAATTTTTGGGTGTATTTATTTAACTTTGGGATTGTAAAAATATTTACAAAATTCCTTATTTTGGTAACTTAGATTTTTAGAATTTTTACCTTTAGTTTAATTAGGTAAAAGATGTATAATCCCATATTTTTGGGATCTTTAGTTGGTTTTTGGGAAGCCACAAAATAGAAGTGGGTCATTTAGGTTATTTTTGGGGAATTAGTTTTCATTAGTATATATATAGGGCTTTTACATTCTCACGAGGAGGAGAGTTTTACTTCATTGTGACTGTTGCTGTGCATTGGAGGAGGATTCTCACGGTTGCACCCACCCTTCTTCATTGTTGAACATTTGTTTTCAATGAGATTCTTTATTTTAGTGAGTTTTTATTTTTATATGTCTTCATTTTAATTTTTTTTCTAGTTAAAGGTTAGTTGACACTTGAATTCATGAAATTGTGACATCTAAATGTGCTTATTCTTTCAACAATCATAGGTATTTATTTAATTCCTGTACTTCATGGATCATGATTTTCTAGGGTTTATTGAATAGTGACTAATATTTAATAGATATAGAATAATCTACAACTAATTAAAACGGTAAATTCTTAATCGTTTGTTGGTTTTAATAAAGTGGTAATTGGCATTCGTATTATGGGAATGACATTCGTGTCATGGGATTAAATGATCTAATTTAAATGAACCTGATATGTGTTTGTTAATTAGAATTTGGTCTCTCTAAATTTTAATACTGTTGAGACCTTCAATCCTAAACGCTTCTCTAGGATTGACTCTCGATTAGGGAAATAATTAATGAGTTTCTTTTAATTATCGACAAAGTATGAAGAGTTGGTTATTGGGCGATTGTCAGCAACTATAACCAATTTATTTATGTACTATTGAATTATCCTTGTATCAATGATCAATCGATTGAATCAAAATAGAAACGAACCCTCAACTAGGTCAATTTATCTTGATTTTTATTCATTGAATTTTACCCGATTTCAATTTGTCATTTTGCTACTTCGATTTTACTTCTTTGTTTATTTAGATTTAGTAGTTAATTTAGTCGATTTAAAACCCCAAATTTTATTTTAATTTTTATTACCTTAAAGGAAATAAATTTCCTTTTTCTCTATGAATTCAACCCTACTTGCCTTAGACTCATCTTTTCAAAGTAGGTAAATTATTTTTGGTGTTCAACAACAAACCAAATTTTGGCGCCGTTGCCATGGAAAAATGTATCAAAAGATTTATTTATTTTAATTTTTGTTTCCTTGTTTCTGGTTTATGCCTCGTTCTTCTCGTACAGGTGAACTAGTCTTTGACCCAAAGATCGAGAAAACAGCCCGAAAATTGAAAAAGGAGACTCAAAAAACAAAGAACGCAGCAAGTTCATCACTTGGAAACAATTTGGCCGACCAACTCATAGACTCAGAGGTTGACGTTGAGGAAAAGGAAGTCAAAGAAACAAATATGGCAGCTCAACGAACTTTAAGGGAGTTGGCCACCCCAGAATTTAATCAACAACCTCTGTGCATTAATTTTTCTAATATTATAACTTCATTTGAATTAAAATCTGGACTGATTCATTTATTGCCTAAATTTCATGGTCTTGCACAGGAGGATCCTCACAAACACCTTAAAGAGTTTCACATTGTTTGTTCTACCATGAGACCACAGGGGATAGCCGAAGAACAACTTAAACTTGTTGTTTTTCCTTTTTCATTGGTAGATAAGGCTAAGGATTGGCTCTTTTATTTACCTTCTGGTTCTATTACTATTTGGCCTGACTTGGAAAGGATGTTTTTAGAAAAATTTTTTCCACCTTCCCATGCAGCCACTATTAGAAAGAAAATTTATGGAATAAGGCAGTTCAACAGGGAAACCTTATATGAATATTGGGAAAGATTCAAACAACTATGTGCTAACTGTCCTCAACATCAGATTCCAGAACAGTTGTTAATCCAATATTTCTATGAAGGTCTATCCCCAATGGAACGAAACATGATAGATACTGCAAGTGGAGGAGCATTGGTGAACAAGACACCCGATGAAGCGAAAATTTAATCTCGAACATGGCAGCCAATGCTCAACTATTTGGAATAAGATAAGAAAATCGAAAAAGGGTCAACGAGGTAAGTGATCTTTCCATTGATCAAGAATTAAAAGAACTAACTTCTCTTGTGCGTAATTTTATTGTAGTAAAAACACAACAGGTTAAGACATGTGGAATTTGTTTTGATTTTGGTCATCCTACGGATTTGTATCCTTCCCTTCAAGAAGATTCAAATGAACAACTCAATGCAGCGGGGGGATTTCCGAGACAACCTCAACGGAAATATGATCCTTATTCAAACACTTATAACCCTGGATGGAGGGATCATCCGAATTTTAGTTATAGGAATCGACAACAAGGATTTCAACAACAACCTCGATCACAAATTCAGCCACAACAACCATCTTCAAATCAAGGTATGTCTCTAGAAGAGATTGTTAAAAGTTTGGCTAACAGCACTCAATTGCTTCAACAGGAAAGCCAACGATTTTAACTAGAGACAAGAACTAGCATAAAAAACTTGAAAAATCAAATGTTGCAATTGGCAACGACCGTGAATCAAATGAAAAAAAGTAATGGGAAGTTACCTTCTTAGGTAGAGATCAACCCAAGAGAAAACGTGAGTGTTGTGATAGTCAAGAATGAAAGGAAAGTATAGGACAACTCGTTGACAACCGAAGAAGATAAAGAAGGCAAACAAAACGAGGCACCAATGTTAAATAAATCGGCTATGAAGGTAAGTAAAGAAACTAAAACCTCTAAGACTAAAATTGTAATTCCACCTCCTTTTCTTGGCAGGTTAGCAAGACCAAAGAAAGAGAATGAGGAGAAGGAAATTTTAGAGACTTTTTGAAAGGTGAAAATCAACATCCCACTCTTGGATGCGATCCGACAAGTGCCAAGGTATGCAAAATTTCTCAAAGAACTATGCACTAGGAAGACAAAGCTAGGGGGTAGTGATAAGATTTGTGTTAATGAGAATGTTTCGACCATTATCCAAAGAAAATTACCTCCTAAATATAAAGATCCCGGTATGTTCACATACCAATCATCATAGAGATCAAAAGAATAAAGAAGGCAATGCTTGACCTAGGTGCCTCAATCAATGTCATGCCCCTAACTGTTTTTAGGTACTTGAATTTGGGACCTATGAAGGAGACTAATGTGATCATACAATTAGCCAATAGGTCTATGTCATACCCCGAGGGAATTGTTGAGGATGTTTTAGTCAAGGTCAATGAATTGATTTTTCCGATTGATTTTTATATTATTAACATGGATGATGCTTGTTCACCAAACCCTGCCCTCATATTGCTTGGTAGACCTTTCATGAAAACAACAAAAACCAAGATTGATGTTGATAGAGGAACCTTATCATTTGAATTTGATGGTGAGATTATCACATTTAATATTTTTGATGCCATGCAATATCCGAATGACTCGGAATCTGTTTTTCATATTAGCGTCGTCAATTCCATTATACATGAGAATGTTGAACAAAATTTAGTACTTGATAAACTTGATCTTGTGCTGAAAAAAGAATGGACAAATAAACAAATCGAGGTAACTCAAGACAAAGAAACGAAGGAAGCCATCATGGCTTTGCAGGCCACACCGGAGTTACCCCACAGGTATGTAAACAATTTTCTGCCATTACGCCTTTTTGATGAGAGAATCCTTCCTTCTACAATGCAGGCCCCAAAGCTTGAGTTGAAGCCTCTACCCGAACATCTCAAGTATGCATACTTGGGAGACAACAAAACTCTACCGGTGATCATAGCTAAGGACTTGACCGAAAATCAAGAAGAGAGCTTGATGCGGGTATTGAGGGAGTACAAAATGGCCATTGGATGGACCTTAGCAGACATCAAAGGTATCAGCCCATCGGTATGCATGCATCGAATTCTGCTCGAATCTGATTCCAAACCGGAAAGAGAACTTCAATGAAAACTCAACCCTACCATGAAAGAAAATGTTTTGAAGGAAATTTTGAAATTGTTAGAGTTAGGAATTATATATTCTATTTCTGATAGTCGATGGGTGAGTCCGATTCATATTGTTCCCAAAAAGAGTGGATTTCAATTGGTAAAGAATGAGAATAATGAGTTAGTACCAATGAGACTCCAAACCGGGTGGCGAATGTGCATTAACTTTAGAAAATCAAATACTGTTACCCGAAAAGACCATTTTCCTTTACCATTCATTAACCAAATGCTAGAAATATTGGTGGGTAAATTATTTTTCTATTTCTTGGATGGGTATTCGGACTATTACCAAATAGTTGTAGCTCAAGAAGATCAAGAAAAGACCACTTTCACTTGTCCATTTGGAACTTTTGCATATCATAGGATGCCCTTTGGACTTTGTAATACACCAGGAACATTTCAAAGATACATGATGAGTATATTTTCTGATTTAATTGAAAGCTGCATCAAGATTTTCATGGATGATTTTACGGTATACGGTGATTCCTTTAATCAATGCTTAGATAATTTGTGTAAAGTTCTTAAGAGATGCATCGATACTAACCTAGTCCTTAATTATGAAAAATATTATTTTATGGTTAAGGAAGGAATAATGTTAGGTCATATAGTATCATCTAGGGGCATTGAGGTTGACAAAGCCAAAGTTGATTTGATTGCCAATTTATCATATCCTACTAATATGCGGGAAATTCATAGTTTTCTTGGTCATGCAGGTTTCTATCAGTGATTCATCAAGGACTTCTCAAAAATAGCTCAACCACTCTCGAGATTGTTACAAAATTATGTTATATTCGAATTTGTAAATGAGTGTAAGGAGGATTTTAATAAATTGAAAACCTTGCTAACTTCAACTCCGATTTTGCAGGCACCCAATTGGGAACTTCCATTTGAGTTGATGTATGATGCTAGTCATTATGCCATGGGAGCCGCTCTCAGACAAAGGGAGGGAAAACAGTCTCATGCAATTTATTATACTTCTAAGACACTAAATTCGGCTCAATGTAATTATACCACCATAGAGAATGAGCTTTTAGCTATTGTGTTTGCTTTTGAAAAATTTAGGTCTTATTTATTAGGATCTAAAGTTATTGTGTACTTAGATCATGCAGCTCTGAAATATCTCTTGGCGAAGAAGGAATCGAAGCTACGACTCATTCGATGGGTTTTGCTTTTACAAGAATTTGACTGGGAGATCAAGGATCGGAAAGGAATCGAAAATTCTGTAGCTGATCATTTGAGTCGATTGGTGCGTGATAAAGAACCCTCTCCAATATCTGAAACATTCCCAAATGAGCATTTGTTTTCTCTACAAGGTAAGACAGGTAACGAGCCTTGGTTTGCTAATATTGTTAATTTTTTAGTGACGGGGAGTTTACCACATGGCTTAAGCATAACACAAAAAAATAAGATTAGAAATGATATAAGTATTATATATGGGATTAACCTTACTTATGGAAAATAGGGTATAATCAAAATCATTCGTAAATGTGTCCCTAATGATGAAATTCATTCCATAATTGCTTATTGTCATAGTCATGCATATGGTGGACATTTTGGCCCCAAGAGGACGGCTCGAAAAATTCTAGATAGTGGTTTCTATTGGGAGTCCATTTTTAAAGATGCTTACCAATATTGCAAAAGTTGTGAAAATTGTCAAAAAATGGGTAACATATCTTCTCAGGACGAAATGCCCCAAACTCCTATCTTGTTTTGTGAGATTTTTGATGTATGGGGTATGGATTTTATGGGACCGTTCCTTAGCTCATGTGGATGTTTATATATTTTGCTTGCGGTTGATTATGTTTCGAAATGGGTAGAAGCAAAATCTACCCGTACTAATGACTCTAAGGTTGTTGTAGGGTTTTTTAAATCTAATATTTTTAGTAGATTTGGAGTGCTGAAGGCGATTATTAGTGATCAAGGTACACATTATTGTAACCGTACGGTGGAGGCTTTAATGCGAAAGTATGGGGTAAATCACCGAGTGGCTACCGCATATCATCCACAAACCAATGGGCAAGTAGAAGTTTCCAACCGAGAAATCAAAAGCATTCTAGAGAAGATGGTGAATCCAAGTTGTAAGGATTGGAGTTTACAATTGGAGGATGCATTTTGGGCATATCGAACAACATACAAAACACCAATTGGAATGTCACCATATCGTTTAGTCTTCGGTAAGTTATGTCATTTACTGGTTGAAATTGAACATCGGGCTTTTTGGGCAGTCAAGCAATGCAACTTAGATGGCTGGAGTGGAAAGGAAATTACAGCTCCAAGAGTTGGAGAAGATTCGTTTGGAGGCGTACAACAATGCAAGGATGTATAAGGAACGAACCAAATACCTTCATGACAAATTCTTGCATCAGAAACAATTCTCAATGGGGAAAAAAGTTCTCCTTTACAATTCAAGATTGAAACACATGCTGGGTAAGTTTAAGTCTAGTTGGGTGGGCCCATACGTTATTGTAAGTATCTCTCCATATGGTATGATTCAAATTTAAAGTTTGGAAACTAACAAGATTTTTCAGATTAATGGTCATAGACTCAAATCTTTTGTCGAAGGTTTTGATTTGTCTATGGTGGAGGAGATAACTTTAACAAACCTAGTCTACGTTGAAGGATGATTTGAGGAAACAATGTCGAGCCAACGACATTAAACAAAAGCGCTATTTGGGAGGCAACCTAAAAATTTACCTTTATAATTTATTTTCTTAATTTATGTTAGTTTAGTTAGGATTGAGCTTTACATTTGTTATAAAAAAAAAATTCTAAAATCTGACAGATGTGCTCTTTTGTTAAGGCATGCCCACGCCTTAACAGGTCTCCCATTCTGCCTATTTTTGCCTATATTCTTTCTATAACCAGAAATGGACTTTAGATAGGACGTGCCCACGCCTTAACCAAAGTCCTTGAAACTCACAGTAATGGGTCTTTCTTAAGGCGTACCCACGCCATAAAGTCTCTCACATTCTATCACCCAAAAAAATAAAATAAAACAAAAATAAAAAAACATAAAAAGGGGGTTTCACGTTTCTGGTGTAAATTACTTTAACCATTTTCCCCTTTGTCTTTAGGGTTCTTCTTCATGCCCCTTCCATCGCAGGATCACCAATGGACCCTGTTCGCTCATCAATCACGTCCTCTACCTCACGACGATTGAAGCCCCTCCAAGTTTCAACCTCTTCAGACAGTGATGGCTCGACAAGTTCTTCATCATCATCCGCCTCTTCGTAGTCTGACTCATCGCAATCCCACGAGAAACCAAATCCTAGAACCCACCCTGCATCAACCGTGTGTAAAGAAGGTCCACGACTCTTTATCAGTCTAAGCCCTCCAAACCCTAAGAGATGTAAGGGTGATTCTTCTTCAATTCATCATCATTCTTCAGAGCCACCCTTTGAATACAAAGCAACCCCTGCTATTGCTGCACCCCTCTGCGACCCCTCCTGTTGCTGCAATGCTGGTTGAACAAGAGCAAGTGCAAACCTCCTTGACCACTCCTTCTGCTCAAGAACAACCTGCAGGTACTTCCACTGATGCTTGCCCCTCTCGGGTGCGATCAAGGATTACACACAGGAAGTCAGTCTTACCTCCATCAAAAGATCAACTCCGATCTTCTTTGCAATTTAACACTGTCGACACTAGGAAGAGGTATACCGAAATCTCAACTAGGCCCATACTTCCTTGCAAATACTTTCATGTTCAATCTTCGCTATTACTGCACATTCATGATTCTTTTGTTCTTTATCCATCTGCAATTGGCTGGAGTACGTATCTGACTTTGAATTGCCCTACATTTGTTGAGTTAACCTATGAATTCTATACAACAGTTCAATTCCTCACTTCTAAGGATTTCACTTCATTGGACGATACTCTCTTAACCTCCCGGGTGAACAACGGGAGAGGTTTTCTTCTTCACCTACAAGTGCCTCCCCGCATAGTGCCGATCCTCCTACTTCGAGCGAGCCTTCTACGGACTCATGGCAGGCAATGACCGAGCGTTTGTTTCATTTCGATCACAACTTGATGGCCTACGTCGAGTCTTTTGGTTTTTGTTCACCATTCCTACCACCACCATGGGGAGTATTGTTCTATCCTACATTTTAGTTTGTTTCTTTATTTTTGCATGTTCTCTTGCTTTCTTTTGCTCTTTCTTAACTTAGGCATACATTGGGGACAATGTATGATTTTGGTGTGAGGGGAGTGCTTAGTAGTTTTCTATATATTTTTAATTCTTGCCTGATGATAGGATTATTTTGATCTTGCTTGTTTGTTTGATTTAAGGATTAATTTATTAAAAAATATATTCTTTTGAGCTCTCTTAGTTAATATGTGTTGTTTGGTTGGCTGAAAACATATGAAGAATGGCATATATCAATGGTCTTTATACTGGAAGTGGCTATTCATATCTTTACTAGTTTTCTTTGAATGATAAACAAGTGAGATTTGACACAACCCTATTTAAAGGTGAGGTTTTGAGCCTAAAGCGAGCAAATTCATTCTTTGTGCTCGGAATTTCTTTTCTTGAGTGAATATCACACTTGGATTGGTTATTCTAGAACTTGCATTGTTATATATTTCGAGATCACATCTAGAATTTTATGTATTGAAATGACAAAGGCACCTAGGTTTTACCCCACTTTGGCTTGCGTAAAAATCCGTACATTGATTTATAATCCACTTAGTGAACCAATTTGAGTCTGAGACCTTTTTCTTTCTTCACAACCTTTCAATACAACACCACAATCCTATTTTTGGCTTGGGTTTCAACCCTCTTGTACCAAGACTTTATGTAATTAATTGCATAATTCTAATTATGTTTTTATCTCATTAGGAAAGTGCCAACTTGATTGTTGACCTTGATACTTTCATTATTGTGAAATGAAGATGGAATTCATGATTATGAAGGGAAGAAAGAGTTTGAGTTTTGTTCACCATTTGTATTGAGATACTATTCGGATAAAAATAAAACAAAAACAAAAAAAACAAAAAAAAAGAAGAGAAAGAGAGCTGCAACTTTTTATTTCAATCATAGATCGAAAAAGTTTGACATGTTTATGTATTCTTGACTATTGGCTATGTTGAGCACATGTGGGTATTAAGATCATGTATTTTTGGTGTGTTATTTGTGTGAGGCGAAAGTGTTCATTGTACAAGAAATTGTGTAGTTAATTGCATATTATCCTTGGTACCTTTTAACCCTTAATATCCCTTTTATCCTACCCTTTAACCCAGCCACATTACAACCAAAAGAAAGACCTTTTGATTTTTGCATGAAATTCTAATTTTTAAGTGGTGGAAATTTGATATATTTACAAGCAGATGGTAATGCCAATTCCAAAGTGTTGATTTGAGTGACATTGACATATTCTTCATCTCTTTCTGAGTGCATTTGAGTGAACCCTTGGAGAGGAATGTTGAATCTTGCTGTTTTGATTGTATTAGAAACTAGTGGGATTTGTAGTAGTTGCTCCCGTGTAAAGCACTGTGTAGTACATGTCATTTCGATTATGTTCTAGGCTTGACTCGATGGTGCTAATTAGCTTTGGAGCTTGGAAGAAGAAAAAAATAATGGTTAGAACAACCTGCATTTTATCCGAATAAGGATGCTTGAGGACAAGCATCGTTTAGGTGTGGGGGAATTTGATAGAGATAAATTTAGTATAATATTCGTGATTTATTTTATATTATTTTTGGGTAAATATTGCACTAATCTTGAGTGTTTGTTGTGTTAGAATCATTGAAGGTCATTTATGAAGGAAGGTGGAAAATTTGAGCAAAAATTGGTGATATGGCATGCAAGAGGATATTCGGACAGAAATGCTCGACCATCAGCACATGGGCATGCCAATTTCAAAGGAGTTGGACTACAAAATTGTGAGTATGAATATTGAAGATCTTATTGCCTTAATTGGATTTTGGGAATTTAGGAATTTTGGGTGTATTTATTTAACTTTGGGGTTGTAAAAATATTTACAAGATTTCTTTATTTTTGTAACTTAGATTTTTAGAATTTTTAAGTTTAAATTAGGTAAAAGAGGTGTAATCCCATATTTTTGGGATCTTTAGTTGGTTTTTGGGAAGCCACAAAATAGAAGTGGGTCCTTTAGGTTATTTTTGGGGAATTAGTTTTCATTAGTACATATATAGAGCTTTTACATTCTCATGAGGAGGACAGTTTTACTTCATTGTGATGGCTGCTGTGCATTAGAGGAGGATTCTCACGGCTGCACCCACCCTTATTCATTGTTGAACATTTGTTTTCAATGAAATTCATTATTTTAGTAAGTTTTTATTTTTATATGTCTTCATTTTAATTTCTTTTCTAGTTGAAGGTTAGTTGACACTTGGATTCATGAAATTGTGATATATAAATGTGCTTATTCTTTCAACAATTATAGGTATTTATTTAATTCTTGTACTTCATGGATTATGATTTTCTAGAGTTTATTGAATAGTGGCCAATATTTAATAGATTTAGAATAATCTACAACTAATTAAAACGGTAAATTCGAAATTGTTTGTTGGTTTTAATAAAGTGGTAATTGACATTCGTATCATGGGAAACACATTCATGTTATGGGATTAAATGATCTAATTTAAATGAACCCGGTGTGTGTTTGTTAATTAGAATCGGGTCTCTCTAAATTTTAATACTGTTGAGACCTTCAATCCTAAGAGCTTCTCTAGGATTGACTCTCGACTAGGAAAATAATTAATGAATTTCTCTTAATTATCGATAAAGTAAGGACAAATTGGTCGTTAGGCGATTGTCGGCAACTATAACCAATTTATTTATGTATTGTTGAATTATCCTTGTATCAATGATCAATCGATTGAATCAAAGTGGAAACGAACCCTTCAACTAGGTCAATTTATCTTGATTTTTATTCATTGAATTTTGCCCGATTTTAATTTGTCGTTTTGCTATTTCGATTTTAATTATTTGTTTATTTAGATTTAGTAGTTAATTTAGTCGATTTAAAATCCCCAAATTTTATTTTAATTTTTATTACCTTAAAGGAAATAAATCTCATTTTCCCTGTGGATTCGACCGTACTTGCCCTAGACTCATCTTTTCAAAGTAGATAATTTATTTTTGGTTGTTCAACGACACACCACCTTCCAACTCAAGTCAACTCCAATTCTTGTACCATTTAAACATTTTTATATGTATACTAGGTACCATTAAATCTATTATAAAGAAGATGCATTCAAACCAAATGTAACCCTACCTCACTAACATTATTTAAATTTAATAATTATTTGATATTAGTAAAACAACATGATTATTTAAATTAATAACATTATTTGAATCACTAATATTGTAATATTTACTAATATGAGTATTGATAATTAATTAAGTTGTATAATATAGTAATATTATATTATAGTAATATAATGGTAATAAAATAAAATTGATAATCATACTTATAATACATTTATTAATTTATATTATGAAATAATATAATTTATAGTTATATTTTATTGGCCAAACAATATATTTATATTTCTAGTCAAGCCAGCGCCAAATGTTAAAAATCTATCCGCGTCTTTTTTTCCTCGTTTACAAATTTATTGGGACGCGTTAAGTTTTTATGGGTTTTTAAAATTTTTTACCGTCTTTTTTTTAATGAATAGCTATAGTTCGGAATGGAATAGTTATAGTGAATACCCTCTCCAATGTTTCATGTGTTATTTTTTCATTAGGTGAGTAATTTTTAAGAGTTGTTATATTGTTCATACAAACAAATAATAGCATTATTTTCCAGTTTATACAAATTTTATACAAATTTTATAGTATTATTGTCGTACCACTTCTCATGAAATACAATTGCATTTGTTATTTGATTTAAATCACTTGTTATCACTTCTTAATATACCATATAAAAATTTTATAGAATTATTATGTTAGCAATCTGTTATCATTTATTATTTATTATTTATTATTTATTATATATTACTTCTTATCACTTATTATCATATCCTACATGATATAAAAAGTACTTGTTACCTGTTGTTAAAAATCACTTGTTAATGTTACCATGCCGTATTATATAAAATTTATATAGTTATTGCCTACCATTTGTTAAAAATATACCATATTATACAAATTTTATACAATTGTTAAAATAACTTATTACCATTTGTTAGTTGATATACATTTATTACAATTTGTTGTTAAAAACACTTGTTACCACTTGTTACTGTGTTATATTATACAAATTTTATATAATTATTGTCTTTCCACTTGTTACGTTAGAGCAATCGTCAAATGCACTTGTTACCATTTATTCTTTGTTAGTTATCACTTGTTAAAGTATAGATAGAGAAAAAAAGTTACTATGTGTTATTTATAATAAAAGTATACCTGGAGTTTACATTTATTATTTGTTATAAATCACTTGTTATCACTTCTTACCATTTTTACCATGTGGATAGAGAATAAAAGTACTTGTTACATTTGTTACCATTTGTAGAAAGAGGAAGTACTTGTTATTACTCCTTCTTACCACTTGTTACCATGCCACATCACTATATATGATACAAAGAAGAATGAAAGTAGAGTGATTAAAAATAAAAAAATACAGAAGATAAATGTGTAAAGGAAATTATATTTCATACGTATATGCATCTCATCATATTCTATCAATATCATCGTCAACATTCATTTCTATTGATACATTTCCTTCATCTTCATCTACATTAGTCTGAACCCACACCAGAGTTGAGGGGTTACTTTCTGAATTCATATGTTGATTTATCAATGCATCACCCATGTCAAATTCATCTCTAACTTTCATATGTTTTACAACAAGCCATCCTTTATGTTTTTCGTCAGCTACATAAAATACTTTCTTTGCTTGGGGTGCCAAGACATAAGGATCATTCAGCAAATCAACACTCGTATGATTGAGATAGGAGAAATTAACAAGTGTTAAACCAAATTTGTCCTTCTTACATCCCCATTGTAGGTCGACCTAATCACATCGAAATAAGACAAACGTATACATTCTATTATAGTTTACTTCAATAATTTATCGTAATATTCCATAATAATTAACTTTACCTTAAATGAGTGTTTTATCGCTCGTACTTGCATAACTAACATCATCCATTGCTACCACAACTCCTTAATTCTGAGTTTGAAGGAATTTTTCATGATCTTTTATATGGAATCGATATCCTTTGATCATATAGCCATTGCAATTTCTAATGAATGGATGTGATCTACGAGCGATCCATTTAAGTTCATCTATAATCGCTGTGGTGTATTTTGCATTCATAGTAATAAGAAGATTAACATGGGATATATATTGAAAAGATTAAATATCGATATACTTACACGATGAGTAAACCACCAACTAAAATCTTTACTATGAAGTTTGTCAATTTGAAAAGTATTTAACTTTTTCCCACGATTTATTCTTCGAACATGTTGTATATGTTCCCTTCATATGAACATGAACATATGATATTACATTACAGTTTAATATTTATAAATAAATATATGAGAATGTAGACTTACAGTTTAAAGGAGGCAAGTGAGTCACTAGTAAATATTATATATCTATTGCCCAATGATGGAAAACACGTTATGGAGAGCAGTTACATGAATTTTCATTATGAGCCTTCCCTTGCATCATTGCCATTGTCTGCCGCATCAGCATCATCATCATCATCAATAGTATATATCTATGGCATTGCTCCAATGATTTCTCATCCAGACGAATTCAAGATATCCTTTTTTTTCGTCTTTTAGTAGATCTATGTATCTTTATTCCCAAAGGTTTTCCAATACTTATAATAGTGGACTCATCTTCTTCATATATAATCTGGTTGTCATTATTCCGCAATACATGATTAAACCTTGTTTTAACCCCATCTAAATATCTTGAACAAAATAGCAGACACTTATTTGTTATATACCCTTCAGCGATGGAGCCTTCAGGTCGTGCTCTATTACGAATATAGGATTTCAGTAGAAGCAACTATCTGCATGGATATATATTGCAATAAGTTAACTTAAATTAAATGAGCATCATTATTAAATAAATAAGTTATGGAAATAAATAAGTTATGAAAATAATATAAACCTTTCAACTGCATACATCCATCTATATGTGACTGGTCCACCGATCCGTGCTTCAATTGTCAAGTGCATGATTAAGTGTATCATACTACTAAAAAATGAAAGGGAAAAATCTTTTCAAGCCCACACATAATTTGTGGAACTGATGGCTCCAATTGCTCAAGTTCTCATAGGTCAAGCACCCTAGAGCATGGACATTTAAAAATGCTACATATTTTAATTATAACAGAGCTCACATTCTCGGGCAATGATCCCCGAATTGTTATAGGAAGAAACTCTTGTAATAAAATATGACAGTCGTAACTCTTTAATCCTATTAATTCCCGTTGCTTCAAATGAATACAGATGGAGATGTTAGTAGAGCACTCGTCAGGAAGTTTTAAATCCTTCAAAAGCTTAAGAAATGCATCTTTCTCTTGCTAGGTCGTTTAGTAACATACTTTAGGTAAAAATATATTTGTAGAGTTTGATGTTTGTAGATGTAGATCTTCTCTTATTTCCATATCTTCAAGATCAAATCTAGTCTTATAATTGTCTTAGACTTTCCTTCTTGTCCTAGAATTGTACCAACAATTGCATCAAAACAAATTTTCTCCGTTTGCATCATGTCAATATTATGTCTAATTAAAACTTTCTCCCAATATGACAAATGATACAATATGCTATTTTTTTTTCATCCGTGCATATCATTCGGACTTGTTAATAAATCTCATTTAACTCTCACAACACATCAGCTTCTCACCATTGTTTAGGAGCAACTCTGAATTTCTCTATCCCATCAAAAGAATATTTATCATATCTGAATGGATAAGTTGACTCCAACCATCTTCGATATCCCATATAACAATACTTCCGGCCATGACATAACCACAACGAACATGTATCATATCCACATACGGGACATGCAAATCTACTTTTAGTACTCCATCCAAATAGATTAGCATATACAGGGAAGTCATTAATGATCCATAAGAGTGCTGCATACATTTTAAATCTTTCACCAACTGAAGAATCATAAGTATCTACTTCTTCATTCCATAATTCTTTTAGTTCTTCCACCAATGGTTGCATGTACACATTTATCTTATCACCAAGACTTCTAGGACCAGGAATAAGTAATGTGAGTATAATGTTTGTAGACTTCATGCATAACCAAGGAGGGAGATTATATAGTATCATGACCACTAGCCAAATCTATGTACAACATTCATTGTTTTAAATTGATTAAACCCATCTATTGCTAACCCTAATCGAATATTTCTCATATCATAAGAGAAATTAGGGTATATGGTATCAAAGTCTTTCCATGTAGGAGCATCAGATGGGTGTCTTAGAAGTCCATATTTTGTTCTCTTATCATGATGCCATCTCATTAAAGAAGCAGTTTGAACAAATGAAAATAATATTTGCAATCTAAGAATCAAAGGAAACCATCTCAATATTTCGACAAGTTTTTTTTTTCCATCTTCATTTGGTTTCTATCTGGAAACACCACACACATAACATGCATCATCTTTAACTCGATGTTTCCAGTACAATATACGATCATTAGAACAAGCATGTATTTTCTCATATCTCAACCCTAAAGTTGAAATAGTTTTTTTTACTTCATGGTAACTATTTGACAATATGTTTTCATGAGACAACAATTCTCCTAAAAACTCTAAGAGTAATGAAAAAGATTTGTTAGACCACCCACATTAACACTTTAAATGATATAAGTGCACAAAAGTTGCCAGCATGGTATATTTAGATTTTGGATATATCGATTTTTTGGCTTTCTCAAGTAATTCAATAAATTTATCTGAAGTTGAAGGTGAAGATGCAGTTAAAGTTGATGCATTCACCTTAGATGGATAAGAGGCCGGTTTGAATGGATAAGAGGTTGGTTCGGATGGTAAATGTGTGAATGCATCATGTAACATGCCAAACATATCATAGTAAAAAAAAAGGTTATCATCTAAGTTAGATGTGTGAGATGTAGATTTTTCCTTCCTCTCCCCATAATATATCTAGTTATCATAATCACGTTGAAAACCATAACATAGTAAGTGATTGAAAATGGTATGTGCAGAAAATCTGAAAGTGTTGAAATATTTGACACAAGAATATGATTTCTTTCCATCAATAGATTGAATATTTGCAGATGTAAATTCAAGAAATACATTAACTCCACTAATATATTCATTAGTTGTCTTTGATTTACAATACATCCATCTCTTGTCCATTGCAAAAACTAATTGGAGAAATAAATGAAAAATGAGAAGAGAGAAATAAATGAAATAAAGAGAGAATGGTAGAAAGAAAAAGATTAATAAATAGGGGAACATTTTTTTTTTGTGGCAGCTAAATCTAAATATACAACAAAACAAATATGTACGCCAAAGAAGAAAGAGGAGGAGGAGGAAGTGGGAGAAAGATGATTGATATAATATGTATTTGTGTTGATGTAAAATTAGTTACTCATAATAAAAAATATATAATGACAAATTAATAATTTAATTAAAACACAATTTGTATATAATAAAATTTGTAAAATAATTTAATAATTTCATATCATTATATCATATAAATTAATAATAATGATATTATTATTTTGTTATTTAATTAATAATTTAATAATTTCATATCATTATATCATATAAATTTATTATTTCATATCATTATATCGGCTGTGCAGGCATCTGCGCGCATGTGCTGGCGCGTCCTTGCTTGCCCGGTTAAGCCACAGTGGCATGCGCGGTTGGGCCGTAGACATTTGCATATGCTTGCCCACACAGTTAAGCCGCAAGGGCACGCACGGTTGGGCTGTCGCAGGGGCATGCATGGTTGGGCCGCGCATGCACTTGCCCGTGCTTGCCCACATGGTTAAGCCGCATGGGCATGCATGCCACCCACCCTATGGGTGGGAAAATATTTGCATTCGAAGTGGAAAAAATTGAATAAAAAATTTGAATCATTTAATCATTCATACATTCATACTTATTTTTTCATTCATACATATTCATTATATAATCGTACATATTCAAGTGAATTAAAAAAAACAAATGAAAAAAAACACAAAATAATAATTAAATACAAATGAAAAAAGGTAGAAATTACGAAAATACATTCATACATCAATTTTCATTGATACATGTTCATCGGTATATATTCAAGCAAATTAAAGAAACAAATTAAAAAACATAGAATTATAATTAAATACAAATGAAAAAAGTGGAAATTACAAAAATTGAACTTTGAGTCTAAATCTTTTCGCTTGACGAGAAGGGGATGGACTTGTAATAGAGGATCCAATTGCAGCAGTAGGAGAAGAGGATGGGGATGGTGTAGGAGCTGCAGCAGGAGAAGATGGAGCAGAGGATGGTGGTGGAGTAGGAAAGGATGGGGCAGCAATAGCAGGTGCTGATGCAGATGCAGATGTAGGAATATGAAAAGGATTATGCCCAGGAGAATATGAAGATGTCAGAGGAGAACTAAATCGTCACATCACAAACGGATAAGCAGATGAACTCGAATAAGGATGAGGTGTAGAAGAGGAAGAAGGTGCAGCTCTAGAAGTTATGACACTATCTCTTATAGACATAATAAAATTCGAATTTATCCTTAAAACATCACTCATTTTCATCAACTCTAATAAAATTTCTTTATACCATTCCTTACTTCATTGCTGGAATTGGCCATTTTGTAACTTGAATTGACCAAAACTCTGTTTCATTTCACCAATTTCCTTTTGAACTTCTGCAATTTTCCCCCGAAATTCTTATATTTCCCTCCAAACTTCACCAAATTTGTCATCAACAACATCTGTAAACCCTATTTTCAGACTGTTAATAGATTCAATCATTTCAGTGTATCTATCATTCTCAGTTTCATTCAGTCTCTAGCTCTGCTTCTGCCTGTGGTGGCTTATATACTGCACCTCTTCTTTTAACATTAATCCAAATATCATTTTCAAAAATCTAAGAAGCTTTATGTAATGTTCTCTCATTTATGGAATTTGTAATATGCAGATGGTTTTCTTTCCTTAAATTTATTCCTTCACTTTTTAAATTCCCCTAACCATGCTGTAATATGTCAAATTATTTGAAGAACGTTTCGTGCTTATCATAAAATGAGGAATCAAAAAATGTAAACTCCGATTTTTTCTTTCTATAATCCGTGCCATTAACCAAAAATCATCAGGAGTAATAGATGAGTAATTTTCTGCGTGTAGCTTAATAACATGTATTACTAAAATGTGAAGAATTCTTGCATGGAAATTTAAATCTATAGTATTTGTACTAAAACTCTCTAAACTGTAATCATAAAAAACTATTTGACCATCCATTAATATGTCACTTTCCAAATACCGGCCACAATCTTTGTATTCAACCCACTAAATGCTACCCTCATTGTAGATCATTGACGGATTCATGTATATTTTTTGTCCACCAAAATAACTTTCAAAAGCACACGAGATATTTTTACCATCAATAACAATATTATGCTCACCATGAATTTTTCTATATTATTATAAAAAACTCTAACCGCATTCTCATAAACCTTTTTACTTAGATTAACAAGCAAAGAAGGATAGATGCGTTTTATAAAATTTGCGTGCATAAAACCTATATTATCCAAATAATTCCAATCAATTAAATGACCATGAGTGACATTTCTATCAGAAAATACCTCCTAAAATATTTTACTTTTTCTGAACAAAGGAAAGTATTTGCTGTTGTAATTTTTTGGTTCAATCATAACCCTTTTCCTTTTTTGAGAATACGCCATCTCTACGATTTGAGTGTATTTGAGATTACGAAAGTAACAACGTGTTATTTGGTTAGAAGAGGAAGAAGAAGAAGAGGAGAGCCAAGAGACAGATTTGAGATTTTGGGTGATTTGGTGGGAGGAAGAAAAAGAAGAGGAGAGCCGTAGATTTGAGATTTTTTTTATGTGAGAGAGAGAGGAGATTGGGGGTGCAATATGAATCCGGCAAGAATAAGAGTAAGGGTAATGAACAGGTGATAAGCAATAAATAGTGAGGATGATAACAAGTTGAAGGAGTGTTTATTGGGATTTAATGGATTTGTTTTTTTTTTTAATTGTTATTAATTGTGTTGTGATAGTTGTTGTCATAGACTTGTAGACTTATCAGAAAGCGTGTTGAACTTACATTGACTTGTATTGTGATAACTTTGTAATAACATAACTTGCTTTGCTTTCCTTTCGTCTTATCCGTTCCATTGGTGTTTGGTTGTCAAACTAGTGCACATGGCTGCTGCACATTTTATTTCTTTCTGCCGCACAACCTTTTTGTACACGGCAGCCTGCAAATTTGTTGCCTGCACATCACATTTTCTGCCTGCACAATTGTTTCTATACAGCATTGCGACTCATCGAAGCAAGCTTCTGCAAATGCTTTACTTGTCCAAATGCAAGTTAAGCTTTTTTATTTTTCTTACCAACAAGATAAAATTAACTTCACTCAAATATTTTTCCCTTGATATTTAAATTAGTTAATTCATAATTAAACTATTATTGATAAATATAATATAATGTAAAGTAATATAGTGAATTTTTCCACAAATATATATTACATATATATAATATAATATAGTAGTAATGTAGTAATATAATAATAACTACCATGTAATAAAATATTATAATTGTAATACTCATATATATATATTAGTAAGATAGTACAAATATAATGTAATATAGTACCCTACTACTAATATAGTGTTATTTCCCATATATTACATTTATATATATAATATAATATAATACAATATAATATAATATAGTACTAATGTAGTAATATATTAGTAACTAACATGTAATATAATAA
This sequence comes from Dillenia suffruticosa, assembly GCA_033439265.1. Lineage (NCBI taxonomy): Eukaryota > Viridiplantae > Streptophyta > Magnoliopsida > Dilleniales > Dilleniaceae > Dillenia > Dillenia suffruticosa. The sequence continues at coordinate 12,740,884 of JAVTVX010000019.1, forward strand.
TATAATAGTAATATTCATATATATATATATATATATTAGTAAGATAGTCTTTCTATAATGTAATATAGTAATGTATATTATAGTAATATAAAGTGATATAGTTGTAATATCATATAATAGAACAATATAATAATAATATTACTTATTATATATTACATTATATGATGATATTATATATTACATGTATATTTATATGATAATATATATAATGTATATGGAGATAATATAATATACTAGAATATAGTAATATATAATATAGTACTACAAATATAATGTAATATAATAACACGCCATACCCTTAATTTGTAATTTCGTATGGCATAATATATAAGAAAATATTAAATAATATAATATACTATAGCATATAGTTATATGGCATGATGTTATAATATAATATAATATAATATAATATAATATAATATAATATAAGAAAATATGAAATATGTTACATATATTATATCTTATTATATATTATATAATTTGTTTGTAAGTGTTAACAGATATTAAGTAACAATAATGTAATAATAATAATAATAATAATGGTATAGGTGGGTGATTAATGCCTACGGGCTTGGGGTTGGGTGTTTTTGAAAATTGCTAGAGCAAAATATCTTTTCCGTACCCACTTTCCTTCACCCAAGATGGATGCTTCATTGTAGATGGATGCTAGATCCACGGTTAAGATTTTATTTTTCAAATTTAAGACATTTGTATTTCTAGATTTTGAGATTACATTCAAACATTTTCAAAAACCCTAAAACACAGAAGAGGAGAACGAATGAACCCACAAAACCACGAAACCACCATGAACGTAGATCAAAACCTTTTTCGAAACTAGAAGACATCAGAGTAGACACAACATTTTGCAAACCACAAGACAGAAAGAAGAAGACCAATACAACAGAACGAGAGAGAGAAGTCAAAAGTTTTAGAAGATCAAAAAAATTGAGAGAGGAGAGCGAAAAACCAAAAACCAAAAACCAAAAAATGAGAACTAGAACGGCTGGGAGGAAGAAAGAGGATATGAAAAACAGGGACGAGAACATAGAAAACACAATCCTAGAAAACAGAGAAAACACAGACGACACAAAAGAAGAAAATAACAGATTAATATTTTACTTATTTATTTTAGTTATTTAGTATATTTTAGGAGTTTTAATATAAATATTTTTTTTAAAACCCTAAACAAAATTTTTTCCACCTACGATTTTTTTGGTCATTTATTTTAATTTATTTTAGGTTTTTCTTTTTTTTTTAAACATAAACAAAGCTTCATTTTAAAATAAAAAAATTTTGCATATTTCTATGGATCTGATATATAGAAACCATTTTTCCAATAATAGAATGAAATCCACCACTGGCTTGGGCTTGGTTGCATTCACGGTTAGTTAGTTTCTTTTTTTATTTTTTTTGTGATTATTTATCTGTGCAATATTATATTTTCATTTTATTATACTATGATTATAAATATTATTATTATGTTAATTTTCATTTGTGTGTTCTTTGTGAATAGACTGAGAATTGGGAAGAACATGAAGAGAAGGAGAAGTTTCAAAATTTGACTAGGGTAAGGAGGGTTAGGAAGGAAACAACACCCTTTCTAACAAGGTGCTCTTCTAAACAACTAAAAGAATTATTTTCTATCTTGACTGATGAGATGAAAGTTGTAGCACAAAATATGGGATTCGGAACACTTTTGAAACTTAGCTGTGACACACTAAGTAGAAAATTGTGTGAAGAACTTGTAATGAGATTTGAACCAATGGAAAAACGTCTTTGCATTGGTGCAAATCAAAATTTTAGGCTCACTTCAAAAGAGGTAGGACGAATTTTAGGAATTCCTTATAGGGGACATGATATTTTGGGTTCTCTGAATGAATCCTCAAAGGAATCCTCAAATATGAGAAAGTATTTCTCAAGAATAAAGCATAGTCAGTTAAAAGAGATGATGATGTACACTGAAGATGTCTCTTCCCCTGACTTTAAAAGATATTTTATGTTATTTCTTCTGGGGTGCTTTCTGTGTCCCACAACCAATGTCTTTCCTGCTTCAAGGCATGACTCTGTTACGATTACCATTAGTATTGACAATGTTGGTGAATACAACTGGGCCAATTATGTATTACAATGCTTGGCCGAGGAGGTGTGCCAATTCAATGGTCTTCTAAAGAGAAAAAGAAGAGAGGAGGAAGAGAGGAAGAAAACAGGACTCGGTGGATATTTATTTCTACTTATGGTAAGTTTAGATTCAATCCAATGCAATTGAATATTTATAAATATTACTCTACAAATATATGTATTGCCATGTAAGTCATCCTGTGGCTTTTGGTTTTTGCATAGCTTTTTATTTTGAAAAGGTGAGGGTTGGTGATTTGGGGGGGAGAGAACAAAACTACCTGTTCACTATTGGAGCACTGATCGGGTTAATAGAAGACTTGGATTTGAACGTGTGAATGTAAGTTAAAGACAAGCATATATATTGTGGAATCAATCATCAATGTTCTGCCTAAATAAATTACCTGTTTATGTATTCATTCAACATATTTCATCAACTGCTGCTAAGGTTTGTTGTCTCTAAAAAAAGAAACTACTATTGAACCAAAAGCCGGTGAAGAAAAAATTCAGGGACAAAATTTAAAGGTACACTTCCTTACAAGCACCCGTGTAAATGCATACTTATCATAATCCCTATCTTACTATCTCTTTTGATAGAGAGGCATTAAAGAGGAACTTAAAATGTTCTTGGAGGAGTCGATTTGAATTCACTCCAAGCTGCTGCAAATGCAATCTAATTTGTTGAATCAATTATGCTCAGATGATGAAAAAGATGATGACAATGATATAGACGACTCTGCAGATATACATGTAGATGAAGAAGAGAAAGAAAAGAGAAAGGAGAAGGGAAGCAGCCGAAGAAGCAAAAGAAGCAGGGGAAAGGAAAGGTGGTATTGGAGCCACAGGAGAAATGGGAGGAGGATAGGTCTTTTGAAGATGATGAGAGGTTAAATAAAGATAAAGATGAGGATGAAGATGCTGAATCATATGAAGTCCTCAATACCTTAAGTGAAATGAAGGAAATGAAGGAAATGAAGAACACTAACACAAACACAACTTCTCGTTTTCCCTTTGCTAACCTTAGGTCTTTTTCAGAAGAAGAAGAAACTATTTGGCTTTTCTATAGACGAAAATCCATAAAAAAAAATAATGCAAGGCAAGTGTACACCTTTCTCATTTGACATTTCTGATTTTTGTCATTTATGATATCTGATTTGTGATTGTCATACATCTTACTTATTTCAAATTTTATGATATTTCATAGAACAATTTTGTGTAATATTTCTGGAAGTTACATGTGTTGGAGTGATACTTATGAATTGCTTCCCCCTCATTGGATTGGGACATTGGTATGAATTTATAAATTTATTTCTACTTATTTTTAATATTAGGATGATTATAAAGTGATTATGTAATGATTATATTTTTAGACTATGGAATGCTATATATGTTTCCTCAACACCAACATGTCTTGATACGTTTTTTCATTATGGTTTTTGGTAAAAACTTCTATCTTACTCTTTTTGTATATTTATTTATATATTTCATCTTTTTTGAACACCTTCTTATTCTTTCTTATTCCATCAACACCTGCCTTCTTCTTCCATTATTCTAGAAAGAAACTACTTCAGCAAATAGGGTATAAGGAGTCACTTACACCTTATTAATTTTCTATGTTCTCACATATTTCATTATTTTACCTTTGTTAATAGATGTCTGTGATTTTTGCGTTTGAGAGAAAACAAAAAACTAAAAGCAATGAAACCAAGTGGGATATTTCTACGGTTGAGAGTTGCTTGTCATGGAAAGCACTTGGATTTGATTTTCGTTTCTGTAACTTTATGAGTTATTTACATAAAATATTGACATACATTTCTATTATTAATATATATTTCTAAATATACTATTCTACTATTCTATTCTATTTTTATAACAGGTTTTTATTCCCGTGATTTTCAAACAACATTGATTTTCTTATGCTCTTCATTTGGAGGAGCAAATTATGTATATTTTAGACTCAGGATCTTGCTTTGACGCGATGAAGATTATGACCTGCAAACTTTAACAATAATTTTATTTATTATATTTAAATATCAAAATTTTAAATTAATTCAACTATAAATTTTAATATTTTCATTCATTTCTTTTGCATTTCTATTGCAGAAAGATTGTATTAAGAAGATTAATGAAAATTCTTTCTTTATCTCTCAGATTGTACTTGTTCAAGTTCCACAGCAGCCTAACATGTAAGATTAAGATAAGTTACGCTACATATTTTTAAATTGTGATTTTAGACTTTATAATTTTGATTTTAGACATTATCTTAAAATATATTTTTTAATTTTTATATTTATAAATGATTGTGGAATATTTGTTATGAGATTTTTGGAAATATGGGAACCGGGTATGATTATAAGTTTATTAAATCAAAAAGTATGTTGTGACTCTTTTCTTTTTTTAGGTATTTTCATATTATATTTATCTGTTTCTTTACTTTTATGGTTTTATGATTTAATATGATTTATTGCAGGATCTTAATTTTTTGAAAAAGGAATCTTTTCTCAAATTTCTAATGACTCACCATAATATTGTTCATCCTAAATTATGGTGAAGTAGAGGAAGCAAGGAGAAAAAAAATTCAACGAGGATCAGAAGAAGATAGGAAAATGCACAACAAAGAAAAACAAAAATTGTGAAACTTTTGAAATTTCAAATTGTAATCATTTTCTTGAAAATTGTAATCATATGAGGTTGAATGAAGGATTTCAAATAATTTTTTCTTCTCCAATAATCCTACAATCAAATGATGAATCAAAAGAGATCAAAGCATGATGAATCAAAGTAGGATGAATGAAGGATGAACCAAAACAGGTGTTAAATAGCAATACAAATCATATTTTCTTCTCCATGAAACCACCGTACGAGCATGCGACAGCAGAATGAATCAAACACTACACTCAACTATTCATCTTAACTACTCATCTTACTAAAATTACCATATTCATCTTACTAAATTTACCACAATCACAATCAAATTACTATACTGACCACCTATACCAAATTTATCACAGCACAACACATCACTTCATTGCTTATCACCCTTACCACCACCTTACCACCACCTTACCACACACTTACTATATGCACTGCTTACCACTAGCTACACTCCTTACCACCAACTTACCACACACTTACTGCTTACCACCCTTACCACCACCTTACCACACACTTACCTCATGCACTAATTACCACCAATGCACTCTTTACCACCAACTTACCACACACTTATGTGCACTACTTATCACCAACTTACCAACTTTATTTTACCATCTCTTATCACAAATTATCACTTTCCTATTATAATCTGTTATCCTATTACAACTTATTATACTCACTCCTTTTACAACTTAACTTATTAGATTTGTAATATTTACGATATCTATACACTTTTTTTAAGCATTTTCTATGATTGAATTGAATAGAAATAGGATTGTATATATCATTATTCATTTAAAGCCATAGTAAGAGAAATGATATAATATAATTCAATATTTATTATCATCGGATGTGCTCATGCCTACACGGTATAGTCGCGCAGGCCCCGTGGTACACCCGTGCAAGCGTGCGCACCCGTGCAAGCGTGCGCACCCATGCATTCTTGCATGCGTGGCACTACTGTGGGAGTGACGCGCGAGCCCTGCGGTACAACCGTGTAGGCATGCACATGAATGCATTCTTGCATGCGTGGCACCGCCATTGGGGTGCCGCACGGGCCCCCGCGGCACAACCATGTAGGCGTGTGCATGCATGCATTCTTGCATGCACGGCACAGCTGTGCGGGCCACTGCAGCATAGCCACGTAGGCCTACACACGCATGCTCTCACCATCTGTTTTTTTTTTTTTCCTTTCCTTTCTATCACTCTCCTTTTTTTTCCCCCAATTTGTTATCTCACTACACCTTTCTTCATTTTCCCTTATCTCACCCTCACTTTATTTTTTCCTTTTTCCTTTTTTCTCCATTCTATCACTCTATTAGTATAATATAATATTATTATATTATACAACTTAATTATCATATTTCTTAATTATAAAATTTAAAATATAATTTATAACTTAATTATAAAATCTAAAATTTAAATTATCATATGAATTCAATGTAATTAATATTATTAATTTAAATAATATAATGTATCATCGCACATCTCCACCATATTCCTTATTTATAAAACTTTTGAAATATAAACTAAATATGATGATATAATTAACATTATTGTTTAAAGTAATATAACCATATGAAATTTTTATGTAAATATTAAATTATGTAACAATGTAGTAATAATAAGCTAAAATATATAGTATAATGTTGTAGTATAGTAGTAATATTTACTATTAGTAGTGGTAGTTTGTGGTAGTGGTAGTTATATAGTAAAATGTAGTAATATTTACTAGTAGTAATATAGTAATATCATACTAATAACATAAGATTATGCTTCAGCCGTCCTACGCAGATTAAATACAAATTAAATATAAAGTACAATGTGGTAATATTAACTAATAGTAGTGGTACTTAGTGGTATTTATACAATACAATGTAGTAATACTACTAATATAGTAATATAGTACTAATAAGATAAAATTATGCATGGTTGAGCCGTCTATAACAATGTAGTAACATATTAATAATTTTTACTAGTGGTATAGTAGTAATAGTATTTATATAGTATAATATAGTAATATTTACTACATTGTAATATAGTAGTAATTTTTACTAGTTGTAGTGATATTTATAGTAGTGCTATTTATATAATACAATATAGTAATATTTACTACTAGTAATATAGTAATATAATAGTAATAAGATATTATGCACTGTTGAGCCATCTATAGTACTAGTAAATTTTTAATATTCTTATTTTTAATTAATATAATTAAAATTATTATTTTTAATAATGCAATGATATTAAATTACTAATTTATATAATATAGTGTTATATTAGAAGTAATTAGAATATTTCTAACTTTCTTTTGTTATATAAACTTTAAACTATATTAAATGGATATTAAGAGTATCTTTTTGAATGGATATTTGAATGAAACTGTATATGTTGAACAACCATCTAGTTTTAAAGATCCAAAATTTTCTAAACATGTTTATAAATTGACCAAAGTCTTGTATGGTTTGAAACAAACTCGTAGAGAGCTTGGTATGATAGGCTCAATTACTTCCTAATTGAAAACAAGTTTGAAAGAGGAAAAATAGACACAACTCTCTTTATCAAAAGAAAAGAAAATTATTTTATAATAATCCAAATATATGTAAATAACATAATTTTTAGAGAAATTAGTGTAAAAATGTATGAAGAATTTGCAAGTAGAATGCAGGGAGAATTTGAAATGTGCATAATGAGAGAATTAAATTACTTCCTTAAACTTCAGATCGAGCAATCTAAAAGTGAAATTTTCATTAATAAATCAAAATACACGAATGATCTAATTAAAAAATTTGGATTCAGTGAATGCAAAGAAAATACAACACTTATGAGTACAAGTTAAAAGTTAGATAAAGATAAAAATGACAAATCAGTTTGTCAAGAATTATACAAAAGTATGATTAGATCACTTCTGTATCTCATTGCTTTGAGACTAGATATACAATTCAGCGTATGTCTTTATGTAAGATTCCAATCAGATTCAAAGGAGTCTCATTTAATAGCAGTTAAAAGAATTTTTAGATATCTAAAAGAGGTCATACGACTAGATTTTTGGGTATGAGAGAAATTTAAGTTTTCAGTTACATGGATTTTCTGATATTAATTTTACCCGATACAAAATAGACAGAAAAAGTACCAGCGACACTTGTCCTTTCTTTGGAAACATGTTGGTATTATGGTCTTCCAAGAAGCAAAATAGTATGACATTGTCAACAATTGAAGCAGAATATGTTTCTGCCGAACAATGCACTACACAAATACTCAGGATTAAGCACCAGATAAAGGATTATGGTATAGATTTTGATTATGTTTGTAATAACACAAGTGCCATAAATCTAACAAAAAATCTAATTCATCACTCACGAACCAAACACATTGAAATGAGACATCATTTCATCAGAAATAATGTTCTGACAAATGAAATTATTCTTGAGTATATTGAGACTCAAAAACAAATTGCAAACATCTCCACTAAACCTTTGGATAAGAATAAATTTTGTGAACTTATAAGGGAATTAGGAATAATAGAAATAGAAAAGTAGGGAAGAGATTAGAAAAACAAAGTACACTTTATAATTCTAAAAACGAACTCTAGGTCGACCAATTTCTTAAAAGTATCAACAAATTAAAAAATTATAGAGTTTTGTTGACCTACTAGTCATTGGATTAAAAATCTTGGTGACCTAATACTTAAAATGAAAAAGAAAAGGTAACATGTCGACTCGAGTATAATTATATCGACCTACATAGCAATAAGAAATCATGTCAATTTCTCTAATAATGTGTAGACCCATTAACTCCTAAAGACCATTAAACAAGTCGATGTGCATGAAAATGTTCAACCTATAACATGTAGAATGGAATATGAACGGTTAATATTTTGACCTATTGGACTATTCAACCCTAATTTCAAATTTTTCCTCTTGTCCCGAAACCCTAATTCGTTAAATTGAAGTGTATCTCTTTGCATCTCTCTTGTTTACAGTTATGTGCAATAATGAAATTGGGTGATAAATGGTAAATGCTTGCTGTGAATAACTTCTGTCCTGTGAATGTATGGCTGCTAGTGTATCTAGTTGAGGGGGAGCTCTAGAAGAAGTATTCTTGGTTACTGAACTTACTTGGAGTTGTTGAATTAACATGAAATATGTTGAATGGAGAAAGATGTAGGAAATGGTAAATGCATGAAATACGTTGAGTTAAAGTATAACACTTTTTATTGATAACAAAAAGGGGGAGAAAAGTCTGAATTGGAGTGTGCAGGTTTTGGAGTATGAAGTCAGTATAGTCCATGATTTGATATGTTTGACCTGATATATTAAATATGCTAGTCTGTTAGTCTAGTCTGTCAATCTATTAGTGATGGTCTAATAATAGTCTATGATCTGATTGATCTGATATGTTGGATATGCTAGTCTATTAATCTACTAATGATAAAATTTGTAGAATATATATGTTGAAGGTGGCTAAGTCTATGATGAATTGTTCTATTAGTGAGGTGTTGGTCTGCTGGTGAAATTATAGAGTGCTGTAAATGGCATGCAGGTACAATAATACTTAGAATAAGAAAATAACTAGGTGACAATGAAAGCTTATGCTTAGAATTGTGATGATATTGATGGCAGTAAGAATGACCCTTAGCTAACAATGGTTAAGCAAGTGCAATGTTAAATCTAAGGGTGTAGTACTAGCCATGAAAGAAGTGTAGAATGCAAAGGTGTAGTGCAGTAGGAATGAATGGTAGTTTAGGTGAAGGATAGGCCAAAATGTAATAATAGCTTAGGAATGGATTAAACTCTAAAAATGTGAATATAGACGTTAAGATAAAATATCAAAAGTTTTGTCAATATCAAAAGAGGGAAATTGTTGAGATGAATGACTTTTGATGATGATAGATTTGGGAGAAAATAGGTATAAGAAAATCAAAAAAGTCCTTAGAATTCAGAAAATTGCACAACTTTTCGATCTGCTTTTCATACACATCGACCTGCCCTCAGGTTCATCAACTTTAAGAGTTATGTCGACCAAATTTAACCTAACCTTAGACATGTCGACCTATTAAGTGTCCCTTGTTGACTTGAACCATAGAGACATAACGTATATTGTTAAGTAGATATATATCAACGGACCCATGAACACATCGACTTGTCTCACACAATGACCTGATTCCTAGAACATATTGACCTTAACAGTGTCATGTGGACAAATTTCAACTACCATGTCGACCAATTTTAAAAGTATAACGACCCAACTTCAAAACGGATCGATGTGTACTAGGCAAAAATCTAAGGAGGTTCGACATGCTCGATAACTTGTCCACCTGTTTCACTTGTTTCTTCAGAGACATATAATGACCTGTGCTGGTGGGATTGTTGACTTGAAACATATATCGACTTCTTTTATAAGCCATGTTCACCAATTTTATATAAGCACAGAAGCATGTCGATATAAGACTAAGGCGTGTCAACTTGATGTTATGTTCCTAAATATTATACATCGATCTGATGTCTAACCTTATCGACATACCCCAACACATCAACCAATTTTAGAAGACAAGTCTATCAATTTTTTATCTGTATAGTAACATATCGATGTATGACTTGTTAACCTGATGTTAATTGACCCCTTAAGATTATACAATGACATGCTGTCAATCTTGTCGACATACATAAACACATCGATCAATTCATTAGAACAAGTTTACAAATTTTATGAACACACAGGACTGTGTTAAAACCTGTCGACCTAGAGTATTGATTTTCAAAGAATGCCACGTCAATGTCTATTAGAATCGTATTGACATATCAGAACACATCGACCAATTCAAGTCTACATGTCCACCTATTTAATTTGATACATGTCCTTGTTAACCTGAATATACTCTTGTCGGCCTGATTAGTCAAAAATGTAATACTAAATTTTTGAATTTAGATCGATGTGCCATTTAAATATATCGACCCATAGTTGTTAAAAATCAAATTTACGAAACAGATTTGAACACAATGGTGATCTTCTTTTTTTTGAATTTCTAAATATTTCCATTTCGATCAAAACTAACATTCAAATGCAGTATAAACGAACTTTGATTGATTTATATGGAAGTGGCACCAGTAGAAGAATGGAGGTTCGGCGTGAAAATTCGGACTATTGTACAGAGCATTAATGGGGGACATTGTAACATTCGGATGCAACAACTATTCAACGGATCTCTTCAATGTCACAATAAATACTAGATAAGAGAATTGAAGTAAAAAAAAAAAAAAAAGAGAGAGAGAGAAAGAAAGAAGTGAATGCTCAATTAAGTTTTTTGCACAACCTCATTGTCTATATTGAATACTTTTCATACTCTATTTTTATTTCTCCAATCCTTTTCATGTGATCTGAAACAAAATTTATTTTTGTCAAATATGAGATTATAGCTTCTTATTTTTGATACTACATACTTACATATTCTGAGTATTTGAAAGCAAAAGAGTACGTGCCACTGCTTTGGGTCTATTGTGTGAAGAATTAATCTGTGTAAGATTGAAGAGTGGTGTCGCGTAGATATATTGTAAAGGTTTAACTTGAATCTACAATCAAGTTCGTATTATCGAATTGATAATGAAATATCTAGGGAGAGTCTGGGAGTGGACGTACACCGGATTTTGGTGGAACCACTATAAAAATCTCTGTGTTCTCTTTATTCTTCTGTCAAGTTTCCAAACATTTTCTTTTATACATGTACATTCAATTTTTAATTTTTTATTATCTATATTCAACTATTCACCCCTTCTACTTGAATAACAAAACTTTATCGACCCATAAAATCTTTGTATACATTGAAAACAGGTTGACATGCATGAAAACATATCGACCTCTGACTTGCAAAAATGAATGTGAATGGTTATCACATCGACCCGTCTCTTTCTCTCTCTCTCTCTCTCAATTCTGAATTTCCTTCTTTCTCTCTCAAGGTGATTTTCGTTCTCCTTCTGAACTCCTAGATTACCAAATCCGTGAAACCCTACATCATCAATCTCTAATGGCTCCCAAGGCAAAATTACTTGTCTCCAAACAACCCGTAACCTCAAAACTCCCTTCTGCAAAACCCTCAATGAAACCATCATCGACAAAACTCCCTTCCACAAAACCCACTTCATCAAATCTCCTTCATCATCTCAATCGACTAAAATGGCTCCTACTCCTAAATTAAATACCCATGAGTTTAGAACACTCGATCAAAGCAAGTTGTATGACAATGTCTTCTCTCATCGAAAAATCAATCAAGAAGGGCTAATCGATTTGGAATTCCTCAAGAGAATCAACTTCAAATACGAAGATCACCTAAATGAGGTATGTCCTTGGGCGATGCTTCCCAATAAATACATCCATGAAAAAGCTATCAAGTTATTCTATAACAATAGTGAAGTGACCACTAACGGAAATAAGAATGAGATATGAATTATTCTGGACAATCATTCTATGGCGTGTGCATTTAAAATGTACATAAATGGAAAAGTGATTGAAGTAACCCTTAGGCTCATTTGTAGGGAAAATGGTCTAGATTAGGTTGGTTATGAGAAATGTGAACCATACATAGCAACAAACTATCTGAAGAATGCTAGGAAGGTATTCAATAGTGATAAAATGGCTGTGGTGATCACGAATGCTACGAACTTAGAGTTTCATGAGAGAATCTTGCTTCTGATTGTTGCTCATGTGATCAAACCTAGAGATGGGAATTATACAACCATTTCTAAGAAAGATTTCTGGTTGATGGCATGTATCATGAATGGAAAGAACCTCAAATTGCATTTCATTGTTCCATATTTCATGATTGCCACACTTAGGTCAGAGAACACTCTTCTCCCTTACGTTGGTATGATCATTGACATTTTGTCATACTATAGAGTGGTACGGGACTCAAACTCTAAAATTGAATTAAATGAAAAGAATGCGATCAATGCATCTTCTATGTTAAGAGCAAAACGGATATACAGCAGTGAAGATGAATGGGTTAAAAAGGATGCTGGGACCACAAAAAGACAAATAGAGGAAGTAGATAAGGAAACTCAAGAAGCAACATAAATTAAGCAAGGGGGAGTAACAAAAGAGTATGGTAGACAACCATCCAATTCTCAGCCTGTTACTCTCGAAATAATTTGGGAAAAATTGGAAAAGAATGAGAGGAGACAAACTCTTATGGGTCAAATGAATAATGGCCTAAAGATAGAACTCCAAAGGGTTGTTGCCAGATTGGATACCATGGAAAAGGCCAAAAGAAAATCATCCCATGATCCCAGACCTTCCCGCTCCTACTAATTAGTACCTTTTATGATGTCTTTAGTTTTCTTTTGTTATTCTGAGCTTGTGATGACTCTTATCTTGTGTGAATTTAGTTTATTTATCCCTTGATGTCAGTACCCTATATTATAGTGTGAGATAGATATGCTACTTTGTATTTAGATCAGTATTTTAAATGTTACTTTATCTTGTGACACTTGATTGTAGTACCCTGTGCCAAATATGCTTGAATATCTGATCATAGTCTCCTGATTGAGTTAATTATTGTAATTGTTATGCTTATTGGATTGATTAGTTATTGTGTTTGCTACATTAGTAATATTGCTAAAAAAGGATGATTATTGTGTTGCTTTCGCATTTTTGCTGCATTAGTTGATGATTTGATTGTTGCTTTCTGACATCTATGTGGGATTATTGAAGATTAGGTTTATTAAGTCTAGATTTTCAAAAGTTCACTCAAAGATTATTGGGTTCAGACTTGTTATAAGTTAAATTTATTGTAGCCGTTGGGTTGCTTGCTATGTAACTAGATGGTCATGTGTAAGGAATTTTGAAAGGTAGCTCTGTGAAGGAATTTTGAATATAAAGTAGCTTTGGATTGATCATGTGTTGTAAGGGCTAGTTCAGTTATGCTACACTTGATGATTGGTGGGGTAATTATGAGTTTTGAGATAGGCATGTTGTTATGCTTGGTTTATTACTAATCTAAGTACATGTCGATATGGCTAGAACAATTGGTTGAGGGGGAGTATTAGTTACTACATATATGTATTCTAGAGTGTTGGGCTTTAACAAATGTTTAAGATAGCTGTGATTGAAGGGGAGAATTTTTGACACCTGTATTTTGGAGAAGTGCTGCTAAATGTTTAAGGAGGAGTAATGGTCATTACATTTGTTGTTGTTAGTTCTTTTATGATGATAACAAAAAGGGAGAGAAGTTATCCTTACATTTGAAACCAAAGTATTCTTTCAAACTAGCTATGAAACTAGCTAAGTCCAAAAATTAGAATTAGTTGTGTTATGCCAAAATAGGCTTACAAATTTTAACTAAGGATATAGGAGTTTTGTCATCACAAAAAAAAGGAAGAGATTCTTGAGAATATTAGGTTTTGATGATGATAAAAGAATTTAAAGGAGAAAAAAGGAGTGGAAAAGAAAAAGAAAATCATAAAATGAAGTCTAAAAATGTCAGAACTATAAATTATGTCGACTCGTTTTTCAATCCTTGTCAACTTGCCCATTCAGTTCAACCAATTTTATGAACCATGTCGACAAATAAACAATACCAAGAACATGTTGACCTATCAATAATCCTTGTGACACGAATAAAAAAAAAAAAAGAGAAACATTTGTCTAAGATTTTGTTGACACCCCCGAAAATATGTTGATCCGATGTAGCCTTTCCATACCTCATCGACTTGAGTAAGAGCCTGTTGACATGACCTCCAAATTAGTCAACTAATAAACTAAATTGGTCAACCTATTCTCTATGTCGACAAACCACTTTTGCATGTTGACCTACCTATATCATGTGGACCTATTTAAGTTCACAGGTCCACTTATTTACATCCTACGTCCACCCATTAATACACATGTCGATGAAGAACCTTAACAAAACATAAAGAAGTTCAACATGTCTAACTACTTGTCGACCTGATCTATTTTTCCTTAAGAGTCACACGACAATATTTATTCAAAATATGTTGGCATACCTTCATATGTCAATCAATCTAAAAGTGTTAGGTCCACCAATTGATTGTAGGAATAGGACTCCATATATCGACCAATATTAATATGTCATGTTCACTAATTTATTCTAAAACAGGGTCATACCAACCTGAAATCGTTAATATGCCGACAAAGTCTTTTAGTTCTCAGTATAGAGATGTCAATATCTCATTGTAATTTTGTCAACACACTAAAGTATGTCGACAAATATAAACTCTCCATGTCCACCAATTAATTTTGGAATAGAAATATGTCAACCTGAAAATTTTAATATATCGACAACCTCTTGAACAAAAAAGCTTAAAAGGTCAACATTGAACTATTCAATTCAATTAGGAATATAAAATTGATTGGCATGCCAATATAAATTTGTCAATGAATGAAACTGGTTGACCTGATATACCAATATGTTGACTTGACTTGTGAATTTACATGCAAAAGTTTAAATCCAGGTTGATGTGCTCCTTAAACCTATCGATCTGAAAGTTGTCAGAAACTAGATTTCAAAAATAGCATGAAAACAACGATCATCTCATCCTAATTGATTTGCCTATTTCTCTTTTTATCAAACTCTAACATTTAAATGCTGCAAGTTCATCTCTTTTTTAGTCAAAAGAGAAGTGCTACCAGTGAAAAGATGAAACTTCAATGCAAAATGAGGAACGAATGTAGAGCATTTAATGACGAATATTAATGAGCAGGTTCAAACTCAATCACAACACAATGGCTCTCTTCAACACAATAATAAATATCAAAGAAATGGAAAATGAAAAAGCAATGATCTATTAAAGATCTGAACCACTACGAACCTATTACGTCCTTGCTTTGTTTTTAATTTCTTACACTTTGTTTTTACATTTAGTTATCTCTCTTGAATATAACTTCCTATAAGAACCAAAATTTGTCTAATCAGAGAATTCAAGTCTCATATCTTAGACTTTCCACTCTTACTTGTACTGAACTTTTAAAAGACCAATAAGTATGTCAGGATCTTGGTTTAGAGAGAGATAGAGTCAAACTGTGCTGGGTTGGGAAATTAGTGTTTGAGTGTAAAACTGTAAAGGTTCAACTTAAATCTGTAATTAAATTTGTATTTGTGAATTAATAGTGAAAAAATCCAGGGGAGTCTGGGAGTGGACCTATACTAAGTTTGGTGGAACCACTAGGAACCACTATAAAAACTTTTGGTGTTCCTTGTTCTTCCTTCTTAAACTATTAAATATTCCTTCTATCATTTTTTTTGCAAAAACACCTAGATAGTCAGAAATCTCCAAAAATATTTTAATTCAACTATTCACCTCTTCTTGTTGAATAACAATTACAGATACATTGAATGTCAATCAAAAGAGAAAAATCAATATATATAATGACTGAGCATTATACCTTTTTTTTTTCATTTCATACCATTAAGGACACGAGATGTGACTTACCATTAATTTACAAACTTTTTTCATTGCTAAACTAAGAAACATGCATAAACAAATAATAAATGCATGCATGCTTAAAATCATGGAATATAATGTGAGCTCATAGAAGAACAAAATTATGAAAGCACATAAGGTCTAGAGACTTCATTGCTAGGATCTCATCTCATTTATAGTTTAAACAACATTCATGGACATAGACCATTTCATAATCATATTTGTCACCTTCTTTGTCCTCTTGGCCTTGTATATGGAGGCATAATATAAACATTTATCCAACTTAACCCCTAATCACATGTTTGCAAAAAAAGTAAATAACATAGAAAACTCAGAAAGCATACTTTCTTAGGCATTAACACATGTAATCTTAAACATAATCATAGTCATTGTACTAATGTCAAGCCTAATCTTAAACATCTGACATTATCATCAAAGCTAGCAACACACAGCATTGACACCACAAAGCATGAGCATTACATATACACATGTTATATTACGTTCATTAAGATCATGAATTAGTAAAGGTGCATGTAAGGACATTGTTGTTGGGGACTACACAAAACTTGCTCTAAAATTTTCTTTGAGACATAAAAAACATGAGTTTTTTGGGATAGTAAAGCTAATCCCGATGGCTTAATATTTGTGTTTTTATATCTTGAATGAGGTTAATTTTGTCCTAATTTTACGTTGACATAAATTAATTTTACCCTAATTATACCCCAATTTTGCCTTAATTGTACCTTAATCTTCTTAATCTTTCCCTAATCATGTATGTATATGAAAAAAATAACCATATCATCAATTTATTTAGATTTACAGAAAATGGAGAAACTCACCTTCAGAATCAATGAAGGTGGCAGCAAAGAGAGAGAGTAGTGAGAATATAACAAATGCATGCGATGAGGAGAGAGCAACCTCCCACAGCTTTCTTTGATTCCCACAGCTTTCTTCATGGTAGGGCAGCACGATAGTGGCCTTCTTTAGCGATGAGTTGCTGCAGTAGCGAATAGAGAAAATAGAAGAGAGATAAAGAAAATAGAGAAGAGAATGCCTGTTCTTATGGGTTTTAAAATGATGTCCTGACATTTTGTCCCAAAAATGTCAACAAATAGTGAACATCCAAAACTTTTAAATAAAAATATCGGGATATATATATATATCTCTCTCTCTCTCTCTCTCTCGTCCTCCTCTCTCTACCCTTTCCCAAATTTTTAAATAGAAACATTGGCATCTCTCTCTAAAATATCTTTTTCTCTCCCTCTAGTATCTCTCTCTCTAACCATTCCCGACATTTAGACTAAATGTCAAAAAAGTTTAAAGTCTTGCTGATATTTATTATTAAAGACATTAGCAAAAATGAAAACTTTTACCCATTTTTAGTACTAAAATGTTGGAAGAACTCCCACCACCGCTCATTTTTACGTGCAAACTATTTTTTCTGAAATTTTGATACATAAATACCATGAAGAAGTGTTTTTACTAATATTTCTTTATCAAAACATTGCGAAAAGCAAAATAGTGGTGACACAATACTTAAAAGTTGGAAAAGTTATGTTTTTCTAGTGTGTGATAATTTTTTGTGTAAAAAAAGCTAATGATATTCTAGAAAATTGCATATTTTTATTTATATATTTAAAATTATAGAACTAATGATGAAATTATGACCATCCATGAAGTTCGATGAATAAACAATGTATTAGATAATTAAAATTGTTTTATGTAGATTGCTAAAATAGTTAGATTTTAGAATTGTTCAACAACTTAGATGAATTGCTAAAATGAAGGCCATTAATGATTTACTTGAATGTTGATTATTCATGCAAATTGATTTTTTAATAAAATTTGCTAAATGAATATCTAATTAATATTAACATGAAAGATGATTTATTTAGATTTTAGATTGTAGAGCGGTCACTTTACTTTCAACTAAAAATAGTATCTAAAAAAATGGATGAATACCATTGATATTTTTAAGATGGGTCAGCGTCATAAATGATAATTATTTGAAATAAATGCTTTCCGATGTTTTTAATTTTGGCTTTAATCACACATTTGAAAATAAAAATAATAATTCTAATGAAATATTGAGTTATTTTTTTTTGTACTTGACCAATTGATATTCGAAATCATATTTCGACTTAAACTACGGGAGGGAGCTCTCCCAATATAGTTTTTTTCCATTTTCAAAATTCAAATATGAATTTTGATTAAAAAATATAACATTTTTTTTTAACTAAATCACCTATCAGTTGATACGAAATATAGAGTTATTACGATTCTCTTGGCTTAGCATGGCTTGATCGAGTGTGATGGTACTCGGCCCAAATCATGTTGGGTTCAAGGTTAACCAGGCGAGTGGCTCATCAAGCAACTCTCTCTCAGTACTCAGGCTAAATCCCTCTTGGTAGCCAGCTGCTTGACATAACACTGATCGATATCTAGACTCCCTTGGTGCATGGTGATCATTACTCGATTGGCTAAGATAATATTTACTCACCTTAAATCACAGGAGCAATTTTACATAAATACAAATGAGACCTCCTAGCGAAGCTGATAAAGAAAAAAATCTCCTTGATGATTTGGACTTTCCAAACCGGTAAGAATTTGAAATCTTTAATAATCTTATGCTATGATTCCCATAATCTCAAGGCACTCTTATAAGAAAACTAAAGTTTCAATACCCTACACACATACGACTCTTACATACTGAGACTATATACATCACTAACTCAATCAGCTAGGTATGTTCTCTAGACCAACACATAACACACAAAGGCATACAGAGCTCTCTTTCAATCTATTTCTTTCTTTTCAAAAACTACTATTTAACTTGAGCGTCAGATTCTCCCTCGCTAGAGCACCCTCTAGCAATCCTTTGCAGGTCTCATCAGTCAAGATTATCAAACAACCAAGTTATCTCGCTCGACTTAGCAGAGCCATTATCTACGGAGCCAAACCCACCTCTAATATAATAGCGCATGGGAATAAACAGATTTCCTAACCAAACCAGCTTTCATCACCATCTTCTTTCTTTCTCCATCATGGCTTCAATAAAGAGAAAGAGACCAATCATCAGTTTTGATGATGACAACCTGATGGGAGTTAATATCAACCAAGACGTTCCGCTAGTCATCGCAATAAGAGTCGGATCTTACCTTGTCAAAATAACTTTTGTTGATCAAGGAGTAGATCGAGATGTCCTCTTTTGGGATGCCTTCCAATGAATGATTTTTGTCAAATCTCATTTCCAACCCTCTGATCGGCCTATTAAAGGATTCCTCGTGAATGCATATATCTAGAAAGCATCATCTTACTCATCATAACTCTAGGAATACCTCCTCACTAAGCTGCTACCAAGACCACTTTTTACATGGTAAAACTTCAATCCTCCTATAATGTCATCTTATGTCATCCTAGCTTGAGTAGTCTCAAAGCATTTCCAAGCACTAAACACATGAAGATCAAATTCATGACACCTTGGGGTCGCAAAACTCCTCAAAGTCCCTGATCCGTCAACCATCCCTATAGTGGGAGAAATAGGAGGACTCTTAGCAATAAACACCATGGAATTTAGAAATGATATTGAACATCAATCCAAGCCTCAGCTCGAGGAGGAAGTAATTGAATTTCCTATCACGAATGTCCCAAGTCAAACCGTCCATGTCAGTGCCCATCTACCGATACCTCTGTAGAAAGCAATCGTGAATTGCCTGCGGCATCATTCTAAAGTTTTCGCATGGTCACCTAAAGACATGCCAGGTATTTACCCCTCGATTATATTCTACGAATTGATTTTAGGCACCGGCCGTAAGCCTATTAATAGAAAAAAAAAAAAGGTGTTCGTGCTAGAACACCAATGTGTGATACAAGAAAAAGTTCAAAAGCTCCAAATAGTAGCGTTCATTCAAGAAATAGAATACCCCGAGTGGTTGGCCAATACAGTTATGGTTAAGAAGGAAAACAACAAGTAGAGAATGTGTATGGACTTCATAGACCTCAATAATGCATGTCTAAAAGAGAGCTACCCGCTCCCTAATATCGACAAATTGGTAGACAACACATCAGGTCACCAATTCTTGAGTTTTATGGATGTAGACTCAGGCTATAATCAGATACATATGGCTCCAAAAGATGAAGAGAAAACCAACTTCATTGAGTTCGGCACTTACTGTTATAAAGTCATACCATTTGGCACCAAGAATGTTGGGCCAACCTTCCAATGCTTGATCAACAAAGTCTTTAATGAATAGCTCAACAAAAACATGGAGGCTTATGTTGACAGCATGCTCGTTAAAAGTACTGATACCAAAGACCACGTCCAGACCTAGAAGAGACATTCAAAAAGTTAGAGCATTATAACATTAGACTGAATCCAGCGATGTGCACTTTTGGAATCACATCTAGGAAATTTCTGGGTTTCCTAATTACCAATCGAGTAATCAAGGCAAATCCAAAGAAAATTCAAGCCATCCTCGACATAGCACCACAAAGGACATCGAAAAGACATGCAACGCCTCATAAGTAGAATCGTAACTCTAAACTGATTTATGTCAAAAGTAGAAGAGAATATCAACCCTTTTACGATACTCTAAGAAAGTCCCAAAAATTCGCATGGATACCTGAGTGTCAAGCCACATTCGAATGGCTCAAAGAATATCTCATATTACCCATACTCTTTTTCTGGTCAATCCCTTGTGAAAAGCTTTATCTTTCCCTCTTTGTTTCTGACCAAGCACTCTGCTTTATCCTTGTGGGATAGCCTTCACCCTAGTTGCACACTCTATGAGTATGAGATTAACTACCTATCCATCAAGAAGATAGCCTTCACCTTAGTTGTCACTGCTAGATGAATGCGCCTTACTTCCAAGCTCATCCCATTGTAGTATTGACCAAGCAACATCTAAAACAAATTCTACATAAGAGAAACATCTTAGGTTGACTCATTAAGTGGAGTATTGAATTAGACGAATTCGATATCGAATACCAGCCGAGGCCAGCTATCAAAGGCCAAGCTGTCACAAACTCTATCCTCGAGTACAAGTTCCCAACACCCATCGAACGAGCCTCTATTGATGACCAAGAGGAATGCTCGTAGCGTAACTGTTCATGTAATCGAGTTATCTAACTCTTTAGGAAGTAGACTCATTCTAGTGAGACCAAATAACTTCAAAACCTAATATGCCCTCAATTTTGACTTTCGAGCAACCAATAAACAAGCCAAATATGAAACTCTTCTAACCAAATTATGGATCATAGCATCACTAGGGGCCCAAAATATATGGGTCTTCATGACAGCCAACTTGTCATCAAGCAGATCAAAGGGGTCTACGAAACAAAGAGTCGACGTTGGCAAAATATCTATCTAAGATACGCCAAGCGATTGGAAAATTTGACAAAGTAGATATACTACAAATTCCTCGATCAGAGAATATGTGAACCGACACACTCTTGAAGTTAGCCATCTCTGATTCGATAGCGACTAACCAAATGGTTTACATAAAAAGCATGCCATATCCAAATTTTGAAGAGCCTGAAGAAGTCTTGTCGATGAATAATTCATTAAGTTGGAAATACCCCAAAGAGGCTTATTTGAAGCACAAATAGTTACCAAGCTCACCCTTTGAAGTTGTGAAGTTGAGGCACAAGGCCACCCATTATGTTATCATTAATAAAGATCTCTACAAGAAGTCCTGCACCCATCCGTATCTAAATTATTTGATACCCGAGGATGGGGATTACATGATCAGAAATCCATCAAGGAATATGTAATAATCACTTAGGCGCTCAAAATCTAGCAAACGAGTCTCTCCGACAATGGTACTACCGGCCTACCATGAAGGCTAATGCAGATAATTATGTCAAAAGATGTGACAAATGCTAGCATTTCTCATCGGCACCACACCAGCCATCCGCTGAGCTCTGCCCAATAGCCAACCTATTGTTGTTTGCCCAACGGGGAATGGACGTCCTAGGACCATTCCCTTCAGCCACCAGACAACGAAAATCCTTAGTTGTGGCCATCTACAACTTCACCAAATGGGTAGAAACAAAACCATTATCTTAGGTTATGACTGGCAAGATACAGAGTTTTGTATGGATATCCATCATCACTAGATTCTGTGTGCTCCACGTTCTGATCACGAACAATGACAAGTAGTTCAATAACAAAAGTTATGAGACTTCTGTAGCAAATTGGAGATCCGGCATCACTTCACTTTCGTCACCTACCCGCAAACCAATTATCTTGTAGAGGTAACTAATCAAATGATCCTGCAAGAGGTAAAGGCCACAGTAGATGAAGTCAAAGGTGACTGGTAGATGAGCTTTACAGTATTTTTTGGGCTTACAGAACAATGCCCCGAAGGGCAACCGAAAAAATGCCATTTAGCCTAACATATAATTGCAAAACAGTGATACCTGTAGAATTGCCATTCATTCACTATGAGTAGATCTATATGAACAGGGGCGGAATGAATTAGTGTTGTATGAATGGCTAGACCTATTCTCCAAGTTAAGGGAAACTACACCAATCCTCGACACATGCTCATGTGTACAGGGATGGACCGGATGGATCATTTGCATGATTATTGTTATATGATTTTCCTATTTCTGATGGAGTTGTGTATTGGATGAGTTGCTGAACTAATTTGTAGCCTTGCGGAGTCCTAGTATATGGGGAGCTTCTGCCCGTATATCAAGACAACGCGGCAGCTGTTGCGTGGTCGATCAGAGGATCAGGGCGTGACAAAATAGCCACTTACCAGCAACATATAACAAAATATTATAATAGGCGGGGTCAAAACTAGAACATTCAAATCGGGTGATCTAGTACTCAGGAAGGTCGAAGCTACTAGTCAACCTCAACTAAGGGGCAAGCTAGCACCCAATTTAGAAGTCCCTTATAGAATATGCTCAGAAGTCTGTCGAGGCACATACTGCCTCAATCTTCTAAACAGCTCGATTGTCCCCAGAACTTAGAACTCTAAGAATCTGCGCATTTGTTATCAATGATGATCGACAATCTCCCATGGGAACATCCACCTCGCTATACTGTGTACTAACCTTTATGATCAGGTAAGACCTTTATGATCCTCCACCTTACTATATTGTCTACTGACCGATCTATTCTTATAGTTACAAAGCGTATCATCAATGAGGGATCTCTCTCTCTGATGGGTGGACATGGTCTAGTCACTTGGTTGAGCACTGATAATTGAATGTGTCGTTAATAAAGGCTTCTCAATGCATAGGCATAGCCCCTCTATCGATCGAATGTACCATCAATAAGGGATATTCTCCTCGTTGGGTAGGTATAGCCCCCTTTATCGATCAAGCATGTCATTAATAAGGGATGTATCTCCCTCTCGGATAGGCAAGCCCCTTCTATCGAACAAATAGGGATGCACCTCCCCATCGGGAAGATATCGCCTCTTCTATCAAATGAACGTATCATTAATAAAGGATTTATCTCCTCTACGAATAGACACGACCTATTTACTTGGTTGAGCTCTCTCAAACGAACATACTATAACACAACTCACTCTCTCGGTTGCAATCAACATAATGAGTATAAGAGAAATGGAGCCCCATGCCTAGCGACTAAGTAAGCCTACCGACGAAGAGACATATTATTGGCTAAGTTACTTACTCGGTGGTTCAATGCTCATTGTTTGCATCAATAGAATACCAATAGACAAAGAGATTACTCTTTCGACTAAAACAAGATTAACAAGCAAGTAACAAAACTTTTTTTTTCAATACAATGGGTATACATCAAAGTACATAGTCGGATACAATGAAAAAGAAAATTTTCAAGTCCTTAAGTCAAACTGGATCACAATGAAAGGAATACATTAAAGACTGAAATAACATGTAAACCTGCATTAGAAAGCTAATCGAATGCAAATCGAGAATCGAAAAAAAAAAAAGAAAAGAAAACAAACTCCATGGCTCATCAGCATCATACAATAGGAACAAAAAACTACAAAAGGAGTTGATGAAGATAGAAGTTTGCCAAAAAGGCAAAACATTTGCTTCAAGCTTCTGGCCACCACTCCGACTCCTCTATTGACTAACCTGACAAAATGCTGAAGTCTTCAACAACCTTTGTTACACCTAGTGGCCGGATGATGATTTTGACCTTGAGAAGAGAGCTTGCTACATGGACAAATATCTCTCTCTTGACAAGGCCAGAATCTTGATAAGAGCCCTGACAGATTCCACCACAATACCTGAATTTTGAATGACGTGATGGAATCTTGCACCGGTAAACCCATCTTTAATGGTACCTCACATCAGCAAAAATTTCCTAAACTATTGGGTTTTGTGGCTCAAAACCCATATTCAAGCTATCTCTCGAAAATACTGACTCTCAATAAAACGGATTCATAGAATCACTCTCAAAAGTACACCATATCACTTTGACATGGTACTAAAATCCTCCGTTGCCTATTTATAATCATGAAGACACAACCCTCGTGATCTCAATCAGATGAAACGGCCTAATGAGAAACCTAGGCAATGAATAAAGAATTCAAATTTTCCAACTTTCCACGTAACATTTATTTCAGAATTATTTATTTGGTGGTTATGTACATTTACGCTCCCTTGACCTTCCAAAGAATGACCCCTAATTTACTCCTTATGCCTTTCCTTCGAAGTGACATCAGGAGTCGGGGGTAAGTGATGGTACTCAGCCCAAATCATATTGGGTTCAAGGTTAACCAAGCCCGCACCTCGTCAAGTGACTCTCTCTCAATACTCACCGACCAGATCCCTCTCAATAGCCAACTGCTCGGCATAAGATTGATTGGTATCTAGACCTCCTCAGTGCTCGGTGATATCACTCAATCTATTAAGATTATATTTGCTCTCCCTAAATCACGAGGGCAATCTTACGTAAATAGAAAGAAGACCTCCAATCATAGTCAATAAGAAAAGAATCTTCATGACGATCTAGACTTTCTAAACCAATAAGAATTTAAGATTTTTGAGAATCCTGCACTATAATTCCCACAATCTCAGAGCACTCTCATAAGAAAACTAAGGTTTCAACACCCCGCATGTATACAACTCTCACATACTAAGACTATATATATGCCACTAAGTTAATTAGACAAGTATGTTCTCTAGATTTACACATAGGACACAAAGGCATACAGAACTCTCTTTCAGTCTGTTTCTTTCTTTTCAAAAATCATTATCTAATTTGAGTTTCGAAATCTTTCCCACTGGAGTATCTTCCGGTGATTCTTGGCAGGTCCCATCGATCAAGACCATCAGATGGCCAAATCATCCCATTTAATTTAGCAGAATCATTATCTATGGAGTCAAACCCACCCCCAACAGAGCCATTCTGGTTGTGCTTCTTCTAACCAAAGGCCAAGGGAGCGGGGATATCAATTCCTTGGTTAGGGTGTTCGGTTCCTGTGTCCAGCATGTTGGGTGTTGCGAACGTATGCCGGCCGTAAAATTTGTAAGGAGCCTAATTCAGCTTTGAAAGTTTGGAAAAAGAAATATGGGAGACGCAAACTCTTCGGTTTTGCATAAAATAAAATTAAAAAAGGAAAAGAAAAAGCATAGGGTATCATTTAGTAATGGAAAAATTATAGATGGATGAAAGCTTGAAATTGATTTACTGGTTTTGAAAGTATGAATAGGATTTGATTGCTTACAAAAACCCACAAAAGGATTCAGAGCTGATAAAAAGACAGGAAGGAAATGCAAGAATATAACCTTGAATTTATTTGTTCAAGATGAAATATAAAGAAGAAAATATAAGGGTTATCTGAACTCAAGTTCCAAGTATAAATTTAAATTAGGGGAAAATAAATCTGCCAACATGATCTTTACCGAAATCCCTTCATCCCTTATGGTTTACTCCATTATCTATTTACCCCTTTTGTTTACTCTAAATAACCCATAAAATTAAATAATTAAATAATTTATAAAAGTAAATGAAAATTATGTTTGCTTGACCACCAACGTCCACACTCTCTCTTGTCAAAAACATCTCAACGTCTTTAACCCATTAAATTTTTTTGTTTAAGACCTATTTAAATATAATCAAAATTTTCAATATAAGAAACAATCTAATCATGTCAATGAATTATAAATTAATTGGTATCATTTACTTTCTCTCAAAAATCTTGAATTTGAACATCTCTTGTGAAAAAAAAAAAAAAAAATCTGATCATTTAAGATGGTGAGGGGAGAGAGTGCAAACCCAGTTTTTAATATTTTATTTCTTAGCTTGTTATTTATTTATTTATTTATTTATATATTTTTGTTGAATAACCTTGTAAAGTATATGGAGGGGGCAAAATGATAATGGAAAACAAGAGGGGTGGTTTGATAAGCTTTAAATCACAGGAATAAAGTGATTTTTGTCTAAAGAAAGGGATAATGAAAGGTATATATGTACAGCCATATTTGAAGAATTTTAAAATGAACCATATCCAATTATATATTTTCGAATGAAAATTTAATGGTCTGAACATGACATAAAATACTATTGATTAGAAAAATTTTAAATTTAAATTTTGGATTATGTATCTACGCATGATGACTAAGATATTACAAGATATATACCAAACGATTAATACCGAAATCTTGCACTTGTAAAATTAATAGAACATGATCCAACAACTCATTATTACATGACCAGAACTACCCAAACTCATTAAACCATACAGCCCATTATTACATGATCCAACAACTCATTTGACCCTCTCGGTCATCCTAACTCTCGGTTATCTGGTTTCCCAATTTTCTCGCTCCTTGGTAAATATGTTCCATTAATTCATGAGTAATTCATTCCATTATACGATAAATATAACTTGAGATTACCAGTTATGGAAGTAAATCTCTAACGAATCTAAACATTCCTTAATTAGATATAAACCTCCCCTCATCTTGGAAAAGTCTCTCAAATAAGGAAAGAAATCTCAATAGACACTCCTGATAAGGCAAAGAATCCCCAAGACAACTTAGGCTTTCCTCAACCGATGGGATTCTAAATCTCTTAGAGGTCTTTGACTATGATCCATGTAATCTCAAAAGATTGTCAACAATCTCTCCACAAGAAATAAGGATTTTTACACCTTTAAATTTATATAGGACTTATCATGTATACATGCTATATATATTCCACACATACAGCCGACCAGGTTTATTCATTAACTCAACAATTCTCACACAGAGAAAACATAGGGTTATCTTATAGCTCTTTTCAGTTTTTTCATTATTCATTCAAAAATCATTCTTTTTGACTTGAGTTTCAGAGTTTCCCCCGTCGGAGCACTCTCCGATAGTATTTACAGGTCTCATTTCTCATGAAAACCCCTAGGCTCCTCACCATACCGGTTCCACACTAGGTTCTGCAGAGCAAATATCTATGGAGCAAACCAACCCCCATCAAAAATCATAAATTCCAAGTTGAAAAATATTTCTACAATCATCATATCAAGGGAGTCAAAATTTATCAACCAAAAACATATATGTACATTATATATACAATAATACATTTATTTACATTTAAATTGATAAAACCCCATATTCTGTGAATAGAAGGAAAGAAAGATCAAGCAATGAAATTCTAATAGAAAGGTAAATTTTGGAGAATATCATTTGAAATTTCAGTTTTGTGACCCCCCATAAAATAAAAATAAATAACTAAATAAATCATGATTGGTCTCCAAGTAACCCAAGAGAAGCTCGCCTGGAAATCATTCCGAAAAAAAGACTAACATAAATCTGATGAATTTTGAACAATAAATTTCAAAAAGAGGAACTACAAAAGTGTGTATAAAAAAGATCTCTTCAAAACTATAAATATACAAAAATACACCACAAAAACCATTCTTCTAAAGACCACCCTGCTTCCCTTAAGCATATAAGCTAATTCTTTTTCCATGCTTTAAGGCCATGTACAAATCCCCTTTCCCTTTCCCCTTTTTCTCTGGTTCTAGTATAAGTGAAGGAATTAATGCCCAACATGGGGCATCTTTCCATGTTTGAAAAATGGGAATTTTTCCACTTTTCATATTCACAAATGATAACTGATGGGATTTGAATTTCCTACTATGTGTGGTGACGGAAAGATATGGAAACTAGGGCAAACCCTAGGGATCACTATCATACCACAAACAATTGTGTAGAGACACAATTGAGAAAAATAGAGAGAATTATATCCCCTTGAGAGGGAGTACTAAAGAAAATTCTGTTTAGAGAATTTGTCCCGTATTTGTCACCGGATTTCGATTGCAATGTAGTGGTATTGCGGTGATAGCTCGAGTTTCGTGGTTATCATCCCGACGGCGAGGTCGTTAGATCGAGATTCGTGGTTCTCTGGATTTTTGTGATATACTCTTTGAGCTATACCCGAAAACGATAATCTTTTATGATTCTAAAAATTTTGCACGCTTCCACATTTGTATATATATATAAATCCAACATTGGTATCAGAGAGTATAGGGTTGGATTTATTAGATAATTTTCAGAATATTTTCGGATATAAAAAATATGGGTTGCAAAAATGGGTTTCGGATCACGGATGAATTTCGTGAATCCAAATATACCGTGACGCTACCCATGTCACATAGGTCTTAAATATATTTTTTTCTAAATTTTTGGAGTACGTTTTAGCTGTAAAAATTGAAATTAAAGTTTTCGACCCTAAGGGTGCCCAAAACTTAAAAACCTGGATCTATCCATGTAGAGAGATTTTTTATCTAAATAAATCGTATATTTGTGCTCCATGTGCATTGACCTACGATTTGATATGCATTTTGCATTGAGTGGTTGCCGTAAATTGGGTTTTCCGGCGAGGCCACGGAGGGCCAAAACTTGGATATATTGATTCGCCATGTTTAAAGCTTGAATCTTTCGAAAAATGAGTTTGGAATATTTTTGGGAACTCCAAATATATTTTCCGGCATAAATCGTCGTAATAAATTAGCCAAAAATGGGTTTTCAGAGAACCGGATCGAAAAACCCAGTTGCAGACCCATCGGGTAAGGAAGAAGAGAACCAAACCGGCGGGTGCGTGCAGGACACGCGTGCTGAGGCGCGTCCAGCAGCAATCGGTGCGGACATGTACCTCATGCGCGAGCAAGGCGCATGAGCCGGTTTGGGACCCGAGCGGGTTAGAGCAGGTCATGACCCGACCCATGAACCGACACGTGTCAGATCGGACCCCCGACCCGTTTACCACAAGTCAGGTCAACCCTAACCCGTTGACTGACCCGACAGACCCGACTCCGCGCGTGAGGGCACGTGAGTTGCGTGCCGCTACTGGGCGCGCGTGAGCCTAGCCGAGCCGCGCCAGGAGCGTGGCAGCGCGTGTAAGAGCGCCGTACGTCTAGCGCGTGAGCCAAGCTCCCGCCGGCGCGTGGAGGCACGTGACTGGGCCTACAAACATGCCACCAGAGCGTGGGGGCGCGTAAGGACCCCGATGGCCGGTCAGATCGTCCAAAATTGGATTTTTTCAATTTTTTTGGGTCCTATGTGCATATTTGTGACTATTTATGGGATTTTGTGCACCGAATTAAAATCCGGATAGTGAGATGAGTTCCCGAGTTATGATGTATGGTGTCGGTTGACTCATACACTCACTATGGGGTCCATACTCGATTCATTTTGGATTGTTAATTCATAGGGTGCACGAAATTTGAGAATTAGCATTATTAGTCACTGATGTCTCTTTCTTTTACCACAAAAAGTATTGTACTTGATCTCGTTAAGGGAGACAGGTTGAACAGTGACAACTATGAGATTTGGTACTATAAAGTTCAATTTGTCTTTGAGGAGCAGGACCTAGCGGAGTTTCTACTACACGAGATGATAGACCCCAGGGTGGGTAATACACCTCAGGCGAAACTAGATAAGGAGGCATATCGTGCATGGAAGAAGAAGGATGGCCAAGCTAGGGTCATCCTCCTTACAGTATGCACGATGATCTGATTCCGGTATACGAACAGTATCCTACTACGATGTCAG
This sequence comes from Dillenia suffruticosa, assembly GCA_033439265.1. Taxonomy (NCBI): domain Eukaryota; kingdom Viridiplantae; phylum Streptophyta; class Magnoliopsida; order Dilleniales; family Dilleniaceae; genus Dillenia; species Dillenia suffruticosa. Next base: position 12,771,087 of record JAVTVX010000019.1, read on the forward strand.
TTTGGAGTGCTCTGAAAGAGTACCTTGGCTCCCGGTCAGCTCCTAAGCTGAGGATGCTGACCTATAGGTTCATCACCTATAAAAAGAGACCTGATCATACTATGAAGTAGCATTTGATTTATATGTCGAGTATAATCGCTTCTCTAAAGAACATGGAGGAGCCAATGTCTGATGAGTTTCAGGTACTGGGAGTGATCCAGTTCTTGCCTGACTCCTGGGATATGGTGAAGACCTATCTCATACACACTGAGAGTACTTGTACTTTCATGGACGCTCATAGGCATTGTGAGCTCGAGGAGGAGCGCTAGGAGGTAGCTAGGTCAGTTTCCGATCATGCCTATGTGGTGGAGTCGAGTAAGAGCTCCAAGGGCGTCGAGCGTAAATGGCGCAAACATGACAAGAAACCTAGCCAGGCTAAGAGGAAGCCATCAGCGAAGACCGAGGACAGAGGGCAGAAATGTAAGAAGAAGGAGCTCGACAAAAGTAGAGTTCGATGCTACGTTTATGGTATATCTGGACATTTTGCTCACGAATGTGGCGAGCGAAAGGTATGTCCTTCTTCTTTACATGGTATGAGTTATGTTTCATCTACTGTGATGCTTACTAACTCTTCTCCTTTGTGGATTATAGACTCAGGAGCCACCGACCATGTAGCTCAAGATAGGAACGCAATTGTGGAGTTCCGCCGATTAAGTCCCCAAGCGAGGAGGCTGTACGTGGGGAACGGAGCATTTGTGGTTGTGAAGGGGATTGGTACATGCAAGCTGATGCTGCCAAGTAACCAATTCCTATATCTGCATGATGTGTTGTATGCTTCCGAGATTCGGCGGAATCTTATATCTGTCATTTGTTTATATCGTTTAGGATACTCTATCATTTTCAAAAATTTGAGTGGTTTTGTCATTTACGATAACTCTATTTTATGTACTGGTTTAGTCCATGATGGACTTTATGTGTTGGATTTGGTTTCCTTTAATAGAATTTCTAATTTGTCTTCTATTGCGTATACATCTGATAGCGTAGTTAATAATATTTCTATTTGGCATAGTAGACTTAACCACATAGGGCAAGAGAGAATGAATCGGTTAGCTACGAGTGGCTTGTTGGGCCCGCTAACCCGGATCGAGTTGCCCTTATGTGAGTTTTACCTAGCTGGCAAAGCGACGAGGAAACCATTTGGAAAGGTAATGAGGGCTGGAACCCCATTGCAATTGATCTACTCCGATATTTGTGAACCTATGAATGTGAGAGTCTATAACGAAGCCACGTATTTTATGACATTCATAGATAATTATACGCGTTTCAGGAAACCATTTAGAAAGGCAATGAGGGCTAGGACCCATTGCAATTGATCCACTTCGATATTTGTGGGCCTATGAATGTGAGAGTCCGAAACGGAGCCACGTATTTCATTACATTCATAGATGATTACACGCATTTCGGTTAAGCCTACCTAATCTCGCACAAGTCTAAAACATTAGAATGTTTCAGGAGGTTTATCAGCGAGGTAGAAAATCAGTTAGACTTGAGAGTTAAAACTCTCAGAACTGATCGAGGACGCAAGTATTTGTTTGAGGAGTTTAAAGAGCTCTATTTCAAGAAGGGCATTATGAGACAGTTGACTGTTCTTGTTACTCCCCAGCAGAACGGGGTAGTCGAGAGAAGGAATTGGACTCTGTTGGAGATGGTAAGATCGATAATGGCATAGGCCAATTTGGTAATCTCTTACTGGGGAGATGCATTGTTGACTGCTGCCTACGTTCTTAATCGTGTTCCGACCAAATCCGTAGTCAATATACCATACGAGCTTTGGATAGGGAAGCAGCCTGACCTTAGCCATTTGAGACCATGGGGTTGTGTTGCATACGCTCACGATTCCTCGTACCCACATGGCAAGTTAGGCCCGCGAGGAAAGAGATGTATCTTTGTAAGGTACTCCGAACATTCTAAGGGACATATGTTTCTAAGTGAACGTACAGATGGTACGGTCTCCGAGATCAAATCTCGTAATGCTATGTTCCTGGAAAATGATTTCTCTAAGAGAGGCGAAATCGATCAGGATTTCACTTTTTATGAGATGAGTGAGCCTAACGGCCCAATTGAGCCTAGCGGTGGGACCCAAGAGCCTGAAATGGATCTTGGTCCTAGTGGGAGTAAATCATCTCAAGGTGAAAAGGCTCCTCCTCCTCGTAAGAGTAGTCGGGGACATGTACCCCGATGTCATTTTCTAATAGAGGATGAGATCCTCATCGTGACTCCTGAGGATAATGAGGAACCTCAAACCTTTGAGAAGGCTTTCCAGAGTCCTATGAAGGAGCAATGACTAGAGGTCATGAAAGAAGAGATGCAATCAATGAGAGTCAACGGGGTCTGAAACCTAGTTGACCTACTTGAGAACAGAAGGGCCATAGAGAACAATTGGGTTCTCAAAATTAAAAGAAAGGCCGACGGATCAATGGAGAGATGCAAAGTCCGTCTAGTAGCCAAGGGTTACACATAGATAAAGGGCATTGACTACGAGGAGACTTTCTCCCCCGTAGTCAAATTTACATCGATTCGTTTACTTTTGATGATTGTCGCAAGCATGGATCTAGAGTTGCATCAAATGGATGTAAAGACCACTTTCCTTAACGGAAACCTAGATGAGGAGATCTACATGGAGCAGTTGTTTGGGTTCGTTATAGTAGGTCATGAGGATAAAATCTATCGATTTCGAAAGTTGATATATGGTCTAAAGCAATCATCCAAGCAGTGATATATAAGATTTCACGATGAGGTGATATCTTATGATTTTACAATGATCGAGGAGGATCATTGTATTTATCTGATACGATCTAATGACTCTTTTGTAATCATGTCCCTATATGTGGACGATATAATTTTCACTAGGAACAACATTTAGTATTTGATGACAATCAAGACATGGTTGTCATCAAACTTCGACATGAAAGACATGGGTGAAGCTGAGTTCATCATTGGAGTTAAAATCCAGAGAGATCGATCGAGAAGAATGTTGACTCTTTCACAAGAGACCTATATTAAGAAAATCCTCGAGTGCTTTGGGATGAGTGATTGCAATCCCATTGATACTCCAATCGCCAAGTGTGATGGTTTAAGTCTTGAGATGTGCCTGAAAACTCAGGAAGAAATAAGGGAGATACGTAAAATACCTTATTCCAACGTAGTGGGAAGTCTGATGTACGCGATGTGTACACGACCAGACATATGTTACGCAATCGGTCTGGTGAGTAGATATCAATCAAATCCTGGAAATGGTCACTATAGAGCATTAAAAAGGATTTTTAGATATCTCAAGAGAACTACGAGCTATTTCTTGTGTTATGGGAGAGGTGATTTGCGCCTCATAGGATATTCAGACGCCAACTGGGGTGGTGATCTAGATAAGCGCAAATCGACATTAGATTTTGCCTTCTTGCTCAATGGTGGTGTCATTTCTTGGAGCAGCAAGAAGCAGACCTGTGTAGCTTTATTTACGATAGAGGCTGAGTTCGTGGCTTGTTCAATCGTAGTTCAGGAGAGTGTTTGGTTTCGAAAACTATTAGATGACTTAGGGGTTATAGCTGATAGTGGGAGACCAGTGATGATCTACTGTGATAATCCGGCTACTATATCCTATACTCGAGACCCTAAGTATCATAGTAGGACTAAATACATCAACACCAGATATAATTTTGTTAGAGACATCATAGAAGGGTGAAGTGACCATCAAGTACATCTGACACATAGTATGGTGGCAGACCCCTTCACCAAACTCATCACTAAAGACTCATTTATAACACATAGAGAGTCATTGGATTTGGAAATATTTTCATTTTTCTCATTGTACTAAATTGATAATGTGATGTTTATTATATTTATATATGATTTTGTGTATTATTTAATCATATTTAGAATTATTTTTCCTTAAATAACGCATTTATTTATAGCATGTATACTTTTGATGTGATAAAATATATGTCAAGCAGGCATGGTCGACTCTCTTACATGAGCGACCACCTCCAACTCTAAGTGAGCAAAGATGAGACGGTTTCTAGTCGTAAGAGACATTGAGAGTGGCCTAGCTAAAACAAAAGTTGTCATGATACGTGTTCAGGATGAGATCATTTGGGATATGACCAACATGGAAATACCCACATCCATGTTGCTTGTGAATAGTCAGATTTGAGATCTCGGATATCACCTGCGATAGTGATATTATCTCTGAGATGCTCTCTCTGAGATCTCTGGATAGAGACTTATGTGTAGACTTAGTCCCGTATCTACACAATGTTAGAGAAATCTGACATATGTTCTTCTGAGAAATGAGGGATTAACACTTTGACACGTGTTTCATATCGCTTGTGATAGATGACTAGGGATAGTGGGAGCAATTACATGAGACGATGATTTAGTCATGATCTTCGTTCCCACTGTGTGAGACCCGAGATCCATTGGGTGGGATCTCTGGTACCCTTATTTTACTTTCGACTGTCTTTAGAAATCTTGATTCAATGTTTGTTAATTTAGTCTGTTTACCTATGGCCCGGAAGATAAATTGAGGTCTAAGGGATAGGTCTAGGAAAGCAGCTGAATTGAGGCCGATGGATTCGAGTTTGGGAAAAGAAGACCAATCTACATTACATCGTTATGTTGTATTCACCGACTGGTCTGTTACGTATATCCACATTGGAATACGAACGTAATAGTGAATATACATTCGAGTACATAATGCGGATCACTTTTGATGAGGAAAGTGGCTCGAAGGATATAATTGTGTTGAGTTTGGGGTGCAGAGAGATATTTTTATTATTAACGGCGACTTCTCGAACATCCTAATAGGTGTATCGAGAAGTTTTTATGTGCAGGTATATTCGTCAGTCGCACGATACCCAATCTAGTATGAAAATCTAGTAGGGTGATATAGAAGATCGCATGAATTGTGATCTCGTGACGGATGAAAATGCTCTCGTATGCAAGTGGGAGATGAAGGAATTAATGCCCAACATTGGGCATCTTTCCATGTTTGGAAAATGGGAATTTTCCCACTTTCCATATTCACAAATGATAACTGATGGAATTTGAATTTCCTACCATGTGTGGTGATGGAAGGATATGGAAATTAGGGCAAACCCTAGGGATCACTACTATATCACAAACAATTGTGTAGAGAGACAATTGAGAAAAATAGAGAGAATGATATCCCCTTGAAAGAAAGCACTAAAGAAAATTCTGTGTAGAGAATTTATCCCGAATTTGTTACCGGATTTCGATTACGGTATTGTGGTGTTATGGTGATAGGTCGAGTTTCGTGGTTATCATCCCGACGGCGAGGTCGTTGGATCGAGATTCATAGTTCTCTGGATTTTTGTGATCTACTCTTTGAGATGTACCCGAAAATCCTAATTTTTTATAATTCCAAAAATTTTACACGCTTCCGCATGTGTATGTGCATATAAATCCAACAATAAACTATATATATTGTACAATACAAATCATAAATGTTCAGCTGGATAAATAATAATTATACTGACAGAGCTCTGGCTCAAGCTGAGGAACATATCCATCACCATGAGGAAAACCCTCCATCTCCAAAAGCCATGACTCAAGCTCTGAATACTTCCCCAAGTTTTCACTATTTTGGTTCTCCATCGCCACAAAGGTTGTGCTTGCGTTGCTCAAGTCTGACGAATTATCTGGCCACAACCCCACTGCACCCTCAAATGACCGAATTGGATTACTCAGGTTTGATAAGTCAAATGATGATTTGATGCTAGTTTCTGATTCTAAATGGTCATCTTCAATGATGTCTACTATATTTGGGACTTTGTCAAGAATGGTTGGCTTAGTAGGAGGAAGAGGAGGAGATGAGGGACAAGATCTAGTTCCATTGCCTGTAAGCTCTTGAACAAGGCTCTTGAAGCTTGAGCTGTGAGTGATGTAGACCTTTGGACGCAACAAATTTATCACAGTGTTGAGGTTCTTCTTCTCATCTTGTTTGGATGCTTTGTGTGACAGTTGGCTTAGTCTTTTGACCATTTTGTTTATCCCGAAACAAGATCTAAAACTACAAACTGCCTTGAAAGTTCAGAAACCTTCTCTGTTTTTGCTTTGCTTTGTGCGGAGGATCCTATGTGTTATATTTCTCAAGGGGTAGGGGCTTTGTTATATATGCATGTTTGTTGGCGTGCAAAGAGAAAAAGTTGTGAGGAAACAAAACACGTCATAAGACATTTAGATGTTAAAAATGATGTTCTTTGATAAAGAATGTGAATAAAAGTCTCCACACGGTCTACAGACCCCCTCTCTCTCTCTCTCTCTTTCAATTCATGCCAAAATATGCCCACATTTGTACCCAAATGGGGATGAAGATGTAGCTGTTGGTCAATTCATTGGGGTCAAATTATTATATAATTCTTATGACAATGAAATGCGATGGAAGGGCATTTAGGGCACGCAGTTCCCTATTGAAATATTTGTCATTTTTATGTGGACAGGCTAGTGTGTTACATCAATGCCGAGAGATAACGAAACGAGAGAGAGAGGAGAAACATAATTGATTTAGTTTTTTTTTTGTTCTTTTAAGAGACCAAATTTAAGCATCAGGGTGCGTGCCCCACACTTTAACGTCATCACTCAATCAAATTGTGAGAGCGTATTTAAATGGAGAAGCAACTACAACACAAAAAGATACCTATTACCCGTCCGATCCATTTGTGGGAGCTATTAGTTCAATCTTAAGAATAAAATAAAATAAAATAATAATAATAATAATAATAATAATAATAATAATAATAATAATAATAATAATATAACCACGGCCTTATCATGTGGGTGGTGATCAAAGCTCAACTTATTTTATTTTATATATAATATTTTTAATTAAAAATTAAAATTAATTATAAAATAATTTAAATTATTATTATTTTCATATTCATTTTATATTTTAAAATTGTATTTTAACTATACACGTGCATCGATCTCACATGGTTTCAAATTCTTAATTGAATGTATGTATCTCACTATAATTAATGTTCTTAATTTGCAACCCTTAAAATTGGTGTTTTGCATCTTAATTTTGTGATTGCTCAGGGGTCTTAGATTAAGGTTTCAATCATAATGACCGACTAAACCTCAACCCCAACCTCTCAACTTTTGTTTTATTTTATTTTTTGTTATTATGGATGTTCATTGTCTTTTGAAATATGAAAAAGAAAGAAAAATAAATAAAAACAATAAAAATACCTAATGATACATGGTCCAATAAGCCCGTTACCACATAGCAAACCCATAATTATGTAGCACGTAAGTTACAAAGCGACCTCTTAATCGATCTAGGCCTGTTCCCTCCTCTCAACATGAGCCCTTCGACAAGACCCCTTCCGGTCCTCGCATTACTTGACCTAGCACACTCCGTTCATTAGGCCCTTCAGCTTCTCATCTTTACTAACTCTCGATCTTGACCTCTCAATCCTTGCAAAGTCAACTCCTACCATCAACAAGCCCTAGTTGTAATTACTAGATAAGGAAAGAAATCTTTGATAGGGAGCAACCTTTCCTGAACCAATACGAATTTATTGTAATCTCTCTTGATAAGTAAGTAAATCTCTTAATGATTCAAATTTTTACGAGTCGCCACGAAACCACTAGGTACTTTCCTATCTCAAAGAATCCGAATTTACAGAAAATCTACCATTTCAATTCTTGTAATTTTAAAAAAATTCATATGATCTCTCTACAAGACAAGTAGGATTTCCACATCCCAAGATACATATGACACTTTCCGTACATGTTACGAATACAATATAGAGACAACTTGCCAGGTACACATCTCTATCTCTATACATCGCACATAAAGACTACACAGGACCGATCATCTTTCAGTCTTTCCCTCTTTTACTGCTCTTTCTGACTTCAGCATCGAAACCTCTTCCGTTGGAACTACCTCAGGCGGGTTTTTTGCAGGACCTTTTTTAAAGTCGAGCCAGCAGACATCACCTCACTGGTTTCCCATTCAGGCTAGAGGTACAATATATTGTGGAGTCATTTTTTGCTTCAACAGATTAGCATCGTCTGTGGGAATGACCGATTGATATTCACATGTTGTGTTGATCCTTCCTCCTCTCTCACTACCATGTCACCGAAAAGAAAGAATGGAGCTAACACTTCCAAGATGACATCCAAGGCAGGAGAACAGATGTCTAATCCTGTGGACTTACCCCTAATGACACTCCCGGCTATGTCGTCAAACACCTCAATTATTCACTCACGCGAGACCATCTCTACAAGGAGATACTCAATCTCTAGCGACTCAACCTCCTATGGCTCAACCCCTCGCTGATTAACCTCCAATAACTCAACCTCTAGCTAGCCCTACCCCTTCCCTTGCTCGGCCCTCTCCTGACCAGACCCAATGCTCTTAGATAGAGAGATTAAAATCCCAGATACAGAGAATGAGTAAGCACCTAGAAGACATTAGTCATGTTCTTCGTCAAGAAGCCCCACCTCTTTCTGGGAATTCAGTGCACTTACACTCGACTAGACTCCAACTCGTGCATGCCCGAGCATTCAATGACATCTTGGTAAGAGCTAAAGAATTTGAATAAATAAGTTGAAAAGCTTGTAGCCACCGACCTGCAAAGGGCTACCATAATGCGAAATGACCCCGAACCTTATTTCTTCAATTCATCGCCACCTGACTCCGAGATCATTGTCAAACTAATACCTCACAATATTCTTCTTCCCTATATGGAGATGTATGATGGCACTACTGATCCTCAAGAACATGCAACCCATTTTGTTATGGTTATGATCTCTAGAGATATGTCAAATACCGCCATGTATAAACAATTCCCCATGACCCTAAAGGGGAATGCATTTATATGGTTTCACTCATTCCTGGTGTCCAGTATCAAGAGCGTCTACCCACTCCAATAGCAATTCAAGACACAGTTTGTAATTAGCCGACTGGCTAAGCGAAAATCTACTTCCCTTTCGTCCCTTCAACAGAAAGACAATAAACCTTTGAGGGATTTCCTCAACAAATTCAAGACCGAGATGATAAAGGTCTCAGGCTAGGTCATTCTATCATACTATCAACACTGCTCATTGGATTATCACTTTTAGGAATGAAGATCTCGATCACTAAGAACTCTCCAGTCTCTATCCAAAATTTTTATACCCAAGCCAAGAAATACATCGCTACTAAGAAAGCAGAGGCATTCGATAAATGCTGAAATGGGAGTAAAAAGAATGAACGTAGCTGACCTTTATTGTAACACTGAAAGGATTCAAGCAAGACTTCCTCCTCCTCATGGATTCACCAACAAGACCCCCTTAAATGACACTCTTGGCCAGATCTTAATATAGATCAGAAATCGGCCTTACACCAAGTGGCCTCCATTCTCAAGAGAAAACAATTCCAAAAAAGACCAGCCTCGGTATTGTAACTTCCATCAGGAGCATGTCCATGTGATGGATGAATGTCGAAGGCTGAGGGATGAGCTCGAAGCCTTGATCAGGGAAGGAAGGCTACAAAGATTCATTGATACAAGGCAAGGGGAAATCCCCCAAGAGTCCAAGAGAAAGGGACCAGCTAGAAATCAATCATGCCAAACCAACAAAACCCCTTGTCACAGGTGTCGTCTGGAACCAACCCTGGGGAGTTATTCTCTAGATATAGAAGGAAAGGCGTTCGCAGTGCTCTATCGACTACTAGGTCACCCCAGTGTTTCAATGGATAGACAACCCTCTATCCACAAAGGTACTCACTACCAGTGCCAAGGGGACAAAAGAGAAAAAGGCCAATGATAGGCTTTGATGATGAAGAACCAGTAAGGGTCGTCCCGAGACAACACGACCCTTTGGTTATCACTACCAAGATAGGGTAGTTCACTCTTAAAAGGATTTTCATTGATCAAGGAGCAACTTGCAACTTCCTCTACTGGGATGCTTTCAAATAGATGGGTCTCAGTTGCACCAACCTTTAACCTCATGTCGGGTCCCTGAAAGGGCTCTCCGACGAATGGGTATATTCCGAAGGTACCATCTCACTTTTGGTAACTCTGGGAACACCACCTAATCACGTTACTGTAATAGTTATATTTAATATAGTGAAATTGACATCTCCCTACAATGCCATGTTATGCCGCCTCGATTTAGATGACTTGGAAGCCCTGACGAGTACCAAGCATATGAAGTTAAGTTCATAATATCTCTCGGTATTGGAACACTTGAATGCGATCCAAACCCATTGAAGACCTCGGCTTAGTGTTCCCTACTCCCTTCTTGCTATGATAACTTTTTATTGTTGCTATTATACTATTCTGATTCTCAATTCAAACTAGTAATAATATTCTCAACATCTTTACCAATGGCGATAGTCAAGGCCCCTAAGCCCCGATCTACGTCTTCTACTCCCTACCTTATACATAGGTTTTTCACTCATCCTTAACCAACATACAAAATTGTACTCTCGAGCGGGCTTATCTTTCAACTCCATGCCCCTTAAGTGGATTCCACACCCATTCTAGCCAACATATGAGAGCACACTCCTAAGTGGATGACTCCTACTATCTCTTGGCTCTATGCCTTTTACATGGGTTTTGCACCTATCCGAGCTAACATACGAGTTCATACTCCTAAGCACGTGGCACCCGCCATTTCTAAGCTCTATGCACTCCATATGAGCTACACTCACTGCACTTAATTCTATTATTCTGAAGGAATTTTATTCGCTGCCCCTTTCCTCAGTCTTACATGTAGCAGGAAGCTATACACATGGATAGGGATTAGCTCCCCCTTCTTTAACTCTACACGGACATATTGTATGTTCATCATTCAAAGCAATTTATCATTACGCACTATATACAGTCAAAGTACGAAAGAAAGAAAAACGCATTTTAACAGAAAGAAATTCAGTCTATTTCATAACATAAGGAGTACAACCGAGAGAGAAAGTTCACATAAGGTCGAAGAATGAAATACACTTAGGAAAGAAACGAAGTATAAGATCATGTTTCATGACAAAGAGATGAAGCAAGAGCAAGTCTCTATTACAGACCCTCGAATCTAGCTCACATAGTGACAACGCAAGTGTTAGCTCTGACCACGTCTCAGGAAAAACCTGTACTAGGATCACCTACCAAACTCAGACCTGCCATCTCGGTGTCAGCCCCATCAATGTTATTCGCCAAGTTCTTAACTAGTCCCACCTTACGGATGATTACTTTTGCATGATGCAACTTCGCAATAAGCTCACGATCACATTGATAGCCTCCCTAAAGCTCGACAACTCTACCTTCCAGGTCTGGACCTTTTACTCCAAAGCAATAAGTGATTGCCTTAGCTCCTAAGCCGAACTCTCGATAAACAAGCAGTCTACTATAATTTCATTTAGCAAAGCCCCTAACCTTTCACATTCTGCAATGGCCATGTCATACTACTCAAATGTGAGCCCCAGTCAGATCTTAACCTTCTTATTTCTTTTTCTTTTTCAATCAATACGGCATTGACCATCTTGCCCTCTTCCCATTTATGCTCATTCTAGACCAGAGTAGTTTGATGCTACAAGATTGCAATCTTACCCTCTTCCCATTTTCTTTCCTTTTAAGCTAAATCGGCTTGAAGCTGCATAATCTCCTCCCCTCTCTAGTTGGCTAAGCCCTCTAGGTAACCCACCCGTTGGTTCTTCCTTAACCGTTGAAATTCGACCATAACAACAAACTACAAATAACATGACATTTTATGTAAGTTACTATCAGAATACTAAAATCACTGAAATACTTAAATAGGAAAAAGCATACCTGATGACCGAGGGCTTTCACAGCCTCATTACCCTATTCCACCATTAAACTGATCAACTTCAACTCAATGCAGTAGAAGTCTAATCTGTTGGCAAAGCTCCTCGCCTAAAAAATATCAATGTAATTACTACCACAGCTAATCACCATGGTCCCTCTCTCCTTCAAGTTCGTATCTTCACCAATCAAAAGACCATACAAAAACTACGGGAAGTGGAGTCGCCTTGCTAGGCATGACCCCTTTGCCCTACTGTACATATACATGCTCCGGAAAGGCGCTGGATGATTCGACTTCACCTCTCGGCCTAGTCTCTTCCTCTCCAACACTTGGAGCATTAGGAGAAGTACTCTCTCATTCAACATTGGCAACCCCAACCTCAAGATCTTGTCTCTTGGTGCCCACAATAACCAAAATTGGCACTGGAGACTCCTCTTTCTCAGTTGTCTCTAAACTCCATGCCACTAGCATTAGAGATCACCAACTTCCTCTTCTTCCTTTCAATAACTAGAGCAGTAATAGGGTGTATGTCAATGGCCCCATCTCCTGAAGCACTTTACCCATTCTCAACACTATTTTTACTACGAGGCCTTATAATCTTGTTAAAAGTGACAACCCAGAGATCATCCCTATTAAAAATGTCCAAAGTACCAAACATCCTACTCACTACTTTCTTCACCAGGAGAGGCCTTTCAATCTTCACCTTCTCATTAAGCAACAAGTCAGCCATCTTAAATATCTAGTCATCAAGAAAGGTATCCACCAGAATCGACCTATCGTTCTTCTGGCAAAAATCCCCAACACAATGGATGAAGTAAGATTGCCAATAACACTTCAGGGCCTTCAATGCCACTACAGGCTCCCCGTCGACCGTTGGCAAAACCGGTTTCAGATCCTTCTTCTCAAACTCCACAAAAAAAAAAAAAAAAAAAAAAAAACTCTTCATTCATTACTTATCTATAATCTCCTTGTAAAGGAACCTCCATTTAGAACTCGATCTCATTTGAACACAAAACCAACCCTTGGTGGAAACCATCGCAAAGCACCCCGGCAAACAAAAAATAGAAAACAAAACTTCGAAATTAAAATCTAACCGAAAGAAATTTAGGAAACCCACTACCGCTATGATTAATCACCAAACACTAAGGATTAATATGGTCAAAAAAATATTCCAACCTCTCAAAATCTCAGTCAAAACATCCGGTTAGAGCACTCTTAAACTGCACCTCACATACTCCTTGTACATTGGCAAGGAGTCTTGTGGGCTACGTTTACCCATTCGTCCTTCGTGAGCAATAACATACAAACAACATGCCTCAGATCCATCATTCGTACAACATCTTCCAACTCCTTGTTAGTCAGTATACTTTTAATTTTATTGATTCTAGTCATGGCGATCGTTCTAGAAATTTTGCAAACCTCGAAATCACAAGATACACTTTCTCTCAACAAAGAAAACAGCCAAAAGCACTAGAATACATGTAACCAATTGCAAAGCAATCGATAAAAAGCATGATGAGGAAGATTCTAAAAAAACAAAGCAGTGAGTTCTTCATTTAATGTTCACTATCATACCTCTTTACTCACTCAAAACTACTTCGCTTTCGTGCTTACACGGTTTCCCAAATTCTTATCCTACTCATAATGTCATTTTAACGAACAATATAAAGAGTGAAGAGCAAATTATGATACATGTCCAATAAGCACACTATCATGGAACCTAATTTGCCCATAGGGTACTAAGTGACCTCTCAGTCGATCTCAGCCAATGCCCTCCTCTCAGCATGAGCCCTTCAACATGACCTCTTTCGGTCCTCGCGTTACTTGACCATTCTCTTGGCATAATCTATTCTTAAGGCGCTTCAGTCTCTTGCCTACTACCTCTCAATCCTTGTGGAGTCAACTCCTATCACACAACAAGTTATAGTTGTAGTTACTCGATAAGGATGAAAATTTGTGATAGGGAGTAACCTTTCCTGATTTAATACGGGTTTATTACAATCTCTCCCTATTAAAAAGTAAATCTCCTAATGATTCAAATCTTCACGAGTTCCCACGATGGCAATATGAACTTTTCTATCTCAAAGGATCCTGAATTTACAAAAAATCTACCATTATAATTACTGTAATCTTGAAAGATCACATACAATCTCTCTACAAAGCGAATAGGGTTTCTACATCCCAACCACATACGATACTTCCTGTACATGCTATAAATATTAAATAGAGACAACTTGTCATATACACATCTCTCTCTACACATCGTACACAAAGTTTAGGGTACTAAGTGGCCTCTCAGTCGATCTTAGCCAATGCCCTCCTCTCAGCATGAGCCCTTCAACATGACCTCTTTCGGTTCTCGCGTTGCTTGACCATTCTCTTGGCACAATCTATTCTTAAGGTGCTTCAGTCTCTTGGCTTTACTACATCTCAATCCTTGTGGAGTTAACTCCTATCACACAACAAGTTCTACTTGTAGTTACTTGATAAGGATGAAAATTTTTGAAAGGGAGTAACCTTTCCTGATTTAATACGGGTTTATTACAATCTCTCCCTATTAAAAAGTAAATCTCCTAATGATTCAAATCTTCACGAGTTCCCACGATGGCAATAGGAACTTTTCTATCTCAAAGGATCCTGAATTTACAAAAAATCTACCATTATAATTACTGTAATCTTGAAAGATCACATACAATCTCTCTACAAAGCGAGTAGGGTTTCTACATCCCAACCACATACGATACTTCCTGTACATGCTATAAATACTAAATAGAGACAACTTGTCATATACACATCTCTCTCTACACATCGTACACAAAGTTTAGGGTACTAAGTGGCCTCTCAGTCGATCTCAGGCAATGCCCTCCTCTCAGCATGGGCCCTTCAACACGACCTCTTTCGGTCCTCGCGTTGCTTGACCATTCTCTTGGCACAACCTATTCTTAAGGCGCTTCAGTCTCTTGGCTTTACTACCTCTCAATCCTTGTTGAGTCAACTCCTATCACACAACAAGTTCTACTTGTAGTTACTCGATAAGGATGAAAATTTTTTATAGGGAGTAACCTTTCCTGATTTAATATGGGTTTATTACAATCTCTCCCTATTAAAAAGTAAATCTCCTAATGATTCAAATCTTCACGAGTTCCCACGATGGCAATAGGAACTTTTCTATCTCAAAGGATCCTGAATTTACAAAAAATCTACCATTATAATTACTGTAATCTTGAAAGATCACATACAATCTCTTTACAAAACGAGTAGGGTTTCTACATCCCAACCACATACGATACTTCCTGTACATGCTATAAATACTAAATAGAGACAACTTGTCATAGACACATCTCTCTCTACACATCGTACACAAAGTTTAGGGTACTAAGTGACCTCTCAGACGATCTCAGCCAATGCCCTCCTCTCAGCATGATCCCTTCAACACGACCTCTTTCGGTTCTCGCATTGCTTGACCATTCTCTTGGCACAATCTATTCTTAAGGCGCTTCAGTCTCTTGGCTTTACTACCTCTCAATCCTTGTGGAGTCAACTCCTATTACACAACAAGTTCTACTTGTAGTTGCTTGATAAGGATGAAAATTTTTGATAGGGAGTAACCTTTCCTGATTTAATACGGGTTTATTACAATCTCTTCCTATTAAAAAGTAAATCTCCTAATGATTCAAATCTTCACGAGTTCCCACGATGGCAATAGGAACTTTTCCATCTCAAAGGATGCTGAATTTACAAAAAATCTACCATTATAATTGCTATAATTTTGAAAGATCACATACAATCTCTCTATAAAGCGAGTAGGGTTTCTACATCCCAACCACATACGATACTTCCTGTACATGCTATAAATACTAAATAGAGACAACTTGTCATATACACATCTCTCTCTATACATCGTACACAAAGTTTAGGGTACTAAGTGACCTCTCAGTCGATCTCAGCCAATGCCCTCCTCTCAGCATGAGCCCTTCAACAGGACCTCTTTCGGTCCTCACGTTGCTTGACCATTCTCTTGGCACAATTTATTCTTAAGGCGCTTCAGTCTCTTGGCTTTACTACCTCTCAACCCTTGTGGAGTCAACTCCTATCACACAACAAGTTCTACTTGTAGTTACTCGATAAGGATGAAAATTTTTTATAGGGAGTAACCTTTCCTGATTTAATACGGGTTTATTACAATCTCTTCTATTAAAAAGTAAATTTCCTAATGATTCAAATCTTCACAAGTTCCCACGATGGCAATAGGAACTTTTCTATCTCAAAGGATCCTGAATTTACAAAAATCTACAATTATAATTACTGTAATCTTGAAAAATCACATACAATCTCTCTACAAAGCGAGTAGGGTTTCTACATCCCAACCACATACGATACTTCCTGTACATGCTATAAATACTAAATAGAGACAGCTTGTCATATACACATCTCTCTCTACACATCGTACACAAAGTTTAGGCTCTTACAGTCTTTCTCCTTTTTGACTACTCTTTCTGACTTCAAAATCGGATCCTCGTCTGTCGGAGCAACATTCGATGGTTTTTTATAAGACTTATTTTGAAGACGAGCCGGTAAACATTACCCCACCAATTCCCCATTCAAGCCAAAGGGATGATCTACTGTAAAGTCATTTTTTACTTCAATGGTAACCAAGTCAATAATTTACTTGTTTCTTTGATTCATCTTGTTCATTTATAATATAAAAAGGGTCATATGGCAGTACCAAAAAAAAAATGTCATATGGAAAAAAATTGAGAAAATAATTATATAAAATTTTTAATTTAAAATATTTTTTTAATATAGTAATATTGTTTTATATTTTTATTAAAAATATATTTTAACAAAGATTTTATAAATTAAATTAAATTAAATTGGATTGAGACAAATTCAAATTTCCAAACATGTACAACAACGATAGCTTACGTGTCAAAAATAGCCTAATTTGGAATTTGGATCAGAGCAGTCCACTTCCACGCATTGACCGGCATCTGTCCCCGCGTTGACTCTTCTAAGTTAGCCATTGACCAAGATTTTTCCTAACGCTTAAAAATGCTTTATTTTGGCCACTCCTGCCCAGCTCCCACATTTCAACCAACAAACAGAGGGCCTAAAGATCCCTAAAAAATTTTAGAGGGCATGGCCTTAACTTCACCACCCGGGAAAAGGGTCTACCCGTGATACTTTAATTGAAATTACAAAGCAGGATAAAAAGAAAAAAAATATTATAATTATAAGTTGATCATAGAAATTTTTAAAAATTATAATTAAATACTAAATTTCTTTTTCCTGTATTATTCTTTATATTTTATTAATTCAACATAGAAAATGTCATATCGAGCAACTATAGAAAATGGATCAAAAATATATTTATTCTGATCTAAAATAATAATAATACAATGCATTAATCTAAAACTATATGAATATTATTTTAATTTTAATTAATTTTACCAAATGATTGGAATTGCACTCCAAAATAAATAATACATTATTTATATAAATCAACAAATAACAATTCAATATTTTGTCCTTCATCTATGTGTATTTTTATGTGTTATCTCTCTACGTGGCACCTATAATTGAGGACACGTAAATCAAATGCACCATCAACTTCTTAATTATTTAATTTCATTAAATCTCTCATGTAAGAGTTCATATTTCCGATAGTGTTAGAGAAATTTTAAGAATATTCTATATTTGATACAATATTATATCACTAAATATAGTTTTTGAATAATTAAATAAAATGCTTAATGAAGAGATATCCGATACATTGTATATGCATATTTCAACGAACCAAACTATATACCCAATGTTCGAAATTCTTGACCCATAAAAGATAGTACTTAATATAGTTCAAGTGAATAAAGTCTTTATTCAATGTACTGATAGGTTTTTTAATCAATAATTTTGCTCCTACCGCTCATAACCTTAGGTAGATCTCTTCTTAGTTCATCTTGTATTAGTAATCTCGTCAAACCAAAATTATTTACGAATTCAAATTCACTTATTGTTGGTTATTAATTCTTTCATGACATCTCGTGCCCTCTGACTAGAAGTTCCCTTAATTATAAACCACCCTATGTAACCATAACCAATGATTCAATAAAGAAAAACTAATCATAAAATTTTAATAGAGAGTGTGGCTTTTGTTTTTAGAACAAACCTTTCTAAACTTGATATCGTTTGGTTAGAAATTTATTTATTTATATAGATCTCACTTTGATTACATTAGTTATTTTCTATAACATACATACGTCAAGTGCATACAAAAGTAATGTATAAAGGAAACAAAAATGAACATGCCAACACTTATTTCTAGGGGAAAAATATTTAATCTTATCATTTTCTTCTAACAAGGTCGATCTCGCTCGCTCCTTGCACCTCTATCCTACCATCATTCGCTCAAGCAGCTCTCCTACGCTGCTCAACAGGTAAGTAGCCTCTCTCTATCACTCTCTCCCTCCTCCTTACCTACCATCGACCGCTCTCTATCTCCTCTCTCTCTTTCTCACTTTCTCCCTCCTCCTTCCCGGCATTTCCATTTCTCTCCATCTCACCACCACCTCCAACCCTGAGGCAACCTCCCTTCACCAATTCTCTCTCTCTCTCTCTCTCGCTCCACCTCTTTCTCTTAAGAAAACCTCTCACCTTCGATCGAGATATGCCCTCCATCTGCTGGGTCTACCCAGATCTACCCCCAGATCACTTTGATCTACCATCAGATCTACCCTAATATCCCTGTCTCCTTATTGACCCCTGTCTGTTCGTCTTCGTCACTTGAACATACAGCCATTTATTCATCCTCGTTCTGCCATCCGTCTGTTCATTCCAATCACTTAGATCTACCACCGCCTCCACCGTTTGTTTGTCCCTCAGATCTTACGCCTCCTCTGACCAACTCAGTCTATATTCATCTATTTGTCCTCCTACCTACACTAATAATAATAATAATAATAATAATATTATTATTATTATTATTATTATTATTATTGCTATTATTAACATTATTATTATTATTATTATTATTATTATTATTAGTGTTACTAACATAAAATATATTATTATGAATTTAAAGTTAATTATATCTAAAATATTTCAAATTCATATTGATATCATTGTAACATAAATTTGATTACTTTTATTACTATGCCTTTTTTATTCATTGGATATATCATTATTTAAAAATTTCGTCACGGCCAGTTCCAAACCTGGATGACGGAGTAGCGTTGCGTTAGGTCAATAGCCAGCGTAAAATTTTTTATCAAATGAAAAAAATTGTAGACAAATATAGAAACACATTTGGGGCGTATCCCCCCTTAACGACACACTATGTCGGATTCCGACTGTAGTGATAAGTTAATAAGGGACCTTAAGGTACAAATAAATAAAATAGTTTATGAAAATAGAATTCACCTGACCACTTAAAACATAAGATCATTACTTGGCAACTTAGGAGAAATATGAGAAATAATGAATAGAAAAAAGATTAATATCATGTGTCTCCATGAAACTAAATGAGTGGGAGAGAAAGTTAAAGCAATAGAGATTTATGGTTATAAATTTTGGTATATATATAGAGATAGAACTAAAAATAGGATAAAAATAATTGTACATAATAATCAATTAGGGGATGTAATAGAAATAAAAAAAAATGAGATAAAATTATAGTTATCAAATTAATAGTTGGAGAAAACGTAGTTACTATGGTCAATGTATGTATACCCCAAATAGATATAGATACAATTAGTAAAAAACCAATTTTTGGAAGATTCAAGTGAATTTATACAAATTATATCTAGTGAAAAAAAGTTATTTATTAGACGAGACCTAAATGGACATGTAAAAAAGAAAAATGAGGGATTTGAAACCGAACATCGAAACTTTGGCTTTAGTAATAGGAATGAGGCGGGAGATATCATTTTAGAGTTTGCCACAGTATTCAATTTGGTACTCGTAAATGACTTTTTGAGACAAATTAATTCAAATAGCAAATTGATCATCTAATGATAATTTAAAAACAATATGGAAAAAGATGTCTAATAATATTAAGAACATAAATAGAGAGGTTCTTGACATATCTAAGAGTCAGATTCCAATAGACAAGAAGTCATAGTATGATAGGATTTCTAAAGACTATTGTGATGGGTACTGATAAAAAAAAGAGATTTTCTTAAAATATATTTATTTTATTAGAGATGCATATGAGAAAGTTGTAACCAATATAAGAACTTGTGGGGTTTTGAGTAATAGCTTCCCTACTTACCTATTAACTTTGAGCTCGATCATGGTTTGACATTAAGTCTCATTTTTTTTTTTTATAATAGCGATAGATAAAATTATAAAAAACATACAAGTTATAATACCATGGTGTATATTTTTTTGCAGATGATATAGAGTTGATTGATTAAATTAAAGAAAATATTAGTGCTAAATTAGATATGGAGAGTCACACTGAAATCCAAAAAATTTAGATTGAGTAGAACAAAAACTGAGTATATGAGATATAAATTTAGTGACAATTATCAAGATGATAAATAAACGATTAGATTAGAAGAAAAAATATACCAAAAAGTGAACACTTTAAATATTTTAATTCCATTATTTAGAACGATAATAATATAAATGGAAATGTGAATCATAAGATTCAAACGGGTTGAATAAAATACAGAAGAGTATTCAAAATTCTTTACAATCATATATGCTATTGCATTTAAAAGAAAAATTTTATAAAATCGCCGTAAGACCTGTACTATTATATAATACTGGGCATTGAGTTATTAAAGGATAACAAAAATATAAAATAGTTGTAATTAAAATGAAAATGTTTAACAAAATATATGACAAAATTAAAAAAAAAAATTAGAAACGAAAAGATATGTAATAAATTGAAAAATAGTTCAATTGTAAATAAGTTGTAAGAGTACCATCTCAAATGGTTTGCACATGTGCAATGAAAACATAAACATGCACCGATTAAGATAATCGATAATTTAAATATACGATATTCAATAAAACGTAAAAGTAGATTATTATAAAATTAGATGTAAATTATTTATAAAAACATAATAATTAAGAATTTAATTAAGAAAATGGTATTAAATAGGAACGAGTGGTATAGGAGAATCTACATAAATTAAATCAATACCCTTATACTTTCTTTTAAATCTTTCCGACATTTGTTTCTCAAATAGCCGACCCCAAAATTTGAAATTAAAACTCGGATTGTTGTTGTATCATCTTCTTCTAACATTATATTATTTTCTTGATCATAATATTTACAAATATTGTTCCTATAAAAATTTCAAAAATTTTTATGTCTTTACATAAAATTTCAAAATTTTTTATAAATTTAGGAACTATTTACATTAGATTATCTAATATTCTTATTATACCGTTACATATATATTTGAAAATATTGATTTCATAAAAATTTCTAAAATATTAATATTTTTGAATTTTTAAAATTTTCTATAACTAAATTTAGCCACAAATTCGAGATTCTGTCTGTAACTAAATTTAGCGATAAATATAAAAATTTGAGACTAAATTTAACGACAAACTTTTTGTGATAAATTTAATGACAAATCTAGAAATTTAACCACGAAAATACATTGATTTAGTGACAAATTTAGTGATGAATCGAAAATTTAGTAATAGATCTGGAAATTTGGCTAAAAAATTTTTTTATTTTTAAAATTTTTCCTATTCAAAAAAAATATATCTTATCTAATCAATATAAATATCAAATTTAATTACGAATATTCATCCAATAAATTTAAAAATTTTCTCAATGCAACCAATATAATAATTATATTTCAAACATTTTTTTGAAATCAATAAACTTGATATTATCCATAAATATTCAAACATTTAACAAAATATCAATAACAACAAAATCAAACAAATATCAATCAAATATGTAAAATCCCTCACATACTATCCTTTCGACCAAAATGATTTTATAAAATTTTTCCTTAGCTGCCCCATGCCCAGCTGTCTTCTTTGCCCCTCCCTTCGATCGAAATGATTTTGACACAACGAAAATGTATTATGACACATTGATGGTGTGTGAAATGATACACAAAAGGGGAACTAAATCAATCTTCTCTTTGTCATTGGTCAAGCTCTTCTCTCTCGAGCCGTACTTTATTGTAATCCAACTCCTCACCCCAAGCACTCAGAAAACAAAGACAGCTACAAAAGAATAATGCAAGAGCATAGGCACAGCAAAACGGCAGGTGGAAGCACTGTTTTTTGCCTTGGTCTTAGAAACAAAGTCAAACTCATATTTTGATGTCATTAAAGGATCTGCACACAATTTACATTTTGTCCGGCAATCAGAATCCAACTACAAAAGGTGGACAATGGATTACCTTTCTGGATATTGCTTTTGCTTAATTTTCCAAGTGGCATCTCTGACATGTTGATCTTAAATTCCATCATGGCAGCCCTGAAAAATTTAGAACCACATTAAAGTGGCATCAACAGATAACATCTTATAGAAAAGCATCAACAGGACTAGCAGTTGTTTAACCTGTATGTTTCAATATTGAAAACATATTCATCAGTTCTACGACAGGGGGGGCCAGTTGACAATTTGCAACTTTCTGACTTAACCTCTGCGACAGTTGTTTGCTAACCCCATAATCCTAAAATAGCCACAATTTTTTCGTGTCGGCTATGCAATTTGAAATAAGTACCAAAGAAAAGCTCAGAAATTGTCTAAGGAAGATCAACTTACTATGTCCAAGGGAAAGAATGGGCGAGGTTGCTTCTCAAAATTCTGTTTTTGTTCCCATGCTTCCCATGGGTTCCCTGTTTTCTCCAGGAGCAAGCGTTTGAAATCTAGGATGGCATCGGATTTTGACATCTAATCTAGTTTATTTCCCCCAAATTTGTCATTTCCAACTCAACCCCACTTGCGGAACACATAAAATCAGACCCTTTATCATCTTGGATTATTTGCAGGACGTACTAACTACAAATAAGATGCAAAGGCAGTTTGAACTCTTTTAAATTAATCAATGAAGCTCCTAAGCAAGGAAATTCCACACAAAAGATATTAAAAAAAAAAATCACTGTGGAGACAAACCAATGCATTCATGCAGAGGAAAAGGGAGACGTCATGAAGAAGCTTTCAGCTCTTGCTATGAAAAAATTATATGTTCTTTTCTAAATGCTATTAAGTTTTACACTAAAAGATCTAAGTATAAAAGTTCGAAACAAGATATAAACATATAAACTAATAAGAAATGAGCCCCCAAATAAACCTGATTTTGGAACAGTGTTATCATTAATGCAGAAAGCAAAGTACTAACTTGGCTCTGGAAATTGAACTAAAATCACTAATTTTTAATGAAAACGCTTATCACTTATTACTCAGCATATCTCAACTTGGAGAAACCACACAAAGGATTGCCATAAGTGATAAGCGTTTACTACAAATCATAAGTGATTTACCACACATATCATTGCCATTTACCACAAAAATCATAATTATTGATGACAATTTCAAGCCATACGGTCATTTTGGTCGCGTATATTTGTAGTTCATGTATTAATGCCCCATTCACAATTTTTTTTTTGGGGGGGGGGAAAGAAGAAGAAATATGTATTAGAGGTAAAAAGAATGTATGGACAGTGCCATATAACTAATAAAGAAATAGAATGTGAAGGAACCAAATAAACAAAAATCATGGTACACATGATTAGTCATCATTGATTCACTTTAGCCCAACTCCCATGGTAAATAAAGACAGCAATGTGATGTTTTAGTCCCTTTCTTTAAAGGGGTAATCTAATTTTCTTTTCCAACATGGACTTAACATGAGAGACACCTATGTAGAGGGGTTTGAGTAACCTCTCCTACTTGTGCAAGGACAAAGTCATGTTCTTAATCCCTGTGAGGCCCCGCGGGATCACACCCGTAACGCAAGCCTCCATAGTCAGGTATTGTCACCACAATTCCCGCATCTATTCAACCGCACCCTGCAGGGCCTGGGCGTCAAACACGGGACCTTGTGCATTTGTCCTCCATCGTGGGAGCGCCAATTACCAATTGAGCTCAGCTCAATTGGTGAAAGCCCTCCCACGATGGGGGACAAATGGCCAAGTCACGGGTTTGAGTCACGGACGCTGCAGCGAGACTCAAATTTCCGGACTTGCGTGGACAATACCTGGCTATGGGGGCTGGCCGTTCGGGTGTGATCCCGCAGGGCCTCAGATAAAAAGGCACCTTTTAGAAAATGTAACACCAAGAAGAAAAAAAAAATTGATTTGGAGACGCAGCGTTTTGGGACAAAATGCTGCGTCCCCAATTTGGGGATTAGGATTAAAACCCTAACCCCCTTTCTCTCTCTCTCTCTCCCTCTCTCTCTCCCGACCTTTCATCTTCCGTGGCTGTCCGTCTTCCTCCGCGACCGTTCGCCTTCCTCCGCCACCGCCACCGCCATCGCCACCTTCTTCTTCTTCTTCTTCTTCTTCTTCTTCTTCTTCTTCTTCTTCTTCTTCTTCTTCTTCTTCTTCTTCTTCTTCTTCTTTTTCTGCTTCTTCTTCTTTCTTCCTGCGGCTCACTCTCCTTTTTGCAGTCGCGATCGTTCGCGATCTCACCTCCTTCGCAAGCTCCGCCGAGCGCCGCCACCGCGCGATCTCGCTTCCGTCCGCGAACAGCCGCCACCAACAGCAACCCCCTCCTTCTGCCACCATCGCGCAAGCTTGAGCGCTCCACAGGGCGATTCCTCCACCCGAGCCCGATCGCGCCACAGCGCGCGATTGCTGCTTCCTCCCGCGATCGAGCCACCGAGTGCGCCCTCTAGCCCACAGCGCGAGCCAGGCCCCGAGCAGCACCCAGCCCGCAGCGCCAGCCCAGGCTACGAGCAGGACCGAGGCCGCGAGCACACGAGCCAGCGCACGAGCACACGCGGCCCAGCGCACGAGCCCACGAGCGCGCGTGGCCCAGCGTGCACGGGCGCTGAACTCTATCAGAATGCACAAACCAACCATGCTCTGTTTTGACTTCTTACTCTGTTTTTTGGTTCCATTTCATGTGTATACTTGCTCTTTTTTTTTATTTCCATTTGGGTTTGAAACCAATGTTTTTAATATTCTAATCCTATGCCACCTGAGCAATGGGTTGTAGGGTGAGCACCCATGCAAGCTGCCGTGCTTCCGTGTACCATGAGCGGAGGCCCCTACTAGCCGCACAAGCCCGGAATCCCTCGTGGGCGCAATCTCCTCTCATGTGGGTGCAGTCTCCTGCTCATGCTGCCCCCTCCCAAGTATGGGCATAAGAACGGGAACCCCTTTGTAGGCGCAGCTTCCTAATCATGCTACCCCTGCCCAAACATGGGCATAAGCTCGGCAACCCTACCGGGCGTAGCCTCGTGCTCATGCTACCCCTGCCCAGTCATGGGCATAAACCCTGCAATAATAATCAGCAGTAGTGACAAGTATGATAAGTAGTGGTAAGTAATTATAAGCAGTGGTAAGTAATTTCAATTTTCATCTGAATACTTCTCATCAATTCAATCTGAATTTCATACATCTCAATTCTATCTGTTCAAGATTTATTAACGATTTTTTTGACTTTGCTTTGATTAGTTTGCTTTGCGGTGCTGATGGTCGTGAGATCTTCTCCATAATGTCGCTTCGAATACTATTATGCTCAGATATTAAAAGTTTCAAAAAATATTCATTTCTAAAAAAATTTAGCTCCTGAAGCCATCCAGCCATGAAAATTCATAATTAATCATATCAATCCAATTCAAATAAAAATGATAAAATGCAATAAGAAAATATATATACTTCCTGAGTTAGTGTAGTCCAATTCAAGTTCTTCTTATTTACCAAATAATAATACTATGTATAGATGACAAAATAAAAAGCGAATAAGAGACTGATAGTATGGCAATTAGTATTCATTAGTGTTCAGTCAGCAAGATTCATGCGTATGCACTCAGGAAGAGTAAATGCATATGCATTTGTAAGGTGTAAAGTGATGTGCGTGCACTCAGGAAGAGTATATGCATATGCATTTGTAAGGTCTAAAGTGACGACTATGGAGAAATCAAATATTACTAATTCCTACGTGTATTGAAACACTAAACAACTCGAATTAAGAACAATATAAAGATTAAAGATTGTAAAGATTAAGAATGGTGACAAAAGCTAAAACAATAAAAATTTACCGAAAACCATAAGGGAAGAATACATCTCGAGAAAAATGGAGATAAGTTCCGATTGTAGGTATTAAAAAACTTGATATAGCAATCCATCATCTACAAATATAATCAAAATCATTACAATCATTAAGTCAACTATTGCAAATATAACCAAAGTCATTATCGTTATGTAAGCTATTGCAAATATAACCAAATTCATTAGTAGCATTATATAATTCTATTTGAAGGTAATAGTAAAGAAAAAAAAATTCTTACGCTAGGTTAAATATTTCAAATAATTAAAGATAAAATCAAAATTTTTTAATTTAAAAATTTTGATACATACCAATGTCCCAACCCACTGAGGGGGCACGAACTCATGAGTATCAGTCCATGTGATGTAATTTCCACCGATGTTACACAAAATTGTTCTATCATTCTCAATAATTTTATATATCAGTAATAATCAAAGTTAAAAATTTTCATAAAATTATATAACTTATATAGGTAAACGATAACTTACCTGGCTTTATTTGGTATGAGTTTTCTTTGTTTCTTTCACTTTGTTGTAGTTGTCCCTCTCCCCTTCCTTTAATTTCGTCCATTTTTCAATACTTTGATTGTATTCTTGCAATAATTTTTACATTACTGATAGTAATAAAATAAAATTATTAATATATGCAGACAAGATTAAATTTCATTACTTTACTCGCACGCAAAACACTACTCTTCTTCTTGTTCTTAGCCACTCCTTTTTTCTTCTCTTCTGTATCTAGAAACGTAAATAACGTATATTAAATTTCTAGAATTTATAACATAAATCATTAAATCTCAAATCAATTACTAAAAATCCTTAAATACTCTAATAACCAATAACCATAAATAAACTCAAATAAAGAATAAATATATTGGCGGATGAACCTGCAAAAGCCTCATTGTCAAAATAAACTTCTATTTGTAGTTCTGGTTCGAAATTTTCAAAATATTCAAAAATAATATATTCAAATCTCTACTCTTGGCCTCTTTGTTTTCAAAAAAAGTCCTCGATTCTTCTTCTCTGCCCTATCCTTATCTTCACTCTTCAGTCTTTACTCTTTACTACTCTTACTTTTTTCTTCTCCTCCTCCTCGCTCGTTCTCTCTTTCTTGTCCTCCTCCATTGTTCTCTCTTTCTCGTCCTCCTCCGTCATTCTCTCCCTCTCTCTGACTCAATTCTTGCAACAGGTATTCTTCTGCAAATCTAACTTCGATGAACCATCAAAGTGAGTAATTTCACGGAGAAATGATAGGAAATGCAAAAAAAAACTGAAATTGTGACAACATGTTACCGAGAAATGCTGAGCAATGCGGAGACATTACCATTATTTCACCACCATTGGATGAAATGCCTTTCACCGGATCGAATGCCTATTGTTGATGGTGTTCATAGGGTGTTGTGCTCGTGGGTGTTGTGAGCTGTGCGTGCTTTGGAACTCATTATTGAAAAGACGTGTGAGTGACATGTCTCCTCTTCTGATGACTTTGAATCCCAGCCATTGGATCAAGCAAGATAATCAACAACCAACCCTAATCGTCGATACTTTGTCCACTAACTTACCATCCGTTACCATAACTTACCATCAATTAATACCAACCATCAATTACCATCAATTACCCCCATCCATCAATTATTATTGCATAATTGCATAATGTCTGAAACAAATATTTTAGTTCCAATTTACTATATTTAATTACTATATTTATATAACACTATAATCTGTTTAATTTTATATTTTATATTTAAATAAAAGTATATTTATGTAATTACAATTACTATATCATTAATCTACTATATGAAAATAATGATAATATTAAGGTTAAGTGAGGAAAGTAGAGTTGGATCGGACAACTGCAATGTACACCAAACATTGCTCTATTAGTGTAATTTACAATATTTGATATTTAATGATTAAATAATACTACATTATTATTATTAACTATTTTTAATACTATATTTATTTAATAACAAATTACAAAAAAAGTTTATCCAATTATGAACATGACAATTACTAATTATGAAGAAGACAATTATCAAGACAACAAAAGAAATCGAGTTTGATTGAATGCCAAATTACAATATTCTGTTTACAAACCAAAAATTTTTTTAAAGAACAAAATGTGGCTACAAATATTTTATACTTATTTAATCTTAACTTTCTACTATGTTGATATGGACAAAACTTCTTGGCGCGAATATTGGCGTCAACACCATATTTCCTTCTTTTTCTATTTCTTTTTTTATGTCAAAAAATCAAATAAAAAATCACAATTTATTTCATATGTCATTTCATTTATTTATTTGACATATACAAATACTTCTCTAATATTTCTATCTTTACTTCTATAAAACAGAAAAAATGGAGAGGTCATAGATGTATTCTAAATCAAGGGTAGTGATGAATATATTGGTGGGGTTAATGCATTTCTTGAATTTGCATCGGTAAATATTCAATCTATGGATGGCAAGATATCATGTAACAAGTGATAAAGTATAATAACAAATTATAGGTATCATATCCCCAATTCGCATTGTATCAAATCTTGAAATTTTAAATGTACTATTACTTTAGATAATGATATATTATCTATTACATAATTTATTAAGAATATTATATAATATAATATTAATTAGTATTAATTTCCATCAAAAATTTTTTCAAAATTAAAGAAAGAATCTTAATTATCAATTGCAAACCAATCAACAACTCTATATACACGTTATTAATATTACTACATATTACTATATATTACAATCTATTACTATTTATTACAATCTATTACTATATACTACTATATATTACAACGTTACTATATGTTACTGTATATTACTATATATTACAATCTATGGTATATTTTTTAATTACAATTACTATATATTTAGTATTAAATAACTATCACTATTACATAGTAGTATTACATACTACTATATATTATTATATATTAATATACATTACCATACTAGATTATATTTGTTGGAGTGTCAATATATTATTATCTATTACTATACATTACTATTACTCGTATATTACTATTTTATTACATAATCTTGTTCTAGTATATTAGTATTTTTTTAAATTACAATTATTATTTTATTATAAATTACTATTATATTATTAATATATACGACTATTATAAATACATTTAATCTAACATTAGCATGCTACTTCTATTACCGATTTTATATAATAAATTACATAAATAAGAATAATATTTAAACAAAACATCTTATCATCAATATTATGTGAATCAATAAAATTTCAAAGAAAAATGGAGGAATTCTTATTATTTATTCACATTATATAATTTTATATAAATTTCAAATTAAACGAATGACAACATTAATATTAATTTCAATCTCAATATTCATTTTTACTTAAGATAGTGTATTAATTAATTAATTAATAAAATTATTCAACACCATTGAACTTGATATAAATATATTCTGTATATTTCTTTAATTTAATTTACATGTAATTTCATTTAATTTAGTT
Organism: Dillenia suffruticosa; assembly: GCA_033439265.1. Lineage (NCBI taxonomy): Eukaryota > Viridiplantae > Streptophyta > Magnoliopsida > Dilleniales > Dilleniaceae > Dillenia > Dillenia suffruticosa. Next base: position 12,800,574 of record JAVTVX010000019.1, read on the forward strand.
CATAAACATATATTTTGAATAGATGAAGATTTTTGATATATGTGTTATCAGTTTTATTTAATTGTTATTTGCAATTATACATACTAACCAGTGGTAATAAAGTGGTAGTAATTAAGTCATGATGAAATCTAATTTAAAAAGAATTTAATAATAAATTTTAGATTGAGTGATTTTTTCACTGTTCTAAGTTCTCGATATGAAATTAAAAACTATATAAAATCAATATACAACAAATCTTACCAATTTAAAAATATGAAAAAAAGAAATACATGAAAGAAGAAAAAGGCAGTGGTAAGAATTTTAATTGACAAAAGGCGGTAAGAAGTGCGGAAAAAAGGCAGGTGAAGAAAAAAAAGAGTAGTACAAAATGACGCGTTTTGTAGTTGGATTTTAATCCAAAAATATTATATTAAGTATGCAATATTTCTTTCCTCAAAACTCCTCAAAGTTCTTACTCTGAAAGCATCTGCTCTGCGAACCACCGTAGCTCTGGGACGAACTAAACACCGGATGTATATTGTTACTCAGCATGAAGAATCACAACAATCCCAACAACAAGTTCAATATGAAGAAACACAATCTTGCGAAAATGTTACCCCATGTATTATTTTAATTTGAGGTTTGACATTATCATGGTATCAACTGACAAATTTCATGTTTATTTTTTCAGCAGTTATGAAGAAATGTAGAGGTCCAACACGCTGTCAAGATATTTGAGACTTAGAAAAAGGACAACGTATGCTGGTTGAAATAAACGAATTAAATCACAACAATGTATGTTGCCATGACGAATGAAGAGATCCAAGTTAATCCCACGGGTAATATTTTATTTTATAACCATTCTTTATATTCTTTATAATGTTACTACATGATTGTGTTAACTTCACTTTTTTATTCATTTTTTTATTGACAGGAAGAAACTTTGACATAAACTTGTTACTCACTACTTTGCTTAGTTTTGGAAATATGGTGGGATTGTGACCTCCAAATTGTAATGGTAATATTTTTTGTGATAGAATGAACGTTTTTTGTTTTATTTTGGATTTCACCAAGAGATGTTTTTTGTTTTATTTTTGTTTCACCCTTTTATTATTAGTACACGACATACATGTTATTGTGGAATAAGAATCTTTCTTTCCTCTTGGTCTTATATCTATTACTCAATGTAATATACTGCTCAATCTTTGTATATTAATATAATTCTGTTTAAATTTATAATATTTTTGTAATTCTTTTATATACACTTAAATCATGTGGTGGTGATGACTAATTTTATATCATTATATTTAATTTGATAATAATCAAGGTGTATTTATTTTAATAATAATAATTTTAAAATAAAAAATAATGAAGTAATCGCTCTGACATGCATGGTATTTTCTTACGCTCAGCATGCATGCATGGGACCCTGTGAGGCATATGCTTATGCCCGTCCATCATGTCAGGGCCCCTATGAGGCGTGTGCTTGAACCCGTCCGCCTCACGCTTGAGCCCTTCTTGTGCCCGTCCGCCCCTGTGAGGTGTATGCTTGCACCCTTCTTGCGTCCGTCCATGAAGTAATTCCAGTAACCCATAGTAACACATAGTAAGACACGGTAAGTGACGGTAACCGATAAAAGTAGTAACATTTTATAACATATGGTAACTGATGATAAATCACTAACATTTCCCAACTCAATCGTAACTCGACAATTAAAGTAGTAACATCCAAAAATATATGGTACGCGATATTAAAATTAGTAATTTATCCTGACCATAGCCTACAAAAAAGTAGTAACACATAGTAACACAACGTAACACATAGTATGGTAACATAAAATAACACATAGTAACTGTATTTTATCACTCAATGCTAACTACGTTTCGCAACACTTTTCACCCGTCAATATTTGGTACCATTTTGTAACTCAATAGTAACCGATCATAAAAAACTAATTTTACTAACACTTTTTTATCGTCAATATTTTAAAACATTTTGTAATTTAATAACAATCGACGTTAAAATAAAAAATTTTACTAATACTGTTCTACCGTCAACAACCATTTTATAACTCAGTGGTAACTGATAATGAAATAGTAAGATCTCCTAATACATGATAAGTGACTATAAAACCACCAATTTAACTGACACTTTTTTACTATGGACATTATGTACAATTTCATTACTGAATGGTAACCGTCAATATTTAGTACAATTTTGTAACTCATTGGTAAGTGTCAATATTTTCTAACATTTTCTATCTCAATAGCAATCGATGTTAATGCTAGTAACATATGGTAACACATAGCAATCGATTACAAAACCACAAATTTTATTAACATTTTGCACCATCAATATTTTGTATCATGTGATAACACATGGTGACTGTAACACAGGGTAACATATTGTAACACATAGTAAGTAACGGTGAAGTCACTAATTCTACTAACATTTTCTAATATTAATATGTTGTGACATTTTGTCACTCAACAGTAACCATCAATTTTGTAATGTCTCGTAACACTTTTTTACTGTCCACATATTACACAATTTTGTAACTCAATAGTAACCGATCATACAACACTAATTTTACTAAAACTTTTCTACTGTCAACATTTTGTAACATTTTGTAACTCAATGGTAATCGATGATGGAGTAGTAACATCTCCTAACGCATGATAAGTGACTATACAAATCACTAATTTCATTAACACTTTCCTAACGTTGACAATTTGTATAATTTTATAACTCAATAGTAACCGTCAATATTTGGTACAATTTTCTAACTCATTTCTAACCGTCAACATTTTTTAATACTTTTTATCTCAATCGCAACAAAAAATAAAGGTAGTAACATATGGTAACATATGGTAACTATCACAAGTTTTACTATTTGATAACACATGGTAACTGACGATATATCACTAGTTTTACCAACTCTATCCTTCCATCAATATACATATGTGACATGCTCCAACAGTAGCCCATAGCATTAGATATATCTATCCCGACTGGTGTATACCTAACTGAATGTGCTTCCGTCAGAGAAAGTATTGCTGACGGATTTGATGAGTTATGCAGACGGTTTTTGACCATCATATCAATGCTCTAATTTTGTAGTGTAGCATTTCCAAGGTCACCGGTTGTAGTCAAGGGAATGATGTTTTATGTTAAGATACATTCTACCAAATTATACATTGTTCATTACTTAATTCACTTAACGACATCAATACATGGAAACTTACACTCTTGTAACACTATTATCACTACAAAAATAAAACCCTATACTGACAGTAACTTTTAACATCGGTGAGTTTTAGTGACGATTTTTTTATACCCTACAAAGACACTTTTGACGATATTGTCGGGAAATGTGTACATTTTCCGATGATATAAATTGTCCATCGATAAAAAGATTATCAACCGTCAATAAAAGAAGCACAGCCATCTATAAAAGCAATATTTAATTCTAATGGTTATCATTTGTGGTCAGTAAATGTCACAGTTTTAAGGACAGTTTAAAAATAGTATCTATAAGTTCTACATTCATGCTAACGGTTATCACTTGTGGCCATTAAATGTGTGGCACATATCATCAATTATCTTTTTTGTCAATAAATGTGTCACCTCTAAGGACGAGTAAAAAAGTGTCCGTCTAGTATGTCTGTATAAGTCTAAGTAGTTATTTGAAAATAATCTCTATATATATGTCATCAGTTCTACCGTCTATATAATCTTTAGGTGTGCCATCAATTCTACGTCTGTGTAATCTTTAGGGATAATTTAAAATAGTCTCTATAATGGTAAGTTCGCGATAATATGTGATAATTTTATGGAAACTTGTGGTAAGTTTGTATTAATTAGTGGTAATAGAGTGATAATAGGTGTTTATGATAACACGTGGTAAGTTTATGATAACAAGTGTTAATATAATATGATAATATTATTTTTGATTGGTAAGTTTGTAATAATTAGTGACTTTATTAATAACGAGACAAACCGTCGGGAAATATATATTTGAAAGTGTATATATATATATATATATATATGAATCTCACGAGGGTTGTGGTGAGTAAACAATGAATTTCAATGGTAAGTTGCGATAAGTGTTAATTTAGTGAATTGTTTTTACTTCTATATTCATCTTTTTTTTTTAACCATTTTTTCATTACAATTACCTCCATGTCTTATTTTTTTTAACTCTTTGTTTTTCTAATTAATTTTTCAAAATCATACGTCAAATTTCAGGTGTCTATATATATATAAAGACACGAATTTATATATCGAATATATATATATATATATATATATATATTTCTATATTCATCTTTTTTTTTAACCATTTTTTCATTACAATTACCTCCATGTCTTTGTTTTTCTAATTAATTTTTCAAAATCATACGTCAAATTTCACGTGTTATCATAACTCATGTTTCATTTTCAAAATATTATTTGCTAATATATTTTCTTTTTTTATAGATCATTTCTGACGACAATTTAAATATGGTATGTTTCTTCATATACTCTATTATATTTTTTTTAATCATGCAATATTCATTGCTTGCAAGAAAAAACTCTTGTTACAGTTTCAACGTAGAAGACATAGACGATCTTCTAATGCAAGACCAAACTCTTCGGCGTCACCGTCCGTTTCAGCTGCACCTTCCCATGCCCCTTCGCCTTGTACTGATATACCTTCACCGTTTCCATCAGTTGCACCTTCAGTTGTACCTTCAATGCAAGATTACACGTTGAAGGGGAAGATACGCGAGAGGTGATATCCCCTTGCGGAGATTCGTAAGTATTAAATTTTGAAATATTATCACAATTTATTAGTTTATTTAAAAATTTTTTTTACTAACCATTTTTTTTATTTCTAATTTTATGATAGATTCACAAATTCTGTGTATGTTATTCATGAGCTGAATAGAATCATTAACAACCATTGGGGAGGAGCATCGATGTCATACACAAGTACTCCAGATGATATCAAAGAGCTATGGTGGAGAGAATTCAAGGTAAATGAGGCCTCTAAGTTTAAATATACAATTCAGTGTATAATTTAAATATAACAAATTATTTTTTTTAGCGAAAGTTCAATTGGGATGAGACCGAGGAGCTTGAAATAAGAAGAATATTTTAAAAAAAATGTGGTCATCACATCCGAGGTGTACTGAATCACGCAAAAAAGAGCCGAAAGAAGCCATACTGCATCACCGAAGAAAATTGGCTCAACATTTTAAATTTCTGGGATTCCGATGAGAGCCAACGGAGGAGTGAGCAAAATAAAATAAATCGAGCTTATAATTCTGGGGAATCATCTGCTACTTATGCGGGAGGCTCAATCAATATTGATGAGCATAGAATTAGAATGATAATTTGGTTCAATTACCATTCTTTTGTATTTAATTCATTTATTTTTTCATTAATTCATCTAACGGTGTTTTGTTTTTAGACCAAGGAAATGGGATCACCGCCATCATTTAGAGAGACTTTCGCACGGACTTTTCAGAAAAAAGACAAGACCTGGAGTGGGGAGAGAGTTAGAACGGTTATGGTATGTAATTTCAAAATTTTAAATTGTTTTATAAAAACTTTTATTTGAACATATTATGCTCAATTTATCATCACAATATTATAATAAGAATTTAATAGATTTGTCTATTCCAATAATTTCTCAAATACTTAAATTGAACTTTTCATTTCAAATTCATATATATATATATTTTTCATTATAAAATAAATTTATAAAATACATAATATCAAATTTGTTACGTCCATTCCAAATGGTTGGTTCATTATGTCACGTATAGTATAATTTTTTCATTTATTCGATCTGTTATAGTTTCAAACTCGTAATAGTAGTCGAATTTTAATTTCAATTACAACACTCCTCATTATCTAAATATCATTTTAATGGATTAAGCAACAAAATATATAAATATAAGTATGTGTAATTTGAATTCCATAAGTGTATTAAATTTATAATATTTGATTGACAAAGATAGTTTTTGTGTTTTATTGCTTACTGTCAATCGCTTAATAAGAAATACAATTTTGTATTCTTACTTTATTTGTTAGATTTTTTAGAAAATTGTTCAACTGTTAATTGACACTTCTATTTTTCGTTGGATATTTTAGTATATTGTTATTTTATTTTTCTTCTAGTTTCTTATACGATAATGCAGGAGAAATATAACCAGCTTCTACTTAGAAATTCCAGTGGTAGTGATGATGCTGCAACGTCTGAGCCATCTGTTAATGATATGGCTTTATGGCTCGAGGCAACTGGTGGAGCAAAGAAGGAAGAGTACTTGGGATGGGCTCGTTGAGCAGAACTTGCAGACTCAGTGGTCTAATTTCTTCCGGCCAGACACCAGTAAGAGTAGAATTAATGCAAATGAACCAAGAGCTGAACCACATGAAGGAGCTGTTAGCACAAAAAGACAATGAACTTCAAGTCATGCGCGTAGAACAGCAGCGAAGAGACAATGAACTTCAAGCCATGCGCGTTGAACAGCAGCGAAGAGACAATGAATTTGAAGAGTTTCGCGCACAACAGAGGCTTATAATGCAGCATTTTCAACTAGTCTCCGCTTCAAGTTCGATTCCCCCTTCTCTATCTCCTCCAAATGATGGTGATGATGATTTTAACATATTTGGTGATGGTGATGGTGATGGTGGCGGTGACAGTAATGGTGATGGTGACGATGATGGTGATAATGTTTATTGAAACAATTTTTATTTCACGTTTATATTTAATTAGACTTCTCATTAGAATTTCATTTATACTTCTACAAATTCGATATTCTGTAACTTATTTAGTACTGTTTAATATTATTTCATGACGATTGTACTGTTTTTTTAATTATTATTTCATTCATACTACTAGATGGTCAGTTATTTGAATGAGTAGATACTGCATAAATTTCGTATTCATGGCTGTTCGATGGTACCCTGGATGATTTGTTGATGATGATGTTGGTGGTTTAGTTCATAAACTGGTTGGTTGAGACTATCAGGGAGGAATATGATATACATGGAAATTTGGTGCAAATATTAAACAAATTAAATCTTTTTGTCGCAAATTTCCTATATTCGTCGCTAAATTCGTCGCTGATTTTGACATTCGTTGCAAAATTTGTTGCTGAATTTTTAAGATTTCGTTGCAAAATTCATCGCAAAAGCCGTCGCTGATTTTGTCGCAGAATTGCGACAAATTATCTCACAAAGAAATTTTGTCGCAAATTGCGACGAAAATAATTTCGTCGCAGATTTTGTGACAAATTTTAGCAACAAAAAAACTATTGCTGGAAATTTGCAACGACAAAATTTGTCGCTAATTTGTGACAAAAAATATTCGTCGTTGTGTTGGTCGCAAAATTGCAACAAAAAATTTTTTGATGCTAATTTATCCGACGAATTTTCCGATAGAGAAATTTGAAACATACTATTTCGTCGCAAAATTGGTTGGAAAATTGCAACAAAAAATAATTGGTTGCTAATTTGTGCAACAATTTTTGCAACAAATATTTTATTGTTGAAAATTTTTCCGACAAAATGTTTCGTCGCAAATTTTGTCGGAAAATTGCAACTAAAAAGTTTTGGTTGCTAATGTTTGCGACAAATTTTGCGACGAAACCATAATCTGTCGCTAATTGGCGACAAATTTCATATTTTTTGTCGGAAAATTTTGCGACGAGTTATTAGCGACAAATTCTGTTTTGTCGAAAAATTGGTCGCTAAATAATTTAGCGACGAATATTTCTTAAATTTTCGTCGCAAAATTTGTGGCTAAATACAAGTTTTTTTGTAGTGTTTCCCAAAAATACTGTATAGTGAATAGCTTAAATATCGGTTGGTTGCTCCCACTAAACTTTATTAACCTTAATTTAAGTTCACCTACTAAATCTAAATTAATCAACTGCAACGTCGACTAGATGATAATTAATTCTTAATATGAATCAGAAATAAAAGTATGAATTTCTTCAAAGTAGTCAAGTATACACCATTTCTTATAAGATTTTGGAAAAAATAAATCTCAAACTCTGACATCGATTAATCGCTCCCACTAATATTTTTGTTAACCTTGATTTAAATTCACCAACTAAATCTGAGTTAAATAACTTCTACGTAGGACTGCCATTAATTAGCTCTAAGTTAGAACCATAAATGGAAGCCATGAAATTTTAACATAAAGTCCCTCTCCCATTTTAAATTTTATTATCGATTTTTAATTATTTAAATAAATAATTTTAACTTAATTGTATGTCTAGAATTAAATCTATATTTTATAAATAATTATAAAACAATTAATCATACACAATTAACTATGTGATCAAACATATGAAAAATAAAAGATTTTATTAACTAAAAGAAAATAAACAATATGTCACTTGCCCACAAAATAAAGTTAATTATTAATTCTCTCCCCAGTCAGCGCTCAGCACTCAGGTGCTGACTCAAGAACCGCGTGGTTGCTGAATCCCCTCGGGGAGTCACAACCACGCCAGGTTGTTGACTCATCATCCCGAGCTGACTCAGCAGCCACGAATGCTGCTGACTCGGCCTTAAGCTGAATGTGGAGAGGTTGAGTCTTCAGCCTGAACCTCTGCCGCCATGACTACTTCTGCAACAATGGCCTGCTACGGATTCTACCACATTACGTCCTTCTGGTGGCAATAGATGGCTCCTTGCCACCAAGGTGGTCTCTTTCCGCCTCCGAGGGCTGGAGAGAGTCCCTCAGTTGCGGGCAAAGCCCCCGACTAATCCTTTTTCCCTCATCGAGGAGAGAGGCGGCCATTGTTGTGACCCCCCCTGAGCTGTTGATAGTGAAGCCTGAAAGACTTAATTGAGGGCGTATACCATGATGGAAAACCATTGTAGTACCCTCAATCGGTGCCACCGCTTTTCCCCGCCGCCTGTATTGGCAACCCGTCCATAGTCGTCTCCTTCTCCTGTATTTGCATATCCTCGATTTGATTGTTTTCTCCCCGACCAGGATTGAGGACTGAGCATCCAATCAAAATGTAATTAAAATAATCAAAATTAAACCTATGGATTTAATTCAATTATACAATTATTATAATAATAACCAAATCAAATACATTAAAAATTGATAATTTATTGAACTAAATTAGACTATTAATATGGTTTGATTATCTAAATTAATCGAATTATTAAAATATATTAAAAAAATATATTAGAATAAATTTTGATAAATACTCTATATGTGTATGATTTATATAGAAGTTTTAACCCCAACGTGACAATAAATCAACCTGAGAAATAGATCAATTGTAGTAGAAAAAAATAAAAATAAAAATAAAATTGAATTATATTTATTACTCTGTACTCTCATTACCAGAGCAAACTGAAATCGAAATACCATATGCTAGACATTAGCGCAATGGCGGAGCCATATAGAAAGGAGGGTGGGCGATTACCCCCGCCAGATCAAAATAATTCCATTAATTTATACATGCCAAATAAATATTGCACTCATTCAATCCAAAATATTGCATCCACTAAAATCGTCAATCAACCCACGAACATGTCATCCTGTTCCATGAAAATATTTTGCCCTCTCTGCCCTTGGGTTCTAGATCCGAAACTACATTAGGGAGAAGGAGAACAAAAATAAAGAAGTTTGCTTATGATACAAATGTATAATCAATTAATCGCATCCATTTGTATTTGAAAAGTTCTTGAAAATTAAAAATTAAGATAAGTATTCAAAACACAATAATTACCTTTATTTCTAAATTCCATGATGGTGCTGTGCAAAAGGATAATATGGGAGTGAAATCGGAGCATGAAATTAGTAGTAAAGAGGAAGGAAAAATGAATGAAATGGGAGAGGAGAAAGAGATGATAAGTAAAAATCTAAATTTGGGAGGGAAAAAGTTATAAACCGAACTGAATATTGAAAATTTAGAATTAAAAATATAAAAATAAAAAATCTTTCATTAATCGTGCATTCTTCACTATATTAATTTTAGTTTTTAAATTTTTTCTCTTTTAGAATTTTTTTATTAATTATAATATTATAATAATATTTATATAAATAAAAATTATTTAAAAATTATATATAATATTTTAATTAATTCGGTTAATTTGATTTGAGTGAAATAAAAATGGTCAAAACTAATAATCGTCCAAATAAAAAAAATTAAAGTTTAATTTTATTCATAACTAATATGATTATTTAATAAACCATCCAACATATATAAACGGTTCAAAAAAATTATTTATTCACGACAACATAATAATGCCAAGGCGGTGGCAATTGAACCCATTCCTTCGTTCCGCCACCTGTTGTGGTGGTCTTGGCCACAACCACCTCCATTTGGCAGACATGATCGGATCTTGCAGAACCTGCAAGTTCCAATTCATTCGAATTTTGCAATCTGGCTTAACAACCTTTTTTATTTAAGACCTATTTTTATTAAAAACAAAAATCATTTTTTTAATCCAAAAATTATGGCTCTGATATCACTTGATGGATCTGAGATTAAAATGTTATGTCTAATTTATTCAAATAATTAGATTTGTAGCATATTAAAAACGATTTGAATGAAAAAAAAAAAACATTGTAAAACATGATTTTTGAAATATAAATCACAATAAAAAAAAAAAAGTAGAAATTGCAAACCTCAAACGATGATATATATTTCTTGATGCCTGTACCTACATTGAAGACCTCATACTTAGATCTTCTCCTCTAGGCACGAAGCACAGAGTGTAAATAAATAAATCAATCCCTTAGAATTCTAATGTGCCCCTATAACTCTTTTTTTTTTTTCAGCACCGGAATCCAAATTTTGCCTAACTAATCTGGTTTTAGTACTATAAAAGCTATTTTAAGAGTTTGCTCTTTCAAATATTTTTTTGTCATTTCCAAGAACTCAAATTCGAGACCACTCCTATAACTCTTTATATAGCTAAAACTAAAAAATAATTATGCTAGAGAAAATAATTAAAATTAAATAAATAATCATCTATAATAAATAGTTACCGGTATTTAACAATTTCAAAAATTACAACCTCATTTTATTATTTTTTTTTTTTTGAGATTGCAAATTAACCACCAGCTACTCTATATATTACTTTTCATTTCGAATTAATTTAACACCAATATAAATGGGCAAATAATAAAAAGCAATTGAGGTTTTAAAGTAAAAAGGAAACTAGAACAGATTTATTTTAGTTCCAAAGTAATTATAATACAATCTGTTAATCTGATAATTATATTAAAATTGTTTTAACTGTAATTAATTAAACTAAATAATTAAAATTACACTCAAAAATATCGTATTATTTAAAGAAGTCAATAAATAAATACCTTTTACTTTGTCCTTGATTTTTATGTATTCTTATCTACTGCCCTTCTATATGATACCCGTAATTAAGGTTAGAAAAATATATAAATAAATGTACTATCTCTTCTCAATTATTTAATATCTCAACTCTCTTGTCCAAAATATTGATTATCGGGATTGTCTTCCATTGGCTTATGGAACTTGACAAATTTAAAAATATTCGACTTGATACAAAATCGTATCACTATATTTGACTTTTGGATACTTGATTAGAACAATTCAACGTCGATTTCCAACACAATTGGCATAAATTCTATATGTGTATATATGTCACAACTAACAAGCACCATATATCTAATATATGAAACTCTTCCCCATAAAAGATGTCTTATCATAATATATCAAAATATACAACTTTGACTCTACAGGTTCATCTATATACACTCAAGATTAACAGCATATAAATTACATAAAGTCATAGAATATTAATTTCTACTTATAGTATATTTTAAAAAATTAGTTTATAAGTTATCTTCAATACTAACCATTTATACTAACCACTATTGAATTCCAAACTTGGGCCCTTTTTGATTATCATGATAAATTATATTCGGCAATTAGAAAACTCAAAAACTATAGATTAACCTTGATGAAGTGTCCACATTAATCAATCAATTATGAACTATTTATTTTAACTTGATGTAACCATGATTTATCTATTCTACATATGTTGTCTACTCAATCGCATATACAAGTTATACACATCGGCCATTGAACCTTATACATATATAAATAATATATAAAACTGTTTATCTACTTTAACTAAATACAAACATTATTCTGAAATATGTACTAAAAAAAAGAAAAAAACATTATCCTAAAATACAGAAATTAACTCAGTATTTTGGGTGTATAAAATAATAAAACCGATGAATAATTAGGATCAAAACCCAACAAAATTGTTCTTAAGAGAACAGTTTAGTAGTATAAACTCTCTTCCCAATTTGATGATTTCATATTCAAATGTTTGTACAACAAATTAAAAAAAAAAAAAAAAAAACCCAACAAGTGATTTGATCTGAGTTGACCTACTTGACCTTATTTGGCCCATTTAGCTCAAATGGGCCCTGTGGGGGCCCGCTTTACACTGAATCCTAGTCGCGTTGTCTGTTGTTTTAAGTTGTTGATTGTGGATGCTATGTGACGATGTTACAACATTATTTGCTGTTAGCTGTTGTGGTTATGTCTCTTTCTTGTCACATAATTGATGGTATACGTGTGGCCCATTTTAGTGTACATGTGATTTGATTTTACCCTTTCCCTCTTCTGCTTTCATATTTTATATTATACTATGTTATGCTATAAACTCGGGGATCGAACATGTGATATGATCTCTTATGCATATGATGTTGGTCGTATATCAATCACATTGATCTTGATTCTTATTAAAAAGCACTTTGACCGGGTTTGGGGCGACGCGTAGCGTGCTAGTTCTAGTGGAATTTGCAGTCCAGTTCCGTTACTTGATGTATGGTGTCGGGGACAAGCAGATGAGTATGGCTTGATGGGTTTAACGTAATAAATTTCTAAGATTTATACTTATGATTTGCAAAACCACATTAAAATGATTTTTTGAATCTATTTTTCTATTTATATGTTGCACCATACTTGTTATATCTTACTTAATTTTCACGATTTAACCCTTCATTTCCCCTTCCAGATCTTACGACGTGCATGGGAAGGAACTTTGGATAACACTTATATCCTCAGAGATGATTAGAGACCTAGGGAACATGTTGCCAAGTATTAGACATGTGAACACTTGCATGTTCTAGATTTGATCATTATATTACTCATGTTTCATGGATCATTTGTTTTGCATTAATGTATCTCTGGAATTTTGATAAACTTGATATGCGGAGGCTGATAGGTCCCGGTCAAAGCCTTGTGAAGATTTTTAAGGATAAGTTCTACTTAGAGTGAGAACAACTACGAGTAATTGATTCAGAATAAGTTGAAACTTTCATTGAATGACTAAAGAGTTTAAATAACATTCAACAGTAACAACCATTCCTAATTCTCGGATAACCAACTGAGAAATAGGATGACACTAATGACACTAGCCAGATTATTTAAAAGAAATAATAGTCACTAAATCACTACTCCTGCAAACTCGGTACTCGGTCTTCAAACTCAGTAACAGTATTGGACTTCTTCAGTGGCCCACGATGCATGGCACATGATGGCACTGTTGCATAACAATTCCCACGTTGCATTGCAAACCATTTTAAACCAAATATCTTGGATTCTTTTTAGGCACTCTTAATGATCTTCTCGGTGGTTTATCAATACCCCTCCCTTTGACTTGAACCTTGTCCTCAAGGTTAAGATTTATGAACCTGTTGTTAAATTCTTGACTGTTTTCCCATGTGGCATCTTCTGCAGGAAGTCGCTTCCATTTAATCAAGCTTTCTTCAACAAATTTGGACCCCTTTTGTATCCAACGACCATCTAAAATGGCTTCGGGTGTCAGTTCCAAATGCCCATCTTCTGCCACCGGAGGTAACTCAATAGTAGCAGTGATGACATCACCCACCTTCTTCTTTCATAAGGACACATGGAACACTGGATGAACTTGAGAATTTGGAGGAAATTTGAGCTTATAGGCGACCTTGCCAATTCGTTCTTCGATCTGATAGGGGCCGAAGAATCTACTAGCAAGCTTTTGTGGGCCCGTTTGAATGTGGATTGTTGTCGATCAGGTTGGAGCTTCAGAAACACAAATTCCCCAACTTGGTACTCCACATCCCGACGTTTAGCATCGGCTTGTTGCTTCATTCGATTGTTGGCTGCAAGCAAATTATTTTTAAGGTGGTGTAGCAAGACATCTCTCGAAGCTAACTCCTGGTCAACTTCATTTACCGGACAATTGCCTTCATGATAATGCGGAATCATGGGTGGCAGTCGACCATATAGATCTTGGAACGGAGTCATCCCAGCAGAGGCATGATAAGTTATGTTGTACCAAAACTCAGCCCATGGAAGGAATGAGTGCCATTTTCGGGGCTGTTGGTGAGCAAAACAACGAAGATACTGTTCAATACATCTGTTCACGACCTCTGTTTGCCCGTCAGTCTAGGGGTGGTATGCCGAGCTCATTTTTAACTGAGTTCCTGACATTTTAAAGAATTCTCGCTAGAAGTGACTGATAAATATTGGGTCTCGATCACTGATAATTGAATGAGGCATGCCATGTAGTTTCACCACTCCCTCAACAAATTTTTCGGCCACCACTTTTGCTGTGTAGGGATGAGAAACAGATAGGAAGTGAGTGAATTTACTCAGCCTGTCAACAATGACCAGGATTGTATTTTTGCCATTAGGAGGAAGTCCTTCGATGAAATACATGTCATCCCAAACCTAACATGGAATGGGAAGGGACTGTAAAAGACCCATTGGGGACAAGGTTTGGCTTTTAGCTAGTTGGCATACGTCACAAGCAACAACATAATTTTGCACCGTTTTATACATAGATGGCCAATAAAACTGTTGAGATAACCTTTTACACATTCGTGGGACACCAGAATGCCCACCCATTGGTGAATCGTGAAATTCTTTCAAGAGCTGTTGAATAACATTGGAGTTGGGAGACACTACTACACGATTCTTGAGACATACTAGCCCATTTTGCAAGTCATACGGGCTGCCCAGATTTTCAGTTGCCAACTTGTTGATTCGTTGCATGTATGGATCATCCTTAGCCTCATGCTGTTATGACTGATGACTCAGTAGGGACATGACTGGTGAATTGGACCCAAGAAAGTATGATGCGCTGGCTCCCAAGTTGTTGCAAGTATACAACTGCCGGAAGAAGAAGGAATGTGTGTATGCTGAAGTAGAATAACAGCCCAACAGAAGAATCTAATGGGTTAGAGGGTGTTAGAGGTGTATAAATGTAAAGGGAGGAAAATGAGAAAAGGGAGGAGGGAAAAATAGTAATTGTATCGGCTGCAAAGCAGGGCAGTCTTGCATCTTGCAGACTGAATTTTCTTTTGTAACTTGCTGATTGATCCATCAATGAAAGGGAGCATCTAATGCTCTGTTCTTTTCTAAGTATCCTTCCCTGTTTCTTAGCCTCGGTATAGTTTCTTTCACTTAGTGCATAACAATTTGGTTCGACCTGCTGGATCCTTCCGAACAAAGTGCATATGGAGTTTCCATGCCTCATACCAGAATGGAGTCTCAAATGGAGGCTGTTGAGAAGAGTGTAGCAGGCATTCTGGATGAACTACTCCACCAACGCTCATGACTAGACAAACTTGACACATTGGAGGAAATGATCTCGGCTTGGATGAAACGAAGGCCTACGGAGAAGGAAGACGTTTGTGCCTCCTCAGCCCCGGCAAGCGGAATCGCCACTAGTATAGCTACCTTGGTTGGAGGAGTCCCACCAAACGAAGTACACCCTGATTCGACCAACTCAATACCCGCTGCCGAACATTAATTATATGCGAAAAAGGTAGAACTTCCAAGCTTCGATGGAGATGACCCCGCAGCGTGGGTTACACGGGCTGAACAATATTTCCTCATCCATAAAACAAAGGAGGAGATGAAGGTGACCCTAGCTCTTGTTTGTATGGAAGGGGCTGCTCTCCATTAGGTTTGGTGGCTACACGAACAAAATCCGAAGATCACATGGCCAAAATTGACGGCGGAGCTGTTGGATCGCTTCGGCAGTGGACTGATCGTGAACCCCTACGAAGGGCTGGCTTCAACCAAACAAATCGCTGGAGTAAAAGATTACATCAACGAATTCGTAGCTCGAGTAGCGTTGGTGAAGGGCCTCAGCAACCAACTTTACCTGGGGATGTTTCTCAATGGATTCAAAGAAGAGATTAGGGTTTGGATTCGAACCCACGAAACCTTAAACTTGGTACAGACGATGAAGTTGGCACGGGAGATCGAGAGAGAATTGAGATTTATGGCGGGTGAGACGAGTACAAGTCGTAGACTTTGGCAATCGGGTTTGTTCGGAGCAAGCCATTCGGGTGGATCCGGAGCAAATCACTTTCGCCCCTTTCATAAACCCGACCCAAGACTACTTAACCACATTCACCACACTTCATCCTTATCAAAAGACCTAATTTCCCCTAGCCCTAACTTCGCCATTACTGATCGAAGCCACCTCCCTTCACCACACTTCCTTAACCCCTCTACAAATGCTCGAAACCCACAACCCAACCAACGATCTATGATCCCATCAGTTAACAGAGGAACTCGACAACTCTCCCATCACAACTACTTGGAGTTAAAGTCGAAGGGACTTTGCTTCAAATGTCGACAACCGTATCATCCTCTGCACAACTGTCCAAACAAAGAATTGCAAGCTTTGATACTGGGTAACGATGAAGAGCCCTCTCTCGGTTGTCAGCTAGAAGTCATGGACGAACTCAGCGAAGAAGCAACAGGACAAGATCATGAGGCTCAACTGGCAGTACTCGAGCTACCGTTGTTCTTTGTTGGAGGAATCAGTCGGCCAAAAATAATGAAAATGCCAGGTAACATCGATAGCACTAAACTAATAGTAATGGTAGATAATGGTGCTAGTCATAACTTCGTAGCTGAGGAGACAGTGCGAAGACTAGGATTTAGGGTAGAAGTTCTAATTGTTTCTTTGTGCGGTTGGGTGACAGTAGAAGAATGGGGTCATCAGGGGTCTGTCGAGGGCTGAAACTGGACTTAGGAGTAACCCAAATTATGGTCGACTGTTATGTTTTTCCCTTTGGTAGTGTTGACATAATCCTAGGGGTAGCCTGGCTAGAAACGTTTGGGGAAGTAAGGGTAAATTGGCAGAGTATGACCATGAAGTTTGCTGCGGAGGGTGCAACCATCTATCTAGAAAGAGATCCTTCCTTAATAAGGGTTCCGTCCTCACTACACTCCATAAGAAAATTGGTTGATGTGAATTTCGGGGTTTGGATTTGAGAGATGGCAGTTGATGAGGGTAGTAGCGAAAGAGCTCAACAACACCTTACTGATCTCCAACAGAAGCAGCTATCACATATACTGAGAGGGTATACAGAGGTCTTCGAAACTGGTTCAGAGTTGCCCCCTTCAAGACCTACGGATCATCAAATACCACTAAGGCCAGAAGTTGGAGCCATTAGTGTACGCCCCTACAGATATGGCTATCATCAGAAATCAGAGATTGAACGACTGGTTGCTGAAATGCTTGCAGCAGGAGTCATCAAGCCAAGCTCCAGTCCATTTTCAAGCCCTGTCCTCCTAGTGCGGAAGAAAGACGGCAGTTGGAGGTTCTGTGTTGATTATCGAGAGTTCAACAAGGCCACCATACTAGATAAGTACCCTATTCCCATGATTTATGAGCTACTTGATGAGCTAGGAGGAGCTACTTATTTCTCTAAACTTGACCTACAATCTGGATATCATCAAATATATGTGAATGAATCGGATAACTTAAAAATAGCCTTTCGCACACACTCTGGGCACTATGAATTCGTTGTGATGCCTTTTGGATTGATGAATGCCCCGACAACTTTCCAAGCTACAATGAACAATATCTTCCGCCCTCATTTACGAAAATTTATCATTATATTTTTTAATGATATATTAGTCTATAGCAAGACTAGGAAGGAACAATTGACCCATTTAGAATGCACCCTAAAGGTTATGGAGGATAACAAATTAGTGGTGAACCGCAAGAAGTATCATTTTGGATGCCAAGTTGTAGAATATTTAGGACATTTGATTTCAGCCAATGGGGTAAGAATGGACCCCATAAAAGTCAAGTGTATCATGAATTGGCCAAGACCACAATCCACAAAAGAAGTGCGCAGATTCTTGGGACTTACAGGGTATTATAGGCGGTTTGTGCATGATTACAGCAAGATAGCAAGATGCCTTATGGATTTGTTAAAGAAGGCGGTCCAACCACACTTCACTTTGTCTCAAGAAACTCAAACGGCCTTTAAAACTCTGCAGACAACAATGGTTAATGCCCCTGTCCTCACTGTGCTTGATTTCAACCAACCATTTGTAGTGGAGTGTGATGCCTCAGGTCGTGGAGTGGGGGCTGTCTTGATGCAGGACAGAAGGCTTGTGGCTTATTTTAGTAAAGCCCTAGCTGAAAGGTCGTTATCCAAGTCCGCCTATAACAAGGAGTTGATGGCCGTTGTGCTGGCTGTGCAACATTGGTGGCCCTACTTAATAGGTAGGCATTTTCAAGTCCGGACTGACCAAAAAAGTCTGCGACACATGCTAGAGCAGCAGATTATCACTCCTGCACAACAAGATTGGATTTCTAAACTACTTGGCTATGATTTCGAAGTAGTGTATAAACCGGGAATTTCCAACCGTGTAGCTGATGCGCTGTCCAGGATGAATGAGGCTATTTGCAATGCCATTTCATGGCAGCAGTGGGTGGAATGGGAGGAGCTTGAGAAGGATAAAGTCAAGGATCCCAAACTCTCAAAAATTAAGCAACAATTGGAACAAGAACCAGATGGACAGCCACCCTACTCTCTAAAAAATGGTAGGCTCTTGTACAAGGATAGAATTGTGATTCCAATAACCTCGAAATTGATTCCCTTGCTTCTAGCGGAATTTCACGAAACTCCAGGGGCTGGTCATGCCGGGGCTCTGAGGACCTATCGGAGAATTGCAGCCAATGTTTATTGGCAAGGCATAATGAAGACGGTCCTAAAATTTGTAGTTGCTTGCCTAACTTGTCAGCAGCATAAGTATGAAGCCAAAGTTCCAGCTAGACTGTTACAACCTCTACCAATTCCGACAATGGTATAGGAAGACATAGCAATGGATTTCATAAATGGGTTACCACGTTCGCAAGGGATGGACTACATTTTGGTTGTGGTAGATAGGCTCTCTAAAATACCGTCAAAACAGTGGCTGAATCCTTCATTCGTGAAATAGTTCGACTGTATGGGGTTCCACGATCAATAGTGAGTGATAGGGATCCCTTATTCCTAAGCAACTTCTGAGCTGAATTATTTCGTTTACAAGGAACTAAGCTAAAAATGAGTAGCGCTTACCATCCCGAGACAGATGGGCAAACTAAGATCTTAAACAAAGGGTTGGAGACTTACTTACGGTGCTTCTCTTCAGAGCAACCAAAAGGGTGGGCAAAGTGGCTACCATGGGCAAAGTTTTGTTACAACACCAATTACCACACCGCTGCTGGTATGACCCCGTTTCAAGTGGTTTATGGAAAACTACCTCCTACAATCCAAAGATTTTTATCGGGGGAAACTATGGCGAAATTAGTGGCAAGGGAGTTGCTAGATCGAGATGAGATATGGCGTCAACTACAATACAACTTAAGAAGAACTCAACAAAGGATGGTCAAGACAGCAAATGCTCATTGGAGGGAAGTCCATTATGATGTTGGTGATAAGGTTCTTTTGAAGCTAAGACCTCATAGACAAACCTCAGTTCGTTGTAGCATTCCTTCTAAGTTGGCAGCTCGGTATTATGGCCCTTTTGTGGTTCTTTAGAAGGTTGGGCAGGTAGCTTACAAGCTACAGTTACCTGAAAATGCTAGAATACACCCAATCTTTCATGTTTCCCAACTGAAGAAGGTTATTGGGGACCATATGGCAGTCACGGAATTGCCAATTTCCCTTGAGACTGACTACATCCCATGTGAACCTGAAGAATTGCTTGATCAACGCATAATCAAAAAGAAAGGAAGGACAATACAGCAATTTTTGATCCGCCGGAAAGAAGGTTCAGTGGAAGAAGCAACATGGATGGATCAAGCTGACCTCAAAGTACAGTTCCCTAGTTTCAGCCTTGAGGACAAGGCTGTAGTTTTAGAAGAGGGCAATGTTATGACTGATGACTCAGCAGGGGACGTGGCTGGTGAATTGGACCGAAGAAAGCATAATGCGCTGGCTCCCAAGTTGTTGTAAGTATACAACCGCCGGAAGAAGAAGGAATGTGTGTATGCTGAAGTAGAATAACAGCCCAACAGAAGAATCTAATGGGTTAGAGGATGTTAGAGGTGTATAAATGTAAAGGGAGGAAAATGAGAAAAGGGAGGAGGGAAAAATAGTAATTGTATCGACTGCAAAGCATGGCAGTCTTGCATCTTGCAGACTGAATTTCCTTTTGTAACTTGCTGATTGATCCATCAATGAAAGGGAGCATCTAATGCTCTATTCTTTTCTGAGTATCCTTCCCTGTTTCTAAGCCCCAGTATAGTTTCTTTCACTTAGTGCATAACACATGCTTTATGGTATCCCATAATGACGAATTAGACACAAATAAAGTGTCCAAGCTCGGGCTGTTTGTGACTCATGACAAAGCATCAGCTGCGTTGTTGTCTTTTACCAGCTTATATCTGATCTCATAATCATACCCTAACAATTTGGATACCCATCTCTACTGCTTCGGTATCGTGATGCGCTACTCCAACAAGTACTTGAGACTCTTCTGGTCTGTTTCAATGTAGAATCTCCACCCGAGCAAATAAGGTTGCCATGTTCGAATTGCTTGAATGATGGCTAACATCTCTTTCTCACAAATTGATAGCAACAGCTTGGTGTTGCCTAGGGCCTGGCTCATGAATGCAATTGGTTTCCTGTTTTGACTCAAGACAACTCCAATACCATAATCAAATGCATCAAATTCAATGACAAAAAATTCATCAAAATTAGGCAATGCTAGTGTTGGCATTGTAGTCATGGCCCGTTTGAGTTCTTGGAAAGCATTTTCAGCGTCATCATTCCAGCCGAAGTGTCCCTTTTTAACAAGTTGGTGAGAGGCCGGGCTATGACGCCAAAATTGCGAATGAATTTTCTGTAGTAACCTGTTAAGCCTAAAAAACCACGCAACTCAGAGACATTAGTAGGCTTAGACCAATTTATCATAGTTGAAATCTTCTTTTGGTCGACCTTAACTCCTTGAGGAGTCACAATATGCCCCAAGTACTCTAGTTCTTGCAAGCCAAATGCACATTTGCTACTTTTAACAAAGAATTCATGTTGCCTTAATATTCGTAAAGCTGTTTCAACATGTTCAAGATGCATGTTCCAATTGGGACTATTGATCAAAATGTCATCAAAGAAAACTAGAATGAATCTACGAAGATGAGGGCGAAAGATTGCATTCATAATGGCTTAAAAGTAGGCCAAAAGGCATAACTAAATATTCATAATGGCCACTATGGGTACGAAAAGCTGTTTTATGAATATCATTATGATATATTCATACCTGATGGTAACCTGCCCTTAGATCTAGTTTGGTGAAATAAGTAGCTCCATAGAGTTCATCTAACAATAGGGATCGAAAATTTATCTCTAATGGTTATAGCATTTAGGGCTCGATAATCGGTGCAAAACCGCCAAAACCCATCTTTTTTTTTAACCAGTAGAACAGGGGATGAAAATGGACTAGTACTTGATCTAATTAGCCCCAATTTTAACATATCATGAACTTGTTTTGCAATTTCAGCCTTTGAAAATAGGCATACCTGTATGGCCGCACATTAACAGGTTCAACACCATCTTTTAGATTGATGTGGTGATCAATTTCCCGTGGAGGAGGCAATTGGGTGGGCTCATGAAAGACATCTTCAAATTTTTCCAGTAGATGTTGCATCTCGAGTTTTAGTTGTTGTGTTGTGGCATCAAGTTCAGGTTGAAAAGAGATAGCAAACATGGACCCTTGTTGTCGGCTTTCTTTGATAATGGCTTTCATTGAAACCGTTTGGATGGGTTGTGCTCCCATTCCTTGCAATTTTCGGTGTTGGTTGTTCCACTAGATTCCATGGTGAGACTTTTCCAATTGCATATCACTGTGCCCGACTGCTCTAACCAACTAACACCAAAAGTCCAATCCCATTAATGGTAAGGCATATAAAATCAGGACAAAAGGGGTACCTTGAACATCAATAGGAACATTATCAAATCTGCCCTGGCACTTTAATGGGTTTTCGTTAGCCACCTTAACATCAAACGGGTCTGTGGCCATTACTAGGAGTTGCAGCAGATTAGTCGTTTTCTTGTTGATAAAATTATGGGTCGACCCGCTATCAATTAACACCACCACTGCTCGTTGTCCGATTGTTGCCATCACCCTCATTGTTTATGAGATGACCATCCTGTGAGTACATGTAGGGAGATCTCAGGCTGCGGTTCCATATCCTCACTTTTTGCTTCATCATTGGAGTCTTCGCTAATGCCTTCCAAGAGTAAGAGTTGAGGATCCTTACACCTATGTCCTGGTGTGAATTTTTCATCACAGTTAAAACATAGACCTTGAGCTCGTTTATGTTGTATTTCATCCCAGGTGAGCTTTTTCATCGGGATGGTTGGTTTGGATTTTGTTGGGGACTGACTGTCGACAATGAATTTGGTGAGGGGCCGGATCACTCTCCTTTGGCGTAACAGCTGCTCATCTCGCATCCTTGCTAGGCTAATGATGTCTTTCAGCGTTTTAGGCTTAAACATCCTGATGCCATCAGCTATTTCAACCTTGAGTCCTCCCATGAACGTTCCGACCAACGCCCTTTGCGTCCACCCTTGCACACGATTGCCTAGCCTTTCAAACTCCCACTGATAATCACATAAAGATCCATCCTGCCTGATTTTTTATAATGCCTCATCAAAGTCCTCACATTCAGTCGGACCAAAACGGGACCATAGCTCTTCCGCAAAGATGCCCCACGACACTTCCTTTCCTTCCTCATGGTAGGCTCTGCGTAACCACTGCCACCATTGATTTGCTTCCCCTTCCAAATGGAAGGACGCCAAAGATACTTTATGTGCTTCTAAAGTACCTTGGTATTCAAAGAAATGATCCACATGCATGAACCATTATGTTGGGTTATCCCTTGAATATTTGGGAAATTCAAGTTTAGTCAACTTTGAGAAGAACATTGGCTGCTTGCCCTCCATCTGTTCCTGAGCTATTCCATTAAAGGATTGACCGTTAAGATCATTGGAACTGCTCAGAGTAACCTCAGGCCGTGTGGTGAGAATGTCAGACATCTTGCTAATCACGGTTTCAATCTGCCGTAGTTTATCACTGACACCCGTCTCCATCCTACTGAAGTTAGATTGGAGCTTGCCCAGGCTAGCCTCTAAGTTTTCAATCCTCTCTTTGTTGGTTGACATTTAACCAGGCTCTAATACTAATGATAGGTCCCAATCAAAGCCTTGTGAAGATTTTTAAGGATAAGTTCTACTTAGGGTGAGAACAACCATAAGTAAATGATTCAGAATAAACTTGAAACTTTTATTAAATGATTGAAGAGTTTAAATAACATTCAACAGTAACAACCATTCCTAATTCTCAGGTAACCAACTAAGAAATAGGATGACACTAATGACAGTAACAGCTAATAGCAACATTATAGCCAGATTATTTAAAAGAAATAACAATCACTAAATCACCACTCCTGTAAACTCGGTCTTCAAACTCAGTAATAGTTCTGGACTTCTTCAGCAGCCACGATGCATGGCACATGATGGCACTGTTTGTCATGCCCCGATCCTCGGATCGACCACGCAACAGCCGCCACGTTGTCTCGATACACAGGTAGAACCTCCCCATATATCAGGACTCCGCAAGGCTACAATCAGCACAAGAACTCTCCAATACACAAATCCATCAGAAATAGGAAAATCATATAACAATATACATGCAAAGGATTCATCTGATCCATCCCTGTACACACTAGCATGCGTCGATACACAAATGGGATGGGGGTTCCTATACATGCACGCATGCAAAATTGGCTATCCCAGCCGTTCCAGAATTTTCAACACAAATAAAACATTTAAAATACAAGAAATCTCAAATCATAGTCGCAAGATTTTACTAACACTCGCCTGAAAAAACGAGTTAGCGTCAGTAAAATCCAAACGATATGAGATGTACAGAACTTTATAAAATCAAAAGAAAGCAACGAATCCCAATATTTCAAATCAAATGTCCCATTTGAACAATAAGTTTAGCAAAAATAGAATTTAAAAGAAAATAACAAGTTCCAAACAAACTTCAATTACAAACTAAGGATTCCATCAATACTTGCTCCTATATATGAAACAAGTATTGATTTAATCCATACCAAAAGAATTATATAAGTCTTCCCTTCCATGGTTCTAGGAACTATAATTCCCCAAAAAATTTCTACCTTTGCTAGATACATATACAAAGCAGCAAAAATCCTTCGCAAAGCTCCCACGTGCAGTCTCCGAACTAAATATTCTCTGAAAAATATTAAGAGAGGGGTGAGTATTAAGAAATACTCAGTAAGTGGAGTGCAATGATGTGATTGTGCTCATAAATAAGGGGTAAATATGGGACAGTCAAAACATATATCAAAATCACACTTTATATATGGAAAAACATTTCTATAATTCAATCAATCCGTAAAGCATGCATCCGTATTGATCATTTTATCAGAAAGTCCTAGGGGCCCATCAAAAGCATTCCCGTCTTAGGTTGGCCGAACCTAAACGACAGTCCACCAAGAGTTTTTTTACATCTAATGTTTCAAAACATGCCCCCTTCCTTGGCGTTGGCTCGTACCTCACCGAGATGTAAATCAGATATAGCACGATTTCGGCAGAGGGAGGGACGTCTAACTCCCCCGCACATCCAACCCCAACCACGCAACCCCATCAGGTCGCTCCATGGTGGGAATGACTATAGCCATTAACTACCAGCATCTTTCATTTCTCAAATACCTCATTTCACAAACCATGTGCCATAATTTCCAACAAATAATCATAAATTTCTTACCATAACAATTCATAAAGTAACATCAATTAACATATGACACACATGCATTCATAAACACAGTGGATGCATTCATATTTCACAATACAGTTCAAACATCCCACAATCACAAAATAATTTATATAAAACATGTGAAAATTTTACAAAATCATTTATAAAACAAATTTTAAAACAAGTTTCTCATTTAAGAACAAAATGAACCGTCCACTCACCTCTAGGAGGGTATTCACTCCCTATTTTCATTTGCTTTCTAAAATGACTCCTTTCAAGTCTCCAAAAGGTCCACCTAGACCAATAATTCACAATTTCAATTTAAACTCCAAGGAAAACTAATCTCATCAACCTAATAAGTTTCTAATTTCATCTAACACGTTCCTTCCATATTAATCGATCTAAATTCACGTAGAAGTTAGAATTAACCCTAGAAATCACATATCAAACTTCAAAAAAAATGCATTCTCTTCAAATTCCATATATTTTCAGAACATATATAAGATATCTCATTCTAAATTTAGCCTAAATCCGCTCAGTTATTGCATACATCAAAAAATTCCTCAGCTAGAGTTTTCGCAGCTCGTAACCCTAATGTCCATGCGTCTACAATTCAGTCTGGGCTTGTAGTACTTTTAGACTGACACAAAATTCAATAATTAGGCTTAAATTACCAAGAGAATCAAAACCCCTAACCTATTGATCAAAAATCAACCCTTACCTATGTAGTGGAAGAGTCGCGGTCTAGGGTTCTCGGATACCTCTCGCCATTGTTAGCTTGGGCCTTCTGCGAAGGTTGCAGAAGGGTGGAGCTCACAGGGTGCAGCGCGTGCGAGTAGGAGAGAAATCGAGGCTGTCGCGTGCTCGCGGGAGGGAAGCTATCACGCGCGAGCAAGCAAGGAGGAAAGCTGCCGCGCGCGAGCGAGTAAGCAAGGAGAGAACTGTCGCGCGCGCGGGAGAGAAACGGAGC
Organism: Dillenia suffruticosa; assembly: GCA_033439265.1. Classification (NCBI taxonomy): domain Eukaryota; kingdom Viridiplantae; phylum Streptophyta; class Magnoliopsida; order Dilleniales; family Dilleniaceae; genus Dillenia; species Dillenia suffruticosa. The sequence continues at coordinate 12,826,621 of JAVTVX010000019.1, forward strand.
ACAGCACAAAATCGAGAGAGCAAGAGAGATGATAGAGAGACAGAGCGATGGAGAGAGAGACGGTGAGCGGTGGACAAAAGGGGCAAAGGACGGCGGAGATGGTGGAGGTGGTGGCGGAGAGGCGACGGGAGTGAGAGGGATTCGGGAGAGAGAGAGAATGAGATAGTGAGAGACGGAAGGAAGAGAGAGAGAAATTAGCGCTTTTTGTCCTAATTTCACTCTTGGGGAGAGGCAGCGTTTTGGTCCAAAACGCTGTATTTCCTTTTTTTTTTTTTTTTTTTTTGGTATTACACTGTTGTATAACAATTCCCACGTTGCATTGCAAACCATTTTAAACCAAATATCTTGGATTCTTTTTAGGCACTCTTAATGATCTTCTCGGTGGTTTATCCGAGGCATGCGTACATACATGATAGCCATCCCCTTACTTTTGTGGGAATTCGTTCCATTATCTTTGGTAGAGATGTTTAAAGAAAGAGTAAGAATTTTTATTTTATTTTATTTTATTTTTTTAACTTACAAGATGTTTAACTATAATATTTAGATACAACTTACGAAAAGAGAATTTTCTAAAATTTTGTGATTTCTGTAAATGTGCTTTCATATTTTTCTAATTTCACCCTTAAAATTCTACAATTTCATTTACAAAATTTTCAAAGAAAATTATGGGTTTTAAGATAGAGTTATGTAATTCAAAGAATAATTATGGAAAAAGAAGTGTCGCAATAGTCCAATTCTAATATTATTTTATTTTCCTTGAGCTTAAAATTCTATAACGTTAAGATATGTAATTTTCGTAAACAAAAATTGAAAATTGAAATAGAACGATGAAAATAATTGTGAGACAAAGTATATCATAGAATTCCATCCATCTAGTTTATTTTTCGTACTTTTATCATTAAAATTGCAAAACTTAATATTCACAAATAATTTAACGGATAGTGTCATTAAAATATTGAGAAATGACTATTTTCAGACAAAGCTGAAAGTTATGGAATCTTAACGGTGGGTGAAGCTAGGGAAATAACATCAAGCAAAACCCTTAAAACATGTTGTTTTTTCTGTAATTAATTTAGTGAAATTGTATAATGTTATTTCGAATTTCCTTACTTTTGTTTGAAAATTCCGTAAGTTATAGAATTTTATGGGTAAAATTAAGGAAAAATTGAAATATATCATTTGGAGGAGCTGATTGGCTTTTGTTTTGATATCTATTTTCTATTCAATATTATCATGCCAAATGAGAGTCAAGAGGGTCGAAGACCTGCGTGATTACTGATCTGAGTTGTCAACAACAGAAGAAAGAGGTGATGCTATCATCTATAAATCACCAAACAATCTGCAGTAAGGAGAGGTATTCTTTTCTTCATTTCAAAATTTAGAACTTTACTCGAGAAAAACAGCAACAATAAGTAAGGAAAGCAAGAAAAGGTACATAAACCTTAAAGAACCTCAGCATGATTCACTGATGAGGTCGATAAGAATCTCGAGAAGCTGTTCCTAAGTTGATCAGCTAAATCTCTCCGGTTTGATTTCTTCAGACATTTTAACACTAAATAGTAGACGGTCATGTCAGGCTGAAGACCCTTCTCCATCATTTCAATTAGAACATTTTGAGCAACAACCACCCTACCACTCTTCCGATGAAGGTTCACGAGCAAACTGTATGTTGCATTACTCGACATCTTAAATTTAGTACAAGACCTAACTACATAGTCATGAGCCTTTTCATATTGATCAGAATCCAAATAAGCCTTAATCAAAGCAGCATGCGTAGCAGGCCGAGGCTCCAGGCCGAGGCTCTCCATCCTATCAACAAGGGTTATTGCCATTTCCAAATTTCCAAGCTGACATGAGTAACAAACAAGTATTTCAAGGGTAATCGAATCAGGGGGGCAACCCTTTTGTTCCATCTTTTCAAACAAATGGTAAGCTTGGGAACTCAATCCATGCTTGCACAAACCACTAAGAATGTAATTGAAACTAGTTGAATCAGTATGACATCCCACATGCCCAATTTGATCAATTACATTCATTGCCCCTTCAAAATCAGAGTTTTGGCATTTCGCCCGGATCAGGATATTGTAATACGAAGTCTTCCTTTGGGTAATCTGAATCACAAACTCAGCTAAATCAAACAAGTTCAAACCAGCAAGCATTTTGATTAAACCATAAATGCCTGAATTACAGCATGATCCTCCTACCTTGTTTAACAGCTCCACTAATCCTACAATGTCGGACCTGGAACAGGAAATATCCAAGAACCTAAATGCTTTCTCCGTAAGACAAATACCTTCGGACTTGAATTCATTCAAAAGACAAAGCATCGAATCATAGTCATCCAAACAACCGCAGTTACTTATAATCAAACTACAAACATCGGAGTTACGTCGAAGGTTGGGATGTGAATTTTGAATCCAACCGAAGAATCGCAACCCAGAAACCCTATCACGATTTAAAACGTCAAATATTTCGCAAATTAATCCAGCAGATAAATTCGCATTCAGTGAATTCAACTTAAACCCTAATTCAGTATCTTTACCCTTAATCGCCTCAATGACTTCTTTGCATTGGGAATTCAATCTGGGACTTTGAAACCCTCGATCGCTGATCTTCTTCTTCTGGTCAAATGCACAATTTTCAGTCGAAAACAATCGAAACACAATGCGAGGTTGAAAAGCAAGACCGAATACATAGAACTCTGGTGGTTTAGGAAAGAGAGAAATTGGGGATGAAGAGAGGTACGATTTTAGGGTTTTGGGAGATTTTGAGGAAGAAGAGAAGAGGAAGCAGAGATGGGTAAGGTTTGAGACAGGCCTGAGCTTCGTGTGTATGTTTGACATAACCCTCTCTCTCTCTCTCTCTCTCTCTCTCTCTCTCTCTTTCTTTCTCTCCGGGCACGGAGGATGAGCCTAAATGCTACCAGATAGAAATCAAAAAAATTTGATGACTTGTTGGCATTAATAAAAAGGAGAAAAGAAAAATGAGAACGTAGAATTAAATAGCGTTAACGAGCAGGAGTTTTCGTTTTTAACATTTGGTTAGGAGAACAGCAGGCTTTTTAACTCCGTTTCATTTTTTTTTTTAACTTTCATTTTTTTTAAAACAAGCTCTATCGATATTTGAATTCCATTTAATTAATTCAATATGATTATTGTAATGATCGTTAAAGAATTAGATCTCTCAGATTTTTTTTTCTCTATTTTCAAAATTAATATCCGAAATCTTTAATTAAGAAAATATAATACCCGACTATTCAACTTAGAGATTTCTACCCTTAATTGTTTCTAATAAAATTAAGAACAATTAAGAACAATTAAGGAAACAAATAGGTATTCAAATATGGACCTAATATTATATACCAATAGAGTCATTCTTCCTGATAGCGATCTTAGCGGCCCCACATCGTTCTTCGTTCCGCTTGAACTCGCCATCTATGGCTAATCCAATACACTCCCTACTCCCTCTCTTCTTCCTCTTCTAAGGGTCAGCAGGAGTGTGAGGAAAGAGTGAATTAGGGTTTTGGGAAGCCAGAGAAATTGGAGAAGAGAGAATGGACATCTCTTTGGCAGTGAGAGAAAGAAAGAGAGAGATTATTTGTTCTCCGGTTGGGCAAATCGGCTTTTTCGATCACTCCGAGAGCAAGTAAAAATGAGACAATCCCACCCAAAACCATGCCTTCAATGGTTTAAACAAAATCGAAACTTCAAATTCTTTCTCTGATTATAGCGGTGGCTTCATTATTTTTATCCGCTCATTCCTCCAAATCTAATAAAATTATATGTATAATAAAGGCAAAAAAAAAAAAAAAAAAAAAAGTGTTTGGGAATCGGAGAGAAAAAAGGAAAAAATTATATTTAAAAACATACTCATTTTACCTTTATATTCCTTAAGTTTTTTTTTTTTTTTTTTTTTTTTTGCTACGAAGTAAAATACTCAAAAGTTTATTGCAATATGAGCTACGATTACAACGAGGAAAGATTTTAGACCATCGTTTAAGTAATGTACTATTTTAGAATCACAATGAGACCATTTTAACGGTGACCAATCAAGATTCAAGAATCACAAAAAGACTTCTATTAATTTCGTTGTGCTAAACAACAATATGGATCTACTTAGTTTCACATAAGTTTATAAATCCTAATCCAAAAGTGGTTCCATCAATTTAATTGTAATGAACAAAAACTAAAAATTCAAGCATCTATTTAACAGTAACCAATTCCAGAATTCAAATTAAGTTTTTAATTTCAAAAATATTTCCATCATCTCATAGCATATTGATATTGATATTTAAGAATGAAACTAAAAAAGAGTCATCAATTTATCCAAAATATTTTTGCGTTTGTTTAAAATGGGAACCCAAAATAAGTTCTTGCCTTTTGAGGATTTTTAATAAGAAAGAAATAGCAAACATCAATCGGTTTTCTCCAATTCCAATCGCAATCACCTTATTTAAAATCTCTTTTTTTGCATACACTCTTGCTCTAGAATTGTAGACAATCTAATTTTGCTCTCTAATTGCCTCAAAAACATTGTCAAAAACAGATTTTAGAACCTCAAGCTCTTTGTTATTCGAGATCTTTCTTTTTCTTCTCTTGTGAATTTGTTGTACCTTGAGAATGTTTTTTATCACTATATTTTGAATGTTGTGCATCAAAATTATTAGTTGAATAGCTAAAATTTTCTAAACTTATCTCATTTTTAGATATCATCCGGTCAATTTCAATCAATTTTGAGACTGTACTGCATTTGTTTCGTTCATCCAACACTTTTTTATCTTGATTTCTTGTTGCATTATTAGTAGACATCTTGAAATATATATATATATATATATATATGACTTCTATCAATTGCACCCAAACAATTTTGACAATTATGTACTGTATTAAAATTTATGATTATTTGTACTTTATAATTAAAATAAAAAATTGTTACGTAAGTGAAATCATTTTGAAATATGAATAAATATTTCATTGTTAAGTATTTCAGGAGGAATTTATTCTCCAGTACGTTGGTGAAAAACTGATCTTCCAATCCAATGCATTTTGTGGTGAAATTTAAAATGTTTAATATAATTTTTTCTAGGAAAAAAGAAAAATTAAAGACACCGTATGAAAGGTGTAAAGTGCCGGTGGGAGGCAAGGGATGGTTGGAACCCACTATTTTTAATGCCTTTCACATTTTCTCTCCAAAAGAAAGCGCGCTCGCTCGCTCGCTCTCTCTCTCTCTCTCTCCCTCTCTCTCTCTCTCTCTCTCTCTCTCTCTCTCTCTCTCTCATCAAGAACCGGCTCGACCCAAAGGAGCTTTGACCAAAGCGTCAACGCCTTCCTTTCAAACTTTGTCATTTCTAATTCTTCATGCCTATTGTGTCAAAGTCTCTCTCTCTCTCTCTCTCTCTCTCTCTCTCTCTAAGCTCCATTAATCTAAAGCTAAATGTTGGTTTGCTTTAATTTTAATAACAATCTTTTTGTTGTTCCCACGAAATAATAAAAAATTTCAATGCCCCTGGAAAACAACACTTTTCACTTTTTGAGAAATTCTTTTAGGTTAAGCTCACTCTATCTCCCTTAGGGTTCCTGTAGAGAGAGAGAGAGAGAGAGAGAGAGAGAGAGAGAGAGAGAGAGAGAGAGGATAACTTCCCTTCCCCAATCGAATTGCAATTTGGTTGGTGCAGCGTGCCGTAGATAGTGATGGTGAGGCGACACGGTTGGCAGCTTCCCGCTCATACCTTTCAGGTACCCAACACTTGACCTATCTCTATTTGTTCATTGTTTAAGTAACTTGCAATTTCTTTGGAAATTTTCCAAATTGAGCATTAAAGCCAAGTTTTCAATTTTAATTTGGAGGTTGTGACGATTTAAGTAAGGTTTTCCTATTAGCGGAACTTACTTAAATACTACTGTTACTAGTGATTAACCAACTTAGGGTTACGTTGTAACCAAATTTGGTGGGGGAGGAAAGGCAGCAGATAATTGTTTCGTTACTGGCAAGATGATTTAATTAGACTATTATTTTCCTCTCAAGCAGGATTTAAGGTATTATTATGTAAAATCTTCTTAATTTGTTTAGTTTTTGGGAGTTGGGGGGAAGCTTTCTGGGAAATTTTCAGTTGAACCCTTTAAATTACCCTGTAAGACCTTGGAGGAGTGGTCAAGAAGTTTGGCTGAAAACAAGGCAAGATGAAGGAAGAAGACACGTATATAGGGGGGACTTGTAAAGAGTACTACTATAAATCTCTTTTAACAATTCTATCTCTGGTTGCATAATGGATTCAATGGGAATTTATTTATTTTTGGCTCGGATATACCCAGTTTATAAAGATGGGAAAGTTTCAAGGGGTTCTGTCTAGAGGGTGGGGAATAGGAAATAAATCTCTTGGTGAATTTATTAATTTAGAGATTTATGGTGGAGGTGTCTTTTTGTGGAGAAATGTAAATAGGGCAAAGTATGGGGAGGATGTTGGTTGGTGATGACCGAGAAGTTGCTAACCTCTTAGAGCAAGCAAACACAAACGGCAAAGTATATAGATAAATAGACAAGCAAAATAAGATTTACATAGTTCGGCTATGTAGTTTACGTCCACAGGTGGAGTGATCAGTTAATTCACTATATTGAAGATAGGTACAAAGGATGGAAAAATTGTTGCACTGCTACCAAAAACCCCAATACACTCAAAACTCAAAGAGCTAAATAAACTGAAACACTAAAGGGGTACAAAAGACATATAAAAACCCATGGCTCCACCCCTTAGCCCCGCCACACAATATATCCCCTATAGTTGAGGCATCCATATAAATTCAAGATCTAAATATAACGCCTCCTATAAGGTGATGGTATGCAGTCAGATACATAAAAGGTGGCGAAGATCATTGCAGAAGTAATTTTAAGGTAGGGATGGAAGAGAGTTTCTATTTGGTATGATTTCTATTGCGGTTCTATGTCTCTAAACTACTGTTTAAAACTGGTGGAGACAAAGAGATATTCATTGGTTTGCTGGTGTTGGTCATTTAATAAAGGACTCATCCCGTGCAAAAAGTGCTCTCTGGTTTAGTGCGGGGCTAGGGGGAGGGTGGGCGTATATGTACGTAGCCTTCCCCTTGCATTTTTGCAAAGAGTCTGTTTCCACACCTCGAACCCATGACCTCGAGGTCACCAACGGAGCAATTCAACTATTGCACCAAGGCTCGCCCTTGGTGTTGGTCATTTAATATGGTAAATTTTTTGGAAGTGGCTGCAACTTGGTTATAGGTAGATGTGTCTTTACTTTTAAAAATATGTTCTCTATCGCGTTGCTTCCACCTTCAATTTGTAGCTGCTAGATGATCACTTTGATGCCGTTTGTCCATTCTTGGTTTTCTCTTGATATTCATACTTTAGAATTTTGTGTGCAATTTTACAATTCATATGTTAATTATGTTAACAAGGATTGTACTTAATCACTATTTTTTATAATCTACTAAGACATTTTAAGGATGCTGAACTCTTTTAAATGTTTGAGTCTCATTTTTATAGTTTTAATTAATGTTTTACTATTCCCTTTTAATTTTCTTACTGTAAACTTTGTGATGGACAGGTTGTGGCCATTACAGTATTCTGCTTACTTGTAGTTGCATTCTATGCTTTCTTTGCTCCTTTCCTTGGAGGCCGGAGCTGGGAATTTGCTTTAATTGGTGTTTACTCTCCGGTGGTATGATCAATCCTTTAGTTCCATGTATCTAATGTGCAACTCTCTTAAATCTGTGACGCATGCTTTTTCAAATGAAGATAAATAATTCTGGGAGAGATCTACATCTTGTAATTTTTCCTGTAGTGCTCTCTCTCTCTCTCTCTCGTGTGCGCTCTCGCATGCACCAAGTTTGCTTCCTGGTTTTTCCCTCTATTGCCCTGATCTTTGTAACATTGTTGTTTGTTTCAGGCCCTCATTGTTTTTATTCTTTATGTCCGGGCAACGGCAATCAATCCTGCAGATCCTGGCATAATGTCCAAATTTTGTAGTGAAGTGGTCAAGCAATCCAGTGAAAAGATAGGCTCATTATCCAAGGACCTGCCTTCAAAATCTGATGAAATTGGCAATACAGCCCACTCTTCTCTTTCATCAGCATCTAGAAGTTCTATGGCCGTGGTTGACTCCACTAAAAGAAGTTCAATAGGAGAAGCTGGGAGAGTAATGGAACCTGCAGGGAGAAAATCGTCTGGCCATAGTTTTGGTGGGTTTCTTTGTGCATTATTTGTGCATGAAGACTGTCACAAAGAGAATGAGGCAGTTCAACAACAGGGAATGAGTCAAGAAGCCTTGTTTTGCACATTGTGCAATGCGGAGGTATCTCTCTATCGAAATATATTTTAAATGTTGGATTTTCTGAGAACCATATAGATTTTACTTTTTTTGTTTCTGGCATTTGTGTTGTACAAGGATTTGCAAAGCTCTGTGTGTTTGTATGACATCAATTGCAACAAATAATTTCAGGTGGTTGGGCACTATTTGTGTCTCTTTTATTGTTACCTGACGGAGTACTTTTTTATTTTTTTATTTTTTATTTTTTTACGTTATCGATATGGGATAACAAGATTGTACATCAGTATTAGAATTGTTGCATATGGGTGATTTGTTATGAGATTGGAATATACACGAATATGTTAATCTAGATTGCTTCGGGTGCGTGGGAATGTGATAGATATAAATGTTTCTTGTGTAAGATCTTTACTTCAAAACCAGAAATATATTAGAATAATGACAACTGTGGAGCATTTTATAGGAAAAACTTTAATTCGGTTACCACACTTTTCCAAATAAAGGATTTTTGCTAAGTTGACAAGTGCTATTTTTCAATGCTGGCTCATACAATGAGTTCTTGTTCATTGAGGAGGGCCCTCTTCCCATCTTCCGGATCACAAATGAGAGAAATGAGGTATAATATCTTTTTGGAAGAACTTTATAGAGTTGCAAACACCCCCTAATATGGCAATTTTTTAGGCCTATGTTTGCATGGTTGTGTCACTTAAACTAGTGTATCTTGAAATTTGATTTAATCTACCTTATTACAACCAATGGTTTTCATATTCAACCTACCTTATACTTTTCAGTTTTCAGCGTGTGAGGTGGATCTGTAGTTTATATTCTTTATGTTCCCATAAGAGGTGCAGGTCACTAGTTAATTGATGTATGTCTTGCCAGAGTCAATTTGAATCTGTTAACTACCTCGTTTATTGTGCTTGAACCAAAACTATTTCAAAAACTGTTCATTCTGCTTTGGACTATGTTATGACAGCTGGGGTGCCAATATCCTGTGTAGATAGAGGAGAAAAAGTTCTCATGATTTCTCTGGCTGGTTTTTGGTTGTTTTGGATGGAAAGGAATAAGGAATTTTTCTTTTCTTTTCATGATGGAGTTTTAATGATCTTCTGGATTTCTTTGTTTATGCCTTTGATCTTGAATTTTTTATGTTGTTTGCTCCATGGCTGGGTTGCAATCTGTGATTCTCATCTTATATAACATTTCTTATGTAATAAAAAGGAAAATGAAAAATAGATAATTAAAACTTTCGTCCCAGAATGAGGCATAAAGCTGGTAGGTTCTGTCTCCCCAAGAATTTTATTAGCTTCATATTGCCAATTGGTGTCTCAAGTGCCACATTCTCTGGTTTTCATTATATTTTTCTGTTCACATCATGTGAGTTGGCACCTAAGAACTTATGGCATGTTATGTCAACAAGGAGACTGCTAAGTAAAAGGCTTGCTACCATGTTCTTAATTTCAATCATTTTATCACCCTGTATGCATTTATATATCGATTCAACCACAAAATGCCATTGTTGAGTTTGAAACTATATTCGACTCAAGATAAATGTGGTTGTTCTGCTTCATTTAACCCCCCAATAATTATGGACTTCCACAACCAATAGACAGGTGCATTGATGGTCTTCTGGCCTAGTATTTCATTTTAAGCATTTTGTTTGGTATATGCCATTCATGTTTTGCATTTTGTTTAATATATGCTATTCACATTTTGCAGGTACGCAAGTTCAGTAAACACTGTAGGAGTTGTGATAAATGTGTGGATGAATTTGATCATCATTGCCGGGTAACAAACTTAGTGCTATTATTAACGGATTATTGTTGCACTGCAATAGTTTAATTCTGTTTGCACCTTTCATGTTGCTAGTAATTTTGGAACTTACCTTGTTATACACTATTGTGCAGTGGCTCAACAATTGTGTGGGAAGGAAAAATTACGTAACCTTCATCTCTCTCATGGCATTTAGTCTCATTTGGGTATGTTTGCAAGCTTTTTTTTTCCTTCTTCCTATTATGAGTCATTGTAGGATTAGTATTAATTATGCTCTCACTCTCTCTCACAGCTTATTATCGAAGCTGGAGTTGGTATTTATGTCCTGGCGCGTTGCTTTGTCAATAAGAAAAGCATGGAAGCTGAAATAATTAATCGGCTTGGAAATGGTTTCTCTCGCGCCCCATTTGCTACTGTTGTGGTATATTTCAAATCAGATATGCATTTGTAGGACTCCTACCTAATTCTGAGCTAATAGTATTACTTTATATTACGCAGGCTGTTTGTACATCGGTGTCACTTCTTGCTTGTGTTCCTCTGGGTGAACTTTTCTTTTTCCACATGATACTAATGAGGAAGGTTGGTTGTCCCTATCCTTCATGCATATGGTTCTTTTTGTAGTATGCCGCTGGTCATTGAGAAGATGTAGTTAAAGAATGAACTTAAAATTCTTATACTTCGAAGATTTTCTTCTGCCAATTTTGTGTTCTGAAACTTTTTTGTTATTTTGTGTAAGGGAATGACAACCTATGAGTATGTTGTTGCTATGAGGGCTATGAGTGAGGCACCTGCAGGAGCATCTGTTGATGAGGAACAGCCAAATTTGCTATATTCCCCTTCAGGATCTACTGCAACTGGGTTAAGTGGTGGGAGTTCACTTGGCCTGCAGTACAAGGGTGCATGGTGCACTCCACCTAGAGTATTTGTTGATTATCAGGTATATAACCATTTCAAGATATATTTCTGATGAATGTGCAAAATACGTATGAGATATAGATGCATGTCTGCAAAGCCACAAATCCCATGATGATCATATATATTTTCATCTCACAATTTTATTAGGACCTTGCATTAGTTGACATAGAGGTAACCTGTGTATGGTTTAGATGACTCACTATTGGTTTTTAGGATAAACAGGGTCTGCTAGTCGTCCTAAGTGAACATTTTCTGGTGCTCCACTGATGCCCAAACATTTTGAGTCCAAACCACTTATTTGGTGCAGAAAACTATGCAGTCACTTAGCCTCTTTGTCTTATTCCCCTGGGTTTGTTTTGTAAAAGAAACAGATGCTGAGAAGACAAGGGAAAAAGGGCTGACCTATTAGTGATCATAATATCATTGGCAATATTGTACAGTTACATATAACAAGTTCTGTTCATGTCTTTTGTACTTATAATTACTAGACATGATTCTTAAGACCCCATGTGGAATTCTAATCAGAGCATAAAACCCTTCTTCCAAGTTTCTCGGAGTAATATTTTTCAACTTGGCATTTCCTCCAAAATTCTATGAATGAGAAATTTTTCTTTCTAGTAAATGTGTTATAAGAAAGTGAAAAAATATAATTGATAATTGGTTTAAATTAAGCCATGTTGTACGAGTAATGAATGATAAAAAGTGAGATGTCTAAGATAATAATAATTGGACAGAGCATATAACACCATGTTACTAACTTATTATCCATAAATGCAAATATTGTTAACGTGTAATGAAGTTATATATTTTCAAATACATGTCCATGGTCATTACCTTATATTCTTTATACTTTTCAAGTCACGTGTCCAATTTATTAAAGAAGAAATTTCATTGGGAAAATATATGGGTTGATCCAAATTATTGTAAAAAGAGAAAACAGATTATGATAGCATAGTCAAGCCCAAAGATAACTGGATGTACCAGCTGGAAGCGATAATATGTACATTGCTACCAATGAGACAGAGGAAGATTTAAGAGAAGTTTGCAGTTGGTAGTGAGATAGGACGTGCTAGTAGATGGTATTACTAACAATAAGATAGATTTGAGAAAACAGGTTTATGCACATGACCTGAAGTAGCTTGAAACAAGATTTAGTTGAATTGAATTATGTTCATTTTATGTCATGGCATGTGAATGTGCATTCCTGTTCAGTGCTCACTCTAAAGATTACCATGTTGGAGCAACCCCATGTCCTTGTACTTGAAAACCTTGCAGTCTGATCATATGAACTTCCAATTGTTTGATTGTCCAAAAATCTTACATAGTGATGTTGTGTACTGGTTCCTACCATAAAAGCTTTTTTTTTTTTTTTTTTCAAACCCAAAATTAAGAACATTAAAATTTTCCTTAAGCTAGCCTTTTATAAGTTTGTTGCCCAAAATGATGTTGAGGATCAGAAAAGGAAATGATTGTAATTTGTAAGGAAAAGATAATTTCACATTCACACCTTACTAGACCATATGCAGTGGCAATTTATTAGTTACCTATACTTTTTTTTTTCCAGGAAATGAATGCTAAATATATGCAAAGTGTTGCCTATTTCTGCTGCAATTATTCACAAAATTAAACATTTTAAGAAAATCATCTTTACAGCATAAACTCATTATCTAACAATCCTTTGGCAATTTTATTAGGAAAGAAGAAATAAAGAAAAACAAGTTTTATTTTATTTTCATACTCTAATTTGTGTATATGGAATTGTTTGCCTTAAAACTAAACATGGTCAACTTGCTTGTGTTAGTTGCACGTGGTGGTCAGCTGTATGAGTTTGGCATATAGTTATTTATAGCATCATTAATATAAAAATGAAAACGAAAATTTGAGAAAAATGATAAAAAAAATGAAGTTTTCTAGTTTGATTTTTAACCTTTTAATTTCCACCAAGGACCCAACTGGATACCAGTTGCCTCTGCTCAAAGAGAAAACAACATTCAAGCCAAAACTTACTACTATGGTCACTGTACCTTGTCTGTGGAAAAGGTATGCAACAGTTTGAAAGACTTGTGTCGGTTCTAAAAATATTTTTGTCATCCTTGAGAATTATACAAGTAGAATAAAATAAAATAATACATTTTAGAGGATGTAGAGGGAAGAAGAGGCTTTCCCAACAACGCCTAAGCCTTCATGCTGGCTCCTACCTTTCATTTACCTCTTTGCATATTTCTCCACAAACACAGAATCATTTGTTTTGACAATGGCATCCATTTCCTCACAAAGGGGTAATAGTGTCTCACTTCAACTCTGATTATATCAGGACGAGGTCATACATCATTTGGAGCCTGGAATGGTCCCATCAACAGTTGATCCAGATGCAGCAGGATTAGCAGAAAAAGGAAATAAAATGCCTAAAAAGCCTGTGAAAATAAGTGCTTGGAAGCTTGCAAGGTTGGACTCTAATGAGGCCATGAGAGCAGCTGCCAAAGCCAGGGCATCTTCTTCTGTTCTTCGGCCTATTGATAACCGCCGTGTTCCTGATAGTGAAATAAGCTCCAGTGGAAACATGAGTGTCAGAAGTAGTGTGAGCACAGAAACTGGTGGAAATAAAGAGATGAAGAATGAGCTGAGACTATCTCCTTTACAAAGTTCTTTTGCTCCAAGTCAGGGCAGTCGGGATGAGTTTGAAACTGGAACTCAAAGTGTTAGCAGTTTTGGGAGTCCAAGCCATGTTCCTGAGGCAGTAACACTAAGTCCACTCCCGCATACCCACCTCCCACAAGGTCATGGTTTGGTTCCTTTTGGTGCGGCCACTGCAGTCCCAAGCTTGGGGAATGGAAGACCCTTGACTGGAAAGCTGCTGTCTCCTAAAAACAACCCTGTGTCTCATTCTTCCTCAGGATTTGATGAGAAAATCATGCAAAGGGGAAGTTCTACAGATCAATTGTTGCTCTCGGCACCTGCAGCCTCTCTTCTTAGAGAAGTCAAAAGAACTTCTGTAGTATGGGACCAAGAAGCGGGGCGATATGTCTCAGTTCCTGTATCTGCTCTGGAGGCTCGCAATAGATCCTCCTTGCAAATTGGTATGTCAAACACAGTCGCAGAAGCAACTAGTTTTAACAGAAGGCCTGTTGTTCCACCTCGAGAATCTTCTGCAGTGAAGGCTCCAGTGCTGCAATCTGAGAGGCTTACGTATTCAGGAGAGTCCATTTTCTTTGGTGGCCCGCTTTTGAGGGTCCCAGGCAGTGAGGCTTTAAGACAAGAGAAGGCTTCGGGTTCAAGAGATATCCAGGAAAGGGTTATGCCACACTGGCCTCGGGAATCTGTTTTTGGAAAGGAGGGAACCTCGAGCCAGCTTCCGGTTTTCATTCCAGGGGGTTCAGAGTCGAACCCTCCATCCCGGGCAGGCATGAAGTAGTTTCTTCTTGCGAGACTTCAATTTGGGATATTTTAGGGAGTGGAGAACTGAGAAAGTCAAAAGGAATCTCTCAAAGGAGCTGCACTCTTGTCGAAACCCTGAAACCTTTCAGGTAAAGTTGCAACGGTGGTGCAGCTGAAAATGCTTGGATGGACAAGTTTCTTCCCATGGCCGGTTATGCTTTGAACACATCAACATTGTATTATGAACTTTCATAAGTCAACTGACTCTCTCTCTCTCTCTCTCTCTCTCTCTCTCTCTCTCTCTCTCTCTCTCTCTCTCTCTCTCTCTCTCTCTCTCTCTCTCTCTCTCTCTCTCTCTCTCTCGCTCGCTCTCTCACAATTCATTGGTGGCAGGGTGACCCCTTGTATAATAGAGCCTTAATCCATTCAATAGAGCCGATTGATTTGCTTGAATTCACAAAATGGGCAGATGCAGGGCCTGCTTTTTACCACTCCTGTTGCGCGACAAACTTCCTCTTGTTCATCGGCCATTTTTCTACCAAAGCAGAAGCAGACGGCCTCTTTGAATGTCAGTTTCATAATTTTTATTACTTTTTCTACGTGGTATCCTCTCAGTGCTATGATAGGCAATCCCATTTCATATGTAGCGGTAACTTACAAATTTCGTAGCTAATTTTGTCATACCTAACCAATAATAAATTTTTTATTTAAGAATTTAAGAGTTTCAACTTAATTTTTGCTTTTAGATTTTATTTCATTTTAGTCCCACTAAAATTTAAACCCATTAATATAAATAACTTTTTAATTCATTTTACTTTTGTAAAAAATAGTCTCCCTGCATGTTAGAAGTGAGCCCGTTCCAATCGAGTATTACCACCACCGTCGAAAATAATAATTCATTTGTTTTACCTTAACAAAAAATTATATTTATGAATACTCTATTGTAGGGTTATTTCTTTGAATATTTGATTTTGTGATAAAAATAATAAAAATATTAATATTTTTATTCGGGTCATAGAAATAGTGAAGTCGATTTTCAAAAAATCAACTTTAAAACGATCATTTTTACCCTTTCAGACAATAATTTGCATACAAAAAAAAATCTACTTTAAAGTCAATATCAGAGAAATCGACTTTATTTTTATTTTTATTTTTATTTTTTTTGTACCAGCTATTTTTCATAAGAGTAAAAATGGTCATTTTAAAATCGATTTCTAGACTTCAGCACAATTAGATTTCAACCCAAATACTTTAGCAAAAGAAAAGGCAGACTCGAGCACAGTTGAATCAATTCAAATGAAGTGGACAAATTTGGTGTAGACAAAAGAATATATACATAGATATCAAGTTGAATTATACAAACATTTATACATTAGTGCTATATACATACATAATCACTCTACACTATACAATCCTAAATCACGCAAGGAAGAGCCCAACATTTCTACTGGGTTGTTGCCTAATGGGCTGAGAATTAGGCCTGGAATCGGGCCTATAAGATGGCTGTGTACTCTCATCAAAAGTCGGGTATATGCCTCTCTTTGACTCTATATCTTGAGATAATCTACTACGATGCTTGTAGTACATAGCCTTATATGGTGCACATTGGGTGAAGGGTCGGTGCCAAGATCGACGGGAGGCGTATAAGGAGTATGCATCAAATATGCATAACCAATAGCCATCTCTATCGCACCATCTTTATCTACCTGTCCAGATGTGGATGGATGACTTGCATGGTCTGCCTGTCCAGAGATCGAGATCTAATCATCACCAAATACTTTGAGTGCATGTGATGCTAAGCTTTAGAGCTAGAGAGCTCTAAAATCAGATGCATCAAAGGCAAGTATATCATCGACGATATAGCATATGTGTTTTGAGTGATTGTCCTTGCAATGAATTCAATGAAAAATAGATAATTATTAGGCAAATAAAGGATGTAGTAAAAATGATGATATAATTTAAATTTACAAGAATCTTTAACTATGATGCCATAGCACGAAATGCAATAAGATAACAATACATTAGATTGCCCATGTATGTACACGTGATAAGGGGATACTATAGCATATAGTCCGGAGTCATCGTCACTTGATTGTAGAATGGGGCTCTATTCACAATGTACTCTCGATGATCCTCTCATCTCCGAATGTAGGCTGTATGCATGATAATCCAATCCCATCCTACTCTTCCACGTCCATCAATGCGATGCAAATCCAATCTAGGTGTGTATTGACCGGTATAGCCTACTGGATGCCAAATTTTCTACGAACCTTCTCCGGTAAATAGTACTCAACAAGCTCAAAGCAGATAAGTGAGATAGATGTATTCCAAATGTCTTGACCCTATAGACAATAGGTCGGTGACGCATTTAACTCCCACTCCAAGTATGGCTTCCATACAAACTGAAAATGAGATGATGAAATGAAAATTTGGCAAATAGTAATGAACTCAATAGGACAATGAATTCTAGTATGATAGTCATGCACATAGTAAGGTAACTTACCCCATCCTCCCTCGTGCAGTCTGTCTGATTTCAGTAATCCCAAAAAACAAATTGTCTTACAATAGCAAAGTTAAACAAAATATTCCATCTGTTTCCAAATATAGCAAAGTAAATCGACAATGATAATAAAAACTATACGTCACTATATGTCAATAGAACTTACAATGATTCTCTTGGTCGTTTGGCAAGTTTGATCAACTGGCATCAGATCAACCACAAAACATCTCATCAGAGTGAACACGGGTAACCGCTCCCATGTCCAAAGCTAATCACTGACGAAAACAAAATAAAGTTAGGGATGAAGTGTATGTCTAAAAAAAAGTAGTTTTCAAATAACTGATGCATGTGAAAGTAGAACTAGCCCTATAATATGTTTCACTCCTTCTATTGATGCTCGACACACAAATCTGTGCAGTGCAACCAAAACCGCACTACCACAATTAGATTGATCGGCTGCATCTAAGTTTTGCAGCTACTTTAAGAACATCAGCTTCACCTTGGAGCTGGACTTGTCTCCCATAATGTTCCCCATCAACTGCATGATGCATCTCAATGTATGAGACAAGACCACTGACTACTTAGTGTCAAGATGTAGGGGCTGCAAATTCAAAGTAGTCATAATGGTCTGCATGTTCAACCGATCGCCATCAAAGTCCTCAATCTTGGGCACCAAAACCTATATTGTTGAGACAAACATCCTGCCACTTAGCTATGATGCACTAAACAATATTGTTGATCACTGGCTCACCATCTACTGATAATCCCCATAGGATCTCGACATCTTGTAATGTAATGGTGCACTCACCAATAGGTTGATGGAACGTGTGTATCTCTTGTCTCCAACTTTTGACCAATGTTGTAATAAGTGCATGATCGAGTTGAATGTGACTACATAGGTATACGCCATAAAAACCGACATGTAGCAAGATATGCTGTATACAAAAATCAAATGACCATGCAAAGCAAAATCCATGATTTGATTTGTGAATGTCCAGTGGGGTATCGCTCCAACTCTTTTAGACAGTCTCTGAGCAATGTGTCATTCGGAGGTGTAATACATTAGGGTTGCATGGACCCGACTGTAACTCTAGATAATTGTGTCTGACCATTGTTAAATCAATGTCTTATTACATGCAGTTAGTCCGATTCAACTAACATAAAACCACTCATAAGATGTTTAAAGTCATAATACATAAAACCATTCATAATATATCTATAGCGATAATACATAAAACTATTTATAAGATGTCTAGAATCATAATACATAAAACAATTTATAAAATGAGTGGAATACCATTCATAGGATATGAATAAGAGGCGTAGAAGAATTCACACAAATTAAACTATCATATTTATTTATTTTTTATCTATTATGCTTGTCTCTCAAAAGGCCGACCACAAATTATTAAGATTAAGACTCAGATTGTTGTTGTAGTGGAATACCATTCACAAAACATTTAGAAATCATTTTGATCATAGTATGCGAGAAGCTCAAGGCGTATACATATTGGAAGTCATTTGATTATTCCTATCGAAAGCTTATCGGTGAGAGTGAACCGTTTCAAGGAACATGAACTAGAGCTGTTTATTCCCAAGGATAACGATTTCTTCATCTTGATTTCTATCTTCTTTGCTTTCTACATTTTAACTAATGTTTTCATTAAATTCTCAAAAGTTATGTTATTTCTCTCATTTAACTTATCAGCTACACTAACATAATCATTCGGCAAAGATTTTTTTTATTATATCTTGTCTTCCCAAAAACCATGACCCAAATGAAGTAACTCCAAACTTTTTTCTTTCATAATCTTCAAATGATGTGGCAAAATATGTATAAGATCCATTTTATAATTCTTCATTTTGTTTAACTTTACCAAATGCTCTGAAGTCCTCAATTCTCTGGCTCTCTCTCGAAGAATGGTAAGAATGCGCCGGATGATAAGCATATCTTGGAAAAAATTGGGATCATTGTTAGATTTAACATGTAATCAATCAAAATATATTACAAAAACTTAAAACACCAATATCAATAGAAAAGTACATTGAATGGATACACAGTGAATAAAATCTCTTAACACCATACATGGTACATGTTTCACAACTGAAGAAAACAAATTGTAACAAACTACTAGTTTAAACGTGCCCTCTCTCTAAGTCATTTCATATTTGGACAATTGTTATGGCTATGTCTATATTTGCTGTAGGTCTTGCAACCTATGTTCTTCGCTTATCCATCTCATTCCTAAGTGGGGTGTTTTGTGGTCTCTAGGCTGATGGTTGAGTTGTGAAACATTTACCACTAGATGAAAAGAACTTGGAGGCCAATAGTCCTTGTGTCCCAAAGGTTAAAATTGGCCGGCATAAGTAAGCACTATGAATTGTGAAGTGTAGAATTTGTCTACAAGTTTGACAAATTCTTGCCCTATGTTCTTGAAAACCTTGCATATATGGGAGCAAGAGAGTTTTAATATCGCGTACTTACCACATGTACACAACCAATTCACCAAATACATCGCTAATAATGTACACTCTCAAATTATCTAGAAACCAAGAACAATTCATCAAACTCTCCTCTTCCATAATAGCAAAAGTCGGTAGAAGTATGTAATTTGCTATATCGGACCCCATAGCAATAATAATCTTCTCTCCATACTTGCCATATCGAAAAACTCTGTCGATACTAATCAAGGTTTACAGTACTTGAAACCATCAATACATGGTTTGAATGCTCAGAACACTAGTAAAATACACTTTAACTTGCTTCGGGTGATTCAGAGTGCCTCTGATCAACAATAGTTCTCAAATTAGTTGCTTGCAAAGTAGCCATGATTCGGGTAATAACGTGTATGAAGTCTCCCAATTGTCGTATATTAGCTCAATTGCTTTTTGTCACCCAATCCGGGCCTTCTTGTAAGACAAATTTACATTAAAGGTTTTCGTATTCACAATTACATCATAGATCTTGTACAACCCATTCTCCTTGACATGATTCCTAATCAATTGACCAATCATGTGTGAGATGAGATTTGGGTGATCAGCTATGGGCTGTTTAGGGAAGCAAGTGTATTTGGGATACATTTTTGTTATCTCAAAGAAGCTACAACTCTTTTTTAGCTTTGTCCACATATGTCACAAATAGTTTTTCTCAGTGTAGAAGGAACACCACATGAATCGAGAAGTTTGCATACTTTCGTGCACTCTGTGTTATTGTATTATCCAACATTTGACTGTGTGCCGAACCCTCTCCTTTATTTTAAAGACCATGCCTACCTCTAGAATTGATGTGTGATTATTTTTCCACGTCGATCGGTCAATGAAATCATCAACCATGTTCTCCCTTTCGCCTATATCATGTAAGGATGGAATTCCAACCCCCTCATCATTTCCATCAACCATATAGTCCCCTGTACATATTTCATCACCAATATCATCACTCTCATCGCCTGAATATACATTTTCTACATCAATGAATATCTTTAAAGGATCAAGTCATGTCTGTTGCCGTTGGGTTACCCGATAAGATTTGCATGGTGGGACATATCATTATAGTTGGGAGGAGACAAAATGACATCACTGTTAAAAATGTCTTTGGCCCCCTTATCTCTAATTACCCTACTCCCAGTTGCCTCTACATCTATGTCCTAGCATTGAGCCTGCTTCCAATTGCCTCATTCATAAACTTTTTCTATGTCCTAACATTGGTCTCTCCAGCCCTACTTGAAAAACACACATGAGGTGGCTCTCTATATGCATCCAAAATGGGCTCTTGCTCTAAAAACATGTCAACAGCTTTCAATCATGGAAAATATTTTGGAATCATTAACATTTCAAGTAAGAAATCATTATCCTCAATTGGTACCATGATATAACTAAATGAATGCTTATATTCCCCATAAGGATATCTACACGTGACTTTTAATTTTAATTGTGTAGCATCAATTCTAGTTTTTTGATACATAATTTGTATTAACCATTGCTATTTAATTTTACTATCAACCACGGTGATCTTTTTTGGTGTATATGGTACTCAATTCCATTTTGCCCTCTTATAATTTTGCTGCCCTAGTGAAAAAATAGTCTAACCCGATTGTCACCATATTTGCATTGAATAAAAACGACAAACAAAATGTGAGATACACAAATTAGACTTCAACATACGGTAATCATTTCACTTAAGAGTGCTTTTGAAAGTTCATAAGGCAAAAGTGATTTTTCATGGTAATTTAGGTATCAAAATGGGAATTAAAGCTATGCAAAATCCTATATCCAATCAGTGGACTTACTTGTTCAGAACATGCATGTCTTGAAGATTCACCACCAAGCAAAAGTGATTTGTCATGATAATTTATGTATCAAAAATGAGAATTAAATCTAACCAAAAACCCAAATCCAACCAGGCAAAAACCATTGCCCCATGCATGTCCAGAACATGCATTCACCACCAAGCAAAGACCCAGATCTAACCAGTGGACTTGTCTATCAAGAATAAGCATGTCCAGAACATGCACCACCAACCAAAAAC
This sequence comes from Dillenia suffruticosa, assembly GCA_033439265.1. Classification (NCBI taxonomy): domain Eukaryota; kingdom Viridiplantae; phylum Streptophyta; class Magnoliopsida; order Dilleniales; family Dilleniaceae; genus Dillenia; species Dillenia suffruticosa. The sequence continues at coordinate 12,848,002 of JAVTVX010000019.1, forward strand.
ATCCCAATGTCTATGTAGGTCCAGATCAACAAAAACCAAAGCAGCACATCCGAGCAAAAACCCAACCACCATGTCAACAATAGCATATCCAAGCAGACAAAAAAAAAATATAGTAAGAAAAAAATAGTATAAACAAAAAAAAAAAATTAAAACCCAAAAATTATATATCTATAGCAAAAAAAATTACCCAACGTGTATAGCAATAGCAAGAATATAAGAAAAAAATAAAACAAAAAAAAAATTACCTACTGTTGCCGGAAAAGGAGAATCGATGGAGTAGATCTTGTTAAAAATATGTCTGATGTTCCTGAGAAATGAGCAGATCTGGCTAAAAATCAATATTTGGCAGTGACTTCTAACAAGAATCAGAAGCACAAGACGGCGGGATGAGAGGTTTGCATTACAAGAGGGGAGAAGATTTTGTTGAAGTGTGAAATGATCTCTGAGACCCCAACTTAAATATTGTAGAAGTCGATTTTTGTGATATCAATGTCAAGCAATTTTTTTATTGGTTGGCTATTGTTTCGAAAGATAAAAATGGTCATTTTGAAGTTAATTTTTTGAAAATCGACTTTAACATTGGTTCTTAAAAATTGACTTCTCTATTTATATGACCCGAATAAAAATATCAATATTTTATTATTTTTATACCAAAATCAAATGTTGAGGGAAATATCCTATCTATTGTAGCTAAAAAATGATATAATATATGATATATTTGTTGAATGCCAAATCACTAAACTTTGAAATAAATACATGTTTACATTAATTTAAAAAAAAATTGTGTTATGTTTATATTAATAAAGTTTTACTACTTCATGATATTTATAGATTTTGTGAAATGGGTAGGATACACTCATCCTTACTCTTTGCACCATTTTCTCTCTCAATTGAAAAATTCCATCCTTTTTTGTTTTATATAGTTAAAACTTTAACACACAATCAAATTCCAAAATTTTCTCATCTATCTTACATTAATATAAAAATATTTTCTATAAATTGATTCTGTCTATCTCCCTCTTCTTGAAGAGTAACAAAAGGGGAAAAAAATCATAAGATCACTTTGTGAAATAGAATCATGTTAACAAGACACACATATTGTAGCATTAGTTTTATAAGTTCAATTAACAACACAAATTTACAATATTAATATAACAAAATTTCACTGTAACCTAGTTTTTGCCCCTGTACTAAAATTCTACCTTCATTCCTATTGCTTATGGATTGAACTAGATATGACCATGCTTATGCAACTATCTTTTCTGATTCTAAAACCATCAATTCTCGGTTTTTGATTCTGAAGAACCAAAACTGAACACTAAAGGAGAATCGGGATGATTCAGAGGGTCAAATTTTTGGTTCCAAATGATTTCAGTTTTAGTTCTGATTTCAAACGATTTTGATTTCAATTCTAGAATCAAAATTATAAAAATAAAAAATATATAACAAAAATTAAAAATTAAAGATCAAAGAAAAAGGGATGAAGAGTTTGAATTCAACTTTTGTTTTCAAAATTGCCTACATATTCTCATGAGATGTAAAAAAAACAAAATTCACTTAGTTTGCTTACCTCTTTACTACTTACTAGACATGGTCATAATTTCATAACCATCGGTTCCCAATTCGGATTCCTAATTTTCATAACCATCGGTTCCCAATTTTGGATTCCTGATTTACAGAAACTGAAAACAAATCTTTGGAGGTTTGAATTCCAAGTCCTAGATGGTGAACTGGTCAATAGTTATTCAAATTGTTGACCTTGGTTCTTTTGTCCCGATTCCATAATTTAGTTCAAATTGTGGTTGTATTTAAGTTGAATTCTATTTATCAATTAATAATAAATAAATATTAATGATTTTGTAATAAAAGTTCAATTTGGTTGGATTTAAGAGTTGTTTATCTAAACTTATTTCAAATAGTTTATAAACTCTTAAAATTTACAAAATGTTTTTGAAATTTGTAAGTTACTATATATCATTTTCAAAATAAATTATTAAAATATTTAAATAAAATAAGATTCAGCTGCTTATAAGATATTTTGTGAATTCATAAGTTATTATTGTATTTGATAACATTAAGTGATTATAAACTCCATTTGAGGTTTATCCTATCCTCTTTGTTTGTAATCAATTCCAAATTAGTTTTTTTTTTTTCATTTTCTATACTAATTTTTTTTACAAATGGACTTTTACAAATGGATCATAGCCAAAGCGTTTTTTTTCCCTTATCATAAGTCCTATTATGTTCTTATGAGTGTGTATGTAGATATTATACATATATACATACAAATAAATATCTTAATTACCATTTAAATGATTTACACATAATAATGGTATATATAATTTTATCACTTGTATTGAAATTGACAGAGTTCTTTTTTGAAGATGAAAATCCAAGAAATCCTAGGCTGTTGATAAGATTTTGTAATACTTTTTTATTCTTTTAATTAATATAGAATTGACATTGACCAAAAATATCTTGAAAGTATACTTCTATTAAGGAGAAGCAAATAGGCTTTCGATAAAATTAAAAGATTATGGATCAAGCATTGACCACCGAAACCAAGTATGTTGCAATTGGTCAGTGTTGTGCTCAAATTTTTTGGATTAAGTATTAGTTAAAAGTTTATGAATTAGAATTAGATTGTGTTCCTATAATGTGTGATAACACTAGTGTAATAAATTTAACTAAAAATTCAGTCTATCACTATAAAACCAAACATATTGAAGTGATACACCACTTCATTAGAGATCATGTATTCAAAAATGATATTATTTTTGAATACATTGAAATAGAGAAATAAATTGTGGATATATTCACCAAATGCTAGATAAAAAAATAGATTTATAGTATAAGGAGAAAACTAGAGATGATGAATTTTGAAGAATAAACACTACATGATTGATTTGATATGTTTATGCAATGATTTTTGTTTGTCTGTGCATGAATTTGAAAATCTGAGAATAACAAGTCAACTTATTTAAAATGTGAGTCAACTTGTATTAAAACATATAACATTAATTATGATCTTTAAGACAAGTTAGTTGATTTGTTTGAGTGCATGAGTCGACTTAACTTTATGACTCAAGATTTTGGATCACATCAAGGAGTTAATGAGTCAACTTGTAAAGGTCACAAGTCAACTTGGGATGGTTTAGAATACACAACATCAATCTCAAGAGTCGACTTATTGAATGTATCTACTAAACTTGTACTTAGAACTTAGGATTAGATCACATTTTTCAAAACTCTAAGTCAACTTATCCTCAATATCTTGATTCAAAACATCAATGAGTCAATTTATCCTATGTATAAGTTGACTTGTGTTGAGTACTGTAGGTTTAAAATTTAAGTCCGAACTTAATAAGTCGACCTGTTCTGGAAATAAGTTGACTTGTTGCAGTTCAAAAACGGCAAATCATTATACAGAACACTCAATGAGTTGACTAGCTAAAGTCTTCAAGTCAACTTGCCATAAAGAAATTGCAACACTATAAATTAAAAACCAAATCCTAGTTGATTAAAAACATATTCTAAAACTTAGTCATCAACTCTTACTCTCTCTCTCTCAAGTGACTTACAAGGTGATAAAAAATTTTCAAAAATAAAAAATTTAAACCCTTTTCAATCTTTAAGCATGCCGAGATCCAAGAATTCCTTGAACTTCAATTACACCGACTTCCAATTGAGAGAAAAATATAAATTATTCAAAGAAAACTTCTCTTCTAGAGTTATTAATCATTTTAAACTTATCAATTGAGATTTCTTAGAGAGTATTGATTTCCCTTATGACAAGTATATTAGTAAAACTTGCCTCAACAGTCTCATTAACCCATTTTCTCCATCTTATGATAGGCTAATAAAATTATTCTATAACAATATGGTGGAATACAAAGGGACACACTAACATAGGAATGAGAGTGAAATGACTATAGGAGATCATATCCAAGATCGGAATGAGAGTGAAATAATCATAAGAGATCATACCCAAAAAATATATATTCAAGACCTATGTTGAAGGAATGGAGATCATAGTCACTCCCAAAATTCTATGTAGGATAAATAGCCAAAATTCAGTGGCCTATAGTGAATGCAAAGAGTACATGAGCACGAAGCTTTTGAACAATGCAATGGTTGTTTTCAAAAACCCTAACTTCCACTTAGTCAACACCAAAGCTGCATCCTTAAACCTACATGAAATGTTACTCCATTTAATAGTCACCCATGTCTTGAGACCCAGGGCAGGCAATCATACTACAATTACTAGGGAAGATTTCTAGACCTATTTAATACAAAGCAAAAATCTTGACTTCATTTTCTAGTTCCTCTCCACATAGTGGCCATAAGGAAATTTGATAAACGAAACCTTCTATATACCATAGTGATTAATGATCTCATGGCCATGTATGATATACACACCTTTAGAGAGATTGGGGTTGAATTGAACCCCAAACATAGTATCGGAGCTTCCTTCCTCATTAAAACAAACTGGGTAGAAGATGATGGAGTATGGAGAAAGAAAGAACAAAGGGGAGAAAGAGAAGAAGTTGGACAGACCAGCACCAGAGCTCCTGAGTCTATATAGCCTACACATCCCACCTCTAAGCTTTTTGATTCCAGTGATACATCCCAGCCACTAGCTTTAGCCATTTATCATGGAGAAGTGGATGGAGGACACACCCTGTCTTCACATGGAGATGATCTGGGGATGTCTACAGAGGATGCAAGGATAGATTGATCGAGAAGAAAGGTGGATGCCTTGTTTAGAGCTGGAGATCCTATTGTTTTCAATGGGTTGACTTGTCTTTTAATCTAGTTTACTTGTACATTAGTTAGGGTAATTAATCTAGAGAGCAATGCAAGGATTGTGATTGATGATCCAAAGATGATTGTTGTTAACTTTAATACCATAGATCTAGGCTTTCATGAGGGAATTTTGCATCTGCTAATCATTTACATCTTCAGACCTAAAGGAGGAAGCCATAAGACCATCACTTGAGAAGATTTTTGGATGATGGCTTGTGTAATAACGAAGAAGAACCCATGTATGCATTTCTTGATTCACCATTTCATGATGGATGTCCACAAAACTGAGAGTGCCAATCTTCCTTATGCTAGTATGATCACTGATATTCTTGGTGCATATAGGATAGATCTAAGGTAGGGAACTAAGAATAAGTTGAACATAAAAAATGAAATTAATGTGTCATTTGTTACCCAAAGCAAAGTGGGTTTGCAAAGACAATGGAGAATAGGTGAAGAAAGATGTAAATGTAAGGAAGAAGGTAAAAAACCAATGGAGCAATATGTTGGGGAGGAAAACCAAGGATTAAAGCAAGGGGAGTATTGGCTACCAGTGGAGTAGAAAGTTTATCTAGTTTTGAGCAAATAACTCGAGAAAAGATCTAGGATAAGTTAGAAAAAATTGTAGATAGCACCACGAGAATCAATCTAAGGCAAATTAGACTAGTTCTTTTAGCCTTAGAAATCCAAAAAGTGGTGGATAGAGTGGACTCCAATGCCAAAGGACAATCTTCTCATGATTCAAGACCTAGCCATTCACTCTAAAGACTAGTCTCCTTCTTTACCTCCTGTGGACTTTTTGTGTTTTGATGATATTTTCTTTATGTGTATCTTTTGCTTTTCTGATGTTTGTGTGTTTGAAACTTGTAAGTTTAAAGTATGGGCTTATCATATCTATACAGAATTTGGTGTTTTCTTTACTGACTCTTGCTTAGTTTATAACCTTGCTTACTAATGGTTGTGGTAAACTATATGCTCATTTCATTTAATGTTGGTTTAGTGTATTTGTTGTTCAAAATATGCTAATACTTATCATACATTTCGGCACTTAAGCACATTTTCAGCGGAAGTTTTGATACTTGACAATAAGTCAATGACCTTAAACTCAGACCCTTTTTTTGCCCTTCTAGTTTAGTATATGCCAACCCCTTTATGTTTATGATAAAAGGGGGTGGCTAGATAGATGGTTAGATAAAGGGGAAGAGATGACTAGATAAAGGTTGGCTAAGGGTTAGTCTAAGAGGGAGAAAGAAAGGAGAAATAGAGTTTAAAGTAGGCCAAATGTAGTCGACCTAATCTATATATTTCTAAACTTTAAGAGTTTTGTCATCATCAAAAGAGGGAGATTGTTATAAAAATGGTGTTTTGATGATGATCATGCAAGACAATTTGAAGAACAAAGGCTGAATAATCTAGAAATACATAGGTAATCAAGCACTGGATGTCCAGGTTGACCTATTGAGTGCACATATTGATCCATCAACATTTATGCCTTAGGGACATTCAACCTACCAAAACATTTAAGTTACCCACATAGATCGACATGTCGACCTAAGCCATAACAACCCTATTTTCAAACTCAAATCTATCGACCTATTGAACGAACATTCGACCTAAGGACATACACAAGTTGACCTCTTGAATGAATAGGTTGACCTAATCATAACTTAGTCTTTGAACATTTTTGTCTAAACTAACCGACCTTTCAACTTGTATACACTTAGAATATTTTGTTTGAAGCTGAACAAGTCGACCTAAAGGAAGGATCTGTCAACCTGAGCAATGTACTTCACTAAAGTTAAGAACTAAATGATATTAGGTTCCCCCTAACATTAAACATGTCAACCTAAGCTTGAATTGACACATATATAAGGTTAAGACTCAGATAGGTCGACCTATCTTAGTTGAAAACACATAGCATGTCGACTAGAAAACAAATTTGTCAACTTAGAAGCTCAGGTAGACCTACAAAGACTCAATTGTTGACAAATTGACTTAGCAAATCAACCAACTAGAATACCATGTCGACCCGAATGCACTTAGAACACAAGTCTAAACTTATACAAGTTTACCCATTTAAAGATAGGTTGACCTAGCCATGGCCAAGACGGAGAGACAAACCAACACTCTCACAAGCATGTCAACCTGCCCTTAACTAAAACAAGTAGTTATATGACCTAACAACACATTTATCAACCTAGAAACTTTAATGAGTCAACCTTTGATGATAAAATTACATTGAATTGTCAACTTATTTTATGATAAGTCAAATGTTTCCTTTTAATCAATCAACATTAGAAGTTAAATTGGTTGACTTATAACTAAAAGCCGACCTGAGAACAAACATGTCGACTCAAGATCAAGATTCTAAGGAAATGCAAAAGCAAAGTTGACCCACTAAGGAAGAAAGGTTGACCCAAGTTTATGTATAATGTAGATTACTCTACATAGGCTGATACATGAAGAAGCACAAGTTGACCTAAACCTAGGCTAATTAGTTTAAGCTACATAGGTCGACCTAAGAAATGTATATGTCGACCTAAATCTTTGCATATAAGAATTCTCAAAGCATAGGTTAACCAAAATCACACTCAAGTTTACCTATACTCTTAATGACTCGACCCAAGGAATTGACAAGTTGACCCACACTTATACTTTGTATCTAAACAGGCAAAAATTTTTAAAACTAAGTTGATCTATGAACTTGATTATATCAACTGAAGGCAACTACTCTTTAGATTTCGAAATGGTTAACCTTTTGAATGTTTAATACATGCACGACTAACTTAGATTAATCAAGTTTAATATAATATATAATGTCTGATTAAATTAACATTTAGTCTAACCACTCTTCTACAGCAAAAGCAAGATAATTGATTTGTTAGGAGACTGTGATGGCAAAAGCATATAAAGAGAGAGTAACGAGCAAAATATTTAATGAGGTCGGTAAAAAACATTTATAAAAAATATTTGAATTCAACCACCGCACAACGACTCTCTTCAATTCACTATAAATGCCGAAGTAAAGGAGAAATAGAGGCTAATGATATGTTGATGACTTGATTAATGAACGTATTGAATGCACAAACAATGAATGCTCTAAGTACTTTGTTTCTAAAAATGTACTCTTTATTTTTCATTCATCTTTCAATTTCTTGAGTGTAACCATTCGTAAGCTCATTTCTTGTTATAATTGAGGATTGAAGTCTCATTATCTATAACACTTTTCTTCTCTTGTACTGAAAATTTTAAAGACTGTTAGGATTCACGGTCTGGAACTTAGAGAGAGAGAGTGAATCAACCATTATGAGGTTAGGGAACTTAGTGTTTGAGGATAAATACTATAAATAACTTGAACCTATAATCAAGTTTGTATTGTAGAGATAATAGTGAAAAATCCAGGATGAAGTTTGGTAGTGGATATATATCGAGTTTGGTAAAATCACTATAAAAATTCTTGTGTGCTCTTTGCATTTTATCTTTACTCTAATTACCAATAAAAGTCTTAAACCTCCCACAATCTATAAATCCTTAGAAAAATAAAAAATTGTCATACAACTTATTTATCCCCCTTCTAAGTTATATTTCACATACATCGAAGAAGGTAGAACCACTATAAATCCAGTATACCTATCTATACTTTGTTTTTCTCTCAATCTTCAAAATCCTGGAAAACCAAAAAGTGTCAAGACAACCTATTTACTCCCTTTAAGTTGTCATAACTAGTCTTTAGCTCACAATTAGGTCCCCTTGAATACTCAAATTTTGAAAAATGTAATAAATTGGTCCCTCCCTTAGTAATGTTGCCACATTAGCGTTAAATGGTGAGTTGAGATGACATGGCATTTAAGGTGGAATGTCACTTGTTGATATGACATTACACGTGGATAGAAATGTTAACATGGTACTTGTCACATTAGCACAATCAACACTTACACATGTTACATCAATAAATTGTTAATGTGGTAGTGCCATGTCAATCGCCTCTCTTATTTGCACTCTTTTCCTCTCTCTTTGGACTGCACCTCTTGCTTTGTGAAATTGTGCAACTCAAACCCTTCAATCTCATTTTTCCTACTTTTCCATGATTTCACACTCAAACAACAATTGCTGATTTTGAAAATGTAAGTCATTGTTTTCTTCGCCTATCGCTTGCCTTCGTTCAGTCCATAATTGATTGAAGCTGATTTCAAAGACATTAAGGGAAATCGAAGGCAGAATGCTTTGATAATAGTGGAGATGGCTAAATCAAAAAGAGAGATAGCAATTAAAGATGAACTGAATAGCGATAAGGGTAAATTTAAAATGGAGAAATTGAAGTGATCGAGGAATCTGAAATAGAGGCAACTATGAATGGTGTCACGCCCCAACCTGCCTGTCGAACACGCGACAATTGCTGCGTTACCCCGAAACACGTGTGAATCTCACTCCGTGTTCCTAGATACCACAATGCATTCCAATATCCACATATTTTTCAAAATAATTAATTCATCAAAATAAACCAGCATGCATTCATTCGCACAATCAAAGGACAAGCTCGGTCCATCCCTACTCAAAACATACATGTATGAGGTCAACTTGGCCGTTCAAATCAAACTCATTGAGGATACACTACTGCCTACCTAAAGGATCCATATAAAATTCCTCCAAAACAATTTTCAAGGAAATTTCAAGAAAATAAAGAAAAATGGCCCTCATTTTTTTTTATATATATAAACGATAGTCATATTTCAAATATATAAAAACATAGTTCACAACAAAAGAAAACTATTACTCGAAAAAGTCTAACAAAACAAATTTCTTCAAATCATCCCAAGGGTTCACAAGTCTCGACTACGTTTCATCTGTAAAAATGGAAGTAGGAGGGGTGAGTAATATACCCAGTGAGTGACATACAAGGTGTATAATAATAAGATTTATGTGGTGGATATATCAATCGTATATATATTTCAAACCATCACATCATTCACAATTTTATCAAATAAATGAATAACTCAATTATTGTTTCTAGTATCATCAAAATTCTCAATTGTCATAATTCAATTTTATGTGCATCCAACAAGTTCATATTTTCAAACATGGGGCTAACCAAAATTACTGTTCCCAACAAAGATCTACCACGATTTAGTATAGATCCGTCAAGAGTTTTAATAATTTTTACGTTTTAAAAATACCCCTCATCCTTGACGTTGGATGTAGTGTTTTGTTGGTAGTGCACCAACTATCCCACAACCTTATTTATCATATCTAGCCATGAATGTACCGCATGTGCTCGGTTACATCCCATGGTTTACCAGACCTGCTACGACACCCTGTCAGGTCACTTTGTAGTAGGAAATGACTAGTCATTTAATAGGGGTTTAGGCTCTCACCCCAAGCCAATCATATGCACCATTTCACAAAATCATAAATCCAAATCATGTGCCATCAATTCTAACAATTTTCTCAATAGTAATTATCATACCGATTGATTCAACATCAATAAATTCACATGGCACATTTGTTCATTCAAAGCATATAGGATGCATAAAAATTCAAAATTCAATATTTTGGATATTCCACACACAATAAAGCATTTAAATCCAAGTTTTAAAAATCATTTAGAAAATTCAATAAAAATATTTTTCTTATTTAAATATAATCATGAAATCACTCGCCTCTTGGGAGGGTGAACATTCCCAATCCACAATCAATCCAAGACAATCTCTTCTTGGATTCCAATTGGTTTATCCTAAAACAATAAATAAAACTTCGACGTTAAATCATGTCTAAAATTAGGGTTTATGAGTTTTTTCAAAATCTACAAATCTATGTTCTCATTTCATCAACTACATATCATTTGTATTTATATACCATTTTCATACACAATTTCTCCCAAATTTCACATTTATAACCCTATATTTAATTTTTCCCAAATTTCACATCCAACTTTGAAAATCCAAATTCATGCTAGAAAACATAAATTTAGGTTAAAAGAGCAAGATTACCTCAAAAGAATTTCATAAATTTCGTCCAGATCAACTTTGTCAAAAACCCTAATCTTCTCTCTTTACAAATTTCTCAAATCCAGACATGAAAATTATATTCATCAGTAGTGGAACTAAATCCATGTTTAGTAGGAAAAAAATTACCTCAATTTCATACTTGGATTGAATTTTGAATGTTGGATTTCAAAAACCCTAGATTTTCCCTTCTTCGAGCAAACCTTAGGTTTTCTCCCAAAATCACATTCATTCACATGTTTGCTTGAAGGTTTGTGAGATTTAAAGAGTGGATTTAGTGAGGGTGAAATGGATTTCAAGAGAGATTGAGAGAAAGTGTCGAGAGGGAGAGAGATGAGAGTCGAGAGAATGAGTTCGGGCGAGAGAGAAAAGAGGAAGAGAGAGCATAGATCGAATTTGGGAAAGTAAAGGTTTAAGCCCTTTTAACACGTGATGTGAAATTCCCCTCTTGCCCCTCATTACATTCAAGTTTTATTCAACTTTGGTTGTCCATTTTTATCATTTCGCATCCTTTCACACTCATGAGTCGACTTGAAATAAAGCACAAGTTGCCTTATGTGTCTAAAGTTTTCAGAGGCCTAGTCACTTTGTTGTCCAAGAAGTCGTCTTGCTTTTGTTTCATCGAGCCCTCAAGTCACCTCAAAATTGGCTCAAGGCGACCCAATTTCCATATTTTGTAACCCACAAGTCACCTCATTTCTTTGGTGAGTGCCTTGCTTCACTGCAAACATATTTCTCTAAAGCTTGAATCTGGCAGGTTGGCTTTTGTTAGCAAGTAGCCTTAGTAGATACAAAGTTAGAAAATACAAGTCGACCTGTCATTGGGGCAAGGCGGGTTGCCTGTATGTTTTGGAAGCATAAGTCGACCTATTACTGGGGCAAGTCAACCTGTCTTTGTGTAGAGTTAAGGATTCTAAGACCTGATTTCCTCAGGTCACCTTAGAACTTTCTCAGGTCGTCTTGGTGAATTCTATACTTAACCAAATTTCAATTTTTGAGGTCCAAGTCGCCTTATCATGGGTCGAGTCGACTTGTTTTTACTTAATTGACTCCAACTAAGTTTAATTCTCCCAAATTATCTCCAAAAGATATATTTTCCAAATAAAATTTTATAAAACCTTTATTGATTAGTTGAAATCAATTACTTAGCTAAAAATTTAGGGAAATTTTTCTAACACCGGATTTTCAGTGTTACAACACTTAATCCCTTAAAAAAAAATTTGTCCTCGAAATTTAAAAGACAATTATACTTCCAAAAATATGGAGGTTGTTTTTTACATTGACTCTTAAGTTTTCCACGTTTTAATGGTGTAAACTAACACCTAGTTTCAGGACTACAAATTCTACTTAATATGAACCTATCATATATAATGTGGCCAAACATATGATCACAATCACTAATTTTAGCATCACAGATCTCAAAAGTGAGTGAGTCTGGTTGTCTCATTTTTCCATGCAAGTCCTATCCAACAATCACTGCTGCTAGTGTTTCATCAAATCCATAACCATATTTTCAACCACTATAATCTCTAAGATTATATCATAGTCAATTTCTATGTTTTACAATACAATATAGCTACTTATACTCATATTCCCCAAAATTTGCAAGTTCTTAATTTCTTATGGGGAAAGCAACTCTCACAATTGCATTTATTGCCATGTCACAGTGAGGGGAGTGTAATGGCATACTGAATATGAATGAAGAATAAGGGTGGTGGTGCCAAATTCATATTTCAAATATATTTCTAATGCAATTATGAAAATCAATTGTACAAGATAAGTATCAGAATAAATCTCCCATGACTCATAAGTTGTTCATCAACAATCCATTTTCATTTTCTTTTCCGAATTTTCTTTGGGATTGCCAAAACCACTATCCTACCAATTATCGTTTGTAGGATTTGCCAAGAGATTTTCTACAATTTTTATAAAATACCCCCTCATTGGCGTTAACCTGGAGTTTAGTGGGGTACTACAACGTTATCACGGGAACAACTTGAGGAGGCTCTCTATCTTGCCCACCACCAAGCCAAATTTCAACTCAATCTTTACCACGCCGCCTCGATGACCCAATCCGTGGAGGACTTATCAGACTATAATCTTTTCCAACACCATGAACAAAAATTTCATTTCATCATTCAACATATTTGTGCTCATATACAAAGGAGAGCAAATTTCGCAATTCACAATCAATGTTTCATTGTAGTATAGTGAAAATAGATTCAAAAATCAATAAAAAAGTTATGAATTTATCAACACTTTATTTTGGGTACACCACAATCATAAAGTATTTTAAATCCATTTCAAATTCCTTTCAAAATTCAATTTACAAATAGAAATTGAAAACATTTTATCATCCATATTAAACATAACCATCCACTCACATCTTGAACCCAAAGTCACAAACAATGATGTATGACCCTTTATTACTCTTAGGAAAGGTACTCAGTAGTATTCATAGCATCTCATATCAAATTATTTCATATCATCATATTTCCAAATTCAAAAACCATGCACACAATAACCATATAGTGTTTGTATCAAAATTTTCTAAATTACTAAATCTAAGTCCGAGAGAATTTGCTTGTGACTACGTTTGGACTATTTTGGGCATCCTTGTTAGTCACGCATAGCTTCTTGTTTGAGTCCTTGTTTGCGGACATTGGGTTGGAGTAGCCATTGTGTTTTTTAATTGGCTTCCCCGTCCTAACTCTGGGCAAGCATTGCGGAAATGACCCTCCTTTTTGTATTTATAACACTTTTTGAGTTTACGACATTTCCCTAAATGATACTTTCCACAGTGTTTGTACTGTACCTTCTTGTTTCTAGCCGATTTACTCTCAAAGATGGTACTAGATGTAGGGGACCTAAAAATGGATGGTTGTTGGCTTGAAGTGAATTTGAACTTCTTTCTCTTGCCAATCCTTTCTTCAATTTTTCCTCACTCAACCACCATTTTTTCTACCCGTAATGCCAATTGCAACATATCCTTGTATATACGGGTTTCAATCACTGACATCTTTTCCCTTATGTTTAGATTCAAGCTCGCTTTAAATTTAGCACACAAGATCTCTTTAGAGTTAAGGAACTCTGGGACATATTTAGATAATTCCCTAAACTTTGCTTCATATTCGATCACTGTTCTGTTTCCTTGCACAATTCTGAAAAATTCCTCTCGCTTTTGGTCCTTATAAAAAAGATGTTCTTCTCATTGGATTCCTTATGGGATTTATCCCAATTGAAAGGAGAAGAAGACCTAAAAGGAGAAACTGGAGGAGGAACTAAGGGTTGATGTGAAGCTTGTAATTGAGCTCCATAAGCGGTCCACCACTCCAAGACCTGCTGAAGGGTAGCAAAGGGAGGAGTATTAATTCCGATCAGAAGAGCCGAATGTATCAGTGTTGGAGAAGGCACGTGTAAGGATGATACGACCTCAGGTTGGGAAGAAAGAGTGAGAGGAATCTCATTCGGGTTCCCCATTCTTTGTTTAAGAGGTATAGCTCTAGAAAAAAAATCTAAACTTTACAATTGCAATAGAATTTAAACTAGATGCTTAACCCACTAAAAATGATAATCCTAACTTTCTAGGATCCATAGGAGACTTTTGAAATTATTTAAAATATTATAAATATCAAACCTGTCAAAATAGTTTGAAAACAAATGAGAACCTTTATAATACTTGTGAAACTTTTCAAACATTTTAACATATTCTCTAATCGAAAACGTACGCTCTGATACCAATACAATTGTCATGCCCCGACCCACCCGTCGAGTACGCGACAACCACCGCGTTACCTTAAAACACGTGTAAATCCCTGCCCGTGTTCTGAGATGCCACAAGATATTCCAATATCCACATATCTTCCAAATAATCAATTCATCAAAATAAACCAACATGTATTCATTCACACAATCAAAGAACCAGCTCGATCTATCTCTACTCAAAACATACATGCATCGGGCCAACTCAGCCATTCAAATCAAATTCATTGAGGATGAACAAGTGCCTACCCAAGAGATCCATATAAAATTCCTCCAAAACAATTCTCAAGAAAAATTCAAGAAAACAAAGAAAAATGGTCCTCATTTTTTTTATATACCAACCACAATCATATTTCAAATACATAAAAATATAGTAGTAAATAAGTTTTCAAAATAATTACATGTTGTGCCTTTACTTGGATCCACTAATACCTCAATTCAAAAGAAAATTATTACTCGAATAAGTCCAACAAAACAAACTTCTTCAAATCATCCCAAACGTTCACAAGTTTTGACTAAACTTACTCTGTAAAAATGAAAATAGGAGGGGTGAGTATATAATATACCCAATGAGTGACATACAAGTTGTACAAGAATAAAATTTGTGTGGTGGATATATCAATCGTATATTATTTCAAACCATCACGTTATTCACAATTTTATCAAATAAATGAAAAACCCAAATATTGTTTCCAATACATCAAAATTCTCAATTGTCATAATTCAATCTTATGTGCATCCAACAATTTCATATTTTCAAATATGGGGCAAACCAAAATTACTGTTCCTAACAAAGATCTACCACGATTTATGGTGGAACCGTCAAGAGTTTTAATAATTTTCACGTTTTACAAATACCCCAATCCTTGATGTTGGATGTGGTGTTTCGTTGGTGGTGCAACAAATTATTCTACGACCTTATTTATCATATCTAGCCATGAATGCACTGCATGTGTTCGGCTACATCTCATGGTCTACCGGCCCTACTCGTTATCCCGTCAGGCCGTTCCATAGTGGGAAATAACTAGTTATTTAATAGGGGTTCAGACTTTTACCCCAAGTCAATTATATGCATAATTTCACAAAATCATTTATCTAAATCACATGCCATCAATTCTAACAATTTTCTTAATAGTAATCATCATACTGATGGATTCAATATCAATAAATTCACATGACACATTTGTTCATTTAAAGCATATAAGATGCATAAATATTCAAAATTCAATCTTTGAGATTTCCACACATACTAAAACATTTAAATCCAAGTTTTAAAAATTATTTAGAAAATTCAATAAAATCATTTTTTTTTATTTAAGTACAATCATGTAATCACTCACCTGTTGGCAAGATGAACACTCTCAATCCATAATCAATCCAAGATAATCCCTTCTTGGATTCCATTTGGTTTATCCTAAGCTACAAATAAAATTTCGATGTTAAATTATGCTTAAAATTAGGGTTATGAGTTTTTCCCAAATATAATACAAACTCTAATTTTCAAAATTTACAAATCTATATTCTCATTTCATCAACTACATATCATTTGTATTTATATATCATTTTCATTCACAATTTCTTCCAAATCTCACATTTATAACCTTATATTTAATTTTTTTTTTTCCAAATTTCACATCCAACTTTGAAAATCCAAATTCATGCTAGAAAACATAGATCTAGGTTGAGAGAGCAAGATTACCTCAAAAGAATTCCACAAATTTTGTCCGGATCAACTTTGTCCAAAATCCTAATCTTCTCTCTACAAATTTCTCAAATCCAAGCATAAAAATTATATTCATAAGTAATGGAACTAAATCCATGTTTATTAGGAAGAAATTACCTCAATTTCGTGTTTGGATTGAACTTTGAATGTTGGATTTCAAAAACCCTAGGTTTTCTCCCAAAATCACCTTCATTCACGTGTTTGCTTAAAGGTTTGTGAGGTTTAGGGAGTGGATTTAGTGAGGGTGAAATGGATTTGAAGAGAGATTGAGGAAAGTGTCGACAGGGAGAGAGATGAGAATCGTGAGAATAAGCTTGGGCGAGAGAGAAAAGATGAAGAGAGAGCATAGATCCAATTTGGGAAAGTGAAGGCTTGTTTAAGCCATTTTAACATGTGATGTGAAATTCCCCTCTTGCTCCTCATTACTTTCAAGTTTTGTTCAACTTTGATTGACCATTTTTGTCATTTCGTATCCTTTCACACTCATGAGTCAACTTGAAATAGAGCACAAGTCGGCTTATGTATCTAAGCTTTTTAGTGGCCAAGTCGACTTATTGACTAATAAGTCGCCTTGCTTTTATTTCATCGAGCCCTTAAGTCACCTCAAAATTGGCTCAAGACGACCCAATTTCCTTATTTTGTAACCCACAATTCCCCTTACTTCTTTGGTGAGTCACCTTGCTTCACTATAGACATGTTTCTCTGAGAGTTGAATCTAGTGGGTTGACTTGTGTTGGCTACAAGTAGCCATACTAGACACAAAGTTAGAAAACACAAGTTGACTTTTTATTGTGGCAAGGCGGCTTGACTGTGTGTTTTGGAAATACAAGTTGACCTATCACTGGGGTAAGTTAACCTGTTTTTGTGCAGAGTTTATGATTCTGAGGCCTAATCTCCTCAGGTCGCCTTGGAACTTTCTTAGGTCATCTTGGTGAATTCTATACTTAACCAAATTTCAATTTTTGAACTTCAAGTCGCCTTATCATGGGTTGAGTCTACTTGTCTTTATTTAATTGACTTCAAATAAGTTTTAATTGTCCCAAATTATCTCCAAAATATATTTTTTTCCAAATAAAATGTTATAAAACCTTCATTGATGAGTCAAAATCAATTACTTAGCTAAAAATTTAGGAAAAATTTTCTAACGTCGGATTTTCGGTGTTACAAATGGTGTAGACGGAGGTTGTATAAAAGACAAAACTAGATATAGTCAATGATAATTGGTGAATTGTAGGTCACAAAAAACTTTCTCCTTCCTAATTGAGCTAAAAACATTAAATTTCTAGGTTTTAGTTACAATCTTCCTTTGTCTACCATTAATTCTGAATATCTACTGCTATTTCGTATCTTCTTCGCTTAACCAAGTTCAAGTTAACGCTTTTGCACTTTGATTTCTTTCTTTGTTATTGTTGACAATAGCCATCAGTCTTCAACCATTGACTTCGCCAATTCTTTGCTTTCGAGTTGTGTTCTTTGAATTTCTTGCCTTGGAAATCTCTATCTCCACCTTAATTCATTTGTAGTCCTTGATTTTAGTTCCTTCGCCATTTACCTAGTCTACTTCACATGTCCACATTCAAAGTTTGTTTATTCATTGTCGTTGCTCTAAATTGTTATCATCTTCATTGTCTCCATTGTCCATCATAACCACCATAGGGTCTTCTCTACCCAATCGCTACCGCAGTTCATTATTTGCACCATTCAACATTACTATCATTGACTGGTTCCACTTTTCTACCCTTTATTCTATCACCATTGTCCATTAATTGTCGATGTTTTATCATCCATCATCTTCTTCAATTGCTACTAGGAGTGTTGCCTTTGTTAGTTGCTATTGTGGATATCATTATCATCAAATGTCTCCTCTGTTTGCGAATCTAATTTTGACTTTTCAATTTTAGGTCTTGTTTGGCTTCTCTCTCTGTCTGTCTCTTTAACTCTAACTCTCTCTCCTCCTCTATGATGAGAATATCAAGGTTTCAAGGAATTCGCATGATTTAATTCAAGTTCTAGTTGGTCCAGTGACGAGGGTTCGAGTTAAAAGATTGAAAGAAGAGTTGAATAACTTAATTTGGAGGCTTTTACAATAAGAAGTTAGAGTCTAACTGAAAGAAGAACCAAAGAGGGCTTTAATTATGCTCATTCAAGCCCAATTGGAAGAATAAAATGTCCAAAAACCATCCAAGACCAAAGGAGGACATTAGTAAAGGAAAATAAGAGCAAAGAATCATTCAAAATATGGAAAAGAATCTAGTCAAAATATGTTTTCACAAATTTTTATGCAATTTCTATTTCTTTCTTTGCTTTTGTCAAAATAATTTATTTTTTTAGTTTACTTATTCTTTTTTCTTTTCATTTTTTATGAAATTACTTAAATTCTAGTTAATATTTTAGGGGTTACTTCTACCCTAAAAAAATGTCATTACAAGTTATGCAAAGGTAGAACTTTTTGGAGAGAATTAATAATATTGTAAGATTTCTTTATACAGTTTTGTTTTTTTGAGAACTTTTTGAACTTATTCAAAATAGGTGTCTTATTTAGTTTTTTAATTTATCAATTTAGGTTTCGAACCATCTAGATTATGACATCATTCAATCCATTTATATATCAAGGTTCTTGTTCTAGTGAGAAATGGATTTAAGGTCCTATATCTCAGGTTCTTTCTCCTTTAGGGCACTAGGTTGAGATTTTTATTTCCACCGATTCGATATTTTTTGTCAGGATGATTTTTGGACTATATTAAATTATTTGTGAGTTTTCAAGTGTCTATACCTAATGGGTTCTCATAAGTTGGTATCAAAGTAAATTTAGGTTAATTTTCAAATTGTTCTTATTTGTCTATATTTCTTTTATCTTTATTTTGTTATTGTTTGTGTTTTGATAAATCGGGTCTTGAAACTCTAATTCCAATTTTGATTAATAATGAAGACCAAATTCTTCATTCATGGGCTTAATTTTTTTAGGTGTCTTTCATTCTTGATTTTTGTGCTACCATAGTTTAGAAAAAAAGCCAAGACAAAAAAAAGAAACGGAGCATAAAAATTAATTAAAGTAGATGTCATAACCCAACAACCCAAAATGGAAAGTAAAGCTTACCGAGTTACTGTGACCAAGGAAATATAAAATAGAATTTGAGAGCTGCAAAACAGAGCATGGGAAGTACCGGGAAAGTGAAATGAGATGTCATGGTGGTTGTAATGAGATTCATGGCAAATGATTGTAAATAAAAGTGTTGGGATTGAAAGAGAGAAAGAGAGAAGAATTGAGAGAGAAAGAAGGAGAGAGAGAAAGGGGACAGAAACAGAGTAAGAGGGGAGAAATAGAGGGAGAGGGAGAGAAATAGAGAGAGAGAGAGAGAGAGGAAGAGAGGAAAAGAGAGATAGAATAAGGGGGAGAAGTAGAGAGAGAGAGTAGGAGAAAAGAGGGAAGTCAGAGAGAGAGAATCACCAATTCATAGTCTGGCATTGTCATTGCTTCCTTTGCATTTTATACATACACAACCTATTAACTAACCTAACCATTTAACTAATATTGGTTGCAAGAATCCAACTAGCCTCTCTATACTGTTACAATACCCTCCCCTTTAAAATCATCCTCGCCCTCAATGATAAAAGTTTAGCAATCGGGCAGAAATAAGATCCTTGTCTGTTAATCATTTTGCTATGATACCACTTGGTCTCTTTTCCAAATGAAAGGCCATAAGCAAGTGAGCAGACAACCATGAGAACAAGTGTCAAACCATAAACCTTTTTCTGGCCCATTCTGTCACCGAGCCACCCAAAGAAGAGCTGATCAGCGAGGATACCATAGAGAGCGACACTATTGATAGCTACCGCCACATTGGGGGGAGAGAGTGCCAGCTTGGGGTAGCCCGGATAATAGTAGTATAAGCGGCCGAGGCACTTTGTGACTATAAAGATACTGAAAAGATCATAGGCATCATGGAAAAACCCCCTTATAGTAGTTATAATTGCTGTGAAGTGGTACAATTGGGTCTTTACGGCATCAAGTGTTGTAAGCACTTGCAACTGATTGTCTTTAGCCATTGTTGAAGTTTTTATCCTCCCACTCCCACAATTCTAGCTAGATTTACTAGTTTCCGTGTTGGCTACAATTTTCTGGTTTTTGTTCTTCAAATTTGAGACCCTAACTCTATCTGGAATTCTTGTATCTTCACCTTGTGTTTCTTGATCTGCTTGTCAATGGCTTCAAACGGGGTGCCTTTTACCATTTGGATGATTCTTGAATTCTTTTGCTGAGAACCGTAGTCTCTAATACCATTTTGTCACAACCTAACAACCCAAAATGGAACGTAAATCTTATTGAGTTACTGTGACCAAGGAAATATAAAACAGAATTTGAGAGTTGCAAAACAAAGCAAGGGAAGTGCCAGGCAAGTGAAATGAGATGTCATGGTGGTTGTGACGGGATTCATGGTAAATGAATGTAAATGGAAGTGTTGGGATAGAAAGAGAGAAAGAGAGAAGAATTGAGAGAGAAAGAAGTTGGGAGAGAGAGGGGACAGAAATAGAGTAAGAGGGGAGAAATAGAGGGAGAGGGAGAGGGAGAAGGAGAGAAACGAGAGAGAGAGAGAGAGATAGAATAAGGGGGAGAAGTAGAGAGAGAGAGTAGGAGAAAAGAGGGAAGCCAGAGAGAGAGAACCACCAATTCATAGTCTGCCATTGTCATTGCTTCCTTTGCATTTTATATAAACACAACCTATCAACTAACCTAACCGTTTAACTATTATTGGTTACAAGAATCCAACTAACCTTTCTATACTGTTACAGTAAACAACTTCCAAATTTTTGTATCTTGTTCTCAAAGTTGATAATTGTTCATTTTGTAATCTTCTTCAAATTTGGTAAGTCTTCTAAATCGTTGTTACCAAATTTGATAGTTTCCAATTAGGATTTTCTAAAATTTGTGGTGCTGGGTTTTGGAATATTTACTTATTTGTGTACTTTTTTAATTTGAATGATTTCCTTATTGGTGCACTTTCCTGAATTTAAAAGTTTCCTTATTTATTCACCTTCCTTACTTGATCTCGTTCCTTATTTGTGCACCTTTCTTATTTATTCCATTTCTTTTTTTTTCTAATTTGGAAATTTCCAAATTTGTGAATTTTCTTATTTCTCACTTTTCTTTCCTTGTTCTTTCTTCTTTGTTCCCCTGTTATATTTTCTTTTATAAAAGTTTTTGAATTTCATAAGATAATTATTTTTGAGTTGAATTTTTGAGTTCAATAAAGAGTTTAACTAAATGAAGTGGAGGAGCAAAAAGTAAGAGAGAACTCATTAAAGATGAAAACCAAATTAAATTTGAGTGAAACACGAGTGGATTTGAGTGAATTGTTTTTATTTCGAGTGAAACATGTGAGGGAGTGTGCTGAGATTCTTTTCTATTTTATCTTAATCTTGTCTTGCAGATTTCAATTATATCTCAAAATCAATAGGATAACACAAATGAGGAGGATCAACCACACGTTGAACCGAATCTATAATCACAAGCATTTATGGGGGAGATGAGATGGATAATGAAGAGAGAGTTAGATCTTATACATGAAAGGTTGGACAGCGTGGAAAAGGGGATGCAATGGGGGTAGCCACCAAAGGAGGAATATGTTTCATCAAAGGAAAATTGAAGTTGTAAATGAGTTTAAAAGGGACGGGTTAGAGAAGAAGTTTGATAGGTTGTCAGTAAGTAGCCATAGAAGATTGGTCGAGATAAAGAAGTTAAGAATTAGATAGACAACAACTTGGGAGTATCAAAATAATAATTCCATTGTTTTAAGACAAAAGTTATCCTGAAGCATACCTCGAATGGGAAAAGACTTTGAATTAAAGAAAGTAAAACTTGTAGCCATTGAGTTTACTGATTATGTAATTGTGTGGTGGGATCAGTTGTGCATCAATAAAAGGTGAAATGGGGATCGCCCTATTGAAACTTGGGATGTGAGGAAGAGAGTGATGGGACAACGATTTATACCTAGTCACTATTGTTAGGATCTATACCTCAAGCTACAAGGTCTCCAACAAGGTAATCGAAGCGTGGACAAGTATTATAAAGAGATGGAGATGGCTATGATTAGAGCCAACATGGAAGAGGATCGGGAGGCGACAATGACTAGCTTTTTGAATGGTTTAAACTGAAAGATTGCCAACATGATCGAGGTACATCATTATGTGGAATTGGAAGATTTAGCACATATGGCAATTAAGGTTGAGAGGCAGCTTAAGAGAGGTAGTACACGGCCAAGACCAGCCCCATAGATTCTGAGTACAACATTTTGGAGAACAAACTACCCAAAAAAAGAAGAAAATCCATCCATCTTCAAGATTAAATCCGAACAGAAACCAGTTGCCTCCACCACAACTTCTCAAGTTAAGGCAGCCCCTACTTCAACTTGTTCTAGTAAGGTTAAATGATTCAAATGTTAGGGAAAGGGACACATAGCTAGCCAATGTCCAAACAAACGAGTTATGGTGATTCGAGAAGATGGTGCAATCAAGTCCGAAGATGATTACATGCCACCATTGGAAGACGACCCCATAAGAGATGAGGAGTTCGGGACCAAACACGGTGAGATGCTAGGACTAGTTGCACATTGAGCCTTAAGCTTTCAAGTAAAAGGAGAGGAAGAAAAAGTACAATGAGAGAATATATTTCACACTAGTTGCTATGTGAAACACAAGTTATGTATTTTCATTATCAACGGTGGTAGTTTTAATAATGTTGTTGGTACTACTTTAGTGAAAAAGCTGAACTTGCCAACCACTAAACATTCCCAATCATACAAGTTGCAACGGTTGAATGATTGTGGAGAATTCAGGGTTACCAAGCAGGTCGTTATATTATTTCGGATTGGTAAATATGAATATGAGGTGTTGTAGATGTGGTGCCAATTCAAGTTGGGCATCTTTTGTTAAGAAGGCTATGGCAATTTGATTGACATTTGCAACATGATGGCTTTACAAACAAGTATTCATTCATGTCTAGTTAACGAAAAATCACTCTAATTCCAATGACACCAAAACAGGTCTATGAAAACCGAGTGAAATTGGAAAAATTAAGTGAATAAAGGAAACCGAGAAATCAAAATGAGCTGAGAGAACAAAAAAAGTAAGAAAAGAAAAGAGAGAGGCCCAATCTAGTGTGGAAAAGAAAGGAGAGAAAAGTTTAGCCAATAGGGTAAAATGAGAGAGAAAATAAATGAATTTCTATGCCAAAACAAGTAAGGTTAAACAAATGTTGCTTTCAAAACGGTCAATGATTGTACTCATGTACAAAGAGACCTTTTTAAGCATTGACCAACTTGACCCTTCTTTGCCTAGTGTTGTTGTTTCTTTCTTGCATGAATTTGAGAATGTGTTTCCCAAAAAGCTGCCTCAAGGTTTACCATCTATCTAAGGGATTGAACATCAAATCGATTTCATGCTCGGTGTATGATTGCAAATCATCCAGCATATAGAAGCAATCCATAAGAGGCGACAGAGTTTCAAAGGCAAGTAAAGAGTTGATGGAAAAATGATATGAGAGAAAGAGCATGAACCCATATGCACTTCTAGTGATTTTGGTGCCTAAAAAAGATAGAGCATAAAGGATGTGTGTTGATTGCAAGACATCAACAACAAAATAGTAAAATATTGACATCCTATTTCTTGTTTAGATGACATGTTAGATGACCTACATGATACTTTTGTGTTTTCTAAGATTGACCTTAAGAGTAGGTATCATTAAACACGAATAAAATAATGAGATGAATGGAAGACAACGTTTCAAACTAAATATGAATTATATGAGTTGTAAGTCATGCAGATTGGACTAACGGATGCACCTTGTACATTATGCACTTAAAGAATCATGTTTTGCATGCTTTCATTAGTAAATTCATAGTTGTTTATTTTGATAGTATTCTGGTTTATAGAAGAAGTTTGCATGATTATGTCACATGTTTGCATTTGGTTTTGGATGTGTTTAGAAGGAAGAAGTTATATGCTAATCTCGAAAAGTGTACCTTTTGTATTGATAAACTTGTTTCCTAAGTTTGAGATTTGGAGACATGGCTACATTATTTGTCAATTTGTGATTCATACTAATCATGAATCTTTAAAACATTTGAAAGGTCAACACAAACTAAACAAATGACATACTTGATGGATTGAATTCATTGAGACTTTTTCCTATATTATTCGGTATAAACAAGGTAAGGAAAATTTGGTTACGGATGTATTTTCATACAGGTATACCTTAATCTTTACTCTTGTTACTAAGTTTCTTGGTTTTGAGCACATTAAAGAACTTTATCTGATGACCATGACTTTGGGGAGATTTATAAAACTTGTGAAAAATCTGCAGAGAGAGTTTTATAGGTATGAGGACTTTTTGTTTAGAGAAAATAAGTTGTGTATGCCTAATTGTTCATTGAGAGATTTGTTAGTCTGAGAATACCATGATGGAGGGTTAATGGAATATTTTGAAGTCACCAAAACCTTGGCTATTTTACAGGAGTACTTTTATTGGCTATTCATGAAGTGAGATGTTGAGAGACTTTGTGGTAAATGTGTTACCTGTAAGCAAGCTAAATTGAGGGCTCACCCTAATGGTATTTATACGCCCCTATCTATTTTTAGTTCACCTTGAATTGATATTTCGAAAAATTTTGTTTTGGGTTTATGTAGGAGTAAGCATAGACATGATTCGATCTTTGTAGTTGTAGATCGATTTTCTAAGATGACTTATTTTATCCCTTGTCATAAGTTTGATGATATTTCTCATTTACACATTTATTCTTTAGGGAGATTGTGAGGTTTCATGGTATGCCTGGGACAATCGTTTCAGATTGGGATACTAAGTTTTTGAGTTACTTTTGGAAGACATTATAGGGAAAGCTGGGAAGGAAACTTTTTTTTCTATTACTTGTCATCCTTAAATCAATGGTCAAATAGAAGTAGTTACTAGGAATTTATCCACTTTGTTGAGGGCTGTCATTAGTAAAAACATTAAGAATTGGAAGATTGTTTGCCACATGTTGAGTTTGTTTATAATCATACTATTTATTTTGCTACTAAGTTTTTACCATTTAAAATTGTTTATGGTTTTAGTCCTTTAACTCTTTTGGATTTATCACCTTTACCTACTTCTGAACAAGTGAATTTAGTGGTAAGAAGAAGGTAGAATTTGTAAAGCAACTCCATGAGAGGATACGGTTTAACATAGAGAGGAGAACCGAACAATACATCAAGCAAACCTACAAAGGATGTAACAAGTTGGTTTTTAAGCCTGGTGATTGGTTTGATTACACATAAGGAAAGAAAGATTTATGGCGCAAAAACATTCTAAGTTGCTGTCTCAAGAAGATTGTCCTTTTCAAGTGGTAGAACGAATCAACAAAAATGCTTACAGACTTGACCTGTCATGCGAGTACAAGGTAGTACCACTTTTTAAGTCCTTTTGATGTAAGTAATGATTTGAAGTCAAATCCATCTCAAGAGGCAGGAGTGATGAGGAGATCAAGATTGCAAAGAATTAATATTATCCAATTCAAATTCTAGTTGGTTCAGTGACAAGCGCTCAAACTAAAAAATTCAAGAAAGAGTTGAATAACTTAATTCGGAGGGTTTTACAACAAGAAGTTAGAGTTCAAGTGAAAGGAAAACCAAACGGGTCTTAATTATGTTCATTCAAGCCCAATTAAAAGAACAAAATTTCCAAAACCATCCCATACCAAATGAGGATTTGAGTGAAGGAATATAGGAGCAAAGAATCATTTGAAATATGGAAAAAACTTGATCAAAATATGTTTTGACAGATTTTTAGATAATTTCCATTAGTTTATTTGTTTTGGTCAGAATATGGAAAAATTTGGTTTAAATAGTTTACTTTTTTTTTTTTAAATTTTCATTGTTTAGAAAGTTATTTAAATTTTAGTTACTATTTTAGGGATTACTTCTAGATTATATATAGGTCATTACAAGTTATATAAAGGTAGAACTTTTTGGAGAGAATAAATAATATTATGAGATTTTTTCACATAGTTTTTTTTTTAGAACTCTTTGAATTTATTCAAAATATGTGTCTGTTTAGTTTTCTAATATATCAATTTAGGTTTTGAACAATCTAGGTTGTAACGTCATTTGATCCATTTTTATACCAAAGTTCTTGTTATAGTAAGAATCGGGTCTAAAGTATTATACTTTAAGTTCTTCCACCTTTAAGGCAATGAGTCAAGATCTTATTTTCTACCAATTTGATATCATTCGTCGAGACAATTTTGGTCCAAATTAACTTATTTGTGGGTTCTCGGATGTCTACACCTAATAGGTTCACTTCACTCTATCTCTCTCATAGCAATATGAGGGCTCACCTATGCTGATGTGGCTCAAAGTTAAAGTGAATTGCTGATATAGCACAGCCATATTAGCAATTCATTGATGTTGCGTTGAAACGTTAGCATTTCATTGATGCGGTATGTATTGGTGCTGGTTGTGCTAATATGACGGTGCCACATCATCAATTTCAATATGCTTGTGATGTCAAATCAATAAGTAACATTCCACCTTAAACACAATATAATTTCAGCTTACCATTTAACAGTCAATGTGTCGACGTTATTAAAGTATGGATCAATTTTTTATTAGATAAAGTATATTTTTTCCCTCATGTTTTGACCGAAATTCACATATTACCCTATGTTTAAAATATATTCACTTATTCCCCTGTGGTTTTCAAAAAAGAAAAAAAAAAGACTAATAGACGAAATTTTACAAAATTAACATAGATGTAGCAGAAAAATATAAAATATCCATTATAGCCCTTACTATTTCTCTCCAGGTCTTCAAAATGCAGAAAAGCTCACCTAATTCGTCCAAAATCCAAAAACCCCAAAAGTAAATCCTCTTTGATACACAGCCCAAAACCCAAAATTAAACCTTACCTCTTCCTATTGTCTCTCATCAATGTTTCTCTCTTCACAAATCTTCCTCCAAAATCCAAAATCTGGAAGGTCGAGAGTTTCGAGAAACCCCAATATGAGATTGGAGAGCTTCCAGAGAGAAAAAATGATAGGCCTATGATATTTTTGAAGAAACAAGATTTGATTTCATCTCTAGCGATGAAAAGAAAGTTGAGATATGTGTAGCCACCATGGATATGAAGCTTTAAGGAGTTTCTTGGAAAAACAGAGAAGCTTGAGTTTGATGGGAAAAAAAAAGCAGACTGTTAGTAGAATTTGAAGCTTTGAGGAGCTTTGTTCTAGCAAACCTAGAAATTAAAAACCTACTCTCTCTTTCTCTGAAAAAAAAACCCAGAAAAAAAACAAAAAAACCCCACCTTCATTCCAGAGTATCTTCCTAATTCAAAGGATTTTGAACTTTGAGACGAGAGCATTGTTGAACATTCAATAGAAACATAACTTTTTGATACCTCAACCTCATTATTTCTAGGAAGTTCAAGATCCTTGCCATCTTGATCACATTCACAAACAAGACCACGTAGTGCTTCATGGATAAAACCCTTTTGCAAAAACTCAGAAACAATTTTAAAGTTAATCCTAACATCATTAAAATCTTTCAAATATACAGCAATTGTAGGATATCTGTTGGATAAGTTCATTGTGGTAGTGGTGGTAGTTCAGCGAACTAGATAATATTGGGGTTCTCCGGAGCGACTACACCCATTGGTGGTGGTCGGAGATATCTCAATAGCGGAGTTGATGACTCAATTCCTTTCATTAGAATTGCACCAGGAGGAGATAGTTATGTGACTTTCGAGGAAAATTATAGATTGAGAAGTGATAGTGGGAGTTTTAGCGATGAATTGAAGAAAGGAACGAGATTCGAGTCGAAGGAGAAGCTTATACACTTAGTGAAAATGCATCATGTAGAGCATCACTATCAATTTTGTCTTGAGAGATCATCCCATATAATATGGACAATGATATGTGCTCAAAGGGATAATGGTTGTAAGTGGAGGTTGCGTGCATGTAAAACAAGACTTCTTAGTACTTTTGTGATAACTGTTGTAGAGGGACCGCACACATGTGTCAATACTAGGTTGATGCAAGATCATAGGTAATTGGATTCAAATTTGATGGCCTGACATTTTCTTAATTACATAAGGAAAGACCCAAGTGTGAAATTCTCTTTCCCGCGAACCATTATGATAGAAAAAACCACATATACAGTTTTCCAAAGACGTGTTTAGGCTACGAAAAAAAGGGCCATAGAAATGGTATACAGGGATTGGGAGGAATCATACAAAGAGCTACTACGGGTTTTGGATGCAATAATCCAAAAGAATCCAGGATCACAAGTTTCATGGAAGTTGGGTCCGCCACAAGCAAATAGTGAAAGGGTTTTTGAAGCTGCGTTTTGGGCATTTGTTTAGTATCACCGCATTTAGAGTTGTCGACCATTGATAAGTATCGATGGAACTCACCTATATAGGAAATACAAGCACAAGTTGTTGATTACATGCAGTATGGACGGGACGAATCACATTGTTCCATTGGTGTTTGCTTTAGTGGATGTAGAGTCACTTGCATCGTGGTCGTGGTTTTTGATATGTGTGCGAGACTTTGTTGTTGAAGATAGACAGGGTCCCTTTTGCTTGATTTTAGATTGAAATGAAGGGATAAGAGTAACTGTTGCTCGCCCGGAGTTTGGATGGTCACCTCCAAATACTGTATGACACTTTTGCATGAGACATGTCATTAGTAATTTTAATACCCATCACAAAAGCCAAGCTTGTAAGAGAGTCACCATTATTGCCGCTTTACAACAACAACAAAAGAAATTTGATGTTTATATGACGAGGTTGAAGGAGATAAAAAATGATGCTCCGAGTACTTTACAAACATTCCCCCTAAACAGTGGACCCTTTCACACGACGGTGGCTTTTGTTTTGGCTACATAATGACCAATATCAGTAAAAGTTATAATGTCGTCCTCAAAGGTGCAAGGAATCTATCTGTTTCAGTATTGATACTTAAAACCTTTTATAATTCTGTAAACTATTTTGAGGCTAGAATCGCTGAGGCGAAAGTAGGAATGACAAGAGAAGAGCGGTACACGAAATATACAAATGTCATACTAGGAAAGTGGATGAACACCGCTAACATCCACACGGTGCTCTCATTTAGTAGGGAGGAATTAGATCTTCGAGATAGAGACAGGGCATAAACAATCTCGGTATGGCCAAGGGAGGTCACAAACAGATCGTCGATATCAATAATGAACATTGCACATGCGAGAGGTAGCAAACTTATAGAATACCTTGCTCGCATACAATAGCTGCACTAACATGAACGATGATCGACGTGCATATGATCGTCGGTCAATGGTATACATGGGAACATCAACTTCATGTGTTCGAATCATATTTTTGGCCGGTAGGAGATCGATCTAGATGGCCCATGCATTTGTACCCCACTGTTATTCCTGATAGATCTCTTCGACGGATGACAGGAAGACCTAAGTCATCTCGATATTATAACGAGATGGATCTTTGATCTTTGAGAGTTATCTTCACGGTCATCATGTGGCAGTTGTGGTGCAGAGAGTCATAATCAGAGAACATGCACAAAACAAATTAGATGTGATCTCTGTTGCAAACAAGGATATAATCGATGACATTGTCCCACCCTATCGAGTGAAAATTAATTGTATTTGTCTATTAATCACAATTCCTTATGTATTTGTTATTATGTCGTAGTTTGTGTAATTGTCAAACTTTGGAGTCCTTTGTTTTTATTATAATGGTTAATGCATGTTCGCATATATTAATGTGTTATTGACGAATATGTCTTTATTAATAATATATATTGTGAATTTGTTAAACTTTCGAATTATTTGTTTTTCTTTTATGGTTAATGTACATTATATATTATGTATCGTATTTGAAGTATTAATTAATTTTTCTTTTTTATTTTTTTACAGATGGATTCTGGACCTTCTGATCCGAGTCTTCTATAATTATAGCGATACCACTGTTCTTCTACAGTTTGGCAAGGACATGACATGACCGTTTCGCTTACTTGTCGGTGACGTGAGGCCGTGCTATACCGTTGGGAGCACGGTCAGATTGACGAGTGAGTTCTCCCTTTTCTCGAGCAGTCGGGATTTTTGGGTGTTGCCCGATTGCGATTTGTTCAGTTAGATACTTGATTACGGCTCTAGTCGAGCGATGGAGGCCAGAGACGCACACTTTTCAACTCCCCCATGGTGAGTTGACTATTACACTTAAGGACGTAGAGGTTATCCTAGGGTTACCTGTGGATCGTCATCCTATAGTCGCTAGGACTGTGGGAGTGTCGTGGGATGATGTGTATGAGAAACTATTAGGTGTTAGACCTTTACGAACTGCATTTAGAGGTTACACTTTGAGTATGCTATGGTTGGAGGAGTTTTTTTCTGAGTTGCCCGATGGAGTTGATGATGTACATATTGCACAGTGGACACGGGCTTATATTTTACTTTTGTCAGGAGATGTGCTGTTTTGTGATAAAATTGCATATTATGTACATTTACAGTTTTTAGTATTGCTAGAGGATTTAGAGGTTTCAGATAATTATAGTTGGGGTTTTACGTGTCTGGCATATATGTATAAGCAGATTTGTATTAACACGCACCCAGACTCACGCGAGATAGGTGACGCTTTAGTTTTGTTACAGATTTAAGGGTAGGAGCAGTTCCTTTATCTATTCAACGATCGTTGCACGGAAATGGGGATGGCCTGCTTGCTTTGCGGTGGAGGGTAGATTTTGACGTCACTTCTTTCCCTACACACATAGTCTCGGTGTATAAGGCGGGACTAAATAGGTAGGTCGTGGAGCAGGTCATATGAGTACCCTACATAGATGAGTTACTGACATCCCTCCCCAGCTACTATCATGAGGGGAGGGATATTTGGCACGCATGGGTCCCGTTATTCTGTTTTAGTATCGTAGAGTTGTACTTTCCAGATAGAGTGTTACGACAGTTTGGAGCATATCAGCACATTTCGATTCATTGTGACACGGAGGATAGATTTTACGATATGAGCAATCGAGGTACGTTGGAGGTCAATTGGCACCGACGCAACTATCTAGTATTACTAGACACTTTGTGTAGACTTGCCCTCGATCCTGCCTATAGTAGTTGGTTTCGCAGCATCTCTCGTAGGTTCATCGGTCGTTGGGGAACTTCTTTGATCTACGTGATAACTACTTTACATCTTCATTTTTCTTAGTCAATCAATATTTTTGATTTGTTTTTTAAACTAACAATAATACATTTTATTGCAGTAGGTTGCACGAGTTACGAGACACTTCGGGTGACGACGCTTGGAGACTCGTTGATTCAGCTATCTTGGCATTGGCAGATGACATGACTTACCTTTTCAAACGTAGACCTGCTAGAGATGGCGACGATGGTGGTGATGCAGATTGACCATGTAGGCAATGACGAGGACGAGGACGAGGACGACGTACGAGACCACTATTCTCGGGCGATCATGCATCACCGCCATCGTCTCAATAGCTTGAGGATCTCGTAGGACTTTTTACTACGTTTGGTGTGTCTTCAGATTTTTACATACCTGTGTTTGATGACTTCCCTCGGATTTTTACTCCGGAGGCTCCTCTTAATAGTTTTATGGGTGAGGGACTGATACAGGTAGAGAGAGATGATGCACTCCGTTGTTTCATGTCTTCTCATCGGTTTTCTCTGACCCCACAAGCATGATGCAGGCCCCTTCCAGATCTCACAGACAGATGATTTGGGATTAGTTTCTTAGTCTGATTATATTGAGAGTAGACCTGATGTAGGTGTTAGGTAGAAGAAGAAGATATCGTTGATCATTTGTATCATGAACAATTTTTTATTTTCATCGATATGCTTTGATACTGGAGATATGTATTGTTGCTAATTTTTTTTTCTGTTTTGAATTTGTGATGTCATTATTCGGAGATTGTATTCAGAAATTGTATTTTAGGGTTGGTATAAAATGATACAATATTTTTTCTTGTTTCGAAGTTAGAATGACAGAATTCGGAGATTGTATTTTAAGATTGGCATAAAATGGCATAGAAAATGGTTAGGTCTAGGAGCATGAGCCATATTGAGTTTTGAAGACTCGACATGCTAGCAGTTAAGAGGCCTGTCTAGTTTTCAAGAGTCAACATGCGTGAATAGTCCATGTCGAGTGTTCAAAACTTGACATGTTGTGTCAATTCTGAAATTAGTTTCCTAAAGAAGATTTTTAAATTTTTTTTGTGGATATATCCGTACAAATCTCAAGATTTGGGGGGTAATTTTAGAAAAAAAAATTAATTTTTTAAATCAAATTAATATTTTTTGTGCGTGATTCTCAAAGTCCGTGAAATCTAATTATTTTCATCACTTTTCAATTTTATGAAAATCATATGAGAATAAGTGGATATTTTTTCATCGTATGGATAGTATGTAGATTTCGGTTAAATCAATGAGGGAAAAAGTGTAATTTGTCTTTTTTTTTTATATATATTTTTTAAAATTTAAGTACTCAATTGTTGTATTTTGAAATGTAGATGCCTAAGGGGAAAAAAGTTTAGGATTTGATATGTAATTTTCTCTAAGTTATATTTTAGAGTTTTCTTTTTTTCTTTTTTCATTTTTTTAGTTATTGTTTGATTAAAAGAAAAGGAGTATGGATATTTATTAAAAACAAAAAATAATTAAAAGACTAATAAAAAATTATAACGTACATTAATGAATATCATGATGCATTAACGAATGAACCTTATTTATTAAATTTTTTTTATTAAAAAAAATTAAAACTTCATTAATAAATTTAAGATTTTATTTGATATTTAAAGATAGATTTAGATATTGATAAATAAATAATTGATCCCGTAAAGAAGATTTTCTGAATGAGATGATGATAAATAAAATAAAATATTCGTTGCTATAATGATGCATGCAATGTACATTCGAATGTGGTGTTTTTGAATTGGAAATGAAAAGGATTTAGGAAGGAAAGGGGAGTGAATGTGGATATTTACTTAAGAATTAAGGGGAATTTTTAAAAGTGAGGGACGGCTAAAGGTAAAGCGGCAAAAAAGTCCAAAAAACGGGCACTCTCAAATGGAAAAATTGGGTTGGCACCTCGAAACGGTGGGTCCCTCTCATCTCACGTAGTTTTAGGCCTTCAGTCTTGTCCCACAGGGCCACTCCACCGGCCAACCCATTGCCCTCTTATATGCCAAGATTCTCTCTCGTTCTTCCCTCAATTTTCATCATCATCACCTCTCTCTCTGTCTCTCTCTCTGGCGGAACACAGAAAAAGTGAGAAATCAGAAAAACCAAAAGCGTTTCGATCCAAAAAGCTAAACAGAATTGTCTCGCTTTTCTTTCTTAGGTATCGTTCTCCCCCCTCTATCTCTCTACTGGTTTACTTTTCTTTGTGATTCCATGATCACCTCTGAGCTTTGATTTTCTGATATTGCATCAACAGTTAAAGCGCTGAAGCATCTTTTTTCTTTTGTTACTATTATTATTATTATTTGTTTGCGATGATGTGAGCTTAGAAGTGATCTGGTGTTTCGATGGAATGGAAATCAATTGTTTGGGTTGAATATGATTCGCATCTGTTGCTTCTTTTGATTGAATCGATTCGATTCAAAAGAAAGAAGAAGGCTGTAAGATGCCTTTGACTTGACTAGTGGAGACTCTCACTCTCTCCCAGCCCAGACGCGATCTGTTTCAATATCAGATCAAAACCATCGCCTGCTCAATTTGTGATTTTACTAATAACTATCAATCAAAGGAAAAGAAAAGAAAAGAAAATGAGCGCTTTTGCTTTGATTTAGGACTTCCTTGATTTTCAAACCTACCTCAAACCCAGGTTTTTCCATCAATCTAAAACATGGGGTGCCCCTGTATTTTCTTTTATATGTTATTCGCCTTTTCCTTCCGTTGCAGATGCTGCTTTTTGTTTGCTTTTGCTTCTGCTGCTCCAGCTCATTATTGAACACTTGTTCAGTATTTATTTATTTATTTTTCTTTTCTTTTATTTTCTTTTCGGTATTTAGAATCCACTTAACATTTTTACTCTCATAAAAATACCATATATTATGTTAATAATACTATACTCGAATCTGATGGTTCTGGGAACACCAAATTCAGGATTGGCATTTTTGGTTTGTGGGGTTTTACAAGAAACTTTTTGATTACAGACTAAGCTTCCACCAAAGATAGGACAAGTGCTATTTATGGGCCTAAAATTGTAGGCCACTTAGTAATCACATTTTTGACAATATTTCCTAAATTAATTAATTAATAAAGAGATGGAGATGGGTTTTCCAAGCTTGGAGGTCCCGCTCCCAGCTTGCAATTCTTTCGTGGTGTGCGCTTTTGGTTAAAGCAAAGTCCGTCAAAAGCTTGCAAGAAAAAAAATTCTGTGGGTCATGCACTCAAAGATGATGAATGGTCGTATTAATTATGATTATCATTTTGTTCCGTTTTGATTATTTGTTTATTTATTCATTTTTTTTTTATTTTTATTGCATAATTTGATTACTTATTCTTATTTGGGAAATCGGGGTGCACCCTCTTACGGTAAACTAGTAATGATAGCGTTAATAAATAATTTTTTATATTTTATTTTTAGAGACTATTTTTTTATTCAAAGAATTTGATCAACCATGTCAGTTCCATATATTGATGCCACACAATGCTATATTAATTTAATTTTAAATTTTTTTTTATCAGCATAGTTTGATATTATGTCTTGGAGTTTAAATTTTTGATATTGTAAATAGTTTGAAAGTAATTATAAAATAGAAATTATTTATTTTTTAATACCATAATTAAGATTTTGGTGGTGGGTAAATTTCTTTTCAATTTCTTGAATTATTATATTGTCTAGCATTTATAAATCAAAGTAAAAAAAATATTACATTGAAATGTAAATTTTCTTTACAGCACGAATAATACATCCAAAATGTGTCCGGCATGGAGTGAAGAATATTAAAAACCTACAGATTTACGGTCCAATGCGTGATGCAAGCACATTTCTTTAATTTTACCTGCAGGAATTAACTTTTATCTCTGATTTTATGCTTATATAACATTAGCGCACTCAGTTTGAATGCCATTTTTCTTTATCAGGTACCCAGTTTTAATTTGTTTTTATTTATTTTTTATTTGGTGATTGGGAGGGTTGGGGGTGTACTCTTTTCGGAAGTTATTTTATTTCTTCTTTGATAAATAATATATATATATTTTTGGTACTATACTTCTTTGTTTGGTCAATTTAAGTTTAAATAGTAAAAAATAAAATATATTATTAGATTAAATATGATGAGGAGGACTTTTGATACAAATAAATTGCAGGACTAGCGGTATATTTGTGTTGTATTGTTAAATAATTTAGCAAAGGTGTGTGAATAAAAGATAGAAAAAGCTATGATATAGATGTGTAGTGTCAGATGTGCTTTGTCATCTATCGCGGAGATCAACAGTGACTCTGTGATGGGGTTTCTTTTCCTTTGCTGCTTTTGCTGCCTTTGCTGTAATAACTAATGATTTAAGATTTGAAATGAAACCTACTGACTTTCTTTATGTATTAATTTTTTTTTTTAATTTTTAATATTTTATGCACAGCACGGCACAGTTGAAGGTGTAGGGAAAGGAGATTGAAGATGGAAGAAGAGAAGGTTGCAGCAAGTGCAGTTATGGAGGGTGTTGTTGACACTGGATCAGCCAATCCCATTAAACCTCCAAAGGTAAGATTATCATTTCCTCCTTTATTTCTGCAACTGCATGAAATCTGCTCCCACCTACCTAGCTATTTAGTAATTGGAAAGATGCTATTTGCTAGCTACGTATTTGCCTGCCTGATATTATACTAATTTTAAAAGTTGAAATGATCCCATTACATACATGAGCCAGAACATTATTGACTGCGATGGCGGGCCTCCCAAGGCAGCAACAATGGTGTCCTGCATATAACATGGCCATGAGTCGCTTCCACTTTCCAACAATTTATCTAAAAATTTGATTGGCCTTTCTTGCAGTTAACAAATGGAGACATGATTGAAGACAAAAAGGGAAAGAAAGAGGAGGAGGAAACTGCGTTGGGTGGCGAATTCATAAAAGTAGACAAAGATTCATTTTATGTGAAGGAAGGATCCCTCTCCCATTCCCATGATACAGCATCGGTTCTTGAGCCTAGTTCAAGCAATTCTACTGCAACTACAACTGCAACTAGAGAATTGTTGGAAACTCAGGAAAAGGTCCAAGAACTTGAGCTTGAATTGGTCAGAATTTCGGAGGCACTAAAGCATTCTGAATCCGAGAATGCCCAGCTTAAAGAAGAGGTCTTACTTACAAAAGGAGAACTGGAGCAAGGAGGAAAAAAATTTGAACATCTTTATTTGGATCACAAGAAGCTGCAGCAGCAGATCATTGAGGCAGAGGAGAAGTACAACCTGCAGCTCAACACTTTGCAGGAAGCCTTGCAGGCACTGGAGGCAAAGGATAAGGAGCTCACTGATATCAAGGAATCATTTGACCATTTAAACCTTGAGATTGAGCACTCACGAAAGAAGTTGCAGCAGCTTGAACAAGAGGTTCAATCTTCAGCAGGTGAGGCACTGAAATTCGAGCAACTCTGCCAGGAAAGCGGAAAGCATGCTGAAATTGAGACACAAAGAGCCCTTGAGTTTGAGAAGATGCTTCAAGTGGCTAAATTGAGTGCAAAGGAAATGGAAGATCAAATGGCTACCCTGCAAGAGGAACTTAAGAATCTATATGAGAAGATTGCTGAGAACCAAAAAGTTGAAGAAGCCCTTAAGAATATGACTGCTGAGCTCTCTGCTGCCCAGGAAGATTTGCATCTCTCAAAGTCCCACGCGTTGGAGATTGAGCAGAAGCTCTTTTCAAAGGAAGATCTTATAAAGAAATTGTCTGAAGAACTTGAACTCAAGAAGGCTTCAGAATCTCAGTTAAAAGAAGACATTTCCAATCTTCAGAATCTTTTCTCTTCAACAAAAGAAGATCTGCAAGTGAAGGTGTCTGAGTTGGAAGAAATCAAGTTGCAGCTACTGGAGGAAGTCAAACGGAAGGAAGAAATAAAAGTTAGGTATGAATCCCAGGAAGCACAGCTTGTTAAAATGCAGGGGCAATTGGCCATTAAAACTCAAGAAAGAGAATCTTTAGAAGCAGCCATAGCCGATCTCACTAGTAATGCAGCAATGATGAAAGAGTTATGTGCTGACCTTGAGCAAAAGTTGAAGCTGTCAGATGAGAACTTCAGCAAAACGGATTCTCTTCTGTCTCAAGCTTTGTCAAACAATGCTGAGCTGGAGCACAAGTTGAAATCACTTGAAGAGCTCCACCATGAATCTGGGATTGCGGCTGCAACTGCTACACAGAGAAGTCTTGAGCTCGAGGTTATAGTCAAAGCTTCTGTTGCTGCAACAGAAGAAGCTCAATTGCAAATTCGAGAGCTTGAGACACGTTCTATATCAGCAGAACAAAAGAACGCTGAGCTGGGGCAACAGCTGAATTTGATTGAGCTAAAATATGCTGATGCTGAAAGAGAATTAAAAGAATGCATGGAGAAAATGTCTGAACTTAGTACCGCATTGAAGGAAGTTGAGCATGAAAAGAAGCAGATGAATGGTCAAATGCAACAATATGAAGAAAAAATTACTGAATTGGAATCTGCTTTGGGGACGTCATCCGCTCGTCATTCACAACTTGAAGTGGATTTAAAGAGTTTAAATGACAAGTGTGTTGAGCATGAGGGACATGCTAATACACATTATCAGCGAGCCCTTGAGTTTGAAGATTTAATGAAAATCTCTCAATCTAAAGTAGAGAATTCTAGCAAAAGGGTGCAAGAGCTGGAGATTCTTCTGGAAACAGAGAAATTCAGGATTCAAGAACTTGAAGAGCAGATAAGTACACTGCAACAAAAATATGTGCATGCTGCAGAAGAATCAAACATGTACTCTGCCAAGGTATCAGAACTTGCAGCAGAGCTTCAAGTATCGCTATCAAAAGCATCAAATCTTGAGGCTTCATTGCAAATTGTGAATGAAAAGGAGAGGGAACTGACAGATTCATTAAACATATTGACAGAGGAAAAGAAAGGGATAGAAGAGGCATCAAACAATTCAAACAAGAAGCTTGCTGAGGCGGAGAATATGTTGGAGGTTCTGCGGAATGAGCTGAGCTTGACACAGGGAAAGCTGGAAAATATTGAAAAAGATCTTGTGGCTGCTGGAATCCAAGAAAGCGAGATGATGAAGAAGCTTAAATCTGCTGAGGAACAATTGCAGCAACAAGAAAGTGTGTTAGAGCAAGCCACCTCAAGGAACTTGGAGCTTGAGTCTTTGCATGAAACCTTAGCCAAAGATTCAGAACTGAAACTCCAAGAAGCAATGGTGAATTTCACAAGCAAGGACAATGAGGCAAAAACATTGTATGAGAAACTGCAAATTCTTGAAGATCAAGTGAAGAGTTATGAAGTGCAGATAGTAGAGGCAGCTGGGGTGTCTGCTGCTCTAAAGGAAGAATTGGAGCAGAGTCTAGTGAAGTTGGGCACTTTGGAAACTAGCAACAGGGAACTCCAAACAAAAATATCAGAAGCAGATAATAAGGTTGCAGAGTCTTACTCGGAAAATGGGCTGTTAGTTGAGACAAACTCGCAGCTCAATAGCATGGTTAATGAACTCAAGAAATTGCTGAGCTCTGCAAATAATGAAAAGGAAATGGTTACTGAACAACTTGCTTCACACGTGAAGACTATAGCCAACTTAACAGATCAGCATTCTAAAGTTTCTGAGCTTCACTCTATAGTGCAAGCTCGTAGCATTGATGTAGAGACACTATTACAAGAAACCATGCAGAAGTACACACAGAAAGATTCAGAAGCTAAAGACTTGTATGCGAAGCTAATTGTACTAGATGCCCAAATCAAGGAGCACGAAGCAAAGGCTAGTGAAGCATCTGCAACTGCTGATGTTCGAAAGGCTGAATTGGAAGAAACTCTCCGAAAGTTAAGGGATTTTGAAAGCATTGTTGAACAACTGCAATGCAAGGCAGATCATTTTCAGACACAGAGTGAAGGACTGGCCGAAGCAAACTTGAAACTGACACAGCAGCTGGCAGATTATGAGTTCAGAATAAATGATTTAGAAGGTAAACTATCTGAAGCTCTTGTTGAGAGGGATGGAACAGTTGAACAGCTTAATCATTCAAAGAAAGCAATTGAAGATCTGACACGACAGCTGAGTTTGGAAGGACAGAAACTTCAATCCCAGGTTTGCCCTTCATTCTTCTTTTCTTCCCACTTGGAGAAACCATCTATGTTTCATAAAACATTGAGCTTGAAGTAATTTCCCTTGTTTTGGATTGCATTGTGAAATCCAATGATTTCATGCTTCAGGTTGTTTCTCTTATCGAAGAGAAAAATCTGCTTAATGAAACATATCAAGATGCGAAGCAGGAGCTTCAGGCTGTGATACTACAACTTGAGGGACAACTTAAAGTACACAAAGCAAATGAAGACTCTTTGACAGCTGATTTGGAAAATATCAAGGCTGAATCAGCAGAGAAGGCTGTGCTACAGACTCGTTTTAGAGATCTTGAGGACCAACTAGTTATAGCTGAGTCTCGTCTCAAGGAAGAGGTACTTCAGTTTACAGTTACACCAAGAATAAGAGAATGAGCATCTTTCAATCATCAATTTGTTGGTCATACATTATAGAAAATATTTAACTTCTTGTAGGTGGAAAATGTTCGTTCAGCCGCTGCTGTAAGAGAGGCAGAACTAACGTTATCATTAGAGGCTCATGCACAAAAACTTTGTGACACAGATTCACTAAGGGAACAA
Organism: Dillenia suffruticosa; assembly: GCA_033439265.1. Lineage (NCBI taxonomy): Eukaryota > Viridiplantae > Streptophyta > Magnoliopsida > Dilleniales > Dilleniaceae > Dillenia > Dillenia suffruticosa. Next base: position 12,888,155 of record JAVTVX010000019.1, read on the forward strand.
GTCCTTCAACTTCAGAAAGAGTTAAGTCTTGCTCAAGCCACCATTAGTGAACAGGTTAGCCAGTTGATATACTATAGGTTCAAAGTTTAACGGACATGATAAATGATGCTCTTACAGAATGGAAAAAGTTCGTTTTGGCTAAGTGAATGACTTAGCTTTCTGAAAATGACAAAAACGTTTTAAATAACTCAGTTTTGTTTCAATTTCTATTTTCTGGCAATCAGAAAGAAGCTGCCTCTAAAGACCAGCTGGAAATTGTAGCCAAGAACCAACAAGTCATACTTTTTGAGAAGCAACTACAGGAGCTAGAGAAGAAATTGCAGCTAGCAGATGCTAATTTGAAAGATAAGGTTATTTCTTTTGCTGTAAGAGAGCTGTTTCTTTTCTTCAACTAGACGAGTTAAAATGGAAACACAAGCAATATCACTTGGAACCTAAAAAGTATATTACTGGTTCTGCACAAAGTGAATACGTGGGATTAAAATGATATGATTATTATTACCCTTGTTTTTTTTATCCCTCTTGCTTTGGAGGGAGGGGAATTATAGTGTTATTTCTGTGAATTGCACTGTTAGTACACTATCAACGAACCTTAGCCTAATGGTGACATTGCTTGCTCTTAAGTATAGGGTTCAATTCTTGGAAGCTACTGCTTTCTTAGGTTTTGACTAGTTGACAGAAGAAAAACAGGGGAGCAGGGTGGCTTTTCCTTTTGGAGATGTATATTGGGCTGTGAGCAAGTAGTGTTTGAAATCATGGGGAAACTTCTATATCATTAGAAGTGTTTTATTGGAATTTTTGTGGGGTAAGTCAATTGGTGAAAATCTGAGTTGAGGATCCTAAAATAAAAGAGAATTTTGAAATGAATAAATTTCTGGGCAGTCAAGTAGTATCCCTTGTATTGTAGATAGGGAGATTGTTTTAGTGTAGAGAGTGGTCCTAGGGGTTCGCAGGAGCAGCCATGTGAGGATTTTTTTTTGGGGGGGGGGGTTGTAAGAGAGCGTTGTAACAATTTGTAAACTACTTTTAAGTATAGAGTGAGACCAAGGGGCACTGATGTTGTCTGTGACATGATTTGAGTTCAAGTTGGTTACAGCTGGTGCAGACTCTGAAGTTAAGCTTAGTTAAGTGAGACCATGATAATTGCGAAAATGAACATGTCTGATGGTATCAGGATCCTTGGCAACATATTGCTTTCTTAGTTTGAGTTTTAGATCTCAGCTCTAAATCTTCTTTTTCAGGATGGTGGTGGAAGTGCTCAAGCAGGGATCAAAGATGAAAAGGAAGTCAAATCAAGAGAAATAGGAGCAAGCATTTCAACACCAACACCAGTGAGACGAAAGAGCAAGAAAAAGCTGGAGGCGGCATCTGGTCAGACTCGATCCGTATCAGAAACTCAAACTCAGGACACAGATTTGTCTCCTGCAATGACCTTCAAATTTGTCTTGGGAGTGGCCTTGGTGTCTATTATCATTGGCATAATTCTTGGAAAGAGATATTAGTTTCCCATTTTCCAACTCTTGGTTTTGCCTTTTCAGAAGTTTTCAGTTTTTATTTTTATTTTTTATTTTTTGGCCTTTCTTGTTTCCATATATATATATTTAAAAGTATTTCTTTGTTTTCTAAACAAATTGGGAAGATTTATGTTTAAGTCAGTTCAGTTCAGGTCCGAAAATGGTTTGGGAATTTGTTTTTGGTGTATCCCTAACCTGTATGAAATGCTGAAAACAGTTTTTATCCAGACTGATTGAAGTTTGTTTTGAGTCCTCGATGGAAATTTATTTGTAATTTGGTTGAAATGAATAGAGGCTTCGGGGTAAACTCGAAATCAAACTACCAATGGGGTATTGGATTTTGTTAATTTGCAGGTGAAAATGGAGAAGGTAAGTGGAGCTGCAGCTACAACTATGTTCTTTTTTATTTTGTATTTAGTAGTAATCACGCCCCATAGCATCATTGACTTGTGTTGGAAGTTATATGCTTACGTGGACATTTTAAAATAAAATGGTGGTTATCTCATTTCAAAAGATAACCACCCATAACTTCCTTGGAGCACTCCCTTTCCAACGATTCTCTCTCTCTCTCTCTCTCTCTCTCTCTCTCTCTCTCGTGTGCATAGAAACATGGGGAAGCATAGTAAAACAAAATAGAATGCATTCCTCCCTCTCAAGCGCACAATCAAAAAAGAAGATATTCATTTTGTAGGCCATAAATATATGTTGCTTGAGATCACATTCTCAAGAAAATAAGAGAGATTAATTTTTAGAATGAGAAATTAATTAAGGGTTTGGGAAATTTTTGTGAAAAAAAAAAAATCTCCTGTCATTTGAGTACACTGGATTTTGGATTGAGGTGTCATTGGTTTGATCTCGTAATCATCATCTTCATCGAGTGATTCGTGCATGGGAGTTCGTGGTTTGATTGATTTTTTTGATGATCCATATATCGAGGTATTTATATCAAAATTTTAAAATTTTAATTTATATGATCTCATACAAACATATGTCGTAATATATCCTAACATTTTCACTTCCCATCTTTCACCAAAGCAATTGAGGACGCATATCAAATGATTGACATATTGAGGCTGGAGTTACAATTGTTTGCCCCTGCTATTAGCTACCAAAGTGGGCAAGATTAAAAGTCAAATTACTGTTGAAAATATTTGTGAGACTTGTGTTCTTTTTATTTGATAACCTGATGGGCAGCACATGGTTAATTTTTTCTTGAAAAAGAAAATGACATTTATTAAAGAAAAATTTAGATTCAAAGGAACGAGGTGAGATTTGGGAGGAGACTTCTCGATCTAAAGGGAGTGTAAGGTTCATTTGGTGACGGCAGCCCTCTTTACATGGGAGCACGGGGACTGAAAATTCAATGCTAGAGCTCTCACATCTTGAGCCAACATTCCTCTTTAAGAGAGAAGTCACCATCCACAGTTTTCTAGACACTGAAGCGAGCTGTTATAATCTGTGCAATGTCCATAGTTACAACAAAGCCCTCTTCTCCTTCCTTGAAAGCCACCCTAATCTGAGAAGGTCCAGAATTGTCGGAAACATAGTCATTCCGAAATGCCAAAGCGGGTTAAATTTGGGATTCATGACATATCATTTTTGGACAATTTCATCGAGACATGTACTGATTTAAACAAAAAAAAAAATTAAAATGACCTCCGGATCGAAATAATTCCAGAAGTGACCCCATTTGTCGCAAGCTCTACCCATGACAAACTATGTCGCGGGTTGAACCTGTAACATAGTATCGTGTCGCCATAACAGAGGGCACAACATGTCTCATCTCCAAGACCAACATAGGGTTTTGCTTCTCCAAGACTCGACATCCCCCCACCCATGGCTCCTGCGGCACTCTGCCTCGGAGGGGGAGGAGTGCTGTGGGGGGGAGTGAGAGAGCCGTAGGGAGGGAGAGAGAGAGCGGGGAGAGAGAGAGGAGTGCTGCGGGGGGAGAGAAAGGGAGGGAGGACTGGCATGAGGGGAGGGAGGACTGCGAGTCGCAAAGGGGGAGGAGTGCCGCGAGAGAGAGAGAGCCGTGGGGGAGAAAGAGGGAGGGAGGACTGCCACGGGGAGGGAGGGGGAGAGAGAGAGAGAGCCGCGAGAGGAGGGAAGGAGAGAGGAGCGCGGTTGGGGAAGGGAGAGAGAGAGAGAGCCGTGGGCGGGGGAAGAAGGGAGAGAGAGACCCAAAGGCAGGGGGAGAGCGCCGTGGGCAGGAGATGAAGAGGGAGAGCCGCGCAGGGGTGGGAGGGAGAAAGCCGTGGGTGGAGGAGTACCGTGGGCGGCGGGGGAACCCTATGTCGCGGGTTCAAGACGCGACATAAAAAATTATGGGTTGAACGTGTGACTTATTGTGGTTAGAAATGGAATTAATTTTCGTTAAAAGTTGTTTTAATTTTAATTTTTTTCGGGTATATATCCGTATATGACTCAAATTTCATCGTTCCGTGAGTTCCACAAAACCCAAGCAAAGCTTTGAGATTCAAAGATGCTTGAACCTCCGCAATTCTTGCCTTGAAAGAGTTAGCCATTATCACCTCAAAGAAACCAGGATCCAGTTCCTCCACCACCGGGATCATGGAATCAAAAGAATTAATTTTCCCAGTTACAATCTTTCAAAACATGCTCAATGTTGATGTGACTCATTGGTGAGTAAGTTTAGTTGGTATGAAAAACTAAAATAAGCTTTTTTAAAAGATCAACGCAATAAAACAATAAAGAAAACTGAAAATTAATCTCACAAAAGTCAAAGTTTCTTTACAAATCGTGCAAAAACATTTATCTATTTGTTTATAAGCAATGAAAAAAGCATTATGAACATATATAACAAATATAATTTAAAAATTTTTTATTGTCTAATATATTTTAAAGTATTTGTAAGTTTGTTAAAAGATGGTGAATTTTAACACAACGGTGGATTTGTTTCTTTGATGATCTTGAGATTACATGTTCGAGACATTAAAACAGTCTCTTTACAAAAAATATAAGGAAAAAATTACGTACATATATATCTACCCTCTTTCTACTCCCGCATTAAGTCGGGAAGTAGTTTGGGCACCGAAGAGCCCTTTTATATTTGTAAGTTTGTCAATAAAATTAGTCACAGATGATTTCTATAATAAGTGCTCCATAAAATAGAACTTCAATTTGGGTGCTAACTTGCGGTTGCTTCTAATCATAGAAGCTGTTTGTCAATAAAATTAGTCATAGATGATTTCTATAATAGGTGCCCCATAAAATAGAACTTCGATTTGGGTGCTAACTTGCTCTAATCATAGAATCTCTTTGCTTCAGCTAAAATTTGTCACACTTGTTGTAGGTATAACTCACCACGGCTCGGTTTGAACTAGAAAAAGTGGATGGTTTGCCAAATAGAATTGGTGATGGTGGTTCCTATCTAATTCTACTTCTAAATAAGAAATTCTCTATACTTATCTCTCTCGTTCAATCTCTCTCTCTACCCCTATAAGCATTCCCTTATTTAGAGCTTCTTTCAACTTGGGGATTGAATTCAACTTCTAGTACAACAATTGAATTCAGCTTCCATTTCAATTTCTTCGACTATCTCGATATCTTTATGTTCCTGATTGATTTCTCCAAATACTTGATCTCTTTCTCCAACTTCAATGATCAATATTTGGTTGTCTGATTCTTGTAGAAAATTGGAAGCAAGCATATTTCACGATCGAATCCAAGAGAAAATAGAAACAGAATCTAAATGCTAGATTTTGATGATCGAGTTAGACACGGAGAGGAAGGGTTGCACATACTAGACCATTTCTGGCCGGTGATAAAGTCAAAGAACAATCAATTACCATCTAATTCCTTCAATTTTATCTCTTTTCAATTATAGTTCTTGAAGTTGTTATTTAATTTCCAAGTTTCCAATTTTCTCTCTATCGCGCGATCAGGTTTCTTCGAGATTGGACCATCTATTCGTACAAAGAAAGTATATAACTCATATGTGATGGTACTTGACCCAATGGCCATAGCCATAAAGATCACAGACAAACTACCAAGTGATCTTTCGATAAATACCCCAGACAACCGAAGATGGCACTCGATTGCCTTCTTCCGGTTGCTTAGTCATCGTCTCTCAGTAAACCAAACTCGGTCAAAGACTCTTGGCCACTGCTTGGTCATACTCTCAACTAACCTCTCGACTACTACCAAGTGGTTTCCACTAGGAAACATATCCATTGAGAAAATCAAGATCGTAATCATCCAACATTTGAACCTCATCTTATCTTAAGAGTAATCTCATCAGATAAGGAAGGAGATCTCCATGATAGCTGGAACATTCCTTAACCTCAAGAGATTCTTAATTTTCTAAAAGTTTTTGACTATAGTCTCTGTAATTTTGAAAGATCTCTAGAAATCTCTCCATAATTAGGATTTTTATGCCCTTTGGCTCACAGGAGACTGATCATGCATATGCTATATATACTGAACAAGGGTGACCCATCAGGTACGCTCGTTTGGCATTACATACACACATTATACATGGGCTATATAGGGCTAATCTAAGACTCTCTCAGTCTGTTCTTTATATTTACTATTATTTTTTTTGACTTGAGTATCGGAACCTCTCCACCAAACCACCTCTGGTGGGTATTTTGCATGTCTTTCCATTGATGAACATCAAGCGTACACATCGGCACTGGACCCTATTCGAGTCAGAGGATCACTTTACTTGTGAAGTCAAAATTGACTTCAACAGATTAGTATTGTCCATGAGAACAACTAAATGTTTAGCCGAAGAAACTCCATGACTTGTTTTGCTCCATCTCTTCTATCGCCACACTAAACCTTTGAGGGGACTTTCTGACGACGGCAATACCCCGAGAGCACTATTTTACTCCCAATAACCCTAGAAACGCCACCGAGTCATGCTACCATCACAACCGCCTTCAACGTGGTCAAATTGCCATCCTTTAACAGCTCCATCTTGGGTCGACCTAATCTAGATGTCTTGGAAGCATTCTGAATACAGAACACATGAAAGTCAAGTTCAGGATACCTCTTAGCATCGAAGTGCTCAACTATGATCCAAATCCATCAAATGCTTGGGTTTAATAATTTTTATCTAAAACCTACTATTACTTTGACAGTGTTTTAATATTCTTAATTAGTTGTTCTAATATAAAATTTTGTATTATACTTATTATGACAATAATATCTCTATTCTACATGCTTTAACATCTTTTCATAGCATTTTGATCATGTTGACCATGTAGTTATCAAAAACAATTTTCTGCTGGTGATAACACAATTAGGGGTACCTGTAACACTAGACAAAAAAAAAAAAATCCCCAAATTGAATTAGGGCTAAAAAGCTCTAATCTCTCTTTCTCTCTCTCTCTCTCTCTCTCTCCCTCTCTTTTTTTTCTCTCTTTCTCTTCTCCTCCACTGCCGCTCTTCTCCTCCGCTCCGGCCTCTCTCCTTCCACCACCCACCGCCGCTGCTCCTCCTTCCTCACGCGAGTGCGCTAGCTTGCAACGCCTCCTTCCTCGCGCGAGCACGCTAGCAGCACTGAACCTAAGGCCGCAGTGCTCCACAGTATGAGCCGCGCCTGCGCATGAGCTGTGCGATCCCTGCACGAGCTCCTGTGCGACCCACTACGCGAGCCCTGCGCGCAATCCCCCGCGAGTAGCGCGCGATCTCCCGCGAGTAGCGCGCGATCTCCCGCGAGCAGCTCGCGATCTCCGGCTAGTAGTGCACTACCCAGCGCGACACCCCTGCACGTGCACGTGCGACCCCAGCATGAGCGCGAGCGAGCTCCAGCGTGTGACCCACTGTGGCCTGCGAAGCCCTCTGCGGCCAACAAGCCGGGCTGCGGGCTGCGAGCTTGCGAGCCCACCAGCGGGCTAGCCCGCCAGCCTACCAGCCCGCTAGCCCGCGAGCTCGCGACAGCCCGCGAGCCCGCGACCAGCTTTCCCCTTCGAGAGCTCACATGCATCTTCACTGCAGGTAACGACTATGATTTGGTTGAAGTTTAGGGTTTGGTGTTAGAAATTTAGTTGTTACTAATATATTTCAAATTTGGAACTATTACAGATTTTAAACCAATCCGATGGGCGAACGATAGTTAGGTCTAAAACTCGAGGAATCCTAGGTGAGAGAAACGCACTCACTTTAAAGTTTGAATAAATTTTGTTGATTTTAGGTTATATTAAATTGGAAAGAAAAAAAATAAAAAAATCCCTTATTAGGGTTTTATTTGATATAAAATTTGATAATTTCATTAGGTTTGTCTTTTGGAGACTTATTGAAAAATAGGGAGTGACCACCCTCCTTAAATATGTGAGTGAGACCCTAATCTCTTGCATAGAATAGTATTTCTACCGTATTTTCGATAAAACATGCTTTTGATATGCATTGATTTGACGTATGATATTAAATTTCAAATCTGTTTTATGATTATTGGAGTGTTTTGAATTATGTTTATGATGACTATACATCCATGGTTTGAAATGAAACAAAAATTATGCCATTACTTGAAAATTGATAATTTCCTTTTCTACCATTGCATTGATATGCTATTTTGAAATGATTTGATAAAATATATTGGTACGCAGACTTGAAATGCTTTGATGAACTATGTGGGTTGGATGCCCACTAGTTATACGATGATATGATTTTACTTGTGGGACGTTGTGCCCTTGTGATACTATGATAATGATATTGATGATTCCGTAGCTACGATGAGCGTTTGTAGAGGCACAGGTCGCCCGGATACGTTTCTGTAGGAAGTATCCTCAAACGTCATTTATTCTAAGGGTTATAGGCGTGGCCTGTTGAACCCATGTAGGGGGAGGACGTGTATGATGCCACCGTCTAGCACCGGATGGGGTCCTATACACGATGATGAGTTAACCCCAGTGAACTCATGGCCAACGTCGGGGTAGAGAGCATTTTAAAGTCTATGCATAATAAAACTCCCGAGGCGCCTGTTCTTGATCACAGTTGACCTTTGCCAGGACCATTTTTAGCTCGCTCTGATATTACTTGATTTTAAATGGATGCATACATGCTTGCTATCGTGTGATTCATTAAACGATTTCAAATTACTAAATATATCATGTTTTGTTGCGAAATATAAATTTTTGTTTCGAATGATATTATTTGACACTTTAATGGTTCACCCATAATATTTATGCTTGATATTACCCCCTCACTCACTGGGTATCTTCCCATGATATTCATCCCTATCTTTTTCCTCCTCAGACAGGTTTATTGTGATAGAACGACGTTACGGGCTCTAGGGCGGATTTGGTATTCACGACGGTGATATTTACTTCAAATAGAAATATGAAATCTTTATTTTATTTTGACCCTGAGAGATTTTGACATTTAGGTCCGTTGTTGGCCGTGTATATTATGGGATGACTGTATATCTTATGAGCAGTTATGTGCATAACTCTCGCTTTAGTTCATTTTACTCGCATTGAGGCATCTGTAAGCGTTTTAAACTTTTTACTTGGGAAATGTGTTATACATTATATAAACTTAGGCCCGCTCGATATAGCGCCTGCTCATATTCTAGTTGGGCATGACAGTAGAGCTCTGTGGTTAGAACTGCTAGAAATTTTGTAGCCTTACGTTATTTTGGATGCTGGCTGTGGTATTTGTTGATTTTGGAGAGGCCGGGATGACCATTTGTTTAAATTACAGGTTGATTTTGAATATACAAGTTTAATTGAACACGGGAAACCTCCGTTTTATGGGGAGATTCTGTTCGATTTTCTATAAAAATACAGCCGGCATCCAGGGACAACGGGCGACTGTTCACGATCCCGGTTTGGGGGCGTGACAGTACCCCTCTGTTGAGTAGCTCTCTTTGCTCCGTGTTATATACGGGTTCCGCATCCACTATCTCGGTTCTGTGCCACATAAGTGTTTCGCACCCACTCTCTTGGCTCTGCACCACATATGGGTTCCATACTCACTGTCTTGGCTCCATGCTGTACATGGGTTCCACACCCATTTTCTTGGCCCCATGCCACATACGGGTTCCGCACCCACTGTCTCAGCTCCACGTCGTATATGGGTTGTGAACCTACTGTCTCGACTTCATGCTGCATACGAGTTTTATACCCATTTTCTTAGCTCTGTGTCATATATGGGTCTTGCACCCACTGTCTCAGCTCTACATTGCATATGAGTTTAACACCCATTCTCTTGGCTTTGTGTTGCATACGGGTTCTGCACCCATTCTATTGGCTCCGCACGACCTAATATGTCATATACTCTTATCTCATGCCATATACAGGCTCCATATCTACTCTATTGGCTTTATGTTGAAAGGTATTCTCTTGATTTAATGCCTTATGCAAATATTCTCTTGGTTATTTGACTTATATAGATATTCTCTTAGCTCCACGTCTTATATTGGCATTTTCTTAACTCTACGCTTTATATTAGTATTCTCTCGATGCTACTCTTATATTGGTATTCTCTCGGCTCCATGGCTTATGTAGGTATTCTCTTGACTCTAATGCCTGAAAAGGGATCTAACACCCTCTCTTGGCTACAAAGCCTTGAGGACAACTTAGTGCTTAAGTCACTCCATTTCAATACATGATCAATACATGAACGAAAATGCAAAGGTGAAAGGCAAACATTTTCATTCATATGAATTCTTATACATTGTGCAAAAGGAATACAACAAGAGGCGTGGTTCATACAATGTCTGGAGGCAAGACACACCAGAGTATATCAGAGGAAGTAGAAAATCCAATCAGAAAGTGGGTTTCTCTCTCTCGCTCCTATGCCATCCTTTACAGCAGCTTGCAGTTTTGCCTCATTCTTTCTCACCTTGGTCTCCAGCCTCTCACACTCGCCAAGAGCTACATCGCATTAACAGAACATAGACTCCAGGCTAGTCTTCAGATGTTCTATTTCTTTGTCTTTGAGCCTTCAAATGCTCTACATCAAGCATCTTAGAGTTGAGGATCTCAGCACCATTTCTGATAACAAATCCATGATCAGAATTGATTATCATCTGTATGAGATTGCATATCTTCTCCATCTCATCTAGAAAATGAACTATACTAACTCTCATCTCTGTCGGTAAAACACCTACAGATCCTCAGAACAAAACTATTAGCCTCCTTGTAGGTACAAGACTTTTTCCTACAAATCATACAATTCATAGACTCGCGGATAGGAGTGGAAATATCCCCAGCTTACTAGGAACTCTCCAAAGTACGAAATAGATATACTTCCACTTTTCATACTCAACAAGCAATCTCAACCGAAAATCATCACCTAACACCATCTCCTTTACCATTTCCTTTAATTCCTTTCCCATCATTACACTCCTAATCACCCAATGTCGCAATGACTTTGTGATTCTGAACCCTTATCCATCTCTATTCTTCACAAATCTCTCAAACCTTAAAAACTTAAATTCTCTCTCATTAGACAAACAAATATGCAAGTAGCAGAAAGTATATTAACTACGATTCACTCAATCAAATACCCCTTTTAAAAGAAACACAAAATGTTTGATTGACACCTCACACATTTAATGCTCCACTCTCTTGCCCCTTCCAATTCTCCAGTTAATTCTACTCCTAATACTATTTTTCCAAAATGCCATTAAGGGGCAAATGATGGTATCTGATCTAACAGTCCATAACCATAAAAACTATAGATAAACTAACAAGCGACTTTTTGTAAATACCCAAGATGACTGAACAAGGCATTTGTTCACCCTCTCTTGGTTGCTCGGCCATCCTCTCTTGGTAAACCAAGCTCGGTCAAACACTCTCGGACTTCTTGGTCATTCTCTTATCTAAACCTCTCAGCTACTTCTAAGTGGTCTCCTACTAGGAAATGTCTTCGTTGAACAAATCAAGATTATGATTATCGAAGATTTGAACCTCCCCTATTTTTTGGGAGTAATTTTATTTGATAAAAAAAGAAAGCTCTATGACAGCTGGAATCTTCTTTAACCTCAAGAAATTCTAAATCCTATAAAAATCTTTGACTATAGTGTCTGTAATCTTGAAAGATTTTTAAAAATCTTCCATAAGGTAATTAGGGTTTTTACACTACTTGACACATGGGAAACTGATCATGCATATACTATATATATTAAACAAATGATCCACCAGGTATGCTCTTTCGGCATTACATACACACATCATACAGGGGCTACAGGGGCTGATCAAAGGCTCTCTCAGTCTGTTTTTTCTATTTACTATTACTTTTATTGACTTCAACGTTGGAACTTCCTCATCGGATCACCTCCGATGGGTATGTTGCATGTGTTTCCATTGATGAAAATCCAATGTACACCTCAGTATCAAACTTTCACTTGAGTCAGAAGATCACTTTTACCTGTGGAGTCAAAATCAACTTTAACAATATGTATTGACAAAAACAAAACAAAATTTGAAAAATGTGAACCCTCTCATGCAAGATGTCAGGGAAAAATGGGTGACAATTTATAGCATATAATTGAATAAAATTGTGACTGTTAATAATTCCAAAAAAATGGAGAAACACGGACCCAAAGATGTTTTTCAGCATGTCGTCGTAGTTTAAATCTCTGAAATTTTGAATATGTGAAACGTTAGTGTTGAGTTGTTCATGTGTGTTAAAGAATGACCCTATCTTTGTGGAGATCAATTTAATATTAGCCTATGGCATCCTATTAAAAGGGAAGGTCATATGTGTGTACCCGAAATAGTATATGATCCTGCTCCATTTGGGATAGTTGTTGATTCCCATGAATTTTCTCCAAGAACACTAGCTGTTTGGTGAAGATCCATGGTTCCTGTTCCAATATCGTATCTTTATCCCTTTTATTAAAGAAGCCAAAGACAAACAAATGTCTATCTAATTGATTGGCCTTCAATCTTCTACTAGGACAAATTGTATGAGTCAGTAGCAACCAAAAATGTGTCAAGAAATAAGACAAGTAGCATACTTAGTGTAGGATCTTTTTACTGCAAAATGAGTAATCCCGAAGATAACAAATACGCAAATCTTAAATGGATTGAATTTCATATAATGGATCATATTAGTGTGTTTAGAAAAAAATTGATTTGAAAGGTATTTTTATCATCCTTTTAAAAATATATGTATTATTTTTATTTTTCTAAGCACCTAATATCCCGTCTAAGAATTTTAAAAATATTCAGATATGCATTATTATGTAAAATTTGGTGCATTTGGTCATTGATTTATTTGATCTCTCTAGTATTATTAGGGCAAATTTGGAAAACAATTAAAATAGTTTTTACTTTATGCGTTACACTCTTTTCAGAATCTTATCCTTAAAAAGCTCTATTTTTTAAAAGTAACAACTAACATACTTAAGGCAACATTACCATCTTTTGTTTATATATTTAAATAAATGCATCCCATGTAATGGTATCAAAGCCAAACATATTAGTTCTTCAACTTTCTTCCTCTGTCCAACTAATTTGACCTTGTAATCCCATGAATAATACTGAAGTCCTCCAGAGCACACAATAAATCATTTATAGATTTCTCTGTGTTTTCCTACTATTATGTTGTCATGTAAGTCCTATTCAACCCCATCCACTTCCACTTCGGGAAGATCCTCAAATGTTAACTCTGCTTGCCAATATAAGCATTACTCACATGAAACCACACCTCAAGAGCAATACCTCCTAAACCCATATCGTACATATCAAAACCCACAAAAAACACTAAAATCTTTTCAAGGGCACCAAAAATAGCAAAAAAAAACTAGTTTCTCTAACTTCTCTTGCCCAGTTATATATCCCAGCCAAAGAAAAGGAACAAATTCTCTCCCTTGAACTTCCTCTGTCCTACTTACAAACTTGAAAAATAGAAGGCTATGCACATCATGTGAGACTTGCCTTAAGTTTTCAAGGATAAAAAGGCCTCCCAGTAGTCTCCAGGATGGCCCTCATGGATACTCGATTTAAATAATACCAACATGCTTGTATAACCACCCCCCAAACCACACTTAATATTGGTATCATCGTTTGCACCTTCTGCCCAAACTACTTTTGTTGCTACACTCCATTGCCAGTTCACTTACAGTCCAAACAATGCTTTTGATCTCACCATACCAGCCCTCCTAGATGATGCTCTTTTGTTCATGGTTGACTAATATACGGCTTGTGTCCATACCCAAATTCCTCAGCAGATTAAACGTGAAAAGCTATTCAAACTCTTACCTACTACATGGATTACTCACTATGAGCAACACTAATCGCCTCAAATCGTCCAAGAGTCCTCAGCCCAGTTTCTGAGCCAACGTAATGGCTCAGTTTGTATCTCCGCTACACCTGAGATGTAATACCCAATTAACAAAAAAAAAAAAAAAAAAAAAAAAAAACAAAATTAGGGCTTAAAGCCCAATTTTCTCTCTCTCTTTCCCCCTCTCTTCTCTCTTCTTCTCTCCCTTTTTCTTCTCTCTTTTTCCCTTCTCCCCGCCGCCGTGTCTCTTCCCCTCCCGCTGCCATCCTCCGCCGCGAGCGACCGCCCGAATCAGCCGCACGATCTTCCTCCCACGAGTGCGCCGTGGCCGTCGCTGCTCCAACCCTCTGCGAGCGCGCGACTGCAGCGCGATCTCCAGTCCTCAGCGAGCGCGAGCACAGCCGCGCGATCATCTCCGCGCGAGCGCTAGCACCACCGCGCAGTCTTCCGCGTGAGCGCGCGAGCGCTGCAGCGCGACCCAGCCTAAGCGCGAGCAGCGCTCGAGCAGCGCGCGAACCGCGCGCGAGCAGCGCTCGAGCAGCGCGCGAGCAGCCGCGATCCCCAGCTCGCGATCCCCAGCGCGCAACCCCAGCGCGCCTCAGCACGCCCCAGCACGAGCACGAGCGCTCCAGCGTGCGACCCCCAGCGCGAGCAGTGCACGATCCAGCTTACGAGTGCGCTTCAGCGCGTGAGCCAGCGCCAGCGCCAGCACGAGCGCGAGCGCGCTCCAGCGCATGATCCGGCTTGCCAGGCCGCAGGCCCACCAGGCCGCAGGCCCACCAGGCCGCAGACCCATCAGGCCCGCCGGCCCACCAGGCCCGCCAGCCCATCAGCCCGCCAGCCCGCGGCCCACGGCCCGCGACGGCCCGTGGCAGTCCGTGAGCCTCTGCGAAGGTAAATGACTCTAAGTTTCGATTTTTCGCACTTGGGTTTCGAATCTCTTTAGTAATTGGACTTAAATTGTTTGCAATGGTTTCAAATTTGGAAACATTCAGGTTTTAGACCAAACCAACGGGCGAACGAAAGCTAAATTCGAGATCCGAAGAATCCTAGGTGAGAGAAATGAAATCTCTTCAACCCTTGAATAAACCTTGTCAAATTTGGTAGCATTAGTTGATTTGTTTATAAATTGAGGAATTTAGGGTTCGTACGAAATTAAGAAGAACGATAAATCCTGACAATAGTCGAAATCTGATGAAAATCGTGATGATTGAGTAGGTTGGCTATTTTGGTGATTCGATTGAGGAACGTCTTGTTTTGCGTATTTTGGCGTTATTGGGGAGTGCGCTACCTTCCCCAAAACAGTGAGTGGGATTTATTTCAATGCTTTTGTTTAATATGTAAATCCTGTTTTACAACATTTTGATAATGAGCATGATTTGTCGTATGTTGGAAATGTTTTGACTGGTTTTAAAATTGACTTTTGTGAACCGTTGGAGTGTCCAAAAACTGTATTGAATTATGAATTTATGCATCCATGTGGTTGAAATGTATAATGTGCCATTTTATGCTCTATGTTGCATTGGTTTATGAACCTGACTTCGGCACATTTTGATGTGATATTGATTTTGGCTTTGAGAGCTTTGATATGTATTGTTCCGTAGCTACGAAGGACACCGTGAGAGGCGCTTTGGTGGCGTCCGGATATGCCTAGGCCTGGGGTATCCCACGAGTTGTCGTGATTTGATTATCTACACGGTACTAGCCAGGTTGAACCCGAAAGGGGGAGGATTTGGATTTGGATTGGATATCCTCTTCAAGTCTAGCACCTGGACGAGGTTCGTCGCCAACGCCGGGGTAGAGAGCACTTTAAAGAAATTTGCATATAACACCCCCGGTGCGCCTGTCATAGGTCGCGGTAGACCTCTGCCAGGACATTTTCGGCTGGCAGCTCTATGATTTTAATGACAGTGCTTTGGATGCATATTTGACTTGAAAATGCGTGAAATGATATATTGTTGAAATGAAGAGCATGATGATTTGAAATATGATTTATATACTTATGTTTTGACACTCCAGTTTCACACTCCATATTTGACGATTGCATTGACCCACTCACTCACTGAGTATTCTTTCCCGAGTACTCACCCCTCATTTCCCTTTTGTTTCAGAGATAGTATTTGACAAGGAGTGTCGCTTTTAGGACGCTCAGTTTCTTTGGGAGATCAGGCCTGGACTTGAGGAATTATTGTATATTTCCGCTGCAATTTGTATTGGTGATGTATTTGTATTCTGAGGTCTATAGATGACCATTTTTTTTATAATTCTGGGATGACTGTATAAATATGGACATTTAAATTGTGGAATTCTCATGTCACTGCATGACATTGCATTGAGGCATTTCTTTTTTGTTGCGTCTGTATTTGGGAATGTGTCATGTCTTAGAATTGTCCTCTAGGATCGCTCGGTGCCTCCTCTAAATCACAGGAGGGGCGACTGGCGGCTGTCCATGCCTTTGACGGGGGCATGGCAGTAGAGGTCTGTGGTTAGAACTGTGGAGAATTGTTTGTTAGCCTTGCGTTGCCCTGAATTGTGCAGTAGGATGATCTGATTTGTTGTTGAGGATAATATATGCATTTTGAGGCCGGGATGGCCCCTTTTGGACAGGTAACAGGTTTATTTTAATATGGGAGACCTCCGATATATGGGGAGGTTCTGCCCGATTTTCTGTAAAAATACAGCCGGCATCCAGGGTAACGGGCGGCTGCTCACGATCCCGGGTCGGGGCGTGACAGTTGGATTGGTATCAGAGCGACTTGGTTAAGAGCTATGTATGAAGAGAGTCTTGGAAGCATTTCCGAATAAGTTGGTTTTTAAAGTCCTCAATGCATGAGAGTCTCATACAGTCATAAAGTCCCAGTGCATGGTCATAGGCATATGAGTTCATTTATTTTAGGGGGTTAGATACGGTTGTATCTAACCTAACTTGCTACATTCTTCTCCTATTGAACTAAGAATTTCATTCTTTTGTGAGGGTAGCCATCCTATGATTAGTTCAAAATTCTTGAAACGTGCCTATTCTTTTTATGATAATAAGCATCTTTCTCTTGCAGAATTATGCCACCTAGACGTGGAAGGAGAGGTGCTAGATTCGCATCGCTTGAGGGTCTGTTAGTGCCAGATGCACCTCGGGCACCTGAGACCCCACGAGCACCAGAGGACTTAGACGAGCCGGAGGATCGTACCTCGACTCGCGTGCCACCACCGGCACCTACTCAGCCAGCTGCTCAGGCTGAGACTCCTGTACCCACACTCGACGCCTTTAGGCAGGTGTACGAGTGGTACGCTTTGCATGGGGTCCAGATTCCGCCCCCACCACCTCCTACAGCGGCGCCTGCACCTGCAGCAGCGCCAGTTCCTACGGCACCGGTTCCACCGCCGGTGGCCGGTCCTTCTACTTTGTCCGAGCCGAGTGAGAGCACATCGGCTATTCTTAGACGGGTACATGAGTTGACTCAGTTGGTTAAGGAGGCCCGTCAGTTGGGGTGCACGGATTTCACAGGGCTTGGTGATGCTGCGGCAGCCAAGCATTGGATCAATCGCACCCGCAGGATTTTGACTGATCTCGGGATTGGAGAGGAGCTCTGCCTGAAAGTGGCAGAGCGATTATTAGGGGGAGAGGCCCTCTCATGGTGGGAGGCCCTCACTGATGAGGCGATAGAGCCACTGCGGTGGGACGACTTCCTTCGGGAGTTTGACCGCAGATTTTTCCCACTCTACCAGCAGGACCGGATGAGGTCAGAGTTGGGACGGCTTACACAGGGGTCCAGATCTGTCTCGGAGTATGAGGCAGACATGCGGAGACTTGCCGCATTTGTACCAGATCTGGCCACACCTCAGTATTTGCGCTTCAAGTTTGAGGACGGTCTTAGCCTCAGCATAAAGAGGTATATGACTGTTACTCCACAGTTTACACTGGCCGAGGTGATAGACTCTGCTCACCGCGCGGAGGCTTTGGTCCGCGCTGAGACTAGGCAGAAAGAGAACAGAGAGCAGAAGAGAAAGAAGGAGAAGTCTCATTTTGCGGAGAATTCCAAGAGGGGCAGGGGATCCAGTTCGTACAGAGGCGGATTTGGATCTGGATTTCCTGAGCTGGGACGGGGACAGTACTCCCAGGGGTTTAGACAGCCCGCACCGACTCACCCTGCACAGTTTACTACTCAGCGGCACCCTTATTGCCGCAGGTGCAGTCAATCCCATCCGAGCGGAGCTTGTTCAGTGACGGTCACTTGCTTCCACTGTGGGAAGCCGGGGCATATTAGGAGTTTTTGCCCTGAGTTAGGACTCGGAGGACAGAGTTCACTGAGCCGCACTAGTACTCCTCGTATGGGACAGCAGGGGCAGCCTGTTCGGCCAGCAGTTTCTACTCCCAGGGTGACCACTGGGAGTAACACAGTGCAGACTCAGGCACGACAGCAGCCTAGGGCTCAGGCCCGGGTTTATGCCATGACGCAGGAGGACGCCCAGGCGAACCCCGACATCATCATGGGTACTCCTCCTTTTGATCCTGTAGAATAGGATCTCTATTCGTATTCTCACTTCTTTTGAGGATGTCAGCATTGTATCAGTCGTATGGGTATTGTATGTTGTGTTCCCTTTTGTCGACATGATACTACTCTGACATTTTTGTACACCGAGAATGTAGAAGCCCTAGAGGCTCAACTGTTTTGACATATATATATATACATATCAAGTTTGAAATTATTCTAAGTCTATGTGCATTTTGTTCAATGATAGGTACTCTACCCATTTTCGGAATAAATGCTCGTATCCTTATTGACACGGGGTCTAATTATTCGTATGTGAGCGATAAATTCTCCCGACACTCTGACAGACCGCTCTCACCTTTGGACGAGGAGATATCGGTCATCACTCCTCTGGGTGAGCAGATTGTGCGCGGCACAGTATATAGAGAATGTGAAATCAAAGTTGGGGATACAGTGCTGAAGGCAGATCTAATCCCTCTCGCCATGACTGATTTTGATGCCATCTTGGGGATGGATTGGCTACATATGCATCGGGCTTCGGTTGACTGCTTTAAGAAGCAGGTGGAGTTTCGAAAACCCGATCAGCCAGTGTTGATTTTTGAGGGCGAGAGGCGGGTTTTACCCCGCTGTGTCATTTCAGTTTTGGAGGCTAGACGCATGATTCGCCGCGGATGTGTGACTTACCTGGCTCATATCATTGACACCACTGCTCAGGGACCGAGACTGGAGGATGTCCCAGTGGTACAGGACTTTCCTGATATTTTCCCCGAGGAGCTGCCTGGACTACCACCTGTTCGGGAGTTTGACTTTGAGATCGATTTAGCTCCGGGGACTACCCCTATTTCTATGCCGCCATACAGGATGGCGCCGGCTGAGCTGAGAGAGCTCAAGGTCCAGCTGCAGGAGTTGCTGGATAAGGGGTTTATCCGTCCTAGCACGTCTCCGTGGGGTGCACCGGTGTTGTTTGTGAAAAAGAAGGACGGCACATTTCGGCTATGTATAGATTATAGACAGCTGAACAAAGTTACCGTTAAAAAATCGGTACCCACTACCACGTATTGATGATCTCTTTGATCAATTACAGGGTGCCAAAGTATTCTCGAAGATAGATCTCCGGTCGGGTTACCATCAATTGCGGATTAGGGCCGAGGATGTGCCTAAGATGGCTTTCCGCACCCGATACGGACATTATGAGTTTTTGGTCATGCCGTTTGGGCTGACTAATGCCCCTGCCGCATTTATGGACCTAATGAACCGAATTTTTCACGATTATTTGGATCGGTTTGTCATTGTTTTTATTGATGATATCTTAGTCTACTCGCGGAGTGATGATGAGCATGCTCAGCACCTTAGGGTGATTTTGCAGACTCTTCGTGAGAGACAGCTTTATGCCAAGTTCACCAAGTGTGAATTTTGGTTGCGGCAGATTGGTTTTCTTGGCCATGTAGTTTCTGCGGAAGGTATCTTTGTTGATCCGCAGAAAGTTGAGGCTATCTTGAGATGGGAGCAGCCACAGACAGTGACTGAGATCAGGAGTTTTCTTGGTCTAGCCGGGTATTACCGCAGGTTTGTAGAGGGCTTTTCTCAAATTGCGGCTCCGTTATCTAGATTGACGCGAAAAGGTGTCAAGTTTGTATGGGATGATCGTTGTGAGGTGAGCTTTCAGGAGCTCAAACAGCGATTGACGTCCGCTCCGATTCTAGCCCTTCCCACGAGTAGTCGAGAGTATGTGGTGTACAGTGACGCCAGCAGGCAGGGATTGGGCTGTGTATTGATGCAGGATGGTAGAGTTATCGCCTATGCTTCGCGGCAGCTAAAGAAGCATGAGGTGAATTATCCTACGCACGATTTGGAGTTGGCGGCCATAGTCTTTGCGCTAAAGATATGGCGCCACTATTTATATGGGGTCACATGCAGAGTGTTTACAGATCACAAAAGTCTAAAGTATCTGTTCACTCAGAGGGAACTGAATTTGAGGCAGCGGAGATGGTTAGAGCTGCTAAAGGATTATGACCTCATTATTGATTATCATCCGGGCAAGGCTAATGTGGTGGCTGATGCCTTGAGTCGGAAGTCATCTTCCTCTTCTCAGACTACCGAGAGTACTTATCTCTCGTGTTTATTGGGACTCCGAGCTTTGGGAGTTAGGTTGGCTAGTGATGATCAAGGAGCTATACTAGCCAGATTTGAGGTTCGACCGAGTTTGCTCGATCGTATCAGGGAGCTTCAGCAGAGTGACGAAGAGCTCCGAGGTATTTATGAGAAAGCCAGCAGAGGTGATATTGACGACTTTAGAGTTCGCAAGGATAGACTGTTGGTTTTTCGAGATCGAGTATGTGTACCGGCAGATGGTGATCTTCGCAGGGCTATTCTTGAGGAGGCCCATTCATCTGCTTATGCTTTACATCCCGGCAGTACTAAAATGTACCGCACCATCAGAGACAGTTATTGGTGGTCGGGTATGAAACGGGAAATTGCAGAATTCATTGCTCGTTGCCTTGTATGTCAGCAGGTGAAGGCTGAGCACCAGCGTCCAGCTGGCACATTGCAGCCCCTTCCCATTCCTGAGTGGAAGTGGGAGCATATCACGATGGATTTTGTAGTGGGATTACCGCGGACTTCGGCACAGCACGATGCTATTTGGGTGATAGTTGACCGACTTACTAAGTCCGTACATTTCATCCCGATTAGGAGTGATTACTCGCTTGAAAGGTTGGCACGCCTCTATATTGATATGATTGTGAGGCTGCATGGGGTTCCAGTGTCGATAGTATCAGATCGAGACCCCAGATTTACATCCCGTTTTTGGCCCAGTCTGCAGGAGGCTTTGGGTACTAGACTGAATTTCAGCACAGCGTATCACCCCCAGACAGATGGTCAGTCAGAGAGAACTATTCAGACTTTAGAGGACATGCTTAGAGCATGTGTTATGGATTTCCGGGGGAGTTGGGATCGGCATCTTCCGTTAGTGGAGTTCGCCTATAATAATAGCTATCAGGCGAGTATTGGCATGCCACCTTACGAGGCATTGTATGGGAGGAAGTGTCGTACCCCGTTGTGCTGGGATGAGGTCGGTGAGCGATGACTCACCAATGTTGAGCTGGTAGAGGAGACGAAGGAGAAAGTGAGGATTATCCGTACGCGGATGAAAGCCGCCCAGGATAGACAGAAATCCTATGCAGATCGTAGGCGGCGACCTCTAGAGTTTACTGTGGGAGACATGGTATTCTTAAAGATATCTCCCTTGAAGGGAGTCATTCGATTTGGGCAGCGAGGGAAGTTGAGTCCCAGGTATATTGGGCCCTTCCGTATCCTTGAGAGGGTCGGAAGTGTAGCATATAAATTGGAGCTGCCAGCAGATCTATCGCGTGTTCACGATGTATTTCATGTCTCAGTACTTAGAAGATATCAGCCAGATCCCTCACACATTTTAGAAGCTCCGCCAGTTGAGCTTCGAGAGGACTTGAGTTTACCTGTTCAGCCCGTGACTATTCTGGATCGACAGGTCAGAAAGCTACGGAGCAAAGAGGTTCCTCTTGTCAAAGTTTTGTGGAGGAGCGACCAGGTCGAGGAACAAACTTGGGAGCCTGAGGAAGCCATGAGGAAACAGTACTCCCATCTATTTTCTGTATAGTTTTCTTTTAGTCTCGAGGACGAGACTTGTTTTTAGGGGGTTAGAAAATGTAATACCCAATTAACAAAAAAAAAAAAAAAAAAAAAAAAAACAAAATTAGGGCTTAAAGCCCAATTTTCTCTCTCTCTTTCCCCCTCTCTTCTCTCTTCTTCTCTCCCTTTTTCTTCTCTCTTTTTCCCTTCTCCCCGCCGCCGTGTCTCTTCCCCTCCCGCTGCCATCCTCCGCCGCGAGCGACCGCCCGAATCAGCCGCACGATCTTCCTCCCACGAGTGCGCCGTGGCCGTCGCTGCTCCAACCCTCTGCGAGCGCGCGACTGCAGCGCGATCTCCAGTCCTCAGCGAGCGCGAGCACAGCCGCGCGATCATCTCCGCGCGAGCGCTAGCACCACCGCGCAGTCTTCCGCGTGAGCGCGCGAGCGCTGCAGCGCGACCCAGCCTAAGCGCGAGCAGCGCTCGAGCAGCGCGCGAACCGCGCGCGAGCAGCGCTCGAGCAGCGCGCGAGCAGCCGCGATCCCCAGCTCGCGATCCCCAGCGCGCAACCCCAGCGCGCCTCAGCACGCCCCAGCACGAGCACGAGCGCTCCAGCGTGCGACCCCCAGCGCGAGCAGTGCACGATCCAGCTTACGAGTGCGCTTCAGCGCGTGAGCCAGCGCCAGCGCCAGCACGAGCGCGAGCGCGCTCCAGCGCATGATCCGGCTTGCCAGGCCGCAGGCCCACCAGGCCGCAGGCCCACCAGGCCGCAGACCCATCAGGCCCGCCGGCCCACCAGGCCCGCCAGCCCATCAGCCCGCCAGCCCGCGGCCCACGGCCCGCGACGGCCCGTGGCAGTCCGTGAGCCTCTGCGAAGGTAAATGACTCTAAGTTTCGATTTTTCGCACTTGGGTTTCGAATCTCTTTAGTAATTGGACTTAAATTGTTTGCAATGGTTTCAAATTTGGAAACATTCAGGTTTTAGACCAAACCAACGGGCGAACGAAAGCTAAATTCGAGATCCGAAGAATCCTAGGTGAGAGAAATGAAATCTCTTCAACCCTTGAATAAACCTTGTCAAATTTGGTAGCATTAGTTGATTTGTTTATAAATTGAGGAATTTAGGGTTCGTACGAAATTAAGAAGAACGATAAATCCTGACAATAGTCGAAATCTGATGAAAATCGTGATGATTGAGTAGGTTGGCTATTTTGGTGATTCGATTGAGGAACGTCTTGTTTTGCGTATTTTGGCGTTATTGGGGAGTGCGCTACCTTCCCCAAAACAGTGAGTGGGATTTATTTCAATGCTTTTGTTTAATATGTAAATCCTGTTTTACAACATTTTGATAATGAGCATGATTTGTCGTATGTTGGAAATGTTTTGACTGGTTTTAAAATTGACTTTTGTGAACCGTTGGAGTGTCCAAAAACTGTATTGAATTATGAATTTATGCATCCATGTGGTTGAAATGTATAATGTGCCATTTTATGCTCTATGTTGCATTGGTTTATGAACCTGACTTCGGCACATTTTGATGTGATATTGATTTTGGCTTTGAGAGCTTTGATATGTATTGTTCCGTAGCTACGAAGGACACCGTGAGAGGCGCTTTGGTGGCGTCCGGATATGCCTAGGCCTGGGGTATCCCACGAGTTGTCGTGATTTGATTATCTACACGGTACTAGCCAGGTTGAACCCGAAAGGGGGAGGATTTGGATTTGGATTGGATATCCTCTTCAAGTCTAGCACCTGGACGAGGTTCGTCGCCAACGCCGGGGTAGAGAGCACTTTAAAGAAATTTGCATATAACACCCCCGGTGCGCCTGTCATAGGTCGCGGTAGACCTCTGCCAGGACATTTTCGGCTGGCAGCTCTATGATTTTAATGACAGTGCTTTGGATGCATATTTGACTTGAAAATGCGTGAAATGATATATTGTTGAAATGAAGAGCATGATGATTTGAAATATGATTTATATACTTATGTTTTGACACTCCAGTTTCACACTCCATATTTGACGATTGCATTGACCCACTCACTCACTGAGTATTCTTTCCCGAGTACTCACCCCTCATTTCCCTTTTGTTTCAGAGATAGTATTTGACAAGGAGTGTCGCTTTTAGGACGCTCAGTTTCTTTGGGAGATCAGGCCTGGACTTGAGGAATTATTGTATATTTCCGCTGCAATTTGTATTGGTGATGTATTTGTATTCTGAGGTCTATAGATGACCATTTTTTTTATAATTCTGGGATGACTGTATAAATATGGACATTTAAATTGTGGAACTCTCATGTCACTGCATGACATTGCATTGAGGCATTTCTTTTTTGTTGCGTCTGTATTTGGGAATGTGTCATGTCTTAGAATTGTCCTCTAGGATCGCTCGGTGCCTCCTCTAAATCACAGGAGGGGCGACTGGCGGCTGTCCATGCCTTTGACGGGGGCATGGCAGTAGAGGTCTGTGGTTAGAACTGTGGAGAATTGTTTGTTAGCCTTGCGTTGCCCTGAATTGTGCAGTAGGATGATCTGATTTGTTGTTGAGGATAATATATGCATTTTGAGGCCGGGATGGCCCCTTTTGGACAGGTAACAGGTTTATTTTAATATGGGAGACCTCCGATATATGGGGAGGTTCTGCCCGATTTTCTGTAAAAATACAGCCGGCATCCAGGGTAACGGGCGGCTGCTCACGATCCCGGGTCGGGGCGTGACATGAGATCCCCACTGTAGCTGACCCCTTTCAAATGGTCAATATGATGTAACTTGTTATTCCCTCAAAAGATGAAGACTCGGATCCCTACAGCCAACTTTGCATCTGAATCCTTTATTTCACAAATTCAGGACGCCAATTTTAAGCATTTCAGGACACCGACAGACATATGTATTTTATCTTTGTTTCTGTAACTCTTGTACTACCTCAGAAGAAGAAGAACCCATTCCAGGTGCCTCAAACGATCTCGGAAAAGGTACCCTACAAGATCAGTCCCACGCTGCACCCAGTGGAAACTTTAAAAACTTTATAAAAGAGGGGATCCTCGCATATGAACCCTTGGTGAACCTAATACAAGATGATTTCAATACCTAGTAATTTATTTTTTTGATCCCTTGATAATCCAGATACTAATGATGAAGAAAATGATACATCCCACCTACTTTTCCACTTGCTCTCCCTGAAAAAAAAAGGGATCAATCTCCTTTGTAGAGCTGGCAAACAATGAGAGTGTTGAGTAGTGCTCCAAAATTGGTGGAACTAATTTTTTAGTTAGTACTAGTTTTTTAATTTTAGCGGATAATAAACCATGTTTCTCACTTTCTTTGCTTAGCTGCTTAAATTTAGAGTTACTGCTCAGTGTAAGCCTATATAATAGGCCTTGTCATTTTTATTATGTGTACAATGAAGAAAACATTTTCCAGTTCTGCCGTCTTGCTCTTCACTTTCAATTTTTCTCCAACAACTTTTGGAATCAGAGAATCGTGACAGAGAAGAAACACATGGCAGTGTTTTTTTCTTCTTTCATCTAGATCAGTTCACAAACTAGGCAAAAAAAAAGGGGAAATTAGAAAGGAGAGAAAGAGAGAGGTTGCTTGACTATGGCAGCAAATGTCAGTAACCCAAACTCACAACCCCTAATTCCAATTTTTAAAAGGCAAAATTATCATTTTTTGAGTCTCAAAATGAAGACTATTCAAGTCTCAAGAACTCTGGGACCTTGTTGAAAATGGGTTTGAAGAGTTAGAAGAAAAATGAGAAGAACATGATGCATGGTTGTGGGAAAACTGTAAAAAGAGCATGTGAAAGCCTTGTTCTTAATTCAGCAGGCACTTGATGATGAGATTTTCCCAAGAATTGCAATAGTTAATACCTCCAAATAGGCATAAGAGATTCTTAAGAAAGAATATTTGGGCAACAAGAAGGTAATTGCTGTCAAATTACACCTTTCGTCTTAATTTCGAAACTCTATCTATGAGAGAGAAAGAATCTATGCAAGATTATATGTCTAGAGTGTTTGGAATAATAAATCACATGAAGTTGTATGGTGATAGTATAAGCAATCAAACTATTGTGGGCAAGATTTTGAGAAGTTTAACTCCAAAATTTAATCATGTTGTTGCAATTGAAGAGTCAAATGATTTATCTACTTATTCTTTTGATGAATTAATGAGTTCTTTACTAGCTCATGAAGATAGGCTTAATAGATCATCTGAAATGCCTGAGGAGAAGGCCTTTCAAGTAAAGGGGAAGTCTTCCACTAAGGGAAAGTCGGAAAATACAAGAGGCCGATGGCATGGAAGAGTTGGTTATCATGGTCGAGGGTCACAGTCGTGGTAGAGGACGAGGTCAATTATTTGGTGAACAACAATAGTTCAAGAGCACTATCGAGTGCCACTACTACAAAAAATATGGGCATAAGGAAGCTGACTGTTGGAGTAAATAGAAGAAAGAACAAAAGTATGGAAACTTTATTAAGAAATTGCAAGAGGAGTTTACTACTCACTCTTCTATAGATGCTGTGCCAAATGATATTTGGTTTATTGACAATGGATGCTCTAACCACATGTCTAGCACAAAGTCATTGTTCAAGGAGCCCGACGAATCACAAAAATCAAAAGTTCGACTTGGAAATGACAAGTCAATCAAAGTCGAAGGTAGAGGTACAATTGTCATCAAAACTTCACATGGTAATATAAAGCTTCTCCATGGTGTGCAATATATCCCTTACCTAGCTCATAATTTGTTAAGTGTCGGACAATTAATGGGTTGTAGATATTCTATCCTGTTTGATAATAATTCTTGTACATTCATGATAAAAAATCAGGTCAAAAAGTTGTTGATGTTCAAATGACCTCAAATAGGATATTTCTACTTAATGTGTCAATTAGTTGTGCAAGCAGTGTATTGGTTGCTAAAGAAAGCAGAGATGCCAATTTGTGGCATTTGCGATATGGTCATTTGAATATCAAAGGGTTACAATTGTTAGGCAATAAAGATATGGTGGTTGGTTTGCCTAAAATTGATACTCTTGACTTTTGTGAAGGATGTGTGTATGGAAAACAAAGTAGACTATCATTTCCTGTAGGAAAGGCTTGCAGAGCATCTTCTTGTCTTGAGTTAGTACATGCTAATTTGTGTGGTCCCATGAGCATTGAGTCTTTAGGAAGTAGTCGATATTTCTTGTTATTCATTGATAATTATAGTCGCATGAATTTGGTATATTTCTTGAAATTTAAATCAGAAACATTTGGCAACTTCAAGAAATTTAAGTTTTTTGTGGAGAAGCAAAGTGGTGGTCAGATTAAGACTCTTCGAACGGATAGAGGTGGTGAGTTTATGTTAGCAGAGTTCAACGGTTTTTATGAGAAGAATGACATTTACAAAGAACTCACAGCACCTTGTATACCAGAGCAACATGGTGTTACTGTCACGCCCCGAACCGGGATCGTGAGCAGCCGTCCATTGTCCTAAATACCGACTGTATTTTTATAAAAAATCGGGCAGAATCTCCTCGCATATCGGAGGTCTCTCATATAGCAATCAACTTGCTATTTATACAATAGGGCCAACCCGACCTCACAATACATAAATCACGTCCCAACATCAGACCAATACATCCATACCGCATAATCTAGGACAACGCAAGGCTAACAAAACGAATTTTCACAGTCCTAACCACAGACCTCTATTGTCATGCCTCCGTCAAAGGCATGAGCAGCCGCCGGTCGCCCCTCCTGTATTTAGAGGTAACACCGAGCGGTCCTAAAGTACACTTCTAGGACATGACACATTCCCAAGTAACATATACAATGAATAGAAATTGCATCAATGCAAGTGTTATACAATGACATGAGAATTTCACAATTTAAATATCCATATTTGTACAGCCATCCCAGATTTATACAATAGTCATCTATAGATCTCAAAATACATATATATCATTAATACAATTTTTAACTCACGAAATTTTAGCGAAAATATACTATAACTCCTCAAGTCCAGAGCAGATCTCCCAATGATACTAAGCGATCTAAAAGCAACGCTCCTTGCCAAATACTATCTCTGAAACAAGAAGGGAAATGAGGGGTGAGTACTCAGGGAAAGAATACTCAGTGAGTGAGTAGGTCAATGCAATTGTCTAATAAGAATTGTGAAAATGGAGTGTCAAACCGTAAGTATACAAATCATATTTCAAATCATCATACTTTTCATTTCAACAATATATCATTTGCACGTATTATCAAGTCAAATATGCATCCAAAGCACTGTCATTAAAAATCATAAAGCTGCCAGCCGAAAGTGTCCTGGCAGAGGTCTACCTCGACCTATAATAGGCGCACCGGGGGGTGTTATATGCAAATTTATTTTAAAGTGCTCTCTACCCCGTATGTTTTGGAGTTTGTGAACTTTGAGTGGTCTTTGTATGCTAAGTTTAAATTCGGGTTTAACTTGAACATAAGGGAGAAGATGCCCATAACAAAGGGGCATACATTTCAAGATGTTTTGGAATTGGTTTTGAGGGCCGAGAAGATGGTAATTGAGTAAGAAATGTTTTAGAGATGGTCATGGTAAGAAGAGAAGATTTGGGTTCACATCGGGCCAAAGCTCTAAGAAAAATGGGAGCACAGGCTCTTACGGTGATGTCTCAATTATTGAGTTTGTTGGCTTTCCAGAAGGCCAACAACCATCAAAATTTAGTGCTCCTACTTCTAGTGTTGCATCCAGGAGCAAGTCAATGGGGTCGAGGAAAGTATTTTGTCATAATTGCAAGAGATTTCACCTCGAACCATATACCAAGCCTCCAAAATGTTACCAACGTGGGAAGGTGGGGTATTTCTGCAATGTTTGTCCCGAACTGAGCCTAGGTGGACATGGAGGTTATTTGAGTCGAGACCACTTGAGTGGTTCAAAGTAGTCAATCAAATACCCTTACACCATCGGCTAGTACCGCTCTATAGACCGGGATTGGGAGCAACACGGTGACCTCTCCTCAACATCTCCAACCAAGAACTTAAATGATAATTTATGCAATGACTAATAAGGAGGCCCATAACAATCCAGACATAATCATAGGTACATCCTCTTAAATTTGGACTTGATGACTGGGAATGCAATATAAATTTTATATGATTTTTATGTTGATGATTTGACATGTTATAAGTGAATTTATGGACAAATTTGAACTTAAATTCTATGTAAAGAGGCATAGGGATGATTATGTTATTGTATGATGGTAAAATCACATGTAAAAGTATAAATCCCCACCATAGGAAAATTATATACTATATTCTTGATTGTGTGGTATAATAAGATGTTATGAGGAGTCATGTATCAAATATGTATTTTGGAGATTAACTAATAATCATTTGATGGTTTATACTATTAGATACAATAAAAATCTTTGGTGATAGTGACCGTGTGTTTATTGTTACGGGTTCTAATAATTCATTTGTGAGCATAATATTTGCTAGGCATTCCGATAGGCCTTCGACTCAGCTTGAGAAAGAGTTGTTGGTTATTACTTCCTTGGGGAAACAGCTAGTTAGGGATACAATCTACAAGGGTTGTGAAGTGAAGGGTGGGTGAAATAGTTCTTGAGGCAGATCTGATTCCGCTAGATATGGTGGACTTTGTTGCTATTCTGGGTATAGATTGGTTACATCGTCACCGAGCATTCGTGGATTGCTTCACCAAGAAAGTGGAATTTTATAAACTAGGGTGTCCCTAACTTGTATTTGTTGGTGAGCGATGGATTTTACTGAATTGTGTGATTTCGCCAATAGAAACAAGAAAGCTAGTACATAAGGGATGTGAATCCTACCTTGTGGACATCATTGATACCACAGTTGAGGGTCCCAACTCGAGAGATGTTCCAGTGGTGAATGAGTTCTCAGATATCTTCCCAAATGAGTTACTGGTTTACCTCCACTCTGGGAGTTTAATTTATCATTGATTTGGTTTCTAGCACCATATCGATCTCAATCTCTCCGTATAGGATGACACCTGTAGAGTTGAATGAACTAAAGGTACAACTCTAAGAGTTATTGGAGAAAGGGTTCATCTGACTGAGTACCTTACCTTAGGATGCTTCGATTTTATTTGTAAAAAAGAAGGATGACACTCTCTGGTTGTATATAGACTACTGATAACTCAATAAAGTGACCATTAAGAGCAAGTACCCGTTGCCAAGATTGATGATCTCTTTGATCAACTTCAAGGGGCGAGAATGTTCTAGAAAACCACCATCAATTGAGACAACGGAGGTGGTTAGAATTAATTACAGACTACAACTTAGTTATATATTACCACCTAGGTAAAGCAAATGTAGTCGCGGACACCCTAAGCCGTAAGTCTTCTTCTTCAATACCTCATGGGAGTTCTTATCTCTCATTTTTTGTAGGACTTCATACACTTGGAGTCAGGTTGGCCAATGATGATGATGTGCACTTTTGGCCAAATTTGAAATGTAGCCAACATTAGTAAACTACATTAGAGAGCTCCAAACAGCTGATGAGGAGTTAAAGTGCGTAGTAGAGTATATTCACAAGGGTAAAGGTGATGAACTCTATATCCGGGAGGATGACATGGTGGTATATGAGAAACGAATTTGTGTTCCCAAAAATGATAATCTTCTGAGGGTCATATTTGAAGAAACATACTTCTCGACTTATGCAATGCATCCCGAGAGTATTAAGATGTACCGAACTATTAAGGAAACTTATTGGTGGTCAGTGTTAAAGAGGGAGATAGCCGAGTTTGTAGCTAAATGCCTTGTATGCCAACAAGTCAAAACCGAACATTAGAAACCTGCTCGTGTCCTTTAACCTTTACCAGTTCCCGAGTGGGAGTGGGAACACATTACCATGGATTTTGTGGTGGGATTGCCATGTACTCTGAGCCACTACGATACCATTTAGGTGATAGTAGACTGACTCATCAAGTCAGTCCATTTCCTTCCAATTCAGAATACCTACTCTTTAGAGAGATTAACCAAACTGTATACATTGATATAATCGTGAGACTCCACAGAGTTCCAATGTCTATTTTCTTAGACCATGATTCTATATTCACTTCCCGATTTTGGTAAAAACTATAAGAGTTCTTAGAGACTAGGTTGAAGCTTAGTACTGCTTTCTATCCTCAAACTGATGGCCAATCGGAGCACATGATTTAGACCTTGGAAGACATGCTTAGGGCATGTGTGATGAACTTCTAAGGGAGGTGGGATAGATACCTCTCACTAATTGAATTCGCATACAATAATAGCTATCAAGATAGTATTGAGATGATACCTTATGTGGCTCCATACGGAAGAAAGAGTCGCGTTGTGTTGGGAGGAGGTCGGTAAGAGAAAGATAAGAAATGTGGAATTGATTGAGGCCACTGTAGAGAAAGTAAAAATAATTTGAGAAATAATGAAAGCGGCCCAAGACCGACAAAAGAGTTATGCTAATAAGAGAATATGACATTTGGAATTCGAAGGGAGTAATCTCACCTTAGAAGGGAGTAATCCGGTTTTAGAAAAGAGGAAAGTGAATTCTTGTTACGTTGGGCCTTCAAGATCATTGAGAGGATAGGAAAGGTAGTCTACTGATTAGAGTTACCCTCTGATTTGATGAATATTCATGATATATTTCATGTCTCAATGTTAAAGAAATATTTATCAGATTCTTCACATATTTTATAAACTTCACCGATCAAACTAAGGGGAGACTTGAGTTTCAAAATTCAACCTATAATTATTTTTTATCGCCAAATCAAGAGATTGCAGAGTAGACAAATCTCTATTGTTAAGATTTAATGGAAAAGCGATCAGGTCGAATAAGAGGCTTGGGAACCCCGGAAGATACTATGAAAAAGCAATACCTCCATCTCTTTGAGGTGTGATTTTTGTATTTAAATTTTGAGGACAAAATTTAGTTTTAGGGGTTAGAAATTGTAATAACGAAAAAAATAAAGACAAAAGAAAAGTAAAAAAAAAAACTCATTCTTTTTCTCTCCTCTACCACTTTTCTCCTCTCTCACTTGAGACCTACCCCTCACCCCCACCCCTCTCTCATTCTCTCACCCTCTTGGCTTTCCCTCACCCTCTTTTCTTTTACTCCAATTCGATCAAATATCCCCAAATACCTATAGATTTGAACTCTAAACTCTCAAACAAACCCCTAGAAGGTTGAATCTAGGGGAAGATTCAAGTTTTGTAGAGAGAGAAAACCTAGGGTTTGGAGTGGTTGAACAAGGGATGAAATTGATAGTTCCGATAGAGGTAATACTCTTTCCTAAACTTGAGTTTTAATTATTCTTGTATAAATTTTGGATTTATGTTAAGATTTGAGATTTTATAGAGAGAGAAAAATCTCGAGTTTGAAAGTGACGTGACAAAATTGATGATTCAAATATGGTAATTTTTCTTACTTCATCTTAAATTTGAATGTATTTTACTAATATATAAACTTTATATTGAGATTGGAAGAATAAAGTTTAGAGGTTGAGACCTAGAGTATATATAATGAAAATTTGGAAAAATCTTGAAAGGAGAATTATTTCCCTAGGTTGGTGATGTATTTTGATAAAATTAGATGATGCATTGGTAAATTTGGAAAAATTGGATTTGAGTTGTGAGAAAAATATTGATTTTCCCTAATATTAATTTGTAATTAAGTGATAAATGTGTATATATTGTTTTAGATTTAAGACAATTGAAATTTAAGGAGGAGAAAATCATTTATTTGGATTTGGATTCTGAGTAATTACCCTCTCAAAATGTGAGTAGATGCATGATTACGATTTTGAATAAGAAAATATTTTACTCGATTTTGTAAGTATTTTTAAAATTGATTTATAAATCAGTTTATAATTGTGGAGTGTCCCAAAAGGGAATTTAGAATAAAAAATATTTTTAAATATTTTTATTGAAATAATGTGTCATATTTATTAATTCATATTAAATATGTTGGCATTGAACTCATGATTTGAGAAACGTTTGAATGATTATGACACACTTTGATATATGCTATGAGATTTGTGAAATAATACTTAAATGTATGATCTAATGGTTATAATCATTCCCTCATGGTGATACTCGACGAGGTAATGTGATTAAGGGGCGTTTGCCTTAGGATATAGCTACGTTTGAGAGGTATATCTTCAAGACTGTTATTAGTATTTCCCGTACTAGTTTGATAACACCCTAAGGGAGACCTGAACCAATGCCAAGGTCAGGGATATTTGTGAGTAAGAAAAACATAAAAACTCTTGGCGGTTCCGCCTTTATTCATGGCATACTATTGTTGAAAACTATAATTTTGGCAACTTTATGATTTTGAAAAAGTTATGAATATGATTGGATGTGTAACACCGAAAAAAAAATCCCAAATTAGATTAGGGCTAAAAAGCCCTAGTCTCTTCTTTCCCTCTCTCTCTCTCTCTCTCTCTCTCTCTCTCTCTCTCTCTCTCTCTTCTCCTCCGCCACGGCCTCTCACTTCCAACACCTAGATCAGTGTGCGACCCCAGCGCGAGCCAGCGCGAGCAAGTGCGCGACCCCTGCGCAAGCACTCATGACCCCTGTGCAAGCACACCCGACCCCTGCGTGCGTGACCCCTGCACGAGCTAGCGTGACCCCAGCACGAGCACCAGCACGCTCCAGCGTGACCCTCTACGCGAGCACAGCGTGCTGCAGCACGACCCACTGTTGACCCGCGAGCCCACTGCGGCCCGCGAACTCTGCTGCGGCCAGCAAGCCAAGCTAAGAACCCACAAGCCCACCAGTAGGCCAGCCCACTAGCCCGCCAGCCTACCGGCCCATGAGCCCGCGACGGCCCGCTAGCTCGCAACCGGCTTTCCCCTTCGAGAGCTCACCTGCATCTTCACTACAGGTAATGACTATGATTTGGTTGAAATTCTAGGATTTGATGTTATAAATTTAGTTGTTGCTAATATATTTGAAATTTGAAAATATTACAAGTTTTAGACCAATCCAACGAGCGAACGACAGCTAGATCTGAAACCCAAGGAACCCTAGGTGAGAGAAATGCACTCACTTCAAAGTTTGAATAAATTTTGTTGATTTTAGGTTGAATTTAAAAATCGAAAGTTATATATCTATTCGAAAATATGTTAAATTCGAGAAAAATTAGAGAAATATTGGAAATTTGATCATTGGTGAGGCAAATGATTCGAAATTTGATGAAACGAGAATTTAGAAATGATTGTGTAAATTAAAATTATATTAAAAATGGAAAGAAAAATTGAAAATCTCTTATTAGGGTTTTATTTGATATAAAATTTGATTATTTGATTAGGTTTGTCTTTAGGAAACTCGAGTAGTCAATTGAATTGATTTGAAAAATTATGGAGTGACTACCCTCCCTAAATATGTGAGTGGGACACTAATCTCTTACATAAAATAGTAAAACATATTTTCTGTCATGTTTTTGATAAAACATGCATTTGATATGCATTGATTTGACGTATGATACTAAATTTCAAATCTGTTTTGTGATTATTAGAGTGTTTTGAATTATGTTTACGATGACTATGCATCCATAGTTTGAAATGAAACAAAAATTGTGTCAGTACTTGAGAATTGATAATTTTCTTTTCTACCGTTGCATTGATATGGTGTTTTGAAATGATTTGATGAAACGTATTGGCATGCAAACTTGAAATGCTTTGATAAGCTATGTATGTCGGATGTCCACTAGTTACGTGATGATATGATTTTACTTGTGGGACGTTGTGACCTGAGACGTTGTGCCCTTGTGATACTATAATGATTACATCGATGATTCCGTAGCTACGAAGGGCATTTGTAGAGGCACAGGTTGCTCGGATACGCTTCTGCAGGAGGTATCCGCAAACATCATTTATTCTAAGGGCTATAGGTGTGACCGGTTGAACCCACGTAGAGGGAGAACATGTGTGACGCCACCATCTAGTACCGGATAGGGTCCTATACACAATGATGAGTTAGCCCCAACGAACTCATGGCCAATGTCAGGGTAGAGAGCGTTTTAAAATCTATGCATAATAAAACCCCCGATGCGCTTGTCCTTGGTCACGGTTGACCTTTGTCAGGACCATTTTTGGCTCACTCTAATATTACTTGATTTTAAATAGATGCATACATACTTGTTATCGTGTGATTGATTTAAATGATTTCAAATTGCTAAACATATCATGTTGTACTGTGAAATGTAAATTTTTGTTTCGAATAATATTATTTGATACTCCAATAGTTCATCCATACTATTCATGATTGATATTACCCCCCTCACTCACTGGGTATCTTCCCATGATACTCACCCCTCTCTTTTCCCTCCTCAGACAGGTTTACTGTGATAGAGTGATGTTACAGGCTTTAGGGCGGATTTGGTATTCATGACGGTGAGATTTACTTCAAATAGAAATATGAAATCTTTATTTTATTTTGACTCTGCGAGATCTTGACATTTAGGTCCGTAATTGGCCGTGTATATTATGGGATGACTATATAACTTATGAGCAGTTGTGTGCATGACTCTCGCTTTAGATCATTTTACTCGCATTGAGACATCTGTAAGCGTTTTAAACTTTCTACTTGGGAAATGTGTTATACATCGTATACACTTAGATCTGCTCGGTATAGCGGTTGCTCATGCTCTAATTGAGCATGACAATAGAAGTCTGTGGCTAGGATTGTTAGAAATTTTATAACTTTGCATTGTTCTGGATGTTTGGGGTGGAATTTGTTGATTTTGGAGAGGTCGGGATGGCCATTTGTTTAAATTACAGGTTGATTTTGAATATACAGGTTTAATTATACACGGAAAATCTCCGATTTATGGGGAGATTCTGCCCGATTTTCTATAAAAATACAATCGGTATCTAGGGGCAACGGGTGGCTATTCACGATTCCAGTTTGGGGCGTGACAGTTCTATTAGTATTAGAGCATCTAGCTTAGAGAAAAGATAGTAGTAAAAGTCTTTCCAAGTATATGAAAAGTTCTCAATGCATTAGAGAGTTTCTTACAGTTATTTAAAGTCCCATACTTGGCCATAGGAATATAAGTTCATCTATATTATGGAGTTGGATACATAACGCATCTAACCCATTATTTCGCATTCAAATACTTTGAATTATAGTTCATTTTTTTAGGGGGTTAGTTACAGAACAACTAACCATAATCCTTGATTTCTATCTAATAAAAATGTTTTCTTTTCACAGAATTATGCCACTTAGATGTGGTAGGAGAGGTGCTAGATTTGCCTCACTTAAGGATCTTTCAGTACTTGATACACCTAGGGCACTCGAGGTGCCACGAGTGCCAGAGGATGCTTCCTCTACTTGAGCACGCTCACCAGCGCCACCCGCAGCACCTCCACCGGTTGTTACATCCGAGATTCCTCCACCACCACTCGATACCTTGAGACAGTGGCAGGAGTGGTACAGTAGATATGGGGTGCAGATGCCACCACCTCTACTACAAACTCCAGCGACCGCACCTGTGGTCGTACCTGCTCCTACGATACCGGTTCCTCCTTCGGTGGCCGGTCCTTCTGTTTCTACTCTGACCGATGAGACGTCGGCTACTTTGAGGTGCATCCATGAGCTCACTCAGTTGGTGAAAGAGTTTCAATAGCTGGGATGAACAGACTTTTCAGGATCCAGTGATGTCGTGGCGGCAAAGTACTGGATCAATAGGATCCGTAGGATCCTTACAGATTTGGGATTGTCAGAGGAGCTCAGATTGAGAGTTGCTGATAGACTCCTTGATGGAGATGCCCTCTTGTGATGGGAGGCTATCCGTGACAGTGCTACACAGACCCTGCGGTAGGAGGACTTTTTATGAGAGTTCGACCGCAGGTACTTCACCCCGTTCCAGCAGGACCGGATGAGGACGGAGTTCCTGCATTTACGCCAGGGGACGAAGTCAGTTTCAAAGTACGAGGCTGAGCTTAGACAACTAGCGGCCTTTATCTCCGACATGGCTATACCAGCTCAGATGAGGTTCAAGTTTGAAGATGGCATCCAATTGAGCATCAAGAAGTATATGACGGTGACTCCCTCTTTTACACTATCTGAGGTGATTGATTCAGCGTATCGGGCGGAAGAGATCGTCCGAGCGGAGGCTAGACAGAGGGAGAGTCACTAGAAGAGGAAGATTGGGTTACAGGGTGGATAGTCTTCGAAGAGGGGTAGAGGTTCTGGATATCCTGAAGGTTTTTGTAGTTTCAGACCAGTAACACCGGGACAGAGATCTCGACCATAGGGTTTTGGGACACCAGCCCTAATGTCTCTATACAGTCTACTACATAGAGACCGCCTTTCTGCCGTAGATGCAACAGCTACCATGCCTTTGGAGCATGTAGAGTACCAGTTACTTGCTTCTAGTGTGGGAAGCAAGGTCACGTTAGGAGTGTCTATCCCGATTTAGGTCATGGAGGATCGACTTTGTAGAGTTGTACTGGTACGTCTGGCAGAGGCCAGCAGGAGGCACCTACGCACTCAACTCTTACCGCTCCCCGGACTACAGCCGGGAGTAATACAGTGCAAGGATCGTCGCGACAGCAGCCTATGACCCAGGCTCATGTGTTTACGATGACACAAGAGGACGCACAGGCAAACCCTAATATTATTATGGGTAATCCTCCCGCAAACCGCTCAGTGTAGTACTTTTGTTATACTTTCTGTATGACTTTTTGTATATCATTATATCGATATATAGTTTTGACTAGTTAAAACTTTCGAAACTTAACTAATTTGATATATATATATATATTCGTTTACTTTTTCTTCGCATGTTAAATTTTATTGATCTTTTTCTTACTTTTAGGTACCATGCGAATATTCGGTATCGACACCCGTATTCTTATAGATACCGAGTCAAATTTTTCCTATGTGAGCGACACGTTTGCTCGCGATTCTGATAGACCTCTCTCGCCACTTGATGAGGAGATTATGGTAGTCACTCTTCTTGACAAGCATATCATTCGAGATACAGTCTATAGTGATTGTGAGGTCGGTATTGGGGAGACAATATTAAGGGCAGATCTGATTTCATTCCCTATCACGGATTTCGATGCCATCCTAGGGATGGATTGGCTAAGTTTATACTGGACTTTCGTGGATGTTTCACGAAAGAGGTTGAGTTTCGGAGGTCCGGGCAGCCACCATTAGTATTCCGGGATGAGAGACGAGTATTGCCCCACAATATAATATCTGTCAGGAAGGCCAGACGCGGGTACGCCATGGTTGTGCGGCTTATCTAGATTATATTGTCGACACCACCGTTGAGGGACCAAGGCTTGAAGATGTCCCTGTAGTGCAGAAGTTTCCAGATGTGTTCCCCGAGGAGCTTCCCGAATTACCACCAGTTCGGGAGTTCGATTTCAAGATTGATCTAGCACCGGAGACCAATCCTATTTCTATTCCATCATACAGAATGATGCCTGCTGAACTGAGAGAGCTTAAGACTCAGTTACAAGAACTTCTGGATAAGGGTTTATCCGCCCGAGCACTTCACCTTGGGGTGCTCCGGTGCTATTTGTAAAGAAAAAGGATGGTACATTTTGGCTTTGTATGGACTACAGACAGTTGAACAAAGCCACTGTCAAGAACTGATATCCCCTGCCATGTATCGATAACTTGTTCGATCAGCTGCAGGGCGTCAGGGTTTTCTCTAAGATTGATCTCCGTTTGGTTTATCATCAGTTGAGAATTAGGGTCGAAAATGTGCCTAAGACAGCTTTTCGCACCCG
Source organism: Dillenia suffruticosa (assembly GCA_033439265.1). Lineage (NCBI taxonomy): Eukaryota > Viridiplantae > Streptophyta > Magnoliopsida > Dilleniales > Dilleniaceae > Dillenia > Dillenia suffruticosa. The sequence goes on from JAVTVX010000019.1 coordinate 12,926,696, forward strand.
ATACGGTCATTATGAGTTTCTAGTCATGCCGTTTGGGCTAACTAATGCCCCAGCTGCTTTTATGGATTTGATGAACCAAGTTTTTCACGACTAATTGGATCGATTCGTTATCGTATTCATTGATGACATCTTAATATATTCACGGAGTGATGAATATTATGTTGAGCACCTTCGGGTGGTATTGCAAATACTCCGTGAGAAGCAGCTATATGCCAAATTCTCGAAATGTGAGTTTTGGCTGAGACAAATTAGATTCTTGGGACACATTGTTTCCGCGGAGGGTACTTATGTTGATTCGCGGAAGGTTGAAGTTATAGTGAAGTGGGAGCAACCACAAACAGTTACTGAGATTCGTAGTTTTCTCGATTTGGCCGGGTATTATCGCAGATTTGTAGAGGGATTCTCCCGGATAGCTGATCCGTTGTCGAGATTAACCCAGAAGCTTGTTTGGAATGATCGTTGTGAGGCGAGCTTCCAGGAGCTCAAACAATTGTAGACATCCGCTCCTATTTTAGTCATTCCCACTTGTAGTCGGGAGTATACAGTGTACAGTGATGCTAGTCGACAGGGATTGGGTTGTGTTCTAATACAGGATGGTCGAGTTATTACATATGCCTCACGACAGCTGAAGAAAGACGAGGTTAATTACGCGACACATGATTTGGAGTTGGCAGCCATAGTCTTCGCATTGAAAATATGGCAGCATTATCTTTATGGGGTGACCTGCAGGGTATTTACAGATCATAGGAGTTTGAAATATCTATTTACCCAAAAGGAGCTGAATTTTAAACAGATGAGATGATTAGAACTCTTTAAAGATTAAGACCTCATTATTGACTATCATCCGGGCAAGGCGAATGTTGTAGCAGATGTCTTGAGTCGGAAGTCAGCATCATCCTCGCAGTCGACAGAGAAAGCCTACCTTTCTTGTTTAGTGGGACTCCGAGCTTAGGAGTCAGTTTGACTAACGATGATCAGGGAGGCTTACTAGCCAAATTTGAGGTCAGGCCGACTTTGTTCGACCGTATCAGGGAGCTCTAGAATATGGATGAGGAGTTTCAGGTATTGCGGATAGAGTCCGTCGAGCTGAGGGCGGAGACTTCAGAGTCCGTGATGATGGACTCGTGGTATTCAGAGACAGAGTGTGTGTCCTAGCCGATAGTGATCTTCGGCATGCTATCCTTGAGGAAGCACATTCTTCTGCATATGCTATACATCCCGGGGGTACGAAAATGTACCGGACCATCAGAGGTAGCTATTGGTGGTCAGGCATGAAGAGGGATATAGCAGATTTTGTGACACGATACTTGGTGTGTCAACAAATGAAGGCCGAGCATCAATGTCCAGCGGGCACACTGCTACCTCTTCCTATTCCTGAGTGGAAATGAGAGCATATTACTATGGACTTCGTTATGGGGTTGCCGCGGACTTCTACACGGCATGATGCGATTTGGGTGATTGTCGATCGACTCACCAAATCTGCACATTTTATTCCTATCCACGGTGACTATTCCTTAGAGGCATTGGCACGTCTCTACATTGATACCATAGTTCGACTTTACGGGGTGCCTGTGTCGATTATTTCAGATAGGGACCCCAGGTTCACATCTAGGTTTTGGCCCAAATTACAGGAGGCATTGGGTACTAGATTGAATTTCAATACGGCATATCATCCTCAGACGGACGGTCAGTCTGAGAGGACGATTCAGACACTTGAGGATATGCTTCGGGCATGTGTCATTGATTTTCATGATAGTTGGGATTGGCACTTTCCACTAGTCGAGTTTGCATATAATAATAGCTATCAGACCAATATAGGGATGCCCCCGTATGAGGCACTCTATGGCAAGAAGCGCCGCACCTCGATATGCTGGGAAGAGGTCGAAGAGCGACGTCTCAGCAGCATTGAGTTGATTGAGCAAACAAAAGATAAAGTTAAGGTCATCAGTGAGCTGGTGAAAGCTGTCTAGGATAGACAGAAGACATATGCTGATCGCAAGCGGCGACCTATTGAGTTTGCTACGGGAGATATGGTTTTCTTGAGAATATCTCTCCTTGGAAGGGAGTTATACGGCTTAGGCAGCGGGGCAAGTTGAGTCCCAGATATATTGGGGCCTTCCGTATCCTTGAGAGGGTCGGGAGTGCGGCATATAAATTGGAGTTGCCAGATGAACTATTTCGTATTCACGACGTATTCCATGTCTCAGTACTCAGGAAATATTTGCCCGATCTTTCTCATGTACTTGAGCCTCCATCTCTTGAGTTACGAGAGGACCTTAGTCTTCCAGTTCAGCCCGTGGCTATTCTAGATTGACAGGTCAGAAAGCTGCGGAGTAAGGAAATTTCATTGGTCAAAGTTTTGTAGAGGAGTGATCAGGTCAAGGAGGAGACCTAGGAGCCCGAGGAGGCTATGAGGAGACAGTACCCCCATTTATTTGTAGTTTAGTTCTTTTTTAGTTTTGAGAACAAAACTTGATTTTAGGGGGTTAGAAAATGTAACATCGAAAAAAAATCCCAAATTGGATTAGGGCTAAAAAGCCCTAATCTCTTCTTTCCCTCTCTCTCTCTCACTCTCTCTCTCTCTCTCTCTCTCTCTCTTTCTCTTCTCCTCCGCCACTGCTCTTCTCCTCTGCCACGGCCTCTCCTTCCGCCACCCACCGCCGCTGCAACAATCTCCCGTAGGCGCAGCTACTCCACCGCAGCGTGCAACCTACAGCGCGAGCCAGCATGCAATCCCAGCACGAGCCAGCGCGCGACCCCTGCGTGAGCCGGCGCGCGACCCCTACGCAAGCCTGCGCGACCCCAGCACGAGCGCCAGCGCGCTCTAGCACGACCCACTGCTGACCCGTGAGCCTACTGCGGCCCGTGAAGCCCTCTGTGGCTAGCAAACAGGGTTGAGAGCCCGCGAACCCACCAGCGGGCTAGCCCGCTAGCCCGCCAGCCCACCGGCCCGCTAGCCCGCAATCGGCTTTCCCCTTCGAGAGCTCACTTGCATCTTCACTGCAGGTAATGACTATAATTTGGTTGAAATTTTAGGGTTTGGTGTTAGAAATTTACTTGTTGTTAATATATTTAAAATTTGAAAATATAACAGGTTTTACACCAATCCGACGGACGAATGACAGTTAAATCTGAAACCCGAGAAACCCTAGGTGAGAGAAACGCATTCACTTCAAAATTTGAATAAATTTTATTGATTTTAGGTTGAATTTAAAAATCGGAAGTTATGTATCTATTCGGAAATGTGTTAAATTCAAGAAAAATTAGAGAAATATTGAAAATTTGATCATTGGTGATCCAAATGATTCGAAATTTGATAAAACGAGAATTTAAAAATGATTGTGTAAATTAAAGTTATATTAAATTGGAAAGAAAAATTGAAAATCTCTTATTAGGGTTTTATTTGATATAAAATTTGATGATTTGATTAAATTTGTCTTTTGGAGACTCAAGGAGTCAATTGGATTGATTTGAAAAATTAGGGAGTGACCACCCTCCCTAGATATGTGAATGAGACCCTAATCTCTTGCCTAAAATAGTAAAACGTATTTTCTGTCGTGTTTTCGATAAAACATGTTTTTGATATGTATTAATTTAACGTATGATATTAAATTTCAAATCTGTTTTGTGATTTTTTGAGTATCTTAAATTATATTTACGATGACTATGCATTCATGGTTTAAAATAAAACAAAAATTGTGTCATTACTTGAAAATTGATAATTTTCTTTTTTATCGTTGCATTGATATGCTGTTTTGAAATGATTTGATGAAACGTATTGGTACGCAGACTTGAAATGCTTTGATAAGCTATGTAGGTCAGATGTCCACTATTTATGCTATGATATGATTTTACTTGTGGAACATTGTGCCCTGGGACGTTGTGCCCTTATGATACTATGATAATGACATTGATGATTCTGTAGTTACGAAGGGCGTTTGTAGAGGCACAGGTTGCCCGGATACGTTTCTGCAGGAGGTATCCGCAAACGTCATTTATTCTAAGGGCTATAGGCGTGGCCGGTTGAACCCACGTAAGGGGAGGACGTGTGTGACGCCACCGTCTAGCACCGGACAGGGTCCTATACACGATGATGAGTTAGCCCCAGCGAACTCATGGCCAACGTTGGGGTAAATAATGTTTTAAAATCTATGCATAATAAAACCACCGATGCGTCTGTTCTTGGTCACGGTTGACCTTTGCCAAGACTATTTTTGGCTCGCTCTAATATTACTTGATTTTAAATGGATGCATACATACTTGTTATCGTGTGATTGATTTAAATGATTTCAAATTGCTAAACATATCATATTGTGCTGCGAAATATAAATTTTTGTTTCAAATAATGTTATTTGACACTCCAATAGTTTATCCATACTATTTATACTTGATATTACCCCCCTCACTCACTAGGTATCTTCCCATGATACTCATACCTCTCTTTTCCCTCCTCAAATAGGTTTATTGTGATAGAGCGACGTTACAGACTCTAGGACGGATTTGGTATTTACGACGGTGAGATTTACTTCAAATATAAATATGAAATCTTTATTTTATTTCGACCCTGTAAAGTTTTGACATTTAGGTTCGTAATTGGCCGTATATATTATGCGATGACTGTATAACTTATGAACAGTTGTGTGCATAACTCTCGTTTTGATTCATTTTACTCGCATTGAGGTATTTGTAAGCGTTTTAAACTTTCTACTTGGAAAATATGTTATACATTGTTTGGTGTGGAATTTGTTGATTTTTGAGAGATCGGGATGACTATTTGTTTAAATTACAAGTTGATTTTGAATATACAAATTTAATTGTACATGAGAAATCTCCGATTTATAGGGAGATTCTATCCGATTTTCTGTAAAAATACAGCTGGCATCCAGGGACAACGGGCGACTGTTCACAATCCCGGTTTGAGGCGTGATAGGATGTATATGATTTGTTTATTAAGAATATTGAATTTTATTTGAAAATTTTATATTTTATGATAAATTTTGAATTTATATGAACAAGATAATATAATTTTGAAATAATTGTTTGACATATCTATAATTATCTCTCATTTATTTTCATATCATGTTATTCACTTAGTGAGTATTGTTGTATATTCATCTCTCTTATTTTAATTTTCCACAAAGGAAACTTAGACCAAATTATTGTCGGTATTAGTATTTCGAGTTAAGATCATCTTGAAGGACTCATTGTGGGTACCGGTTTTGTCTTTTTCTCTGAGAATTTTAGATAGATCCTTTGAGGTATTTTTGTATAAATTCATTTGTAAACTTATTTAACCTTCATATTTTTAAGTGTTTTTTTTTTTGTTTTTTTTTTTTTTTAAGTTGGAATCGCAAAACTTATCTTGAATTTTTTCTTTCACGCGCCTTACTTATCAAAATTTGGTAATGCCAATGGCCCTATCATCCTTCGTCTTTGATTCTATCCACTAAAACTCTCCATGCTTGGAATCCAAGATAGAATTATCTGGCATTTTCCTAATGAAACAAATATCGTCATTCACAAATTGGTTCGTACGGGATGAATAGGCATCTTAGTTGGCACTGAGATTCTCTTAAGGTACTTAATTGACATTTCCTCCCTAAATCAAGAAAATGAGCTCTTTACATTTCCTCCCTAAATCAAGAAAATGAGCTCAAAATTCTTAGGCTCTTCAACCTCCTCAGCAAATTTAGCCACCCAAAAACATTACAAGTGTCGTTACACACCTAAATCACAGTCTCTCCAAGAACACTATTTCTCAATGCTACACTCGCCCCTTCACCTCATGATAAAGTCCAGTACTCTTATGATATCCAACTCCAAGATAGATCAGTATTCATACTACTATATCTACATGCCTATTATGTGAGGACTCTACACATGTACACTATCAACAGAATATCTCAAGAGTCTCTACCACCTCAACTACTAGATCCAAAAAATAAATAAATAAATAAAATAAAATAAAATACTCGGGCCAACAATAACTATACCCACCTCAATTTTAGAATAAAGTCGAAGAGGCCAAAGCTTAATTTTTGCACTGTATTATGTTGCCTTGAACTGATCCAGATCATCTCCTACAATAGGCTCAAATTCAGCTTAATTGTCTATAGTCCATGACTCTCTGATTCAGATAACTCAACCCAATTTGGCCTTCCCCCAAGCCCAAGAATCTTACAATGACAAGTTCATTGAAATTCTCAACTTTAGAGAAGCTGAACTTCTAAAAGGGCACTGAATCCAAGCAGTAGTTGCTTTCATCCTAGATGGACTCGATGGACTAGGCGATTAACCTTGACAACTATTGGCAAGTTATGATCTCAATCATTTCATTTCAGTCCTCTATGAAGAATTCCTAGGTGATCCAACTGCCATAGTGTGATATCTCATGCAGAATATCTTCATATCAAATGCATTTTTTTCAAACCAAAACATTTTAAAATTTACTTGAAAAGAATGAGTCAAAGATTCTACACCATTATTAGAATGGATGATCTCAATTTCAAACAGATTTATTTTAACACCCTCCTTTCACCACTTGGTAATAAATGTTTTAACTCATTGACAAGAAACAACAAGTCTATGGTTTATTACTTGGAAACTTATACCAACTATCCCTTCGAATTCTTTAATAGCAATGTAATATCAAAAATTTACACGAACAAATACCTCAAAATAATAGAGCCATTGATACTGCTTTCTCCCAATATAATTCATTGTGCTCAGATCTATCCACATGCACCTTTCCAACCAAAAAGCAATTCCACAAAGGTCTTCATTTTTATTGGGATAACTGATTTTCCTTCAAAAAATAACCCCAAGCCTTGACACAAAAGATTCAAGTTCCTTCCTTTCAAATAAGGAAAAGGATCAAAGAAGACCATAAGATGTTTTGTGCGTAACAAACTCAGAAACTTTGTCAAGAACTACACTTCCAAGTTTAAAATGTCAAAATTGGTTCAAATCAACTCTCTTGACTTATTATCCCTAAAAATGAAGATCTTGAGTCAATTTTTTGTCTTTGGACGAAGAATACTCTCAACATACAGTCCTTGCATCCAAATGAAGATCTAGAGTCAATTTTCTCCTCAGATGAAGAACACTCCTAACATATATTTCTTGCTGTCCAAATACATTCAGACAATGACTCCAATTTTGAGACTGATTCTTCAATGGATGAAGTAAAGGACCCAAACCAAGTCTTTATGATGAGTTTTTTCGCTTTATCCCCTCAGGTTCAACTTCTCCTCACGCAAGCCTTCATCATAATGCTAGAATGTCAAGCCCATAGATTGTATTGCATGATACCGAATCCAAAACCTCCATTCTTTACCTAGATGTGCTCCCAAAGAACTACTGGCAGCCTTGTTCACAAACTTTCACAACCTCAAATGGTGAATCATTTACTATCCACCTTGTTAGCAAACTTATAGCCATCAACATTCTCCCCTACTTACTATCACCCACCAATTTTGTGCCTTTGAACTGCCTCCAAAACCACTCTTTGTTGGGTTCAATATCCTTAAAAATCATTCAATAAATTGGACCGTAGATGGACTCCAAGATCCCTCTTGACCCTCACACCATTGGTACCCCTATCCACATTATTTCAATCCACGATGACCTATTTGATCACATCAAGCTCCCATGAAGAATTCTAAATAAAATGCTCCTACCCCTTCTGGACTTGACTTGAATTTTTCAATTATATTATCATTCAACCCCTTGCTTGAATCTACTCCAACTCGAGCAAGCTATCCAAGCATGAAGGCTTACTATTACAAATTTTCCCTCAAAAAACTACATAACCTATAAAATCGAGGACTCATTGAGCCTACAGATTCCCTTTGGGTATGTCAAGCCTTTTATGTCAACAAACGATCTGAACAAGTTAGAGGAAAACTCCATCTTGTGATCAATTATCATTTTCTAAACCAATCTCTTGTGGATGATAAATTCTCATTGCCAAAAAGAGAATTGCTCTTTTAATACCTACACCATGCCATTATTTTTAGCAAGTTTGACCTTAAAGCTGGCTTTTGGCAACTTGGCGTTTCTCCTTAAGATAAAAATCAAACAACCTTTTGAATTCATGATCACCGTTATTTAAGGCTAGTAATGTTATTTGGATTAAAAATTGCTCCATCAAAATTCCAAAAGGCAATGCTAACGATCTACACACCTTTGATTCCCTATATTCTTATCTACATTGATGATCATGTTTTGTTTCTAGACACTTCAGAACATCATGTCAAACTTCTTCATTGGTTCTATGAACTCACACTCCATCGAAATGATCTTATTGATAGCTGGAAGAAGCAATGCTATAATATCATTGTACGTTTTGAGTGATGCAAGCATACAATAATGAAAAGCTGTAGCTAGGGAAACCAGCCAGCAAAGGACGAAAGAGATTCCTTATAGGACATTTATTTATGACACTCGTATAATACTTTAATAAAGAGGGTAGCGGGTGATAGGAATTCAAAGTTGGATCTAGGGCATTCTATTCATCGGAATCTGCTACATACATTAATGAGTCAAAATCTTTCCATCTTAAGATTTTTGGGCTTGGAGAAGGATAGTTTGGACCGAGTAATCTGAATTAGAGAGTTGTAGGGTGTGGACAATTAGGCTTAATCTGAGCGTATTGTGGGTTTGATCTAGATCAGTTTGTCACAATGTGAAAGAGCATTGAAATTAGTCCAGGGCCTCTTCAATAGCTATTAACCGAAGTATTTGTTGTTTGTTCTTGGATCCAATAGCTAAGGTGGTAAGGACTCTTGAGGTATTCTATTGATAGTAAACGTGTAGAGTCCTCACATAATGGGCATATAGATATAGTAGTACAAATGCTGATCGATCATGGAGTTGGATAGCATAAGAGTACTCGATTTGATCATCAGGTGAAAGGGCTAGAGTAGCATTGAGAATAAGTAGTTTTCTTGGAGAGATTGTGATTCAGGCCTCTAATTGCATTTATAGTGTATGTAGGTGGCTAAATTTATTGAGGAGTTTGAACAGCGCTAGGATTTTGAGCTTATTTTCTTGATTTGGGAAGAAAATGTCAGTCAAGTACCTTGAGAGAATCTCAATGTCAACTAAGATTCGTCATATGTGAACCAGTTTGTGGATGAGCATACTTGCACCTTTAGAAAAATTCCAAATAAATCTATCATGGATTTCAAGCATGGAGAGGTATGGATGTTGTAACACCAAAAAAAAAAAAAAAAAAAACACCGGATTGGAGACGCAGCGTTTTGGGGCAAAACGTTGCGTCCCCAATTTGGGATTAGGGTTAAAACCCTAACCCCTTTTTTTTTCTCTCTCTCTCTCTCACTCTCCCGACTTTTCATCTTCCCGCGGCGCCTCTCTTCCCTCCACCGCTACTCCACACCTTCCTTCGCTGCATGTTCCACCGCCATCGCCACCACCTACATCTTCTTCTTCTTCTTCTTCTTCTTCTTTCCCTCTCCCTTTCTCTCTCACAGTCTCTCCCTCTCCCTTTACTTCTCTCCCTTCTCTCTCTATCTCTCACCCACTGTCTCTTTCTCTCTCTATCCCACTGTTTCTTTCTCTCCCTCTCGCGATCTCCTCCCGCGAGCCTCCGCGAGCACAACCCAACACCTTTGCACGCGAGCGAGCCGCAGCGTGTCCTCCCGCCTACACGCTACGGCGCAAGCGCAAGCGTGAGCGCGTGAACGAGCAAGCACGCCACAGCTCGAGCTCGCCACAGTGTGCCTGCGCACGAGCGCACGAGCGTGCACCAGCGCAGCGCATGAGCACACAGGCGCGCCGCAGCGCATGAGCACACAGGCGCGCAGCAGCGCACGAGCACGCTCCAGCGCGCCTCAACGCACCGGTGCCCACCAGTTCGAGCCAGCGCACGAGCACCGGCCCGCAAGCCACTACGGCCCGCGAGCCACGGCCAGCCGCAGGCCCATCAGCCACAGGCCCACCAGCCACAGGCCCATCAGTCGCAGGCCCGCGAGCCTACTGGCCCATCAGCCCGCATGCCTGTTGACCTGCTAGCCCATTGGCCCATAGACCAGCAAGCCCGCTAGCCGAAGCCCACTGGCCCACTGACCCCTGAACCCACGAGCCCGCGACGGCCCGTGACAGCCCATGAGCCCGTGACAGGCCACAAACCTCCACGCAGGTAACTAATTTAGAGTTTTGATTCTGATTTAAGTGTTTAGATTTAACAAATATATTTTGTTTTGATAGAAAATACTACAGATTTTGGAGTGACCAAAGACACATTCGGACGAAACTCTGCGCTTCGAGAAAACCCTAAGTGAGGAGATTTCGGCTCTAATTGATAAATTGAATGAATTTAGGATTGAATCTAAGATGAAAGGTTCTGTATATGTTTAGAGTGTAAGTAGAATGCGAATAGAATATAATTTCTGAAATGATTATATGAGATTTTGAAAGTTAAGTATAGAATGTTACAGAAACTAGATGGTCTGATACAAAAAAAACATGTTATAGAATCATAAAATCATGTCGAGTTTATTCGAATAGTTTCCCTTAGAGTTAAACTTTAAAATATGCATGAAAGTATCTAACTTGTAGGGTTGGAATGAAATGAGCCCTAAAGTGGAGGATATTGTACATTTCATGTCTTTCATAGGTTGCTTTGAGTAGTTAATTAGCAAAATGGTATGTATGAAGAAGGGTAGCTTTAAAATGGTGATCAGAGCTTAGGGATGGTTGAAATCGTTTTCATTATAAGTTATTTTGCATATAGACAATCTAAATACGATCTCAGTATTATGAAAATCGATAAATCCTATAGATGTTTGAGAAATTGATATTAAATTTTGATGATCTGATTAGGTTGATCTTTTTTTTTGAAAACTCGAGCAGTCAGATCTGATTCGTTTTGAAAATAGGGAGTGATCACCCTCCCTGAACTGTGAGTGGGACTTTGACATTCGTTATTGATTAAAAACCATGTTTCAAAAATATTTTTTAAATGACATGTTTATGCAAAATGTATGATTGTTAAAACTTTCGAATATTTTATGAAATGTTTTGTGACCTTTGAAATGTCTTAATTTCTGACTTTATTGATATGCATCCATGAGTTTTGATAACTGAATATTATGCCACATTTTCAATATATTGATATGTTTTAATGCTTCCACTGCATTAGCACATATTTTTAAATGAATTTACTTATATATTTGGGCTGTATGCCCGGCCGACGTTATGATATGATGCATGGGGCTATATGCCCGGCGACATAGTGATGGGATACATGGGGCTACGTGCCCGGCCAATATGATATTGTGATATGCTTCCTATAGCATCCGTAGCTACGAAAGACATCTGGTAGAGGCACCCCTTGTGTCCGGATACGTTTCGGCCGGAGGTATCCGCCAGATCGTCATGTATATAGGTGTCCCAGGTTGACCCTCATCGGAGAGGACATTGAGTACAGCTCCGTCTAGCACCAGGTGTGGGCACCATACACGGTCAACTAGTTATATATACATTATTATTATTTACAGACTAGTTGGAGTAGTTTGTGGCCAACATTGGGGTAGAGAGCCATTATTTAATACTTACATTTGGAAAAAGCCCCAATGCGCCGTCCTTGGTCGAGGTAGACCATTGCCGGGGTTGTTTGATTGGTCGGCTCTTTATGAATTGATTTCTACATAGGATGCATATGTTATTTTCAAATGTGTACCTGATGATATTTGATTTGTTGAAACAGCACGTTATTTTTCTCACACTTGATATTGTGTTTCATACTTTGACACTCCAAGTTCACCATCGATATTGATAGTATGATATCAATCCCCTCACTTACCGAGTATCCTCCCATAGATACTCACCCCTCGCTTTCTTTCACACAGGATTAGTGTTGGACCGAGGAGGTATTGTTCGGTTTGTATAATTGTGACGCGAACGTGATATCACTGGGTTTGGGTATGGATATTTTCATCTCTTCCGTTACGATGATTGGTGATATCGTTATATATTGGAGATTTTAGTTTGACCAATGTATTTATCTAATTTTTTTTATGGGATGACTGTATAAATTATGGATATTTATTCGTGAAACCCTCGTATTGATTTATTTCATTCCATTGAGGCATTTGTGAATATTTAAAAATAACTTGAGAATTTATTTTATATATGCGTAGAATTTAGGTCCGCTCGATGTGACGACTGCTCATACTTTTGTTGGGCATGATAGTAAAAGTTTGTGGTTGGGACTGTTAAACATTTATATAGCCTTGCGTTACTCTTGATGTTTGGGAGTGGGATTGTTTGAACTTAGAGAGGCCGAGATGGTCATTTGTTTATTTTATAGGATGAATGTTGATATACAGGTCAAATTGTACTTGGAAGACCTCCGAAATATAGGGAGGTTCTGTCCGATTTTTTGTAAAAATACAGTCAACATCCAGGGTAACGGGCGTCTACTCACGACCCCGGTTTGGGGCATGACAGATGTAGTGGATGAAATGGGAGACGAAGGATCGAGCCATTGGAATCACCAAATTTTGATAAGTAAGCTACGAGGAAGCCATTGAGTTCATATGTTTGTTTATCTCAAGGAAGCTATTGTAAAATTGAGAACAAAGATCAACATGAAGGTTTGGGAGAAAAGGTTGGATAGTAGAGTGTATGGAATAATGCATTTAAGAGGAATCTCTTTAGGTGGTAGACGACTGAGGAGATTTGCAATCAAGTTTTTAGAGCCATTGACATGTCTTATTGTAAATTTGTATTAATATAACCATTGAGCAAGGTAGACTAGTTATGGTTCAAAGAAAGCCATTGGCTTGAATTTTAACACTACTAGGTATGAAGAATTATCCATCTCGACATGAAACTCATATGAATGGAAATGAAACTATTGACAATATTGAGTTTTGACGATGATAAATGAATTTGAAAAGTGCAAATGAATCCGGAAACGCATAAGAACTATTAGCTAGGATTACACAAGTCGTCCCATCCTACATGCTTGTTGACCTAGTCGACTGTTTTTAAATTCTTGTTGACCAAAGCAATTCACCCCTGTTGACTCATCGGTTCGCCATGTCCACCTGAATATAAAAAATATCACTATGAAGCTACACCAGTCAACCTACTAGCACTAGATGTAGACATGTTGAAAATGTCTAAATGGCATGTCGACTTATTGAACAATATAAGTCAACTGATTGAGGTGTCAAGTCGACTTACTAATAGACAAGTTAACTTGAACTTAAGAAACTTAATCCCGATTCAAGAAATGTGGACTTGTTCAATACTCTGTCGACCAGTCCTATAGATGGGTTGACATACAAGACATATGTGTTGACCCATGAGCATTAGATCTTATAAAATCTCTTCTGTAGTCACACAAGTCGACCTGCATAATACACAATGTCAACCTATATACATATGTCAACCAATACAAGTACACCTTGTCGACAAATTAGCAAAGTAATAGCCATATGTCAACCCAACATATTAGTAAGTCAACTCAACCTCATACATCACTAAGTTGACTCAATCTCATACAAACAAAATTGTTATCAAGAAATAACTTAGGAATGTCAACCTACCCCCTAATGAGTAGAATGATCTTTGAATTGGTCGACCAAAGGCACTAAAATAAGTCGACACAACAAGTAAAGTGGAGTCATGATGTCAACCCAACAAACAATCAAATCGAAATAACAAAAGATGCAATTCGACTCAAACTCACTGTAATGAGTTGAAAGTTGACTCGAAGAACATATATGTCGACCCTAGATCTCCCTACCGAAAGTTAACAATTTATCAAGTTGACTTATGCTTGAATGAATCTACATGAACCCTAAATTGGTCGACCTATCTAGAAAACGAGTCAACACTTATGTTTACAACTTATAAATTTCAAAACTAAGTTGACCCTTAACTGATACTATGTTGACCTATGAGAAATATAATTCAAACTCGAAAAATTGAAATTTTTAATTACATTGGTAAAATATTTCAATTTTATTATTAAGTTTCTTGTGAGGCTTAATGTTACTATGCAGCAAAAAGCAAAAGCAAATCACTCCATTGGCTAAAGGATGAACAAGAAAAGAAGAGAGAGCAGGAAATAAGATGTTGTCTGCAAGAATTGAGGAATGGCAGGAAACATTTAATGGAGCAAGTAAATAGCATTAATGACAAACGTTGGACTTCAACCATCTCCACAATGGCTCTCTCTTGTTCATCCATAAGTACTAAAGTGAAGAAGAAGCTAATGCTTAATGCTTTTTGACGAACTGAAAGACAAGAATTACTGCACAATTATTACTTTGAATACTCTATTTTATAAGAACCATGCTCTCTTTTCATTTCAATATCTTAATTTGAGTGTAATATTTTGTAAGTTCATAAATTCTTACATCTGAGGATTAAATTCTCATTGTCTGTACATTGACCTTCCTCTGTAGCAAAATTTTCAAAGACTGGTCAGAAATTCATGATCATGAGCTTAGAGAGAGAAAGAGTCAACCTGAGTAACATTGAAGGGTAAGTGTTTGTGGATAAATACTGTAGTAGTCTAACATGAATAATTAATCTAGTTTATACTAATGTGAAAATAGTGAAAAATCCAGGAGGGTGTCCTGTGAGTAGATGTATATCGAATTTGGTGGAATCACTATAAAATCTCATGTCCTCTATTTTAAATATCTCTACAAATTTTGATTTTGGTCACTCTGTTTTATCAATACCTTTAAAGTTATTCTGAAATTTGAAATAAGTGCCATGATTACTTAAAGAAACCTATTCACCCTTTTTAAATTTCTTTTAGAAACTAGAATTTTTGAATTCCTCATTTGATTGTAAAAATCTCCTTGATTGTGGAGTGATGATTGAGTTCAACAAGAGTGAAAGATCCACTCTTATATTTACATACATGGCACTTTTTGTCACAAGATTCTTCTATCATAATAGCACTACAATAATGATCACTTATGTGTGTCTTAAGGATTCTGAGACCAGAAACAGGGATATTCAGAGGTGGACTATAGATCTCTTAAGCTAGAAGGACAAGATATATGTAGCCCCTATTCCTTTGTCAATAAAGGGGGCATGTAGTTAATGATTCCAAGAAATTGTTGGATCTAAGTATGTCTAGATAGTCTTGGAGAAGAATGGCTATATGTAGTTGCAGTTGAAAGCATTCATTTTGTATCTTTATGCCAAGGAAATAAATTTCCTTTTCTACAACAACTATTTTCTTTTCTCGGAGCATAATGCCTTGTTGGAGTATGAGTTCATAGAACTTGTGAAGTTCAACACGATATTTTGAAGTTTCTGAGAGTAAAAGAAGATCATCAATGTAAATGAGAATATTGGGAATCAAAGGTGCATAGATTGTCAACATCGCCTTGTGGAACTCTGATGGAGTAACTTTTAATTCGAATGATATTTCTCACCATTGATAATGGTGATCAACAATATAGAAGATTGTATTATATTAATCTTTAAAAGAAACATCAAGTTGCCAAAAGCTAGCTTTGTAGTCAAACTTGTTAAAAATAATAGTTGTAGTGAAAAAAGGATTCTTGTTTTGGCAACCGGAATTTATCATCAAAAAGAAATTGGTTCAGAGGTTGATAATTCATCTCAAAATGAAGTTTTACTCTGATTTGCAATACTGGAAAACAAGATATCAGTAACGAAAATATTCATCGCTGATAGTAAAGATTTCATCACTAAAAAGTATTAGAAATAAATTATTTTCATTACTAAATTCGTCATTGAAAACCATCTCGCTAAAAATTATAGACGGAATACCATCTGTTGCTAAATATCAATGATGGATTAGCGACGGAAAAAATCCGTCGCTAAAATATCCATCGCTAATAGAATAAAATATATAAAAATATCAACGATAGAATTTTTCGTCGCTGATTTTTGGAGCCCTCAGGTGCATGCATGCACTTACACGTGCTCCCGCCAGATTGCACGCGCCCTCAGGCACCCTCGCGCCCACCCCCTTACTTCCTTTAATTTGCGAAATATGCCTCCAACTCGCCACCGGCCTGGTTCAATCCTGTGCCCGGGTAAAATATTAAAAACACCACAACCACTGGACCATAATGAGATATCTAACCATACCCTTTTTTTTATCTTTATCTCATATTTTTTAATAATAATAAAATAATATAAAATGATAATTTATTATAAAATAATAAAATAATAAAATATTAGATTAAATAAAATATTAAAAAATTTTAAAAAATAAAATAATATTATTCTTCTACAAAATAAAATAAAAAGAAAAGGAAAAATAATTATTAAATTAAAAAATTAAAAAAATTAAAAAATTAAAAAATTTTAAAAATTTTAAAACTTTAAAAATTTTAAAATTTTAAAAATTAAAAAATTAAAAAATAGAAAAAAAAAAAAAGAAAAATATTTGTTACTAATTCGTCGGTAATCTATCGCTAAAATTTTTATCGCCGATAACTGTACATATTTTCTTTTCTTTTTACCCTTCACTACTATACGACCAGATTAGTGACGAATATTTTCTGTCACTAAAAATTCTGTCACTAATTTATTACTGATAGGTTTATAATTTTTTTTTTTACTGTAGTCTACTACAACGATGGATTAATGACGAAAATATTTTCGTAACTAATTTCCATCGCTAATCCGTTACTAATCTCTTAGTATTTTTTCAGACATTAATCCGTCGCAATTCCATCGGTATTTATGATGGATTTTTTTCTATCGGTAATTTTCCATCACTGATACCCTATTTTCTTGTAGTATTGTTCAGATAGCTTAACATGCCAAAGGGCAATCTATGGCCTCAATGAATTCTTGATTTTGTAGGATATGAATTTCTTTGTGGGCAAATTTGTAATTTTCAAGCTTCATACCCAAATGATATGCTTGAGTTAGAGTAGAGTCAAGCAATGGTTTGAATGCCAATGTAATGAAAAATTCAAGCTATGTCCAAAGGGGATAGGAGAATTTTATTCGAAATTCTTCATAAGAGCTTGCACATGATTACTAGAAAATATTGGCCTTGATATGGTCAAATGGACCATTGTAGATTTGGAACAATATGGATGTAGGTAACCATGGTGTAATGGTTCCAAAGGTATCTTGGGGTCCATTTGGGTCCAATTTATAGAATGATTTTTAAGGATATCGAACTAACAAGAAGTGGTTTTTGGAGGAGTTTGGAGTCATAAAATTGGTGAGTGACAATTAGATGGGGATAAATCTTTACAGTTATGAGCTTGCAAATGAGGCAGATAGCAAATAATTCACCATTTGTGGCTGTGAAAGTTTGTGAACACAGTTGTCAATTATGCTTTGGGAGCACATATGGGTGAAGGATTAAGGCCAATCTAGTATCATGAAATGCAATAACTAGGATCTAACATTCTAGGATATGTCATGCAAAGTTGGGCCTCAAAGGATAAAGTGACAAAACTCATCATGGAGACATTGTTTGGGTCTTGTGCTTCATCTTATGAAGAATTAGTCTCAAAATTGATGAAGTCATTGTTTGAGTCTAATTGGATAGCAAGGAATATATGTTTAGAGTTTTCTTCATGCAAAGAAAAAATTGACTCAAGATCTTTATCCTTAGGACTGCAAGTCTGAGAGAGTTGATTTGAGCTAGTAGCTTTGTCATTTTAGACTTGGAAGCCAATTTTTGGCAAACTGTCCAAACATTTTGTAGACAAAACATCTCATGGATTTTTAGGATCCTTTTCCTAGTTTGCAATGAATGAACTTGAATCTTTTGCGTCAAGGCCTAGGGTTTCTTTTGAAGGAAAATCGCTTGTTCTCATAAGAACGAAGACCTTTGTGGAATTTTTCTCTATTGGACAAGTACACCTGAATAGATCTGAGCACAATAGATTATATTTGGAACTTTCTGACATTATATATCTTTTGAAGAATTAGGAAGGAGAATTGGTATAAGTTTCCTACCAGGGACTTAATTTTGCTTGTTAACCAATTAGATCATTTATTATCAAGTGGGAAAGGAAGCAAGTTAAGACAGACTTCTTTGAGGTTGATATCATCTATTCCACCATTGGCATAGAATCTTTAACTCATTATTTTGAAGTAAATTTCAAGATATTTTGGTTTTAAAGAAGTATACTTCATTTGAAGATATTATGCATAAGACATCACATCTTTGGCACTTGGATCACCTAAGAATTCTTCATGGAGAACTAAAATGAATTGACTATGACCAATAACAGTCTGTATGGTTTGTTGGCAGTAGTTTGCAAGGTCAAGCATTATTATTTAAGGTGTCTACCAAGTATGACAATGATGGAAGTAATTACTTGGGTCCCTATTTATAGGTTCAGTTTATCCAAAGTTAAGAATTTTAAAGAACTCATTCTTGTGATTTGATCCTAATTATGTAGTAGTTTTATTATTTTTCATACTCAAAAGACTATGTGTATGTGACTTATATATGCGATCAAGCTAAGAACATATAAGTCATGGTTATATCAACTTGAAATACAATCTAGAGGCGGGTGAATAGGTTATATAGCAATTTTTTTATGGGTTACAGGCTGTTTGGTTTATTGAGAATAACCGTGGATTGGAGAAGTTGAAAAACACACAATTTTATAATAGTTCCACCAAATTTGGTGTACATCCACTCCCAAGTACCTCTAAGATTTCCACTATTTCTACCAAATAGTACAACACACTTGCTTTCAGATGCAAGTAAAATCTTTACAAGTATTTCCACTCAAAACACTTACAACTTCACAAGTTTATTCTCTCTCTCAACCCAAGACCAAGAATCCCTCTATAATTTTTGAACTTTCAGTATAAGAGAAGTGGAAATATTATAATGAATGAAGATACAACTTCAGATGTAACAAATATAAAGCTCACTTAAGGAATTTTTATAAAAAGAATGAAAACAAAGTGTTTGATTTAAAGCTCATAGTTGTGTAAATGAAAGACAAAATATTCAACACTTCGTTCTTTCATAGCTACACTTCTTTTCTATTCTCTTTTGAGTATTTATTTCAAGTTGTTAGGAGAGCCATTATGGTAAGTTAAAATTTAAATCTCCTTTATTAATGCTTCAACCACCACATTCAATATGGTCTCAACCATTGCTTTGTTAAACTAATGAGATTGCTTTCTTTTTGCTTTTCAGTTCATTGCTCTAGGTGACCAATAACAAACCTTTCTTTTGCCACATAACGTGAACGTTAGAGTGCAAAAGCATTTCACTAATCATGACAAAC
The DNA here is from genome assembly GCA_033439265.1 of Dillenia suffruticosa. Taxonomy (NCBI): domain Eukaryota; kingdom Viridiplantae; phylum Streptophyta; class Magnoliopsida; order Dilleniales; family Dilleniaceae; genus Dillenia; species Dillenia suffruticosa. Next base: position 12,945,949 of record JAVTVX010000019.1, read on the forward strand.
AAGATTAAGTCAAGTGATTTGTGATTATTTTGCTAATTGATCTGCAAAGTTCATGTGTCAATTTGAACTTGAAGTTGAGTGGGTCAGTAAGAGTTGATTAATTAAGATGTCGGTTTAGTAGTATATGTAACTATGTTATAGTCAACTAATCTTATAGAAGAATTGACTATTTTACAAGCAAGGCCTAGGATAGTCAATTGTTTGCTTTTAAAGTCAACTGATTTTTCATAGGAGGTTTAAGATAGTCGATTGTTTGCATTTAGTTTGTTTGATTTTTCATAGGAGGCTTAGGATACTCAATTGAATCCTTTTAAAGTCGACTGATGTTTTGAGTTAGAATGCAAAGTCATTGGATGAGTCGACTGATCTTGCAATGTTCAATAAATGAGTTGACTAGTTTGTATAAGAGTCAACTATTTCTTTGTTGGTCTGAGTGAGTGAGTCGACTGAGTCATAAAGTACTTGTACTTTGTCGATTGAAATAATACATGAATTGATTGAGTCACAAAGTATTAGTACTCTAACGACTGAAATGTGTAAAAGTCAACTAAACATATGCCAAAGTCGACTCAAGTGAGCAAGAGTCAACTAAAGTGAGTTTATATGAGCCACGGTTGACTGAAACCTTGCATTAGTCGACTTTTTGTTGAGTTTGTAAACTTCTATGCATTTTGTTTACTTTTTTTGCTTACTTAGTGAGTTGTGCAGTCTATTACTATTTTGTATTATCCAAATTTATGTCCAAATTGATTTAATCATATTTTACTTATTATCAAAACCTATACATATGGAAACACAACTTAAAGTAAATAGTTCATAGTTGATTGATGGATATGGATACTTTATCAAAGTTTAAATTATAGTTTGCGAGTTTTCTAACTTTTGAAGATGATTTACCTTGATCATCCAATAGTGTCTACTTTTAGACAGCATCCAGATTCAATAGTGGCTAATGCATGTGGCTAGTACTGAAGTGAACCTATAATAATTTTTTGAAATGTGCTATAAATGGAAATTAGTACTCTATAGTTGTACGAAATTTATGTGTTGTTAATTTTGAGTGTATGTGGATTAATCTGTGGAGTCAGAATTATATACATTGATGTATTATAAGTGATTTCTTTTATAAGTTAAGAGTTTCATACATTGAGTATGTGGTATTGGCTAGTTGAGACATGCATGCACAATAGAGAATTTATACGATTGTGTTATAAATCACCTTCTTGAGTCATTCTTGTTGACTATTTAGAAACTAGATCTAGTGATATGATTATGTATCATATCAAATGTTTTTAATACTTGTCAAGTTCCATCAACCAATGGAAAACAAATTGAATATTTTACATATTCTCTATTTGATATGATGAGAGACTCCAGATATTGCATAATTGAGAAGGTGATAGTAAATTTACTTATATATTTTTGTCTATACGCATGTTAATAGAGGGGAGACATATAGAAATATATACAAATCAAGGACAAACCAATAGATATTTATTTACTATTTTCTTTAAATAATACGAAATTTATTTTGGAGTACATCTCTAATTATTTAGTGAAATCAATTAAAATTAAAATAATTTTAATATATCTACTAGATTAGCATATTACATTATAATTATTTTGGAGTCAAAATAATTATGTTCTAAATAATTTCTCTACCCTAAAACTTAATTGATATTTATTATTTGTTTGTACAAAATTATCTTTGTGTTAAGTTAATTGAAAATGAAGAATAATGTAAAGAAACAAAAGTTTAGAGCTGGATCGTAATTTTCATAAAGTTATAGGATCAAACTGTAATTTCATAATCATTTTATCCTAAATTGCCAGTCCTATTTTATAATTTCAAAAATTGTTAAAGTAAAGGACTGGTTTATAATTCTAAAAAGTACAAACTTTAGGGTTTTATTTTTGAGTAAATTACATGTCCAGTTTTTAAAGTTTGATCCATTTTCACAAATTAATCCCTACAGTTAAAAATGTTATCTTGTGGTACTCAAACTTCTAAAAGTGTAACGAGTTGGTCCTTCCGTTAATGATGGTGACAGCATGATCATTAATTGCTAACGTGGCTATCTACAAGGCGGTACGAATGTTTGCATGTCATGGCCACGTCAGCTACCATAAACATGTCATGCTGCCACGTTAGTTGCCACGTTAGCTGTTTGCTAACGTAACAATACCATGGCGTAAAGTTGCTGACATGGCAATGCCACGTCATCTCACTAAAAAAACTCTCTCTCTCTTCTCCCCTCCCCCTTTCTCTCTCTTCTCTCTCTCTCTTACCGGGGGTAAAATTCTCAAGATTTGAAGATGAGTTAGAATCGCGATTGTTGAGAGATAGACGGTGCGAGCTAAAGTTGATATCACCGGTGGTGAAGGATGGTGGTGTTATCAGAGTTCGTTGCAAGCCCCAAGTCTCTCCGAACCTTAAATTATGTTCTCTCTCCCCCTTATTTTGGCATCAAAAGAGAATTTTGGTATGTCGAAAAGAGTGCAGATGTGGAAATAAAGTGATTTTAAGTGTCTATTTGGATCCAACGTCAAAGTCTTCATCTTCTCCGACAGTGACGTCATGATGGAAGCTCAAACCTTTGAATCACTGCCATTCAGCATCAAGCCTCCATCGTTTTGTTTCGAAAGGTCATTTCGAATCCTTTGAGTCTGTTGGTGAAAGAAAAATCAAATTCTGAAAGCCAAATATCTAGTCCTCGAACTTGGTCCGCCATTGATGGAGGACTTGAAAGTTTTGAATTCCCCATTTTATTCAAACCTGAACTTCAATTTGAGTCCCCCAACAACCTTTAAATGAAGCTCTAAAGCTATCTTAAGAATCTTGGTGCCCAATTTAACAATTTTCATCCACCTCGAGTCCCGTTGAGACCTTCCAATTTCACATTGTCATTTACGGTTCTACCAATGAGCACCATAGCCACAATCTACAAGCTTTAACTTTCTTTGTTATCAAGCATGGATTTGAACATGTTTAGGAGACTCGCACATGATTACTAAGTGTCATGTGGGAATAACAAGAATAAAGAGTGATTGAGGGTGAGGGTGAGGGTGAGGGTGAGGGTGAGGGTGAGGGTATGGGTGCATAATGGGAAGATCACTTAGGATGACATTGGAGCCATGTAAAATTTAATAAAAGAGAGACAAGTATGCGAGTGGGAATGCTTACTGAACCAAATCTGGATGTGATCAACATTCTAGTGCAATTTGTTTGATTGATTCTATTAAATTCACAACTCTTAATCAAGAATTAGATTGTGAGTGAACATCCAAAACCATTCCATTATAGTTTCCTCTCCCATGAGACCAACTTGGTCCCACTTGTGGAAGGCTAGACCCACACCCACCTGATGCGATGCTAATGCCTATTTTTAACACACCATACCATACTAGATCAATTCAAAGAAAACCTGTAATCTGACCTAAGATCCTCTGACATTTGCAAATAATTTGGGATCACAGTGCAGTTAAACTAAACCATAGCGAGCACAATGCCTGAACTACTGAATGCCTCGCTATAGTTATATTTTGCACCCACTAGACAATAAACCTTGTGCATCCAAGGTGCTCAGCATACGTAGACGATATGGATTTTCCTCGAAAGATAATATTATCTGATACTTGATCTGCTTCGAACCTGTTATTGGGAATAAACCATTTATTAAGAATTCAAAAAAAAATAGTAAATGGTTCATCATTTTATTAAATCTAAAAAATTTCTCCACTAAGATCCTAAATCCGCCTAAGCTTTTGGATAAGGCGGTTTTCAATCTCAATTCTTTTCATCATCAACAATCTATATTTGGATACCAGCTCTGGATACCCAATAGTAATTGAGAGCTTACAGTTGAGAGATGTCTTCTCCAAATTTTCTTTGTACATGGATGCAATGGGCACAAAACTGCCTTTTTTGTAGCACAACCAGCCATGAGCGACTCTTAAAGCAGCACCTAAAGAAGTAGAATCTGGCAGTAAACAAACAAAATTATCACCATAAGGACAAAAACAACAACCTAGGTAATCCTTCAGTAGAAACCATGCGATTTTTTTCGATGAATTATGCCGGACATTGCACTATCAAGTCACAAAGCTCAATCAAAGCCTCCATTGAAACCCAAAAAAGGAGAAAAAAAATATTTGGCGTGCAGAGAGAGGACGATCCTTGCATCGCCTTCATTTGAAAGAAAGAGAAAGGGGAGGGGGAGGGAGGGAGAGATGGAGATGTTTTTTTTTTTTTTGATTTAGCGAGAGGGGAGAGAAGAGAGAGAAAGGGAGAGGGAGGAGAGAGAGAGAGAGATAGAGGAGTGTGTTTGGTTTTCAACAAGAGATGAGGGAAAAGAGAGAAAGGGGGAGGGGAGCAGAAGAGTGGAGATTTTTTCTGGTGAGAGACAAAGAGAGGAGAGAGAGGAGAGAAGAGAGAGAAAGGAGGAGGGGGAGGAAGAGGTGAGTAATTTTTTCTGGTGAAAGACAAAAAGGAGAGGAGAGAGAAAGGGGGAAGGGGAGAGAGAGAGGAGAATTTTTTCTGATGAGAGAGAGGGGGAGGGGAGGAGAGAGAGAGAGCTTTCTTCAATGAGATGACATGGCACTACCACGTCAACAACTTTATACTGTGGCACTATCACATCAACAAACAACTGACGTAGCAACATGACATGTTTATGGTGGCTGACATGGCCATGACATGCAAGCATCCGTACCGCCTTGTAGATAGCCATGTTAGTAATTAACGGCCATGCTGTCACTGTCACTAACGAAAGCCATGCTTTATTTTTTGTGATTTATTTTCGCAATCATGTTTTATAATGTTAACTTTTATTCAAGTCATACTTAATCTATTGTGTATGTGATTGTTTGAATGAATTAGAAATAACTGTTTAATCCTAGACACAACACTTGTGATACCATTTGTCAACATGAAGGTCATTTATGGGGAATGTGTGTGTAATCATAATGGTTGGTATTTGTGTCAAAGGCAAGAAAGATAGGGGCAAAGGATTACTATCTCGATACTGGTCCAGCTATAGGTTTTCTATTTCATCAAGGTTGGGATTGACGATAAAGAGATTGTCAGAGAGACTAGTAAACTTAGGAGAGGAATGTGAGGTAGTTGTTTATTCAGGGCTTTGAGCCATGAGGGTAAGCATTTGGATGAAAAAGTGATGACATGCAGGATAAAGCTTGTAAGCAAGTGAATGCTCATTGGAGGCAAACCTCCACCATTTGATGGCTCAGGGGGTTATGATTGTGAGCCCAATGACGTTTTTCACTATCAAGGCAATCACAGAAGTGGCCATCTCTTTCCCCAGTGAGGGAGACAGGCTAAGCCATGGGCTTTGCCTATTGTTGAGGGCCTTTCTCTCTAACCAACAAAAGAGGAGAGATGCTATCTTGTTTGTGGGGAGTGATCCGTGACCACCAGAAGGCATTGGTCCGCTAGACTGTAATGTGGTATGATATGAACCACAATGATCATAACTATAGAAGCAGCTATGGTGGCAAAGGTTGAGGCTGGTCTTATAGCCCGTGTGGTTATGGAGTTAGCCTAGTATGCCAAGTCAAAGCCATGTGACTTCTAAGTCGGCGCCTAAATGCTAACTTGGGTTGTTAGGTGACTGTTGAGTCAGTAGAGCTGATTTCATATTAAAAAGATGTACAAAAAATTGAAAATTAATTTTAATTTTCTATGGGAGGCCAAACGATATATTCTTTGTTTTCTTTTATTTGTTAAAATTTTTATTTTTTATATGTTAGGGCACATCATTAATTATGTAGGATTAATTATTTTATAATTAATTATAAAATGTAAATTTAATTTTAGACATACAATTAAGTTAAAATTATTTGTTTAAATAATTAAAAATCTAGTAATAAAATTTCAAGTGAGAGAGGAATCTCACAACTTCCATTTTTGGTTTTAACTAAGAGTTAACTAATGGCCAATCAATGTCAGAGATATTTAACTCAGATTTAGTAGATGAAATAAAATTAAAGTTAATAAAAATATATGTGGGTGCAGCAGACAATGTGAGGGTTTGGGATTCTTCACTGTAAACTATTTTTGGGAAAAACTTAGTTTAAATCGGTTGGTCGACGTCGAAGTTCAAGATTAATGTTTTCCAAATTCTTTCAGAAAACGATTTACATTTGACTCCTCATGCTCTAAAACTTAGTTATCACTTAGCCATCATTAGAGTTAAGTAATTTAGATTTAGTCGGTGAACTTAAATTCATGTCAATTAAAATTTTGTTGTGTGTTTGAATTGCTCACTATAGATTATTTTTGAGAAATTTGGTTTGATTCAATCAAACGATGTCAAAGTTTGAGATTAATTTTTTCCATAGACCTTATAACAAATGGTGCATGCTTGATTATTGGGAAGAAATTGAATAACCAATTAGTGTGTAAATATTTTTGGATGAATGCAATATTATCTAGATAAAAATGTTTATTTTGATAGGTCCCAACTTAACTTATTTACACATGATTATTTAATGATGGAGTGTTGTAATAGGCAGTTGAGATGCTGACACATTATAAAGAAGAAGTTTCTAAAATTAGATACTTATGATAATAATGTGAAAAGATGAAATAAATTATGTACTCCATTATTTGTTTAATTTCATTAAACATTTATATATACATGTATTTTAATGTGATTTTATTTGTAAGTGAATATGTGTGTCCTTATATTATCTAAAATGTCATAGGTTCTTAGTACATTAATAGTTTATGATAGGAAGAGATTTTTAGATTTAGTGTTCATTACCAATGAATACAAGTATATCCAAGGTGTATATCATAGCAAGATCATTGTACAGTTCGCATTTGTAATACCGGACAAGTCCGAATTGTGATGCTAGTTTTAAATGGACTATTTGAAAATTTTTATAATTCTATGAAAATGTGGGAGGATAACTAATTTGAATAAAAATGTGAATTTTGCTCCTTGGGCTGTCCAAGAACTCCCTTTAGACACTTGATCAGTAGACCTTCAATTTTTAAGCCATCAATTATTAAAGTGATCGGTGTTCGGTAAGAATGGATTGCTCTGTGAGAAATTTTATTTGCTCAGTAAAATTTTAACTTGGTAGACTATTTTCTGGTTCTTCAAATTCTAACTCCCTAGTCAGTGATGACTATATGAATTTATTTCCATCTCCCGCTCGATTCACTCCCTTACCTTTTGGTGATATTATCTTTTAGTATATTTTTTTCTGCTTATTTGTCGGTATAAACTTTCTAATCATCTCTCGGTAGTAAATCATTTACACTAAATCTCTTGGTATATATTTATCTCTTGGTAAACATCTGTTGTTTTGTAAATGAGAAGCTGTCGGTTCCATCAACTGTTTTGTAATTTACATATATCGCTTGATAAACTCTAATATGTACTCCGTGGTGTATTTTACTTTATTGGTTTGTCGGTAAAGCTTCTCTGTACACTTCAATTACTTGTTGATGTTGGCTATCAATACTTCCATTATTTTCATGTACCTATCGACGATCTGCGCCCAATTGCTATCTCTCTCGGTAGGTTGCAATTGTGAGACTTCTCTCTAATAATTATTTGGTATGCAATTTATATTTTATTCCATATTTTTTAAAATATTCCAAATTTTTCGTAATTCTAACTTATTTCTCATAAATTGCATTTTATATTTCAACTTCCCTTACTCAGCACTGAACACATCTTTTTTAACAAAATAAACTCCAAGTACTTAAACCCATGGGTTTAACTCTTCCAATAACCCAAATAGGACATATTTGGGTTTGTTGGGCAAATTATGAAGATGAGAGGCTATCAAATAAATATTGAAAATGAGTTTGAAAATAAAAGGAGGATTGAGACTTCAGAATTTATAGAAAACCCAAGAACTTTACTTCTCTCTCTCTCTATATATATCATTCTTCTTTTCTCTCCGAAACCCAACTTTATTCACCACCAGAAATTCAAGATCCAAGATTCCAAACTACCCATCTAACTTCCCAAAGTTAGAATATAGCCTTGATTTAGGAAAGGTTTAAAATTTTGGGGCTGCCACAAAGGTACCCAAAGCGAAGGGATTCTTTGGAGATGAGATTAAGATATTATAATCTTCCAAATCTAAGTTTTAATTTATTTAACTACTTGTCTATTTAGATTTAGAGCATTTTACATCACAGTAAGTGAAAGACAAATTAGGTTTTGAATGTTAAACTTTACGAGTTTACTTGGGTTGATGGATATTGATGATTTTGGATGTTTGATGTATTCCTTTGGGTTTGGACAAATTGATCAGGACAGGACCCTTGTCGTGGACAGATTTAGAAGTGACTACCATCCCTAATACTGTAAATGAATAGATTGTTGTGTTTATAATGAGAAAATGTTTTCTCTTGATTTTTCAAAATGATATTTTTGACTGGTTTTTATGAAATGTTTTGTGAATGTGGAGTATCCCAAAAAATGATTTGATTTGATCCATATGACTTATGCAGTTCCTAGTATATCTTGTGCTATGCTAAATTTTCCTTTAAATATTGTTTGTTGGATTCATGAATTGAGAAACTTGCTGAATTTTCTATGACACATGATATAATGTTTGCAAATTGATATATGTATTGGCTTAGAGTATGAGTCTGAATCCCCATGGTGCATATATTAGATTGGGTATGAGCCTAAATCCCCATATGGCTATAGTTATTCCCTACACGAAGTGGCCTGATGGGGCAGCGGCTTGATGGGGCAGCGTGGTGAGGGTATTGTTATTATTAGATAGGGAGATAGTTGGACCGAGAGACACCTCTTTTGTCCCTTTTGGACTAACTTGGTTGCACCACTTCGGATGTTCTGAACTAACGCTAAGGTTGGGGTTTATATTTATGATTGATAATAATTGGAAAACCCTTGATAGTTCCACAATTCGTCTGGGTTAAGCTTTGGTGGAAAGATTTTTGTGACAAACCCCTTGGTTTTGAAAAAGTGTATACTGAATGCTCATTTGTGTTTCTAGAAAAATCATGGCTCTTGTTGCACAATGTATAGATAACAACTTGATGCTTTGTTGAAATAGAAATATATTTTGAAATCATTGTTTGACACTCTCAATTCACCACTCATTTCTCACACAGCTATGCACTTCACTCACTGAATATTTTTTTATACTTACCATCTCATTCTTTTATTCTTTCAGAGGTAGAGTAGAGGTAGAGCCACCCCATTGTTAGCTAGATTCAGTTGCAAAGAAAGCTATCCCATACCAATTGTTGGTATTAGTCCAGCTTAGTTGCTGATTTTTTAGGCATGTTAATGGAGCCATCAGAGGACATTTTGAAAGTGAAACTTATGTTTTGAAAATCATATTTTGAAACTCTTCTTATAACATGTTTTACATACGTAGTTTCCTAAAAATTGAAATTATGTTTTGAAATGTTAAATATTAGGTGTTGGATTTTCATAATCTTGGAAAAGGTATTTTTATAGCCTTGCGGGATTTTCGGGTGTGTGTTGGTGATTGCACGTACTTCTAAATCACGCAGCTGTTTCCATGCTCTGACCTGTGGGCTAGGATGTGGCAGCATAGGTTAAGAAAGGATACTGAAAAGCTATGGTAGGTAGATGAACTAGCATTGTACTAGACACTCACCTTCTCATTCAATGTGCTTTTGTAAAAGCATGAGAGATTGAGAATTGCTAGAGATATAGTTTAGTGACTGTTATGCAATTTTGGTGTATCATGATTTCGAACAAGTACATTATGTGTAGTATGAGCAAGTGTCACTATAACACCGACACTGCGGTGTTTGTAATTTAATCATATAGAGATAAATTTTATTTATTTAAATTGATTTTTGATTTTGGGGTATTTAAATTAAATTTTTGGTATATTTTAATTTGTCAAATCCGAGAATCGAAATAAACCCCGTTTTTACAAAAAAATTTAAATTTTATTGAATTGTAGGTGTGAAGACATATATATATATATATATAAATACCAAAAAAAAAAGAAAAAAAACAGAGAGAGAGAGAGGAGATGCTGCGTTTTGGAGTGAAAAGCAGCACCTCTACCCTTTTTCCCAATTAGGGTTGGAAACCCTAATTTTTTTTTCTCTCTCTCTCTCTCTCTTCCTCTTTCTCTCTCTCCCCGACTCTTCACCTCCTGCGGCTGCCTTCCCTCCGTGGTGATCGGTCGCTCGCCCCGCCCCCTCTCTCCACCGTGAGCAACCGTACTACCACCACCATCTTTTTCTTCTCTCTTTACCTCGCTCACGGTCTCTCTCTCACTGTTTCTTTCACTCTCCGCTGCTCACTCTCTCTCTATCTCTCGTGAACTCCCTCCCTCTCGATCGCACTCCACCGTGGCTTCTACCGTGATCTGCCACCACCACTAGCGCACCCCAGCCGCTGTAGCTCCTCCCTCCCGCAAGCTCGCCGTAGCGCCATCCTCCCTGCACGAGCGCGAGCGCACCACAGGTTGCGTTTCCCCGCACGAGCATGCCACAGCGTGCGCACGCCTGCTCGGGAGCGCACCTATGCACGAGTGGACTCCAGCCCACTAGCACGCAACCCGCGAGCGCGTGACTGCTGTCACGCCCCAAACCGGGATCGTGAACAGCCGCCCGTTGCCCCTGAATGCCGGCTGTATTTTTTACAGAAAATTGGGCAGAACCTCCCCATAAATCGGAGGTTTCCCATGTACAATTATACCTGTATAATCCAAATCATCCTGTACAATACACAAATGGCCATCCCGGCCTCTCCAAAATCAACAAACACCACAGCCAACATTCAGAACAACGCAAGGCTATAAACAAACCTAGCCACAGACCTCTACTGTCATGCCCAACTAGAGCATGAGCAGCCGCTATACCGAGCGGACCTAAGTTTATACGATATATATCACATTTCCCAAGTAACGTTCAAGTACGTACAATCGCCTCAATGCAAATGAAATATGAGAGTTAAACAATACAGTCATCCCAAAATAAGTACATGGCCAACTACGGACCTCAATGTCAAGACCTCGCAGGGTCGAAACTAAATTAGAAGTAAATCTTACCTTCAGAACAACAAATCCGCACTAGAGCCTGTAACGCCGCTCTATCACAATAAACCTGTCTGAGGAGAGAAAATAGAGGGGTGAGTATCATGGGAAGATACTTAGTGAGTGAGGGGGATAATATCCAGCATAAATAGCATAGGTGAACAATTGGAGTGTCAAATAACATCATTTGAAACAAAAATTTACATTTCGCGATAAAACATGATATGTTTAACAATTTGAAATCATTTAACCAATCACACGATAACAAGCATATATGCATCCATTTAAAATCAAGTAATGTCAGAGCGAGCCAAAAATAGTCCCGGCAAAGGTCAACCGTGACCAAGGACAGGCGCGTCGGGGGTTTTTATTATGCATAGACTTTAAAACGCTCTCTACCCCGACGTTGGCCATGAGCTCGCTGGGGCCAACTCATCAACGTGTATAGGACCCCGCCCGGTGCTAGACGGTGGCGTCACACACGTCCTCCCCCTACGTGGGTTCAACCGGCCGCGCCTATAGCCTTTAGAATAAATGACGTTTTCGGATACCTCCTGCAGAAGCGTATCCGGGCAACCCGTGCCTCAACAAACGCCCTTCGTAGCTACGGAATATCATAATATCACAAGGGCACAACGTCCCATAGTATCACAAGGGCACAACGTCCCAGGGCACAACGTCCCACAAGTAACATCACATCATCTCATAACTAGTGGGCATCCAACCCACATAGTTCATCAAAACATTTCAAATCTGTGTGCCAATATGTTTCATCGAATCATTTCAAACAGCATACCAATGCGACGGTAGAAAAGGAAATTTTAAAATTTCAAGTAATGGCACGATTATTGTTTCCTTTCAAACCATGGATGCATAGTCATTGTAAATATAATTCAAGACACTCCAAAAATCACAAAACAGATTTCCAAATTTAATATCACACGTCAACGAATGCATATCAAAGCATGTTTTATCGAAAATGCGACAGAAAATACGTTTTACTATTTTATGCAAGAGATTAGAGTCCCACTCACCTATCTAGGGAGGGTGGTCACTCCCTATTTTTCAACGACTCTCCAAAAGACAAACCTAATCAAATCGTCAAATTTAAAGCGATTTAAAACCCTAATAAGGGATTCTATCCATAAAATTTATTCATCTCTCACCTAGGGTTCCTCGGGTTTCAGACCTAGTTGTCGTTCGCCCGTCGGGTTGGTTTAAAACCTGTAATATTTCCCAAACTTCATATGTATTAGAAACCACTAAATTTCTAACAGCAAACCATAGAACTTCAATCAATACAGTCGTTACCTACAGTACAGAGGATGCAGGTGAGCTCTCGAAGGGGGAAGCCGGTCACGGGCTCGCGGGCCGTCACGGGCTCGCGGGCCGGTGGGCTGGCTGCTAGCGGGCTGGCCCGCTGGTGGCTCACGGGCTCTCAGCCCGGCTTGCTGGTCGCAGCGGGCTTCGCGAGATGCAGTGGGCCGCGGCTGGACTGGGCCTTGGGCCGCTGGTGGGCTGGCCCGCTCACGGGCTAGGGCTCGCGCTGGGTCGCGAGCTGGGTCACGAGCTGGGTCGCGCGCTGGCACGCGCTGGGCCGCGAGCTGGGTCGCGCGCTGGCACGGGCTGGCTCGCGTGCTGGCACGGGCTGGCTCGCGCTGGTTCGCGCGCTGGCTCGTGCTGGGTCGCGTGCTGGCTTGCGCGCTGGCTCGCGGGAGATCGCGTTGGCTCGAGCAGGGGTAGCACGCTGGCCCGCGCTGGGTGTCGTGCTGCTCGCGGGAGATCGCACAAGTGCGCACTGTGCAGGAGGTGAGGCGCTGCTCACTGGCTGACCGCGCGCTCGTGTGAGGAGGGAGGAGGCGCTGCAGCGGCGGGGATCGCGGGAGAAAGGTGGCGCAGTGGGCGGCGTGCGGTGGCGGGAGAGGGGCCGCGGCGGAGAAGAGAAAGAGAGAAAGAGGGAAAAGAGGGAGAGAGAGAGAGAGAGAGAGAGAGAGAGAGAGAGAGAGACAATTGGGGCTTTAAGCCCTAATTTAAAATTTTCTTTTCTTTTTTTTTTTTTTTTTTTTTTTTTTTTTGTCTTCTGGTGTTACATTTTCTAACCCCCTAAATCAAGTTTCGTCCCCGAAACTAAAAGAAGACTAAACTGCAAATAAATGAGGGTACTGACTCCTCATAACCTCCTCGGGCTCCCAGGTCTCCTCCGTGACCTGATCACTTCTCCACAAAACTTTTACTAATGAAATTTCCTTACTCCGTAGCTTCCTGACTTGTCGATCTAGAATAGCCACGGGCTGAACTGGAAAACGAAGATCCTCTCGTAACTCAAGAGGTGGAGGCTCAAGTACATGAGAATGATCGGTCAAGTATTTCCTGAGTACTGAGACATGGAATACGTCGTGAATACGGGATAGTTCATCTGGCAGCTCCAATCTATATGCCACACTCCCGACCCTCTCAAGGATACGGAAGGGCCCAATATATCTGGGGCTCAACTTGCCCCTCTGCCTGAACCGTATAACTCCCTTCCAGGGAGATATCCTCAAGAAAACCATATCTCCCGTAGCAAACTCAAGAGGTCGCCGCCTACGATCAGCATACGTCTTCTGTCTGTCCTGGGCGGCTTTCATCCGCTCACGGATAACCTTAACTTTATCCTTTGTTTGTTCAATTAACTCAACGCTGCTGAGACGTCGCTCTCCGACCTCATCCCAGCATATCGGGGTGCGGCACTTCCTGCCATATAGTGCCTCATACGGGGGCATCCCTATACTGGCTTGATAACTGTTATTATATGCGAACTCGACTAGTGGAAGGTGCCGATCCCAACTACCCCGGAAATCCATCACACATGCTCTCAGCATGTCCTCAAGGGTCTGAATGGTCCTCTCAGACTGGCCATCCGTCTGAGGGTGATATGCCGTACTGAAATTCAATCTAGTACCCAATGCCTCCTGCAATTTGGGCCAAAACCTAGATGTGAACCTGGGGTCCCTATCTGAAACAATCGACACAGGTACCCCGTGAAGTCGAACTATGGTATCAATGTAGAGACGTGCCAACGCCTCTAAAGAATAGTCACCGCGGATAGGGATAAAATGTGCAGATTTGGTGAGTCGATCGACAATCACCCAAATCGCATCATGCCTCGTAGAAGTCCGCGGTAACCCCATCACGAAATCCATAGTAATATGCTCCCATTTCCACTCAGGAATAGGAAGAGGCTGCAGTGTGCCCGCTGGACGCTGATGTTCGGCCTTCACCTGCTGGCACACCAAGCATCGTGCCACAAACTCTGCTATATCCCTCTTCATGCCTGACCACCAGTAGCTACCTCTGATGGTCCGATACATCTTCGTACCCCCGGGATGCATAGCATATGCAGAAGAATGTGCTTCCTCAAGGATAGCACGCCGAAGATCACTATCGGCCGGAATACACACTCTGTCTCTGAATACCATGAGTCCATCATCACGGACTCTAAAGTCTCCGCCCTCGGCTCTGCGGACTCTATCTGCAATACCCTGGATCTCCTCATCCGTACTCTGGAGCTCCCTGATACGGTCGAACAAAGTTGGCCTGACCTCAAATCTGGCTAATAAGCCTCCCTGATCATCGTTAGTCAAACTGACTCCTAAGGCTCGGAGTCCCACTAAACAAGAAAGGTAGGCTTTCTCTGTCGACTGTGAGGATGATGCTGACTTCCGACTCAAGGCATCTGCTACAACGTTTGCCTTGCCTGGATGATAGTCAATAATGAGATCATAGTCTTTCAATAACTCCAACCATCTCCTCTGTCTCAAATTCAGCTCTTTTTGGGTAAACAGATATTTCAAACTCCTGTGGTCGGTAAATACCCTGCAGGTTACCCCATAAAGATAATGCCGCCATATCTTCAACGCGAAGACTATGGCTGCCAACTCTAAATCATGTGTCGGGTAGTTAACCTCGTGTTTCTTCAGCTGTCGCGAGGCATACGCAATAACCCGACCATCCTGCATCAGAACACAACTCAATCCCTGTCGGCTAGCATCACTGTACACTGTATACTCCCGACTACTAGTGGGAAGGGCTAAAATAGGAGCGGATGTTAACCGTCGTTTGAGCTCCTGGAAGCTTGCCTCACAACGGTCATCCCAAACAAACTTGACCCCCTTTTGAGTCAATCTCGACAACGGAGCAGCTATCCGGGAGAATCCTTCTACAAATCTGCGGTAATACCCGGCCAAACCGAGAAAACTACGAATCTCGGTAACTGTTTGTGGCTGCTCCCACTTCACTATAGCCTCAACCTTCCGCGGATCAACATAAATACCTTCCGCGGAGACAATGTGCCCCAAGAATCCAATTTGTCTTAGCCAAAACTCACATTTTGAGAATTTGGCATATAGCTGCTTCTCACGGAGTACCTGTAATACCACCCGAAGGTGCTGAACATGATCTTCATCGCTCCGTGAATATATCAAGATGTCATCGATGAATACGATGACGAACCGATCCAAATAGTCGTGAAAAACTCGGTTCATCAGATCCATAAAAGCAGCTGGGGCATTAGTCAGCCCAAACGGCATGACTAGAAACTCGTAATGGCCGTATCGAGTGCGAAAAGCTGTCTTGGGAACATCTTCAGCCTGAATCCTCAACTGATGATAACCCGAACGGAGATCAATCTTAGAGAAAACCTTAGCTCCCTGCAGCTGATCAAACAAGTCATCAATACGTGGCAGGGGATATCGGTTCTTGATGGTGGCTTTGTTTAATTGCCTGTAATCCACACAAAGCCGAAATGTACCATCCTTCTTTTTTACAAACAGTACCGGAGCGCCCCAAGGTGAGGTGCTCGGACGAATAAACCCCTTGTCAAGAAGTTCCTGTAACTGAGTTTTAAGCTCTCTCAGTTCAGCAGGCGCCATTCTGTATGGCGGAATAGAAATAGGATTGGTCCCCGGTACTAAATCAATCTCGAAATCGAACTCCCGAACTGGTGGTAATCCGGGAAGCTCCTCGGGGAACACATCTAAAAATTCTTGCACCACAGGGACATCTTCAAGCCTCGGTCCCTCAACGGTGGTGTCGACAACATAAGCCAGATAAGCCGCACAACCATGGCGTACCAAACGTCTGGCCTTCATAACAGAGATAATACTGCTGGGCAACACTCGTCTCTCGCCCCGGAATACTAACGGTGGCTGCTCGGACCTCCTAAACTCAACCTCCTTCGTGAAACAATCCACGGAAGCCCGGTGTAAACTCAGCCAATCCATCCCTAGGATGGCATCGAAATCCGTGATAGGGAGCGGAATCAGATCTGCCTCTAATACTGTCTCCCCAATTCCGACCTCACAGCCCCTATAGACTGTATCTCGAATGATATGCTTGTCAAGAGGAGTGACTACCAGAATCTCCGTATCAAGTGGCGAGAGAGGTCTATCAGAATGACAAGCGAACGTATCGCTCACATAAGAAAAATTTGACCCGGTATCTATGAGAATACGGGCATCGATACCGAATATTCGCATGGTACCTAAAAGTAAGAAAGAAGATCAACGGCATTTAAAATGCGAAGAAAAAGTGAACGAACGAATATATATATATATATCAAACTAGTTAAGCTTCTAAAGCTTTAACTAGTCAAAACTGTACATCGACATCATGGTATACAATAAGCTCATACAGAAAGTACACAAAAGTACTACACTGAGGGGTCTGCGGGAGGATTACCCATAATAACATCAGGGTTTGCCTGTGCGTCCTCCTGTGTCATCGCAAACACACGAGCCTGGGCCCTAGGCTGCTGTCGCGACGATCCTGGCACTGTATTACTCCCGGCTGCAGTCCGGGGAGCGGTAAGAGCTGAGTGCGCAGGTGCCCCCTGCTGGCCTGTGCCAGACGTACCAGTACGACTCTGTAAAGTCAATCCTCCCCGACCTAAATCGGGACAGACACTCCTAACGTGACCTTGCTTCCCACACTGGAAGCAAGTAACTGGGGCTCTACATGCCCCAAAGGCATGGTGACAATTGCATCTACGGCAGAAGGGCGGTCTCTGTGTAGTAGACTGTGTAGAGACACTAGGGGCTGGTGCCCCAAAGCCCTGTGGTCGAGGTCCCTGTCCCGGTGCTGCTGGTCTGAAGCTAGAAAAACCTCCGGGATATCCAGAACCTCTACCCCTCTTCAAAGACTGTCCACTCTGTGACCCAGTCTTCCTCTTCTGGTGACTCTCCCTCTGTCTCGCCTCTGCTCGGACGATCTCCTCTGCCCGATACGCTGAATCAATCACCTCCGATAGTGTAAAAGAGGGAGTCACCGTCATATATTTCCTGATGCTCAATTGGAGGCCATCTTCAAACTTGAACCTCAACTGAACCGGTGTAGCCATATCGGGGACAAAGGCCGCTAGTCGTCTAAGCTCAGCCTCGTACTCTGAAACTGACCTCGTCCCCTGACGTAAGTGCAGGAACTCCGTCCTCATCCGGTCCTGCTGGAACGGGGTAAAGTACCTGCGGTCGAACTCTCGTAAAAAGTCCTCCCACCGCAGGGTCTGTGTGGCACTGTCACGGATAGCCTCCCACCACGAGAGGGCATCTCCGTCGAGGAGTCTCTCAGCAACTCTCAATCTGAGCTCCTCTGACAACCCCAAATCCGTAAGGATCCTACGAATCCTGTTGATCCAGTGTTTCGCCGCTACTGCATCACTGGATCCCGAAAAATCTGTGCATCCGAGCTGCCGTGACTCTTTCACTAACTGAGTGAGCTCATGGATGCGCCTCAAAGTAGCCGACGTCTCGTCGGTCGGGGTAGACACGGAAGGGCCGGCCACCGAAGGAAGAATCGGTGCCGAAGGAGCAGGCACGGCCGCAGGTGCGGTCGCTGGAGTCTGTAGTGAAGGTGGTGGCATCTGCGCCCCATATCTACTGCACCACTCCTGCCATTGTCTCAAGGCATCGAGTGGTGGTGGAGGGATCTCGGCTGTAACGGCCGGTGGAGGTGCTGGGGGTGGCGCTGGTGAGCGTGCTCGAGTAGAGGAAGCAACCTCTGGTACTCGTGGCGCCTCAGGTGCCCTAGGTGTATCAGGCACTGTAAGACCCTCAAGTGAGGCGAATCTAGCACCTCTCCTACCACGTCTAGGTGGCATAATTCTGCGAAAAAAATACATTGTCAACGGATAGAAATCAAGATTTAGGGTTAGTTGCTCCGTAACTAACCCCCTAAAAATAAATGAACTATGATTTAAAACATTCGAATGCGAAGTAATGAGTTAGATGCGTTATGTATCCAACTCCATAAAATAGGCGAACTTATATGCCTATGACCAAGTACGGGACTTTAAATGACTGTATGAAACTCTCTAATGCATTGAGAACTTTGCGTATACTTGGGAAAACTTTTATCTTTTCTCAAACCTAGACGGCTCTGATACCAATAGAACTGTCACGCCCCAAACCGGGATCGTGAACAGCCGCCCGTTGCCCCTGAATGCCGGCTGTATTTTTTACAGAAAATTGGGCAGAACCTCCCCATAAATCGGAGGTTTCCCATGTACAATTATACCTGTATAATCCAAATCATCCTGTACAATACACAAATGGTCATCCCGGCCTCTCCAAAATCAACAAACACCACAGCCAACATTCAGAACAACGCAAGGCTATAAACAAACCTAGCCACAGACCTCTACTGTCATGCCCAACTAGAGCATGAGCAGCCGCTATACCGAGCGGACCTAAGTTTATACGATATATATCACATTTCCCAAGTAACGTTCAAGTACGTACAATCGCCTCAATGCAAATGAAATATGAGAGTTAAACTATACAGTCATCTCAAAATAAGTACATGGCCAACTACGGACCTCAATGTCAAGACCTCGCAGGGTCGAAACTAAATTAGAAGTAAATCTTACCTTCAGAACAACAAATCCGCACTAGAGCCTGTAACGCCGCTCTATCACAATAAACCTGTCTGAGGAGAGAAAATAGAGGGGTGAGTATCATGGGAAGATACTCAGTGAGTGAGGGGGATAATATCCAGCATAAATAGCATAGGTGAACAATTGGAGTGTCAAATAACATCATTTGAAACAAAAATTTACATTTCGCGATAAAACATGATATGTTTAACAATTTGAAATCATTTAACCAATCACACGATAACAAGCATATATGCATCCATTTAAAATCAAGTAATGTCAGAGCGAGCCAAAAATAGTCCCGGCAAAGGTCAACCGTGACCAAGGACAGGCGCGTCGGGGGTTTTTATTATGCATAGACTTTAAAACGCTCTCTACCCCGACGTTGGCCATGAGCTCGCTGGGGCCAACTCATCAACGTGTATAGGACCCCGCCCGGTGCTAGACGGTGGCGTCACACACGTCCTCCCCCTACGTGGGTTCAACCGGCCGCGCCTATAGCCTTTAGAATAAATGACGTTTGCGGATACCTCCTGCAGAAGCGTATCCGGGCAACCCGTGCCTCAACAAACGCCCTTCGTAGCTACGGAATATCATAATATCACAAGGGCACAACGTCCCATAGTATCATAAGGGCACAACGTCCCAGGGCACAACGTCCCACAAGTAACATCACATCATCTCATAACTAGTGGGCATCCAACCCACATAGTTCATCAAAACATTTCAAATCTGTGTGCCAATATGTTTCATCGAATCATTTCAAACAGCATACCAATGCGACGGTAGAAAAGGAAATTTTAAAATTTCAAGTAATGGCACGATTATTGTTTCCTTTCAAACCATGGATGCATAGTCATTGTAAATATAATTCAAGACACTCCAAAAATCACAAAACAGATTTCCAAATTTAATATCACACGTCAACGAATGCATATCAAAGCATGTTTTATCGAAAATGCGACAGAAAATACGTTTTACTATTTTATGCAAGAGATTAGAGTCCCACTCACCTATCTAGGGAGGGTGGTCACTCCCTATTTTTCAACGACTCTCCAAAAGACAAACCTAATCAAATCGTCAAATTTAAAGCGATTTAAAACCCTAATAAGGGATTCTATCCATAAAATTTATTCATCTCTCACCTAGGGTTCCTCGGGTTTCAGACCTAGTTGTCGTTCGCCCGTCGGGTTGGTTTAAAACCTGTAATATTTCCCAAACTTCATATGTATTAGAAACCACTAAATTTCTAACAGCAAACCATAGAACTTCAATCAATACAGTCGTTACCTACAGTACAGAGGATGCAGGTGAGCTCTCGAAGGGGGAAGCCGGTCACGGGCTCGCGGGCCGTCACGGGCTCGCGGGCCGGTGGGCTGGCTGCTAGCGGGCTGGCCCGCTGGTGGCTCACGGGCTCTCAGCCCGGCTTGCTGGTCGCAGCGGGCTTCGCGAGATGCAGTGGGCCGCGGCTGGACTGGGCCTTGGGCCGCTGGTGGGCTGGCCCGCTCACGGGCTAGGGCTCGCGCTGGGTCGCGAGCTGGGTCACGAGCTGGGTCGCGCGCTGGCACGCGCTGGGTCGCGAGCTGGGTCGCGCGCTAGCACGGGCTGGCTCGCGCGCTGGCACGCGCTGGGCCGCGAGCTGGGTCGCGCGCTGGCACGGGCTGGCTCGCGTGCTGGCACGGGCTGGCTCGCGCTGGTTCGCGCGCTGGCTCGTGCTGGGTCGCGTGCTGGCTTGCGCGCTGGCTCGCGGGAGATCGCGTTGGCTCGAGCAGGGGTAGCACGCTGGCCCGCGCTGGGTGTCGTGCTGCTCGCGGGAGATCGCACAAGTGCGCACTGTGCAGGAGGTGAGGCGCTGCTCACTGGCTGACCGCGCGCTCGTGTGAGGAGGGAGGAGGCGCTGCAGCGGCGGGGATCGCGGGAGAAAGGTGGCGCAGTGGGCGGCGTACGGTGGCGGGAGAGGGGCCGCGGCGGAGAAGAGAAAGAGAGAAAGAGGGAAAAGAGGGAGAGAGAGAGAGAGAGAGAGAGAGAGAGAGAGAGAGACAATTGGGGCTTTAAGCCCTAATTTAAAATTTTCTTTTCTTTTTTTTTTTTTTTTTTTTTTTTTTTTTTTTTGTCTTCTGGTGTTACAACTGCAGTCCAGCCTGCGAGCCTACATGCCAGTGAGTCCACTACAGCCGCGAAGCCCACTACGGCCCGCAGCCCGTGATAGCCCGTGACAGCCCGAGAGTCTCTGCGTAGGTAACTAACTCAGGGTTTTAATTTTGTTCTAAGTGTTTATGATCTAATTAATAAATCTTATCTTGATAGGAAGTATCATAGGTTTTGGAGTGATCGAGAAAACATTCGGATAAAGGTCTGTGCTCCGAGAAAACCCTAGGTGAAAAAAATTTCTTACCCATTCGATTTATTTAAATGAATGTTAGGGTTAAGTTGAGAAATGAGGAGAAATAGTTGGCGTGCAGGCACTGCATGCCCTGGGTGCTGCGTAAGGGTACTGCACAAGAGCACTGCACGCCCTGCACATGGGCACTGCGCGCCCTGCACATGGGCGCTGTGCACTGTACAGAGGAGCACTGGAAGGTAGCCCTGCTGGCTCTTGGGTGCGAGCGAGAGATTTAATTTGTGTGAGCCCTGTGCGGGATTGGTTGAGTACCAACACTTGAGTTTTGTAAACATGTTGTATGCATGAACAAAATATGAGGGATTAGGGTAGGGTTCTAAAGGATTCGAACTACCTGATTTGCATACGTGTATTAGAAGTGATAGCCTATTTCCTATAAATTTGTAGGTTTGAAACTTGTTGATTATATATATATATATATATATATATATATATATATATATATATACATTCATAGGTGTTAGGTGCCTCGAATTAGGGGAACACTTTTCTTCGCTTTGTGGTATTATTGGGGAGTGCGCTACCCTCTCCCATACTATGAGTGAGATTTATTTCAATACTTTTGTTTAATATGTGTTTTACAACATTTTGATAAACGAGTATGATTTGTCATATGCTTGAAATGTTTTGACTAGTTTTGGAACTGACTTTTTGTGAACCGATGGAGTGTCCAAAAATTGGGTAGAATTATGAAATTATGCATCCATGTGGTTGAAATGTATAATGTGTCATTTTACGCTATATATTGCATTTAGTTTATGAACCTGATTTCGACATATTTTTGATACAAGATTGATTTTGGCCTTGAGAGCTTTGGTATATATTGTTCCGTAACTACGAAGGACACCGTGAGAGGTGCTTAGGTGGCATCCGGATATGCCTAAGCCTAGGGTATCCCACAAGTTGTCTTGATTTTATTAACGACACGGTACTAGCCAGGTTGAATCCGAAAAGGGAGAGGATTTGGATACTCTCTCCAAGTCTAGCACCTGGACGAGGTCCGTCGCCAACGCCGGGGAAGAGAACACTTTAAATAAATTTGCATATAACACCCCTAGTGCGCCTGTCATAGGTCGAGGTAGATTTCTGCCAGGACACTTTCGGCTGGCAGCTCTATGATTTTAATGATAGTGCTTTGGATGCATATTTGACTTGATAATGCATGCAAATGATATATTGTTGAAATGAAAAGTATGATAATTTGAAGTATGATTTGTATACTTACGCTTTGACACTCCAGTTTCACAATTCTTGTTAAATGATTGCATTGATCCACTCACTCACTGAGTATTCTTTCCCTGAGTACTCACCCCCTCATTTCCCTTCTTATTTCAGAGATAATATTTGGCAAGCAGCGTTGCTTTTAGGACACTTAGTATTATTGGGAGATCTGGTCTGAACTTTAGGAGTCATTGTATATTTTCACGATATTTCGAGAGTTAAAAATTGTATTGATGATATATATGTATTTTGAGGTCTATAGATGACCATTATATAATTCTGGGATGACTGTACAAATATGGATATTTAAATTGTTAAACTCTCATGTCATTGCATAACACTTGCATTGAGACAATTTCTATTCATTGTGTATGTTACTTGGGAATGTGTCATGTCCTAGAAATGCATTTTAGGACAGCTCGGTGGCACCTCTAAATCACAGGAGGGGTGACTGGTGACTGTTCATGCCTTTGACGGAGGCATGGCAGTAGAGGTCTATGGTTAGGACTGTGAAAATTTGTTTTGTTAATCCTGTGTTGTCCTGGATTGTGCGGCATGGATATGTTGGTCTTATGTTGAGATTTGATTTATGTATTGTGAGGCCGAGTTTGCCCTATTGTACAGATAGCAGGTTGATTGCTATATGGGAGACCTCCGATATACGGGGAGATTTTGTTCGATTTTCTGTAAAAATACAATCGGCATTCAAGATAACGGGCAGCTGCTCAAGATCCCGGTTCGGGACGTGACAGTTATCCTCACAAAAATATTTTGTATTACCAATTTTAAATTATCCTATTTAAATTGGACTAAATAAATCAAAATTCAAAATATTAAAAATTATGAAAATATTAAAAACAAAAATTAATGGACGAAAACCCTAGTTTTATTAAATTCTAAGATATCGATTTCATTTATTTTTAATTTTTCACATGATCGAATTCTTTCAAGTTCCCTAAAATTTATTGGCTATAGAATTATTATTGTTAATGACCGATTTTTTCTAAATTAGATTCACCTAATGGTCATATAATGAAACCCTAATTCGATTAATCAAAATCTAATGGATATATAATTTTAAATAAACCAAATTGCATTAAGATTTATTAAAAATTTGTAATCTATGATTTTCCATAAAATCTCACACATGAAATTAATCCAATTGTCATGTTCTGTCACGCCCCGACCCTTGAGTTGAGTACGCAACAACCATCGCATTATCTCGATATACGGGCAGTATCTCCCCATATATTGGGACAACGCAAAGCATTCCACATATTTATCCTGTTTTAAAAACAACTCAACAACATTCAAATGACCCTCCTAAGTCATCAATTATCAAAGGCATGCAACGACACACAAATAGAGGATCCACCGATCTATCCCTATACATGTATGCATGCAATTTGGCCAACCCGGCCTTCCAGACAATTTCCAACACCCTCTCATCCATATACAACTAAAAAAAATTCAAATTAAAAGTCCAATTGTCCCATTTGAAACAATAAGTTTTGTAAAAGGAGAATTTAAATAAAAATAACCAAGTTTCATAATGAACAAGCGTGAATTCTATCAATACTTGCCCCTCGTCATAGGACAAGTATCAATTACATCCAAACCAAAAGATTAATACAAAGTTTTCCCTTCCATAGATTACACATCAACCCAAAATAAACCCTATATCATTAAATACATATGCAAATCATCAAAAATAATTCTTCTACAACTTCCAAGTTAAAGCTCCCTACTAAGTATCCTCTGAAAAATGTAAAGAGGGGTGAGTACTAAGAATACTTAACGAGTAGAGTGCAATGGTATTGTAAAAATAAATGAGAGGTAAATGTGGGAAAGTCAAAGAATCTTTCATAAACAACTCTTTGAATATAAAATAGTCTCAACAAATCAGAATAATTCAAACAAACATGCATCTATAAATTTCAATCTTCCCAAAATCATGGGGTCCTTCTATGAAAACACTCCCGTACCAGATTTGGTCGAACTCGGATAAAAGCCCGCCAAGGGGTTTTCATTCGATATATCTCAAAATACCAAAACCCCCTTCCTTGGCGTTGAATTGTGCCTCACTGGGATACATCCAGATATAGCTCAACATACAGTAAAGGGAGTCACATTTGTCTCCCCCACTAATCTGATCCGACCCTCAACCACGTCACCCCATCGGGTCGCTACGTGGGGGGAATGACTATAGCCATTAATCCGATACACCGTTTCATTCGCAAATATCCAATTTACAATTCATGTACCAAAATTTCAACAAAACAATTTCTAAATCATACCATAACATTCATAATTCAAATATTTCATAATATATGGCACACATTCATTTATAAACTCAATGGATGCATTCGCAATTCAAATTCTCATTTCAGACATCCCACAATCACAAAACAATTCATATAAATCATGTAAAATCATTTAAAATCATTTATAAAGAATCTTAAATAATTTACTCATTTTGAATCACAATGAACCAAACACTTATCTCTTGGGAGGGTAATCACGCCCAATTTCCCAACTAAATGATAATTATCCCTCTTTCAACCTCCCAATGCCTTAACCTAATTTATTGATCATAATTTAATCATTGCACGGTGTAAAACCTTCATGAGGCTATTGAAAATTTCTGGTGCTATGACTACACAAGGATGTGTAGAATGAAAGCATACTAAAAAAAAAAAAAAAAGATGTACCGAAGGAAATAGATTTCCTCTAACCAAGATTGTATTGCAAGACAAAACAAGGTGTGCAACAAAACATGTGCATAGAGTACACCATACAGAGAAGCATGTAGAAATCATGTGAATTCGAACCTCTTGGCAAACAGGACATTTTAGCTGCTTGGAATTAGGAAATAAATTGACATCAAAATGATCTGAATCAAAATTAGGAAACAAAATTATAGCTAAAATAATAGAACCTTTTTCTGGTATAAGAAGTAGATGGCTTAAACCAAACAATCACAGAATCCATTACTCAAGCCTCAAAGTTTGATCACGCATTTGATTGGAATTACAAAAATCGGAACTAATCAACTACACCCAGATTTAACAACCAAAGAAAATAGTACCCTTGTGGCATTTGGATTAAATTCCACTAGTCAACAACCTAGTAGGCATTCTAGAGTTTCACAAGTTGGTATATAGGCATTTCAACAAACAAGTTGTGCCACAATATAATGAACATGGTTTCTCTAATGTTTGCAACTTAAACAAAGTTTTTTTTTTGGGAAATCTTTTAAAAGTAAAATGTGAAATGGACTTCACAACAAATTTGCATGCTCATCTGAGGAAGAGAAAGCGATTGTAGAGTTATCAGAAAAACTTACTATCAGAAATCTTTTGTCTCCTAGTATGCTTGATTTTTCGAAATTAGCGCTCGATCCTGTGACTCCTCTCACTGAAGTTCTATTCAACAAATCCTCACCGTTGATTGCAAGCTCATCAAACTAGAGATAGAGAGAGATGAGGGAAAAAGGGGGGTTGGGTTTGCTTTAGGTGAACAGAGAAATGAATTGGGAAAGTGAAATGGGTGTAGCAGAGGGTGTGAGTGAGGAGAACAGAGGAGAGAGAGTTAGTGGTTGTGTTGACTTTTCATTTCTCTTATTTTCTTTTGTTTTGTTTTGTTTTTTTTTTTTTTTTTTACTTTTCTAGGCATTACATGTTCATAATCTTATATGGATTTTATTACTCATACTAATCTCATGTAATTATATTATTCATACATACATTCGATCTCAAATCATCAAAACGTAGGATCCTATACGTATGAAGTATTAGGATCAATAATAAAATATTATCAAACAATAATCAAACCAATAAATATTTAAGGGAAAAAAATAAACCAAACAATACTATTAATCAAAAAACAAAATCCATCGAGTTCTAGGAACAAAAATCTAAATAGACATACTAAAGATAATCAAGAAAAGTAAAGAAAATATTACAACTCTTTTGCATCCAAAAGGAGATAGAAAAATCATTATATGGTGGCTGCAAGGCTTAGTCAAGTTCTCCTCCTCCTCCACTAGGTTGTGTGAGGCGGTCTCTATATTTATAGATCTAAAGACCCTAATCAACAAAAGGTGGTGAGTGCTTAGGAGACGTGGTTTTTCACTTGGACTTCAAACTTGAGTTGTGATGATAAACTTTATCCTCTTACTTTTCCAAATTTTGAAAACTTCATCTTTATCCTTGATTTTGAAAATTCTTGAAGTTATTATCAATTTATCTCAAAGATCTCTCGTTAAATAAGTTCAAATGGTTTTCCTCTTCAACTAAGATTTCTCTTTCTTGAATTTCAGCACTACAATAGATTGTTTCCAATTTTCGGACACATTCTGGCATGAATTAGCTTCTACAATCTTCACAAGACCTTGAAGTCTTCTTTCCAATACCGTAAGAATCATATCAATTCGACATCAAAACAACAAGTTATGCCAAAAATACTAATTGTTATCTATCCAGCCCGAAATTCTTTAATTAACCCCAAAGTTTTTTAAAACAAAATCCATAAAATTAATCAGTGTAAAATCATAAAATAAGATTTAAAATAGTTCTAAAAATCATAAATAAGGGCTAAAATAATATAAAATAATATAATTCAAGTATATAAAAATATTATTATCAAATACCCCCATACTTGAATAATAGATTGTCCTCAAGCAAGAACAAATTTTCTCTACTCCCAATTCTCTAACTATACATATGGCAAGTTCAAACCAGAATTGCAATCAAAACAACCAATATTTCGTAGTATTCAATACTATAACAATTATTGCATCTTCTATAGTCTCATTGAAATTAAGAACAATACAAGATTCAATTACCCTCACAATGAATCCACTCAATAGAATGAAGAAAACCAAGATTCCACTACTCAAAGTACTCATATATGTAAGGGTGTATATATTACTCAAATCAATACAATGAGATGACATTACCATAAATTTGCTATTATATCAAATCTCCGTCACTCAAATATAGAATCCATACACCAATCAAAAGTTCTTTGATTTGATTATAATGGGGTTAAGGTTAAGGATAAGATAAATAGATAAAAATATTGGATTAAAAATAGTTCACTAAAATACTTATATATCAAGACATGGCATTGTTTACATCAAAACAATGAAAATACTAATTTTCACGATTTGGAATCCTAAAATATATAGCACTCTAACACGAGCATACAATGTGATATATCACTTATCCAAAGTAAAGAACAATGTAATGAAATTCCACTATAAGAGTGAATAATATCAAGAATGAATAATATTTTTCTCAATTTTTTTTCTTTTTTTTTTCTTCTTCTTCAATCAGCACTTCTTCTTTTTTTCATTTTTTCATTTTTTCCTTTTTTCCTTTTTTTTTCATTTTGCTGGTTTTTTTTCACTTTTTTTTCTTTTTTCATTTTCATTTTTCATAACTCAATTTGATAATGACTAAAAAAAACATATATAGAACTCCAACATATAAGGAAAAAAAAATATAATACTTAAAAACACAAAGTCATGCTATCAACTATAAGTATATTAGGGAATTTGGGTTCAAATTTTGGAGTTAGAAAAAAAATAGGTCATGAAAGAATTATGTGGGTAATATTTGAAAGAAAGGATATAGACTCAAATGGATTAAATAAGAGATATAAAATATTAAAGATGACATTTTTCGAAAATCAAAAGTGTGTAAACCTAAGTATCTTTAAACATTTTGGTCGAAATAAAAAAATATAATCTCAAAATACATAACAAAATAAGTTTTAGAATGACCAAATCATGTGTGATATATGCTCAACAAGAAAAATATTGAGAGTACAATGAATTGCTTTTTAAAACTTAAATCGTTAATTTGGTATTAAATGTTGCATGTCTATCTTTCAAATCAACCATAAAAAATGAATAGTTAACCATGTACAAAATAATCACCAATACCAATCATCTCTCATACAATCCAATTCAAAACAAGTAACACAAAAGAATTATAAAACTTGATAAAATTTTGTTGGCATAGAAAAAATTTTATCAAAACTCAAGAAATTCAACAAATCTCAATATTTTTTTCCTAAAATTTTTTAAGTTTTTTCTTTAAATTTTTTCCAAAAAAAAAAATCAAAATGCTCCCCATACTTAAACTAAACATTGTTTGCAATGTGAAAAATAAAATACTAAAATAAATAAAAGAGAATAGAAAACTCCCTTCAATAAACCGGTGAACTTGCAGGCTCCTCTTCAGCAGCAACTTCTCTTCCTCTCATATAAAAGGTTTGGTTATGCTCCTATAAGTATTAAAACGTAAATCTAAATTAAATCAACAAAAACAAATATTAAACAAAATCATAAAAATATTGGGTTGCCTCCCAATAAACACCTTTCTTTATTATCATTGGCCAACATAATCTCCTTGCTTCAGCCTGGCTCATAAATCGGCCTAATCCATCTGGACTTCAACTTATCTGGCATAAACTTCAATCTTGTATTGAATTGATGAATTTTTTTGCCTACCATGGACTATTGTGATTTCTGACTTTCCTCGACACCCAAAGATTCTTGCGAGCTCTCATATCTTGTAAGAAAAGTATCTAGATTTGCATTCAGAACAACACATGTATCAACATGATCATTGTCTAGAAAGTCATCATTCACATGCAAGGAGTTAGCATTGTAATTTTCAATAGTATCACTAGAGTAAAGACATTGAAATCATGTTCAACAATCCTATCAATGCAATCAGGCTCAAAATCAACTCTAAAGACTTCTTGTGTATCAAAATTTTTCATTGACCTAAGGACTTCAAACTCAATTTTTTCATCATTAACTCTGAAAATCAATTTTTCATCTGAAAGATTAATCAAAGCACGTCCAGTGGTAAGGAAAGGTCGGTCTAAAATCAAAGAAGTACTCTTAGCATCTTCCATATCCAAAACAACGAAATCAACAGGAAAAATAAATTTATCAACTTTAACCAAAATATCATCAGTAATGTCTATTGGATACTTGACACTCTTATCAACTAATTGCAAAGAAATATTAGTAGGTTGACACTTCCTTAACCTTAACTTTAAGATTACAGAATATGATATAAGATTGACATTAGCACCTAAATCACATAAAATATTAGAAAATTTAGTAAAACCAATTGTGCAAGGGATAGAAAAACTCCCTGGATTTTTGAGTTTTGGTGGCAGCTTCCTTTGTAAAATTGTAAAA
Source organism: Dillenia suffruticosa (assembly GCA_033439265.1). Lineage (NCBI taxonomy): Eukaryota > Viridiplantae > Streptophyta > Magnoliopsida > Dilleniales > Dilleniaceae > Dillenia > Dillenia suffruticosa. The sequence goes on from JAVTVX010000019.1 coordinate 12,975,742, forward strand.
CACTTCTTCGTAAACTTTACCGTTGAAACCTCATCTAGTTTCCTCTTGTTTGTGATCTTGTCCTTCAGGAATTTCCCATATCTTAAGGAAATGTCAGTCTAAAATCAAAGAAGTACTCTTATCATCTTTCATATCCAAAACAACAAAGTCAACAGGAAAAATAAATTTATCAACTTTAACCAAAATATTCTCAATAATGTCTTTGGGATACTTGACACTCCTATCAACTAATTGCAAAGAAATATTAGTAGGTTGATACTTCCTTTAACTTAAAAAATACAGAATATGACATAAGATTGATATTAGCACCCAAATCACATAAAATATTAGAAAATTTAGTAGAACCAATTGTGCAAAAAATAGAAAACTCCCTGGATCTTTGAGTTTCGGTAGCAACTTCCTTTGTAAAATTGTAAAACACTCCTCCGTAAGCTTTACCGTTGAAACCTCATCTGGTTTCCTTTTGTTTGTGATCATGTCCCTTAGGAATTTCCTATAGCTTGGCATCTACTTGATGGCATCCAAAAGAGGAATATTAGTATGTTGTTTCTTAAAAATTTCTAAAAATTTTTCAAATTCTGCTTTTGTACGTAAAAGATGCCCAGGAAAAGGAACAGGAAATTTATATTCACTCAAACATAAAGTACTTCCATGTTTAGAATCCGGTGTCTTGGATTTCTCATTTGTGGGCTTTTGGACCTCTTCCTTTTCCACTTGTTTTTCCTCTTCATCCTTGGACTGATTTGGTATCTCTTGTAATTCTTTCTCATTTCTCAATAAGACTACATTAACATACTTTCTAGAATTCTTCTCAATGTCATTTGGCAGTCTACCTTACACACAAAAATGAAAGACATTAGTTAATTGATCAATTTTATTTTCAAATATCACAAACCTTTCATTAATTGTTGTTGCCAAACGTTCAAATCTCTCATTGGTCGCTATTGCCAAACTCTCAATCCTTTCACTTGTTAGTGTTGCAAAGCGTTCAATTGCCATTTCCGTGATGCATTGTTCTCCCTTGGTTGTGGATTTCTTGAGGTAAAGTTTGGTGGATTATTTGGTCTTTGTAGTGCTCCTTGACTTCATGAAAAGTTGGGATGGTTCCACCACCCAAGATTGTATATGTTGGAGTAAGGATTATTCTATAGCCAACCAAAGTTAGAAACAAAGTTTGATTACTGTATCTGCGAACACTCAGAAGACATGTGAGTAGAATCCCCACAATAATCATAATACAAAATCTGGCTAGTCACAATATTAAGTTGATTAGATTTAACAATATTAATCAATGATTCAATTTTTCCATTAAGTATAGTAAAACTTTCAACTTCATGCACATCAGTTCTTTGCCTAGAAATCTCGTGCTCATTAGACCAATCATACTAATTTGAAACGATAACATCTAATAATGTCCATACTTCATTATATGACTTATTCATGAATGCACCCCCAACAGTAACATCTATGGTAATTTTTATAGAATTTAAAAAACCACCATAAAAGGTTTATAAAATTAGCCAATCAAGTATACCATGATGCGAGTATCTCCTTATCAAATTCTTAAATCATTTCCAAGCATTGGACAAAGACTCACCCTCAAACTGCCTAAAACTAGTAATGTCATTACGTAGTTTGGTTGTCTTACCAAATGAAAAATATTTAATAAAAAATACTTGAAAAAGATTTTTCCAATTAGTAAAGTAATTAGCAGGGAATGAGTTAAACCATACATTTGTATTTTTCCTAAGAGAGAATTAAAATAGTCATAACTTTATTGCTTCGGGGTTTACTTTGTTCACTTTAATCATAACGTAGATCTCCAGAAAGTTCTTCAAATTGCTATTTGGATCTTCAAAAGTTTCTGCCAAATTGATCTACCTGCACCATGCCAATAAGATTAGGTTTTACTTCAAAGTTATTCACTTTCACGGTATGTCATGCAATGCTAATCTGTATATCCTGAAGTCTGAGCATCAAAAACTCCCTCATTGCTCTATTATCCTGTGCCATTGCTTCTTCCATGACTTCCCTAACTTGCTTACGAATGGTTCTCAAGGTCTTCTCTATCTCAAGATCAAACTTAGATAGGTCAAAACTTCTCGATCACAGCATGCACTATATTGATACCAAAAAGACTACAAAATTAGATCTTCAAAATCAATTGCAAGAACCACTCAAGAAAATCTAAATTACCTATATAAAAGTATAAGCCACAAAAAAAAGCAAGATAATGAACAAAACATGCAAGAAAACAATAGAAAATCTCTAAACATCAAGAAAAATAAAAGAAAAATGGAAAAATCTATGAAAACGATGAAATCTGGCCAAGATAGGGGGTGCCCATAGCAAGCTACGGGTTTTGCTCAGTAGACCAAATTCCTTTGGAACAAGTGGTCATAGAACTCTAGATATGAAAATATTTTTTTGGACCTTAAAAATTTTCAAATCCGGACCAAATCTAAACCCTAAATAGTGACTGTATAACCCTAAACGAGTATATATCCAAAAAAAAATATATGAAAAAGAAAGTAAAAATAATGTCCAATATCAAACAAGATTATTTTGATTGATATACAAGATTATCCACGATAAGGCACCAAAAACTTGTTACATGATTTTGGTATATTATGATTTCGGGTGTATATAGCTTAGTTGAGTTTTGTGTATAGTGTGAGCAAATATCGTTTCCACAAGAATATTTTATATTACCAATTTTAAATTACCCTATCTAAGTTGAACTAAATAAATCAAGATTTAAGAATATTAAAAATTACAAAAATATTAAAGACAGAAACAAATGGACGAAAACCTTAATTTGTAAAACCCTAGAATATCGATTTCATCTGTTTTTTATTTTTCACATGGTCGAATTCTTTCAAATCCCCTAAAGCTTATTGGTTACAGAATTATTATTGATTATGACATGTTTTTCCTAAATTAGATTCACCCAATGGTCATGCAATAAAAGCTTAATTTGATTTATCTAAACCCAATGGTCATGTAATTTTGATTAGCTAAATTGCATTAAGATTTATGAAAAATCTATAATCTAGGGTTTCCTCTAAAATTCTACATATGAAATTAATCCAATGGTCATGTTCACAATCTTATATGGATTTTATTACTCAGACTAATTTCATATAATTATATTGGTCATGCATGCATTCAATTTCAAATTATCAAAACATCATATCCTATCAATGTGAAGCATTAAGATTAACAACAAAATCTCATCAAATAATATTCATGCTAATAAATATTTAAGGGAAAAAAATAAATCAAACCATATTATTAATCAAAAAACAAAATTTATTGATTCTTAGGAATAAGAAATCTAACTAGACATACTAAAGATGATCAAGAAAAGTTAAAAAAGTATTACAACCCTTTTGCATCTGAAAGGAGTTGAAAAAATCATCCTATGGAGGTTACTGAGGTTAGTCTTGCTCTCCGCCTCCTCCACTAGTCATGTGAGGCAGTCTCTATATTTATGGATCCAAAAACCGTAATCAACAAAAGGTGGTGAGTGCTTAAGAGACTTGGGTTTTTACTTAGACTTGAAAACTTGAGTTGTGATGATAAACTTTATCTCTTGTTTTTCCAAAATTTGGAAACTTCATTTTTTTTTCCTTGATTTTAAAGATTTTGAAGTTATCAACAATTTTATCTCAAAGATCTCTCATTAAATAAATTCAAATGGCTTCCTTTTTCGACAAGGACTTTTCTTTCTTGAATTTTAGTATTGCAGTAGAATGTTTCTAATATTCGGATACTTTCTAACTTGAATTAGCTTCTCCACTCTTTACAAGATTTGTAGGCCTTGAAGTCCTCTTACCAAGGCTATAAAAATCAAGACAATTAGACATCGGAGCAACAAGACATGCCCAAAATATTAACTACTATCTGTCTAGTCTGAAATTCTTTAATTAACCCCAAAGTTTCCTAGAACAAAATTCACGAAATTAATCAATGTAAAAATCATAAAATAAAGTCTAAGATAGTCCTAAAAATCATAAATAAGGTCTAAGATAATATAAAATAATATAATTCAAGTATATAAAAATATGGCTATCAGTGACTCATTAAGGATTATTGCCGATAAGAATAGGCCTACAAAGCAAGTTATTCTTAAGGCATCAATCAGAACAAGGGTGGTTGGAGGTATTAATGGTCATGAATATATACTCAAGTTGATCAAATATCTTAGTGAAACTAAAATCTTGGGATTGTTTTTTATGGTTAGAGCCAACTAAATACAGTTTTGAAATCTATATTCGATATTTTCTATTGGTGAAGGAGATTCAAATGGCAGAGAAGATCATGAAACCTTATTGTAATATAAGTGTGACCTTAGAATCCTCCCCTGAATAGGAACCTAAAATGTTTTGTGAGTCTGACAAGAGAGGTAAATCTCGATGGGGCAGCCATTGACCAAAAAATATGCCTCCAATTCTTAAAAAGAGGAATCCTTACGACCTCCCCATTGGAAGTAATTCTTGTATGGGCAGAAAGATCATAGTAAGATACGCTCCTAGCTTAACGAATCAAATAGTATCTAGTGCAACTATAGTATAGCGGGAGAAACTTTTGTGCTTGGTAAATAATGAGATTTTGGTATCGAAATATGTATTATTAGTTTTGAAAATTAACATATTAATTAGTTTCCATTATCATGTGGAATCGGTATTTTAATCTATTCCAGTATAATATATGAACTTAATTTTAATATAATTGTTCTAATATTGCACAATCTAAAGAAGGTAAGCTTAAATTCTCGTAAAAGAACTTTTTCTTCTACCAATAATACGTATCTTTGTTATCTATGGTTAAAATGCATCAACCCTAAAAGGATTCAAAGGTTATTCTAAGACGACCCGCTATCTAGGCATCACATCCCTAACAAAAGGGAACAGGCATACAAATACGGAAACAACTAACATGATTAAAATACGACGTCTAGATTCGTGACAATCGCACTTCCCGTGTGTAATAACACGAAATGAGATTTATATTAAAAGAAATTAAATTACTTGTTATTTCTAAATCAAGTAATGACAAAATCTATCATATTTAGTGACTATTTAGCCAACTGGAGTTATTATAAAATCTGATAAAATACACAGATTACCTATAATATCAAACAAATAGGTATTAATGGTTGTCCTAGCCATCTGATAATACACTATGGAATATAGTCTCAACATAGATAAAACTATACGTATAATACTCTTGGTCTCAACATAAATAATGCAATGATATGAAGTTAATAATTTATATAATATAGTGTTATAGTTTTGAAAATTTATTGAATATAATTTGAAAATATGATAATATAATGTAATTATATGTAATGGTGTAATTAATTATATTGGTATAATTAATGAAGAACACTAAATTTTACATTTATTGTATCGGTAGAAATTGAATTTCAAATTCAATTACAATTTATAATTACAAAATATAATTTGCAATAAATAAAAATTTAATCTTTTATATAGACACTCCATAATTTCCATATACACAACTTTTACATATTACATACACACACATACCACTAATTTCAACCACTAATATTTCACATGTAATATTATTCAAAATTAGTATAGTGAACTTCAATTTGGATATATTGGTTTTTTGACATTCTAAAAATAATTCATGAAATTTATTTTCATCCACATTAAATGCATGAGAAGTTGGTTTATCTGTAAATTTGTAAATGATCATGTAAATCTGTGAATGAATCATACATGCCAAACATATCATGTTCAAAAACTTATCATGTAACTGAATATATTAGATCCATATAAATTTTTATTACTCTCTTCTTCATGCATACACTTATCCCCACTGGTGTATAGTGTATCTTTATTTTTGTAAGTTTAATTTTATCTTGTTTTACCTGTTTTTATTATTATTATATCATGAATTTTATTTTATAATTTTTGTATTTGATTTTCTTTATATTTTTATTTCTGTTAACATTGTTTACTACACTTATATCAATTGTATCACTTATTATAAAAATATCATTTGTTACCGGTTGTTACTATTTGTTACCACTTGTTATCATGCATTATATTATGATATATTATCATTTGTTACCGATTGTTATTATTTATTATCGGTTGTTACTATTTGTTACAACTTGTTATCATGCATTATATTATGATATATTATCATTTGTTACCGATTGTTATTATTTGTTATCATTTATTACCATGCATTAATACACTATCTTACATGTTGTTATTATTTGTTATCACGATAAAACAATATTTTCTCTTTTTTTTGTAAATATATAATGTAAAATGCAAAATGCAAATCATGACACTTTTTTATCTTTATTAATATTATATATTTTGGCAAATATTTGTAATTAAATATATAAAATTTTTAAATTATTAATATATTATAATTTAAATTAATATTAATAGTCATGATTTGTAAAATGAAAAATATTCATGGAAAATGGGCAAAAAAATAAAAAGTTTTTTGCAGGTACATTGATTCCGAAATAAAATGATAAAATGTTTTTGGAATTTTCACAAAATTTGCCGCTTGATTTTGAAATAAAATGATAAAATATTTTGGAGTTTTATCAAATTTAACCGCCAATTTGTGATGTGGTGCAAAGATCATTGTTTGAATTGTTTTTTATTTTGGCATGAATTTGTGGAGTTATCACTAAAAAATTTTAAAAAACTAAATTTGTATATTAAATAATTTTTTTTTAAATTTATATAAAATTATATAACGTTGATAATGCTACTAATATATTTATTCCAAATACACTCAACCAATATGTTTCATCATTTTGGCATGCAGGACAATTGATAAATTAATATTAGTAATCATGATTTTATATTATTATTAACATATATTCTCCATTTAACGATAATTTATAATTTATAGTAATATATATAGTAATATGTATAAATTATGTAATAATTTACGAATGTTATTATTATATTATTAGAAAATAGTACATTTGTATCTGAAAATAATTTTAAATTTTTTATAATATTTTTCATTATCACTAATTAATTTAACAACTATAATAATATTTTTTAAATTAAATGTACGTATCATATCTCACTTGCTCTGCCACCAGCTTTTATAAAGTTGAGTTGTTTGAATTTGAAATAAAATGATAAATTTTTTTTGCAATCAAATTTGATTGTTAATTTGTGATGTGGTGCAAAAAAAAATTATTGTTTTGAATTATCTAAAATGAATTAATTGTTTTTTGTAAAAAAATAATTAGATTAGAATAAAAAAACAAATATTTTTTTCACAAAAAAGAGAAATTTGATTAAATTAGAAAATTGATTTTGACGAGAATATAATTTTATTGTAGAGTTATCAATTTTTCAATGTTAAAAAGTTAAATTTGTAAATTAAATATTTTTAGAATTTATATAAAATTATATAATATTGATAATTAATATTGATAATTAATGTACTATTATCAATATTTCTCTTGGCGCACTACACAAGGGCAACCTGTAATACTGAAACAGAAAAAAAAAAAAGAATGAAAAAAAAGAAAATTAAAGGGTGAAGAAAAAACTGAAATAAAAAAAAAGAAAAGAAAAAGAAGAAACAAAAAAAAGTTTAAAAAACGGAAGGGTGAAGATAAAAAAAATAAAAATAAAAATAAAAATAAAAAAGAAGAAGAAAAAGAAAAAAAAAGGTTAAAAAAAATGAAAGGGTAAAGGGTAAAAAAAAACGCAAAAAATTGGTAAATATATGAAAAAAGAAGTTAAAAAAAAAAAAAAAAAAAAAAAAAAAAAGATGAAGAGTAGTGCCGACGGTTGCAGCCGCGGGGGGCACGGCCGCAAGCGCGCGCAGGGGCTCTGGCATGCCCCTGCACTTGCGGTTGCAGCCGCAGGGCACATGGCTGCAACTGCGCTGGCATGAGGATGCCTGCGCGGTTGCAGCGGTGCTGCTGCACTGTTGCAACCGTGCAAGGAAATTCAAAAACTTCAGGAAGAGAAGAAACTATATAAGGGAAAGGCCACTCCAAGCCACATCTGTCAAGTGGTGTAGTGGTTGAAGCTTCTGATATCATGTCCAATGCCTAGGTTCGATTCAGGTCCCTTTCTTTGGCAACCTTTTCTCTTTTTTTTTTTTCATTCTCTTCTCTTCCTTCTTCTCTCATTCTCTTATCAATTTTTTTTTTTCCTATCCCACTCTCACCCATAAAATAAAATTTCTTCTCTTTGGTAAAATTTGTAATGAAATATTTAAAATTTTTATTTTTTTTATATATTATAATATAAATTAATATTGATAATTATCATATTAAAATTCATTGTAATTTATCTTTGGTAAAATTTGTAATGAAATATTTAAATTTTTTAATTTTTTTTATATATTATAATATAAATTAATATCGATAATTATCATATTAAAATTCATTGTAATTATAGTAATATATATAGCAATATATATATATATATTATATAATAATATAAGATTGATATTATTATATTATTGGAAAATGGTGAATATGTATCTTAATTTTTTGTAATTTTTTTACATTTTCATTTTACCTTCTTGGATATACCACTTTTTCAAATTAAATTAATAACAAACAAATTTTCAAAATAAAATTTTAAAATCTCTTTTTCCGGATATTTTTTTATTACATAATTTTCCTGCCCTTTTTCATTACACATTTTTCATCTTCCAATTTTTTTCTTTTTTTTTTTTCAAAAATACGGATGATATTTCTTTCTATTTCACTCTCTTTTTTTTTCTTATCTGTCACCTTTTTTTTTTCCTTATCTCACTCTCATTCAACCTTTTGTTCTCTTTTTTTTTCAGTTTACAAATTTCATGTATTTAAATATAATATATAATTGTTTAGATGAATATTATATTTGAAAATGATATAGATTTTTTATATTATCATTGACAAATAAATTTTAGATAAATTTCGCAAACGTAATTTTTCACAAATAAATATCATTTGAAAAACAAAAAATTAGAAAAAATAAATTAAAACAAATAATAAAGAGACAATTAAATAAAAATGGAAGTAACGGAAATGACACAGCTTGCCATGTGTCTCATTTTTCTTTGTTTTTTCTTTTATTCTCTACCTTCCACAGATTATGATAAATTATTTAATATTTTATATTTTGGTAAATATTTATAATTAAATATATAAATTTATTAAATTAATAATATATTATAATTTAAATTAATATTAATAACCATCATTTTATATTATCGCACTAATATAATAATATCATTCATTCAAAATTATCATTACTTATCACTTATTATCACAATTACCAATATTTTTATCACAACTTATCACAACTTATCATTACTTACCACTTATTATCACAATTACCAACATTTTTATCACAACTTATCATTACTTACCACTTATTATCACAATTACCAACATTTTTATCACAACTTATCACAACTTATCATTACTTACCACTTATTTTCACAATTACCAACTTTTTATTTCAATTTATCATAAATTAAAAAAATTCTATAAATTCTATAAATTATCACAATTTATTTATAAAATGGTTTATATAAATTCTATAAAAACACAAAATAAGAAAAAAAATACAAATACAATTAAATTAAATTAAATTAAATTAAATTAAATTAATGAAAATATAAAATGATAAAATGTAATAGTTGAAATATAAATTAAAATAAAACTTTAATTACTACTATTTACCATCCATATACTAACAACTTACTATTTACTATTTACCACAACTATATATCATAAACTTACCACGTGTCCCTTTTCTTTCTTTTTTTTTTTTAGTCTCAACTTTTCTCACTTTCATATTAATAAAAATGTCCGTTGTCAAAATACTAAAAAATAACGAAAAAAAAGTTCTCTCTTTTTTATTTTTTCTTTTTTTCTCTCAACCTTCCACACTTTTTTCTACTTTTCTTTTTTCTTTTTTTTTCTATACAAAAATATTTAAATTTTTTAAATTGTTAATATAAGAGAATTTAAAATAATATTAACTAACATATATTCTCCAATAATTTATAATTTATAATAATATATACAGTACTAATATTATGTATGTATTATTAGAAAATGGTATATTATGTATTTCAAAATAATTCTAATTTTTTTATAAATTTTTTATATTTTTACAAATTTCTCGCAAATTATTACCACTACTTATCACAAGTTATAGGTTACCACTACTTAAGTTGTTACCATTACTTATCACACGTTATTAACATCATAGATTATAACGTCATCACAGATTATAATGTATTACAATACACATAACACACGTTATCATAAATTATTCCCTTCTATATTAACTCTAAAATTTTAAACTGTTTCTAAAAATTATATAAATATATATAGAAATATAACATTTGCAAATAGTAGAATACAAGTTATCATAATTATAGATTTATACAAACAGTATGGTTAAGTAGATCCAGTAGACCTGATTATTTTCAAATCGTCTCTAAAAATATTATATTTACCAAACTACAAAAGATAATCATCAGAAATTGAATATCATTTTTACCGACGGTCCTGTTAACTTTACTCACGGTTTATAAACTTTTCTCGACGTTATAATTTATACTGTTAAAATATATATATATTTTTCTACGGTTTTGTAAAAAACGTCGGTATAGGTAAGAAGAAACCGTTGTTAAAGGTTACCGATAATAAAAGTTACCGTCAGTATAGAGATATAATTTTGTAGTGATTATATATGAAGGATCATGAACATACTTCCTTAGCATAGAAACATGGAAAGTAGGGTGAACTCTTTCAAGTTTGGAGGTAAGGCCAACTATAAGCAAATAGTCCAATTCTTGTTAGAATTTCAAAAGGATCAACAAATCTAGCGCTGAGTTTTCCCTTTTTCTTTCCAAACCTCATTACCCCTTTGATTGGAGAAACCTTGAGAAAAACTTTATCCCTACCTCAAATTCTAAATGCTTACGCCTCTAATCATCATAACCCTTCTAACGGGATTGAGCCATTCTAAGCTTTTCTCAAATGACTCGAACTTTCTTAGTGGTTTCTTGTAGATAAGCAGGCTCTGTTTTCGATTGAAGTGGCTACTTCTCACTCACTTCATCCCAACAAAGAGGAGTCCTATATTTTCTCCCATATAATGCTTCAAACGATGTCATGCCAATGCTAGAGTAATAGCTGTTGTTATAAGCAAATTCAACTAATATTAAGTGTTCAGCCCAACTACCATGGAGCTCTAAAATACAAGCTCTCAACATACCCTCTAAATTTTGTATAGTTCTTTCTGATTGACCATCTATCTGATGATGATATATCATGAAGAAATTAAGTTTAATTCCCAACCTGAACTGAAAGCTCTGCCAAAATCGAGATGCAAATCTCAGATCTTTATCGAAAACAATTGATACGGGTATGCTATACAATCTCACGATTTCGTCAATGTAAAGTTTAGCTAATTTCTCTATGGAATGGGTCACCGCAATAAGGAAAAAGTGAGCTGATTTAGTCAGCCAATCCACTATCACTCATATAGCATCAAATTCCCTTAAAGTTTTAGGCAGTTCTAAGACAAAATCTATAATAATATAATCTCATTTCCATTCAAAAATAGGGAGTGACTCAAGTAGTCCACCAGATCTCTGGTGTTCAGCCTTTACTTGTTGACATGTCAAGCAGCTATGAACAAATTATGTAATATCTCTCTTCATACCAAGCCGCTAAAAGGATTGATGTAAATCCCTATGCATCTTGGTGGATCATGGATGAACAGAAAAAGCTGAATTATATGTTTTCTCCAAAATCAATATCTAAAATCCCTAAACCTCTGAAACTACTACCCTGTCTCAAAGTCTAACTATTTCATTTGATATATTGAATTCAGATTTCCCCTTTAAAAACATCTTTCTTGAGTTTAATGGTCATTTTATTAGCTTACTGAATTACTCTGATGCAATCGATAGATCTAGTCAAATCATAAATCGAGCCAAAAGAGATCCGTAACTAGTAACATCAGCATCAACCCTTAACTGTTCAAACTCAGCTATCATCTTGTGCTCTCTCACTCGTAGAGATGCGATCAACATTCAGGATTTGCGGCTAAGTGCGTTTGCAACCACATTAGCTTTGACAGGTTTATACTGAATAGTAACATCATAGTCCTTCAATAATTCAAGCCACCTGCGTTGTTTTGAATTCAACTCCTTTTGAAAAAATAAGTATTTGAAACTTTGATAATCAGTGCATATTTCACAATGCTCACCATAGAAGTAGTGTCTCCAAATCTTCAAAACAAAAACAATAGCTACAAGCTCTAAATCATGTGTAGGATAATTCTCTTCATCAAGTTTCAACTGTCTAGGAGCATAGGCTATCACATTCCATCCCTACATCAGTACACAATCCAAACCGATCTTGGATACATCACTAAAAATCACATATCCCTATCTACTGACGAGTAATGTTAACACTAGAACTGATACAAAGCCTATCCTTTAGAGTATGAAAACTAGTTTCATACTGTTTATTCCACCTAAAGTGCGTGTTCTTACGAGTCAATCTTGTAAGTGGGACAGCTATTGAATAGAAATCCTTAACAAATTTGCAGTAATAACTCGCTAAACCCAAAAAATTACACACCTCTGTAACTATTGTAAGCATGGACCAATTAACAGCTGCTTCAACCTTCTTTGGGTCTACAGAAAGCCCTTTATCAGAGACAATGTGATCTAAGAAAGTTACTTCATTGAGCCAAAACTCATATTTACTTAACTTGGCGTACTTCTCAGCCCTCAAAGTTTGTAAGGCGATGCGAAGATACTATTCTTGTTGGGCTTTATCTTTAGAATACACCAAAACATAATCAATAAATACCATAATAAAATCATCCAGATAGGGTCTGAAAACACGATTCATCAAATCCATAAATACTGCTGGGACATTAGTTAACCCAATCAGCATAACCAAGAACTCATAATAACCATAGCAAGTGCAAAATGCCATCTTAGATAATCTTCCTCTCTGACTCTATTTGATGATAGACAGATCTAAGATCCAATTTAGAGAAAATTGTGACTGTCACACCCTAAATCCACCCCCTCGCCAGGGCTTCATCGGCGATGGACAGCCTGGTTCTCACTGGGGCTTAATCACTTTGCATGGTATGGAACTAATGCTAAAATAATAGATCTTTCATTTATCTTAATCATTGCATATTACAAAAGTCTTTTATAAAAGATAAAGTAGCAAAATTTCTATACTAGAGAGGTTGACCATCACAAAGCTATCTCTATCCGTTAATCTTTCTCAATCTTTGTTCTTGCAGGATCTAAAATAATTTTTGGTGTGAGCTTAATATACTAATAAGGTCCTTGTGTACATGTGTAGAAAAATTTAATACAAAATTATATGATAACAGCTTTATTGTAAAATCTTTTTGAGAAAGCTTTATATGCAGCATCAACATGCTTATTTGAATAATAATGGTAATACAATACAGTACAAGAGCAGTTTACTTTCATTTTATCTCTTAACAAGAACAGTCTCCTTATCCTCCCATCAGGTCCAATTCTGGAAAATTCTAACAGTCTCCCTCACATTACGTGGACAAACCTCTTATCCACAATAATAGGGTGCTACCGGTATGTGTTTTGATGTTCGACAAAGTCATTACTTGCTCGAACTATCTCTATACATTACAGTTTATATAACAATCACAATCACATATATTGATGTAACAGTGGGAAATCATGGAAACAGTAGTAAATCATGGTAACAGTATTATGAAATCAAAAGTAAATTATGATGATAATAGAAAATCATGATAGTCATAGAAAATTATGGTAGTTTTGCATAATATAGATATGAAATATAAAAAACTCTTACCTTATAGAGTTGTCCTTAACTAAGAATCTTACTTTGCCTTCTCTTTTTCACTTGCAGCACTTTTCTCTTTCTCCCTTTTCTTTTTCTTCCTCTCTCTCTCTCTTTCTCTCTTTCTCTCTTTCTCTCTTTCTCTCTTTCTTTCCTCTTCTTGGCCAATTTGATGATTTTGTAATGAAGGAGATGGGGTATTTATAAGTAAAGTTGGGTAATGGATAGTTGCCAAATGTTAAAACACTTGTTCATAATGTAAGGCCTTTATTCTTAATGTCAACCACTTGTCCTTCCATGTGTTAACTATAGAAAGCACATATTCTTGTTGCAAGACATTTGTCCTCCAAGTGGTGTAGTTTGTTGTAGAACAAGTATCATGGTCGGTGTTGTCTCTTTCTTTAGTCGGTGATTGCATGTTCACTACATATTGGATTTGGTTGATTGGTCTGGTTACCTTATTTCCATATTTACTTAAGAATTACACATAAATAAGGAAATACCCCCTATTTGGATTCAATAAAAATATTTTCATAACTTAATTCCTTAAGAATAAAAAGTCAACTATTCTTTCTAAGAACATAACTCGAAATAGCTAAATTTGTTAGATTTTATTTGGAGGGCTAATGGGTTAGAAAAATTCTAAAAAAAAAATAGGTTTTCCTTTATTTATTATATAAGGAATAATTATCGGGATTTTGCCTCCTTGTTTTATAAATATTTTAGAAACCTCATTTTCAAGGTACTTAGTTTCCAACAAATTGATCAAATCTAGGTTTTAAACATGTGTCCGATTCATATCCAATTCCTACATTTCAAGTAACATTCTCATTTTATCATTAATAATAAGTTATTTCTTACAATTAAATTGAGGTATATGACAGTGGCACCTTTTAACTGATTAAACATATCATCAATTCTCGACAATAGGTATTTATTCTTGAACATCACTTGATTCAATTTGCAGTAATCAATATATAACCTCAAAGAACAATCTTTCATTTTTACAAATAAAACTAGTACACCACAAGGAGAAACACTCGGACAAACAAACCCCTTGTCCACCGATTCTGGTAACTGGGTTTTCAACTCTTTCAATTCAACTGGTGCCATCTTATACGGAGCTGTAGAGAGAGGTATGGTATCTGGCATCACATCAATAGTGAACTCTATCTTTCTAACTGGTGGCAATTCGGACAAATCATTTGGAAACATATCTAGGAAATCACGAACTATTGGTATGTCAATCAATTGTGTTTGCTCTTTTTTGTCTTCAATGACATAAGCTAAATATCCCTGACAATCCTTGGATAGCAGCCTAGTCACTCTAATAAAAGATACAACTAGAGCTCTGATAAATTTATCCTTAATAAAGAAAATCCGTGGTTGTCCTGGTGGTAAAAAGTAAAAAATCTTTAGGTGACAATCAACTGGTGCATAATTAGCTAATAACCAATCCATACCCAGAATTACATCCAAATCTAATTATTCCAATGGTAACAAATCATTGCTAAAATCATGCTCCTAGAACCTCACAATATAACCCCTATAAATTTTAATAATAAGAACCCTCATCTCCGAGAAGGGCAGCAACCCATAACTATTGCTTTAGAGGTTTAGACTCATGAGGCAAGTGTATAATAAATGCAAATGAAATGAATCAATGCATGGCACCCGCATCAATCAAGACACGAACATCACAAAAAAATAATTTCATTCTACCTGTAATCATATCAGGTGAAGCACGAGCCTCCTGAGCGGTGACTATATGAATTCTAGTTTGATCTCCTGGTCCTAGTGGCATCCCTTGAGTTCGTCTCTACTGTAGCTATGGTGGTAAAGCTGGTCTAGGTGGTCCCAGCCTCAATGGAACTTGAGAGACTATTGCATGCTGAGCTGGTAGAGGTCTAGATGGTGAAACATGCTGTAAATGAGTAAATTGTGACTGCCGGGCTTAAGAGGACAACGTGAAGCATAATGGCTCGGCTAAAATCATATAAAACAAAGTCTCGTTCCTCCCTCACATGGCCCCTTATGAAGATTTTCGCAAGTCGGACACGATGGCCTCTTACGAGTGCTCTTGCCCTACTCAAAATGCCTATTTTTCTCCTTTTTCTTCTTCATCCTGGAAGCTTGGACTCCCGTTGGCCTCTTTCCCCACGACCTTTCTTGTTTGTTCTCAGTAACCGATTCCAAGGCCTTTCATTGTTCACTAGGTCTCGATAAATGGTAAAAAGCAAAGCTACCAGGTACCTCTAGAAGAATGATTGCAATCCTTTTTTGAACCTCTGGCTCTCTTTTCATCCATATCGACTAATTCTGGAGCATATATTGACAATTTAGCAAAGCGATCTTCATACTAACAAACAGTCTAACTGTCTTGTCTCAAATTCAAAAATTCAGACATCTCCTGATCTCTAATAAAAGTGGGCACATATCTTTATGGGAAATCTGAGTGAAATCACTCCAGTAAATACACTGAAGGTCATTGCTATATTGGAGTCTCAACTCCAGACTCCACCAGTTATACGCAGCTTCCTTTAGATAATGGGTAACCAGTCTGACTTTATATTCCTTCACAACCATAAACTCATAAAAGAGTCTCTACATCTCTACAATCCAAGTCTCTGCAACCTGAGGATTATCGCTCTCTGAAAATATTATCGGCTCCATCTTTCTAAACTCAGTCATTAGTTTCTAGAATCGATGACCCTCTGGTGGCATGTATACATTCCCTCTGTCTTCATGTCTCTCTCTACATTCCGTAGCTCTCTGATTTCTACATGATCTAATCCGATCTAACTCAGAACCAACGGATACCATTGGAGTTGCTAAAACTAACATAGTTGAAGAAGTAGGCATGGTATGAGTAGTTGGAGAGATACCTACACTCTCACTCTCTATCACTAGTTGAGATAATCTCTCGGTCAGTTTGCGAATGTCTCCTGACATAGTGCCCACCAAAGCCATCAGGGCAACTAAAGGCTGCTGCAAATCTAGTTCTTCGGGCTTTTGAATGCCTAACACTTGAAATTAAGGCTCATGCCTTTGCTTATCATTCTTATGCTCTACCTCAGGAGATATTTCATTCTGTCTCCTAGTCTTAATCATTTGTATTATAATGATCCGATGCATATAAATGACAAATAATATCACTCATGATATAAATCACCCTCTATTTAGTAACCTATACCTATAGTCATAGATCCTAGGTTTATATTACCTAAAAGCTTGAACTCTGATATCAACTATGATGACCCGCTATCAAGGTGTCACACCCCTTAGGAAAAGGAAACAAATATGCAAATGTAGAAGCAACTAACAAGATTAAAATGTAACGTCTGTACTCGCGACAGTCGCACTCTCTGTTTATAATAACACGAAAAGAAATTTATATTAAAATAATTAAATTTCGTATTATTTTCAAATAAAATAACGGTAAAATATCTTCTATTTAGTGACTATTTAGCCACTTGGGATTAATATAAAACCTGATAAGACACACAGATCACCTATAATATCAAACAAATAGATAGTAATGGCTCTCCGACCATCTGATAACACACCATAGAATATAGTCTCAACATATGCAAAACATATATATAAGACTCTCGTTAACTTTCAACTATTCATTTACATATAACAAGTACTCAAACAAATTCAAAAAAAATACAAGAACAATATATCTTAAAAATACAATTAGATCAGCAAAGAATAGGGAATAAAATCTCTTGACTCAAAGACCTCTACCCTGCAATTCCCTCTCGTCTCTCTAATCACCCGAAAACAAGGATATCGTGTTCAACATAAACTGAGTAAGTATAAGGGGGACCAACAGCATGCATAACAAGTAATCAGGCATAGAAAAATCAATATCAACAAGCAAATATCATGACATCGAAGAGTACACAAGAGATACACATTATTTCAAAGAATCCCACAAAAATAGCTGCAATTACCACTCTATATTCATTATCTTTCTCTATTTTTATTGTTTTAATTTGAAATTGATATTTAACAAAAGAAATAAAATGTCGAACCAAAGTAGTATATGATGGACCAGAAGTGCAAGCCAAAATTCAGTATTTCTAAATAAAATCTAAGTCTTTTTAGGTTAGACACATCAAACACTTCACCTGCTTTTAATTCCACCCTCATAGGGAGAAGCGATACATCCATAGTTTCTCAAGTTTTATCTGCAGGTTTCACAAAGCTTTCGGAACTCCATATACCAACTGTACTCCTTAAGTTTTTTCCGCAAGCTTCGCAAAATTTTCAAAGAAATCATCATAGTATTACTTTCTCTTCATATTATTTTATCTTCATATGAGTAATGATCACAAAGATCCCAATTTCTCACAAGAATTATACAAGATTCATATCCAAATATAACAAATATGCAATCCATATAGTCAATTAAATCATAGCACTTCAATACGCTATTTCAGCACAAACAAGTTTTTATCAAACCATTATATGTTAGGTGGCAATGTTTGGATCGAGATGAATCCATTTGTCATACAAAATTAAGACTTAGGGTTACAAATTGTGTATTCGTATTCGTAACAAGTTTAAATTCCAATTGCACATACAAAGGCTCATCAAACAATGTTACAACCCAAAATTCACAATACAACTTGCGCAGTCATCAAAAAATCAACAGAACTTCTTCTACACATATCAGATTGAGGTACTTCTGGTGGTCATTTAAAGATAAGATATAGGCCTACAATATTTGTGTTCAAATGTTAGCCTAATTCAGTCTAGAAGGGAGCCAACAATCGAGACAAAGTTTAGCACAAAAATAGGCATAAATAAGGTTTTCTGCAGAAAATGTGATATTTTGAAAATTTACCAAAATTTCATTTCTTAATAAAACTCTTCAAATTTTATGTCATTTTAAAGTTATTGAAGTCTAATTTCTTTAGAAGAAAATTTTATTTGATTTGTAGTTGTATAAAGAAAGATATTTAATAAAAAACAAAATATAGTCATATCATAAATAGAGCAGTTTTTTTTGCATAGGTCATACTATTTCAAAAATTTATCAAAAATTTAGTTCTTCACAAAACTCTTTGAATCATATATCATTTTAAAACTAAGAAGTCTAGTTTTTTCAGGAAAAAAATACTGCTCAATTTGCAGTTATGTAGAGAAAGATATTGAATAAAAAATAGAGTATGGTCATACTGTCTAGAATTTTAAATCTAGATTTTCTTTCATCTTTTAATATTCCGAAATGAGATTTTTCTTTCTTTTTTCAATCCATCCTTATTTAAATATTACAAAAAATATGAAAATATATTAAATATGGGTATTAGGTATCAAAGAAGCAACACAGACATGGTACTTGCCTGAAACTTATAATTTATTTCCTTTGAGTTTCCTTCATTTTCTCTCCACGCTTTCTTTATATTTCTTGCTTGTTCTTTCTATTTCCTACAGCTTTTTTGCTTTCCAAAAACTAGAGTTAACATATATACTGATGGAGGTAGTTTATTTCAAGTTTAAAGAGTGATTTTCATGGAGGTTTGGTTGAGTTTTTGGAAGAAAATGATAGAATCCGAAAATAAACTTTTAGGAAGATGAATATTATGTTTTGAGTTCTTTTTCCATCCCTATCTCTCTGCCTAAGTGGAATGTGGGGTCCAGGCATAGTGAGGTGTCGAAGGTAAGGGTGCTATGTGATGGGTGATGATGTGCCATAGTGTCAAATTATTTTTATTGTTTTATTTTTTTTTTCTTTTTCTTTGCCTTTTCCTTTTTCTTTTTTTCTTTTTCTTTTGTAGATCCCACACCAAACCCAAATTCGATTCTCTTGTTGCATTACTCTGATCATTTCTAGAAGCCAATATATTCCATAATTTTTCTAATTTTAATATACTCAATCTCTACTTAAAACCATTAACATGAAAATCGAAACATGTATCATAAAAAAAAAAAAAAATCAAGGAGCTTTGTCACAGTGCGATACGAAAAATTTAAGTGTGTTTCATAAAATGCAAATGCAAGTACATGTTTTAATATTTTTTCGAAATGGAACCTCACATAGTCAAGATTAGACCCATAGTCTAGCAGATCTTGAAGAACTATCTCAAAGTGAATCATATTTAAAAAAAAAATGACCATCCAATTTTCAAGTAAAAGACAGAATCAAAGAAACTATTGGACTTGGTACATATTGATGTGTATGGTATATCAGCTCATAAGATAGAAAGGTATTGAATATTTCATGACCTTCACGAATGGTTACTTAAGGTTTGTGACATACTTACTTGATGCAACATGAGTTTGGAGACTTTGACAAGTTCCAAGTGGATTAAACTAAGGTGGAGCATCAAACAGGTAAATATATCGAGTCATTTTATTCAAGTGACAAATACCTCTTTAGTGAGTTCAAGAGATACCTCACATAACAAATATTATATTTCAGCTAACAACACTGAGTTTACCCAAACAAGATGATGAGAGAAGAAACATGGTACTGGTGGAAATGATGGGTGAATGATTAAATTATATGAGCTTATCATTCCAGAGATATACTTTTGAAACAGTAGTTTACATCCATAACTTGATTCTTTTTCATTTGTTACTAAGACTACCCCAGATTATATGTAGGACATAAACCCTGTTTATATACAAATGGAATTGTCTAGCTTGTGTGCTCAATAACAAAGTTAGAAAGTTGGAATCATAAGGCCAAATGTGTTACTACATATGTCTACAAGAAAACCTAAAATGAATGTTTATATCTTTCAGAGTAGCAATAGGTGATCATGATCACCTATACAAGATACTTGAAGGATAAAAGAATATTCATCGAGTGTTTACCAAGGAAGTTAATTGGGATAGAGACTATTGGGACAAAGCCAAACTTCCAATCTCGATGAATCTGGTAACATTAGAGGTACTACCAACTTCTAGTACTAATTTGATTCCTCCTCATAGTAGAAGGGTGCCTTTCGTACTGGTATGTATCGCAGATATCTCATTGGAGCAGTTTCTGGATATCAAATCTCACTAGATACAATGAAACGGTAACGGATGAGTGTTGGCTAATGGCATTTGGCGATGAAACGGCAACGGATGAGTGTCGGCCAATGGCATTTGGCGATGAAAGCTGAGATAGAGACTGCTTTCCAAATCAGGTTTGAAATCTTGTAGATTGCATCTGAATGAGGTAAAACCTATATGGTGTAAGAAGAGGGAGAGGAATTGAGAAGTAAGATTAACAACTTCAAAGGCAAGGTTGGTACTGAAGGTTGTTTATTATTAAATCTTATTATTGAAACCTTTGCGAATGTCCATTTGGATCATTTTTGCCATGATATGGTATTGTGACCATGAGTTTTGACAATTATACATCAACTAGACTTTAAGAGAGAATCTACATGATGCAACCAGACATTCATCACTAAATGGTTTGATTATATGGTCTGTGTGGTTAAGTAGTAATTGGACATGAGCAATACACGAGGCTATAGGTCATTTGTCTTGCGATTTCAATCAAGACATTTATAACTCAGTCAAGTATATGAATTTTGAATATGACATTGTCATTGTTCAGGTGTTAAGTACAGACGATATTTTGCACATTGGATACAGTGTAGGGGTATTATCGTGTATTATTAGTTTGGCTATCTAGTTGTGAAAGGGTTATGAGATGAGAGTTATGTCTTCGGGATCGAGCATCTATACGATTACTGGAACAAGACATTGATTTTGTCCTAAACTTTCATACATTGATCAGATTCTGATCAAATTTAGCATCTGGGACTTTAAGAAAGGTATTGTACTTTTCAAATGTAGAGTGTGCTCGACTTAGAATTAGGGTCTAAAAACCCTGAACAGATCGTACAAATGGAGCAGTTGCCCTATACCTTTGCTATGAGCAACCTCTTGTATGCTATATGTTATACTAGATCTGATATTTGCTTTGTTTTGGCCTTGGGTTGCAAATATCAGTTAAAGCTAAAACTAGCTTATTGGGTAGTGATGTAGCACATACTCAGGTATTTTAAGAGAATGAATGATTATGTGCTATGCTACAAAATCAATGATTTTGTTTTATTGGGAGATATGTACTTGAATTTTCAATGAAGAAGAAACACCATAAAGACTACTTCCAAATCAAATGTTTACTCCATTAGTGAAGCTTGTTTCATGGAGAAGAGTCAAATAATGTTGGATTACCGACTCGATTTTGGAAACAAATCAAAGTGGCAATATTGGAAGCATATATAGAAGCTGAGTGACTATGGAAGTTGTGTTTGAACTTGCAATTATACTAACTGTGGAGAAATCGATTGGCATAACTTAGTGTAAAGAGCCCAAGTTATTGTCTTTATTAGAAATGATTTCCATATTTTTAGGTGCCATGATATTAGACTTGTAGGATATTGTCTTTTGTGCAAGTAGGAGTTTGTTGAGATTTGATCCAAATTATTCACTAGTTTCATTATTTTGAATGTCAAAAAACTATATGTTGACTTATCTTTTTTAAGATAATGTTTATATTTGTTATTCAAATAGATAAATAGTTTTATATATTATTTATACATGTATAAGATCCACCAATCAATGTGTCAAATTTGTGTGCCCGATCAAGTTGACAGTGCATATGAAATGAATAAGTTAGGGTTATATCAATATAAAGTAAATAATTTATAATTGATTAATAAAACTGAACACTTAATCTGTCACGCCCCGAACCGGGATCGTGAACAGCCGCCCGTTGTCCCTGGATGCCGGCTGGATTTTTACAGAAAATCGGGCAGAACCTCCCCATAAATCGGAGGTTTCCCATGTACAATTTCACCTGTATATGACATTCATCCAGTACAAATAAACAATTGGCCATCCCGGCCTCTCCAAAATCAACAATATCCACAGCCAACATCCAGAACAACGCAAGGCTATAAAGTTTCTAACAGTCCTAGCAACAGACCTCTACTGTCATGCCCAACTAGAGCATGAGCAGCCGCCACACCGAGCGGACTTAAATTCTACGCATATATAAAATAAATTCCCAAATTATTTTTAAATATTTACAAATGCCTCAATGCAACGAAATAATCAACACGCGAGTTTCGCGAAATAAAGTCCATAATTTATACAGTCATCCCAGAAAATTTATATAAATACATTGGTCAATCTAAAACCTCCAATACATAATAATATCACCAATCATCATAGTGGAAGAGATGGAAAATATCCATACCCAATCCCAGTGGTATCTCCTCGATCCAACACTAATCCTATGGGAAAGAAAGTGAGGGATGAGTATCTATGGGAGGATACTCAGTAAGTGAGGGGATTGACATCATGCTATCAATATCGAGGTGAATTTGGAGTGTCAAAGCATAAGATAAGAAAATATCCACAGTGTGCAAACCAATCATGTTATTTCAAAATCATATATAATACGCACACATCAGAAAGCAAGATATGCATCCCAAAATTTTACATCAATGTCATGAAGAACCGGCCAATGAAATATTCCCGGCAATGGTCTACCTCGACCAAGGACGGCGCATTGGGGGTTTTTCCAAATGCAAGTATTAAAAAATGGTTCTCTGCCCCAATGTTGGCCACAGACTACCCCAACTAGCCTGTAAAAAGTATATAGTGTACATATAACTAGTCGGCCGTGTATGGTGCCCCCGCCTGGTGCTAGACGGAGCCGTACTCAACGTCCTCTCCGATGAGGGTCAACCTGGGACACCCATACACACGACAATCTGGCGGATACCTCCGGCCGAAGCGTATCCGGACACAAGGGGTGCCTCTACCAGATGTCCTTCGTAGCTACGGATCACAATATCAAATCGGCCGGGCACGTAGCCCCATGCATCCCGTCACCAGTCGGCCGGGCATATAGCCCCATGCATAATATCATAACGTCGGCCGGGCATACAGCCCAAAACATAATATCGTAAAGTCGGCCGGGCATACAGCCCAAAACATAATATCGTAAAGTCGGCCGGGCATATAGCCCAAATGTGTAAGTAAATCCATTTAAAACCATGTGCCAATGCAGTGAAAGCATTTAAAACATATCAATATGTCGAAAATGTGGCACAATATACGTTTATCAAAACTCATGGATGCATATCAATAAGGTCAGCAGTTAAGACACTCCAAAGGTCACAAAACATTTCATCAAATATTGGAAAGTCATAACAATCATACATTTTGCAGAAACATGTCATTTAAAAGATATTTTTGAAACATGGTTTTCAATCAATAGCGAATGTCAAAGTCCCACTCACTGTTCTACGGGAGGGAAGTCACTCCCTACTGACAAGCCAAATCGGATCTGACCGCTCGAGTCTCCAAAAGATCAACCTAAATCAGATTATCAAATTTCTGTAACATTCTATATTTAACCTTCAATTCATAGATAATCATTTCATAATTTGTATTCTATATGCATTCCACTTATACTCTAAACATATACAAAACCTTTCATCTTAAATTCAATCCTAGATTTGTCCAATTTATCAATTAGAGTCGAAATCTCCTCACCTAGGGTTTTCTCGAAGCGCCGAGTCTCGTCCGAAAGTCGCTTCGGTCACTCCAAAGTCTGTAGGGTTTCCTATCAAAACAAGGTTCATTTGTTAGATCTAAACACGTAGATCCGAAACAAAACCCTAAGTCATTTACCTGCGTGGAGATTCGTGGGCTGTCACGAACTCACGGACCGTCACGGGCCCTTGCGGGCTCGTGGGCCACAGCTAGCGGGCTCGCTGGTCTGCGTGCTACGGGGTAGCGGGCCGGCGGGCTGGCGGACCGATGGGCTGAACTGGGCCGCGGGCCGTACTGGACCTGCGGGCTTGGACGGGCTGTCGGGCCTGGTGGGCCCGTGGGCTTGCTGCTGATGGGCCTGCGGCTAATGGGTCTGCAGGCTGGCGGGCATGCGGGCCGACAGTGGCTCGCGGGCTGGTGCTCGCCCGTGCGCTGGTGCGCTGTGCTGGGGCGTGCTCGTGCGCTGCTCGCGCGCGCTCGTGCGCTGCTCGCGCCCCTGCGCGCTCGCGCGCCTGCTCGCGCGCCCTGCTCGCGCGCCTGCTCGCTCGGTCACTCTGCTCGCGCGCTCTGCTCGCTCGCGCGCCTGCTCGCTCGCGCGCCTGCTCGCTCGCGCGCTCCCTCGCTCCTGCGCTCCTGCGCTCGCGCTGGGGGATCGCGCTGCAGAAGGCACTGCAGTCGCGCGCTATGGCGGAAGAAAATGCTCGCGGAGGCTCGTGGCGGTGTGCGGCGAGGCGGAGAGAGAGCGATCGTCGGAGATCGTGAGAGGGAGAGAAGGCAGAGTGAGGTAGAGAGAGAAACCGAGAGGGAAGAAAAAGAAGAAGGAGAAGAAGAAGAAGAAGAATGGCGGCAGCGGCGGTGGCTGTGGCGGAGGAAGCCGAACGGCCGTGGGAGAAGGCGAACAGCCGCAGGAGAGGGAACGTCGGGGAGAGAGAAAGAGAGAGAGAGAGAGAGAGAGAGAGAGAGAGAGAGAAAGGGGGTTAGGGTTAACCCTAATCCCCAATTGGGGACGCAGCGTTTCGTCCCAAAACGCTGCGTCTCCAAATTTTTTTTTTTTTTTTTTTTTTTTTTTTTTTTTAAGCTTGGTGTTACATAATCAAGATTTAAGATATAGTTTGCGTGTTTTCTAGTTATCGAAGATAATTTACCTAGATCATCAAGTAGTGTTTAGAATTAAATAGGTAGATAACATTGAGCACAACCTATAGAATAATTTCCTAAAATGTACTATGAACGAAAAATTAGTACTCTATATAACTATATGTAATTTACGTGCTCTTAGTGTTTAGTGTATAAGTATGAACCTCTAAAATCATGTTTGTATATTTTGATATATTATGAGTGAAATTTTTTATCATATGTTGAATATATAGTATTAATTAAAATATGCATACATTAATAGAGAATTTATGTCGATTGTATTAAAAATCGTTTCATTGATTCAACAAACAGTATTCAGTGATACGATTTTGTATTGTATTACATGTTTTTAAAATTTATTAAATTTCATCCACTAATATAAAATAAATTAAATATTCTGAATATCCTCCGTTTTGGATGTGAGACACAAAATATAAATTTATTGAGAAACTAATAGTATATTTATTTATATTTTTTATTTTTATAATAAAATAAATAATATATATAGGTATATGTATATGTATTGTGTTGAGTTAAAAGCGATCACAAAAAATACAGGTAAGTCCCAAAATTTTGAAATGGTATGAGTAATTTAATAATATAAAATCGCGCTTGCGGACTTGTGACCGAGAAATATTACACAGCTGATATAAGCACGCTGCGAATTCGAAAGGGGTAAGGGTAAACCGATTTTCGGTCAGAACTTAAAAAGCGTTGGTATTGGTAAAAATGTTGGGCGGGAAAAATTGGGAGAGTGACACTTTAAGATGGGCGAGCAACCTCCCAATCAAAATTTTGGGGGAAAATTCAGGGAGAGAGAGAGAGAGAGAGAGACAGAGATGATTAAGGTGGAATCGACGTTTGAAGATGTGGTGGAAGACGAAGAATTCTTCTCGCAGCTTGCAGCTGCAGAGGCCCAAGCAATTTCTCAGACTCACAAGCGAAGAAAGATCTCTACAAATCCAAACTCTTCTTTTTCTGTAGAAAAGGTAGGAGAAGGTTCATACACTGCTGCTCTCAAAGGAAGCAACAGTCTTCTCTTCTCTCAAATCGCCGCCATCAACACCACCACCACCACCAAATCATTCAACAAAGCCTTCACTTCCCAATCACAACCCGTGGACCTCTCTGGAGGAGGAGATTCATGCTTCAAATGCGGTAAATCTGGACATTGGGCTCGAGATTGCGACTCCCGCATTTCAGATCCTTCCACTGTTGATGTTGAATCGAAGCCATGTCGTTGTGGAAACGGACTTTGCTTGATTCTTACCTCCAATACCCCTAAGAATCCTGGTCGCAAGTTCTTCAAGTGCCCCCTTCGAGAGGTATTCATTCTAGGGTTTTGATTTCTTGGCAGGCCTCAATTTGTCGCCTTTCTTTTTAGGAAACTGACTCCTTTGTTAGTAAATTTGTTGCAGGAAAATGGTGGCTGTGGCTTCTTTGAATGGTGTGACAATAATTTTGGAACTATTGGTAGTGGTGTGACTGAGAGTGACAGGACCATGAATTATGCACTGAATTCTTCTTCATACCCAGATCTTCCTTGCCAATGTGGTGTTGGTTCTTGCCTCATTTTGAATGCAAAGACTGGCAAAAATTACGGCCAGCAGTTTTACCTTTGTCCTGCAAACCAGGTATGGAGTTATCCTACTTAATGCCCCAATACTTAAAGCACTTCTACATGATACATCTGTGCCCTCATTTTGATTTCCTTTTTAAGGACTATTAATAAGAAAAATGACAGGAAAATACTTGTTGATTGGAGGAAAACGAAAAGATGGATGGACAATGGATAAAAACTGAGAACAGAAAGACAATGCTAGTGTGCTAGAAAGCAAACACATTAACTATTTATTCTCTTTCTAAGCGTTCGGAGTAGAACTTCGGCTTAATACCAAGTCCTACGGCTAGGTGTTCCATTACTAATATGCTATCCATTGTTGGTACAGTCATGTTAAATAAGGACAGCTGTTTTTCTTCTTGCTTTAGGTAGTGTTTGGGAAGTGGAGGTTGAGCAGAGGTTAGGTGAGGTCCTCAATGCAAAGTTTATTGATGACAATTTTAGTTATTTTTGCTGAGTCTTTGACTTCTATTCACAATACCCTATATATTTCTTATCAACTAGGTTAAGTGGAATAATGTAAAATAGAGGTTAGAAGAGTAGAGAGAAAATAAGAGGCTTCGCTAGTGGCTCCTCAATAAATTATATGGTGCATAAATATTTTGTTTTCTATAGAGTTGAACTTTAAAAAATGTAAAGAATTGTGTTAACATAGAGATGTGAGAAGAAGTATAGTAGGCGTTGCTCATTATTAGTTGTCTATGTGGGAAATATTTTCTTTTTGTTTTGGCATTTAACTTGGCGAATTAAAATATTTATGTATAGGAAAAAGATCAATATGATATCAATGGCTATTCCTCACATGACATATGGTACAGAACCTCCATGACCCTTTAATCCTAAAGACAAAGAAAAACAATGGTGAGCCCAGTTCCCCTTCCTTGATTTGAGAATGACAGGTCTAATGACTAACTAATGAAACTCTTGAGTGAAGCACAAGGCCTAGCACAACATGGGACAAGGCAGTGGGAGAAAACATTGATAATTAACTATACATTGACATATATAGCCCTCCATGGATCATAGCCGATGGAGTGTAACTGGGATATAAGGTTTCGTTGATTATTTGTATGCCATTTTGTATTCGTGCATTTGGTTGACACACCCTTGCAAAGGTTGCAGCTTATTTTCACTGAAGATAAGCTGCATGGGGACAGATTTATAAATGCATGTATGTCATATGTACACATACACATACGCACCGAACAAGGTTGAAAATGAATAAAATCAATATTTTCCTCAGCATTGCCATTGCAATAGGTCTAGAAGTTCCTATTTCTTAATATTTCTTTACAACCCTGTTTGAATATTTGTAGACTCTTTTGGGACTAAAGCTTCTCTTCTCTCTCTCTCTCTCTGTGTACTATTTACTCCTTCACAAGTGTGTAAATTGACACATGCATATGCGTCTTTAATTTACATCAGTTGATCACAAATATGTTTGTAGGCCTGCAACTTGTAGTCGTCTAAAAATAACGAAGCCTGTGCACCTCAAAACTTACGTCCATCATTATGTCTTTGTAAGCCTAATTTCAATTATTAGCAGAAAGAGTCTTATTCCTTACGATTGAGTTCTTAGTTGATCTGGAATTTGAGAAGCGGATGTAGTAAAAAGTTTGTTGTTGTGGTGAGCACCTTTCTATTTAATATATGTTGTCAACGTTTGTCCAGTTGAATTACCAATTGCACAAGTCGACCTGAACTTCCATAAGTCGACCTAGACACTACACAAGTTGACTTGTCCCACACATTTCATAAACATAAGTTGACCCAACAAGAAAATAAGTTGACTTGACTAGTCTAAATTTCAGAAAAATCAAAATTATTGGTGCTAATACACACTTTCATCACTTTCTTACAACCCCTCAATTTCTAAAGAGGACATAAAACTTCAATGTAAATTCATAAAGCTTCTTTCAATACTTCAAAACTAATACAAGATCGAATCTTTTCGGAATTACATGAAGGATCTAATTGAAAATTCAAACACTGAATTTTTGGTGTTGCACTTGTCTTTATATTCCCATTCACAACCTTGATCCAAAATGTATACATGGAGTTATCGCTGTGACTTTTTTTGCCCGCTTCCATTAATGCAAGAGTTATAATGAAATCACAAGTACTCATATATCTAGGTTCTCTTTCACTTTTTGAATGAATTTTTCTGTGCCAAGATTTCACGGGGAAAATTTGATTCGTGTGTTCTCATTAATTTTGTTTACATCTTCTTTTCAATGTTCATGCAATTGTTCATCTTATTTTGTCTTAGTCCCAAGTATTTGATAGCTTCCTCATCCACGTTGATGTTTAGCACTCTCTTGTTCTGCACCTGGAGTCAAATTCAACCGAAACAAATTCATACTCCTGCCTCATCATTGCTACATATGTTTGTTAAACTTGAAATGAATAAATTTTGATTGCCATCATTGATACATATGTACAATAGATATGTGCCAGTAGCATCCGAAAGAAATCTCTGGTGTTTCATGAAACAATTTGTATTTCATTATTAAGGTTCCTATGATGTGTTAATAAATTTGTGTAGGATGAAATAAACATGTGGAAAAGGAATGTACAAATTCGCAAAACAGGATTATCTTCCTGATTGTCTTTTATGAACCTGGTCACAACATATATTTTGAGACAAAATATGGATTCTATTTTGTTGATTGTTTGTAATACAATAATATAGAACTTAAGTGCTTGTGATTTGGATCAAAATAAAATTTTCCTTCTTGTTTATGTTGCATTGGGTTAGTCCCCTGGAGTGTATTCCATAGCATTCATTGGTGAGCGTCCTTTGTTATTTTCCTAATGCAAGCTGCACGTCCATTAGTTAGCTTGGAAGTTTAAATAATTTAAAAAATTTAGGCTATGTCTAATGGTTAGACATGTAAATAGTGATATTTTACTTTAGTGGATGGGATACTTCAACCAAACCACAATGGGAGTTAGATATTACATTTTGAGATGGTGGTAACAACATGGTTTTTGAGTAAACCAGAGTCTGCAGTTCTAACACCTAGCTAATTACACATAATATGTGAACTTTTTTTTTTCCAAATACCAATAAGCAAAATTTTCTTTAATTGCCAATTTACTGTTGAAGGTCTATGAATTTTCTTTAACTGCCAATTTGCACACTATCCATAGTCTAAAAGATCAACAAAACTAATCACCAATTATCATGATTAATCTGAAAACTGGTAATCACTCTCTAGCACTCTTGCTTCAACATACTTCTTTTCCCTGGTTGCTGTCTTATGCTTAACTCTTTCTAGAGGTAGAAAGACGAGCAAATATGCAAATACTATTGAGGTAGTATCTCCACTTTCACTAATGTTTTCTGTCTGATATTTGAACATTTGATTTCACATTAGTTATGCAGTTATCCCACTCTGATTAGTGGGATATTGGTTGATTGACAAATTGCAGAATCATATGAAGAAGATACATTTAGAGCAAAGAACACTATGTTTCTTGTTTGTTGACATCCTGCTGTAGAGTTGTTTTATTGGATATCTCACCACTATGTCATTGAGCAAATTGAATTTTTATGCTTTACCCTTGCTGTGCAGGAGAGTTCATGTGGATTTTTTAAATGGTGCAATGATACGGCAACTGCAACTCCTCTCCCAGTAAGCACTTCCCGGGTTTCAACCATCAACGATGCAGACAACAAAAATTATGGTCTGAGAAGTGGTTCATCTTGCTTTAAATGTGGCAATGAGGGACATTGGGCAAAGGACTGCTCCATGCAATCACTTGATTCTCACACCGGGAGGCCTGCTTCATCAAATACTTGTTATAAGTGTGGTCAGTCTGGTCACTGGGCAAGGGATTGCCACTCAAGTGAAGATCCAAAAGCAAGGCGCAGAAGGTGAAAGAGATTCCAAGTTCTGCTAGCTTGTGAAGATACACCAAGATGGTACGCTTAAAGCTAAGTTGGTGGACTGTTTATTAATCAAGTTTAACCAAAAAGAGTTGGAATTATTTTTGAATGTTGGATTTCTATGGTGACTTTTTGTTGCTTGGGTTCATGTTTTGTATAATTTTTTTGTTCTTTAATGTTCCCGTCCAGCTCTAGCAACCTCAAGTTCATGTTAGCAAATACTACCCTGCAAGTTCCATAGTTAATGTACTCCTACATGGAAAATGGGAGATGACATAGGAAAAAATCAATTATTTCAATCATTTTGGAATTTTGAGTTGAAGGTTGCTGCACTTCATTGTTTGGCAACAACCGGGCCTTTGGTCGTCTCCAAGATGAGGGTTTATGAACTGTGTTCATTGCCCCTACTTGGCGGCTCAAGCATGCCAATAGATGACTGAAGGTATTTAAATATTTACCTTAACACCTGATGCATTGGAGGCCCCCCAAAGCCAATTCATGCCCATCGGCACCAAGCATGCGACAGACATGCAGGTCAGGACTTTCCAACCCCATCTAATTTGTGACGTCCTTGTCATTCAGAAGTACACTAACCCGCTACATCACCTTGACTTCATTTGCTTGTTCCATTCCAAAGGCTTTGCTCTGTGTGGTCTTTGAAGGCTTGCGTTATGGCACCCATCCCATTCAAAGGGCTTGGCTTGACATATTGAGGCGGGTTAAATTGTTTCCACGGAGACCGATCTATTTTACTATTTATTTCAAACAACCTTAAGTTGTTTGAAAAGTTAAAATTTGGGAATTGCATGAAAACCCTACTAAATAAAGAAAACTAACGAATGTAAGATTAAAAGAAAATTTTAATGAAGATTCTAACCTAATACCATGATTTGACAAAGAAAGAGTAAGACTAAAAACCAGAACTTATAGAATATTAAAAAAAAGAAAAAAGCAAAGGAATTATATTGACATCGGAGAAAAGTACAAAAATACCACTTGAACTTGGGGTGAAATACAAAGCTGTTGCGCGGCAACGGAAACGAAAATGGAAAACAGAAAACGGAAACGGGTATGGAAATAATACGGGGAAACGTCATTTTATAAAAATATAAGAAACGAAAACATGCAGAAAATACGTATATATTAAAAATATAAAAATTTTATATAAATATTAATTATTTTATAAAAATAATAAAATAATATCTTTTATAATAAAAATAAAAAAATATTAAATATACAATCATTAATTAATTATAAGACAAATAAAATCAAAAATAAAAGTTAAAATTAAAACTCAATAAACATTAAATCTAAATTAATATTAAAAAATTATCTTTTTCAAAATTAAATCTAAAATTATAAAATTAAAATTTTAAATAACAAGTAAAATGAAAACTTGAAAACAACACGCGCGCACGCACATGTGTGTGTGTGAGAGAGACACAAATGTAAATGAAGAAATAAAATGCACATTTTTTTCAAATTCATCACAAATGCACATCCACTTTAAATTCATCACAAATGCATTTGTGGCATTCATGAGAACCGTGTGTGTGAAGATAAAATTGTAAAGCTTATTTTGGAAGCCTTCCAAAGTGACTCTCTCGGCTCTCAAGCCGAATAAGGAATGGAAGAAGAAATAGTGGTTCAAAGAAAAGAAACGACGATTATTCATAGCAATAGTCACTCTCTCAGATTCTAAAGAAGAAAGGAACTCTTGGCTTTCTCAGATTTGTTCAGAGCAAATGTAGAAGATGCAGATGGAAACATCTTCAAAGTACTCTCTCAGACTTCATCGTGCAGATGAAAACAGTGATACCTTCATACAAACTGTGGAAGACGAATAATAGGACACCCTGAATTTATAGAAGGTTCATTCCTCTAATTTTAATTAAATTCTAATTTCATATTTATCTTCAATTTCATCATACAATTGGAATTTTGGTAGGATACCAATTAGAATTTGGGTTGAAAACGTAGCAAATTTATCTAGCAATTTGCAGCTTGGGGGAGGAAACGTAGTAGTTTTAAACAGTATCGTACGGTTTCTCCCTCTATCTCTTTCTTTTCCTCTTCTTTCTCTCTCTCTCCCTCATTCAACTAGGTATTCTCTCTCTCTTTCTCTCCAACCTTCGTGTGCACTCTCTCTCTCTCTCTCCATCTTTATTTATCCCACGCGCAATGATAACTTGAGAAAAGTGCAGCCAAGCTAACCATCGTCGGCTATGGGGAAGAACAGAGAACCACCTCATGGTGGAGGTGGTGGTGGTGGTTGTTGTGAGCCAACACACCTTGCATGCAGTGTGGGCCAAATGCCTTGATTGCCACCACCATAGTAGTTTTTCCCACGATAGAGGTGGAAATTAAAGCCTTTTTTTTATACAAGAAGATATAACTAAATAAAATCAAATCAAGAAATGGAGGATGGAAGAGGGAAGACTTTACAACTTAAGCTGTCATGAGAGACGGAAATTAAGGCCCTTTGACATAACCGTCGAATGGTGAAACTTGCTTTGTGAGTGAAAATTTTTGGGAGGCAAACCTCAGCCATTCGATTGTATCAAGGGGCAACAACTGTAAGGCTCCCTATAGTTTTTGCTATTGTGGCAGTCACAATCGTGATCACCTCTGTCCCTTGATGAGAGAGAGGATCAGTCGCGAGTACTACTCGCAACTAAAGGCATCTTCTCACCCACTGGAGGCAGAGAGAGGCTACCCTAGTGGCAGTTCGCAATTGAATCATTATTTCGATTCTTTATACCACTCAATTTCATATCTTGGTCTCAATTTCTCATTCGACTGGTATTAATGGTAAGTTCAAAGTTTTGAAATTGATAATGAGAGATATAGAGATTGAGAGAGATACAATGAGAGAAGAAGAGATGTATAGAGAGAGTGTGAGAGACCAAGAGATTGAGAAATAGAGTGTGATAGAAGTTGAAGTGATAATGACTGCACTAATGCCTAAAAACCCTATTTTGCTTAATGAAACCAAGAATTTTGCAATTACAAACTATCTTTCCAGCTCTATACTTATCTCCACCGTTGATAAGAAGTTTGAAGCTTTGAATCATGGCGAGCAAACATCAATCTTGTAACATTTCCTCTCAAAAACACATTTTGAGCCCCATTGAGTATGACTATCAATATGCCTAGCCAAAAGCATATCCCATCCCTTATAGAAGGAGGGACAAAAAATTTAGTATTCGACCTGTCCCACACCTCCATATTAAGGAAAAAAACTGTTTTTTGTTAATGAGAAAGAGGAGAGAGAGTAGGGGAAGGAAGAGAGAAAAGTAGTACATGGATGTCTTTAACAACCTCAATGAGGTGATGATATTCGAAGATGATAATGGTCTAAGGTGGAAAGGATGGTAATTGGTGGAGAAAGGACGGTGATTGGCGGAGAAATCAAAGACCATCGAAAACGAATACTATTGGGGCAATTTTTGGAGCATTGAAGATGAATTCGAAGTCAAATAGTGAAGGTGACTAAAAAGAGAGATGATACCAAGATGTGAATGCAAAAACTTGTCAGGCCAATTAGATGGACCCATCCTAAGGACGAGATAAGCCTTCCCTGTAGGACTGACCCCTTATTAACGACTTTACCATTTGATGGTATAGAGCCCAACAACCCGTAATCATAAAATCCAGAAACTACCAAATCCATCGGACCATAATCACGAAACCCATAAACCACCAAGAAGCCTCTAGGTAAGCACCCAAAATGACTGAGCAGGTGCTCAGTCGAACACTCTTGACCACTACTTGGTCAAACACTCTCATTGAGCCTCCCCAACACAGCTTAGTCAAACTCTCTCGATTAAATCTCTCGGCTTCGCTAAACAAATCAAGATCATGATCACTCGAGATTTGAATCTCTCTTAATCTCAGAAATAATTTTGCCCAATAAGAAAAGAAATCTCTGTGACGACATGAACTTTTCCTAATTCTGTAAAATTATAAATCTCTTAAAGATTTTTGATTTTGATCCCTATAATCTCGGGAGATCTTTTATGATCTCTTTATAAGATAATTAGAATTTGTACACCCTTGAGCAAGAGACTTGCTATGCATACATATATTATATAAGCTAAGCAAAGGTGACCCACTAGATACGTTTTTCTGCACCACATGCACACATTACTCAGAAGCTATAGATGGCAAATCTAAGGCTCTTGTCAATCTATTCTCTCTCTTTTATTTCTCTTTCTGATTTAAGTGTCAAACCTTGTTTTATCGAACCACTTTCGGTGGGCATTTTGCAGGTCTTTCCATCCATGAAGGCGGATGCATCAGCACCGGTTTCCTGTTCAAGTCAATAAAGTAGTTTATCCGTGAAGCAAATCCATCTCCAACTCCATTGTATCTTTTAGAGTAGAAAATCTCGAGTTCCCAACCTTCCTAATTTGAGGTATGCCGTTAATAAAGATCTCGGAACATCTTGTTTAAACCTAAACCCCAATTGAAAGAAGTAAGAGAACTAAAATTGATCTCTTTCTCTCTTTAGAAGATTCTTTCCACTCTTTAAGCCATCTCTCTCTTTCTCTCCTTGCACATGAAGACACACACCCTTCTCCCCGTTATCTTTTTCTTCTTTGTCCATTAGAGAGAGAATTTGCACAAATTGAAATCTTATTCTAAGCTATCCTTCTCTTGCTGTGAGAGAAAGAGAGAGAGCTTACTCCTGGGTGTAGCTCAACTAAGAATAGGTGGCCTTGAAAGATGAGATCCACCAATTTAAGAAGGGTTTAATCCGTGATGGAAAAGGGTGAGATAGAGAGAGTGTGTGGCAGTTATGGTGTTTTTGGACAATGGAAGGTAGCTTGACGATGGATGAAAGCCATGGTTGTTGAAGGAAGAGCTCGCATTGGTTGTCTAAGGAGGAGGAAGAAGAAGAACAAGAAGAACAAGAAGTGAGTTTTTCACTCTCTTAATTTTTAAATAAAAAATTATTGTAAAATTCAAAAGTATAATAAATTCAAAGAAAAATCGAATGCAATGTAGAGAGAATGATTTTATTTTCTCTATTGTTTGTGTATACAAATAACATTATAGGGGAGGTCTATGTATAGGTACTTGAAAGCAATATGAATAGTAGCCCTACTCAAAAGTTAAGGGTCACCCAAAAATTCAAAAACCAATAATTATCTTAACGCATGTTAAACATGTATGATTTTTATATGTATTAAATGTTTTATAGACATACATCCAAATTTTTTAAAATTTATAACATTCCATTGGATATCAATCACATAGAGAATAGGTTTTGTTAAAACCTTATTAGGAAAACACAATAGGAAAAAAATTTTAATGAAGAAAAAGACTATATTATTTGAAGTGTTTGATAATATATTTACTCTCTCTGTGAAGAATATTCATTGAGATCTTTAAGTCAATACATTTAATTTCTTTTACCAATCTTTTAAATGTAGTAGTTGACAGTGTTTTAGTAAATAAATCTGCTAAATTCTCAATTTATTGGATTTGTTGCACATCAATTTTGCCTTTTTTTTTTAAGATCATGTGTGAAGAAAAATTTTAATGAAATATGTTTAGTTCTATCTCTCTTGATATATCCTCTAATTAATTGAGCAATGCAAGCATCATTGTTTTCAAATAATACTATAGGAATATCTTCTTTGGAGGATAACCTACTATTTTTTCGGGTGTAATAAGTGATTTTTGTGTTGATCATATAAAAATCCAACCTCTGCATATCCAATCAGTACTAGTTTAGAATTATTAGAATAGAACGAGTCAAGATCAGTTGTTACTTGAAGACATTGAAGAATAAATTTGACTTCATTTCAGTGTCATCGTATAGAAGAAAAATTAAATCATGCTAGTACATTCACAGTGAATGATATGGTAGGTCTTATACAATTAGCAAGATATATAAGTTCTCCAATTGCATTGAGATATGATATTTCAAGACCAAAAAGTTCTTCATTTTTCTCCTGTTGTCTGCAAGGATCTTTGGTAATGTCAAGTGATTGGACAACCATTTGGATACTTAATGGATGTGTTTTATCTATATAGAAATGTTTTAGAACTTTAACAAGTATTAATAGTTGTTTCTCTCATCTTCATGTGGGAGAAACAATTCTTACTTCTAAGAATTATAAGTGTAGTTGTACTGTCTGCAAAATATAGATCCTCATCTTTAATATTTGATCCAACAATGGATATAATAATATCCATAAATTTTTCTTAAATAGAAAAATAAATAAATAAATCGTGAATTTTAGAAATATTAGTGCAATATTAATAATAATTGTAGGTTGATAAAATAATAAAAAGTCATTATAACAATTAATATTTTCCACCATTGATCTCTTCTTTTTACTAAGGACAACCTCTCTCTATGGTTGAGTCAAACACAAAAATTAGTCTATATTTTTCAACAAATTTATCACAATTTTAAAAGTTTAGCCTGAAACTTTATTCGACAAGCAGTTTGATCTCCATGTTTGTTGTGAAATTGTCACTAAGAGAATTTAGTGTAAAGACAATTTGTGTTTATATACAAGAGAGGATATTCCGAATTCATGTGAGAACTAAATTTACTATTAAACTTCATTCAATGAGAATAGTATGCAAGTGGTGAAGAAAACGATAAGGGAATTTAACAAGGTAAAGATTTCCCAAATCAAACTTGTTTCATATAGTTTATCGGGAGAGCTTATGGTGTTCCGAATGGGAAAGTGAGACAAAAATGCTACGATGGCCATTATGGTCTAGTAATGGCCCTAATGTAATGGTAACTTTACTACCCCTTCATTGTTACTGTGAGCCACTAGTGAAGTGACAACACCGCAAAATTCTTGTCTTATTTTTTTCTAGATTGTCCTTTTATTTCTATATTAGCCATCATGATGACTAATCATTGTCACCATTTGACCAATATTCTGACAGCCAAGATTTTATTCCCTTTCTAATTTTTCTTTTCTTCTATCAACTCCAAACTCCCCACTACAATAGTTCAATAAAGAAATATAAAGCTAATAAAATAGAGTAATTTTGCTACAACGACAATTATATAAAAAGGGATTAACCTAAAACTCTATTATAAAAAATAGGTTAATGCAATCTCATTGAGAAGCGGGAAAGAATTGTCAATCCAAGGATAAAAAGGAAAACTAAGAAGAAAAGGAAGAAATCCAAAAGCCTACAAATGAAAAGGCTAAGGTATTGGATTCAAAACAGAGAAGTACTTTATATTTAAGTGAATTTAAACCCCTCGTCCCTTTCCCTAGATGTCTTTTGAAAGCTATCAAACATATGTTAAGTTATGAGAAATTTTTCAAAGATATAATCACTAACAAGAGGAAGTTGGATGAGATTTCTATAGTTAAACTCACATAGAAGTGTTCTGCAATTTTACAAAATAAGCTACCGTCGAAACTCAAAAATTCAACAAATTTTTCTATCTCTTGCATCATAAGTTCTACTGATTTTTTTTAATA
Source organism: Dillenia suffruticosa (assembly GCA_033439265.1). Classification (NCBI taxonomy): domain Eukaryota; kingdom Viridiplantae; phylum Streptophyta; class Magnoliopsida; order Dilleniales; family Dilleniaceae; genus Dillenia; species Dillenia suffruticosa. Next base: position 13,014,264 of record JAVTVX010000019.1, read on the forward strand.
TTTTATGTGATTTGGATGCTTGTGTCAATCTCATGCCATATTTTGTATGCTTGAAATTATGGTCAATGGAATGTCGACCTATTGATATTTCTTTACAATTAGTTGATAAAAGTATAAAGTAAATAAAAAACATTATTGAAAATATATTGTTTAGAGTTGATAAATTTATTTCTCTTGTTAATTTTGTCATCTTGGATATACATAATGATAAGGGTATTTCTTTGATTCTATGTCGACCTTTTCTTGGCACTGTACGAGTTTTGATAGATGTTTATATGTGAAGTTAATTTTGCGAGTTAATAATAAAAAAAATTGAGTTTAATATTTTTCATTCCATGAAAATTTTTTATAAACAAGATGTTTTTAGAAAGAATTGTATTGATAGAATTGCTAAACATGATCATGAATTTAACGTTTTTTAGTCGGTGATTCTCTTGAACATTGTATTGTTAATTCATTATATATGAATCATGACTTCCTAGATAACGAATATATTGATGTACGTATTATTTTGGGTGTGAATTTAAGTGAATTTCAACTAAAAATGCGGTTTCATGTAGGTGAAGAAAGGAAATTGTAGTTGAGTGAGTACGGGACATATGAAAATGTGCAAATTTGTAAGAAAAAGATAAAGACATGACATGATACAATGAATGGATATAGTATCATAATCTATGAGAATGAAAGAAGTTGTTAAAGAGAAAATTGCAAGTTTATCCATTTTATTAGGAGAGCTTGCTGTTCTCTTTTATTTATTTTATTATTTTTTTTTTTACACATTGCGGATAATGTTTGGTCTAAATGTGGGGAGTGCATTCTATTTTTTTTATTTTTGAATTTTTAAAAGAAAAAAAAAAACTTAAAAATTTTAAAAGAAAAATAAAGAAAATTGTTTTTGAGTTTTTGTTGAATTTTTTCCATGTCTATTAAATTTTCTCGAGTTTTCTAGTTCATGTGTGTTATTTGATTGAGTTGAATTGTATGAAAAATGATTGGTAGTTATAGTTATTTTGTACATAATTAATTATTCATCTTTTTTATAGTTAATTTGAAAGATAAACATGTAAGATTTGATATCATTGAGAAATTGAATTTTAAAAAACAATTCTTAACACTCATTTTTCTTATTGAGTGTATATTACACACGAATGAACATTCTATAACTTGTATGTTATGCACTTTGAGACCAATTCTTGATTTTCATGCACTAAATGATTAAAACACCTAAATTTACACATTTTTTGACTTTTATAAAATATCATTCATAATATTTTAAATCCTCCAATTAAGTCATTTGAGTCTAAGCCTTTTTTTTTCTTGAATTACCAACATCATTTACTCCATACCTATTTTTTTTTAACTTCAAATTTTGAATCCAAATTCACTAATATACTTATAGTTGATAGCATGACATCATATTTTTAGACATAATGTTCTTTTCATATATATTGGAATTTTATATCTGTTTTTAGATATTATCATGTTAAGTTATAAGAAAAAAAGTGAAAAAAAAAATTTGAAAAAAAATGAAAAAAAAAAGTACTGGTTGAAAAAAAATGAAAAAAAAGGAGAGATAAAATAAAAAGGAAAAAGGAAAAAAATGAAAAAAGTATTTTTCATTTTTAAGTTTGTTCATTTTTTAGTTGGATTTCCATTACATATTTTTTGATTTAGAGAAATGTTACATTATTACATATTCGGAGTTGCAGTGCTGTACGTATTTTGGGATCGAAAGTGGTAGAAGTTAGCATTTTCTTTATTTTGATGTAAAAACTATGATATTTTGATATTTGAGTATTTTTAATGAATTTTTAACTCAATATTTGTGTCTATTATCATATCCTTAATTTTAGCCTCATTATAACCAAATAAAGAATTTTTGATTGGTGTATGGATTTTATATATGAGTGATCGAGATTTGATATATTAGCAAACTTATGATAATACTAGTTATTGTGTTGATTTGAGTGTTACATATACACCTTCTATAAAATTGAGTGCACTGAGTAGTTCATCTTCATTCTATTGAGTGAATCCAAATATGAGGGTGTTTGAATTTTACTTTCTTTTTTATTTCAATGAGATTATATGAGATGTAATAATTGTTCTAATACTGAATACTGCAAAATGTTGGTTGTCTTAATTGCAATTACAGTTTCAACTTGTCATACACATGGTTAGGGTCTTATAAAAATTGAATTAGTTTTGGAAGAAATTATTCTTACTGAAAACAAACAAATATTCAAGTGTATGGACATTTGATAGTAATAAGTTTATATAGTTAAATTATATTATTTTAATATTTATTTATATCTTTTATGATTGTTATAAACTTTATTTTATAATATTACACTAATTAAATTCGTAAGTTTTAATTTAGAAAATATTAGACTTATTTAAGGAAATTCATACCGGACAAACAGCAGTCAGTGTTTTGGACATATCTTTTTACTTCGATATCCGATTAAGCTGATTCTTGTTGGATTGGAAATTAGAATTCAAGACCTACAAATCTTATGACGAGTTCAAAAGCTTATTCAAATAAGAAGATATCTAAAAATTAGAAAAAAATTGTCGTAGTGCTAAAATTCTAGAAAGTCAAATCCTTGTTGAAGAGAAAACCTAATTGAGACTATCTAATGAGAGATTTTTGAGATAAATTTGCTGATAATTCCATAAATTTTCAAAATCAAGGATAATGATGAAATTTCCAAATTTTGGAAAAGTAAGAAAATAATATCTATCCTCACAAAAGCAAGTTTTCAAGTCAAAGAGAAAAATCAAGTTTCCAAGAACTCATAACTCCTTTTTGATTTAAGATTTTAGTTCTATAGATATGAGACACCCTAAGCACGAAAATACACACTTCTCCACATATACGACTTTCTCCATACAAAATTTTGGGTTTTATTTTATTTTCTGTATTTTCTTCAACAGAACTTAATACAATTCGATTAAATCAAAATTGTATGATCATTGGGGTTTTGATTAGTCGAATTAGGGTTTCATTGCATGGCCATTGGGTGTATCTAATTTTAGAAAAAACTGTCATCATCAATAGTAATTCTTTAGTCTATAAACTTAAGGGAATTGAAAAATGAAGTTGATTTTCTAGGGATTTTTTTATCCATTGATTTGAATTTTTTCATATTTTCATTATTATTATTATTACATTCATGTTTCGATTTGTCTAACTTAGATAGAGTAGTTCATAGCTAGTAATATAAAATATTCTCATAGGAACGATATTTGATCGCATCATTATATACAACATTCAATTATAATATAATTGTCATAATTCGTGATATTAAAATCGCGTAATAGACATTAAAAAGGTAAAAGTAGCATTTTATCGGCCTCTAATGAAGAAGATTACAAATTGGTACAAAAGTGTGATGTCTACCAAAGGAACAAACATGAGAACACTCCTTATCAAGGGTTGTTGTAGCCACTACCAATCCCAACTCAAGCATGGTCACAAGTAAATATAGATTTCATTGAAAGGTTACTTGATTCTCAGTATTATAGTACCATTTTGTATTCATTGATAGACTTACTAAGTTTAGCCACTTTATGCCTTTGCAACACTCTTTCTCTACTACTAAAGTAGCTCAAATAGATGCAAGGTTGTTACTAGTTTGTTTTGACAAGAAATATTTAGACTACGGCAACCAAATTAAAACTTAGTAGTGCATACCACCTACAAACTAATGGACAAAGCGAGAGATTAAACCAATACCCGAAGTGTTATGTAAGTGTATGACATCAAACGAGCCTGCATTTTGGTTTAAATGGCTTATACTGGGTGAATGGTGGTACAACACCAACTACTATTGTCACGCTCCGAACCGGAATCGTGAACAGCCGCCCGTTGTCCCTGGATGCCGGCTGTATTTTTACAGAAAATCGGGCAGAAACTCCCCATAAATCGGAGGTTTCCCATATACAATTTTACCTGTATATCACATTCATCCTGTAAAATAAACAAATGGTCATCCCGGCCTCTCTCCAAAATCAACAAATACCACAGCCAACATCCAGAACAACGCAAGACTATAAAGTTTCTAGCAGTTCTAGCAACAGACCTCTACTGTCATACCCAACTAGAGCATGAGCAGCCGCCACACCGAACGGACCTAAATTCTACGCATATATAAAATGAATTCCCAAGTTATTTTTAAATATTCACAAATGCCTCAATGCAATGACATAAATCAATACGAGAGTTTCACGAATAAATGTCCATAATTTATACAGTCATCCCAAAAAAAATTATATAAATACATTGATCAAATTAAAATCTCCAATACATAACGATACCACCAATCATCGTAGCGGAAGAGATGAAAATATCCATACCCAAGCCTAGTGATATCACGTTCGCGACACAATTTATACAAACCCAACAATACCTCCTCGGTTCAACACTAATCGTATGGGAAAGAAAGCGAGGGGTGAGTATCTATGGGAGGATACTCAGTAAGTGAGGGGATTGACATCATACTATCAATATCGAGGGTGAACTTAGAGTGTCAAAACATGAAACACAATATCAAGTGTGGGAAACATAACGTGCTGTTTCAACAAATCAAATATTATCAGACACATATTTGAAAATAACATATGCATCCAATGTGGAAATCAATTTATAAAGAGCCAGCCAATCAAACAACCCCAGTAATGGTCTACCTCGACCAAGGACGGCACATTGGGGGTTTTTCCAAATGCAAGTATTAAATAATGGCTCTCTATCCCAATGTTGGCCACAGACTACTTCAACTAGTCTGCAAATAATAATAATGTACATATAACTAGTCGGCCATATATGGTGCCCCCGCCTGGTGCTAGACGGAGCCGTACTCAACGTCCTCTCCGATGAGGGTTAACCTGGGACACCCATACACATGACGATCTGGCGGATACCTCCGGCCGAAACGTATCCAGACACAATGGGTGCCTCTACCATATGTCTTTCGTAGCTACGGATCACAATATCATATCGGCTGGGCACGTAGCCCCATGCATCCCATCACCATATCGGCCGGGCATATAGCCCCATGCATCATATCATAACGTCGGCCGGGCATACAGCTCAAATATATAAGTAAATCCATTTAAAACCATGTGTCAATGCAGTGGATGCATTAAAAACATGTCAATATGTAGAAAATGTGGCACAATATTCAGTTATCAAACTCATGGATGCATATCAATAAAGTAAGAAATTAAGACACTCCAAAGGTCACAAATCATTTCATAAAATATTCAAAAATTCTAACAATCATACATTTTGCAGAAACATGTCATTTAAAAAGTATTTTTTTTAAGCATGATTTTCAATCAATAGCGAATGTCAAAATCCCACTCACAGTTCTAGGGAGGGTGGTCACTCCCTATTTTCAAAACAAATCCACTATGATTTCTCGAGTCTCCAAAAAGATCAACCTAATCAGATCATCAAATTTGAATATCAATTTCTCAAGTATCTTTAGAGTTTATCTGAAAGACATGAAATGTACAATATCCTCCACTTTACGGCTCATTTCATTCCAACCCTACAACGCAGATACTTTCATGCATATTTCAAAGTTTAACTCTAAAGGAAACTATTCGAATTAACTCGACATGATTTTATGATTCTATAATATGCTTCTTTCGTATCAGATCATCCAGTTTCTGTAACATTCTATACTTAACCTTCAAAGTCACATATAATCATTTTAGAAATTGTATTCTATTCGCATGCTACTTACACTCTAAATTTATACAGAACCTTTCATCTTAGATTCAATTCTAAATTCATTCAATGTATCAGTTAGAGCCGAAATCTCCTCACCTAGGGTTTTCTCGAAGCGTAGAGTCTCGTCCGAATGTCGCTTCGGTCACTCCAAGGTCTGTAGTGTTTCCTATCAAAACAAGATTTATTTGTTAGATCTAAACACTTAGATCAGAAGCAAAACCCTAAATCATTTACCTGCGTGGAGGTTCGTGGGCTGTCACGGGCTCACGGGCCGTCGCGGGCTCATGGGTTCGCGGGGTCAACGGGCCAGTGGGCTAGCGGGCCGGCAGGCCTGTGGGCTGGTGGGCCTGCGGGCTAGCGGGCCTGTAGCTGATGGGCCTGCATGCTGGCTAGCCTGTAGCTGATGGACCTACGGCTGGCGGGCCGATGGGCCTGCAGTTGATGGGCCTGCGGGCCGACAGTGGCTCGCGGGCCACAGTGGCTTGCGAGCTGGTGCTTGGGCGCTGGCTCGCGCTCGAGGCCTCGGTCCTGCTCGCGGCCTGGGCTCACGCTGCGGGCTCAGTCCTGCTCGCGGCCTGGCTCGCGCTACGAGCTAGATCCTGCTCGCGGTCTAGCTCGCGCTGCGGCTGGGGGATCGCGTTGCAGAAGGTGGTGCTCGATCGTAGCTCGCGACGGTGTGTGGCGAGGCGGAGAGAGGGCGATCGTGGGAGATCGCGAGAGGGAGAGAAAGAAACAGTGAGGTAAAGAGAGAAAGAGACCATGGGTGAGAGATAGAGAGAGAAGGGAGAGAAGTAAAGGGGGTGGCGGCGCTGGCGGTGGCGGTGGCGGTGGCGGTGGCGGTGGTGGAGGAAGGCACGGAGCAGCGGCAGAAGGAAGAGAGGCGCGGCGCCGCGGGAAGATGAAAGGTTGGGGGAGAGAGAGAGAGAGAGAAAAGGGGGTTAGGGTTTTAACCCTAATCCCCAAATTGGGGACGCAGCGTTTTGTCCCAAAACACAGCGTCTCCAATCCTTTTTTTTTTTTTTTGGTGTTACAACTATAGTAGCATTCAGATGTCTTCTTTTGAGGCCTTATATGGTATCAACCTAGACATATTTCTTTGGACCTGTATGCTGATAAGATTACTTTTGTTGCTGGAGAATTCATCAGAAGTAAACAAGACATGATTTCAGATCTTTCATGATCATTTGTCAAATGCCCAAAATAGAATGAAATTGTATGCAAACCAGAACGGGTTAGAAAGAGAGTTTCAGGTTGGAAACGTGGTTTATTTGAAGCTACAACTCTATAGGCAGTAATTAGTTGAACTATGAAGATAGTTTAAATTGTCCTCGAAATTCTATGGAGCTTTTCAGGTAATAGCAAAAATTGGGACGATGGCATACAAACTGCAACTACCTTGTGGCTCAAAGATTCACCTAATCTTTCATGTGTCTCTACTTAAGAAGAAACTAGGCTCTGGCCACTCCATAATGCCCACTCAACCCTTAATTGGTACATACAAACAAGCTCTAGTTGAACTAGAAATCATAATTAAAAGACATGTCATTTGGCGAAACAATAAATTAATGTCACAGTTGCTCATTAAATGGATCAATCTCAATTTAGAAGAATCAATTTGGGAGGATTCGGATTTCATTCATGCATAGTTTCCAATATTTCATCCTCGAGGACAAAGATGGTCTTTAACGGGGAAAATGTTGTAACGGCAGGCAACTCCTTGTTTTTTTTTTTTTTTTTTAATTTAAAGGCTAGCTCAAGTGGTTGATATCTGTTAAATTAGCTAGCTGATTAATCAACAACCGAAAGCTTTTAGATGTTGTTAGAACAGGCACAATTTGTTGAACAAATCTATAAATGTTGTAAAATCAAGAAGGAATGCATGGAAATTGTTGTTGAATTCTCTCCCTCTACCTCTGTTTTTGGCTTTGCTCCCCCTCTTTCTCTTTGACCCTGCTCTCTCTTCTTCTTTTCTGCTCAATTCTCATTCTAAACTCTTCTCTATGCCCTAATCCCTCGAATCCACCCATTTCTCGTAACTAAAACCCTTGCCATCTCAATCATCATCTCCCTTGTTTTCTTTACACTGTTTTCTTGTTAATTTTGAATATAATGGCTCCTAAGCTTCAATTCACTACTTCTGGGCTTGGGTTGTTACAGCTTTTAACTTTAAGTTGAGCTTGAAAACTGAACATGGACTACAAATGTTATACGAAACCCATACAATACAATCCTTCTGTGACAGCCGTTTGCACTTGGTACAAACTGGGAGGGGCCCTTGGGTCCATATCCCGTCTAGTTTAGCTTGGGTGTCATTAGCTAAATAGCCTATCCAACTGGAGATCCTTGGTAAGAAAGTTATAAATTCCATTACTAAGTGGCCAAGTCTAAATTAGTAATAGCAAAATAAAATGTTTCATATTCAATTGAGAATTAAGCTTAAAACAAGCAAGCAAATCAGATGAACACAAATGGAAAGTAAGAAAACTGAGAAAGATTCATAGAGGAAACTGAGGAAATGGGATTGGTACAACAGCTGAATCAGGAAGGAATCCATGTCTCAATGTGCACGAAAGAGAAGGTGATAGTTAAAATCAAAAAAAAAAAAAAAAAAAAAAAAAAAACGAGAAGGTGGTAGAAACGATCACCACAGAAGAGTTAGGAGCACAGGCGGGCTGGGAAATCTTTAACCTGAGCAAGAACCTAGCGTTGAACCAATACAGAAACTAGCAGGGAAAACGAAAAATGATAAGGTGTGGTGGGGCAACTGGCCAGGGGATTCTGATGCGTAAATGGAGGAGAAGAACTTGTTTCCGCCTCCTCAAAAGCGGATTTGGCTTTGGGACAAGTATGTATATAAGTTTATAAATATATAAATTCTATGAATATATAAAAAAAAAATGAAAGAATAGTAAATATAAATCAACATAATTATCTAAAGTGTAAAATATTAAAACTTATTTAAAAATAATATATCTATTTTTATTGGTATTGAAGAATTTATTGAATTGTCCCCTTTGAGTTTTCATTTTCTGAAAACGCTGAATGATTGCTTCATTTTTAACAATAGACAATATATCCTCCTCAATGTGCGTCACCAAACAATCATTTAGCTATTTAGCCATTGATTCCTCGTTCTGTTATAGTCAGCTTTTTTACGATATTCATAGTAGAAAAAATTCTCGAGCTCCCTACAATGCATTTTGACGATGACATGCTTGTTGAGCTAATGGGAGAGTAGTTGGAGAGAATGGTGAGAATTGACTCAACATCAATTTTAGCAACAAGGGATAAGTATGCTAGTTTACCGATGAATAATCGATTTGATGAGATAAGATATTAAGTCTCTTAATCAAATATTGTGTTTAAAATTAAAAAATACAAAAAACTACATTGAGAGGACCATCCCCGAAATAAGACCACCACAGATACTCAAAGTAGATTAATTAAAAGATAATTCTGAATACTATTAGTAAAAATAAAATAAATAAATAAATATGTTAATGTTTTAAACCTAGGAGAGCCAAATGTTTGGGTCGTAGTAGAAGATATGGACAGCAAAGGAGGGAGTGTATCCAAGAATTAGAACATAGCTAAGAATAGGGCGAGAAAGAAAGCTGCAAGTTGGTACTCATTTAGCACAATGGAGAAAAGCTATCTCCAGACATGAAAACGTGGCCAACAATATTAGAGGAAACCAAAAACTCATCATCTTATCTAAGAAAAGAACAATGGAGTCATGAGCAATCCATTTTCAGGCGCATCAAGAATAAGATTTCTAGCAATACCCAAATTAAAAAGGCCTTTAAACTGGGCCCCAATCACCCTTTGGTTGGGACATCCAACAAATTTACCTACTCACGACCACATGCTAGTACTATTAGGTTGCCTTTGTAAAATTAAGGCATGATCAATTCTACCATAGTTTTAAATTCTTAATGCTCTATTTTGAGTTTGATTTTCACCGCTGGACTAGGTTATCCATTTCAAAATTTAAGGGTAACTATCGATTTATGCCCCTCCCCCTATTTGTGAAATTTTATAGATATGTCAAATCATTTTGAATATATTGCCCTGACGGTTTCAACAATGAGAGATTTCTCGAGGTCTCAGTAGCAAAGAACTCTGAAAATAGTATCAAAATTTCTCTGCCTCTGCCAGGGATAGGGAGGTTCTTAGGCAGGACTAACTCCATGGTCACCATACCAGCTCCGCGTCAAAGACATGCCCGTAGATATCACCAGACCATAACAAGAAAGAAGGGCAGGTTATCACCAAAAAAAAAAAAAAAAAAAAAAAAAAAAAAAAAAAAAACAAGAAAGGCAGGTGCTCAAAACAAACAAAATGCCAAACTTTTGGCATGATTAAGGTATTAGACATTGGCCCCTTTTACCAAGATTAAGGAAAAAATAAGAAATAAAAAATAAAATAAAATAAAATCTACCAAGATAACAATAGTGAACAGATTTTGCATGCAACACAAAAACTCCTATTCATCTAGTTCCATCCCAGTTGTTGATGTTTACATCCTGGAAATACAAATTGGTTTAACAGAAGTCAATGCAAACTACAAATAGATTGAACACCTCTAAACATTTTGTGGACGTAGAACCCCCCCCCCCCCAAAAAAAAAGAAAAAAGAGAAAAAAATATAGTAGACCAGCTATCATTATACTATGAACAAATTATGTGATACAATCGCATGAAAAATTATTCTTCTTGGTTCTCATGTTTCATATCAGACTGCTTTACTTCATCACTTTCCTGACTGCTGTACAGTAGTCAATAAATCCTGCAAATTCTTTGATTATTGACCTTTACAGGCTTCTTTCTGGGATTCTTTCATCAAGAAGTTCCAAGCCAACAAAGCAGCTCCTATTGCAGGCTCCACCTAGTGTTGATCCAGAAAGCAAAATTAACCAAGAAAAGTGAGGTCAAAGATAATACCTTATGCCAATACACATGAACATCCCTTGTTGGAATTAGTATTTAAAAAATATTGTTGGGGAAAAACCACTTGTAATGTAAACACTCTGATAACAGAATTAGTTGTAATGACTCATCAGTCAATGCAAAATAATTTCATTGTCTACAGATATTCAAACCAAATTGTTTGGCAATGCTAAAGATAACAAGAGAAAAGAAGAAACAAAAATATCAAGTGTTGAAATGTTGACCCGTTTCCTGCACTGGAAGTAACACAAAACATCTAGCTTATTTTTTTGTTTGGGTGAACACAGAGCCCAAGACTAGGATATCAAGCACATCATAGCCGAATAGTGCACCAATCTTATGATGTGTCACTTGCATTCCACAACTTGATTTCTCAAACATTAAATCAGTAGGTCAAATGTTCTAGTTCTCTCAAATTCCGGCTCTGGTATTCAAGTTGATGGAAATGAGAATCATATAGGGTGGAAAGGTTACTTGGCAGTCTGTGAGGTACATTAGATCGATCATGTTGTTGGACAGTCAAAGATTAAGAGTTTGTCTCTGCCCATGCTTTAATGGGCAAGATTTATCTGCTTTAAGTATCTTATCCTGAAATGTGTCTTTCATATACAAGACGTCCTGAGAATTGTCAACATGAACGTGCAATTCTTTGAGGGTATTTCCAACTCAAGATCCCACGTGGACATTAGAAAAAAATGTCCATAATCCAGTCAACAATGAAGAGAGCTCATTACATGATATAAACAAATTTGAAGGCTAGAATCGGATGCCAAAAACTTAAGGTTTTTAAAATTTCAACTGCTCGCACTTCATGCAATCAGAAGTTACCCTCATGAACTGTTCATTCAGCAAACTTCGGTATTTAAAGTTCAAGAGAAAATGTTTAGATCCAGGAATGATTTCTGTGCATGTTCCATTTCTATTTCAAGTGAATACCAATAAGCATGTATAATACCCAAAAAAAAAAATTCCGATATAGCTCATAGACTCAAGCATCTCAATCTGAGCGTGGAGTATGATTATATTTTGCATTAACTGCATGTCTAATATAGAAGTAAATAATGCAAGGTAAATTTTATAAAGACAACAATGCCATGCTTTGCCACAAAAAAGGGCGATACCGTGTCCTAGAAGGGGTCTAAGGATTTTCGGTTTGTTTCTTTTTGCTAACCAAAGGCATGTAACACCATTTAAATGTTTCATACAAATTATCCCCCTTCTAACCTCTTCCACCTCACCTCTTCCATAAATATGTATTATTGAAAAAGTATATGTTGCATGGTAAAACTTTGAGCCATTTACCCCACCATTTCATTGCTCATACCAAAAATGACATCAGAGTTATTTCAAAGACTGTTAGTTGAAGTTCCCTAAGAATAAATCTTATTGAATTTATTGAATCAATCAACCAATTATAACAGAAATCATGCAACTTTTAGAATGAGGACGATGAAGTCTATGAATTACTAATTTTGAATTTTCTTTCTCCACTTTCATCAACAAATATTACCAATTACTTCCACCTTCCTTTTTCCTACCAAATTTGTGATTATTCAAGTTGCTCCAATATAACGTCAAATGACCATAAATTTCTTGGCATAGTGGTTGTTGCACTTCTATGCACTTGTGAGAGCCTAGGCCAAGTTCAAATCTTGATACTGATGTTTCCAAACAAACATGAAGTCAAATGTGCTCACCTTGGGCCTTATTGCGACAGTACCAGGATAATCCTTACAGATACAGTTTATGACCTCTTTCCCGATGTCCCACCTTCTATTGGCTTCAAGCACACCACCAACCATGACAAGAGGAAAAGAACCCATTCCATCTGCAATTATTTTCCAGAAAAAGAAAAATTTTAAATTGAAAATACTAAATCCCAATTTGTCCAAGCAGTTAAGTATATTACTGCACTACAGAAAAAAATATCATTATAACATTTGGATACTGTACTGTGTGAAAAACAATATATCTATATCCTAATGTGGAGAAGGAAGCATAATGCGTTTTTTCCTTTTTTCTTTATGATAGGAACTGAAAACTTTAATGAGCTTTTTAAGCCTATTTCCTTAAGACAGGAGGCGGAGTATCATTATAACATTTAGATACCGAAATTTGAGTGAAAAATGATTCATCTATATCCTAATGTGGAAAAGGAAGCAAAATGAGTTTTTTCCTTTTTCTTTATGATCAGAACTGAAAAAGCTTTTGTAGCCTACTGCCTTAAGACAGGAGGTGGAGCTGCTACCACATGTAGATTTGAAAGTAACAAATTGATGCTCCATTTCAGCTGTAACCATGCAACTGATGGCATTAAGAAGCCCCACACTAATATGGTCCCATGTGGATGACTGGCCATTCTTATTTGGCCTAGGAAAGCACATTATTCCTTTATCTAATATATTCTTTGAATTCATCCTAGCATAAGGCTGTTGTTATTAATCAATTCCATGACAACGTACATACGTTTAAACTAGAAGGCAGTAAAGCCACATTAGTTTTGTCATACAACAACAACAACAACAAACTAAGCCTTAATCCCAACATTTGAAGTCGGCCATTTGAAAGACAAAGTTGAAAAATATAGAGAAAAGAAAAGTGAAATACAGAAATAAAAATAATAAAATAAATAACTAAATAAAAATAAAAATAAAAATACAATAAAAAAAGAAATATATATATAAATAGAAATGAAATAACAAAAAATAGAACGAAAACGAAACAGAAAAAAAAAAAAAGAAAAGAAAGCTAAATTAATAAATCAATAGATAAATATCCAAAATATATTGGTTTAATTTGTGCGGATTCTAAATCCTTAATTTCCATATCTTTGCGAATAACTTGTATTCAAGTTTTCAGCGGTCTACCTCTACGTTTTACTATATCGCCTATATTTAGTTTTCGATATTTCTAACCGGTGCATCTTTCACTCTTTTTTGTATATGTCCGAACCACCTCAAACAATACTCTTGCATTTTTTCTATAATTCAACTAATTCCTAATTTGTTACGAATCTCTTCATTTCTAATTCTATCTTTTCTAGTTTTTTCACACATCCACCTAAATATCCTCATTTCTACTACAACTATCTTTTGTTCTTATTGTTGTTTAATAGTCCAACACTCAGTACCATATAATAGTGTAGGTTTAACCGCGGTTCTATAGAACTTTCCCTTCAAATGTAATGGTATCGTGCGATCGCAAAAAACTCCGGATGCGCTTCTCCATTTCATCCAACTTGCTTGAATCCTATGATTCACATCTCCTTTTATATTGCCATCATTTTGAATGATAGAATCTAAATATCTAAATCGTTCATTTTTTAATATATTTTGCTCATCTAATCTAATCGTTTCTTCATCATTCCTATAATTGTTGTTAAACCTACATCTCATATATTCGGTTTTCGATCTACTCAATTTAAACCCTCTGGATTCCGGTATGATTCTTCATAACTCTAGTTTAGCACTAATATTCTCCCTAATTTCATCAACTAGCACTATATCATCTGCGAAAAGCATATACCATGACATTTCATCTTAGATATTTTTTTGTGATCTCGTCTATCACTATTGTAAAGAGGAAGGGACTTAATGTCAAACCTTGATAGAGTCCAATGTTAATGGAGAAACTATCACTCAAACCCCCACAAGTTTTTACGCCAGTTACAACTCCCTCGTACATATTTCTAATGAGATTAATGTATCTCAAGAATATTCCTTTCTTCATCAGTGCCCACCACAATAAATCTCTAAGAACCCTATCATATGCTTTTTCTAAATTAATGAATACCATATGTAGATCTCTCTTTTGTCCTCTATATGTCTCCATCAAATGTCTTAACAAGTATATTGCTTCCGTGATGGATTTTCCTAGCATAAATCTAAATTGATTTTGAGATATATTTATCTCCGCCCTCAGTCTATGTTCTATTACTCTCTCATAACTTCATAGTATGACTCATAAGCTTAATTTCTCTATAGTTTGAAAAATACTGTATATCTCCTTTATTCTTATATAACAGTACAATTACATTTTTTCTTCATATTTGAGGCATTCTCTTAATTTGTCAAATTTTATTAAAAATATCCATTAACACTTTTACACCAAATTCGCCCAAACATTTCCACACTTCTATAGGAATGCCATCAGGTCCTATAGCTTTATTATTCTTCATACTCTTTAAAGTCTCCTTCACTTCATAAGGCCAAATCTTACGTTTAAAATCTCTATTAATCTCTTTTGTAGATATCTCAATATTTCCTATATCCATTATACTCTTAATATTAAAAAGATCGTCAAAATAATCATACCAATGCTTTCTTATGTCATCATTCTTTACAAGTATATTATTGGTTTTACTTTTAATGCATCTAACACCATTTAGATCTTTACTCTTTCTTTCCCTTAACTTGGCAATTTTGTAAATCTCTCTCCATCTTTAGTTTCCGATCTCTTGTATAAGTCATTATACACATTGCTCTTTGACTCTTGGATAATCTTTTTCGCCTCTTTTTTTTTATTTTTGTATTTGTTATATGCATCACTACTACTATTACTTTTAAGATTCCTATAACACTCGTTTGGTACGGATAGTCATTTGAATTTCTTCGTTCCATCACCATAACTCTTTTCCTATTAGGACCTAACCCTTAGATACACCAAGAATCTCCTTACTTATACTCATAATATTAGTAGATATCTCTTTCCATATTATTTCCGAATCATCATTAATAGACCAATTTGCCGCTTGAATTAATTTATCTCTAAAAGTCATCACATTTTCACCTTTCAAATTCCACCATTTAATTCTTGGCTCTACAAAGGGACGGTGCTTCTTTCGTCTTTTAGACACGTATATCTAGAACTAGGGGTCAATGTTGAGTTGCCACACTCCCCCGGTATAACCTTACAATCCTTACAGGTCATTCTATCACCTCTTCTAGTGAGAAAGAAATCTATTTAGCTAGCATTAACCCATTTCTATATGTAACTAGTGCGCTTCTTTTTTCTTAAATGTAGTGTTTATAACTATCAGATCAAATACTGTGATAAACTCTAAAATGGTACCACATCCCTCATTCCTACTACCGAATTCAAAGTTTCCATGTACGATTTCGAATCCTTCATTTCTCTCCCCTACATGTCCATTTAAGTTTCCTCCGATAAATAACTTCTCTCCATTAGGTATGCTTTGTATAAATTCATTTAAATCCTTCCAAAATTGTTTTTTACTAATTGCATATATACCTATTTAGGGTGCATACATATTGACTATATTAACTACGTTTTCTCCATCTACAAGCTTAACAAGCATAATTCTATCTTCTTTCCTTCTTATCTCTATCATATCATTTAATAGATCTTTATGTACAATTATTTCTACCACATTCTTACTCCTATCCCTTCATGTATACCAAAGTTTATGGCCATAAGACTCTACTACTCTAGCTGTCTCGCCTACCCACTTAGTTTTTTGAAGACACATGATATAAATTTTTCATCTATTCATTGTTTTTCCAATCTCTCCTAACTTACCGATCAAAAATCCTATATTCCAAGTGGCTAAACGAATTCTATCTTCATGGACTAGCTTATGTGCCCGCACCCTAGGATCCCTTATTAACTTGTCGCTACATCCGGGATTTGATGTAACGCATCGCTGAGGGAAAAACGCCCCAAAAGTATTTTTATATTTGTCTCTCATTTTTTTATTTGACAGTAGATTTTACACTGGCTATCGACCTACCGCAACCCTACTCCTTTATCCAGGCTTGGGACCGGCCGTGGCAGAGTTCTTAAAAATAATGATATGTAAAAACGAATTAGTTGAAAAAATAAATATTAATAGTAAATGACTATATAAATAAGTATATATATACGTAATAATTACACATGTATCATAGAAAACTCAAATTTTCAAATGCTTAATTACACGTCACCTAATATTTTATTCCTTTTTGTCTTCAAAATATAATAGACGTATCACACCTTTGCCGCACAGGCCAAGTCTCTGAACAACAGCTTTTACACTCAAAGCCAGCTCTTGAACCGAATCTATCAAAATTTCGTTTGAAACTTTATCACCTGCTTCTGCACAGGACACTACAATTGGAACCAATGCAGCAATACGTGCCCAAGATGGATCAGCATAGGTCCACCTGTATGTCATAAGTGAAGCATTTGGAAAACAAACAAGACATCAGCAGTCTGAATTGCTTATCAGGGTCAAATATGACATGTAGAATGCAGGTGTGAAGGAACTATATCCTGAAATAAAAGCATCTTCTAACTAAGATTACATGCATATGATTCTACTGCTTGAAGTATATGCAGTGGGTGGAACTATAGTTGTCAACTTAATTCATTTGCCATGTGAGATGTTGGTTGTATAAAGAACAACTTTGCCTGTTACCATGGGTGCCAACAGGATCCTCTGCCAACCAACAAACTCTAAGAAAATTGACTTTATAGGAGGAGGTTTAAAAATGCTTAATAACAAGGACTTTTATTCCTTAGCCACAGGCACATGTAATCAGAAGTGTCAGAAACAATACCCAATGAGTTCATCTGGGGAAGACAGATCAAGTGCCTGCAGAATACTACTTGTAAGCATCGTATGTGGACCACGACCATCATGAGCCCTTATTATTGCAGTCAATGCTTGTGCAGCTATTCCATATCCACTGCAGATGAACAAAGTCACTACTTTGTACCAGAAAATATGTAGCACAAATTTGGCAATGGCAAAGGGCCTTTACTTTGTAGAAATAAGGTCAAGCTGTTACACTATACAAAAAAACAGCACCCAAATAAAGTAATTTTGAGTTTCCACGAATTGGATCACTATGCATCATCTGCTTACAGGGAGATAGAGTACCAGTCAAGTATGACAAAGTGAATAACTTTAAGTCTAACCAATATTAGAACATAAATGTTCCACATTAGGTTCTGATACTAGACCCAGCCTTTTTTGCTTCTACCTAAGATCTGGAATGCAGACATACAATAGAACATAGATTAAGCTAAATACTACTTACAAAGAACTAACTTAAGATGCAGTACCTTTACTTTTTTAACATAGAACAGAACATAGATTAAGCTAAGTGATAGTTACAAATAACTAACTTAAGATGATAACTAACTTAAGATGCAATACCTTTTCTCTAAACATCTTCCTCTATTAAGTACAAATAGCAAGAATATTTGAGTTAGCCTATGCATGAAAAGACCATCAAATGCTCAACAGATGACAGGTTGAATGATTAAAGAATAAGGTGTCCTCTAAACAAATAAGAGGATTGTCTTCCTCTAGTCTATAGTGCAATTTCAAATTGTACACCCAATTCTTTTTACAAGCGTCTACAGGTCTTCTTCATATGTGGCAAGGCAATATTTTCTCACATCTTATCCCCAATTAGGCCACCCCTGACTTTACTTCGATATGTTTACTTCAAATCCTATCTTAGTCACCTCACTCATCCACCCTTGCATTCTCATCCTAGCAACACTCGCTGTGTATCGGTAAACCTTTCATTGCCCAACCCAGTCATGTAGTGATACTGTAAAATTTTCCTTTTAACTTGGTCAAAAACTTATGATCACAGCGCACAGCACTACATCTCCACTTCATCCACCTGACTTTGAGTCAAACATGCAACATTTTTCTCAATACTCCACTCTTTCCAATGACAGATCCAATAATGAAAAATGTCCCTCCTAAGAAACTCTAGCTCCTTGTTCATTCCACTATTATCTCAATCAATACTAAATTTTCATGCTATACATCTGGTTTTGTATATACTAGTTGTAAAACCTTTTTGATTCTAAAGCAGTCTTCTATTTTCCTAGTTTCTAAATCATGCTTGTTCCCTCTAGTAGATCAGTACTTATACTGTCGGCAAATAGCACTCTCACTTTATCTAAATATCATCTTTGAATTATATATAACTAATGCAAACAAAAGAGGATTACAGAAATTGAAAATACACTTTATTTCATCATCTCTTATTCCAACACCAATTACTACTCTATGATAATATCTTCGATCAAAGTGGTATTGATATAGCTCATAAAAGGAGCTTGGCATTTCAATTGTGGCACGTTTAGGCACTCCAGCATATCCAGTTTTTGGATCAATAGGTGATGGTAACCCATACAACTTAGGCATACGTATAGCCACAAGCACAAGAATTAGCTAAGGGCACTTGTTCCCCATTGATGGTGTTTTTTCTCCCTATATTTTCTTTGGGAGAAAAATCACTTTATCGCCTCCACCCCCTGGCTTGCCTAAAATCATTTTGTTTGCACAGATTGGCTTTTAAACTTGTCAAATTGTCCATATCTCTTATCACTTTACCTCCTTCCCTCCACTTTAGGGATTTAAATGTGAAAAATTGAAAATTAAAAAAAAAAAAAAAAAAAAAAAAAAAAAAAGAGAATGGGTTTGCTCCATTACCACAACCGTCTTCTATTTTCTCTCCCATACCTTATAGCTGACAAATTGAGAGACTAATGCTTGAAGTTTGATATCGATTAGAACAAAATCAATATTTTCAATGCAAGAAGATCTAAATTTAAGAGCATAGTTTCACTATAAATTTGTAATCGTTATATTTTGAGATTTGGAAGTGGCAATCAAAGTGGATCCATCATTTGGGAAAGAAAATAGATGGTGGTAGTGATCGTGTGATGATGGTGGACCAAACCCAGTTCTAACAATTATTATTATTTTTTGTTGTTATCTTTTAAATAATTTTATTTTTTTTCTGTGATATTTTAATTCCCCACCCTTCAAAAATGAATGGATGAGTAAAACAATAACAAAAATAATCTCAAGAGGCATTTTAACACATTTTAAACAATGAGAGAAAAATAGTCATGGGGTAAAGTGATTTTTCCCTTTGTTTATCAAATGTCTAATCAAATAGAAAGATTCCGTTGTTAAGCTGCTCAGCATAAAACGAAATCAACCGTCCAAAATCTTTGTTTTTTTCATTAATCTCGATTCCATAATCCTCTGTCACATTTCCCGTACTTCCACCATATAAATCATTAGTTGGAACAATTTTAAATATCCCCTTATTTTATGTGTTGCCACCAAAATATTTTTTTATCCACTAATTCAACATCTTCTTAATCTGCTTATACTTTTGAATATGTTGGTCAACAAACTAGAGATTTCCAAATATCAAGCAAAATACCTTCTATATTCTATCCCGACTAGCTTTATTTGTTTTCATTTTTCTTAAAGCCTCTTTTGTCTCAAAGTATCTAATTCTTTTATATTCCTATTATTAGGAGTTGCACTAGTATTGTTAGATCCTTATATTATAAGTGTATCTATCCCTTTCCCCTTTTCTTGTACATATAGTATAAAAAAGTTTACATTCATTTTAGCTTCTTTTGCTGGTCAATTTATACAACAACAACAAACCGAACTTTAATCTCAATAATTTGGGATCGGCTATTTGAGAGATAAATTTCGCCGGTCAATTTATACTTTTCAAGATTATCTTTCTTCCAGGACAAATATAACTTCTTATAGCACCTTCATCTCACCTTAATAGCTGCTTGAATACCTACAGTCCACCATCAACTCTCTTTTCCAAAGTACCCCCTACCTTTGGGTTCCCGAAGTCCTCCCTTTTTCTACTCTTGCAGTATACTCTTCCATTGATTTCCACTCAGTATTACCGTCTGCATCAAAAGTCCCTTTTACTTCTTGCATCATTTGATCACAAATAAAAATAAATTAATTAATTAATTAATTAAAAAAAATTCATTCACTCTACATAAGTTCTATCACTTTACTCTAGGATAACAACTTTCACCAAGAGTTCATCTATCCCCTAGAACATAGATCCAGTACAATTATTTCAAAGTAGATTGTTAAATTTTATTACGTATTATAAACATTGCAAATAGGTTATCCATCTTCCTGGAAAAGTACAATTCTGTGACAAAATGTTATTAAGTGCTCATCCCTCTCCTTAGAGAAAATACTTCTTTTTATAGAAAAAGAACCATCAAATATGTGCATTAGAAGAGATACATAAAGCTCCCCCTAAGAAGCAAGAGAAAATAAAGAGTAAAGCAGAAACAAGGAAAGCATTACCATCCAATCCCTCTTTCACTTCTCTAATAGTGGTAAAAGTAATAACAAAATCTTAGACAGCATTACTATAGTGCAAATCAGATACAAAACTAGAAATTTTTGTTAGGGGCAAATTACAAAATAAAGGGGGCACAAAGGGCAGAACACAGCAGAGATTATGACTTTTAGTGATCAAACAACATTCTAAAGGATTTTATCAGCATTTTTATTATGTTTGGCAGGCATTTCTAGAGTTTTTAGCGGCGGCTGCCACAAATGGGTATTTTGAAATTTCAGGAAGGTCGTCCCCCACTCCTTAGCAGTAGTCAATGCTAAGAAGCATCCATAGGCCAATAACTAGCTTTCTCTTTGATCTGTATTATGCTGAGAATTGGACCCTTATTTCCCATTTGGTAGGTAATTGTCCTATATGAGCTATTAACAGTGTTTAGGAAGTGACATGAAAGGAGAAACAATACTATGCTCTGCTGAAACCAGACCACAAATTTCAAATTTTTCTGCACTCCATTTCAGCGGTTTAGACAGAGCAATTCCTAAAGCTTCATGAATGTTGTTCAACAAACTTTCAATGTCCCAGTACCTCAACATAAAATGATTTTAACTAATAGATTGATTCATGGCCAACATTGCAATTGTTGGACTGCATTGAGAGTATATTGCTGGATTTGAACCTCTCACTGGAGTGCAGTTCTAAATCATGCGTCAACCTACTTTTTTAGACCATTAGGCCCTGAGCTCAGGCCATTCTGAGGTTGAAAATATTAAAGTTCAACACTATTAACTAGATCACACATTGACTAACATAGAAAAATAAAATTCACTCAACTCGATTAACATTTTATCTCAACTAAGTCAGTCGTATATATGAACGCTCCATTTTCATTTAATTGACATTAACAATATCATATTTTATCACTTCTTCTAAAGAGGGCGGGCCTGGCACAATGGTGGAGTCTCTCCATTGTGTCCTGGAGTCCAGGGTTCGAATCAGCCTCCTTGCAAAAAAGCAAGGAGAAGGCTACCTAGGTATTCCCTTCCCCAGACCCCACAATGTGGGAGCTTCGGCACTGGGTACGCCCTTTTTTATCACTCTTCTAAAGAAGCAGTAGGTAGCATTGTCTGAACATTTGCAAACCGTCTTAATGTATTTTCTGTCATCCTATCTATGATTGGAGCTACTCTTACATTTAACCTAACATGCTCATTAAGCATTATGGGTATATTACATTTAACCTAACTTGTATTCTGTTTTTGTTCAATGCATTATTTATAATAAAATTGCATTTCATGTAACTTTGTTTCACTAACTTGAAAGCTTTTTAATTTTAATTCTATCAAATGTCTCCATTTCCTAATTTTTAATTCACATCCTGATTACTCTTATTAACTAATATACTGCTATATACAAATAACATACACAAGAAAGTCATCCATATTAGCATTGAGATCATCCCAATACTAATACAAACAAGTAAAAAATTAGCGATCATTGATAGGATACACCCACGATGATTTGAAATTCTTTTATTTTATTATCTTTTATTCTGAAACTAGTAACTGCTCCATGTTCTAGGATTTGCCATATTACTTTTGTGGGTCCTGTATTGTATACCTTGTCCAAACCCATCAAAACCATATGTAGATCTTTATTTTTTTTTCTCTGTAAGGTGCCATTAAATGACTGATTAAGTAAATGGTTTCCACAATTGACCTACTTGTAAAAAAATCAAATAGATTGTTTGTATTTTGTTTCCTGAACTTAGATTCTATCATGTACGCCAGAGTTTCACAAAATAGATTCTATTATTGTCCCCCAGAGTTTCATAACACGACTCGTTAGCTTAATATGTCTACAATTTGATTACAACTACAAAAAAATGAGTCTTAATCCCAAATTTTAGCATCGACTATTTGAAACCAATATAGAAGAGAAGAAAAAAATGAATAAAAAAAAGAAACAAAATAAATTATCCATAGAAACTTTATTAATGAGATGATAATGATAAAAGCACTTAAACTTAACGGATTTAGATTCTTTTATGCCATTCATTTCAATAGAAAGTCTTCTCATCAATTAAACTTTTGGCACTTATATCTTCGTTGATAACTTGTATCCATATTTTCAATCGTCTAACTCGATATTTTGTTAAATCTCCTACATTTAAAATCCCGTTCCTCCAAACAGGTGCATTTTTGGATTTTCGTTGTACATGTCCAAACCAATTTAAGCATTATTCTTACATCTTATCCATAATTAAAGTCACTCCCAACTTAATATGTATCTCTATTTTTCTAATTCTATCTTTTTTAATTTTACCATACATCCTTATGAATATTATCATTTCACTTACAGCTATTTTATGTTCATATTATTATTTAATGGTTCAACACTCAGATCCATACAAGAATGTTGGTCTTCCTCTGATTCTATAAACCTCCCCTTCAATTGCAATCATATCATTCAATCACAAATAACTCATGATGCACTACTCTATTTCATCCAACCCACTTCGATCCTATGATTCAAGTCCCCATCTATGTTAACATCATTTTAAATGAATAGCCTAAGGTATCTAAACCATTAATTCTTTGGTACATCTTATCCCCTTAACTTAATCGTCTCTTCATCATCTTAATGACCGCCACCAAATGTAAATCTTATATACTCAGTTTTTGACCGAATCAATCTAAATTCTCTGAATTCTAGTATGTCCTCCATAACTCCAATTTAGCACTAATACCCTATCTAGTTTTATCGATCAGCACTATATCAGCAAACAGCACCATCATGATACTTTTTCCCGGATACTCTTCATTATTTCATCTATCACTATTACAAAAAGGAGAAAACTTAATACTGAATCTTAGTAAAGCCCAATTTTAATTGGAAAGCAATTACTTAAGCCCCCGTGGATTCTTATATTGGGAGCAACTCCCCCATACACATTTAATGAGATTAATGTCTCAACTAGATCCCCCTCTTCATCAACACCCAACACAGTATGTCTCTAGAAACTCTATTGTATACTTTTTTTAGATCAATTAATACTATATGCAAGTCTCTCTTCCGTACTCTGTCTCCATCAAATGTCTAAACAAGTGAATGGTTTCGATAATGGATCATCTTGGCATGAACCTAAATTGGTTCTGGAATACTTATCTCCAATCTCAATCTATGCTCCTTCACTCTCCACAACTTCATAGTATCACTAATAAATTTAATTAGCTTTATTCTTATATACCAGTACAAATCTGCTCTCTCTGTCTCTCCAAATCTAGAATATTTTTTTGTTTGTCAAATTTTGTTAAAAAACCATCAACATTCCTATCCCTAGCTAACCACTCTCACGCATCAATAGGAACGCCAGCGGATCCTATGACTTTATTGTTCTTCATTTTCTTTAAAATCTCTCTTACTTAATGAGGACAAATCTTGCGTTTAAAATCTTTGTTGATCTCCTATACAAATATTGCGATATCACAAATATTTCTTATACCTTCAATGAAAAAAAATTATCAAAATAGTCCCTCCAATACTTTCTTATGTTCTCATCCCTTACAAGAACACTATTGATTTCACTCTTGATATCACTTGCACCATTTAGATCTTTTTCCTTCCTATCACTAAGTTTGGCAATTCTGTAACACTCTTTTACTCCATGGTTGGTTCCTAATTTCTTATCTAATTCGTTTACATACCATGCTCTTTAATTCGTGAATACTCTTCTTCACTTCTTCTTTTTGCAATTTTGTACTTCTCAAATGCATCACTATCTTTCTTACTTTTAAGCTTCCTATAATATTCTCTTTTGATTCATATAACCACTTGGATTTCCTCATTCAACCACCGTGTCTCCTTGCCTATTGGCATCATGATGGCCGAACGAGGAAACCTTACCTAATGCTTATTTAAATATGACCATAGATTCTATATATATTAATACTGAATTTTTTTTTCGACTTGTTTCTAATCTAAACTATCTTATTGGTCAATCACATTATCCCTTTCTCATACAAACAATTCCAAATCTTAATTAAGTTCTCCAATCACATGGACCTGATTGCTTTTATCTTTTTCAAAACATATTTTATTTCAAATTTCTGGATACTTCTTATATGCATTAGTAGCATTAGATTATTCTATAATTTCTGCATGACTCTTACTGAAGTTATCCAAACAACCCAACTCATTTTTACTCAAACATTTTGTGATTCTCATCTTTAATGCACTTGATTTATATCTTTCATTTTTCTCTCTTATCCTAGCTAGCCTATATATGTATCTTTTTAAATCTCTTATCCTACCTGGCTTATATATGTATTATTTAACAGTTTTTGCAAATTATTTTATCTAATTTTCTATTAAGAAAATAATCTAGCAAGATCTTAGCCCACTTTCAAAGATTATAATGTCAATTACTTTAAAGTGTCTATATCAAAACTAGTATCTAATCTTATTCTCTTTGACTAATTTCTTTACACATCCATCCCTGATGTAGGGATCCTTGCATATTTTGAACCATATGTGGACTGCAATACACTGCCTTTTCTTTGACCTACACCTCAAGGCTCATTTAGTGCATCACATTAGGATAATATTCTAACTTTCATGATAATTTTTATTTGGTTTTATATTCATAACTGTTTAATAAAATTTGATACTACCTTATTACCTAACAAAACCTTCTTCTTTAGTTCGCGTATACAAACTAATAAAACATAAGATACCAGATACACAAAAGCAGCATCATATTCTCTAATGAGAATATTGGAACATTCAAGAGATTATTATCGTATAATTTGAGAAGTTTTCTGTTAGATTTTCTTTCATTTTTAGGTTTCTTCACCTATATATACAGTAATAAAGCTCAATCAATTAAAACACCTAATGCACTGTGCACATCCTGCCACATGCATCCTAATTTTGATATTTTATGTTTTGCTGATGAAATATGCCATTTATCCCAACAGATATACAAGAACACCACAGGACCCTAATATTAAGGGTAAAACTACAAGAGGGGCAAAAAAAAAAGGGATCTTAATAGACCTGAATGACCATATCTAAAAGCCCAAATTGTTTAAGCCAAAGGTACACACATTTGCTGTTGCATCTAAGTCTTAAACATAATATCACAATAACCTTTCTTAATTTAGATTCATCCACAATCGGTAATACTACAAAAACTGCAACCATTAATTTTATTGTTGTAGCAGTTAATATTACTATTAACACTACCAGACATGAGATTCTCATTTTGTATAACGCTATATGCATTGTATCTGTTATGACTCATCCAGTTCAGAGAACAAAAAGCAGAAGTGTATCCTATGGGATATACCTTCCCCAGTCACCAAGGATAGGTCCCGCACCAGCAGCCCTAGCTTCTCGTCCATCTTCTGAAAACCCATAAGCTATTGTCCCTGTTCCAGCAATTAATACACAACCATGAAGCTTGCCCATTGTCCCACTGGCCAGAGCAGCCACAGCATCATTCTGGACATACAGTCTCACGTGGCTGGGAAATATGTCCCTAAAATAGCAACAAAGTTAATTGATAACATCCCCAAAATAATAGCATAAACAAAACAGAAGAATAAAAATATTCAAGGGCATGCCAAAACAAAATAAACTAAGGCTTGATCGGTGCCTAACGTGTTATCATTCCTAACTATTCTCCTGTCATGGTTCACTACTGCAAAGAACCTGATGAATCATTAAATGGCTCATAGATGAATTGAAGCCACGAAATAGTGAAGGCTTGCAAGTTTCAGGAGGTGGTTGATGAATCAACAGAAGCTAGCAACCCGATGAGGACAGAGTCTATCCTAGGGGTGGAACATGATACACAAGAGAACAATTTCCATTCTGAGGTGGGGTTACACTGGCCACGCATGCAAAT
This sequence comes from Dillenia suffruticosa, assembly GCA_033439265.1. NCBI lineage: Eukaryota > Viridiplantae > Streptophyta > Magnoliopsida > Dilleniales > Dilleniaceae > Dillenia > Dillenia suffruticosa. Next base: position 13,040,974 of record JAVTVX010000019.1, read on the forward strand.
GATTTCCTTCACATGCAAGAACAACAAAGAAAAAAAGCGAGAGAGAGAGAAGATTCTTAGGTTGCTACAGCCTCATTCCATCTCAATGACTCTGGGAAACTGCTTTGATAGATTTCCATGTTGAACCTTCCAAAAAGGGAATTGCAATGTTATAAAGGCAGGTGCCAATGCCATGGAGGTGGGAGTGGACAACAAGTCCTCAAGTTACTCAACATCCATCCGCAGCTAATCATTGTTTCATAATGGAGCTTGCATTCAAAAGTATGGTGAAGCATTGTTGCTGTCCAAAAGTAATATCTTTTTATCTTTTCTGATAGAAAAGAAAGTTATATTAGAAAAAGGAAAAAATATACAAAACTTCTAAGGATAAAAATTCCATAGAAGCAACAATACAAAAACAAAAACAAAGGGCTAAAACAAAACTGTCCTCCAATCTATATTCAACTCTTCTAAGCTATACTCCTAATAAATATCAGAGGTGTAAGCCCACGAACAAGAAAAAATAATCTAATCCCATAAAAGAGATGAGACAATCATCTAATTTTAGAATATCCTTGCATTCCATGTGCTCCAAATACACTAAGGGACAGCCAAAAGCACACACCTCCAAAGCAAATAAGCATCGTTTTTCCCTCAAAACCTCTAAAACTCATGCAAAACAAATCCGAAAGGCCGCTAGCACAAACCTAGCCATTATCACATATTGCAAATAAACAGTTTCACTTATCTCACACAATAGAACAATGTAAAATTTAATGATATCTACTTTCAAAGTTGTTGTAACACAATACACATACAAAGGGGAAGAGAGCTACCCAAGGTCCTTTCTTTGGAGAACATCAATAATATTAATCTTGTTAAACACCATGGACCAAGTAAAACCTCTTAACTCCGGCAGGAAGTTTGGCCTTCCAAAACAAGGATACTAAGGAAGACTAATAAGATGATGAAATAAAGATTGGCAAGTAAAAGCACAGGAGTATCAAGATTCCAAATTCTAGTGTTTAAAGTATTATGGGAAGGTCCATTTCCTTGCAAGGGAGAGATTACGGAAGAAAACTCTACAATTTCTCTATCATTAAGATTTCATTAAAAAAAATGAAAATTCTAAGAAATGAAATGGCCCCTCCCAAATATAAAAATCTTTGATAGGAATGGAATGAAATCTACACACGAGAGAAAGAAATGGATAAACGTGAATCCCCAATCCAGGAATCCTCCCAAAAGTGAACACGAGTAACTTCAAACTAGAATGCCAGAAGCTTCTATAGACATAAATTGCAGCTCCTCTGGCTTTTCTCCAAAAACAGGCCTGATGCAGAGACCAAACAAACTTAAACTAAGGCATTTTGTGAGTGCCAGTAAGCAGTTAGCTGGGTTGTTTGATGTGGCCTAGATTTAACCCAACTTTTGGAAGAGTTCCATAACCAATAAGAGTCCTATAAAATGGACTAGCCAGCTCACAAAGTCACAAGCAACTTACGAAAGGAAGTTGGCAATAAGTGAGATATTTTGCTGAGGCAACAAGTGGAAGTAACAAAAGACTACTGGAAATAACAAAGGAGTACCTTATACCATCACAAGAAAACGTTAGAGCACCTAGTGTTGATGAAGACAATTTGCAAATGGAAAAGAAGTTTTAAGCATATTATCAACATTCTCTTCAAAAATAATCAATTATAATTCTGCAACATTCTGATATGAAGCAAAGTTCGACTTTTACTTGGTTTATGGTGCTTAACAAAATCAATGCAGATGATTTGTTACAAGAGAGGAGACCCTGGACGGCTATCTCTTTGGATATTTCTGTCATGTGAGACAATATGTCTAAAAGTAGAGATCACATATTCTTGCATTGTTCTGTACCATTGAAGATGAGGAATTGCCTCTTTACTTCGAGTGATAACAAGTTGTTTGTCCCACGAGGTTCCCCTGGGTGTTGTTTCTCACAAAATTTAAGGGTTTTGAAAAGTTAAATGATATCTGTTTGCTTCGGCGATGTGCTTTTATAGCAATTCATTATTGTATTCTTTATGAGTGCAGAATGTTTGAATTTAAAAGATGGTTCTTCTTTCCTTTTGAGATAATCTACAAAGGTTGAAGAAAGATTGAAGAACAATCTCATACTAGTCTTTGTAACCGATTTCTGAGAACTCATCCTTGGAATTTTTGTATTTTATTATATCAAATACATTTCCAAATCCAAACGCCTTGACTTTTTTCCAAAACCCATGCGCTCCCTAATATGAAGAAGGAAATCCATCAAACATGATGATAAGCTTTCTTCATATCCAATTTGCAAATAACAGTGCCATCTCTTATCTTCTCGTCAAAACTTAATCGGCAACTAGGGTGGCATTTAGGATTTGCCTCCCTAGCACAAAGGCATTTTGAAACTTTCCCACTACAAATAACCTCTAACTTTCTTACTAAGCTTTCAACTTAAAACTTATATACACTTACTATTAACCAAATAGATCTAAGATCTCTCAAATTTGAGCTCCCTTTCTTTCAATAAAAAATGGACTAGGCAAGTGCTATTTAAATCCTACAAATTCATACTAGGAACAAAGAAGTCCAATTCTCTTTCCTAACAACCTCTAGGAATGCTATTGAGAATCCCTTCACATTAAGGGGACTTATCTCTCACAATCCATTAAAACTGCAACCACTTCCTCCTCAAAAAAGGCAACTCTAGCTAACCAGCTTTCTCCTCTCCTTTAGTATGGAAATACCATCAACTATTAGCATTGACGAACTACATTGTTTCTACAACTTGGTATAAAGTAGACAAATGGCCTCCTCCACACTCGATACCATTTCCCTTATTTATCCCAAAAAAAAAAAAAAAACCTCCCATCAACTTCAACATTAGAGAGTGTTTGATTTAGAATAGATGTTTACCATTTTTTTACAAGAACTTCGTGTTTCTACCCCTTTCTTACACCAGAGAAACCTAAATTTCTACTTCCAAAAGGTCTCTTCCTTGACCAAGACCTGCAAAAACTAATTCTTGTAAGTGTTGCTGGCCCATTCAAATACCGTGTCCGCAAACAAGTGCTCAACTCCAAGTCATGTAACCAATTTATCTCCACCAAAATTCAACCCTTAGCTGCCAAATCTCAGAATGTCTCTTTGTTCCAGGTCTTTTAATCAGCAACTTTAACTTGGTTACAAGAATGTAGCTAGCACAACCAAACACCTCCTGTTCCCTCCATTCATCAATCAAATCCTTGAACCCTTCTTCCTTCAGCCACATATTCTCAAGACAGAATGAGTCTGGACCTCTTTTCACACCCCTATCTCTAATAAGAGCGGATGATGATTTAAGGTTGGTTGAGGAAGCCATTTTTTAACCCAATCTCGCTATAAGAAAAATCTATTCAACCTTTTAAATTCGACCAAAGTTTACCAACCTCCAGAACTTAACATATCCATTATCTTGTGCTCAAAAAGTCCTGGAACTCTGGCCCATTTACCATCCTTTCTCCCTGAGCTCCTTTCATCTGCATAAACCACTATGTTGAAGTCCCCACCAATAACCATGCATCATCCACCTCACTTTAACCACTTCCATCTCATGGCACAAGAATCTTCCCTCAAGTCCTTCGCCAGGCCCATAAATCCTAATTAAAATCCACACAAATCTATCCCTCTTATTCACCACTCAGCAACACATCAACCAAACTCCCGTGGGTGTAGCAGTAGGGTGGTACACTCCCTTAACCATAGGTCTCAGATTCGATAGGATTTGAAAGAGTCAACCCTTAATGGACCCCATAGTGCTCATACCGAATTAGTCGGATAAACTTCGAATACCAGTTGGTGAAGACCATAAAAAAAAGAAAAAAAAATTCTGAGCAACACATCAAATGGGGCACCAAGCAAGCTCTCTTTTATCATCAACACTAACCTCTTCCATCTCATGGCACAAGGATCTTCCCTCAACTCCTTCCCCGGGCCCATAAATCCTGATTAAAATCCACACAAATCCATCCCTCTTTTTTTTTTGATATAAAATCGATCCCTCTTATTCTCCACTCACCACATCAAGTGGGCACCAAGTAAGCTCTCTTTTATTATCAACAATATTCTCTTTCCACGAAAGGCAAAAACCCCCCACGCTAGCATTCGCACAAATAGAAATTACTCTCCTATGCCTACCACCCCAAATGCTGTCTCAAACAATCATCCCTATTATCCAATTTCATAAACAGTAACCACGCTTCATCAACTTCTCATTCATCTAAATATAGAGAGAGGGAGAGAGAGGGAAAGAGGGGGCAGAGCGAGAGAGAGAATTTTACAATCCCCCTTTATTTTTACAATCCCCCTTTATTAAGATCATTCAAACACCTGGCATTCCACCTAAGAGCACACAAAGTTGGCATTATGCTATTACCACCCCTTTCCCTTATTAACTCTCACATTTCTCCTAGAGAAGTCATCCTTAACACAAGCCATATTCTCCAACTCTCAATTACCACCTACACCATTTTTCCCTTATTCATCAATTTCACTCTTCCTGAACTTGGCCACCTTCATCTCATCAAGGAGATTGAGCAACCTATTCTCAAACCTATATACTGAGATTCCAAGCCCCTTACACACACAATCTAACTTGTCTCAGAACCATCGCAAAACCCTTTCCAGATTTGCTCGACAAAACCAATTAACCAGCTCCAAAACTTTTTCATCAATTACTGCATCCCTATTCTAAATGCAGAGGCGTATGAAACTCCCACAACAAGAATCTACAAATCAAAAAAACTTTCCACTTCACCAGTGACATCCATGGCCTCAGCCTCTCAACTGGCCTTTGCAACCTCCGTTACCACCCTAGCACCTTCAACCTTTACACATTCTACCCCACTCCTACTAGAGCCTAGAGCATCAGCTTTAACCGAATCATTCATATGGTGGTCTTGGAGGAAACCCAAGTTCCCTTGACCACTTTGCGTGTCAACAATGAGCTCTCACCAAAGAGAGTAGATCCCCTACCCTTAAGATAAGCAAAGGAACCAAGCCTCTTGCAGAAGGGACATAAAGAAGAGGGAGTAAACACTTCAAATTATATTTCTAAAGATGGTCAAATTATAACCTTGGTCCATTTTCAACAGGCCTATCAGCATGATTTTTGTTTTCTCCTAACAACTACTGGTTATACGCTTTTGTTCCTGCCAAATTAACCCATTTTATTGCCAATCTGGTTGGAAACCTGATTCTCCACATCTACTGACAGCCTGTCCTGAACACTAGTAGATTTCAAGCATCCTTTCACATTGAAGCCATAATAGGCATCTATCACACACTTCCTCTTTTGAATGTACTCTCCAAAGTTGCACAACCCTGTCATATCCTAAATAATCCTCTCCCCACTCCTCATCACGATCGAATCTACATTTGCAATTTGGGCTAACTCCATCTTTTAAGAATTTGTGTGAGATTTGTTTTGTGGCTTCCCTCGCACCACTTGGGACTGAAACAGTCCTCTCCTGGACAGGTTTTGTGTTGTTTGGTAAACGATAGGACAGCTCCATTGCCATCATAAAACTGTCCAGCACTGTCCCTCAGAAAACTGGTTGATGACCCCAAAACCTTCTCACTCAAATCAAAAATGGCCTTCGACAACTTGGTCCACATTCCACCTGAAAACCTTATTGGAAGATAATCTCTCTTGTCCCCAAGTGATTAATCTCCATTAGGGACATAAATCTTACAAATTTGTTTCTTTTCACACAATCATGGAAATATTTTATCCTTCTAAACCATGAATTTACCTTTATCATGCCAACTTCATCCCACACTCTAACAATCCAAGGTATCTCTTCAAGCTAAAGGAAAATAGACCTCCTATTGTGACAAGCATGCTCTGCGATGCAGCTGATTTTCTCGCCACCTTAACACATCTCCACAGAAAAATCAAAAGATTTCCTCTCAACAATTATGGGAATGGAGGAAAAATCCCAAAAACTCATTGGCGTACCACAATCAACTCAGCAACAACAATAATTCCTATCAGAAAGCAAGACCCCTCAATGAAGAGACTAGCTACTAACCAACCTTCACTGGTGAAGGAAGAAAAAACAATGGGCCCAGCCAACCCCAAAGACTGCTACCCAGACCTCGTAAACAGAAACATCACCTCCCAGAGACAGCTAAACTGGACTTTCATCCGAGTGACACTCAAACCAGCTACCATTAGAGACTGAAGAATGAAGAACCTTGCAAACCGATACTAACAAAGAACAAAGAGAGAGACACACAAGTTTGGGGTTCATCTGAGAGAAAAAGAGGGAAAAGAAAAGAAAAAATAGAATAAGCTCACTGGCCACCACAAATTAAACAACAAGCAACAATGCTTCACAATTGCAATTGAAAAAGTGCCATGATCTGAGCCCTAGAGAACCAGAAAACTTCACCTCTACACACAACCACCATCAAACCACCCCTCTGGCATCAATGACCACCAATATTACCACCTTGGACCTCAAACCCCAGTTGGAACCTTTGGCTTCATCCTCAGTGAGAAGGCAAAGAAAAGATGTTGACTTCCTTTATCTCTTTCTGTGCAAGTTAGCCTTTTTCTTTTCCTGGCCATTGAATATGGTTGAAGCCGTTGAAAGTTTAGCACAGCATAAAGATTTTGTGACGATAGGTAATAGGTACTGATCAAGACAAAGAGCAAGTAATGAGTTTCCCTATCTATCAAAGATTTGGGTCACTAAGGGCATGCCATGTGGCTTTAAAGGATTGGTTGCATGTGTATGAACCTATGTTCTCCCAAAATGTCTGTCACTGCATGAGTATTAGGAGACTGGTTAATACAACAGCCAAGTTCCAACTTATAGCTTATACTCCAGTATCATTGTCTCCATGTGGGATGGCTGGGCAAGCGGAAGGCTGAAAGATCATTTAATATACATCAGTGCTCATGTTTTCTTATCATATAGGCAAGCATGCGATATGAATTAGAGTATAATGACGTAGAAGGATCCATATAACTGATCCCACTTAGTGAGATAAAGGTTTGGTTGTTGTTGTTGTTGTAGTGCTCATGTTTCCTTTCTAGGTTGACCAATATCAATAAATCTTTACACCAATTGACTTAATATTGTATTCAAGAATTAAGTTGAATTACATATTATCAGGGTTTTAACCTCATAAAAATAATAGCTTAATTATTAAAAAAAAAAAAAACCTTGGTAATCCAAATTAAAATCAAGTTAGATTTCACAGGGCAAACCTAAGCCAATTCACTATTCTTTCCTGATCAGTTGGGTGGTTTACACCAGACACAGCTAGACAAACAGCACGAACAGCAAATCTATTTGAACCAGACTTTAACAAGGCATCTGCCATAACTTGCTCTAGCGTCTCCCGGGCAGCAGTTTCTACAATGTTACAAAACACAATCAGATAATGAGAAAGATATTACACCAGTCATATTTCTATCAATTTTAAAAACTGGTTAAAATATGATAGCATGCTAATTATATCAAACTTTGTGTTATGACAAAAATCCAAGAGTTAAAATAATCTTGCAAGATGGAAAAAAAAAATTCCAAACAACATAACTGTAATTTTTTGATGACATCAGCATGACAGCTGGTGAAAAAGCATTTTCTAGAAAGGTGCAATAACAAAGTCACTGTCATGGTATAGAGCTAGTTATGCTGGTCCCCCTCACAAGTCCTTGGATGATGCAGAAGAAACATATTAGTTGAACTTTGAAGGGATAAGAAAGCACGCCATGAAGAGTTTACACTCAACTTCAGGTTAAACCAACAAGTCATTATGCTGCCGATGCTTAATTTATTATTCACCTGGCTTCTACATGGCACTGATACTAGCTTGGTACCTTTTAGTATTTTTTCTTTTAGGCTATCAAAGAAAAGTGGACTATCATGGAAGAAGACCCTGTTATGGTCTACATACAATAAAATAAATAAATAAATAAATTCATGGGCTTGAGAAGAATACTTCAAATGTATATACACACACACATATATATCTTTGCTATGTAAAGGGCCAGAATAAGCATAATTTCCATGCATGGGGGGTGGGTGCAGCAGGGCACAGAGTAGCCAAAGTTTATCATATGAAGAAAGAGCAAATCCTAACATCAATTATTGATTTCTCACCATATTATACACCCACTCCAATTTATGAAGATTATTTTCAACTTGCTCCGTGAATTCAGCAACCGAAAGAGAATTTCCAACAAATATGCATACTAAGGAATTTTAACAAGTTGTTACATTTTTAATCAATTCATTAGCCCAGAAGTTCTATATCTTTAGCATCATCAGCTCTACAACATCCACAAAATCAAATGCTTCAACAAATTCTATTTTAGAAGCAGCAAATTAAGTTTGTGATCAACATCTGAAGCAAAGATAAGCTCCTTAACATTCAAAGCTGGAATTGAGCAGAGAAGAGGAAGCTGAATAATTCCCAAACAACAAACATCTTTTTGGAAAATTACAAGTGATAAAAACCCAGAAAATCATGTTAAAGAGTACTCAAACCTATGACTTCTTTATTCATTTCTTAATCTTTCTCTGCACTAGTTGAAGCCCATGCTCAAATTAAGAAGGAAAAGAAAAGAAGAAAGCAACAGTTAACAACATTAGCTACTAAATCTAGAATACAATGTTGCAAATTTCACAAATCTTTAAAGTAACAACTACCAGTATTAGATATTAAAATTTAATAGCAAAAACCTCATACATGAGATAGAAAATTACATGGGATTGAAGAGATTGAAAACAGACCATGCCAATAATAATTGAAAAAGCTAATTTTTGCAAAATTTAACAAATCTTTAAGGTAACAATTACCGATAATAGATATTAAAATTTAATAGCAAAAAATCCACACTGACCTAATATTAACTTTTGTGTACAATTATACAATATGTATTTAGAGTACAAACTTTTCATAACATTGAAAAATTAGCAAATAACCAATCTAGATTACAATGATTTCCTCTAAAATAAGAGACTTTTATAAATGTCTTAAACCGTATAAAATTTTCAAATGTATTAATAATATTTATATAAATGTCTTCAGCATGTTGAAGAATGGTCCAAGAGATGTCCATGGAGTTCCTGAGAATGGTCTGGAGTCTAAAAGAATAATAAAAATTTAGTTGTTCTGGAGTCTAAAAGAATAACAAAAATTTAGTCACTAGTGTTTCAAACATGTCCCTACAAGTGTCCAACAACTGCTATGTCCGAAACATTGTCAAACATGGATATTGCTTCTACTTTGAAGTGTTTATGTTCGTAACATGCATGAAACCAATTTTATTTGGGTCTATACCAAGAACCACTCCATAAATCAATTAGAACTAATCCAACCAAAACCATTAAAGTTGGGTTACCTTGATTTTTGAGGTTGCTTGCAGGACCCAACTCGTGAACTAACTAGAAACAACCAAACAGAATAGCTCACTCCAAGTGACCCGCTTAAGGGTGATTAATTAAAAGGAAGTTGTAGGCATTTAATATTTTGTACTAGAAAAAGAATTATGCATGCTGCACAAGAGAGTAAAATATATAAGGTTAATTAAAACCTAATACGTTCTAGTAGATATTAAAATACTAAAATCAAATTCTATTAAAATTACTCCAAGTGGCCCATTTAAGGATGGGTCATTTAATATTTTGTACTGGCAAAAGAATTGTGCATGTTGCGAATTCAAGTAAAATATATAAGGTTAACTAAAACCTAGATGCGTTCTATTAGATATTAAAATAATAAATTTTGAATTTTATTAAAATTATAATATGGAATAGTCTTGATGTAAAAAATTTCTAAAGAAATCATTAAAAAAATTTGTTAATTCCATAAGCACCAAAATCTCATCGAGAAAAGCAACAGACCCACTCACCTTCTAAATTTATGATTGGGATATGTTATAATCAAACAATTTTGTTTTAACTTACAAAATAAGTTGTTCTTTTAAAATTTATTGCAAAATAACCAATTACTTCAAACCTTCTAAATTTATGATTGGTATATGTTATAATCAAACAATTTTGTTTTAACTTACAAAAAAAGTTGTTCTTTTGAAATTTATTGCAAAATAACCAATTACTTCAAAAGTTTAAACCGATTAGTAAGATTTTTTATTATTTTCTTATATCATAATATTTATTCATTAAACTATTTTGCAAGGTTACACAATTGATAATTTGATTGCAATAGTCTTCTTTATGACCTCCTCATCCATCCACCCACCCCTATATTTTGTGTTATGTAAAAAGAATTATGTTTTCTGTTGCTAGATGTACCAAGAGTATTACCTCAATTGTACCTTCAAGTAGTGTGTTATTTCTTCCATGTAAAATAATAGAAAAGACTTGAATGTCGAATATTAAAAATAGAGGAACAAGCTTAGTTGGATCAACTGATGGAAAAATCGAAATTATTCTGCTAAATTATATCAAATGGAAACCCTCACAATTCCTGATTCAACTGATGCATTAGAATTCCGCCAATTTGATCCCACGGAAAGAGGGGCATGCAGCATGATTTACAACCATTACAGGAAAATACTATTCCTTCATGCGAAGTGCAATGATTACTAAATTTACCAAGTTTCTTACTACAAAACAGTGATTCCCCCACGTTAACCAACATCAAAAGATTATTAAATGCAATCCTACAGTAGCCCCCCCCCAAGGAATTTGATCGAAAACCATGGTTGCCAATCAAAAACCACATTGAAAATCCCATCAACAATTTAATCCAGGATACAACTTATACAACACGTGGGGTAAAATTGACTAAAAGACATTTTAACAAGCAACAAACACGCGTCTGACATGGTGAAGCTCATAGCAAAATGCCATCAACAAACAACCCACAGCCTGATCACATAACAGCAACCAAAAAAGAGAATTGGGGCAAAATTAGAGGGGCAAAGAGAGAGAGATAGAGAAAGAGATTCACCGCCAACAGAGTTGTGATTGGAGCAGCCGGCTATGGCGCGAGCAAGAACGGGAATAGGATCAGGGAAAGAGGCGTTGGAGAAGGGGATAAATGGCATGCATATGCACACTGTGGAGGTTGTTCCGCCGTCCAAACCCAAAATAACCTCTTCCCCATCCCCGGTCACCGGCATTTCCTGCTCGAAATCCCAAATCTCTCCATTTCTGTATCTCTTCATCTCTCTATCTCTCTCTCTTCAACAACAACAAAGATTGTCCGTGTCCGTGTCCGTGTCCGTGTCCGTGTCTGTGTCTCTCACTCTCACACACACTCACACCCTCTCTATCTCTCTCTCTCTCTCTCTCGGAGGAGGGAGGGAAGGAGGACAGAGACAGAAAGAAGGAAGAAGAGACGATGAAGAGACGACAAATGGAAAGAAAAAGATACATGTTAATCCAAATTTTTAATTGCAATTAATTGGGGGGGTTGGGCTTGGGATTCGGACGTCAAAGGGGCCAAACGCTAATGGCTCATTGGGATACGCCTCCCTTCACCTAATTAAATTAATCTTAAACCAATTAACATAGTATTATAGCCAAAACATAAATAAACAAATTATTTTGGAGAAATCTAGGATTAAAAAATCAAGTAATCTTAATTCATTCTTGAAATTATTTTTTATTTTGAAATTTGAGCAATCACATTCGTGGTTTATCGTCAATCAAGATTTTATTATATATATTATGTCTGTAAAATCAAATAATTGTTTAAAAATAGAATGAAAATTCTAATTACTACTAAAAGAATATCTCAAAAAAATATTTACTTCTTTTGAAATTCAGTATAAAAGGTAGTCAGAAAAAATTACAAATGGAGAGTTTATTTGCTCTGATTCTCCCTCTCAAATTAAAAAGGCTATACTCATAAGAAAGCAAGAAATCCCTTCTGTCAACACCAACCTAAATTGTCATCATGGTCAAGTCTCCTCCTTGTGGCTTTCACATCAGATGCGCTGTCAACTGCATTAGAATAAATCAGTGAAGTTTCAAATTTGGGTAGTTTGACTTCTTAGCTTGACCTGTTTTTTAAATTATCAATTACTAATTTTAAAAAGTATACTTAAATACTCATTCTATTTTTGTTAATTTTGTCATTCTCCCTCCAAAGCACCAACCAAAATGCAAACACTTTGATGCATGATCACAAATTTGTCACCTTTCATCCCAAATTTTCATCATTTTTTGCTCAAAAATTGTTGTCCAATGATTTTACAACTCATGTGCCTTTGATTTTGAACTTTGTTTAAAGTTTTTTAATAAAAAATTAATTTAAATAACTGAATTAGAACACTTAAATAGCATGATGGCATTTATATTGAGTTTTGGGCAAATGGTGACAAAATGTTAAATGAGAAAATCACAAAATAAATAGCAAAATTTTAATTTTGTTGTTAGTTAAAAAAAAAATCTTATTTTAGGGCTTTTCACCACCATTTTTATTCTTTGGGTTGGATCATAACATCATTTTCTTGTCAAAAAATGACATAACCAGTATCGAAACTCTCACATTATGGGGTTTGGGGAAAGGAATACTTAGGCAGCCTTCCCCTTGCTTATTTTTGCAAGGAAGCTTATTCAAACCCCGGACCTTCAGAGCACGATGGAAAGATTCTACCATTGTGCTAGCCCCACCCTTCACCGTTTTCTTGTCAAATGTGACTAAAAATCATCATTTGAGATAATATTTTAAATTGTTACATTATCGAATCTCTTAGAGTTGAAACTCTTTTACTAGATTAAGGCATTATGATTTTAGCTCCCGTATTAATCTAAAGCTAAGCCATCTTGTGGTTTTGAAATCTTTAAGTAAAATCATTATATTATTTGTTATGAAATTATAGAAAACTTATTTTAGTATTTTATTTTTATCACGTATAAAATTCAACTATCCACATACTCAACTGTCCAAACAAAATAAATTTTCAAACTATCTCTCCATCAAAGCCATTTTACTCAAAAAAATCCAAAAAAAAGTCCAAACAAATATCAATGTCATAGTAATATTAAGCAAGTACAAAAATACATCGACCACATATAAAGCTAAGAAGTTTGCATGTATCTTTCTTTCTTCCTTTTCCTTCAAAGATGTGGGGACTCCTCATTTATATGTGAAGAGTTATCATACACCTCCTCTACAGGTGTGGGCACCTCTCATTAAGATTGTGAACGGCCCACTAAACCCATACCAATTGTAAAACAAGCATTGTCAAATCCTCAAATTGAATAGATTCTTATGAAAAACTATAAGAAAACCTTAACCAAAATGACAATCTGCCCCTGGATTTACCATGTCGAACATATACCTATTGTATAGGTGGTGGAGATCCTCCTGGATCTATCACGCAAAACTCTCTTATCATATCCTTTTATCTAATACTCATGTGGAGTGATCAACAACAGTGATCATAGCAACCTCCATATGAAAGTAGTTTTCATTAAAAGCATGAAAATGTATCGAATCCCTATGTGTAGAGTCATTAACATTTATAGTGATATGTGATATAACATGCGATTCTCCAATATCACTCTAAATACAGATAATCTAAACTCATGTTCATGAGCATGTAAAAGTCATAGCTTCAACTCTCCTTTACTAGCTAGTGATTTACCTATAAACCTATTAACCATTGATGAGTAACCTCCTAATTTATGTCCCCCTTTCCTTATTTATCAATCATATGCAACACTCTCAAAATGTCACAAGGTGAGGGAATGAACCGACGTAACCCAAACCATTTGAGGACTCAGTTAGATAGTGTGATTTGACAATGTCAAAATACTATTGAACAATAGATTGCAAAGATACCCAACCCTAAAACCAAATATCTAGCGTCTCCCAAGTATATTAGTCGTGTAGGGTTGCCAAATTATTTGAAAGCCAAGATAATTAATCGTGTATTTATTAAATAACTAATTATATAAACAGATTCATAATATAATAGTTATCAAGTTAAGTAAAATGTACTACCTCATTAGATATTCTAAGGTATTATAGATCTAAAGGAATGTTTGATTAAAGAGTATAGGTTTTAAGAATTGAGATAAAACCTATATAAATTATTTGAATTAATGAAATAAGAATAAAAATATAAGAATGAAACTTCCAAAATATGAATAACATGAAATTCAAATAAATCGGTGGGTTTCATAGAAACCCACGATTGAAACACATGAAAAATGGCCACTTTTTGCCCTCGTCTCCTTCTTCAATGATCACTCTGTGCCTCTGTTGTATTTAGAATTTCTATGGTTTAGTTAAAAAAATGGCTTACACTTCCTTGGGCATTCAAGCCACACTCAAAGTGTACAGTAGCTGCAATGAAGAAGGTGGTATTCTCTTTTGGAAACCAAGGAGTAAAAGGCCTCGCATTCCAAACGTCGAAGAGGGTAGTATCCTCTTTTACGCCGCTACCTCTTCTTCCTCTTCCGGGTATTCTCCTTTACTCACTCTCCCTCTCTCTTTGCTTTCAACCCCTTTCTTTCGTTCTCTCTCTCTCTCTCTCTCTCTCTCGATTTTTTCTTGGCTCCATGCTTATTTTTCTCTCTCTCTTCATCTCTACGCATTTGTTCGAATTGGGGTGTTTTGTTTCTGGATTTCCTTTTTTTTTTTTTCCTTTATGCTGAAATTTTTGGCGCAAAATGTTGTGCACTCTGCATTCGTTTGTGATTTTCTTAGTCTCTGATTTTTTTTTTCTGAAAAATTTTGGTCGGCACAATTTTGAGGTTTGCGTTTCGTGTTTTTCTTTTTTTCAGAGAAATTCTGGTCGGTACAATTTTGAGGTTTGCCTTTCGTGTTTTTCTTTTGTTTTGACTAATCAAGGCAAGGAATTTCTTATTTGGTTGTTTGTGCGAATATGATGAAATAGCATCAGGGTTTTATGATTGGAGGTGTTTAGGTCAAGCACTGTTTTGGATTGGGTGAAATTGGGGTTTAGAGTTTTGTTTGGATCATGTTATTACTGTCTTCAGTTGGGAGGGAACAATGTAGTTTGTGATTCAAAGGAGGATGTGATAAGTAGGGAGAATAGTTGTTTGCATATGTCTCGAAACAATGTCAATATTGAAAAGGAAGTGTATGTTACCAATAGGGATGGGAAAAAGGCTGAGCTTGAGGACATTGATCTTTCAGAACTAGAGATGACGGAGGATGTTGTGCGTGACTTCAGTTGGTTGTGTTTGCAGGATGAGGAGCATGATATCGATGTATGTGGTGTTGAAGTTGAAGGGTCGTGCTTGGGAGTAGGGAGATTTGAAAATAGTGACTTAAGGAATTCATTCATTAGCCATTTGATAAGTTCAAATTTGATGGATGAAGATGGCAACAATTTTGTCAGAAAAGACAGCTTGCAGGAACGGTTACAAAAGTTTGTCAAGATGGAAAAGATGAGGAGGCTGTTGGCATGCATTTAGAAGAAAAGATATGCATCCCCAACAAAGATTCATCATCCACTTTGCCATCATGTGTGTCCTCTCGTACTGTGGATAACTCCAACGACATTGCCAATGGAGATGTACTGACGGCAGATGATGAGTATGGTGCTTCAAATTGTATTACCAATGTTGATTCTCGTGGGCTGACAGACGAGGAAAACACAGTAAGAGTAATAAAAAGACATGAAAGAAATTCATTGATTCCATTAAGGAAAATAATTCATTTGAGTTTAATCAACTAATTAATCAACTATTTAATTTACTAATTTTATTATAAATTTGCAAAATTATTGTGGTAGTCCATCATAGAATTTTCTCATAATTTTTAATATAAAAATTTAAATCATATAAATCTTTTATAATGAGAAAAATTAATAATTATATGATTCTTATTTTAAAAAATATACAAACCAAATATCAATAATGATAATTATATCTATTATAGAATTTGAATCAAATAGGGGTATTGGATTTTGATTCCGATTTCGATTCTTAAGATTTTTTATTTCGATTTCTATTTTTAAGATTTTTTTTTTTTTATTTCGATTTTGATTTCCGAACGCGAACCCAATGTCACCTGATTGATCCTTATAGAACCGTACACTCCTGGTCAGATTTTTAACTCCAGAACACTTAAAATTTCCATCTAAAAGTATTCATAAATTTAATTTTTTCGTGAATCTATAATAGATAATTTGGTAAAAAAGAAAAGTTAATGAAACTTAAATATACCCAAAAGGATAATTTTCAATATCATTGAACTCAGAATGAGCTAATAGTCAACAACTAACATCAAATCTCTCCAATGAAACCCTGTTGTTGGACTCGTCCCAATTGGTAAAGGCTTTGTCACGTCCGTATGTTATGTGCATGAAATTTATATATATTTATATTCTTTTATTGATTAGATTTTTACTTAATTTTGTACAATTTTTGAGTAATCACAATTTTTATTTATTTGTTGTTAGGAATCATTTGGAGTTGACCCCAATTGTTAGAATTAAAACTCAAATTATTATTATTTTTTTTTATTTTTACCATCGATATCCGGGTTTTATTTGACTAATCTGGTTCAAATACTATAAAATCCATTTTAGAGATTAACTCTTTCAAATTCTTTTTCGTTATTTTCAGAATTCGAATTCAAGATATCTAATTAAGGGGTAAAGAGCCATTAATCACTCAATCTAAAGGAATTTGATAAATTTAGAAGATTATTGTTGTTGTTATTGTTTAGAATAGATCGAAAATCCTATAACAGAGGCACTTAAAGAACCAGAGGAGGGAAACACAAAACTGAACAAAAGAAAAGTATTTGATTGATTTTTCAATTATTTTTAAAACCTCTATTTATTGGATTTTGAGAACGAAACTGTTACAAAAGAACATTTAAGCAAAAAGATCATTTATTGTCTAAGTTAAATTCAATAACATTGTTAGGATTAGCGTAAATTTTGATTATAGAAAACTATGTTTTTTAATTTTATATCATGTTCAATTTATAATTATTACAATAGAAGCAAATATAAAATCACTAATATGAAATATTAATTGAAATGACTATGAAAAATATATATTTTTTTAAGAAAATAAAATTTTAGGGAATAATAATACCCGATTTAATTTTATAAACCCGAAATTGACTCCAAAATCAAATCTTCTTCCATATGTTCTAACTCTAATTTTTTGAATATTTGGTTTAGGTGGGCAGATCAATATGAGAATTGATTTTTCCTACATGAAAATAATCAATTCCCTCACATGTTTGAGTAAGAATAAAATAATAAAATAAAAGTTTTTAAATTTGTGTTTTAACCAAAGACATATTTAGAGTTTGCTAATTATTCATAATTATAAAACCAGTCAAAAGTTTGAAAACTTATAAAACAAGAGTGATATTTTTCAAAATTCAATATCATGAGAGAAAGTTTCTTAAACTAAAAGACGACAGAGAAAAATTTTTGAAATTACAATATTGTCATAAAACTTTCTAAAACTACAATGTAGCGCCAAATTTTTCTCTATATAATTCTCTATTTCTAATTAATCTAACACAGAGATAATATCATATCAAGCAATTAATTAATATTAATAGATTTTTAGGATAGAGAAGTGACTAAGGAAATATTTATTTTTACCTTCAAATTAATTAAAAGATAATTCACTAATTCAATAGCTATATCAAAATTATTTTAATTATAATTAATTCTACTAAATAATTAAAAGTGCACTTCAAAATAAATATTTTATTATTTACAAAAGTTAATAAAAATCAATTTCTTCTTCGTGATTGACTTATATGTATTTTTACATGTTATCTCTCTGGGCATTACTCATAGTTAAGGTCAGAATAATTAAATGTACTATCACTTTATGAATTATTAATTTCATTAAATTTCTTATAAAAAAGAGAAGATTCTAAAGTGTTCAACAAATCTCTCATTAACCAATGGAATTAGATAAATTTTAATCAAATATGATATAAATCATATCACTAAATTTAATTTTTGGATAATCAATTAGAATGATTAAGTGACGATATCCGACATAGTCTATATATATTTTATATTATCTATGTATCTCTTAATTAACCAATACTAAATAACCAATGTACGGAACTCTTGACTCATAAAAGGCATACACGGAACACGTTAAAGTATATAGACCCTATAAAGGCATTTTCGATGAAACCATCGAGAAATGTATACATTGTACTACAATATAAATTGTGCATTGAAAAATATTTATCAACCGTCAGTAAAAATAACACAACTGTCTATAACAGTGATATTCAATTATGACGGTTATCATTTGTGGTCAGTAAATATAATAGTATTTAGCGACGGTTTGAAAATATTCTCTATATGACTTATCTTTACTGTCTATTTAATCATACTATCTGCATATATTCTATATCTATGCTAACTCATATATTGCATTTCTTTAAAAACTATATTTAATTCTGACAATTATCATTTGTGGTTAATAAATGTGACAGTTTTTTAGGAATGGTTTGAAAAGAGTCTATATATAACTATTCTTTAATATCTACTTAAGTATACTGTCTACATAAATTCTACATCTATACTAATCAATATATTTTACCGTCTGTAAATATACTGTAACTTTGCCTTCAATGATGGTTTGGAAGGAGTCTCTATAGGAGTCTTCTTTACTGACCACTAATCCATACATAAGGTCTGTATCTACGCTAACATATAAATTTCACCATCAGTAATATTCAATTAGAACAGTTATTAGTTGTTGTCAGTAAATGTGATACTTTTTTATGGACGATTTGAAAACAGTCTTTACATATAACTCTATTTTACTAATTGATGGATATAGCTATGCTAGCCCATAGTTATAACAGTGGATAATATGAGATAACAGGTAGTATGTTGCTATAACAAGTGATAAATTTGTGATAAGTTATGATAAATAATGGTAATATAGTGTGTGTGGTAATATTATTATACATGTAACAGGTACTAAATTACCACCTACAGGCGATATCTAGTTGTAAAATTGTTATAACAATTAGTAAATCTGTGATAAAATAAAAGGTGGTAAGATTACGAGTAAGTTTGCGAAACAGGTGGTGTAAATTGGTGATAACTTACGATTAGTTTATGTGGTAATATTATTATATAATAGATTGAAATGCTGTAATTCTGTGTATAATTATATGGTTATTAGTAATATGTGATAATGTATGATAACACTATATACAATGGTAAGAATTTTTTCCATTATAGTAACATTATTAATATAGATTATTATTAAAATTATTAATATAGATTATTGTTGTTTCTAATAAGTAAAAAAAAAAATTATTTTGAATGAAATTACAATCATACATTACAGGAACCTGGTAATTTATACTATCCACTATATGAGTAATTTATATTCTCTGTTAAAGAGACTTTATATGGATAATTTATACTATCACCTAAACCATATCGTCTTTATAAATTTGTGCTTATGCTAACCCATATATTGTACCATTTATAAATACTCGTCGATAAATGTGGTACTCTTTATGGAGTATATGAAAGTAATCTCAATATGTGCCATTTATATCGACTACTAAATCTTACCATCTGTATAGTTTTTAATAATGGTTTAAAAATTTAAGAGTTAAGATATCAAACTTTTTGTGATATCTGGCGGTATGTTGCAATAATAGAATATAATTTGGGATAACAGTTGATGAGTTACTATAATGTGGTAATTTTATGATAAATTGTAGTAAATTTATGATAACTGGTGGTAATACAGTGTGGTAAATTCATGATAACAGTGCTTGAGGTCTACAAATTTTAATATCTCGATTTCTTTATTTTTATTTACACTTAAACATTGTTGCATAGATTTAATTGATAACAAACTATATAGTACAACATTTGATTAAATACATAAATCAACTCATTAGAATTTACACTTTAGTTGCATTTACATGTTCGAATCCAATTATCCGATTGACTTAGTCATAGCGAACTGGTAGTTTCTTTTTACTTAATTGTACTTGACTCTTTTCCTTTTTTTTTTTTCATTTTTTTTCCATATTTCCCATTGTACTAGTTGTCACGCCCCGAACCGGGATCGTGAACAGCCGCCCGTTGTCCCTGGATGCCGGCTGGATTTTTACAGAAAATCGGGCAGAACCTCCCCATAAATCGGAGGTTTCCCATGTACAATTTCACCTGTATATGACATTCATCCAGTACAAATAAACAATTGGCCATCCCGGCCTCTCCAAAATCAACAATATCCACAGCCAACATCCAGAACAACGCAAGGCTATAAAGTTTCTAACAGTCCTAGCAACAGACCTCTACTGTCATGCCCAACTAGAGCATGAGCAGCCGCCACACCGAGCGGACTTAAATTCTACGCATATATAAAATAAATTCCCAAGTTATTTTTAAATATTTACAAATGCCTCAATGCAACGAAATAATCAACACGCGAGTTTCGCGAAATAAAGTCCATAATTTATACAGTCATCCCAGAAAATTTATATAAATACATTGGTCAATCTAAAACCTCCAATACATAATAATATCACCAATCATCATAGCGGAAGAGATGGAAAATATCCATACCCAATCCCAGTGGTATCTCCTCGATCCAACACTAATCCTGTGGGAAAGAAAGTGAGGGATGAGTATCTATGGGAGGATACTCAGTAAGTGAGGGGATTGACATCATGCTATCAATATCGAGGTGAATTTGGAGTGTCAAAGCATAAGATAAGAAAATATCCACAGTGTGCAAACCAATCATGTTATTTCAAAATCATATATAATACGCACACATCAGAAAGCAAGATATGCATCCTAAAATTTTACATCAATGTCATGAAGAACCGGCCAATGAAATATTCCCGGCAATGGTCTACCTCGACCAAGGACGGCGCATTGGGGGTTTTTCCAAATGCAAGTATTAAAGAATGGTTCTCTGCCCCAATGTTGGCCACAGACTACCCCAACTAGCCTGTAAAAAAATATATAGTGTACATATAACTAGTCGGCCGTGTATGGTGCCCCCGCCTGGTGCTAGACGGAGCCGTACTCAACGTCCTCTCCGATGAGGGTCAACCTGGGACACCCATACACACGACAATCTGGCGGATACCTCCGGCCGAAGCGTATCCGGACACAAGGGGTGCCTCTACCAGATGTCCTTCGTAGCTACGGATCACAATATCAAATCGGCCGGGCACGTAGCCCCATGCATCCCATCACCAGTCGGCCGGGCATATAGCCCCATGCATAATATCATAACGTCGGCCGGGCATACAGCCCAATGCATAATATCATAAAGTCGGCCGGGCATACAGCCCAAAACATAATATCGTAAAGTCGGCCGGGCATACAGCCCAAAACATAATATCGTAAAGTCGGCCGGGCATATAGCCCAAATGTGTAAGTAAATCCATTTAAAACCATGTGCCAATGCAGTGAAAGCATTTAAAACATATCAATATGTCGAAAATGTGGCACAATATACGTTTATCAAAACTCATGGATGCATATCAATAAGGTCAGCAGTTAAGACACTCCAAAGGTCACAAAACATTTCATCAAATATTGGAAAGTCATAACAATCATACATTTTGCAGAAACATGTCATTTAAAAGATATTTTTGAAACATGGTTTTCAATCAATAGCGAATGTCAAAGTCCCACTCACAGTTCTACGGGAGGGAAGTCACTCCCTACTGACAAGCCAAATCGGATCTGACCGCTCGAGTCTCCAAAAGATCAACCTAAATCAGATTATCAAATTTCTGTAACATTCTATACTTAACCTTCAATTCATAGATAATCATTTCATAATTTGTATTCTATATGCATTCCACTTATACTCTAAACATATACAAAACCTTTCATCTTAAATTCAATCCTAGATTCGTCCAATTTATCAATTAGAGTCGAAATCTCCTCACCTAGGGTTTCCTCGAAGCGCCGAGTCTCGTCCGAAAGTCGCTTCGGTCACTCCAAAGTCTGTAGGGTTTCCTATCAAAACAAGGTTCATTTGTTAGATCTAAACACATAGATCCGAAACAAAACCCTAAGTCATTTACCTGCGTGGAGATTCGTGAGCTGTCACGAACTCACGGACCGTCACGGGCCGTTGCGGGCTCGTGGGCCACAGCTAGCGGGCTCGCTGGTCTGCGTGCTACGGGGTAGCGGGCCGGCGGGCTGGCGGACCGATGGGCTGAACTGGGCCGCGGGCCGTACTGGACCTGCGGGCTTGGACGGGCTGTCGGGCCTGGTGGGCCCGTGGGCTTGCTGCTGATGGGCCTGCGGCTAATGGGCCTGCAGGCTGGCGGGCCTGCGGGCCGACAGTGGCTCGCGGGCTGGTGCTCGCCCGTGTGCTGCGCTGGCTCGTGCGCGCTCGCACGCTGGCTTGTGCGCGCTCGCGCGCTGCTGCGCGCCCCTGCGCGCTCGCGCGCTCTGCTCGCGCGCCTGCTCGCGCGCTCTGCTCGCGTGCCTGCTCGCGCGCTCTGCTCGCTCGTGCACTGGGCCGCGCGCTCGTGCGCTGGGCCGCGCTCGTGCGCTGGGCCCCGAGCGCTCGTGCGCTGGGCCGCTCAAACTCGTGCGCTGGGTCGCGCGCCCGTGCACGCCCGTGCACTCTGGGCCGCGCACTCGGACTCACGCTCGCGCAAGAAGGGTCGCGCGCTCGCGAGCAGTCGCGCTCGCGCTACGGCGTGCTCGGGTGATCGCGCGCTCGCACGAGGGAGGGAATCACTGTTGCTGTGGTGGTGGTGCCTGCGGAAGGTCGCGGGTGGTGCGATTGTGCAGGGAAGCGGGTCGCGCGGTGGCGCGCGGAGGAGGGTAGAGAACAACGAAGAGAGAGCGATCGCGAGAGGGATCGCGAAGGGAGAGAGAGAAACCGAGAGGGAAGAAGGAGGAGAAGAAGAAGAAGAAGAAGGAGAAGATGGAGAAGCTGCCGGCGGAGCTTGCGGTGAAGACCAACGCCGCGGTGGGGGAGGGAGGCGAAGGGTCGGCGGAGAGAGGGAGAGAGAGAGAGAGAGAGAGAGAGAAAGAAACGAATTAGGGCTTTAGCCCTAATTCAATTGGGGGGAGGGCCAAAACGCTGCGTTTTGGCTCTCCCTCTTTTTTTTTTTTTTTTTTTTTTTTTTTTTTTTTTTTTTTTTTTTTTAGGCTTGGTGTTACATTTTCTAACCCCCTAAAAATAAGTTTCGTCCTCGAAACTAAAAGAAAGTAATACGCTGAACAAGTGGGGGTACTGTCTCTTAAGTCTCTTAATAGTCTCTTCGGTCTCTCAGGTCTCTTACTCGACCTAGTCACTCCTCCCCAAAACTCTGACCTATCAATCTAGAATAACTACGTGCTGAGCTAAAACACTAAGATCCTCTCTGTCGGGCCGTCCCTCGTCAGACGTTGTTTGAGCTCTTGAAAGCTCGTCTCACAACGATCGTCCCACAAGAACTTGACGCCCTTCGTATCAATCTGGTATGTATAGCGACAATCCGAGAGAATCCTCTTATGAATCGCCGATAACACCTCGCAAGACCAAGGAAACTTCGCATCTCGATCACTATCTGTGGCTGTTGGTGTGTTGGTCAGCCCAAATGGCATAACCACAAACTCGGAATGTCCATATTGATTGCGGAATGTGGTCTTGGGCACATCTTCAGCCCTGATCCGCAACTTATGATATCCAAATCGAAGATCAATCTTTGAGAAAAGCACGCGCACCATGGAACTGCTCAAATAAATCATCAATATGCGGCAAGTGTTCCGATTCTTGATGAAAACCTTGTTTAGCTGTCTACAGTTCACACACAAATCTTAGAATCCCGTCTTTCTACTTCACGAATAATCACCGGAGCACCCTAAGCGGAAGTGCTCAAACGGATAAAACCGTTGTCCAGTAATTCCCGCTACTAGACCTAGAGCTCTCTAAACTTCACTGGCGCCATTCAGTATGGCAGAATAAATATGGGAGTGATCCCTGGAGCTAGGTCAATCTCGAAATCACACTCCCGAATTGGGGGTAGTCCGGGTAGTTCCTCGGGGATATTTAGGAAAACCTGCACCACTGGGACCTTCTCAAGCCTCGGGTCCTCAACAGTGGTGTCGATAACATGAGTTAGGTATGCCGTGCAACCTCGCGACAAGGCTTACCCAACCCGTGGGCAAAAAGGCGCTTCTCACATACGAATGGTTCGACTCGGTGTCAAATAGGACACGAGTGTCGACTTCTCATATTGCCATAACTCCTAATGTGAGGAAATAAAAGATCAGTCGATAAATATAAAAGAAAATATCTATAGATATATATATATATATCAAAATGTATGTACAACCAACATAGTTAAGCATCTACGGCTTTAACTAGTGATGGTTCTCAAAAAGTACATGGACATCTCTAAACATGGGGATCAGTGGGAGGAACACCAAAAATCTCATCAGGACTCGCCTCAGCATCCTCCTGCGTCATCGCATATACACGGGCCTGTGTCCTCTGCTGCTGTCGTGATGGTCCTGGCACCGTGTTGCTCCCGGCTACCGTCCGTGGAGCGGTGTAACTCGAGTGCACAGGTGCTCCCTGCTGTCCTCCTCGGGGAACACTCGAGTGTCCACTAGCTGTGTGACCTCCAAATCCCAACTCAGGGCAAGTGCTCCTGATGTGTCCTTGCTTCCCACACCGGAAGCATGTAATGGGCATCCTACACTCTCCAAAAGGGTGGTGTCCAACACATCGGCGGCAAAAGGGGTGCCATTGATCTGAAGTCTGAGTAGTGGCACTAGGGGCCGGTGTCCTAAATCCCTGAGATCGTGATCCCTGTCCAGGATGTGCTTGTCTCGGCTGAGAAAAGTCTTCCTGATATCCTGAACTCCTGCCCTTCTTCGAGCCCTCGCTCGAAGAAGCCCCAGATCTCTTCTTTTGCTCCCTGTTCTCCCGCTGTCTGCCCTCAGCACGGACGATATCCTCCGCCCTAAATGCTGAGTCCACAATCTCCGCAAGGGAGGAACTAGGGGTCACTGTCATGTACCTCCTGATGTTCAAGTTGAGGCCGTCCTCAAACTTGAACCGTAGCTGCGTCGGCGTCGCTAAGTCTGGAACAAAAGCAGCTAGTCGCCTCAACTCCATCTCATACTCTGTCACTGTCCTGGCTCCCTGCCGCAAGTGCAGAAACTCTGCCCTCTTGCGGTCCTGCTGGAACTCAGAGAAGTACCTGCGATCGAACTCCCGTACGAAGTCCTCCCATCGCAGCGGCTCGGTAGCATCGTCACAAATCGCCTCCCACCAAGTGAGGGCGTCACCATCTAAAAGTCTCTCTGCTATCCGAAGCCGGTAGTTCTCGCTCAACCCCAAATCAGTCAAAATCCTGCGGGTACGGTTGATCTAGTGCTTCGCTGCTGTGGGATCACCCGTCCCTGCGAACTCTGTGCAGCCTAACTGCCTCGCCTCCTTCACCAGCTGGGTGAGCTCGTGAATACGCCTCAAGGTGGAGGAGATAGTGTCGCTAGGTCCCGACACAGTAGAAGGATCAGCAACTGGTGGCTGATCTGGTACAACAGAAGGTGGTACGGCCGTAGGAGTCGGCACGGCCGTCGGTGGTGGTGGTGGAGGTGGCATCTGAATTCCGTGTGAGGTGTACCACTCGTACACCTGCCTAAACGCCTCAAGGGACGGTGGTGGAACCTCGGCAGGAGCAGCCGGCCGAGTAGGCGCTACAGGGGGCGCCCGTGTAGAGAAAGCAGCCTCAGGCACTCCAAGGGTCTCAGGCTCCCTCGGAG
This sequence comes from Dillenia suffruticosa, assembly GCA_033439265.1. NCBI lineage: Eukaryota > Viridiplantae > Streptophyta > Magnoliopsida > Dilleniales > Dilleniaceae > Dillenia > Dillenia suffruticosa. Next base: position 13,066,688 of record JAVTVX010000019.1, read on the forward strand.
GGTCAGGCACGTGAGGGGTCGCGGGTCTAGCTCCGCGTCCAACTGGTCTACCGCGTCTAGGCGGCATAATTCTGCAAGGAGAGAACTTTCATTAGATATACTTCTAGAGTTTGACATGATTTAAAAATTAGGGCTAGTTATTCGTAACTAACCCCCTAAAATGAATGAAGTTTTGGACCTCAGAATTTAATCAATTAGGTTAGATACTAATCGTATCTAACCCCCTAAAATGAATAACTCATATGTCGAAAACCATGTATGGGATATTAAATGATTGCGTGAAACTTCCAATGCATTGAGGACTTAAAATCAAGTTACTTGGGAATGTTTTCAAATCATTTTATAAAACATAGCTCTAAACCAAGAGCTCTGATACCAACCAAACTGTCACGCCCCGAACCGGGATCGTGAACAGCCGCCCGTTGTCCCTGGATGCCGGCTGGATTTTTACAGAAAATCGGGCAGAACCTCCCCATAAATCGGAGGTTTCCCATGTACAATTTCACCTGTATATGACATTCATCCAGTACAAATAAACAATTGGCCATCCCGGCCTCTCCAAAATCAACAATATCCACAGCCAACATCCAGAACAACGCAAGACTATAAAGTTTCTAACAGTCCTAGCAACAGACCTCTACTGTCATGCCCAACTAGAGCATGAGCAGCCGCCACACCGAGCGGACTTAAATTCTACGCATATATAAAATAAATTCCCAAGTTATTTTTAAATATTTACAAATGCCTCAATGCAACGAAATAATCAACACGCGAGTTTCGCGAAATAAAGTCCATAATTTATACAGTCATCCCAGAAAATTTATATAAATACATTGGTCAATCTAAAACCTCCAATACATAATAATATCACCAATCATCATAGCGGAAGAGATGGAAAATATCCATACCCAATCCCAGTGGTATCTCCTCGATCCAACACTAATCCTGTGGGAAAGAAAGTGAGGGATGAGTATCTATGGGAGGATACTCAGTAAGTGAGGGGATTGACATCATGCTATCAATATCGAGGTGAATTTGGAGTGTCAAAGCATAAGATAAGAAAATATCCACAGTGTGCAAACCAATCATGTTATTTCAAAATCATATATAATACGCACACATCAGAAAGCAAGATATGCATCCTAAAATTTTACATCAATGTCATGAAGAACCGGCCAATGAAATATTCCCGGCAATGGTCTACCTCGACCAAGGACGGCGCATTGGGGGTTTTTCCAAATGCAAGTATTAAAGAATGGTTCTCTGCCCCAATGTTGGCCACAGACTACCCCAACTAGCCTGTAAAAAAATATATAGTGTACATATAACTAGTCGGCCGTGTATGGTGCCCCCGCCTGGTGCTAGACGGAGCCGTACTCAACGTCCTCTCCGATGAGGGTCAACCTGGGACACCCATACACACGACAATCTGGCGGATACCTCCGGCCGAAGCGTATCCGGACACAAGGGGTGCCTCTACCAGATGTCCTTCGTAGCTACGGATCACAATATCAAATCGGCCGGGCACGTAGCCCCATGCATCCCATCACCAGTCGGCCGGGCATATAGCCCCATGCATAATATCATAACGTCGGCCGGGCATACAGCCCAATGCATAATATCATAAAGTCGGCCGGGCATACAGCCCAAAACATAATATCGTAAAGTCGGCCGGGCATATAGCCCAAATGTGTAAGTAAATCCATTTAAAACCATGTGCCAATGCAGTGAAAGCATTTAAAACATATCAATATGTCGAAAATGTGGCACAATATACGTTTATCAAAACTCATGGATGCATATCAATAAGGTCAGCAGTTAAGACACTCCAAAGGTCACAAAACATTTCATCAAATATTGGAAAGTCATAACAATCATACATTTTGCAGAAACATGTCATTTAAAAGATATTTTTGAAACATGGTTTTCAATCAATAGCGAATGTCAAAGTCCCACTCACAGTTCTACGGGAGGGAAGTCACTCCCTACTGACAAGCCAAATCGGATCTGACCGCTCGAGTCTCCAAAAGATCAACCTAAATCAGATTATCAAATTTCTGTAACATTCTATACTTAACCTTCAATTCATAGATAATCATTTCATAATTTGTATTCTATATGCATTCCACTTATACTCTAAACATATACAAAACCTTTCATCTTAAATTCAATCCTAGATTCGTCCAATTTATCAATTAGAGTCGAAATCTCCTCACCTAGGGTTTCCTCGAAGCGCCGAGTCTCGTCCGAAAGTCGCTTCGGTCACTCCAAAGTCTGTAGGGTTTCCTATCAAAACAAGGTTCATTTGTTAGATCTAAACACATAGATCCGAAACAAAACCCTAAGTCATTTACCTGCGTGGAGATTCGTGAGCTGTCACGAACTCACGGACCGTCACGGGCCGTCGCGGGCTCGTGGGCCACAGCTAGCGGGCTCGCTGGTCTGCGTGCTACGGGGTAGCGGGCCGGCGGGCTGGCGGACCGATGGGCTGAACTGGGCCGCGGGCCGTACTGGACCTGCGGGCTTGGACGGGCTGTCGGGCCTGGTGGGCCCGTGGGCTTGCTGCTGATGGGCCTGCGGCTAATGGGCCTGCAGGCTGGCGGGCCTGCGGGCCGACAGTGGCTCGCGGGCTGGTGCTCGCCCGTGTGCTGCGCTGGCTCGTGCGCGCTCGCACGCTGGCTTGTGCGCGCTCGCGCGCTGCTGCGCGCCCCTGCGCGCTCGCGCGCTCTGCTCGCGCGCCTGCTCGCGCGCTCTGCTCGTGCGCCTGCTCGCGCGCTCTGCTCGCTCGTGCACTGGGCCGCGCGCTCGTGCGCTGGGCCGCGCTCGTGCGCTGGGCCCCGAGCGCTCGTGCGCTGGGCCGCTCAAACTCGTGCGCTGGGTCGCGCGCCCGTGCACGCCCGTGCACTCTGGGCCGCGCACTCGGACTCACGCTCGCGCAAGAAGGGTCACGCGCTCGCGAGCAGTCGCGCTCGCGCTACGGCGTGCTCGGGTGATCGCGCGCTCGCACGAGGGAGGGAATCACTGTTGCTGTGGTGGTGGTGCCTGCGGAAGGTCGCGGGTGGTGCGATTGTGCAGAGAAGCGGGTCGCGCGGTGGCGCGCGGAGGAGGGTAGAGAACAACGAAGAGAGAGCGATCGCGAGAGGGATCGCGAAGGGAGAGAGAGAAACCGAGAGGGAAGAAGGAGGAGAAGAAGAAGAAGAAGAAGGAGAAGAAGGAGAAGCTGCCGGCGGAGCTTGCGGTGAAGACCAACGCCGCGGTGGGGGAGGGAGGCGAAGGGTCGGCGGAGAGAGGGAGAGAGAGAGAGAGAGAGAGAGAGAGAGAGAGAGAGAGAGAGAGAGAGAAAGAAACGAATTAGGGCTTTAGCCCTAATTCAATTGGGGGGAGGGCCAAAACGCTGCGTTTTGGCTCTCCCTCTTTTTTTTTTTTTTTTTTTTTTTTTTTTTTTTTTTTTTTTTTTTTTTAGGCTTGGTGTTACACTAGTACTTTACTTAATTCTTTTTTCTTTGTTTTTCCAATTTGTATGATACATGATATATGAAATTTATTTGTGCAAAACTGTTTATGTGTATATGGAATTTGTTTGTGCAACTAAAGCGTAGGCATACCATGCAAGCAAGTGCAGGGCACGAGCAGCGTGGTCCCTCACACTACTCGCATAGCTCTACTGCGCAGACAAGAGTGGCTCCACTGCGCAGACAAGAGTGGCTCCACCATGCAGGCTAGGTGTGCAATATTTGGTGATAATAAAAAATCCGACCAAATCGAATTAAATTTGAATTCGATTTTTGGATTTGAATCGATTTCGGTTAGAACCGAATTACAAATTTGGTTTTCGGTTCAAGTTTCGAATTTAGATTTTTAATACGAATTCGAACCGAAAACCGAATTAGAGTTTTTAATTATCTCATTTTTTTATTTTGATTATTTATTATTTATTTTCTTTTCTTTTTATGCAAATTTTGATCGGTAATTTTTCTTTTTTAAGCAAGCAATAAAATAGTAGTTAAAAAGTTCATTATTTTATCAATTCGAATTTAGTTAAATTGGATTTATGTGAAAATTTAGATCTCAAAAATCAAAATCGAGTTTTTTGATTTATTTGATTCAATTCGAATTCAAACCGAAAACCGAATTTTAAATTTAAACGAATTCGATTCGGTTTTCGATTTGGAGTTAAAAAATGTTAAACCGAATTAACCGAATCGAATTAATCGAAGAATTCGAAAACCGAACCGATGAACACCCCTAATACAAGCAAGTATGAAGCGTGGGCATACGCGATAGTGTTTTGAAAACCAGACTGGAGTACGAATTGGTCACACCAAGGGGCCAATAGGTTATCGGGTCAAACCGGTCGGATCGGTTAAAAAAACATATGATGTTATCATGATATCATAAATAAATTTAAATTATAATATATTAGTAATTTAAAGAATCTATATATTTAATTATAAAGATTTACCAAATATTGTTCAAAATATATAATACTAACAAATTATAATTCATTCATCTAAACATTACGTATTATTCAATATGAAATATTATTCAAATATATCAAAATGTAATTCAAATAATAGAGGTGAATATATCAAAATCTAATTTAAACAGTAAAAAAAGTTCAATAAAAATAGAAAAGGAAAAAAATGACTGCAAGTTGAAGGGAAAAAACAATAGAGATGAGAGTAAAATAAGGAAGAAAATGTGAGAGTGAGATAGGAAAAAAGAGAATGAGAGTGAGATAGAAAGAAATGAAGAGAAAAATAACAAAAAAATACACCCATACACAAGACATTATGGTCTAGTGATTGTCATAACTCAAATATTGCTTGCAGTCTCTTGTTCAAACTCGCATGATAGCACTTTTTGAAACAAAAAAAAAAAGAAAAAAAACTGAGGCTGGCCGATTCAATCCGGTTCCCAGTCCAACTCAAATCTTGACTGAATTTGACCGGTTTCTCAAAATCTGGTTATGTTAGGAAACCTGGACATGTTACTGGTTTGGTTTCTAGTCGGTTCGGTCCAGGTTTCAAAACATTAATACACAGTCCCCTATGCGGCTCTACCGCACAAGAAAGCGTGGGGCACGAGCATGCTTCCATGCAGGCAAGCGCCACGCATGCCCGCGTGGCCCTACCGCACAAGCAAGCGTGGGGCGCAAGCATGCATGGTCCCTTGTGTTGCCTACATGGCTTTATTGCACCAATAAGCGTGGTCCCCCACGCAACTTGTGCGGCTCTACCATGCAAGCAAGCATGGTCTCGCGTCGTGCGGCTTGCCTAAAGCACCATATTATTAATTTAAATTATTAACATTATTAATTTTAATAATATAATAATATGAAATTTTGTGATATATTTTTTATTATTAGATAATATATTGTTATAATATGAAATTGTGACAATAATATATTAATTATCAATATTATATAATATTTTATAAATTAAAAAAAACTAACAATAATAATATTAAAACATTTAATTTACAACATTTACCCCATTTACCACATTTTGTCATTTAGACTATTTAGGCAATAACCTCTCTTTTTGGCGCCAAAAACAATTTTCTACTTTTAGCGCCAATTTAATCAAATTTCTATGTTAAAAACATTTCATTTCTTTATTTAGTGTTAATTTAATCATCTTTTTTTGCACCAAAAATATTTTTGTACTCTGTTTGTTCCGTTATTTATTTTAATTATTTCTCTGTTAGTTTATACAAATATTTCTTTGTTGGCTTATGCAAAATATTTGTATTTGTAAATATGATGAACAAGTGATGGATGTATTCTAAATCAATTGGTGAGATTAATGTATTTCTTGAATTTGTATTTACAAATATTCAATCTATCGTTGACAATATATCATGTCTTTGTTTTAAAAATTTCAACATATTAAGATTTTCTACATACACGGTGTTCGATCACTTTGTTACGTTATGAATTTCAACATGGTTATGACAAGTGGATATATCACGGGAAGAATAATGAAAAATCTACATCACATGCATCCAATGCATTCAATGAATCCAACCTAGATGATCCCTTAAATAGTAATGATAATCTTTTTTACCATGACTTATTTGGTATATTACATGATGTATTCACATATTTACATGATCCATCAAATGTAAACGAACTAACTTCTCATGCATGTAACGTTGATAAATCAATTTCAGATAAATTTCATGAATTACTTAAAAATGTCAAAAAACTAGTATATTCTAATTCGAAATATACTATACTTATAACTATTGTGTACTTATACCATTTATCGTACTTGTGTGGGTGATCAAGTGTATCCTATCTCACAAAAATTAGTTTTTAATTAGGTTTTTATGATAAAAATTTATATGAAAACTAGATTTGAAAATAATCCATTGCAAAGTACAAACAAGGTAACAAGTTGTAAAAATTACATGAAATATAGTAATATAAGATAATAAACCCTAAAAATTAAATGAAATTTAGTAAGTGATTTTTTGAATAATATAAATAATACATATGAAAAAATGTAAATAATTACATGACAGGTATTAAGTATGAAAAAATGTGAAGAATTAAGAATAACGCGCGTGTGTAATGAAAAAAGAGGCAGAAAAAGAGTAAAACTATGGAAAAATGTGTGCAATGGAAAAAGCACACAAAACATGGGTTTTGAAAAATTTGTTTGTAAAAATGGCAGTCAAATATCATTAGCTTATTGGATTAATTCGTTATATGTCCAATTTTACTCAGTTGTTGGATTAATGAAATGTGATTTATCCGACAACATGTAAAAAATTATAAAAAATTTGGGATTGGTTTCGTGCCATTAACATTGCTTTTGAGATACAAATGTACCATTTTCTAATAAAATAATAATATCAATCTTATATTACTATATAATGCATTACTATATATTGTTATATGTATTACTGTAAATTACATTATCTAATGCAGTAGGGTAGTGTAATTCACTATTCTACCATTGAATCAAGTGGCATCCTTGCAATATAAAATTATAATTATGTATATTAATTTAAATAATGTAATTATTAATATTAGTATATTATATAATTTAATTAATTATCTAGTAATTTAAATAATATTATATGTGAAATATTAGCGGTAGAGGTGGGGTTGAAGGTTGGATTAGAGATAGTTTGGCTTCACATGATAAACCGGAAGGGTTGTGCTAGGGTGTTAATGGTATTAATGAAGGTTGATTCTAAATAAATGATCTTAATAAGTGGCACATGTGTAAAAGTTGTGTGAAATGTGGAAATATGAGAGATTAAATTCTTTATTCATTGCGAGAGTCACACCTTTGTGATTATAAGTACGAAGGAGATCTTAGCAGTATCTCGAAGTTGAATCACATTATGAGAGCCGATATTGGATAGCTTAATATGAGTTTTGAATCATAAAACCCAATTTCTATCGATACAATAAATACAAGATTTATGTTTTTTATTTTTCGGTGGTCAGACAATAAGAGAAGTTGGAAGGTGGTGTCTTTTTGGCCATCTCCTACCCATTTCAATTTCCTCTTCAATTTCCTCCACTATTTGTATGATGTAATTTAGTTTAGTCTAATTAATTAAATTTAATGTAATTTCCTTAATTTGTATGATTATTTTTTCTTTTCTTGAGAGTAATTTAATAAGTAAGTTAATTAAATATTGATATTAGTAATTGTAATTTACATAATGTAGATATTAATTTAAATAAAAATATTAATAATTTAAATAATGTGTCCTATTAGTAATTTTAGAGTTATATAAATGTTTAAGAGTTTGTCGAGATGAAATGTGATTTATGGGATTGACAAAAAGAACTAATTTGAATTGTTTTTGTGATTTTCAATGACATAATAGCATATTAATGTATCAACATAATTAACTATACCAATATAATTACATAATATTAAATATCATGTCATTTATTATACCAACATAATTAATTATATCATTAAATTATATTGTCATAATTTCAAATTATAACACTATATTATATAAATTCTTAATTTCATATCATTATATTATTTAAATTAATAATATTAATAATTTTATGCGAACTTGTCATAGAATACACGTTATTTTTTATTAATCAAATAGATATAATTAGCATAGTACAGGGCTTATGCATAGGTATGCACTTTCATGAAATGTAGTAATAGCAATGTGATAAGAAGTAAAAATTACATGAAATGTAGTAAGTAATTTTTTCAATAACCTAAATAAAACATATGGAAAGACACGTGGTGGTATTAACTAAAAGTGTAAAAAAATATGAAGAATTAAAAACAATACGGATAATGAAAAAAGAGACAGAAGAAAGCGCAAAAGAAAAAACTGACGGATTTTTAAAATTTGTTTATAAAAATGATATATTATAAATTATTCACGTGAAAACCATCAAAACTTCTCCATCCACTCGAAAGCTCTCCTCCCCTAACCCATCTATCCCACTCACTCCATTTACAAAATTTTATCAAAAGTTAATCACATTTTTTTATATAAAAAAATCACTCTGAGCTTCTACTGGTTGTGCTGAGAATGGGTATTTGAAAGATTTTAAATTTTTTTAGTTATAAATATAGGATGAACTAAATGATGGATGAGCATTGTAACTGACCAAGAAAAATCACAAGCATCCCAAGAATAAATTCAGTCTGAAAAAGCCTAATCATCCCAAAATATTACCCTAAACTAAATATATATATATATATATATAAATATATATATATATATATCATTTTAATTTGAGATTTAATATTAACATGCTATCAAATAATTTTTTAATTATCTAATTTTAATTTTTTATTTTGACCAGTTGTCAAGAAATGCAGAGACTCAATGCATTGTCAAGATGTTTGGGATTTAGAAAAAGGAAAAAATATGATGGTTGAAATGAACGAATTAATTAAACCAATAAAAATTGATGGTATGATATTTGCTAGATTCCTTGAATCTATAATCAGAATGCATTCAATTGTTCCAATAAACTATAGAATTTAGTATGGCATGCCAATAGAGTATAAAAGTGACATATAGAGGATTATATAGATATCTAGTTTTATTGATCGATGATATAGATGGAAAGCTAATATATTTAATTTCATTCTTTACATATTTCTTTTATTTTAATTGTAGTTAAAGATATTTTCAAACTACCTAGAAATGAAACTGAGAAATGAGTTATTAGAAATTTGTGTGACAAATGGAAGAGTTTTAAAAATATTCTGAAATCAAAATAGTTCGATAATTCAATTGGAATAAATTAAAATATCAAGAGAATGGAGAATGAAAGGGTTGAACCAAATCAGTACAAGGAGATTGTTATTTTTTGGTTGAGTACTAAAAAGAAAAGTACAAGTTTACTGGTATTCTATAATACAATCTATTTATTGTTCTAATAATTTTTTCTTCGTGTTAGGAATTTAATAAAAGAAATTTAAAAAGGAGTGTAAAGTTGATTGATCCATATTACTTAGTATCAAAGTTATTTGCCAATCTCATACATGAGAATGTATAAAGAATTTATATTTTATTTTACTTGTAATTAATTTTACCAACGTAACACTTCGAAATGGTTTATTTTTATTATTACAGGCAACACAATTTGGAATATTCTAAAGCCAAACTTTATATTACAAATAGAAAATAATTAGATAACAGTTTTGTTTCTACAAAAACGTCAAGGTATGGATGATTATCTTTTATTTAATTTTAATTGATATGTTTATGGGATATCATTATTTGATTCACTTTACTTTTTATAGGAAATGATAAATGGAATGAAGTCTAATGATAGTAAAGAAGGATAAGTATAAAGTTTGAATTTGTTTTGGAAAAGTGATATCATATCTAAAGTTAAAAGGTTTAATTTAAGGGAAAGAATCAGATTTGTGGGGAATGTTATAACTCCATCACAACATATGCATTCAACTAGACCTAACAACGATAATATGACTGTCATGATGAAATAATTAATGGAACAAAATCATAATCTTACTAATTTACTAAGTAATATTCTTATGTATGTTGCTATGTATGCTGAAAGTGGACAATATAATGAATTAATGAATCTGGTTATTGAAATAAGACTTATTATTGGCGTTTAGGTTCGAATGTCATTTCTTTATTTTTTAGTATAATTTTATCAATTTCACTTTTGTCTTTGAATAATAATCTAAATTATTTGTATTATAAGATTCCTCCAATTCCAGATGTTAGGGGTGCACATAGAACCCACCCATCATCATCACTACCCGACTCCATCTCAAAAGATAATATTTTTATTCACAACAATTTTTTACAATGTTACCATGTAATTATATTCATTTCACTATTTCACTGTTGATTTTTAATAAATAGATTGACACAAAGGATTGTGGATAAAGATACTTTCAAATTGTGATGATAATATTTTTTGTGATTGAAATGAACATTTTTTTTGGAACATCTTAGAAAACATGCAGTTGTGGGACATGCAATATTTTCTCTTTTTTTGTCTTATATGTATCCGTCATTCTATTTAAAAATCAATATATCAATCATTATTATATATTAATACAATCCTTATTACATTTACATTATTTTTGTAATTTCTTTATTTTCAATATTTTATTTTACCTATAGTAATTCAAATATATACAATATTAAAAAAACCGTCACTATTGATATCATGTATTAACCAAAGATAAAAGAAATTAAATTTTATCACTTGTGCTAACCGATACAAAAATGCAGTAACATTTTCTAATATTCATGGTAAAACATTAAACTTTTCCTAACATTTTTGATAATAGACGATGAAAGGTAGTAAGGTTTTGTAACACTTGTGATAATCAATGATAAAAAAGAGTAATATTTCCCAACACTTGTCGTAGTCGAGAATAAAAGAGAGTAACATTTCCTAATATTTGTGATAACTGACGATATAAGATAATAAGTTATGCTAACATATTTGGCAACTGAGTATAGATAACTGTAACTTTTCCCGATACTTTTCTAACCTACAATAAAATATATTAATTTTTTCTAACACTTGTGGTAATCGATAATAAAATATAATAACATTTATTAATATTTGTATAACCGAGAATACAAATAGTAATTTATATTAACACATGTGATAACCGATAATAAAACGACAGTTCCTAACATATGTAGTACCTAATGATAAAAGATAATAATATTTCCTAACACTTGTGGTAACCGATAATAAAAGACAGTGATATTTTTTAACAGTTGTGTTAACTGATAATAAATGATAGTAATATCTCTTAATAATTGTGGTAATTGACTATAAAAAATAGTAACATTTTCTAATACATGTGATAACTCATAATAAAATGTAGTAACTTTTATATTAAAAGGCAGTAACTTTTTGCTAAAACTTTTCTAACCATTAGTATAGATTTAGGATATGTTCCAATGATTACTAAAAGTATTGGGATAGACCTATCATAACTGACGTATAACAAATTGAAGATCCATCCATTGGAGATAGTTCTATCGATGGTTTTCATCCATCTAGATAGGACATTTGTTTTGTAGTGACTCTTCAATATGGTTTGAGGCAATGAAATCCAAAAATGATTCCGTGTGTTCAAACCAAGTTTGGAATCTGGTTTATCAATATTATATCTATAGGGAACAAATGGATTTTTAAGCAAAAGTTCAATTGGATAGAAAACAAAAGCCTATGAAGCAAGACTAATAGTAAAAGGTTATCGTCAAAAGTAGGAAGTAACTATGAGGAGACTCTCTTACTTATAGCTATGTTGAAATTAATATGGATTTCATCGGATATTGTTGCACACTATTGATTATGAAGCTTAATAATATGATGCCAAGACTACTATTCTCAATTGTGAAGGATATGTACATGGAACAATCTAGAGGTTTTAAATCTCAAGATAGTTTCAAACTTTAAAAAATGCAAGCTTAAGAGATTAATATATGGTCTTCAACAAGTCTCGAGGGGTTGGAATTAACATTTTGACTTACTCATGAAAAGTTACGAATTCATCAAAAATGAAGAAGTCATATGTGCACAAGAAAACTAGTGGAAGTGCCATCAATTTCTTGATCTTATAGGTAGATAGTGTCATGTTGATAGGAAATAATATCAGTATACTTAGCTCTATGGGCATTTGGTTATGAAGTATCTCTATGACAAATTTGGAAGAATTTACCTACATACTCAGAATTTGCATTTATAGAGATAGAGCAAGAAAGTTGATAGGTTTCTCTTGGAGTCTATATTTGAAAAAATTATTGAAAAGATTTAAAAGGACTAATATGAGCCAAACGTGATATTTACCTTTCAAGGAAAATGTTACTCATGGCATCTAGAGAGAGAGAAAGAGAGTGGTCAAAATTCTTTATGCTTAGACAATAGGAAATCTGATGTGTGCAATGTTGTGTAATAGACTTAATATTGCTTATGTTTTGAGCATAACCGTTAAGTGCTTATAAAGGACTAAGGATATGATATTAGTTTATAAATGAGGAGAGTTGATGCTTGAAGGCTACAGAAACTTTGATATTAGCTCGAGGTATATATTCACTTGTAATAGAAGTATAATCACTTGAAAAAGTTCTAAATAGTTGATTACAACAAATGACCGGACTAATTCTGTTATGATGGCTGAATACATTACAATGTCAGATGTTGCAGTAGAGGGTGTTTAGATTAAAAAATTTAATACTGAAGTTAAAGTGGTTCTTATAGTTGAGTAAGTGTTATCTCTTTACTGTAATAAAGATGGAGTCATTGCACAGGATAAGGAATGTTGGTCTCGCTAAAATCTCATACACAATGAGAGAAAATATCATATTATATGTGAAATAGTTGGGTGATACGATATCATCATACAGAAAGCAAGTTCAGCAGAAAACATAGCTAATCCCTAGATATGAGATAAAACAGCCTAAACATTTGCTTTGATGAGATGAGAACAACCTATATCTTCTTGTGGGTTGAGATACACTAGGATGGGATGGGTCCATCTCGCTGGGCCTCTAAAAGACAAGAATGGAAATAAAAGGTGAGGGTTTTAATTGAGATGACACCTGCACTTTGTCTCTCTTTCTCTCCCTCTCCCCTTGTCTCTCTTCTCCTCGAAGATATCAAATAGGTGACGATGACGATCTCTCTCTTTGCCTCCCTTTAGGCTGGGGTCTCATATCCCTATGCTCCTAAAAAAATGATTAAACCTCTAGGTGGGCGATAATGCTAGTAAGCTCTCTCTCTCTCTCTCGATTTACATATTCTCTATCACTACTTCTCTTTCTTTTTTATGACATAGGTTTTGGCTTTTTTTTTTCTTTAGATTTTCTGCAACCAACGAGTGACAATTCCAATACTATTTATGATTTTTTGCACAATTAAAAAAATGAATTGTTCTGTAACTTCTCGATTTTTATATTCATTTAAGGCTAAAAAATGAATTATTTTTGCAATTTTTGGTTATTTTGATCATCTTGGTTTCATTTACTTTATGACATTAGTGGGGCGTATTACTCTTTTTGTAGGTCATACAAGTATGTGATGTTCTTCAAGAGACAATCTTGGGGGTATGAAAAAATGAATTAGTATCATTTTTCTTAAAAACATATTTTTTAATAAAGGAATTAGAGCCAAATCCACCATGGCCAATCTTGAACTCCGATAAAGGTGGAGGGTTGCAGTAGCTTAACAGTCAGTATAAAACTTTTGTCAAAACTAAAATGAGAGGCAAATATATGAAATTTATTGGGATGTTTTCTTCTTAGTGATACGTTGTACTGGATCCCGCGTATAGTGACAAGTTAGCAAAAAGTGACATGCCACATTACTGCTTGGATATGGTGTTAAATAGGCAAGAGTTTTTGTATTTATGTGGATGGTTGTAGATAAAAAAAAAACTAGTACACAAAAATAGAATTCTCTTAACCACTTGGAACATAAAATCATTATCCAGTAAATTAAGAGAAATAGAAGACTTGATGACTAGATAAAGGATTAATATTTGTATCTCCAAGAAACTAAGTAGTTGAGGAAGAAGACTAAAAAAATAAGGTCTTATAACCACAAGTTTTGATATATAAATAAGGATAGAACTAAAAATGGAGTAGAAATAATTGTTTATAAAGACTCACAAGAGAATGCAGTGGAGATAAAAAAATAAAGGAGATAAAGTTTTGTTTATCAAGGTAGTTAGTAAAGAAAACGTAATTAATATAATTAGTATTTATACAATTCAAATATATATAAATATAACTAGTAAACAACAATTCTAGAAAGATTTAAATGAATTTATGCAAATCATATTTAGTGGAAAGAAGTTATTTATTAAAGAAATCTAAATGGGCATGTAGGTGAAAATAATAAAACATTTGAAACCATATATAAAAACTTTAGCTTTGATAGTAAGAATAGGGTTAGGGTTATCATTTTAGAGTTTGTCATGATATTCGATTTGATACTTGTGAATATTTTAGGAGTCGCATATATTTACATGCAAAAGTTGATCGAATGCTAATTAAATAGATTACTCCTCACTAAAAGAGATGATAGAATGATCTGTAATGATTGCAAGGTTATACCAGATAAAAGTGTAGTAACTCAATATAGACTTTTAGTTTTTGATATGCACATGCCTAAAAGGCAAAAGAAGGATCGTCAATATATAGAGCCAAGAATTAAGTAATGGAATCTGAAATAAAAAAAAGTAACATTTAAACACAAATTAATTCAAATAGTTACTTGCTCTGCTAATGATGATTCAGAAACCATATGGTTAGAAATATCTAATAATATTAAGAATTTAGGTAAAATAGTTTTTGTCATATCTAGGGTCGGGCACCATAGGTAAGAAGTCATGGTGACGAATGAGAAAATTCAAACTGTTATACAAACCAAATAAAAGTATTATAGGAATCTTAAAATAAGATAGATAACGATGTGTTTGAGAAGTATGAGATTGCTGCGAAAAAAAAGGAGAGAGATGAAAAAGATTATTTGTGAATCAAAGAGTAAGTTGTATAACAAATTATATAAGAAACTAGAAACTTATGAGGAAAAAAAGATATTTACATAATTTCTAAACTGAGGGATATAAAGGAAAAAATCTGAATGGTATTAGATATTAAGAGTGAGACTAATAGTATTCTTATAAAAAATAAGGACATAAAAAAGTATTGGATGAATTATTTTGATAATCTCTTTGGCATTGAGGACATAAGAGATATTGATAATATCGTAATACCTGTAAATGAGACAATTTGTATTTTAAATACAAAATTCATCCTCATAAAGTAAGAAAGTTTTTAAAGAAAATGAAGAATAATAAATCTATAAGATCTGATTGTATCCTTGACGTGTGGAAGTGATCGGGTAAAGTAGGGATAGAAATATCGATGGATCTGTTTAACAAAATTTGACAAATCAAGAAAATACCCCAAGTGTGGAGGGAGAGTACAGTTATATTACTATATAAGAGTAAAGACGAATACAAAATTGTTTCAATAATAGGAGAATTTAACTTATTAATCATACTATGAGTTGTGAGAGAGAATGATGGAGCAAAGATTAAGATTGGAGATAAATATATCTCAAAATCAATTTGGGTTCATGTAAGAAAAAGTCACCGCCGAAACAATTCACTTGCTCAAACATTTAATAGAGACGTCTAGAGCACAAAAGAGAGATTTGTACATGGTATTTATGGAGGTAGAAAAAGCAAACAATAGGGATCCTAGAGACATACTATGGTGGACATTAACGAAGAAGAAGATCTCCTTGAAACGCATTGATCTCATCAAAGATATGCACAAGTAAACTATTACTAACGTAAGAACTTACAGCTTTAAGTAATAGTTTTTGAACCTAGAGGGGAGAATAGGTTATATGGTACTTTTTCAATGATTTGGATGTTTTTCAGTTAGTGCGAAGGAGGTAAGATGAAAGAATTGAAAAGAAAAAGAAAATAGAGCATAAAAGGAAGAAAAAAACTAAAACAGAGCACACGAAGTTTTTATAGTAATCAACCAAAATCGGTGTACATTCACTTCTAGACTGTATTTGGATTTCTACTATTTGAAACCTAAATAGTACAAGGAACTTACTTCTTAGTGCAAGTTAAATCTTTACAGTGTTTTTCCCTCAAAATACTAATCTAACCTCTCACTGATTGTTTATCTCTCTAAAATCTAGACTGAAAAACCCTCTCTGGTCTTTTGAACTTTTTGTACAGGAGGAGAATAAGTGTTACAGTGAATGAAACTACAATTTTAGATGTAACAGACTTAAAACTCATAGAAAGAATTTTACAAAAGTAAGAACAACAAAATATATCGCTTGAAGCTCAGTGTTGTAAACTTTAAAATGTTTAACACTTCATTTTTCTTTCAGCACTTCATTTTTCGTTTATCAATCCTCTCTTCTCTTTTTCAGAGATCTAGTGCAATATTTATATTCTTATTTATTGCTTTCAACTAGAGATCAGTTGTGGTTGGTGAGTTTTTGAACGTTCTTCATTAATGGCTCAAGTAGATTCATTTAATGTTCTCAACCACCTATTTACTTTTATACAAAAATGAATGTTAGAGACAAGGTATCGACTAATAAATTTGAATTTCAAATTTTTTTTCTATGGTGTCGACAACTCATTATGTCCAGTTGACGATAGTCTTTTTCTGTAAATGATTAATCAACTAATATTTAAACATAATCGACTAAGTTTTCTTTGATTGTGTCTTGTTGGTCAGAGTCTAAATATGGTTAATCGACTACTTTGTTATATTCATTGACTGTTGTATCATTTAGTTGAAGATTTGACTCTCTTAGTTGACTAGTGTGTTATTATATATTTTGTGCAGACTAAATTTGATTAGATTTTTTATATAGTTGAAAGTTCTAGAGGTTTAGTCAACTGATAAATTTTGTGATTCATAAGTAGTAGAATACACTTAGTTACATGTCAACTAACTTTCTTATTCTGGAATTACTTTTTCAACTAACTTGTTCTTTTAGTCAACTGTGTTTCATTTGATGTGTCATGTTAGTTTGCATCCTTATAATTAGTTGGCTATCATTTGAACATTCTCAGTTAGTGTCCACTAGTATGTCGAGTTAGCTACTAAGGTTTAGATTTTGTCATACTTTAGTCAACAAGTATTGGCTGTTAGTCTACTATGATATTACTTTAGTTGAAGGCTTTATTGTTTTAGTGGACTACTCTCTTGTTTTA
The DNA here is from genome assembly GCA_033439265.1 of Dillenia suffruticosa. Taxonomy (NCBI): domain Eukaryota; kingdom Viridiplantae; phylum Streptophyta; class Magnoliopsida; order Dilleniales; family Dilleniaceae; genus Dillenia; species Dillenia suffruticosa. Next base: position 13,083,910 of record JAVTVX010000019.1, read on the forward strand.
TTTCTTATGTGCAAACTAGTTCTAAATGTATGTCATCTAATATCTTGATTTAGTCGACTATCTCAAATCATTAGTCGGCTAAAGAATTTCCTAAGTTTTTAAGTGCAGACCGAATTTAATTGCATATCGACTAGCTTGATTCTTTAGTTAAAAGAGTTAATGTATTTGTCAAATGTTGAGTGTTTTAGTCCTTTGTGTGTTGACTAATATTGAGAGTGTGTCGACTAATATTTTTACCTTAGTCAGAAGCCTTAATTTCTTAACTGGCTAACAAATATTTTATACTTTAGTATGCATACTAAATTTAGTCACGTGTCGACTATCATTTCTTGCTTAGTCAAAAGTCTTAAAGTATTAGTTGACTATTATGTGTTTTAAGAATTTGAGTGCAGACTAAACCTAAGTGTATATTGACTAATATTTGGTTCCTTTTTGACTAATATTTTTGGCAGTGAGCTCTTTGTTGGCTAACTATGATCTTTTGTCTACAACTTATGTTTCTACAAAGGTCTTTAGTTAGCTAGATTTAAAAATCTGTCAACTATATATATGTTTATGCTATACATACTTGGACTTACAATAATTTAGTTGACTAACCTGAGCTTCATGTCAGCTATCAGTAGAGTTGGTCAACTGCTCATCCTTAATCTTATACTATATGTCGTATACTCAATAGATTTTGTCGACTATGTCAATATTAGTGATCCTTAGTTGGCTAACACAATGATCTAGTCGACTTTTGAAGACTATAGTAGGTGCTCAATTGACTGAATTGATGTATGAGTCAACTAAGTTACAAAATACTAGTATTATGTTGACTGAAATAATTAATGACTCGACTGAATCATAAACTACTAGTACTCTATCGACTGAAATAATGCACTTGTCAATTGAATCTTGTCGACTGAAATGTGTAAAAGTCGACTAAACATGTGCAAGAGTTGACTAAAATGAGTTTATATGAGCTATGGTCGACTGATTCTTGTGTCGACTACTTTGTGAAGATGTAAACTTATGTTTTTCTAATTTTTGCTTTACTAATTTAATCTATTTTGCTAGTTATCAAAATATCTATATGCAACATTCTCCTCCTTTTAATGATACCAAAACAATCTAAAATTTTTGGATGAAAACTAACTCAACTACCCCTTAATCAGTGCATATGTTTTCAGTCAATTTTTAGCAAACCATGATAGATTCATAACAGCCCAAATCCACTTATAACAACCCAATTTTCTCTCTCTTCTTTTGTTATCAATAGAAAGGGGTTGAAAATTAAACTTAATGGGTAAAAAAAAAAGTCTAAGTGAGGTCATTGTCCTATTCTTGAGGCATAACAGACCGCCATATGCATTAAAATGACATATAAAGTAGCACTATGTTCATTAAAAATTTTTCTCCTCCTTAATTATAGCTATGTTTCAAAGCGATAGTTCAAACAATACTTAACATAACATTGAGACACTAACATAGACAACATATTGCATTTCCATAAAAACAAACTAAAGCATAAACATAACATTAAGGCATTAACATAAAATGTTAAACATTAAATGTCAGAACATAAAAGATAGCATTATACATTGTTCAGAATATCAAATGTCAAAAATAAAGCATTACATATTGTCAAAGATTAACAAATTCAGAAATCTTTTTCAAAATTGTTAAAGGATCAAGATAGGATCAAATATGGGTTCAGGAGATCAACAAGAGGTGGTGCAAGAGTAACAGTAGGAGTATGTTTAGCAGGAGCAAGATGGTTTGACCTAGAAATAGAAATAGACTCAGGATCAATAGGAGTAGGTTCTGAGCATCCAGAGGAGGAAGGAAGTTCAGTGGCTTGAGGGACAAGAAATGAGGGAGGGAAAATAATTCAAGGGATTTTCAATTGAGGCTCATCTTTATTAGAGCAATTATCTTCCCATGGCCTGTTAGATCCACTTTTAGTATTCTTAATAATCTTTCTTTCCGATCTATCCACAACTTTCAAAATCTCAGTGTTTTTCTCTTTTATAGCATGAACTATTTGGTGAAGGTAGAGTAGGCTTGAGTCTAACTAAGGCTCTTCCCATCATATCTAAGGATAGTTCTCTAGCCACTAGATGAGAGATGTGGCTTACTGCCGTTAGCAGTCTGTCTACTTCGTGATCAGTGATGAAGGGTTTCGGAAGTTCACTTTTCTCTCTTTTTCTTCCTTATCATCTTTCTTTCTCCATTCCTCTTTCATAAACTTTGGCCTAAGTTTTTCAAATATAACTCAATTGCCATCTCCTTCTCTAAACTAATTTTGTGAGCTACTAGAGTGTCTATGATCACTTAGCCATATGATAGATTAGCGTTTTTTAGAAGGGTATTTGACATCATATATGGAACTAAGAAATGTAAACCAGGGTTTCTTTTTTTGCATTTTGCACGCCATCAATCAAAAGTTTTCTCCAGTTCTGAAGCATAACTTCCTACCCTGGGCCTCATAATATGTCACTATGAGATGCTGAATTTTCTCATACAACCCTAAACCATTGTCACTCATATTAATCTCTTGCATTTCTTTATTCTTGGACATTATCTTATTATGTCCTTTTATCATCATTGTCTCCTTCTATCTATTCTATATTGTTATAGAACAACCTTACTATCCTCTCATATTCCCTAAGGTTAGATGTGATTAACCGAGATGGACATATTTCACTAGGGTATTCTTCATGTTCTTATTTAATTTCACCAAGAAATTTCCAATCTATTTGGTGTCCGAGGTTCAGATTGAGTGCAAAGGAAGAAGAATGAAAAGACTTGCTCTTCGCTGCCATAGGGAAATCTTCTTTAGTGAACTTTTCTAGTGCCTTAGATTGGACTTTGTTTGGACCTTTAGTTGCAATCTTAATCTTGGGAGCCATTGCAGATAAGAGATCTAAGGTTTCAAAGATTTAAGATTTTGGAGATAGTTTCAAAGAAGCGAAACTATGAATTTTGAAATTTTTGGAATTTGTCCATTGGTTCCTTTTATAGTCGAAGGGGGAGTTTAAATAAACAGATTAGATTAAGGTTCAATTCAAAGACTAATTGATATTCTAGATGAATTATTCAACAAATTTTTCTAGAATCATGCATTAGTCAACAATTCCTTGGAGATAGTCGACAATAAATACACAAGTCAAACTATAAATAAGGACACTTAAGCACTTCATTATTCGACTCATCAAATTTTATCTGTTAGCTATTTCATTCATGATCTTAATCTAGTCGATAAATGCGACGATTCAATCAACTAACCACACTTCTTTGTCATTAGAAACATTCTTTTAATATATTCGACTATCGTAAGATTTATCCTCTATTAGTTAACAAGCATAATGCTTTTGTTGACTATACTTTAATTGCTCTACTTTGTCGACCATTTTAATTAATCTGCCGATTATTATTCCACTAGTGTTGACTAATTTATCTTTTTAGTTGGATAGCCCTTATCAAATTCAATAGTCTATTGACTAACCCGATTATTCTGTTGACTATTTTTTTACTAGTGTTGACTAATTTATCCACATAGTCTACTAGTCCTTTGTTTTGTTTAGTGATATGTCGATCATCTATGTGAATCTTATCAACCATCTATAGTTCAAAACACTGCATATGATGACTAAGTTGATTAACGTGTTGACAAATATTTCATTGGTGTCGACTAATTAAATTTTTCAGTCAGTTTTCTTTGTTAAACTTGATAATCTGTTGACTACTGTTGTGGTTCTGTCAATTAATGCTTCTTATTTTAAAATTTTTCAGATTTCTTCTTCTCTCGTTCTTGTCTTAGTCTTTATTTGGTATTTTCAGTCATTTCTAACTCTCTTCTAAGTTCATAAAATCTGTTCTTGAATGATAAATTAGATTTTTAGTTAGATTGATTGCATTTGTATTATTGCACTTGGATATAACTAACTAACTGCCAACCACATTATGCTAATCAATCTTCATAACTACATATCACTAATCATATCTATAATCAAACCAACCATACACTCTAAACCATATCTCTTCGTAGAGTTAGAATTTTTTACTTCTTTAGGTTCATCATTGATACCTTCCTTTTCTAAGTTATTTTCTATTTTTCGACTACTAGGATCATCTATATTGTCATCATCAAAATATATGTTCCTTATGCTAGAAGAATCAGATTATTAATATGAGTTGATTTCTTTATTGTCCTTGTCCTTTTCTTGAGAATTTTGTATGCTTTGTTGAAAGTTAAGTGACTTTACTGCTCTTAGCATCAAATTTTCTGGAGAGCCCCTACCATTTTCTAACATTTACACCCAGAAAGTAATCTATATTAGATTTTCTATCGATATAAAGCTAGTAGAGTGTTTTCTTCTGAGAATAGTTCAATTAAAGCTCAATTTGATATAAAACAAGCCTTTCTAGAGGAATTTTAGCTATACCATTGTCATTCCATATAAATATCAATTTTTATTGAGGATTCATGATCATGAAAAGATATTGTTGATTATTTCTAGGTTGTAGATTTCATGTATCATTTTTTTTTCAAACTTTTTCTCATGAACACTTTGTGTTTTAAAGATTGTGCAACCTTTGTTATTTTGGATTTACCTACATTGCTAGTCTCATAGCTAAGTAAATCACCCAACTGTACCTACAGTAGTTATCCATAAAGCTTTCCTCCAATATTCTAGGTTCTAGTATATCCAAATGAATTCATGTCTAGTAATTCTAGATATCTACTAATTGAGAGTATCTTGTTAGATTTGGATGAATTCTTAGATTGTTTTTCCTTTTTATGCAAGCACAACTTATCTCTATTATATTTCATCTAGATAGAACCAACTACTTATCAATTGGTTTCAAAATCTGCTCCTAACTTGCGTGCCCCTATCCTCTATCCTAATTAACTCTTTTTTACAACCAAACATTTTTATGACTAAACTTAATTGAGCATGTTTCATCATCCTTTCTTATGTTATCTAGATTGAATACATGAATGATGTATTGCATAGATTTGGTGAGTTTTCTTCATTATTTTCTTTGATGATTATTAAACAAACAATAAAATCAAACATTTGTTAGATAACTACCATAGTCAAAACCTCACTATATATATTCTCTATCATACAATTTTCTAATGACTTTGCTTTCCATGCCAATGACTTTGCCTAGAGTTGTTTCCAAAGTCAGCTTTGTCTCCTTCCTTTCTTGCAGGTTGATGCATTTTATGAAGACTTCCTTCATATGACTTGAGCATCCAACACAAAGGGAACAAGTGGCTCCAGGAACTTTAACCTCATGCCTTTTAATTGCCCCTTCGTCTCTATATTATTGATCATCGCACTTTCAACACTCCTCTTCTTAAATGAGTTTACACAACATACTCAAGTTTTGCCATTTGATATCTAAATTTTCTTAGGTCAAGCATTGTTAGTACTCACTAGTTTCTTAGGAAGCCGTTTCAATTTTATTTCAATTTGAGATTCTGGTTTGTTCCTAAGCCAACATCCATTTATGCTATGTCCTTTCCTATGGTAATGTGTGCATTTTTTAAGCACTTCTGGCCTTTTGATCTAATGAGTGCTAGATTACATTCTAAATTTACAATGATGTATACTATATCCTAATTTCATACATAGATGACATTGGGTCTTTTGTTAAGTGTTTTTTGAACTAGGCACAAAGAAACTATAAGGTTTTTTTCAAGTAGCCACCGGATTAAATCCTAATCTAGTCTTGTCATATACTACTATTTGGGTTTATAATATTAAACCTAATTTTTCTTGACCCTAAATGAATTTATGTAACAAGGAACTAGGTCTCTTGTTTATTTCTTTTTCTTATTTTAGTTCATCCTCTAAGTTATCAATATAAAAAATATATGTTTTTCACTACAAGTATTTATATTTGTGTTTTCACTACAAGCGATGTATTTGAGAAGTATGAGATTGCAAAGAGAGAGAGAGATAGAGAGATGAAAAAGATTATTCATGAATCGAAGAGTAATGTGCATAACAAATTATATAATGAACTATAAACTTAGGACGGAGAAAAAGAGATCTATATTAAGGATACAAGAGATATTAACGATATCGCAAAACTTATAGAGAAGATCAATTTGGATTTTAAATACAAGATTCATCCTCATGAAGTAAGAAAGGTTTTAAAAAAAATGAAGAATAATAAAACCATTAGATCCGATTGTACCCCTAAGGTATGGAAGTGTTTGGGTAAAATGGAGACAGAAATATTGATGGATCTGTTTAATAAAATTTGACAAATCAAAAAAATGCCCCAAGTATGGAGGGAAAGTACAGTTATACTACTATATGAGAATAAAGGAGATATACAAAATTGTTCTAATTATAGGAGAATTAAATTTATTAGTTATGCTATGGGTTGTGAGAGAGAATGATGGAGCAATATTAAGATTGGAGGTAAATATGTTTCGGAATTAATTTGGGTTCATGTTAGAACAATACACCACCGAAACAATTCATTTACTTAGATATTTGATGAAAAAGCATACAGTAGGGATCCCAAAGATATACTATGGTGGTCATTAATGAAAAAGATGATCTCCTTGAAATGCATTGATCTCATCAAAATATGTATGAAGAAACTATTACCAATGTAAGAATTGCAGGAGTTTAAGTGATAGTTTCTAAATTAACATTGGATTTTACCAAAATTTGATAATATGTCTAAAAAATAATCTAAAGGGGGTGAATATGTTGTATGACAATTTTTCAATGGTTTGGATATTTTTCAGTTTATTGAGAATAGAGGTAAGATGAAGGAGTTAAACGAAAAAAGAAAATAGAGAATGAAAGGAAGATAAAAACTAAAACAGAGCATGCAAAATTTTTATAATGGTTCTACCAAATCTAATGTATGTCCACTCCCATGCTCTATATGGATTTTCATCATTTGAAACCCAAATAGTATAACAAACTTGCTTCTTAGTATAAATTAGATCTTTACAGTATTTTTTTTTCTCAAAACATTAACTCAATCTCTCATAGGTTGTTTCTCTCTAAATCCAGACTGAGACACCCTGTTGATTTTTTGAACTTTTTGTGTAGAAGGAGAATGAGTGTTATAGTGAATGAAGCTACAACTTAGATGTAACAAACTTGAAACTCACAAAAATAATTTTATAAAGGTAAGAAGAACAAAATATATTGCTTGAAGCTCAATGTTGTAAGTTTCAGAATGTGCCGTACTTCATTTTTTGTTCAGCAATTTTCTCTTTTCTTTTTTGAAGATTTGGTGTAGTATTTATATTCTCATTTACTGATTTCAACCAGAGATCCATTGTGGTTGGTGAGTTTTTGAAAATTCTTCATTAATGGCTCAAGTAGATCCGTTCAATGATCTCAACTACCTGTTTGCTTTTCTGTAGAAATGAACGTTAGAAATAAGGTGTTGAATAATTGCATATTGCCGACTATCAAATTTGAATTTCAAATTTTGTTTTTGTGGTGCCAACAACTCATAGTATTTTTCAACTGATGATTAATCAAATGATATATAAATATAGTCGACAAAGTTTTCTTTGAATGTGTCTTGTTAGTCAAAGTCTAAATATGGTTAGCCAACTATTTTATTATATTAGTTGACTATTGTATCATTTAGTCGAGGATTTGACTCTCTTAGTTGACTAGTATATGTTATTATATATTTTGCATAAAATAGAATTTATCATGTGTCAACTAGATTCTTTATATAGTCGAAAGTTCCAGAGATTTAGTCAACTGCTGCATTTTGTGATTCATAGATAGCATATTACACTTACTTTCATATTGACTAATTTTCTTATTCTAGAATTACTTTTTTGACTAACTTGTTCTTTTAGTCGACTGTGTTTCATTTGTTGTGTTTTATTAGTTTACATCCTTATAAACTTAGTGTAACACCAAACTATAAAAAAAAAAAAAAAAAAGGGAGAGCCAAAACGCAGCGTTTTGGCCCTCCCCAATTGAATTAGGGCTAAAGCCCTAATTCATTCCCCTCTCTCTCTCTCTCTCTCTCTCTCTCTCTCTCTCTCTCTCTCTCTCTCCCCGACGGTTCCTATTCTGTGGCCGTTCGTCTTCTTCCGCGGCCGTTCGGCTTCCTCCGCCACCGCCACCCGCCACCCGCCTTCTCCTTCACCTTCTTCTCCTTCTTCTTCTTCTTCTTCTTTTTCTGCTTCTTCTTCTTTCTTCCCGCGGCTCTCTCTCCTTTCTGCAGTCGCGATCGTTCGCGATCTCACCTCCTTCGCAAGCTCCGCCGAGCGCCGCCACTGCGCGATCTTGCTTCCGTCCGCGAACAGCCGCCACCAGCAGCAACCCCTCCTTCTGCCACCCTCGCGCGAGCTTGAGTGCTCCACAGCGCGATTGCAGAACCTCCGCGAGCGCAACCCGCCCTTACACACGACTGAGCCAGCGAGCGCCCGAGCAGGCGAGCACACGACCGAGCCAGCGAGCAGGCGCGCGAGCAGGGCGCGCGAGCAGAGCGCGCGAGCGCGCAGGAGCACGCACCAGCACCACGCACCAGCGCACGGGCAAGCACCAGCCCGCGAGCCACTGTCGGCCCGCAGGCCCATCAGCAGCAAGCCCACGGGCCCACTAGGCCCGACAGCCCGTCCAAGCCCGCAGGTCCAGTACGGCCCGCAGCCCAGTTCAGCCCATTGGCCCGCCGGCCCGCTAGCCCGTCAGCCCACTGGCCCGCAGACCAGCGAGCCCGCGACGGCCCGTGAGCCCGTCACAGCCCACGAACTTCCACGCAGGTAAATGACTTAGGGTTTTGTTTCGGATCTATGTGTTTAGATCTAATAAATAAATCTTGTTTTGATAGGAAACACTACAGACCTTGTAGTGACCGAAGCGACTTTCGGACGAGACTCGGCGCTTCGAGAAAACCCTAGGTGAGGAGATTTCGGCTTTAATTGATAAATTGGATGAATCTATGATTGAATCTAAGATGAAAGGTTTTGTATATGTTTAGAGTGTAAGTGGAATGCGAATAGAATACAATTTCTGAAATGATTATATGTGACTTTGAAAGTTAAGTATAGAATGTTATAGAAATTGAATGATCTGATATGAAAGAAACGTATTATAGAATCACAAAATCATGTCGAGTGAATTCGAATAGTTTCTTTAGAGTTAAACTTTGGAATATGCATGAAAGTATCTGGGTTGTAGGGATGGATTGAATGAGCCGTAAAGTGGAGGATATTATACATTTCATGTCTTTCGGATAAACCCTAAAAATGCTTGAGAAAATGATATTCAATTTTGATGATCTGATTAGGTTGATCTTTTTGGAGACTCGAGAAAGCAGATCAGATTTGATTAGTTTTGAAAATAGGGAGTGACCACCCTCCCTAGAACTGTGAGTGGGACTTTGACATTCGTTATTGATTGAAAACCATGTTTCAAAAATACTTTTAAATGACATGTTTCTGCAAATGTATGATTGTTAGACCTTTCCAATATTTGATAAAATGTTTTGTGACCTTTGGAGTGTCTTAACTGCTGACTTTATTGATATGCATCCATGAGTTTTGATAAACATATATTGTGCCATATTTTCGACATATTGATATGTTTTAATGCTTCCACTGCATTGGCATATGGTTTTAAATGGATTTATTTACACATTTGGGCTGTATGCCCGGCCGACTTTATGATATTATGTTTTGGACTGTATGCCCGGCCGACTTTATGATATTATGCATTGGGCTGTATGCCCGGCTGACGTTATGATATTATGCATGGGGCTATATGCCCGGCTGATCTGGTGATGGGATGCATGGGGCTACGTGCCCGGCTGATATGATATTGTGATCCGTAGCTACGAAAGACATTTGGTAGAGACACTCCTTGTGTCCGGATACGCTTCGGCCGGAGGTATCCGCCAGATTGTAGTGTGTATGGGTGTCCCAGGTTGACCCTCATCGGAGAGGACGTTGAGTACGGCTCCGTCTAGCACCAGGCGGGGGCACCATACACGGCTGACTAGTTATATGTACATTATTATTATTTACAGGCTAGTTGGGGTAGTCTGTGGCCAACATTGGGGCAGAGAGCCATTCTTTAATACTTGCATTTGGAAAAACCCCCAATGCGCCGTCCTTGGTCGAGGTAGACCATTGCCGGGAATATTTCATTGGCCGGCTCTTCATGACATTGATGTAAAATTTTGGGATGCATATCTTGATTTCTGATGTGTGCGTATTATATATGATTTTGAAATAACATGATCGGTTTGCACACTATGGATATTTTCTTATCTTATGCTTTGACACTCCAAGTTCACTCTAGATATTGATAGTATGATGTCAATCTCCTCACTTACTAAGTATCCTCCCATAGATACTCACCCCTCATTTTCTTTCCCATAGATTAGTGTTGGACCGAGGAGATATCACTGGGCTTGGGTATGGATATTTTCCATCTCTTCCGCTACGATGATTGGTGATATTGTTATGTATTGGAGATTTTAGTTTGACCATTCCAATTATCTAAATTTTTGGGATGACTGTATAAATTATGGACTTTTATTCGTGAAACTTTCGTGTTGATTTATTCCATTGCATTGAGGCATTTGTAAATATTTAAAAAATAATTTGGGAATTTATTTTATATATACGTAGAATTTAAATCCGCTCGGTGTGGCGGCTGCTCATGCTCTAGTAGGGCATGACAGTAGAGATCTGTTGCTAGGACTGTTAGAAACTTTATAGCCTTACGTTGTTCTAGATGTTGGTTGCGGTATTTGTTGAATTTGGAGAGGCCGGGATGGCAATTGTTTATTTTTACAGGATGAATGTCATATACAGGTGAAATTGTACATGGGAAACCTTCGATTTATGGGGAGGTTCTACCCGATTTTCTGTAAAAATACAGCCGGCATCCAGGGACAACGGGCGGCTGTTCATGATCCCGGTTCGGGGCGTGATACTTAGTCAGCTATCATTTGAACATTCTTAGATAGTGTCGACTAGCGTGATGAGTTAGTTGACTAAGGTTACATTTTGTCATACTTTAGTCAACAGGTATTGGTTGTTAGTCAACTATGATGGTAATTTAGTTGAAAGCTTTATTGTTTTGGTCAACTACTCCCTTGTTTCATTTCTTAAGTACAGACTAGTTCTAAATGTATGCCGACTAATATCTTGATTTAGTTAACTAGTACTCTATCGATTGAAACGTACAAAAGTCGACTGAAATGGGCAAGAGTCAACTAAAGTGAGTTTATAATGAGCTATGGTCAACTGAAACCTTGCAATAGTCGACTTAACATTATGCATAGCTGATTTCTTGTGTTGACTACTTTGTAAAAGTGTAAATTTATCTTTTTCTAATTTTTGATTCACTAATTTGATTTGTTTTGCTGATCATCAAAATATCTATGTGCAACAAAGTTGCTTCCTTTTTGCAATAGTGATGGATGAAATAATGAAAAGTATCCAAGATAATGTATCATGGTATATATTTTTTCAGATGATATAATATTGGTTAATGAAATTAGGGAGGGTATTAGTACAAAATTAGAGTTATTAAGAGATATACTAAAATCCAAAGAATTTCGATTGAATTGGTAAAAAATTGAGTGTATGACATGTAAGTTAATGGCAGTTATCAGAATGACCAAAAAACAATTAAGTTAAAAAGACAGGACATACCAAAAAGTAAACATTTTAGATATGTTGGATTCATCATTCAAAGTGATAGCAACAAAGATGGAGATGTAAATTATAAGATTTAAACAGATTTGATGAAATGAAGAAATGCATTTTGAGTTCTTTGTGGTTGAATGATGGCTATAGTAGTTGAAGGAGAACTTTTGTTACGTACAATAAGATCTACGCCATTGTATAACGCTAAGTGTTAAGTTATTAAACAACAACAAAAATAAAAAATGGCTATAGTTGAAACGAGAATGTTCAAATGAATATGTGATAAAATTAAAAAAGATATAATTATAAATGAAGAGATATATATATAATTGGGAGCGGTGTTCTATTATGGATAAGATGAGTATCACGTAAAATGGTTTGGATGTGCAACAAAAATTCGAGGATGCATTGATTAGGAGGAGTAGAATCTTAAATGTAGAAAATTTAGTAAAATGTCAAAATAAATCGTTGAAAATCTGAATACAAATTATCTGTAAAGATATTAATGTCAAGAGTTTAATTGAAAAAATGAGTTTAAATAAGACTAAATGATGTAGGAGAATCCAAACTGATTGAATTATTATTATTATTATTATTACTACTACTACAACTACTATTACTACTTTAAATTTCTATGAATAATTTATTTTTATTATTTTTATTTTTTAGTTTTATTTTTTCATATTTTTGCTTTCAAAATTTAATTTTATATTATTTTTTAATTTTTTATTATCTCATATATTAATCTCTCAAATGACCAACCCCAAATTATTGGATTTAAATCTCGGTTTGTTGTTATTGTTGTTGTTGTATTGATCTTTTAAATAATTGATCCAAAATTTGGGATTAAGATATAGTCTCTTAGGAACAATCCGATGCATGTCAACATAATTGATAAGACGAACTCAAATTTTTAATCACCTGCCAAATTTTCTTGTGGGATGGGATAGGCCTGCCCCATAGGCCTAAAAACGCTTCATAGGGTAAGCCAGACCATTGCATGTATATCTTCTCTCTTCCTCTTTCTCTCTGTACTCCTCAAAGATGATCACACGATGACAATGATGATATCTCCTCCTCCTCAAAGATAACTAGGCAATGGCAGCAATCTCTCTTCTTAATGGCGATGTTCTGTTTTATCCATATCTAGACTGTAACAATGAGTAGTGATGATCGAAGACCATTGACAAACTTAGTAACGGCTAGGCTTTCACATCTCTCTTATCCTCGAAGATGATCATACCTCTAGGCTCGTCTCTCATCCTGTAAGTTTTATCTCTCTCTTGATCTCTTTTAATTGTAATTTAGGGTATATATTTTTTTCTCTCATTCACTTGCTACTTAGTTTATGTTCTCTATTTCTAGGCTTGGGTTTCTAGTATCCATCTCTCCTTCTCTTTTTACTTTAGAGTTTCTATTCTCTGCCTCTTCTTCTCTCTCTTCTTCTTCTTAGTTTCACTTGCATTATGACTTTTGTTCTAAGTCATTGAGGATCCAATAGAGTTAAGACTTCACGGTATTGCATTGTGGAGTACAACACGACATTTACTATCTTCTAAGGTAGAACTTTTGATCTCTCCATTTACCAGCTCTTACAGAGTTTGCAATTGATTCTTAACAATATTGTGTGATTGAGGTAGTGCTTTTTCTCTCTCTAAAGGTAAAAAAAAGGCATTAGGTTTGACTGATATTTAAGCCCTTTTGTAGGAAATTTGGATGAATATCTATAAAAGATTTAATGTCACACATATTTAATATATGGGTTAATATATGAAAGAAATATTATCAGGATTACACTGTATATCGACTAGTAAAATTCAAAATTCTGGTTCAGTTGATTCAATCGTGACTCAATAGTGTCAAACAGCTAGTTTTTAATAATAACTAAAAATATATATAATTAATTTTTAAAATAAATATTTTCATATAAAAAATTTAAAAATAAATTTTTAATAAATATAAAATCAACAATTACTTATTTTATGAAATAAACACATGTATTACATTTTTTGTATGACATAAGTTAGATGATATAATTTTTGAAAAATTTTTACATGGTTTTAGTTATATTGGCAAAGAAAATATAATTTAAGGAAAGTAAAAATTTTGAATATTTGTTTGTTTACCTTCTCCTACACCTTTAATAGTTCCTGGACAGATTTTGAACGATTTCCTAAATAAATACAACTCATTTTATTGTCTAAAAGAAAAAAGAATATACATATACATAGAAAAAAATTAAAAGGATTTTTAAGGTGAGGATAAAAAAAAGAAAAGATAAATGTAGAAAAGATGAAAATAATACGTTGAATAGAACTAGGGAATTAGAGAGAGAGAGAGAGCGAAACAATTTACATAAATTAGCATAATTGTATACAAAGAGCATGAATAAAGAGTAAAAATTGCAAAACTAGGGAATTACAAAGAGAAAGCATAAATTAGGATTGCACATTGCAGTGAGAGCCAAACCACAACACCCAAGACTATAGAACCTAAAAGAAAGAGGAAAATCGCGATTGTAGAATGGGGGGTGATCACCTACAATTGCAAAATTAGAACTAATTAGATGAATTAGAAATTAAAAGAATTGCACTAGAGAGAGAGACATAGAGATATGAAAATATTACTTCAAAATCCTAAAAGTTAAAATCTAATTCCAAAGATGTTGAACTTGAAGAAAAATATGGAAATTGCACTAGAGATAGATAGATAGATAGTGTAACACCGACCCTCAGTGTATTCTATTATATATATATATATGACTTTCTACGAATTTGCTTATAAATTTCACTAAGAAATTTTTCCGATAAAGCGACCCCAGAAAATTTTGTCCCGATTGGCGATATGGGTAAATATTTTCAAAAATGACCACAAATAGTCCTACAATGATAATAATGAATTTGGGGAGTATAGAAATTATTAAATTGAGTAAATCCAAATTATAGAGTTTAAATCGGCAAAACCCCAGGAAATTGTCGGTAAAACCCTAATCGGGTCAACTATGACTTGAAAAGGCTCAATGAACTTATTTTTACACTAAATAAATTAAATTAGGCCTAATATGAGATTTTGGGCCTAGTGTGTAATTATGAAAATTTTTTGGGTCAAACTTGAATTTTTGTAAATTTAGGGATATGCTAGCAATTAACAATAAATTTAGAATTTAATTGACAAGTGTATTTCTCTTATTGAGGGAGTTAATCCAAGAGTGGAGAATCAATTGAAGTCACGTGCATAATAAGGACCCTTGGATTGAGTTAGTGGGTGATGATAAGACTTATGCAATCATTTGAGATTGGAAACAAATCAAGGGTGGGTATTTTGCATTGAGAGGATCAATGATTTTGAGCCATAAATCTTGATTGAGTACAATGTGATAAAGCCAAACAAGAGTGTCATTTCTTTCCTTACCTTAATCGTGAGAATGCCAAGAGGGGGGCTGCCAAAGAGAGTTCTTCCATTTCCTTGGCAAACAAGAGCTTATGTGAGAAGGTCTTGAAATTTCAGCAAATGATCTTCAATTTTCCATATGTAAGGCCTTCTTTTACATCCCAGAATACTATGTTTTTGTTTTAAAGCCAAAGGGAGACTCTTAACTCGGTGTACATACGGTGACTGAAGGCTGAGACTAAGTGGAAAGCTTGCTTGAGTTTTGGAAGGCAAAGAAATTGAGGTAAAAAGATTATATTATGCCTTGCTTTAAATTTTATTTCTGTCAGTGACTTCATCTCTGTCTTAAGATATCTTATAGTCAGAATTTCAAAATGCTCTAGTTAAGTAAATTGTAGATCTAATTTTATCCTTCCAACGAGATAAGAACCACCTTAATCAAATATTTGTGCCAAAAGTTATGGCATATTTCCTGAAACACGACAGAAAGATGTCCTGTTTCAAACCATAACAACGGTGTATACAAATGACCCTTTCCAGGCATAACTAAATAAAACTCAAAACATAAAAGTTGTAGATCTGTATCTTGGGTACAACATGTTAAAATTTCATTAAGTTTGGATAAGTAGAATAAAAGTTATTGCCTCTGCACAAAAATTGGATAGAAGCTGAAACTGGAATGCGACTGAAACAAACTAAGGATTTCTGGGAATTTTATGATGTGAATTTGTGAAAGTGTATAAAATGAACGTTATAGGTCATGAAGTTACCTACAACATATCAAAATATCGCTTGAATTGGAGTTGTGTGCAAAGAGTTATTGCATTTTTACTAAGACAGGACAGGATGGACATAAAATCTACTTAGGATAACATAATTTAATGTACTTTTATGTGTTGAAACCTTGTGTTAGGCTATAAAGGATGCAGAGATGTGTGGTGAGATTTTGATGACATGTAGTGGTATTTGAGGCCTTAGTTGTGCTGAAGATTTTGGTGCAGGGGCACCGTGGACATGGTGTGTTGTGCGCTGCGGGCGCATGGGCGCCGAGCGATGAGCGCAGGGAGCTGGGCCATGGCCCGGCCATCCTTGGCGCGTGGGCGATGAGTTGATTGAGCGTTGTGCGCACTGGCGGTGGGCCGGCATGGGCACAGTGTGAGCACGAGGACCATGTAGTGATTTTCAACCAGGCCAAACTTTGGGAAATTTGATATTTTGTTATAAAAACACTTGGAGATAAATTAGAACACCCTAGAACTTGGCCTTAGACTAAGAAACTACTAAGATACAATTTATATACATTGTTTTCCATATAATGACATATATATATATATATGTGATCCTTGTAGTGAAACATTTTGGTGATTGAGCAAAGGGAACACGTTTTCCTACGCGTCGTGATATTTTGGGGAGTGGCTACCCTTCCCCACAGATGAGTAGGATTTTGACGTCTACTATTAATTAAAAACTTGTTTTAAATACTTTTCAATAACATGGTTTGAAATGGTGTGATGATTTGAATTTCATATGATTTATGAAATATTTTTTTGTGACCACTGGAGTGTCCCAACTATTGATCCTATTGATATGTATCCATGGTTTTGATACTAACGTTGTGCCACTTTTTGATATATCCATATGTTTTAATGCTTCCATTGCATTTGGCACATGATTTTGACCTGATATGGTTTTGGATATATGATTGGGCTGGATACCCTATGTTAATACTGTGATGATTGTGATATGCTTCCTATGGCATTCCGTAGCTACGAAAGACATTTGGTAGAAGCACCCGTTATGCCCAGATACACCTCTGCAGGAGATATATGCCAAATCATCATATGTATGGACACAACCGGTTGAACCTCATCGGTGAGGACGTCGGTGAGGACGTGAGTGCTGCCTCTATCTAGTATTGGTTGGGGCACCATACATGATTCATGATTGATGTTGATGGTTATTTACGGACTAGCTGGAGTAACCTATGGTCAACGTTGGGATAGAGAGCCTTGTTTTATCGCTTGCATTGTGAAAAACCCCCAACGCGCCCATTCTTGGCCGAGGTAGGCCCTTGCCAGGGTATTTTTCAGGCCGACTCTTTATAACTTGATATATACTGGATGCATATGTTGATTTCGATATGTGTCCTATGAAATAATTTATTGAAATGTCATGATTGCTTGCACACTATGGATTTATTGACCTATCATTTGACACTCCGTATTCATACATGATATTAGTAGTATGATGACAATTCCCTCACTTGCTAGTACAATCCCCCCTTATAGTACTCACCCCTCACATTCCCATTTTACAGGTATTATCTTGGATTTAGAGATTTGTTGAGGGTTGCTTAATTGAGCTGACTTTGGAGACTTATTGGGCTTGGGTATGGTATTACCTGCTCTTCTGCAAATTATTATTTGATGACACTGTTATATATTGAAGATATGTAGTTGACTATTGTATCCAATTATTCTAGGTTGACTGCATTATTTTGGATATGTATTCGTGAACTCTCATGTTGATATATGATCATGATTGAGGCACATTTTGACATTACTATATTTTTATACTTGGGAATTTATATAAATTGCTAGAATCTGGTTTGGATATATTATTCTTAGCCTTATGGTATCTCGATAATGCGGGATGTTGTGCTCGTGTATCGAGATGCCGTGGTGGTTGCTCACGTGCTCGGCTCGGGAGTGGGTCGGGGCGTGACAGATAGAGAGAGAGAGAGAATGAGAGAATGAGATGGGCTTTACCTTAGGTTAGATATAGAGATGACGAAGAGATGAAAAATCAATAAAATCTGAGAGTGAGATCAAATGAGATTGGAGATTAGACATCGAGGTGGAGATCATCAAAGACTCGATGAAGAGCAAATAAGAAAGAGTTGATCTCAATTGACACTAAGCAAGAGCGAGAGCAAAAGCGAGAGTGAGAGAGTCATCGCGTCCAATAAAAGATTCGAGATAATTTTTACCCTAAAAAACAAAACCTATAGGTCACATGGGCTGCAATTCATCCGCATTTGACTCGTGAGTTTTTAAAATTTAATACATAAATGGTATTATAATTGGACTGACCCATGAAATGTTTGAGTGGTAGGTTGAATAGGTCTAATTGGCAGGTTAGTATGGTTTTAATAACACTGTATGGAAGATAAATATTCTTGAATGATACACATGATATCATATGATACCATTTTACTATTATCAATATCGCTTTATATATGTCAAGTTAAGTTATCCCAAATATTACAGTATATTGACATATTATATATTTGAGAGAATCTTCAGTTTATTTGACTTTAGACATTTCCTTTTATATATATCCCCAATTTGTTCAAATATTTCATTTGTTCAATATATTGTGTATACACAAAAATAATAGAGAGAATAAGATTATTCTCTTTAAGGTTATTCTCTTTTTATATTGAATTTTATTCTTTGAGTTTATCATAGTTATTGAATTTTATAACACATTATCAACATGAAATTTTGATCAACAAAGGTAAAATATTATTCAAAGAAAATAAAAGAGAGAAGCATTCTCAGATAAGTATGATATATTGTTGTGTTTATCATTTTATAATTTAATATAGAGGTACTTTACAAACTTTTAATATAACATCTCTATTTATTTATATTTGTTTTTTAATTATATGTATATTTGTATCATTAAATCCTGAGGAACTTGTATTCTATAATTTGAATAAAATGTTTAACTACCAAAAGACAATAATTTTTCCAAAAACTCATCTTGATTGAGTTTGTTTGAAATTTCAAGATTTTAGATCAGTAAGTGAATATAATTTAACCATATTTAAAATTAATTCTTAATTGAAATTATGTGGAGCAACAATTATTGATTCTGATATACTAGAGAAAGCATTTTTCACCTTTTCATATATCAAGTATGTTTTTATAGCAGCAATATCAAGAAAAAGATTTTTAAATTATTCTAACCCGATTTCTTGTTTGATTATGGTCGAACAAAATAATGAGTTATTAATGAAAAATCATGAATCTTATCCAATTGATTCTAGTCCATTCCCCAAAGCAAATGTGACGACCTATGATAATTCTAAATGTGGACGATAACGTGAAAATGGCTATTGTCATGTATGTGGCTATAACCATAACCCTAGTTGCTATTAGAAAGTTAACCATAATGATCATTATGGTTATGCAAATTTGTCGAATCACAAAAAATGGTCATGTAGAACCATTGAACGACTAGAAGTGAAAAAATCATAATAAAAAATAAGACAAAGAAAATGTAAAAAATATTAATTGAGCTAATAATGTCTCATTTCCTTTATCAATCTATAATTATTATTGCACCACACACGTTCAAGTATTTTGAAACATAGAAAGTTATGTTATGAAAACGCAAAATCAATTGATTATTATGTAATACATTTTATTATATATTTATTTATTTGATTTAATCATTTTTATTATGAAATACACTTTTATCCAAGAAAATTAATAATTTGTTGCATTTTTTTCTTGAAAAAGATATGGATATTACAAAAAATAAAATAAAATCAATAGAAGATGAAAAAGATATATTTCTCATTAATAGTGCCACAATACATATAATACTCAAAATTAAGAATTTTGTTCTCTCACCTAAAGATAACAGAAATATATGTTAACACCATAAGTGGAAGTAGAAGGGCAAAATTAATGGAAGACTCTGGAAGAGTAAATATATGTCCCCCGGAGGAACGAAATTAGTTATAAATAATGTACTATACTCTGCTA
The DNA here is from genome assembly GCA_033439265.1 of Dillenia suffruticosa. Classification (NCBI taxonomy): domain Eukaryota; kingdom Viridiplantae; phylum Streptophyta; class Magnoliopsida; order Dilleniales; family Dilleniaceae; genus Dillenia; species Dillenia suffruticosa. The sequence goes on from JAVTVX010000019.1 coordinate 13,103,737, forward strand.
AGTTCTAATACAATAATTTTATACTCTTGAATTATATTATTTTAGACTTTATTTATGAATTTTAGTATTGTATTAGTCTTCATTTCGTGATATTACACTTATTAATTTCATGAGTTTTGTTTTAGAAAATTTTAAATTTATTTAAGAAAATTCGGATTAGACAGACAATAATTAATTTGGACATAACTTTCTATCGTGATGTCCAATTGAGGTGATTTATATTGAATTGGAAACTAGAGTTCAAGACTTACAAATCTTGTAAAGAGTGCAGAAACTAATTCAGGCATGAAGGTATCTGAAAATTGGAAACAATGTGCTATAATACTGAAATTCATGAAAGTCCAGATCCTTGTTGAAAAGGGAAACCACTTTAGATTATCTAATGAGAGATTTTTGAGATAAAATTACTGATAACTTCAAGAATATTCAAGATCAATGAATTCTAATTTTAGGAAAGTAAGAAAATAAAGTCTATCATCACAATACAAGTTTTCAAGTCAAAGTGAAAAACCTAAGTTTTCTAGAAACTCACGAATTCTTGTTGATGTTGGGTTTTAAGTTTATAAAAAGGAGATATCCCCTACACGCCACACATGATTTTCTCCAAATAGATTTTAGGGTTTTATCTTTCTTGTTTTTCTTTATTATGTCTAGTTAATTTTCTTATTCCTAGAATTCGATAGATTCTATTATTTGATTAATAACATGATTTGAATTTATTTATTTCCCTAAAATTTTTATTGACATGATTATTATTTGATGAGATTTTATTATTGATCTCAATGTTTCAAAACATTTAGTCTTAGGTTTTGTATGATTTGAGAATGAATGCATATATGATCAATATAATTGTACGAGATTAGTTCAAATAATAAAATCCATATGAGATTATGAGTATGATCATTTGATCATTGGATTAATTTTATGTGTGAAATTTAGGGGAAACCTTAACTTACAGATATTCCATAGAATTTAATTCAATTCAATTTAATCAAAATTGCATGACTATTGGGTTTTGATTAGTTGAATTAGCGTTTTACTGAATGACCATTTAATGAATCTAATTTAGGAAAATCAGTCATAATTAACAATGGTTTTTAGTCAATAAACTTAAGGAGTTTGAAAAAATTCGATCATCTGAAAGTTGAAAACAGATGAAGTTGACATTCTAGAGTTTTAATTCATTGATTAAAGTCTTTCAATATTTTCTAGATTTTTATTATATTTATAATTGTGATTTGATTTGTCTAATTTAAATAGGGTAATTCATAGTTCATAGTATAAAATATTCTCATAGAAATGTTACTTGTTCACACTATATACAATATTAGACTAGAGTATATTTGTCCGAAATCGTGATCTTAAATTCGCATAACAAGTCTCGAAAAAGTTTGCTAAGTTTTAAATATATGCACCAAAATATGTGTCATATTAGGATAATGGATGACATAAATGTAGAATATTTGTATATTACAACTATCATTTTTGGAGAGAAATGTGTAATTAAGATATCGTCTTCTTTTTCTTTTGGCCTATATTATACTAAAATTAGTGCAATTAAAATGCATCAATTAGTAAATCAGAAGTTTACCAATCCTAAAGATTTTCCCACTTTGCATGATATAGTAGGACATCCTATGTCGATAATGATGAAAAGAATAATTAAAAATCCACGTGGTCATGTATTAAAAAATCATAGGGTGCTTAAGCAAATGAAATTTCTTGTGTTATTTATTCTCAAGAAAAATTTATTACAAGATCTTCACAAATTAAAGTGAGAATTGAATCCCCTCAATTTTTGGAAAGAATTCATAGTCATATATGTGAACCAATTCATCTATTATATAGACCTTTTAGATATTTTATAATACTAATTGGTGCATCTACAAATTAGTCACATGTTTGTTTATTATAAATTTGCAACATGGTATTTGTGAAACCACTTGCTCAAATTATTAATTTAAGAGCACAATTTTCAAATTACCCAATTAAGATAATTTGATTAGACAATGCTGAGAAATATCCGTTTCATACCTTTGATAATTATTGTATGTCTATTGAATATCCTATAACTCATGTTCATACATAAAATGGTTTAGCCGAATCATTTATCAAATGATTGCAAATAATTACTAGACCATTATTAATGAGAACAAAATTTCATGTATCCGCTTTGGAACATGGTATTTTGTATACAGTAGTACTTATACTTATAAAATTGACAAATTACCATACATATTCCCCACTACGATTGGTTTTTGGTTGAGTTTAATATTTTCCCCTATGAATTTTCGAATGTGCTATTTATGTCCTTGTAGCGACACAATACCGAACTAAGATAGGGTCCTAAAGAAAGATGAGAATATACATTGGTTATGATTCGGCCTCTATTATCAAATATCTTGAACTTTTGACAGGTGATATTTTTACTGCAACATTTGCAGAGTGTTATTTTGATGCAACTAATCTCCTGACATTAGAGGGAAATGAACAATAAAAAATGGAAGTCATATAAAATATATCATCATTAGCATCTCTTGATTCTCATGTAAAAGTTTTTTGAATTTGAAATTCAAAGGATAATACATTTGTAAAAGATTACAAATCAATTATCTGATGTGCTCATTGATTCTAAAAGAGTTATAAAATCGCATTTTCTTGTAAAAAATGTACCAATTAAAGTTGATGTCCTAATAAGACAATCCACAAGTATTATAACAAATGAGTCTAAAGCACGTTTAAAGTGTAGTAGATCTCTTGGCGTCAAAAACAAAAATGTTCAAAAGAAAAGAAAATCCGTTGATTATGATCATATAAATAAGTTGAACAATAAAAAATCTCAAGAGATCCAGAGCCAAATATTGCTCTTGAAAAGCATAAATTTCAAACTTTTGAAGAGTATATAAATGAAATTTACATAATTTTTACCACTATAGTGATATGTTGGAATAGAGTTAAAATAATTGTGGGTGATACATTTGCATATAATGTAACACTTGAAATTATTGAAGAAATCAAGAATTTTGAATCAAAATCGATTGTGAAATATTGACAAAGAAATGATTAGACAAAATGGAATGATGCGATTCAATCTGTATTGTATTCACTTGCTAAACATAAAACTTTTGGACCTATAGTCCAAATACCTGAAGATGTAAAACTTGTAGAATATAAATACGTTTTTATATGAAAATGAAATGCGAAAAATTAAATCGTGGAATATAAAGCATGACTTGTAACACTAGGGTTTTTACAAAGGCTAGATCTTGATTATGATCTTAAAAGCCTAGTAATAAATGAAAAACTAGAAATCCGTTTGATAGATGTAGTTGCTGGTTATCTATATGGAACATTAGAAAATGATATTCACATGAAAATTTCTGAAAGATTTAAATTAACTAAAACATATGTTCCAAATTCTTAAGAAATTTACTCCATCAAGTTACAAAATTTTTGTATGGCTTAAAATAATGTTGACAAATGTGGTAAAGTCATTTAATTGAATGTTTGCTTACATAATGCTATACAAATGACCACATATGTTCATGTGTTTTTATAAAGAAAACTGAAATGGGTTTTGTGATCATTGTTATTTATATTGATGATTTGAATTTTATTGAAACTCTTAAAGAGATTTCCAAAACTATTGAATATTTAAAAGGTGAATTTGAGACTACGAATTAAAAAAAAACAATTGTCTTAGTTTATAAATTTGAATATCTAGAAAATGAGATATACATTTATCAATCAAATTATATTGTTAAAATTTTAAAACGTTTCTATGTGGATAAAACACATCTACTAAGTACTCCAATAACTATCCATCTGATCACTTGATATTGACAAAAATTCTTTCAGACCATTGGAGGAAAATGAACTTCTTGATCTTGAAGTACCATATTTTAGTGTAGTTAGGCCATTTATGTATCCTACTAATTGTGCAACAACTAATATAGTAACAACTAATATATCATTCATTATAAATGTTTTACCAAGATTTAGTTCTTTTCCTACACGACAACATTGGAGTGAAGTTAAGTATATTTTTCTATCTCTAGAGAACAATTGATCTTGACTTATTCTACTTTATAATTTTAATCCAATGCTGATTGGATATACGGATGTTGATTTCTTTTTCGATTCACACAAAGCACGGTCTCAAATTAAATATTTATTTAAATATAGTGGTACTACTATCAAGCCCCAAACCGGGGTCGTGAGCAACTGCTCGTTACCCTGAATACCGGCTGTATTTTTATAGAAAATAGGACAGAACCTCCCAATATTTCAGAAATCTCCCAAATACAATTTAACCAGTATATCAACATTCATCCTGTAAAATAAACAAATTGTCATCCCAGCCTCTCCAAGTTCAAACAATTCCACTGCCAAACATCCAGAGTAACGCAAGACTATATAAATGTCTAACAGTCCTAACCACAAATCTCTACTGTCATGCCCAACAAAAGCATGAGCAGCCGCCACATCGAGCGAACCTAAATTTTACGCATATATAAAATAAATTCCCAAGTTATTTTTAAATATTCACAAATGTCTCAATGCAATGAAATAAATCAATACGAGAGTTTCACGAATAAATATCCATAATTTATACAGTCATCCCATAAAAAATTAGATAAATACATTAGTCAAACTAAAACCTCCAATACATAACAATATCACCAATCATCTTAGCGAAAGAGATGAAAATATCCATACTCAAACCCAGTGATCACGTTCTCGTCACAATTATACAAACTCAACAATACATTCTCGGTCCAACACTAATTCTATGGGAAATAAAACGAGATGTGAGTATCTATGGGAGGATACTCAGTAAGTAAAGGGATTGATATTATACTATCAATATCAAGGGTGAACTTGGAGTGTCAAAGCATGAAACACAATATCAAATGTGGGAAAAATAATGTGTTATTTCAACAAATCAGATATTATCAGACACACATTTGAAAATAACATATGCATCCAATGTGAAAATCAATTCATAAAGAGCCGACCAATCAAACAACCCCGGCAATGGTCTACCTCGACCAAGGACGGCGCATTAGGGGTTTTTCCAAATGCAGGTATTAAATAATGGCTTTCTACCCCAAATGTCCTACCAAATGTCCTTCGTAGCTACGGATGTTATAGGAAGTCTATCACAATATCATATCGGCCGGGCATGTAGCCCCATACATCCCATCACCATGTCGGCCGGGCATATAGGCCCATGCATCATATCATAACGTTGGTCGGGCATACAGCCCAAATATATAAGTAAATCCATTTAAAACCATGTGTCAATGCAGTGAAAGTATTAAAACATGTCAATATGTCGAAAATGTGGCACAATATTCAGTTATTAAAACTCATGAATGCATATCAATAAAGTCAGAAATTAAGACACACCAAAGGTTACAAAATATTTCATAAAATATTCGAAAATTCTAACAATCATACATTTGCAGAAATATGTCATTTAAAAAATATTTTTTAAATATGATTTTCAATCAATAGCGAATGTCAAAATCTCACTCACTATTCAGGGAGGGTGATCACTCTTTATTTTCAAAATGAATCAGATCTGACTGCTCGAGTTTTCAAAAAAAAAATCAACCTAATCGAATCATCAAAATTTAATATCAATTTCTCAAACATTTTTAGGATTTATCCATTTTCATAATACTAAGATCGTATTTAAATTGCTTATATACAAAATAACTTATAATGAAAACGATTTCAACCATCCCTAAACTCTGATCACCATTTTTCAGTTACCCTTCTTCATACATACCATTTTGCCAATTAACTACTTAAAACAACTTAAGAAAGACATGAAATATATAATATCCTCCACTTTACGGCTCATTTCATTCCAACCCTACAACCCAGATACTTTCATACATATTTTAAAGTTTAATTCTAAGGGAAACTATTCGAATTAACTCGACATGATTTTATGATTCTATAACATGCTTTTTTCGTATCAGACCATCTAGTTTCTGTAATATTCTATAGTTAACCTTCAAAATCATATATAATCATTTCAGAAATTGTATTCTATTCGCATTCTACTTACACTCTAAACATATACAGAACCTTTTATCTTAGATTCAATCCTAAATTCATTCAATTTATTAATTAGAGCCGAAATCTCCCCACTTAGGGTTTTTTCGAAGCGTAGAGTTTCGTCCAAATGTTTCTTCGATCATTCCAAAGTCTGTAGTGTTTCCTATCAAAACAAAATTTATTTGTTAGATCTAAACACTTAGATCAGAATCAAAACTCTAAATTAGTTACCAGCGTGGAGGTTCGTGGGCTGTCACGGGCCTTCGCGGGCTCGTAGGTTCGCGGGTCAACGGGCCAGTGGGTTTCGGCTAGCAGGCTCGCTAGTCTGTGGGCCAGTGGGCTAGCGGGCCGGTAGGCCTGCGGGTAGATGGGCCTGTGGCCTGGCGGGCCTGCGGTTGATGGACTTGCGGGCTGGCGGGCCTGCGACTGATGGGCCTGTGGCTGGCAGGCCTACGACTGATGGGCCTGCAGCTGGTGGGCCTACGACTGATGGGCCTGCAGCTGGCGGGCCTATAGCTCGTAGACTTGCGGCCGCAGTGGCTTGCGAGTTGGTGCTCGTGCGCTAGCTCACGCTCCTGTACACTGGTGCGCTCTCGTGTGCTACGCTCGTGCACTGGTGCGCGCTGGTGTGCGCTCGTGCGCTGAGGCGCGCTCGCGGCCTAGTTCGCATTCACGGCCTGGCTCGCGCTCGCAGGGTAGGTCCTGCTCGATGCCTGGACTCGCGCTGTGGGTTGGGTCCTGCTTGCGGCCTGGCTCGCGCTGTGGGCTGGATCCTGCTAGCGGTCTGGCTCGCGCTGCGGGCTCGGTCCTGCTCGCGCTGCGGGCTGGATCCTGCTCGCGGCCTAGCTACGGTGTGGGCTGGGTCCTGCTCGCGGCCTGGCTCGCTCAGGGACTGAGGCGCGCTCGGCTCGGGCTAGGGGATCGTGCTACAGAAGGCGTTGCAGTCGCGCACTATGGCGAAAGGCGGTGCTCACGGGAGGAAAGGGTAGCTACGGTCGTACATGGTGGCGTGCGGTGCGATCGATCGTAGCTCGCGACAGAGGAAGGTGAGGCGGAAGGGAGAGAGCGACGGGAGATCGCGAGGGAGAGACTATGAGAGAGAAACCAGGAGGGAAAGAAGAAGAAGAAGAAGAAGGAGAAGAAGAGGAAAAAGGAGAAGAAGGAGAAGAAGATGAAGGTGGTGGCGATCCGTTGGCGGCAGAGCTCACGGTGCCGCGGTGGGGGAGAGAAACGAAGGGTCGGAAGAGAGAGAGAGAGCGAGAGAGAGATAGAGAGAGAGAGAGAAAGGGATTAGGGTTGAAACCCTAATCCCCAAATTTGGGGACGCAGCGTTTTGCCCCAAAACGCTGCGTCTCCATTTATTTTTTTCTTGGTGTCACATTTTTTAACCCCCTAAAAACAAGTTTCGTTCTCGAAACTAAAAGAAAGCAATACATTAAACAAGTGGGGGTACTGTCTCCCAATAGTCTCTTCGGGCTCCCAGGTCTCTTCCTCGACCTGGTCACTCCTCCACAAAACTCTGACCAATAAAACTTCTTTGCTTCGCAGCTTTCTGACCTGTCGATCTAGAATAGCTACGTACTGAGCTAGAACACTAAGGTCCTCTCTGACTGGCCGTCCATCATCAGTAGTTGTTTGAGCTCCTAAAAACTAGTCTCACATCGATCATCCCATAAGAACTTGACACCCTTTGTATCAGTCTGGGAAGTAGAGCAGGGATCCGGGAGAATCCTTTTACAAACCGCCGGTAATACCCCGTAAGACCAGGGAAACTCCGCACCTCGGTCACCTTCTATGGGTCAATACAAATACCCTTTGCAGAAACAATATAGCCCAAAAATCTAATCTGTTTAAGCCCAAATTCATACTTGGTGAATTTAGCATACAACTGCCGCTCGCGAAAAATCTACAAGACCACCCTAAGGTACTATGCATGCTTCTTATTACTCTTTGAATATACAAGGATATCGTCGATGAACACAATGACGAACCGATCCAAATAATCATGGAAAATCCAGTTCATCAGATCCATAAAGGCTACTGGTACGTTGGTCAGCCCAAACGGCATGACCACGAACTCGTAATGTTCATATCGGGTGCGGAATGCGGTCTTGGGCACATCCTCAGCCCTGATCCGCAACTAATGATATCCAGATCGAAAATTGATCTTTGAGAAAAATATCTGCGCACCCTGGAGCTGATCGAATAAATCATCAATACGCGGCATAGGGTACCGATTCTTGATGGAAACCTTGTTTAGCTGCCTATAGTTCACACACAATCGTAGAGTTTCGTCATTCTTTTTCACGAATAACACCGGAGCACCCCACGGCGAAGTGTTCAGACGGATTAAACCCTTGTCCAGCAACTCCCGCAACTGGACCTTGAACTCTCTAAGCTCAGCTGGCGTCATTCTGTATGGCGGAATAGATATGAGAGTAGTCCCTGGAGCTAAATCAATCTCGAAATCAAACTCCCTCTGTAGACATAATCTCTAAGTATCTGCTCATTGAGAGGAGTGATGACCAATATCTCCTCATCAAGCGACGACAAAAGCTTACCCAACTTGTGGGCAAAAGATACTCGCACATACGAACGGTTCGACCCAGTGTCAAATAGGACACGAGTGTCGACTCCCCATATTTTCATAATTCCTTATGTGAGAAAATAAAAAGATCAGTTGATAAATATGGAGGAAAATATATGCTCAGATAGATATATATATTAAAATGTATGTACAAACCAACATAGTTAAGCGTCTACGGCTTTAACTAGTGATGGTTTTTTAAAAAAAAGTACATTGACATCTCTAAACATGGGGATCAGTGGGAGGAACACCAAAAATATCGTCAGGACTCGCCTGAGCGTCCTTGTGCGTCATTGCGTATACACGGGCCTATGTCCTCTGCTACTGTCGAAATGGTCATGACACCGTGTTGCTCCCGACTGCTGTCAGTGGAGCGGTGTGACTCGAGTGCGCAGGTGTTCCTTGCTGTCCTCCTCAGGGATCACTCGACTGTCCTGAAGCTATCTGACCTCCAAATCCCAACTCAGGACAGGTGCTCCTGATATGCCCCGGCTTCCCACACCGGAAGCATGTAATGGGCATCCTACACTCTCTAAAAGGGTGGTGTCCACCACATCGACAGCAAAAAGGGTGCCGTTGATCTGAAGTTTGAGTAGTGGCGCTAGAGGCCGGTGCTCTGAATCCCTGAGATCGTGATCCCTATTTAGGATGTGCTTGTCTCGGCTGAGAAGAGCCTTTTTGATATCCTGAACTCCTGCCCTTCTTTGAGCCCTGGCTCGAAAAAGCCCCTGGTCTCTTCTTTTGCTCCCTGTTCTCCCGCTGTCTGCCCTCAGCACAGATGATCTCCTCCGTCCTAAGTGCTGAGTCCACAATCTCCGCAAAGGAGAAACTAGGGGTCACTGTCATATACCTCCTGATGTTCAAGTTGAGGCCGTCCTCAAACTTGAACCATAACTGCTTCGGTGTAGCCAAGTCTGGAACGAAAGCGACTAGTCACCTCAACTCAGTCTCAAACTCTATCACTGTCCTGGCTCCCTGCCGTAAGTACAGAAACTCTGCCCTTTTGCGGTCTTGCTGGAACTCAGAGAAGTACTTGCGATCGAACTCCCGTAAGAAGTCCTCCCATCGTAGCGGCTCGGTAGCATCATCACAAATCGCCTCCCACCAAGTGAGGGCATCACCATCCAAGAGTCTCTCTACTATCCAAAGCTGGTAGTCCTCGTTCAACCCCAGATCAGTCAAAATTCTGCGGGTGCGATTGATCTAGTGCTTCGCTGCTGTGGGATCAGCCGTTCCTGCGAACTCCGTGCAGCTTAACTGCCTCGCCTCCTTCACCAGCTGGGTGAGCTCGTGAATACGCCTCAAGGTGGAGGAGGTAGTGTCGTTAGGTCCCGACACAGTAGAAGGACCAGCAACTGGTGGCTGATCTCGTACCACAGAAAGTGGTACGGCCATAGGAGTCGGCGCGGGCGTCGGTGGTGGTGGGGTTGGGGTTGGCATCTGAACCCCATGGGAGGTGTACCACTAGTACACCTACCTAAACGCCTCAAGGGACGGTGGTGGAACCTCGGCAAGAACAGCTGGCTGAGTAGGCGCTACAGAGGGCACCCATGTAGAGAAAGCAGCCTCAGGCACTTCAAGGGTCTCAGGCTCCCTCGGAGGGTTAGGCACGTGAGGGGTCACGGGTAGCGCGGGTCTAGCTCCACGTCCCGCTGGTCTACCGTGTCTAGGCGGCATAATTCTGCAAGGAGAGAACTTTTCATTAGCTATAACTCTAGAATTTGGCATGATTGAAAAATTAAGATTAGTTACGTAGTAACTAACCCCCTAAAATGAATGAATTAGTGGTCTACGACCACATATGGGACTTTAAATGATTGTATGAAACTCTCTAATGCATTGAGGACTTTTCTATGTACTTGGGAATACTTTTCTTACTACCCTTTGCCCAACCTAAGGCTCTGATACCAACCGAACTCTCACGCCCCAAACTGGAGTCGTGAGCAGCCGCCTGTTACCCTGGATACTGGCTATATTTTTATTGAAAATCGGACAGAATCTTCCTACATTTCGGAGGTCTCCCAAGTACAATTTGACTTGTATATCAACATTCATCCTATAAAATAAACAAATGGTCATTTCGGCCTCTCCAAGTTCAAACAATCTCATTGCCAAACATCCAGAGTAACGCAAGACTATATAAATGTCTAACAGTTCCAACCACAAACCTCTACTGTCATGTCCAACAAAAGTATGAGCAACCGCCACACCGAGCGGACCTAAATTATACGCATATATAAAATAAATTCCCAAATTATTTTTAAATATTCACAAATGCCTTAATGCAATGAAATAAATCAATACGAGAGTTTTACGAATAAATGTTCATAATTTATACAATCATCCCATAAAAAATTAGATAAATACATTGGTCAAACTAAAATCTCCAATACATAACGATATCACCAATCATCGTAACGGAAGAGATGAAAATATCCATACCCAAACCCAGTGATATCACGTTCGCATCACAATTATACAAATCCAGCAATACCTTCTCGGTCTAACACTAATCTTATGGGAAAGAAAGCGAGAGGTGAATATCTATGGGAGGATACTCAGTAAGTGAGAGGATTGACACCATACTATCAATATCAAGGGTAAACTTGGAGTGTCAAAGCATTAACACAATATCAAATGTGGGAAAAATAACGTGCTATTTCAATAAATCAGATATCATCAGGCACACATTTGAAAACAACATATGCATCCAATGTGAAAATCAATTCATAAAGAGCTAGCCAATCAAACAACCCCGGCAATGGTCTACCTCGACCAATGACGGCGCATTGGGGGTTTTTCCAAATGCAAGTATTAAATAATGGCTCTCTACTCCAATGTTGGCCACAGACTACTCCAACTAACCTATAAATAATAATAATATATATATAACTAGTCGACCGTGTATGGTACCCCCGCCTGGTACTAGACAGAGCAGTACTCAACGTCCTCTCCGATGAGGGTCAACCTGGGACACCCATACATATGACGATCTGGTGGATACCTTCGACCGAAGCGTATCCAGACACAAGGGGTGCCTCTACCAGATGTCCTTCGTAACTACGGATGCTATAGGAAGCATATCACAATATCATATCGGCCGGACACGTAACCCCATGCATCCCATCACCATGTTGGCCGAGCATATAGCCCCATGTATCATATCATAACGTCGACAGGGCATACAACCTCAATATATAAGTAAATCCATTTAAAACCATATGCCAATACAGTAGAAGCATTAAAACATGTCAATATGTCAAAAATGTGGCACAATATTCAGTTATCAAAACTCATGGATGCATATCAATAAAATCAGAAATTAAGACACTCCAAATGTCACAAAACATTTCATAAAATATTCGAAAGTTCTAACAATCATACATTTACAGAAACATATCATTTAAAAAGTATTTTTAAAATATAGTTTTCAATCAATAGCGAATGTCAAAATCCCACTCACTGTTCAGGGAAGGTGATCACTCCCTATTTTCAAAACGAATCAGATCTGACTCTCAAGTTTTCAAAAAAAAAAAAATCAACCTAATCAGATCATCAAAATTTAATATCAATTTTTCAAGCATTTTTAGGGTTTATCCACTTTCATAATATTGAGATCGTATTTAGATTGTCTATATGCAAAATAACTTATGATCAAAATGATTTCAACCATCTCTAAACTCCGATCACCATTTTTAAGCTACCCTTCTTCAGACATACCATTTTGCCAATTAACTACTCAAAACAACCTAAGAAAGACATGAAATGTATAATATCCTCTACTTTACGGCTCATTTCATTATAACCCTACAATCCAGATACTTTCATGCATATTTCAAAGTTTAACTCTAAGGAAAACTATTTGAATTAACTCGAAATGATTATATGATTCTATAACATGCTTCTTTCGTATCAGACCATCTAGTTTCTGTAACATTTTATATTTAACCTTCAAAATCACATATAATCATTTCAGAAATTATATTCTATTCGCATTCTACTTACACTCTAAACATATACAGAACCTTTCATCTTAAATTCAATCCTAGATTTATTCAATTTATCAATTAAAGCCGAAATCTCCTTACCTAGGGTTTTCTCGAAGCGCAGAGTTTCGCCCGAATGTTTCTTCGGTCACTCCATAATCTGTAGTGTTTCCTATTAAAACAAGATTTATTTGTTAGATCTAAACACTTAGATCGGAATCAAAACTCTAAATTAGTTACTAGCGTTGAGGTTTGTAGGCTGTCATGGGCCATCGCGGGCTAGTAGGTTCGCGGGTCAGCGGGCCAGTGGGCTTCGGCTAGCAGGCTCGCTGGTCTGCGAGCCAGTGGGCTAGCGGGCCGGCAGGCCTGCGGGCAGATTGGCCTGTGGCCTGGCGGGCCTGCGGTTGATGGACTTGCGGGCTGGCGGGCCTGCGGCTGATGGGCCTGTAGCTAGCGGACTTGCGGCCACAATAGCTTGCGGGTTGGTTCTCGTGCGCTAGCTCACGCTCCCGTGCGCTGGTGCGCGCTCGTGCGCTAAGGCGCGCTCGTGCGCTAAGGCGCGCTCGTGCGCTGAGGCGCTCTTGCGGCCTAGTTCGCACTAGTGCGGTGAGGCGCTCTTGCGGCTTAGTTCGCACTGACAGCCTCGCTCGCGCTCGCGGGCTAGGTCCTGCTTGCGGCCTGGGCTTGTGCTACGGGCTGGGTCCTGCTCACGGCCTGGCTCGCATTGCGGGCTGGGTCCTGCTCGCTCAGGGACTGAGGCGCGCTCGGCTCGGGCTGGGGGATCGCACTATAGAAGGAGCTGCAGTCATGCGCTGTGGCGGAAGGCGGTGCTTGCGAGAGGAAAGGGCAGCTGCGGTCGTGTACGGTGGCGTGTAGTGCGATCGATCGTGGCTCATAGCGGACGAAGGTGAGGCGGAAGGGAGAGAGCCGCGGGAGATCGCGAGGGAGAGACTATGAGAGAGAAACCAAGAGGGAAAGAAGAAGAAGAAGAAGAAGAAGAAGAAGAAGAAGAAGAAGAAGAAGAAGAAGAAGAAGAAGAAGAGGAAGAAGAAGAAAAAGAAGAAGAAGAAGAAGAAGAAGAAGAAGAAGAAGCAGAAGAAGAAGAAGGAGAAGGAGAAGGAGAAGAAGAAGAAGGAGAAGAAGAAGAAGGAGAAGAAAAAGGAGAATGAGAAGAAGATGATGGTGGTGGCGATCTGTTGGCGGCGGAGCTCACGGCACCGCGGTGGGGGAGAGAAACGAAGGGTCGGAAGAGAGAGAGAGAGAGAGAGGGAGAGAGGGATTAGGGTTCAAACCCTAATCCCCAAATTTGGGGACGCAGCAGCGTTTTGTCCCAAAACGCTGCGTCTCCATTTTTTTTTTCTTGGTGTTACAACTGCTATATCAAGATGTCTACAAAATGGTTTATAGCTACAACTTTTTCGAATCATGCTGAGACCATAGCAATTTATGATATAAGTCGAAAATGTATTTGGTTAAGGTTAATAAGTTATTACCTCCGGAAAAACTGTGGTCTATGTTCTAAGAAAGGTATTTCTATAGTATTATTTGAAAACAATGCTATTTGCATTACTCAATTAAACGTATAATATATCAAGAGAGATAGAACTAAATATATTTTACTAAAATTTTTCTTTACACATGATTTTCAAAATAATGGTGAAATTGATGTGTAACAAATCTGATCAAGTGAGAATTTATTATATTTATTTATCAAGGCAATGCTGACTGCTATATTTAGACGATTGGTAAAAAGAAATTATAATATATCGAATTAAAAATCTCAAGAGATATTCACAACCGGAGGAGTAAGTATATTATGAAATTCTTTGAATAATATACTATTTTTGCTTCACTATAATTTTTTTTTTCCATCGAGTTTTTTTCCAAATAAGCTTTTAATGAAACCTATTTTTTATATAATAAACATTCAAGGGGGAGTATTATAAATCCTGAAGAATTTGGATGAATGTTTATAAAATATTTAATATCACACATATTTAACATATGTGTGAACATGTGGAAGGTAAAATATTTTTGAAAGATACACTGACATCGTATAATGCCATTATTATTATTACTGACATCTTTTTATATATGTCAATTTATATTATCCAAATGTTATAATATATTGACATATTATATTTTTTGGAAAATATTTGATTAGTTCGATTTAAAATTTTTCCTTATATATTTACATTAATTCGTATAAATATTTCGTTATTCATTGTATCGTAGATACACAAAATTAATAAAGAATATAAAATCAATTTTTCTAAAATTGTTCTTTCTACATCATATTTTATTATTTAAATTTATAATAATTCTTAAATTTTATGATGCCTTTTTTTTTTAATTTTTGTTTTGTTTTGTTTTTCTTTTATTTTAAAAATTCGGTTTTATTGGATCCGGTCAGTCCATACTATTTTTTAATTTTTCTTTTAGGTTTTCATCAACCGATATTAGGGTTTCGCATGACTAATCCGATTTAAGTATTGTGGTATCAATTAAAAGTTTAGTTTTTTCAAATTCTTTTTCTTTATTTTAGGACTTGAATTCGAGATTTCTGATTAAACGGATAGAGTATCCGATCATTCAATTCAAAAAAATTTGTTCGGACTATTTTTTAATCCCGCCTACTGTGCCGAACGATGACATGCCATCCCTTTAGGGCCACAAGCACAAGTTATCATGTCTTGCGTCCCATAAATGATGGGCCAAATCAATTAACAGTTGATTTAGTAGGATATGATAGTAAATCAGTTAATCAAGTTTTTGAATTCAATTCGCGACTTAAATATAAAAAAATTATGTTAAAAAAGTAATTTTTTAAAATAACTTATTATAAATTATGAATTATATTAGTAAAACTATAATTTTGAATATAAAGGTATGGTAATAAAAATAATAATAATAATAACAAACGATGGGCGAAATCTTTTAGCCACGCGTGTTAGAAGGGATGGGATGGGCCCTGTTTCCGGGCTCTGTCTTGCTCGGGACGGGAATCCCTAATCCCGCAGTGTCCCAGGGGAGAGTTTAAATACAGAGAGAGAGGGCGAGCCCGCCCAGGCACAGACTTTCCTCCCACTATGTTGTCTTACTCTGCAGCAGCAACATCACCACCGGAGGGTCGCACCTGTACTAAGGACTCCGTCTTGGTTCGTTCCTTGTGTTCTGGGTCTCCACGGGTTCGGCTTGGGGTGGGGATTGGGTTTCCAATGCATTCCCAGCAAAAGCCTTCTACTTCTCTCTCCACTGTTGTCATTCCCTCTCGCAAGAACCCTGTGTCTCCTTTACCCGCTCTCGCCTCAAATGATTTCATCTGGTATCACTTTCTCTCTCGTTATCCCCTCATCTAGTGGCATATTCATCAATATCACAACTCAATTAACTGATAGAAGTCTTCTTTCTGTAGAAATTGCATGATTTGCTGAGAGTTTGGATACCATAACTATCTTCGAATATTGTTTTGCTTGGTCGAAAAGCTTGTTTCGTTATCGGATATGAGGTTGAGTTTTAGCTGTTATGAATGTATCCAAATGGTTAATACTTTGGTGCTGTTAATAGTGATGAAAAAGTTATTGTGATAACTAATGTAATTTAAATTTAATCATTTTATCTGTGTATTTGAGTTTTTGTATATAAATAGATCATTAACTTGGCGTTCTGAAAGAAACTCCGACTGCATAGTTTTGTGTTGTAAAATTTAACAAAATTAAACTAATAAGGAATAAAGACACTTAAGCTGGTATCAAGAGTTTTGAAGATTATATCTTGCTGGTACAACGATCCCAGAGCTTTATGGGCACGGGGTCTCACTGTCATTGTGTGTATCAATAGGCATTAGATCAATAAAAAGAAAAAAAAACAAAATAACAGCGATAAAGGGAAAATGATTGTTTGGCAGAATTTTAGCCTGAAAATGATATGCATATTGAAATATTCACAGACAAGGAGAACAAGTCTATTGCCCTTTAGTTTTTGAATAAAGAAGTCAATAAGAAACTTTAAAGCAAGTGTGTAAGAGTTCAAATTTATATCATAATTTGAATTCTAATATTTTTGAAGTAAATCACTTGAATTGATTTAGAAAGATTGAATTTGTAAAAAAATGTTAAATATGAATGCAATCAATGACTGCGGTGAAAAACATTTTTGGCTCAAAATAATGAGAATTATTTCCTTGGCAATGGAAGTGGTCTACTCTTATGTTAATTGTTGCCTTCATATGTATTTCCAGATCTTGTTCATTTCCCTACAATCTATTCTCTTGGACCATATCGACTCTTAATATATAAATTACTCTTTTGCATGTAGAATGGAAACCAAGGATCCGAAAGTTTTGACTGGAGCATTTTATGTGTAGGAAAGAGGATTTACCGGTCCATGGACTGACTGAAACAGTTGTTGGTGTTCTAGGAGGAGGACAACTAGGTCGCATGTTATGTCAAGCAGCTTCGCAGATGGCCATTAAAGTAATAGTGTTGGATCCCCAAAAAAATTGCCCAGCAAGTTCATTAGCCTATGAACATATGGTTGGAAGTTTCAATGACAGCGCCACAGTCCAAGAATTTGCAAGGAGGTCCTTTGTTCTGGCCCTTGTGCCAATCATTTGTACTTTTTGTTTTTCTTTATTGTCTTTTCACTGTTTTGAGTTACGTCTCTTTTATTTGATGATTATTACTAAGCTAATGTTGCTTTTTGGTAGTCAGATGTGGAGTATTAACTGTTGAAATTGAGCATGTGGATGTTGCCACATTGGAGATGCTTGAAAAAGAAGGAATAGTTTGTCATCCTAAAGCCTCTACAATCCGAGTGATTCAGGTGGCATCCTTGCTTTAGGTTAAAGTTGCTACACCTTGTCAATAACATCTTACTTAGTAGTTGCTTTATTCTGCAATAGTATGAACCTAGATTAATTTTCTGATTCATTTAAGCTGACGTGGAGCTTCTTTTAATCCAAAGGACTCAAGTCAGCTTTGTTGATATCTATAATTTCCTAGAAACATACATCGGAAGGATGATGAAAATTGTATTGATTCTCTTGCAGGATAAATATCTCCAAAAAGTTCACTTTTCACAGCATGGAATTCCACTTCCTGATTTTATGCAAGTGAGCTGTTGTAAATTGAGACATGTTTAAACATTGTCACTTGAATGTTTGTTTTTTCTCTAATGAATTCTTAATGCTTAAGGCAGATAGACAACCTTGACGAAGCCACAAGAGCAGGGAACCTTTTTGGCTATCCTCTCATGGTCAAGAGCAAAAGACTTGCTTATGATGGGCGTGGAAATGCTGTTGTTAAAAGTGAAAAAGAAATTTCTTCTGCAGTGACTGGTAATATTTTGCTGTCTGTATGCCAACTGTTATTACGAAATTTTTCATCCAACATTCTAGTAACTTGTGGTCGGAGATCTCTTGTTCTATTGATTACAGAAACTTGATCCAGATAAACCTGTATCTGCAATAAATGTTAGTGGCTAATGAGAATTGCTTATTATGTTGCAATTATCCTATTTTTGTATGAGCATATATTTCACTAACTCTTCTAAAAATGACAATGCCTTTGTTGTGTCTTTTACATATTATGATAAACACTGCAATGTGTCCTTGGATGTGACACAGTTCTCAGACATGACATAACACAATACTTTGTAATTTATAATAGTACAATACTTTGTTAGGATTAAGGTTCACGTTGTTGTTGTTGTTGTTGTTAATAGTACAAAATGTTTATAACTTTGCTATATCATGCCCCATGCCCCTTGTTTGTATCCATGCTTCATAAATATGGACACACCCCAAAAAGTGAATGATGGCTTTGAGTTGTTCAAACTTTCCATTGTACTTTATTTGTTTTTTGAACGAAACACCGCATTAATGGCATCAAATACCTCTTAGGAGTTTCATATGTTGAGCTCATTGTTGTTATAGATTGGTTGCTAACAAAGTAACCATAAATCATATGCATTATATACTTTTCTACTTGTTGCTGGATTTTGTCTAGCTAAAGTTGATATTGTGCTCACACATAGAGATGCTTTTCAACCCTGAACTACCATTAGTTTCTAAATAAGTCTCCTTAGTTTCTAAATAGTCTCCTGTGGAACCCAGATACCTTGGTAACAGGATTCATCAACTCAGTGTAGCCTCTGACTTTCCCATACGTTTAGAGTTTGTTTTAACATTAGGCCATTTACCATATGACAAAGTCTTCTGTTAGTGGTGCTTCGGTGTCTATGGCTTAGAAGCTATTCAAAATTTTCGGAGATTCTTGTCTTTCAGTTAACGCTTTATGGAGTTGGTTTCTTTACAGGTACTTCTCTTTCACACATATGAAAGGATCAGAGAAGTCTCCTTGAATGTTTGTAATCCCTTTTCAATGCTCTTTGTATTGTTCTTCTTTTCTTAGAATGCCTCATCCTCATATTTTTATCTTCTTCCTTCTCTGATGAAATTCCTTTTAATAGGGAAAAAATTTAAGGAACTCTTAGAAACACTATGAATGTCAGCAAAGAGATGTGGAATTCAAATAAATGAATGCAAGATACCAGATGTTTTAGATATTGTAGCTGTGTAGTCTCTTACGGAGTTGCAACTTTAATTTATATATTTTGGGGGTGTAAAATGAAGAGCTTTTTGACGGTCCTAGGTGAATTATCTTGTCAACATCCTATTCAGAGGGCTCTTCCTAATGCATATAATCTTTAGGGCTGAATTCCTTTTTGGCTCATGAATTATGGTCAAACACCACCTTTGATCCTTTGGTACCTTCATTAGTTTGACCGTTAGTCAAGCTTACTTAACAATTAAGAGTCCACTTGGCCTTTTGACGTCATTTAAAATGCTCACGTGAAATTTCTCTGTCGTTACAAAGTAAAAGCATAGAGTTCTACAGCTGTGGTAATTATTTTTTATATTGCTCTTGAAAATATAACTATTTTTTTGGTTAAATAATTTCTGTAAATAATATAAAAGGTTGAGAGAGGGAGAGATGCTATAATACTCATTGGGGGTCCTAATTGACAAGATATATTCAGTACTTGTTTACAGAAATTAGTATGCCATTCATCTTCTTGGATTTTAATCAATGACCGGGTAAGTCAGCACTAGGAGTGAGAGTGCTTGATTCTCTCAAAACCTCTAACCCTAACCTTATGATTCACAGTTTCTACACCCTTAAAATCCCTGATCTTGTATCTTTTTTTTTTTGTTTGTTTTCTTCTTTTTAAGACAATTTTGATGGTTGCAAAGGGCCTTTTTCCTCTTCCTCCATTTCGAGGTATGAATAAGTACAAACTTCAGTCTCATATTCTTTCAGTTGGCCAGAATATAGTTGGCAAGTACAGAGTTTATGATGCGTCATTTGTTGGTTACTACAGAAACCATTCTACTCATTGTCTTTTATTAATCTAAGTGCAACAGCTGCTGATTAACTATAAAAATTTGTAAATAAAGTTTGGATTGCCAAAATGTGAAGCATTTGGTGAAAGATGTCACTTAGAAACATAACAGCTGGTGTGCATGATTAAGCAGCCTTGTAAATTGCAATCGGTGGAATGGATGTCTAATAACTCATATGTGACATGCCCTCATTGAGATTGTCAAAAATTCTTTGATTTCAACTCTGACCCACTCATGCCTACACTTAATATATCAATTAAAATAAATCAAACTAAGGATCATGAAGAAAATGAAAGAAGGGAAAATTAAAGGATTCTTAAATTCATTTGCAAGTAGTTTTGAAAGAAACTGAGCTAGCAATAGGAAAACACCACGGGGAGGGTGTCATTGAGAAGAAAGTTGAGAGAGAAGCCGTAGTGTATTCGGGTCAGAATTATTAGTTGACATTGAGTCATCACCCTTCAAGATAATTAAAAAATGCAATGATCTTGTGATAATTGTAAGGCAATGATTAGATTGAGTGTGATTACCAAATATTATAGCATCTTTTTTCTCAATTTTATTTTATTCGTAGAAATTACCTTAATATTTAATCTTTATTTCGGAAAATTAATATAAAAGTAATTTATTTAATTTATAGAATTTTTCATGTTTTATTTTTTATCTTTGATGTGGAAATTCCATGCTTGCATTTTAAATGCTGCAGAAAAGCCACATAGGCAGTTGACCAGTATGTAGGTTTGAACTAAGGCTCAAACCAACAGAGGTTCCAAAAGTGACACTTTTTCAATAATATGGGTACCTTAAAAAATGCTTTTTACAAGTCAGGTGCCAGTCTATATTTTGAGGGCAAAAAATGAACTTAATCTGATATTTAACTACTATTGAGTTGGTATTGGAAATGTCTGTTCAGAGCCTTCTGGATTGTTTGATGATATTATTATACACGTTTCATTTCTCCTTTATCTTGTATTTTCTTTCTCGAACAATCTTTTCCATTTGGGCAACCTTCTCCTTCTGCTAATCTGCCTGAATATTTTTCCATTGTGGTTTCTTCCTGCATCATGGTTTCAATTTTTTTCCATTGAGCACTGCTGCTTAGCTTCTGTTTTACTGAAGTTTGTCTATTTTTGTTCTCACCTAGACACCTGATTAAAACAAATCTTTTTCTAGTGAGTTTTTGTTTGAAGAACTGTATCAACTCATTTTCTGTCTGGATCAGTCAAAGGTTCATGTGCTGATTATACAGTTTGTCTACTTTTTGCAGCTCTTGGAGGATATGCTCATGGCTTATATGTTGAGAAGTGGGCGCCTTTTGTAAAGGTTAATACCCTGTATCACTTACACACATACACACACATATATATTTGTTATGAATGTTCAATTTATGCAAAGATCAATGATGGTTTTACTGTTGAAGGTGCTTCATTTCTTTTGAGCTAGAATGTTATGAACTTGAATTTAACTGGACGAAGCTATAATTATCTCTCAAGGATGTGATCAAATAAAATATCTACTTCTTCAATAAAATATGCACTTATTGTTTTATAACACAAAATAGAGTTCTCATTTTTCATGTGAATGAACTAACCAATATCCTAGTTGACTTGGAATATTAAATTAATAAATTTCAATTTGCATTAACATTAGTTTTATTATATTTTTATAAAATAAATAAAAATTAAACTAATTATGGTGGGGGCGCTAGCTGCAACTAGGGTTTATTTGCTTATTGAAAATATAATGTTAATAAAACTAATAAAACCAGGGTTTATAACACAAATATAATGTTTTATTAGTTAATAAAACTAATATAATGTTAAAAAATTTCAATTAGATTCTTTCCCTTTTGAAAAAAGAGGCAGTCATCTCCTAAAAGGGCTAATGCCATATCAATGATAGGGTTCCCTTTCTTGCCTGTGAATGCTTTAAAAAGGAAGAAGCAAAAGGGAAAGCCAATCAAAATATAAATAGATCATGAAAAAAGAATCTAATATTCTTTTTTCTTGTTTGCTTATTCCTGCTGAGCGTTGCTATTAACTAATGAAATTTACATAGAAAATACCAAATTAGATAAAAAGAGTGTATGCTATTGTGTGCAAAAGCTTTTGCTTCTTCTTTTCTGGCTAGTAATTGGAGCTCTTGTATAGATCTTGAAGCTCTTCTATAGATCCGTGTGACTCCAAAATCCACATAAACAACATACAAAGACACTACCCAACTAAGCTAGTTTAGTATTTGGGGGGGGGGGGGGTGGGGACGAGATTGACTCTTAAGGACTTAAAGTTGAACTAGTGGCTCTTTTGTCATAACTTCCTCTGGGGAGAACTACAAGCCATTTATCTTTGTTTGTTTGATGCGAGTTGGGTGCGTTGCTTTTAGGAGATGATTGCCTCTTCCTCTTCACTTTTTATATTATTTAATATATTATTGTATGTACATATTATTATAAATATTATTTATAATTTAAACATAACTAGGAATGAGGATGCTTAGGTGGATGTGTGGAAAAACTAGAAGAGATAGAATAAGAAATGAAGAGATCCGAAATAAGTTGGGGGTTAGTTCAATTGTAGATAAGATGCGAGAGTGCCGTCTGAGGTGGTTCGGGTATGTGCAAAGAAGATCTAAAGATGCGCCTGTTAGGAGAACCGAGAACTTAAATATAGGAAGTTTAGTAAAACGTAGAGGTAGACCGCTGAAAACTTGGATGCAAGTTATCCGCAAAGATTTGAAAATTAAGGGTTTAGAAGAGGAAATGGTTTTGGATAGGAATGGATGGCGTAGTAGAATTCTTACAAATTAAACCAATACTTTTTAAAATATTTATCTATTGATTTATTTATCTATTTTTCATTTCATTTCATTTTATTTTATTTTATTTTATTTTATCTTTATTTTATTTTATTTTTCTCTCCTTTTCAAGTTTGTTTCTCAAATGGCCGACCCCAACTTATTGGGATTAAGACGCAGTTTGTTGTTGTTGTTTGTTTTATAATTTAAACATAACTATATATATAACTATTCTATTATATATTTTATAATCATAATTCCGGAATAAATGGGCAATTCATGGGAGAGGTGTGCCATCTGCGAGCAGAACCAAGGTTATTAGATACCTCTTACTTTGTCATATCTTTTTATTTCTTTTGTACAGAAAATTTATCTAAGTTGGAAACTTATTTGGCTTCATAGCAGCACACTTTCCGTTGATGCCATTTGGTTTTCGGTTTTCTAAGTGTATCTTTGGTATCTGGATAAGTTGGTATCTGAAGCTTTTTCTGATATAGGAGTTGGCTGTTATTGTGGCAAGAGGTAGAGATGATTCCATCTTATGCTACTCTGTTGTTGAGACTATTCACAAGTAAGATGTTATAGACTTCTATGCTTCTACACTCTCTATTTAATAATGCTAGAATCATTGTTAATCAGCTGACTTGAGGATCTACTGTTGTAGGGAAAATATATGTCACATAGTAAAGGCACCAGCTAATGTGCCATGGAAGATCAGCAAACTTGCAACTGATGTAGCATATAAAGCTGTCAGCTCATTAGAAGGTGCTGGTGTATATGCAGTTGAGCTGTTTTTGACAGGAGATGGCCAGGTTGAATTTTGCACTCCATCTTTAGCTTCAAAAGATTCCTTGTAAACTAATCATTGTAACAGCTTCCCTGGTTCATGAACAGTTGGCTTGGTGATTGTCCCGATTCATCCTTTTCATTTTCTCCCTTTTCTTGCAGATTTTATTAAATGAAGTAGCTCCAAGGCCTCATAATAGTGGGCATCACACAATTGAATCTTGCTTGACATCACAATATGAACAGCATTTGCGAGCAGTGGTTGGTCTTCCTCTTGGTGATCCATCAATGAAGACTCCAGCTGCCATTATGTACAATATTCTTGGTGAAGATGAGGTCATTATTCCTTCTCCTCCACCTTTTACAACTTCTTGTATTCTGCGTTTCTTATATTTTCCCATTATCTATGGGGTCATCTACTGTGTGATGTTTTATTCTCTTCAAGGATTGTTCACACCTGAATAGGCTAAGCATTGAATTTACAGTAGTTTTGAATTGACTGGAAACTGTTGACTACTGAGATTCCCAATTCTCATGTGAACTTCGTAGTGTATTGGAAAAACCATTGTTCTTGTAGCTCCTTGCACTATCTCGGTATAGTGAGCTTTTGCGATAAATGATGTCTTTTCACCATATAATGTCATAATCACTATGCCCTTGTTGAAAGGTATAATATATTGATGGTCCAAACCTTCTTTATGTCCTGATCTGATCCTATCAACCTACCAAATTTGTGAAGTCACCGTAATGATCCCTGGGAGTCTTCACTGAATGGCTTCTAGCCTCTTCCTTACTGGAAGTTAATTAAGTAAAATGTAAGCTGGCCATAGTACAAAAGTTTATGAAGTTCAAATGGAGGACAAATTTCAGAGTCATGCATCTTTTAACATCATATACATAGATATGCTAGTGTGTGAATTATTTGTGGAATCTATGGATGTCATGGCTTTTATGTCGTGGATTCGTATCAGGCAGAGTAATAGAAAATTTAGATGTGCAGAATGGTATTTCTTGTAATTAGGCTTGTTCATCATTTGGTATTATATTTGTGGCATTTTGGTGGCATCGTACTAAATTACCTAGTGGAGCATGTTAGTAGCCGTACTCAACCTTTTTACTGCTATATGAGTTCTCAATTCCATTTTTTTTATTGCCTATCATGATTGTTGTGTGAAAACCTACAAGTTGAAAATTAGATCCATTTTGGAGCTTGTATGTCTGTCATCATCAAGCTTGCAAAATATGAAGCTACTTGCAAATATCTAACAGTATCTTCTTCACCTCTAGGGAGAGGCTGGTTTTAACTTAGCTCATAAACAAATTGGAAGGGCATTAAAGATTCCAGGATCTACCATCCATTGGTATGATAAGCCAGGTTGGATGTTTCATACCTTTTTTTTTCCCTTCCTGGCTGGTTTCTTGTTGTTTTTATATTTTTTATTTGTTGTTTGCCAAAAGCATTCATGCAGTCTTTTTTATGATAGCATCTCTCTCTCTCGCTCTCTCTCTCTTGTTGTCTCTCACTGATAGCATCTCGACTCCACTTCGATTGATCGAGCAGCTCTCCTATGCTGCTCGACCAGGTAAGTAGTCTCTCTCTTCTCTCCCGCTCTCTCTCTCTCTCTCTCTCTCTCTCTCTCTCTCTCTCTCTCTCTCTCTCTCTGTCACGCCTACCCGCGACCTAGATCTGTCCTTCCCAGAAGACCGTAACCTCCTACGGCCTCTCAAAATCTGTACCTTCATATCTACCTTAGACCCAGACTCTCAAGAACCCAGATTTGGCCTTTGATCAGATCCACATTTGACCCAAACTCACAAGAACTCAGATCCCAACACTGATGACACTCAGATCTAGCCCTCAAGACCCCTCTTTGAGTCAGCGATGATCCTTACCTGTCCCGACCACACAACCACCTATATCTCTACATCTCTTCACTTCCGACTGCCCAGATGTATCCTTACCTGTCCCTCTTCACTTGCTACAACACACTGCCTCCCACACTCTCCCACTGCCCAGATCTATCCTTCCCGCCGATCCCACAATATATGAATTTTGGGGCGTTTCCCCCTTAGTGACGCTTTACATCGGATCCCAGGTGTAACGACAAGTTAACAAGGGAATCTAGGGTGCGGGTAAATAAATTAGTCAATGAAGATAGGATTCGATTAGCCACTTGGAATATAGAATATTTGACCGACAAGTTAGGAGAGATAGGAAAAGTAATAAATAGATGAAAAATTCATATATTGTGTCTTCAAGAAACTAAGTGGGTGGATGGGAAAGCTAAAGTAGTAGAACCCTATGGTCATAAAATTTGGTATACATGTAGAGATAGAATTAAGAATTTGGTAGGAATAATTATATATAAGAATCTATTAGAGGATATAATAGAGATAAGAAAAAATGGAGATAGAATTATACTTGTCAAGTTAGTAAATGGAGAAAACGTACTTAATATAGTTTGTGCATATGCGCTCTAAATAGCTATAGATGCAATTAGTAAAACACAATTTTGGGAGGATTTAGATAAATTTATACAAGTCATACCTAGTAGAGAGAAATTATTTATAAGAAGAGATTTAAATGGACATGTAAGAGAGAGGAATGAAGGATTCAAAACCGTATATGGAAACTTTGAATTTGGTTGTAGGAATGAGGCGGGAGGTGCCATTCTAGAGTTTGCCCCAACGTTCGATTTGGTACTTGTAAACACATTTTTTGAGAAAAAAGAAACGTACTTAGTTACATGTAAAAGTGGGTTTAATATTAGGCAAATAGATTTATTTCTCGCTAGAAAAGGTGATAGAATGACCTGTAAGGATTACAAGGTTATACCGGGAGAAAATTTAGCAACTCAGCATAGACTCTTAGTTTTAGATATACATATATCTAAAAGACAAAAGAAATATCGGTTATTTGTGGAGTCAAGAATTAAGTGGTGGAATTTAAAAGGAGAAAATGTGGCAACCTTTATAGACAAATTAATGCAAGTAGCAAGTTGGTCCGCTATTTATGATTCGAAAACAATGTGGACAAAGATGTTTAATAATTTTATGAGTATAGGTAGGGAGGGTCTGGTGTATCTAAGGGTCAAGCTCCAATAGGCAAGGAATCATGGTGGTGGAATGAAAAAATACAAACTGTTATCCAACCAAACGAGTGTTATAGAAAACTTAAAATTAATAGTAGTAGTGATATAAATGAAAAATACAAAAGTACAAAAAAAGAGGTGAAAAAGACTATCCAAAAATCAAAGAGCAAGGTGTATAACGAACTATATAAGAGACTGGAGACTAGAGACGGAGAAGGAGAGATCTATAGAATTGTCAAATTAAGGGAGAAAAGGGAAAATACCTAAATGGTGTTAGGTGTATTAAGAGTGGAACAAATAGTATACTTGTAAAGAATGAAGATATAAAAAGATTTTTGAAGGATTATTTTGATAATCTCTTTAATGTTAATAAAATTACAAATATAGAAAATATCGAGATATCTGTAGAAAAGATTAATAGAAACTTTAAGCGTAAGATTCGTCCCCATGAAATGAAGGAAGCTCTAAAGAGAATGAAGAATAATAAAGCCATAGCACCAGATGGCATTTTCGTAGAAGTGTGGAAATGTTTGGGTGAATCGGGTATAATAATGTTAACGGATATTTTCAACAAAATTTGGCAAACTAAAAGAATACCCTAAATGTGAAGGAAGAATATAATTATACTACTATATAAGAATAAATGAGACATATAAAATTGCTAAAACTATAAAGAAATTAAATTTATGAGTCATATGATGAAACTATTGGAGAGAGTAATCGAACATAGATTGAGATTAGAGATAAATGTATCTCAAAATTAATTTAGATTTATGTCAAGAAAATCTATCACAAAAGCAATTCACTTGTTAAAACATTTGATGGAGACATATAGAGCACACAAGAGAGACCTGCATATGGTATTCATCGATCTAGAAAAAGCATATGATAGGATTTCTAGAGACGTATTTAGGTAGACGCCGATAAAGAAAGAGATATCTTTGAAATATATTAATTTCATTAAAGATATATAAAAGGGAACTATAACCAATGTAAGAACTTGTGGGGATCCGAGCGATAGTTTTCCCATTAACATTGGATTTCATCAAGGTTCGGTTTTAAGTCTTATCCTTTTTACAATAGTGATAGACGAAATCACAAAAAGTATCCAAGATGAAATAGTATTGTGTATATTTTTTGTAGATGATATAGTATTGGTTGATAAAACTAGAGAGTGCATTAGTGATAAATTAAAATTATGGAGGTCACATTAGAATCTAGAGAGTTTAAATTGAGTAGATCGAAAACTGAGTATATGAGATGTAGATTTAGTGATAGTCTTCAGGACGATGAAGAAGCGATTAAGTTAGGTGGACAAATTGTATCAAAAAGTGAACGATTTAGATATTTTGATTCAATCATTCAAAATGATGGCAATATAGATGAAAATGTGAATTATAGGATTCAAGCAGGTTGGATGAAATGGAGAAAAGCATATGGAGTTCTTTGTGATCGCACGATACCACTGCATTTGGAAGGAAAGTTCTATAGAACCGTGATAAGGCTTGCATTATTGTATGGTACTGAGTGCTGGGCTATTAAACAATAATAAGAACAAAAAATAGTTGTAGCAGAAATGAAAATATTTAGGTGGATATGTGGCAAGACTAGAAGAGATAAAATTAGAAATAAAAAAATTCGTAACAAGTTGAAAATTAGTTCAATTGTGGATAAAACGTGAGAGTGTCGCTTGAGATGATTTGAACATATACAAAGAAGATCTAAAAACGTACCGATTAGGACAATCGAGAATTTAAATATAGGAGATATAGTAAAACGCAGAGATAAATAGTTGAAAATTTGGATACAATTTATCCGTAAAGATATGATAATTAAGAGTTTAGATGAGAATATGGATTTAGATAGAAATGAGTGGCGTAGAAGAATTCGTACAAATTAAATTAAACTATCATATTATATATATTTATTTGTTTATTTTTTTTATTCATCTACGTGCTTGTCTCTTAAATCGCCGACTCCAAATATTGGGATTAAGGTTCGGGTTGTTGTTGTTGTTGTTTTATTTTGGTTTGGGGGGGGGAGGGGGAAGGGCACAGGGGAGTAGAGAAAGTTCCCTTGCTGAAACTTTTATTGTCTCTTAAAACAGTTGTGCAACTCTTATG
The DNA here is from genome assembly GCA_033439265.1 of Dillenia suffruticosa. NCBI lineage: Eukaryota > Viridiplantae > Streptophyta > Magnoliopsida > Dilleniales > Dilleniaceae > Dillenia > Dillenia suffruticosa. Next base: position 13,132,581 of record JAVTVX010000019.1, read on the forward strand.
TTATGCAGATATTCGGAAGCAACGTAAGATGGGTCATATCACAATTGTTGGCCTAACTATGAGCATTGTGGAAACACGGTTAAAGGCTCTGCTCAATGAAGAAGAAAGTTTGGATTGTGTGGTTTCAGGTCAGTTGATATCTTGCTAACTAGACAGTTATGCTATTTGTGCGGAGACACAAGGGACATTGGAGGTAACATGACATGGACCTTGGTGACATAGAAAAATAAGGAAAAAAGAATGTACACATGACATGATACTAACAGGTATGCTCATGTATACACACACACACACATATATTAATATATGAAATTGTGTTTTTGAGTGTGTGCAAGAAAATTTCATAAATCTGTGGTTAATGTATGTTCATTCTGTCATTGTTAATTGTTGGAAAAGTGTCCTTGAAGGAAAAGGAGTGGTTGGAGAAGTATTTATAATATTGATGACACGGTTGATACATGTTACAAACATATTGCCTAAGCACTGTTTTTAATATAGGCCGTATTGTTTCATACGCATATTTATTGGCCCTTTCCGGGAGACCAATATGGGCTACAATTGGGCCGGGGGGGGGGGGGGGGAGTGGATGATTTCCCAGCATTGGGCAATGTCATGTGATATGGCTATGACAGCTTTAAATCCTAGGAGGCTGATCTCTTTCTGTCCCGGTCTGTCTCAAGTCTGTCTCTCATGCTCTCTCTCTCTCTCTCTCTCTCTCTCTCTCTCTAATCTCAAATCTTAAAATCTTAAATCTTGCTTCTTCCCCCCTTCCCCAAAGAAATGTAGTGGTTGCCATCCAGATCCTTCCCCCACCTAGTTTCCTTTTTGACTTTTGAACTTTAATATAACAAATACTTTTTCAAACTCATTATATTTAAAGAATATAACATTGTCCATTCTTTTAAAAGGAAAGCATGTACATATTCAACCAACTAGTTTTTCATCATTTTCTAACAAAAGAATTTTGCTTACAAATAAATATTATTAATAATCTTAATAAATCAATACATTGTATAAAATAATTTGAATGACAAATATAAAGACTAGAGTTAGCAAAAACTCTTTAAATGCATTAATATTTTGTATAATATGACTAAATTTGATGTAACAATCTGTTTTGACATGATTTGAAAGAAAAAACAACTTCCCCCCATGTTGCCAATTTTCCTTCATGTAAGCCCATTACATCTGTGCAACCTTATTAGATTCTGCGATTTAATTCTGTACCTCTAAGTGTTATAGGAATATTGTTTTCTAAAGTTAAGGCAGACATAAATCTTGCTGAGAAGGGTACGTGCATGGGTGTTATGTTTGGCTTGCGAGGATTATACAGATGCCCACCAATATTGATACTCGGGCTTCTCATGTCTCTCTAGTGCCGTAAATTTTTAGTGAAAAAATAAAACTTGGATGTGTCTGATAACGTCCACCGATTTGGTCAGTGTTTTAGCTTCTAATATATCATTTTATCATGCCAGTCACCCTCTTGAATATAAGTGGACTTTTTCTTCAAATCCTCTGTAAAGTTGGACTGCATGCCAGTTACCCTCTAAAATATCATTTTTTTTCCCTATGTTGAGTATATCTAAGGTCAATCAACATAGACTTTTAATGCTGTTTCCTTTCATGCTATCTGGAATTGCTGCAGGTGGACCTCAAGTTGGGATTATAATGGGCTCTGATTCAGATCTTCCTGTCATGAAGGATGCTGCAAAAATTTTGAATATGTTTAATGTGCCCAATGAGGTTTGTTTTGTTTCAGGTGTTATGTTCATGATTTTAACTGCCACTAGCTATATTATGAACAATCTTTGGAGAGGCCTCCATGATTAATTTGTGCAGGTGAGAATAGTTTCAGCACATCGGACTCCTGAACTATTATTTTCATATGCGATGACTGCACTGGAAAGAGGTGTTCAGGTCATCATTGCTGGTGCTGGTGGTGCAGCTCACTTGCCTGGTAGTTTTGATGTGCAAAATATTTGCTTTGTTAGGTTCTAATGTGTTAGATCTTAAATTTTCAGTGATGAATCTTTCGTATTCATTTCAGGTATGGTTGCTTCACTGACCCCTCTACCTGTGATTGGTGTCCCTGTGCGTGCTTCTGCTCTGGATGGTCTTGATTCTCTTTTGTCTATTGTGCAGGTATATTATTAAATCATTAAATGATTTATATCTTGGATGTCTCATGTTGAAAATATTCTAGAAATTTCCTAAATGAAAGCTTTGGTATTTGGAATTATATTTTTAGTAGAAAGAAGCATGAAAAGTTATGGTTTCCCCCTCTTTTCTGTCTTTCATTGGTTTGATCATCATTTCAGTCATGTTGTGGCACACATTTTGAAGAAAGTGTCATCCTTTTTGGTGTGTGGGGGTGGTACTATACATCTTATATGCTAGTGAAGCTTGTCAAAAACCCAAAATGTACAGAGTAGAAGCTTAGTAATGATTGGGAGTGTTAGCAGTTTGCTTAGTTGAAATTGTGGTTCTAATCATTGATTCATGAACATGTATGAGAATCAATCTGTTAGACAAAATACTAGAGAAGTTTGAGCTTTTGTAGATAATTGTTTTAAGAGGGGAGTATAACATCATACCCTACAATTTGTGGATGATTTAGTTTAGTGAATTGTCAAGGCTTTTGTCCCAGTATTTTGTTGTCGTGTTTGTGTTGTGTTGTGCCCTTCTTTCAAATTGTGTTGTGCTTTCAGTTTTCATCGTATTCTCGTCATATCCTAGAATCATGATTAGGCCCTTCATTCACGTTTGCTCATTGTGTTTATTTTGTTCCAATGCTTTTTACCACTCTTTGGCAAGGTTTTTGTTTCAGGTAGACATGTCATGTCTAGATCTTACTGCAAAAGAGTAACAGTTATATGAGATGTCATGCATGTTAATAAGAAATAATATCAACCAACATAAACCATGAACATTACTTCTGTATGAGTACGACCAAATCAAGGAGGCATGATTACTTTTTGATTGATTTTATTTTATTGATGCGGAGGTGTTTTAAGCCATATAATTGGGATGGCTTTTCCCTCTGTTTATAAACTCCTCCAATCCTGCCAAGCTCAAAAAAATGTAAAAATAGAAAACTAAATAAAACTTTCCTGAATCCTGCTATGGATTGAGATTTGATCTCTGCTACTACCCTAAAAGAGACTTAACTGAATTCGTTGAGACACATCTATGCAACCCACTTCATACTAAAAGTTGATCACCTCAATCATTTTAATGGTTGGTGTCACCTGACACTTTATATGTATAATCATGTCAAAACAACTAGCACAAGTATCTTAAAACCATAGCTGCTTATTGGGTCTGAGCAGAGCTCTTTTCTGTCCACTATTGCCAATGTCAAGCTAATGTTATATGCATATATAATAATTGCACTGTTTGGCACTAAAGGAACCAAATGAAAATGTCTGTAAATAGCTGCTTCTGATGAGAAAGCGGTGCCTATGGTCTTATGTTAGAGGATCAAATCTTTTACTAAAATGACGAGGCCCTAATCTTTTGCATTTTGCAATAAAATAACATGCTCTTGAACTCCCGTGTGCTACCTGGATAGCTTGGTTTCCTCCTGAATTTTTTTTTTTTTTTTTCCAGCTCTTCAGACACTTATAACTTACACCTTGTTTGTATACATGAAGTGACATGGAAAGAACGGCCTTCAGGAATGCTCTAAAGAAACCAAATATCTTGTATAATAGTTTCACATGGACTGAAATAATCGAAGATAGAAACCAATGGTAGTGACAACAGTTTCATTAGTCTACTCTTGATAATAGTTTTAGGCCATTAGTCATTTCAATTACTAATCGCTTTGGTCTATAGCAAAAGTCTACATGTTATGTTAATTCCTTGAGCGCTTTGGCCATTCACTTAAAAAGTCATTTCCCTGTCTTGCCATTTATTTATAAATCATTTCCTTTTCTTGCCATCTATTTATTTTCTCCACTTTTCTGGTTAGATTTATTTGTTGTATGTCATTGTTGAAACTCACAAAAACATTTCATATTGATATTCAACAATGTAGATGCCAAGGGGGGTCCCTGTTGCAACTGTTGCAATAAATAATGCTACAAATGCTGGTCTGCTAGCAGTAAGGATGTTGGGCATTGGCAACCCTGACCTACAAGCAAGGTTTCCCTGCCCCTCTCCCTCCATACCTAAATGACATAGAAATCTTATTCATTAAATATTGTTGGCATGACTAGTCTGAATATACTGAGATTGCTTATACCTTTTATAGGGTGGCCCAATATCAAGAGGACACCAAAAATGATGTGTTGGTGAAGGCTGAGAAGCTAGAAAAGGATGGTTGGCAGGCTTATTTGAATGCCTGAGGTGCAGCACATTCTCATCCCTTGAGATATTTAAGCTGAATTAATTACTCGCAATATAATACTTAATTCCAAGTTCATTTTGCCCCACTTAAAAGATCCTTCAATGAATCTTTCGAAAGTTGCTGGAGCCCAATGCAAATGGAGAAGTTTAATATGCTCGTGAGCCTTGCACTTGTTGTTGTATAATAACTCCCAATTTTGGTCCAGTTCATTCATAAGAAGTGATTTTATTTTACATTTTCAGAAACAATGCTTGAGGAGGATTGATTGCCTGACCAAATCGATTTATTATATTCTTTTAAAAATTTAGTTTGAGGTCTGTCATTTGTTGGGTAAGATATTGTTCCGGCATCTGTGTAATATGTGAGAAGTTGATTCAGCTGTCTGCTCATGCTCTTTCCTAGCTGCTTTGGCACCTTTGCTTTGGCACCTTTGAAATTGTGATGGTCCATTCACTCGTGGCCCTTCTCTTACATGCATGTGTTGAGTAATGGCGGACATTGGGTTTGCATATTGAGTGGGTTTTTACATGCATCTTTTCCCGTTAATTTTTTTTTTCATTATTGGTATATGAAGGTATGATCTGACTAATCGGTTTCGGTGTCTGCAGGACTCTATTTAAGGAATGACACTTCCAGCGTAATCTTTTCTATTTTTAAGTTTTGATCATGAGACTTGATTAAAAGATTTAATATTTATTTCACTAAATTCACTAAGCGGACTGTTTGTTAATATCTTTTCCTCTTATTTCGACTGTTCCAAGTCTTGTATTACATGACAGTGGCAGTTGAAATGGTGAAGGATTATTCGGTGGGTTTGGATGGGTTTTTAATACCTGCGTGGATGGTAGGTTCTTCTTTTTTTTTTTTTAATTAAATGTTTATAATTTTAAAACCTTGTTAAATGGTATTATTATTTATTTTTTCAGACAAGTATGTGATTAGGTTTTTAGTGTGACCCTTATCTTTCTTTATACATATATGGTGCTTGGGGCCTACAAGTTTACTTTTTAGCCCTTTCAAATTTGTTCATGCTATTAATAAAAACGGTATATAAGAATAGTGTTTTGATAATCACTATACAATCACATGTTAAAGTTGTTTGCAATAAACAAATAAAATTAATAATGGGTTAAAAATTCGTTGCAATTACAAAAAAGGGATGAAAATTTGGGGAAAAAAAATGAGGAAAAAACTCGGTTTCAATTAACAAAAAGAATAAAAAATTATGAAGAGATGAGGACAAATAATTAATAGAGAAGGGAAAATATGGTGCAATTAAAAAAATTAAAAATTAAAAATTGAAAATGCATTAATAATGGGTAAATGGGCAATAACTTAAAAAAAAAAAATTAGAAAAAAGGGGAAAATCAAAAAAAAATAAGAGGACAAAAAAACTTATTGTGTGTAATACTGCTTTTACGTCCATATTTACCACTTAAGCACCAAAGTTGTATTGTGTGTGATACAAAAGTATAGTGACAGAATGCAGTTATAATTCTCCCTGACTAAGACCTCTCTCTAGATTTTCTCTCAAATTTGATCTCTACGTTTTGCGTTTCTACATATAAGGTTTTGCATATGAGCTTTTCAGAGTTGTTATCGGAAAAACCATAACCTCTCTTTTTCTCTTTATTTTATATTTGTATTTTCTTCTGAATTGTAATATTAATTGGGTTTTTTTTTTTTTTTTCTTCTGCTCCCATTTTAAATTTGGGGTCATGACTTTGTTTAATTCCTTTGTGTAAAATAGGTGTTGATTTGTAAATTTAAAATTTAGGATTTAGGGTTTAACATTTAAATTTCTAGAATTGGGGGGCATCCCAGAAATAATAAACTTGCAGCGAGTAAGCTTTTGGGATCCAATATCATCTCTAATAGAGGCATTCTTCCAAAAATTCACTTGATTTTGTTCTCCAAGGAGGCTCGGAAGGGCAAATATAGGGCAAAGATTTGGGACCTGTATTTTAGGATTATTTTCAGAAAGTGGGTATTTTTAGGCACCTTTCGAAATGGTTGTCTTTTGGGTAGAAACTTGATTTTGATCAAGATGTGCCTTTTGATCAGGGAAGGGGCAGTGTCGTTCTAAGAATGCTTTTTCCTTCGCGCCCCTTTTCTTTTCGTTATGTGTTTAAGTTTTCAATTTTTTGTTGAAGGTAATTAATTAATGATACATTTTCTGTATTTTTTTTTTTTTTTTTATACAAGGAGATATAACCAAGCAACATCAAATCAAGGAAAAAAGAATGGTAGTAAGAAGTTTCTACCACTTGAACTGTTCTTGAGAGACAATTTTCTTTCCTGTATGTGCTCGATCTTTCCAACAAATTTATGAAATTTTAGTATTCATTCAGAATTGATGAAAATTTAAATCAAATTTAGTTCATTTTTATATTTATTATTTGGATGCTTGTGTTGTAGACAGCATAATTCAAAAGGTGAATATCTGGACTTGTTTGGGGCTTTGAAAATTCCCATATTGATTTGAAATTCTTAAATCTAGACATGGAGTCCCGATGCTATTGAAGAAAATTTAAAATTAATTTTAGTTCACTATTATATTTAATTCATTCTGGTCTCATTTGCGAAATATCAATTTATTGTAATTATTTTTTTTTTATATTTAATATTTGATTGTTTCTGTTGGATACTAAAAGTGAATGCGTGGACCTCTTTGGGCTTTGGAAAATCTCTGTCACCTATTTTCAAAATCACTTAATTCATTTGAAATTGGATTTTTGGATTTGTTGTTGGGATCTTAACATTTTGTTTTTGTTTATAAAGATTTAATTTGGTATTTTAAATATTATGTATTTTGGTTGCATTCAAATTATTTTTCTAAATTTTGAAGTTCACATAGAAAATATTCATCCAATAGAATTAATTTAATTTTCTCCTCATATTTTTTATGGGTGTTTGAACTTATTGTTGTTTCCGTGGGTTGCATCGCCGCTGCTTTGTTTAGACAAGACCATGTTTTGTAAAGTTCTTTTCCTCTTGGTGAAATAAAAATTAATTTCTTTTTAAAAAAATTAAAAATTATTTAATATTTTTATTTTTAAAAATCATTTCTATACTCTTTTTTTTATAAATAATGTTTTTGATAAATATTTTTTATAAATTCTATTTTTGATAAAATTATCATAAAAGGTGTACACATAAAGTATAATTTTTTTCTCCACGTAATTGATTGATTAAAATCCACATTTCAAAATAACAAGGTACAAATACTATTAATTAAAATAAAAATAAATTAATTATTTTTTTTAAATTATTAAAATCAAACATCGATAAATATAAAAATTTTTATATAACATAAAGAATTAAAAAATTTAAAAATAATATACACCCAAATTATATAAATAGAAAAAAAATATTCATAAACATATTTGAAATTTACGAACATATTTAGAATTTATAAAAAAAATATTAAAATCCACTCAAATCATATCATTTATAAATATATTTATATTATAAATATATTTAAAATTTTATATCATTTGAGTGAGAATATAAATAAAATAAAAATAGTATGATTCCGAAAAACTGAAATATTAAAAAACGGAGAAAAAAACTCTTCTTAAAACTTTCATGTTTAAAATTAATTTTTATTTTTTCATAAAAAAAAAATTACCTAATAAATAAAGAGACAAGAAGGTTAAAAAAAAAAAGGGTCTCGTCAGAATGGCACCAAGACCATTAAGCATGGAGGTAGCTGCAATTAACGTGAAAGCTGAGACAAAACAGTTTAAATAATTTTTTTTTTAAACTATCGATATCTAAATTTTTTTAATTAATTTAGTTTGAGTATCGTAAGGTTTATTTTAGATGTTGATTTTTTTAAATTCGTTTTTATTATTTTTAAAACTCGAATTTGAAATGTTTAATTAAAGGGATAGAGTATATGACTAATAACTCAAAAAATTTTGATAAAATGATTTAAACAATACCGTATCATGCTCCTGTATGAACAAAAGGCCAAAAACGAAGTCTTTTCGAGCGTGATAAAAGGTAACTAGTTTTATTTATTCATTTATTTATTTATTTATTTACTTATTTATTTGTGCGTAGGTAACTGATTTTATTGGGCTGAATGGAGTAGATGAATTCAGATAAGCCAATAAAAAGTTTGGTATTGAGTTGAATTGTCGTTAAAAACGGAAAGAGTAATAAAAATTATCAAAGAATTTAAAATTAATTAACAATGGGGAAAATTAGGTCCAATTAAAAGAAGAAATAAAAAGTGATAAAATTAAAAAAAAAAAAAAAAGAATCCATTGACAATAAGGAGAAGTGAGTTGCAATTAAGGGAAAAAAAAAAGGAGATAAAGAATGAAAAAAATGATGACAAATGATTGATGAAGGACAAAAGAGAAAAGAACGAAGAGTGATAAAATTTATAACTATGATAAATATATATTACATTTCTCATAGATTAGTCAAAACATTAAAGATTTTTAATAAAATGCTAAATAATTTATTATCAAATATATTTTACTCATAATTTTATAAATATTTAACAATAGAGAGATTATCTTATTCAAATATAAGAGGATAAGCAATTTATAGAGGATAAAAAGAGAAAAAGGGTAAAAAAGAAAAATTATGTGTTATATATATGCGTTACAACTCCCACACAGATAGAGATGGGATGGGTTGGTTCTGGCTCAACAACCGGGCTAGCTGACTCGTGGCCTGAGGCAACAGTTACCTAGAACCAAACTGACTTGTTACAAAAATCGGACTGGTTTGGTTTCTCCATTTTTTGGAACCGGGAACTGGCCTAGTCCGGGCCTGGAACCGACCGACTGATTCCAACTGATAGTGGAACCGACCCGGCCCAGCTTCATCTTCAACCATTTATCTTCCCCGTGTTGGTTTTTTTAATCTAACGTTGGGTTCATATATAAAATAATTATGTATTTAAACTATCATTTATGTATAGCCCAATAAAAATGATCCGTTACAATATATTTATTATAGAGCTTTAATATATATTGAAGGTGTGGAACTTTTTAAAAGTACAGAGACCATATGATAATTTTTATTTTGTGATGGGTCAAAATAAAAATGTCAAAAGATAATGAGTGATTTAAAAAAAAAAAAGTTTAAAATCACAAACAATTATCTAAGGGGGTTATGGTCGCCAAATTAATGTGTCTGACATTCAACACTTTTTGATACCCCATTATTCAGAGAGATGGGAGAAACTTGTGATACATATAATTTAGAAGATCAAACCAATGATCTGAACATGGATTTGATTTTAATGGATTCGGGAACGTTTTTTTACTTTTCTCTTATATTTCTTGGTGATTTAACATGAAATTTAAGGTATGAAAATATACTGATAATGGTTTTCACCATATTACGATTTTTTAACATTTGGTATCAGAACAATCATGCTTAAATTATTAAGAAATTATGATTGAAAATTAGGATTAAAAAAAAGGGGAAGCAGACTCTTCATCTCTAGTTTCAAAGCCTCACCATAATGCATTTAATGGATTGAAGAATAATTATGAGAGAGAGAGACTCCACTATCTCTCTCTTGCTTTTCAAAAAAAAAAAAAAATTCTCTCACATGTTACGAGAGATAATCAAGAAGATCTCTCCAAGTTTTAGATCTGCCACCATCTCGTCCGGATCAGGGATGGTGATTCGGCAATGGTAGAGAAACATGTCACAAGTCTTCCAAGATGTCGACTTAATTGCACTTGATAGGTCGACTCAACTACAATGTCTGGTTAAGCTATTCTTTAGGTAGCTTCTGCAATGCTGTAATGGCTTTGAAAGCTGATGATTGAAGAAGTTTTGTGAAGATTGTAGTGATAGCTGTAGAGAGGGAGAGAGAAAGATAGAAAGAGAAAGAGAGAGAGAGAGATCAGGAGATAGAGAGAGGATTCAAGAAAAGACTAATTCCTTGCCTTTATGATCCTTCTTTCTAAGGTTTTTATACCTCTTATTTCAACTACCCTACTAACCAACTAACTACTTAGTTATCATGACAGTTACAATTGAATTCCCCCTCTCACAAGATTGTTACAACCGCCCTAACAACCTTCAACTTCCCTCTCATTTCCAACGGCCATCTTCAGCTCTTCTCTTTAGCTCTTCTGCACTTCTACTCTTTCGTCGTACACCAGCTCATCTGCAATTCAACCTTACTCATCCTCAGTATCATTGTCCTCAAGGAGAGAACTTTGGAAATTGGGATCGGATAAAATCCATATCCTCCCAAATGGATTTTTCAGGGCTAAGATTGAGCCATCTAATCAACCACTAAGTAACAGGTCTGTCATTTTGCAAAATGACTCTTCTCTTAAGCACCACCTCTGGTTCCACCAATGCTTGTTTGTCTGTCCCTATCAGTGGTAAACTTGGCATAATAGTTTGATTAGGTCCCAATTTCTTCTTGAGTAATGAAACATGAAAAACCGGATGAACCTTAGAACCCAAAGGTTGCTGCAAATGATATGCCACCTTCCCCACTCTGGACAGTATAGGAAAAGGTCCATAGAACTTTGAAAAAAGCTTGAGTTGCATTCGAAGGTCCACAGATTGTTGTCTTTTTGGCTTGAGTTTCAAATGAACTAAGTCTCCCACTTTAAATTCTCTTTCAGTCCTTCCTCGATCAACATACACTTTCATTCTATTCTGAGCTCTGACAAGGTGGTCATGGAGTATTTGAAGCATAGTCTGTATGTTCCTAACAAAATTCTCTGCAACAGGAATGATGGAATCCATGTAAGGATCAAAATGAATGGATCTGGGTTGGTAACTATACAAGGCCTCAAATGGAGTAGTATGTATGGTTGAATGAAAATTTGTGTTGTACCACCATTCAACAAGGCTTATCCAATGTGACCAAAGTCCTGGTCTGTCTGCAGTCATACATCTCAAATAACACTCCAAGCATTGGTTCAGCCTCTCACTCTCACCATCAGTTGTGGATGATATGCGCTAGAGAGCTGGAGCTGAATACCAACCAATTGGAAAAGTTCCTGCCAGAAGATACTAGTAAAGACTTTATCTCTATTAGTGATTATGGAGTATGGTAGTCCATGAAGTTTGAAGACATTATCAATAAAAGATTGAGCTACTGTCCTTGCTGAATAAGGGTTTTATAATGCTACAAAATGGCTAAATTTTGTGAGTCTATCCACAACCACCAGTATCATGTCAAATCTTTGAGAATCTGGTAAGCCTTCTATAAAGTCCATACTTATCTGAGACTATGTCTGTAAAGGAATAGGTAATGGTTGAAGAAGACCAGGATATGGCATATTCTCATGCTTGTTTCACTGATAAGTGTCACACTTCCTTACAAACTTCACCACATCCGACTTTATTCCAGGCCAATAGAATGCAGTCCCGATCCTCAACAAAGTGCACTACTGTCCTGAATGGCCACCCATAGCTGAGTGATGCATTTGCTGCATTATCTTGGTCCTAAGCTGACATCCTTTTCCAACATTTATCTTTTTCTTAAATTTGAGAATGCCATCTTGAAACTGATAATTTGCAACAGCTTTTGGAGTCAAAGTAAGCTAAACTATCAACGATTGACACTCCTCATCATTGCCGTAGCTTTGAGTTACTTCCTTCAACCATTCAGGTTGAGCTGATGACACAACCATTATATTGTCCTTCTATAATTCTTCTGACGACAATGTTCTTCTAAATAGCGCATCAGCTGCTTTGTTTTCAGTTCCCTTTTTGTATTGGATCTCATAGTCCAATCCCAGTAGCCTTGTAAGCCACTTGTACTGAAATGTACTAGTCAACTTTTGTTCCAACAAGTGCTTCAGGCTTTGGTGGTCTGTCCTGATGACAAAGTGATAGCCAATCAAATAGTGCTTCCCTTTTGTCACAGCCATCACCACAGCTAATAACTCCTTCTTGTATATTGAAGTTCCATGCTTCTAGGCCCTAAAGTATTGCTCAAATAGGCAATTGGTCTACCTTCTTGCATCAGAACTGCTCCCAATCCTTTAGAACAAGAATTAGTCTCCACTATAAAAGTTTTTGAGAAATCAAGCAGTCGCATGACTGGTGCTGAAATCGTAGCTACCTTTAGCTGTTGGAAAGCTTGTTCAGACTCCTTATTCCAACAGAAACTATCCTTCTTAAGGAGGTCAGCTAATGGTCTAGCTATGAGCCCATAACCTTGAATGAACCTCCTGTAATACCCAGTCAGACCTAGGAAACCTCTGAGAGCCTTGACAGTCTTGGGTATAGGCCAATTCTGTATGCACTCAACCTTCTGACGATCCATCTTCACTCTGAGTTCAGTCACTACGTGTCCCAAATACTCCACTTGTTTTTTCTGCAAACGTGTACTTAGAATGTTTAGCAAACAACTTATGCTGTCTCAGAACCAAGAATACTTCTTTAAGGTGTCGTGCATGAGTCTCTATTTAAGGACTATATATGAGTATATCATCAAAGAATACCAACACAAACTTCCTGAGGTATGACTTGAAAACATGATTCATGAGTGACTGAAATGTGGCAAGAGCATTAGTTAAACCAAAAGACATAACTAGGAATTCATAATGACCATGATGCATGTGGAAAGCTATTTTGACAATGTCAGTGGGTTGGACCATAATCTGATGGTATCCTGCTCTTAAATCAATCTTAGAAAACACCTTAAATCCATGTAATTCATCTAGGAGTTCGTCAATATTTGGAATGGGGTACATGTCCTTAATTGTGAGATTATTCAGCTGCCTGTAGTCCATGCAAAATCTTCATGAATTGTCCTTGTTCCTGACCAGCAAAACTGGATAAGCAAATGGGCTAAAGCTGGTCCTTATGACACCATTACTTAACATTTCCTCCATTTGTCTTTCAATCTCTGTTTTCTGAGAATGTGGGTACCTATAAGGTTTAACTTTGAATGGTTGAGCCTTAAGTTTGAGAGGAATATGATGGTCATGTGATCTGATTGGAGGCAATGTTTTTGGTTCACCAAATATGTCCTGAAATTGTCGAAGTAACTCCAAAATTTGAGAAGGTATCCGTTCCCCTACACTCTCTGAGTTAGTCATGAGGTTAACACAACTCTGCCATTGTTGTTTTCTGAATTCTTTAGTCTCCTTGCCTTTGATTAGTCTCATTTTGGAGTTCTTGGCTTGACCCATCAATACCATCTCTCCACTGTCATAGGTAAGTTTAACCTGAAGTTGTTTGAAATCAAAAGTAATAGGACTAAAGTTATACATCCAATCCACTCCTAGTATGATATCCCAACTTCCTAAATTGATTATTCTGAAATTAAAAGAGAATTGGTATCCCTACAGATCCCATTTAACTCCTCTGATTTTACAGCAGCTGCTGATTTTACTGCCATCTGCTAGAATAGCTTGCAATGGCTTAGCTGTTTCAGGTATCATTTGTGGTTCTTTCACCAAAGTTTGGTTAATGAATCTACTGAAACTCCCAGTGTCTACTAGAATTGAAATGATCTTCCCTTGTATTGATCCTTGCAAGGCTATAGTGTTTCTATTTAAGGAGTTGGAAAGAGCACATATAGGTACCTTTGCAATTCCTTATAGCAATTCATCATTCTCTCTTGCTTCTTCAGATTCTTTTCTTCCTCCTTAGCTGCCATAATAAAGTTGAGATGTTTCAATTTGCATTGGTGTCCTGGGATATATTTTTCTTCGCACCTATAGCAAAGATTATTGATCCTTCTATAATGTAACTCTTGGGAAGAGACCCTAGGTAATCTTTCTTCAATAGGACCTCCTGTCTGTCCCATTATTTTTTTGTTCTGAAAATTTTTAAAATAGGTATTTTCTTTTTCCCATTTTCTAGTTCCATTTTGAGTTTCTCCTGGTGTCCAGCTTTTGTTCGAGTCACCCCTCTTGTATTTAGAGAGTTCTGTTTCTTGCTCCTGCAAAGTTGCAATTTCAAAGGCTTGTGACAAAGTGGTTGGCTTTAACATCCTTGGCATAGGTTTAATTTCCTCCCTTTCTCCACTAATGAAACTGGAAATGAAGTAAGACTTAGAAAGTTTTGGATTCTTGTGCAGCATAATGGATCACAGTTCTTCAAATTTTTCTTGATAGTCAGTCATAGTTATTACAGCTTGTTGAATTCTTCCACTTCATCATGTACGCCTTTAAACTCAAATTGTTGGCATAAGAGCTGTGAAAACTTATTCCATTCCACCTCTTTTTTAACCACCTTTAAGCCTTGGAACCAATTTTCAGCCTTTCCTTCGAAATACATCTCAATTGCATCTAGCCATAAGGTAGGAGGAATTTGATATATAGCAAAAAACTTATTGCATTTACGTAACCATGTATGAGGATCATCTCCACTAAAAAAAGGCAAATCAATCTTTGGAGGAGGTAAGTATCCACGGTTCATTGTTTCTTTCCTTTGGTTGGTAAGTACGGGTTCCTTCCTCATTCTTCCTTCCTGTGGCGTGGGTTGAAAATGTGATTTAAGTAGTACGCCAGGCTCTTGTTCTTCTTCCAGATTTCAGCTGGATCTTCCTTGATAGTTAAACTTGATTTCCATACTTGCTATAAGAGTTTTTAATCTCTGAGATTGTTCCTCCATCTTTCTTATAAATCAGTACGAATCTCTTTGAGTTCAGTAGAAAATTCCTGCATCTTTGCTTCTTGTTTCTTGAGTTGCTTATCGATGACTTTAATTCTGGTACCATCCGCCATGCCTTCACAATTGAAAGATTTCTAGACTGAGAATCGATGCTCCGATACCAAATTCTGTCACAAGTCTTCCAAGATGTCGACTTAAGTGCACTTGATAGGTCTACTCAACTGCAATGTCTGGTTAAGCTATTCTTTAGGTAGCTTCTGCAATGCTGTAATGGCTTCGAAAGCTGATGATTGAAGAAGTTTTGTGAAGATTATAGTGATAGCTGTAGAAAGGGAGAAAGAAAGAAAGATAGAGAGAGAGAGAGAGAGAGAGAGATCAGGAGACAGAGAGAGGATTCAAGAAAAGACTAATTCCTTGCCTTTATGATCCTTCTTTCTAAGGTTTTTATACCTCCTATCTCAACTACCCTACTAACCAACTAACTACTAAGTTACCATGACAGTTACAACTGAATTCCCCCTTCACAAGATTGTTACAACCGCCCTAACAACCTTCAACTTCCCTCTCATTTCCAACGACCATCTTCAGCTCTTCTCTTCTGCTCTTCTGCACTTCTACTCTTTCGCAATACATGTAACACCGACACTGCGGTGTCCGTACTATTGACCCCTGTTCAGGAATTAAATAAAAATATTTCTCAGTTATATATATATAAAGAAATTTTTATTTATTTTGATTTTTTATTTTGGGGCTTTAAATCGAAATTTTTGATATATACATATAGTATCCGTAAAAAAAAAAAAAAAAAAAACAGAGGAGTGCTGCGTTTTGAGCCAAAACGCAGCACCCCCACCCAAATCAGATTAGGGCTTTTTGCCCAAATCAGATTAGGGCTTTTTGCCCTAATCTCTCTCTCTCTCTCTCTCTCTCTCTCTTTCTCTCTCTCTCTCTTCCTCTCTCTCCCTCTTTGACTCTTCCCATTCCCGCGACCCGTCGCCCTCCCCGCCCCATCCGCCGCTCTCCTCCGCAGCGCACCACCACTACCATGTTCTTCTTATTCTCTCCCTCTCTACTTTTCTCTTTCCCTTTCCGTCGAAAGCCTCTCTCCACCATTACTCCTCCCTCCTATGAGCGCGCCAGCCTGCAGCGCATCCTTCCTAGTGCGAGCGCACCACAACGCGATCCTCCTCGCGTGAGCGCGCCACTGCGCGCAACCCTTCACTAGCACGCCACAGCGCAAGCACGAGCGCGTAACCACGCCACAACGTGCCTGCTCACGAGCGGGTGCTAGCCCACTAGCGTGCGCAACCCGCGAGCCCACTGCGGCCCGCGAAGCCCACTGAGACCCGCAAGCTCGCTAGCCTGCTGACCTGCGAGCCTACCAACCTCTGCGCAGGTAACTGACTTAGGGTTTTGATCCAAATTTAAGTGTTTATGACCTAACTAATAAATCTTGTCTTGATAGGGAGCATTGTAGATTTTGGAGTGGTCAAGGAGACATTTGGACGAACGTTTGCGCTCCGAGAAAACCTTAGGTGAGAGAAATGCAATCATTTCAACATTTGAATTGATTTTGTCGAATTTAGGTTGAAGTTAGAATCCGAAGCTATATGCATATATATTCCGAAATATGTTTAACTTGAGGAAAATTAGGAAAAATGAGAAATATTAGAAATTTGATCATTTGTGAGCCAAATGATTCGAAATTGATGAAACGGGAATCTAGGAAAGAGATTGTGTAAATTTAGGGTTGTATCAAATTGGAAAGAAAAAATTGAAAATCCCTTATTAAACTTTTGTTTGATATTAAATTGTGATGATTTGATTAGGAAAATCTTTTTGGAGACTCAAGGAGTCAGATTGGATTTATTTTGAAAATAGGGAGTGACCACCCACCCTAGAAAGGTGAGTGAAATCCTAATCTCTTGCATTAAATAGTGAAACCTGATTTTATCGTGTTTTTAATAAAACATACTTTTGATATGTATTGTCTCGACGTATAGAATTGAAATTCAAATCTGTTTTGTGATTATTGGAGTGTTGTACTTATATTTTCTACGATTATGCATTCATGTTTGAAATGAAATGAAATTGTGCCATGATTTGAGAAATGGAATGTTTTCTATTCTACCATTGTTTTGGTTTGTTAAATTTAAATGATTTCGATGAAATATATTGGCACGGATTTGAATTGTTTTGAGGATATGATGAGATAATTTAGCTATGTGGGTTGGATACCTACTAACTTGAGATGATATGATGATATGTAGAGGCACGGGTTGCCCGGATACGCTCTGCTGGAGGTATCCACAAACATCATTTTATATGGTTATAGGCACGGCCGGTTGAACCCACATCGGGGGAGGACGTGTGTGACGCCACCGTCTAGCACCAGGCGGTGACCTATTGACGAGTCTGGGTAAGTAAGGGAGAAGCCCACGACCAACGTCGGGGTAGAGAACTACTTTTGAAAACTCTTTGTATAATAAAACTCTCGATGCGCCTGTTCTTGGTCATGGTTGACCTTTGCCAGAATCCTTTCAGCTTGCTTTATCATCTACTTGATTTTAAATGGAAGCATATATGTATGTTATCCTGTGAATGATTAAATGAGATTATTTTAGTGACATATCATGATTTATTGTAAAATTTGAATTATTGGTTATGAATGATATTATTTGACACTCCAATGTTCACATACACTATTAGTACTTAAGATTAATCCCCTCACTCACTGGGTATCTTTTTGATACTCACCCCTTTTCTGTCCCTCCTCAGACAGGATTATTGTGCTAGAGCGACGCTTCGGGCTCAAGAGGATTTTGTAGTTCGTTGGCGGATTTGAGTGTTTTTCGACGGTGAGATTTAAATTAAGTTGAGATATGAGCTCCGCACTTTATTTTCGACCCTGTAAGATCTTGACCTTGAGGTCCGTAGTTGATCGTGTATTTATTATGGGATTGACTGTATAATTTATGTACATTTATTTGCGAAACTTTCATATTTCATTTGCATTGAGGCAAATTGTAGTGTTTGAATGTTAAATTGGGAAAATTGATTGTAAATTGTATAAAACCTAGGTCCGCTCAGTATGCCGATTGCTCATGCTCTAGTTGGGTATGACAGTAGATGTCTGTGGTTAGAATTGTTGGTAATTTACTTAGCCTGACATTGTTCTAGATGTCTACTATGGTTGGTGGGTTGTGAGCCCAGAATGTCCATTTTATTTTATTCACATGACGATTTTAAATTATACACATTTAAACAGATTTATTTTTACATGGAAAACCTTCGATTTATGGGGAGATTCTGTCCAATTTTTTGTAAAAATACAGTCAGCATTCAGGGTAACGGGCGGCTATTCAGGACTTCGGTTTGGGGCGTGACAGTTCTATTGGTATCAGAGCGTCTAGGTTGGAGAAAAGATAGTAATGAAAAATTTTTTCAAGTACAGTTAAAGCCCTCAATGCATTAGAGAGTTTCATACAGTCATTTAAAATCCCATACATGGCCATAGGCATATAAGTTCATCTGATTTAGGGGGTTAGATGCATGATGCATCTAACCTATTATTTCGCATTTGAATGCCTTGATTCATAACTTGAATTCTATTTTTAGGGGGTTAGTTACCCAGTAACTAACCCTAATCCTTACTTATATCTAATGAAAAGGTACTCTCTTTGTAGAATTATGCCGCCTAGACGTAGTAGGCGCGGTGTACCACCGGAGAGTCCTTCAGTGTTTGAGGCTTCTAGGGTACTTGAGGCTCCACGAGTACCGGAAGATGCTTCTTCTACTCACGCACCTTCCCCAGTGCCACCCCCAGCACCTCCACCGGCTGGTACAGCCGGGATTTCTCCACCACCACTCGATGCCTTGAGGCAATAGCAGAAGTGGTACAGTAGATATGGGGCGCAGATGCCACCACCTCCATTACAGACTCCAGCAACCGCACCTGCGACCGTACCTGCACCTATGACATCGATTCCTCCTTCGGTGGTCAGTCTTTCTGTTTCTACTCCAACCGATGAGATGTCAGCTACTTTGAGGCGCATCCACAAGCTCACTCAGTTGGTGAAAGAGTCTCAGCAGCTCGGATGCATAGACTTTTCAGTATCCAGTGATGCCGTAGCGGTGAAGCACTAGATCAACAGGACTCGTAGGATCCTTACGGATTTGGGGTTGTCAGAGGAGCTCAGATTGAGAGTTGCTGAGAGACTCCTCGACAGAGATGCCCTCTCGTGGTGGGAGGCTATCCGTGACAGTGCTACACAGACCCTACGGTAGGAGGACTTTCTACGAGAGTTCGACTACAGGTACTTCACCCTGTTCCAGCAGGACCGGATGAGGACAGAGTTCCTGTACTTACGCCAGGGGACGAGGTCAGTTTCAGAGTACGAGACTAAACTCAGACAACTAGCAGCGTTCATTTCCGATATGGCTACACCGGCTCAGTTGAGGTTCAAGTTTGAAGATGGCCTCCAATTTAGCATCAGAAAATATATGATAGTAACTCCCTCTTTTACACTTTCAGAAGTAATTGATTCAGCATATCGGGCGGAGGAGATCATCCGAGTTGAGGCTAGACAGAGGGAGAGTCACCAGAAAAGGAAGACTGGGTCACAGGGTGGACAGTTTTCGAAGAGAGGTAGAAGTTTTGAATATCTCGGAGGTTCTTCTAGCTTCAGACCAGTAGGACTGGGACATGGATCTCGACTACAGGCTTTTGGGGTACCAGCCCCTAATGTCTCTACACAATCTACTACACAGAAACAGCTTTTCTGTTGCAGATGCGGCAGCTACCATGCCTTTGGGGCATGTAGAGTACCAGTTACTTGCTTCCAGTATGGGAAGCAAGGTCACATTAAGAGTACTTACCCAGAGTTAGGTCAAGGAAGACAGACTTCTTAGGATCGTACCAGTACTTCTAGCACAGGCCAGCAGGGGCACCTGCACACTCAACTCTTACAGCTCCTCGGACTGTAACCGGGAGTAATATAGTGCCAGGGCCATCGCGACAACAGCCTAGGGCCTAGGCTCGTGTGTTTGCGATGGCACAAGAGGACGCACAGACAAACCCTAATATTATTATGGGTAATCCTCCCGCAGATCTCTCAGTGTTGTACTTTTGTTATACTTTCTGCATGAGATTTTGTATGTCATGACATTGATGTATAGTTTTGACTAGTTAAACCTTTATAAGCTTAACTAGTTAGATATATATATATATATATATATATATATATGTTTTTGTCTACTTTTCTTCACATTTTAAATATCTTTAATATCTTTCCCTTCCTCACATTCTGGGATCATGAGGATATTTGGAGTCGACGCTCGTGTCCTTATTGACACCGGATCGAATTTCTCATATGTGAGAGCGTCTTTTGCCCGCTAGATGGGTAAATCCTTATTGTCACTTGACGAAGAAATAATGGTTATCACTCCTCTCGGTGAGCATCTTCACAGAGATTCAGTCTATTGTGAATGTGAGGTCATGATAGGGGAAGCGGTACTCGAGGCAGACTTAATTCCCCTTGAGATGACGGACATTGATGCCATCCTCGGGATGGATTGGCTGAGCAAACATAAAGGTTCAGTGGATTGTTTCATCAAAGAGGTTGAGTTCCAGAGATTAGAGGGATCCCCTTTGAGATTCTCTGGCGAGAGGAGAGTATTACCTCGCTGTGTCATATCAGTGATGGAAGCCAGGAGGTCGATACGCCGAAGCTGTATGGTATACCTGGCTCATGTCGTTGACACCACCGTTGAGGGATCGGGACTTGAAGAGGTCCCTGTGGTGTAGGATTTTCCTAACGTGTTTCCTGAGGAGTTCCCGGATTACCACCAGTTCGAAAGTTTGATTTTGATATTGATCTAGTACAGGGGACTAATCCTATTTCTATTCTGCCATACAGAATGGCACCTGCGGAACTGAGAGAGCTTAAAATTCAGTTGTAGGAACTTCTGGATAAGGGGTTTATTCACCCGAGTACTTCACCCTGGGGTGCTCCGGTGCTGTTTGTAAAGAAAAAGGATGGTACATTTCGGTTTTATGTGGACTACAGGCAGTTCAACAAAGTCACCATCAAAAACCGATATCCCCTGCCACGTATCGATAATTTCTTTGATCAGCTGCAGGGAGCCAAGGTTTTCTCTAAGATTAATCTCCGTTCGGGTTATCATCAGTTGAGAATTCGGGCCGAAAATATGCCCAAGACAGCTTTTCGCACCCGATATGGCCATTACAAGTTTCTAGTCATGCCGTTTGGACTGACTAATACTCCAGCTGCTTTTATGGATTTGATGAACCGAGTTTTTCATGACTACTTGGATTGGTTTGTCATCGCATTCATCGATGACATCTTGGTATATTCACGGAGTGATGAAGATCATGTTCAGCACATTCGAGTGGTATTGCAGATACTCCGTGAGAAGCAACTATATGTCAAATTCTCAAAATGTGAGTTTTGGCTGAGACAAATTGAATTCTTGGGGCACATTGTCTCCGCGGAGGGTATTTATATTGATTCGCGGAAGGTTGAGGCTATAGTGAAGCAGGAGCAGCCACAAATAGTTATCGAGATTCGTAATTTTCTCGGTTTGACCGAGTATTTTCGCAGATTTATAGAGGGATTCTCCCGGATAGCTGCTCCGTTGTTTAGATTGATCCGGAAGGGGGTCAAGTTTGTTTGGGATGACCGTTGTGAGGTGAGCTTTCAGGAGCTCAAACAACGGTTGACATCCGCTCCTATTTTAGCTCTTTCCACTAGCAGTCGGGAATATATAGCATACAGTGATGCTAGCCGACAGGAATTTGGTTGTGTTCTGATATAGGATGGTTGGGTTATTGCATATGCCTCACGACAGTTGAAGAAACACGAGGTTAACTACCCAACACATGATTTAGAGTTGGCAGTCATAGTTTTCGCGTTGAAGATATGACGACATTATCTTTATGAGGTGACCTGTAGAGTATTCACAGATTACAAGAGTTTAAAGTATCTTTTCACCCAAAAAGAGCTAAATTTGAGACAAAGAAGATGGTTAGAACTCTTTAAAGATTATGATCTCATCATTGACTACCATCTGGACAACGCGAATGTTATAGCAGATGCCTTGAGTTGGAAGTCGGCGTCATCCTCACAATCCACAGAGGAAGCATACCTCTCTTGTCTAGCAGGACTCCGAGCTTTAGGAATCAGTTTGACTAATGATGATCAGGGAGGTTTAATAGTCAGATTCGAGGTCAGGCCAACTTTGTTCGATCATATCAGAGAGCTTCAGGGTACAGATGAAGAGCTCCAGGGTATTGCAGATAAAGTCCGCAGAGCTGAGGGCGGAGACTTTATGATCCGAGGAGATGGTTTGATAGTGTTCAATGAGCGGGTTTGTATTCCCGCTAATTCAGATCTTCGCAAGGCCATACTCGAGGAGGCACATTCCTCCGCTTATGCATTGTATCCGGGTGGTACCAAAATATATCGAACCATTTGGGATAGTTATTGATGACCTGACATGAAACAGGAAATCACAGATTTTGTGGCTAGGTACTTCGTTTGCCAGCAGATTAAGGCCGAGCATCAGCAGCCGGTTGGTACATTGCAGCCCTTATCCATTTCTGAGTGGAAATGAGATCACATTACTATGGACTTTGTGACAGGGCTACCGCGGACTTCATCACGGCATGACCCCGTATGGGTGATTGTAGATAGACTTATGAAGTCTGCGCACTTCATTGCTATTCGTGCCGATTTCTCTTTGAAAGTGTTGGCACGTCTCTACATTGACACTATTGTTAGACTTCATGGAGTACCTGTATCAATAGTGTCAGATAGAGATCCTAGATTCACATCTAGGTTTTGGCCCAAATTAAAGGAGGCAATGGGTACAAGACTGAATTTTAGTACGGCCTATCATCCGCAGACAGATGGTCAGTCAGAGAAGACCATTCAGACCCTTGAGGACATGTGATGGATTTTCGGGGTAGTTTGGATCGGCACCTTCTAATGGTCGAATTGGCATATAATAACAGCTATCAGGTTAGTATAGGGATGCTCCCGTATGAGACACTGTATGACAGAAAGTGCCGTACCCCGATATGCTGGGATGAGGTCGGAGAACGACATCTCAGCAGTATCGAGTTAATTGAGGAAACGAAGGATAAAGTTAAGGTCATCCGTGAGCGGATGAAAGCAGCCCACGACAGATATAAGGCATATGTCGATCGTAGGCGGCGACCTCTTGAATTTGCCCATGGAGATATAGTTTTCTTGAGGATATCTCATTGGAAGGGAGTTATATGGTTCAGGCAGTGGGGAAAGTTGAGCCTCAAATATATTGAGCCCTTCCGTATCCTTGAGAGGGTCAGGAATGTAGCATACAGATTGGAGCTGCTAGATAAATTATCTCGTATTCACGACGTCTTCCATGTCTCAGTACTCAGGAAGTACTTGGGCGATCCTTCTCATGTACTTGAGCCTCCACCTGTTGAGTTACGAGAAGACCTTAGTTTTCCAGTTCAGCCTATGGCTATTCTAGATCGGTAGGTCAGAAAGCTGCGGAGTAAGGAAGTTTCATTGGTTAGAGTTTTGTGGAGGAGTGACCAAGTCAAGGAGGAGACCTGGGAGCTCGAGGAGGCTATTAGGAGACAGTCCCCCCATTTATTTACTGTTTAGCTTTTTTTTAGTTTCGATGACGAAACTTATTTTTAGGGGGTTAGAAAATATAACACCGACACTGCGGTGTCCGTACTATTGTATCCCTGTTCAGAAATTAAATAAAAATATTTCTCAGTTATATATATAGAGAAATTTTTATTTATTTTGATTTTTGATTTTGGGGGCTTTAAATCAAAAATTTTGATATATATATATATATAGTATTCGTTAAAAAAAAAAAAAAAAAAAAAAAACAGAGGAGTGCTGCGTTTTGAGCCAAAACGCAGCACCCCCACCCAAATCAGATTATGGCTTTTAGCCCTAATCTCTCTCTCTCTCTCTCTCTCTTCCTCTCTCTCCCTGTCCGCCTCTTCCCCTTCCCGCGACCCGCCACCCTCCCTTGCCCCATCCGCCGCTCTCCTCCACAGCGCACCACCACCACCATCTTCTTCTTTTTCTTTCCATCTCTACTTCTCTCTTTCCCTTTCGGCCGAAAGCCTCTCTCCACCACTACTCCTCCCTCCCGCAAGCATGCCAACTTGCAGTGCTTCCTTCCTCGCGCGAGCGCTCCACAGAGCGATCCTCCTTGCTCGAGCGCGCCACTGCGCACGACCCTCCGCCAGCGCGCCATAGCGCAAGCATGAGGGCGTGACCGCGCCACAGCGGGCCTGCTCGCGAGCACGCCCGCGAGCCTACTGCGACCCGCGAAGCCCACTGCGGCCCGCAAGCCCGTTAGCCTGCTGACCCGCGAGCCACTGTGGCCCGCGAAGCCAACAGCGGCCCACAAATCAGCTAGCCTGCTGATCCGCGAGCCCACGAACCTCTACGTAGGTAACTGACTTAGGGTTTTGATCCAAATCTAAATGTTTATGACCTAGCTAATAAAACTCGTCTTGATAGGGAGTATTGCAGATTTTGGAGTGGTCGAGAAGACATTCGGACGAAGGTCTACGTTTCGAGAAAACCCTAGGTGAGAGAAATTCAATCACTTCAACATTTGAATTGATTTTATCGAATTTAGGTTGAAATTAGAATTGAAAGCTATATGCATATATATTCTGAAATATGTTAAATTCGAGAAAAATTAGGAAAAATGAGAAATATTAAAAATTTGATCATTTGTGAGCCAAATGATTTGAAATTGATGAAACGAGAATCTAAAATTTAGATTGTGTAAATTTAGGGTTGTATTAAATTGGAAAGAAAAAATTGAAAATCCCTTATTAGACTTTTGTTTGATATTAAATTGTGATGATTTGATTAGAGAAATCTTTTTGGAGACTCAAGGAGTCAAATTGGATTTATTTTGAAAATAAGGAGTGACCTCCCTCCCTAAAAAGGTGACTGGGACTCTAATTTCTTGCATGAAATAGTGAAACCTGATTTTATCGTGTTTTTAATAAAATATGCTTTTGATATGCATTGTTTCGACGTATGGAATTGAAATTCAAATCTGTTTTGTAATTATTAGAGTGTCGTACTTATGTTTTCTACGATTATGCATCCATGTTTGAAATGAAATGAATTTGTGCCATGATTTGAGAAATGGAATGTTTTCTATTCTACCATTGCATTGGTTTGTTAAATTTAAATGATTTCGATAAAATATATTGGCACACAGATTTGAATTGTTTTAAGAATATGATGAGATAATTTGGATATGTGGGTTGGATGCATACTAGCTTGAGATGATATGATGATATAGCATTATTTGATTGATTCCGTAGCTACAAAGGGCGTTTGTAGAGATACAGGTTGCCTGGATACACTGCTGTTGGAGGTATCCGCAAATATCAATTTATATGACTATAGGCACGACTGGTTGAACCCACATTGGGGGAGGACGTGTGTGACACTACCGTCTAGACTGGGCGGTGACCTATTGACGAATCTAGGTAAGCAAGGGCGAAGCCCACGGTCAACGTCGGGGTAGAGAACTACTTTTGAAAACTCTTTGCATAATAAAATCCACGATACGCCTGTTCTTGGTCATGGTTGACCTTTGTCAGGATCCTTTCGATTTACTCTATGATCTACTTGATTTTAAATAGAAATATATATGTATGTTATCGTGTGAATGATTAAATGATATTATTTTAGCGAACATATTATGATTTACTGTAAAATTTGAATTATTGGTTATGAATGATATTATTTGACACTCCAATATTCACCTACACTTTTAGTACTTGAGATTAATCCCCTTACTCACTGGGTATCTTTCTCGATACTCACCCCTCTTCTTTCCCTCCTCAAACAGGATTATTGTGCTAGAGCGACGCTTCGAGCTCAAGAGAATTTGGTAGCTCGTTGGCGGATTTGAGTGTTTTTCGATAGTGAGATTTAAATTAAGTTGAGATATGAGCTTCGCACTTTATTTTCGACCTTGTGAGGTTTTGACCTTGAGGTTCGTAGTTGATCGTGTATTTATTATGGGTTTGACTGTATAATTTATGTACATTTATTTACGAAATTCTTATATTTTGCATTGAGGCAAATTATAGTGTTTGAATGTTAATTTGGGAAAATTGGTTGTAAATTGTATAAAATTTAGACCCGCTCAGTGTAGCGGCTGCTCATGCTCTAGTTGGGTATGATAGTAGAGATCTGTGACTAGAATTGTTGGTAATTTACTTAACCTGGTGTTGTTTTGGATGTCTACCGTGGTTGGTGGGTTGTTGTGAGGTCGGGATGGCCATTTTATTTTATTCACATGATAATTTTAAATTATACAGGTTTAAATAGATTTATTTGTATATGGGAGATCTCCGATTTATAAAGAGCTTTTGTCTGATTTTCTGTAAAAATACAGCCGACATTCAGGGCAACGAGCGGCTGTTCATGACTCCGGTTCGGGGCGTGACAATACACCAGCTCATCTGTAGTTCAACTTTACTTATCCTCACTTCCTGATTGTTCCTGCTGTTATGACAAAACGATCTCTCGGGTGAAAGACGAATGATCGGAGAGATGTATGGTTGCAAAAAAATAATAATAATAATAGTTGGGGCCAAATATAAATTGGGACTTGAACCAAACCGGAGAACATAAGTCCAGCTTAAAATTTAAGTATAGGATGGACTATTAATGTTTTTTGATTAAATTAACATAGGCCCAATTTTATGGTTTTTGCATGTGGATCTAGTTCATTGGGCCACAGGCCCAATTTCTTGGTATAAGATTGGACTTTTAACGGACCTAATTTATAAAATCCACCAAGTAAAATAAGTGTGGATCCAATTTTTATGATCAAGTTATTAAGTCAAAAAAATTGGACATAGGTCCAATTAAATATATAATTTTTAATTCAAATATTTGATAAGTATATATTTTGAAATATTATAACTGAAACAATATCTCATCAAAGTGAGCTCTCTTATGGAAATTACTTTATTTTAAAATATAAAAGGATGTGCATATGCAACTTATGTTAATATTGACCGGTCCAAAGGAAGGTTAGTATTCTATCAAAATTGTACGTGTATTTGCGGTAATAAACATGCGATAATTATTTAGTTTTACATGTAAATTGTGAATTGGCCCAAAGGAAGGTTTATAATTTGACATATTAATTCATTATCAGTGTTTAATTACTGTGTCAGGATAACACTTATAAGTTAATTGTTTTGTCTAAAGATAAAATATTAATGGAGTTATCGACATTTTGTGATGAGGTTTACATTTATTTGTATTATTAATTAATTTTTTGGATTGTTGTAAGCATATGGGCGACGACAATAAAGTTCCAATTGAAATTATCCACAGATTTAGATTATTGTTAAGAATTAGATTGTATTTGGATTTTCATGAAACATATGTAGTACCGTCTTTGTGACAGAATTTGATTTTTGTTACTATATTGGACAAATTTGGTTTTACTTATTCCTTCAGAAATGGAAAAGTAAGTTTGTTTCTTGATCAAAATTGATGGGTTTAGGTTCTTTATAAGGAGTATGATTACTCATTCAACTTTATCTAAATCACTTTAGGGAGAAGCACTCAAGACTGCAATATATATTTTGAATAGGGTTCCCACTAAGACAATTACCAAAACCCCTTATGAGCTCTAGACTGGAAGACATCTTAGTTTAAAACATTTCCACATTTCGGGTTGTCCAGCTGAGGCTAGGCCTTATCGGCCTAACGAAACGAAATTGGACTCTAAGAAGGTGAGTTGCTATTTTCATAGGTATTCTGAAAGATCTAAGGGGTACAAATTTTATCATCCCACAAATAAGGTTATATTTGAGTCGAGAAATACTCGATTCTTTGAAAATATTAAGTTTGCGGGGGAAGATTCAGTGAGAAATATTGTTTTTAAAGAGAAATATATAGATATTCTCACAAGTGTTTATCTGATAGTGTCCAAAACACAATTGATCATAACAATATTGTAGAACCCTCCAATCAAGAAATTATTCCACAAGAACAATTTGAAAAGCAAACTCAAGTATTTCTAGAACCTATGCCATTAAGGAGATCCACTAGAGAAAGAAAAAATGCAATTCCAGATGATTATATTGTATTTCTTCAAGAGCATGAGATAGACATTGGAATGATGGAAAATGATCCAGTCAACTTCCGTCAGGCCATGGAAAATTCCAACTCTCAAAAGTAGATAGATACTATGAATGAGGAGACGAAATCTATGAAAGACAATGACGTATGGGATCTCATCCCATTGCCTGAAGGTGCGAAATCCTTTAGTTGTAAATGGATATTTAAAACAAAAAAATCTTCGAAGGGCAATGTGGAAAGATATAAGGCTCGTATTGTCGCAAAAGGTTTCACATAGAAAGAAGGTATCGATTATAAAGAGATTTTCTCTCCAATTTTTTCGAAAGGCTCTTTAAAGATTATAATGATATTATTGGTAATTGATCTTGAGTTATATCAGATGGATGTAAAGTTATCGTTTCTTAATGGCAACATTGATGAAACAATCTATATGGTGCAACCCGAAAAACTTTGGATTAGAAAACTCAAATGAAATGGTTTGCAAATTTAAGAAATCTATTTATGAGCTCAAACAGGCATCTCGACAATGGTGTTACAAATTTCATTAAGTTATCATCTTGTTTAGCTTTGAGATGAATTTGGTTGATGATTATGTATACCATAAGTTCTGTGGGAATAAATACAATTTTCTGATTTTTTATGTCGATAACATATTGCTTGCCAATAATGATATAGCTATAGTGCACAAAACCAAGAGATTTCTAGTTAAGAATTTTGAGAGGAAAGATCTTGATAATGCTTCTTTTGTATTAGAAATTCAGATTCATCAAGATCGCTCTCGAAAAATTCTCAAATTATCACAAAAAAGAGTTATATCGAAAGTGTTCTACAAAGATATAGCATGCATGATTGTAAACCAAGAGATATCCCTGTGGATAAGGGAGACAAATTTAGTCTCAATCAATGCCCCAAAAATGACTATGAACAAAGAGAAATGTAGAATATTCCCTATGCGTCAGTAGTGTGAAGTCTAATGTATGCTCAGATTTGTTCACGTTTAGATATTACGTACATTACATGAATGTTGGGTAGGTACTTAACTAACCTAGGAGTGGATCATTGGAGAGCAGTCAAATAGATATTCAGATATTTACAAAGAACAAAAGGGTACATGCTCATGTATTAGAGGTCAGATTAGTTTGAGATTATTGGGTATACTGACTTTGATTTTGTTGAATGTCAAGACAGCATGAAGTCAACTTTAGATTACATCTATCTGCTTGCCGGAGGTGCCATCTCTTGGAAGAGTGCTAAACAGTCACGTATAGCCTCTTCCACCATGGCAGCAGAGTTTATAGCATGCTATGAGACATCCAACCACGAGGTGTGGCTGTGAAATTTTATCATGGGACTGCGCATAGTGGATCATATTAAACAACTACTCAAATTATTTTGTGATAATAAGTCTACAGCATTGTACTCTAATAACAATAAGAGCTCGACAAAGTCAAAACATATGGATATCAAGCTCCTGGTTGTTAAAGAAAGGATTCATAGTGGACAATTGTCTATAAAGTATCTTGGCACAAACTCGATGATTGCGGATCCGTTTATCAAGGGAGTGCCACCCAAGACATTTCATGAGTACACTGTTCATATGGGTGTCATGTCACTTGAGGATATACAGTTTTAGTGAGAGTTTGTATTTTTTTATACTCATTTTATAGACATTTTCAGTTGTACATAAGGATTAGTTTCTATAGAAATAAAGATTCAGTTTTTATCACACTCTGATATGAAATATAGTTGATCTCACTATTGTTTAAGAAAGACTAGTTAGAAATAAATATGTTGTAGATCACATTGCATGTAATTTCCATACTACACATTTATATCATAATCCAGTCATTCAATTGTATTAGCATGTGTGACCATTGATAGGTCAAGTTATGATAATTGTAATGAAGGTTACATTGATCCTAAATTGATATGATTGATTGATGGGATTTGTTATAGATATATTTCAATATTGACAGTAACGTTGAACTCATATGATTATACATAATTATAAGTTATACATATAGTTCAAGTGGGAGATTGTTTGATTTTTTAATCCAATATTGTGTTGATATATAAAATAATTATATATTTGAATTGTCATTTAAGTATAGCCCGGTAAAAGTGATTTCTTACGGTATAATTATTATGGAGGTTTAATATATATAAAAGGGTGTAGAACTTTTTAAAAGTAAAGAGATCATATGATAATTTTTATTTTATGATCAAAATAAAAATGTCAAAAGATAATGAGTGATTTAAAAAAAAAGTTTAAAATCACATACAATTATCCAAAGAGGTTATGGTTCCCATATTAACGTGTCTTATATTAAACACTTTCTGATGCCCCACTATTGAGAGAGAAAGAGAAAACTTATAATACATATAATTTAGAAGATCAAACTAAAGATCTAAACATGGATTTGATTTCAATGGAATCGGGTTTGTTTTATGTTTCTTAGAGATTTAACATGAGATTTAGGGCACGAAAATATAATGATAATTGTTTTCATCGCATTAGGATTTTCTAACACCCCATTCATCTTTAACCAGCAACTAATGATGATGACTGAGATGGACGATGGTTGATGATGTTCGAAGATGGAGCACAACGACAACTGGCAATTAACCAAGAGAAATCACTAACTACAGAAGGCGGCGAATGGCGGTTGAAGACCCATCGACTGAAGAATTAAGGGCGATCGGAGATGAGGACGATGAAACAGATGATGGTGAAATCGCAATTGATAATGAAGGCGGAGAACTCGAAGATTGGTGATGAGATGCGATGATGAAATTAGACGTTGCAAAGATTGACTATGAGAGCTGACGACAGCAGAGACGAACCACGATGGAGAGAATGAGTTGAAGATAGAGATGCTGAGCCGAATTCGAATAGTCGAAGGCGGATTGAATCAGATGGCAGACAAAGATGAAATCGACGGAGCAAAGAACAAGCGGTGACGATGATAGCTAAGGCAAATCGAGACAGAGATTGAGGGGGTGATGGAGTGATGATGTAGAGATGAAATCGAAGGGTGGAGACTAAGACGGTGGAAGGCGAATTGAGGCAGCGAACAATCATGCAAACAAGGGATCCAATCGAACCGGAGGAATTAAAAAAAAAAAAAAACAACAAACAAAAAACAAAAAACAAAACTGTTGAATAGGCCAGGCTGGCCCGGTTCAGTGGGCCTGGTTCATCGGGCCGGGCCAGGTCCAAAGAATTTTTTTTTGAAACCGGCTCAGTAAGGCCTCGACACCGCAGCAAAACCAGCTTGTGGATCCTGGGCCCATCCTAGAACCAGCTCAGAACCAACCTAAATCGGACCGGTCCCATCTCCACACACAGAATAGAACGCACAAAATCAAAACAATAGAATAAGTTATTTCATAAATTTAGGCAAATAAAATCATTAAAAAGATCCCTAATTAATAAATATATTTTTCAATCTTATGAAATATATTCATAATTTTTACGATATGAAAAGTCAAAATAGTTTTGTGAGAAGATTTATAATAATATTTATATCAATAACTAAAATTTATGTAAACCTATAGCAAAATACAAGATTAATGCTGGTATTTACATCTCAAAGTAATTTTTGTTTTCATTTTTTATTTTTTTTGTTTTTGTTTTTATTTTTCTACAAGAAGTAATTATGCAATATCATTTTTTTCCTATCATCAATAATTGAAATTATATTTCAATTAATCTAATTTAAATATTTACAAGAACACTATTTATGAGATAAGTTTTTTAATATAATTTTTTTAATTTTTAAATTTTAAATTTATGAATTAATTAAAAAATTTAGTACAGGATATCGTTTGACCGACCATTGGTCGGTTCAGTGCAATATCTTTATTCTCTTTTACTCTTTACTTGGACGAGAAAATTTTTTCTTATTCTTCTTACTATTTTTAATTCATAATTAAGTTATTGAGGCTGATTGCCTTTGGAAATAGACCGTTAAAACAACCGACATGAACTGTGATCTGATGGTCCAAAAACCGGGGAATATCCAAATCCAATACTCAAGGCCGAGGAAGTCCTCTTGTCACAGCAAAGCAAACACAATGTCATCTTCATCTCTCCCCTTCCATCTTCCAATTTCAACCCCTCCCTCTCCATCTAACCCTACCCTTAAGAACCACCATTCACCTCTGTGTCTAAACCCTGATTTTTCAGACCACATAGCAAAGCCCAGAACCCCATCAATCCGGTCTCGTCTCAGCCAATTATGCCGCGACGGTACACCCCACGAAGCTCGGCGTCTCTTCGATGCAATTCCCAAGCCCACCACTGTTCTCTGGAACACTATAATTATTGGGCTTGTCTGTAATAATTTGCCTCTTGACGCAATTCTGTTTTATTCCCATATGAAGAAAACTGCTCTACATACTAAATGTGATCCCTACACTTATTCTTCCGTGCTCAAGGCTTGTGCTGTTTCTGCCCAACTCAAAATTGGGAAAGCTGTGCATTCTCATGTTCTCAGGGATCACTCAAATCCCAGTCGAATTGTGTGCAATTCCCTCTTGAAAATGTATGCCACTTGTTTGGATGCGCCCTGGGAGTCTGAAGGGGGCGGTTTGGATTTAGTGCAGAAGATGTTCGATACAATGCGTAAGAGAAATGTTGTTGCTTGGAATACCTTGATATCATGGTATGTTAAGACCAGTAGATTTTCTGCCGCGATTGAAAAGTTTAAGTTGATGATGAAAATGGGAATCAAACCCACTCCTGTTAGTTTTGTTCATGTCTTTCCTGCAGTTTTGGGGATGGGTGACATTTTGGGATCTAATGTATTGTATGGTCTGCTTGTTAAATTGGGTGGTAGTTATGTTAATGATTTGCATGCAGTTAGTTCGGCAATTTATATGTTTGCGGGGTTTGCTTGTGCTGATGTTGCTAGGAAAATTTTTGACTGTTGTTTGGAGAGAAATACGGAGGTTTGGAACACTATGATTGCTGGGTATGCTCAGAACAATTGTCCTATAGAAGCTCTTGATCTTTTTCTTGAAGTGTTTGAATCGGAAGAGATTGTTCTTGATGATGTGACTTTTCTATCTGCTTTGACTGCAGCTTCACAGTTGCAGGAATTAGACTTTGGTCAACAGCTACATGCATGTGTAATTAAGAGCTTGCCAACATTACCTATTGCCATAATAAATGCAATCATTGTCATGTATTCAAGGTGCAATTCCGTTGAGATCTCGTTTAAAGTTTTTGATAAGATGCACGACAGAGATCTTGTTTCCTGGAATACCATGGTTTCTGCCTTTGTGCAGAATGGGTTCAATGATGAAGGACTGATGCTTGTCTATGAAATGCAGAACCAAGGGTTTATGATTGATTGTGTGACAGCAACTGCACTTCTTTCAGCAGCATCTAACCTCCGAAATCGGGAAATTGGGAAACAGACAAATGCTTATCTTCTTAGACATGGAATTCAGTTTGAAGGAATGTACAGCTATCTTATAGACATGTATGCTAAATCTGGTCTAATTAGGTCTGCTCAAAGGCTTTTTGAGAAATTGCACGACCACTATAGAGATCATGCCACGTGGAATGCTATGATTGCTGGTTACACACAGAATGATCTGATTGCAGAGGCCTTTTTTGTCCTCAGGCAGATGCTTGAAAAAAAGATGATTCCAAATGCTGTAAGTGTAGCATCAATTCTCCCTGCATGTAATTCAATGGGTTCTATTAACTTAGGCAAGCAACTCCATGGGTTTTCCGTACGCTACTCCCTTGATGAAAATGTTTTTGTCCACAGTGCTCTAGTGGACATGTATTCGAAATTGGGTGCTATCTCTTGTGCTGAGAAGGTGTTCGCTGAGGCTGTAGAGAAAAACACTGTGACATACACCACAATGATTTTGGCCTATGGTCAACATGGGTTGGGAGAGAAAGCCCTCTCTCTCTTTCATTCAATGCAGGAGTCTGGCATACCACGTGATTCTGTTACGTATGTTGCAGTTCTCTCTAGTTGCAGCTATGCTGGTTTGGTTGATGAAGGCCTGCAGATATTTGATTCAATGAAGAGAGAAAATAGGATCATACCCTCAGCTGAGCATTATTGTTGTGTGGTTGACATGCTGGGAAGGGTTGGTAGATTAATGGAAGCCTATGAATTTATTAAAGAATTGGGTGATGAAGGTGATACCATTGGCATTTGGGGTTCGCTTCTCGCGGCTTGTAGGGTTCATGGAGAGTTTAAGTTGGGGGATGTCATTGCTGAAAAGTTGCTTGAGATGGAAAAGGAAAAAGAGATGACAGGTTATCATGTATTACTGTCAAATATGTATGCATCGGAAGGACTCTGGGCAAACGTTGACAGAGTAAGAAAAGGGATGCGGGAGAAGGGACTGACAAAGGAGGCTGGCTGCAGTTGGATAGAGATTGGTGGTCAAGTGAACTATTTTATGTCTAAAGAACAAAAGCATCCCCAATGTGATAATGTATATGAAATGTTGGGAAAATTGGATTTTGAAATGAAAGATACTAGACAAGTGGAAGAATAGAATTAGAGTTTGAACTATAAAATTAACCTGTCTGCATAGCAATGGCATCTGGATTACACAGATTAATTACTTATGTGACTTGGAAAGCTGGTGATTCATATGGCAAAGCAATAACTTTGTTGGCACTTGCATTGACCTGCATTTTGGCTTTCGGCTGATATTTGTTGTGATCAGCACGAAATTTTCTACAAACTGTCTACAAACTGAAAATTGCTTCATAACAAGATGTAGCGGACTTTGCCTTGCTTATTTGAATAGCTTGTGATTCTCTGTTGGCATCAATTCTTGCCTGATGCTGCATTTTTGAGGGTTGCTGACTTGGCCTATGCCCTTAACTCCAACTGCACATGGGGTGTAAGTCATTTTTAGGCTTTGGCAACAGAAATTCTTGCACAAAGTAGAGTTCTTACTGATGCTGCCGTCATCCATGCCCTAAATTTGAGACTCCCTTTCACAATTCATTGATGGTACTTCAGTGTTCATAGTTCATCAACGAGAATTGATAAATGCAAGTGGTTTACAGTCGAGTACAATAATGTGTGTTCTTTTGCCCCAAAAATTGCTCTCGGAAGTTGCAAATATTCTTGTTTCGTTTTTCCTCTCTGCTCTGATTCTTGTTGCGTGAACTCACTCTTATCGCACCATGTATTCTACCAAATATCCTCGATGATTTTTTATTTTTCATTTTTATTAATATTAATTTATTTTTTCATGGTTACAGCTGAGCTCTCATGTCTGGCATGGGGTTGGGAGGGATCAGATCAAGCCAACTGCTTGAACTCAAGGCCGGGCTACAAACATTCAGTAACAAAGCAAGCTTTGATTTGTTAAGGCTTGGCTAGTATGGATCCAGACACATTCAAGCTGGATTTTAGTACAAGAAAGCTAAGCTTGGGGTCCTTAACCTCAACTTGTTTCATTTTGAATGCTCTAGAGTTTGGCTAGAGCTTTAATTGAGCTCAAATTGCGTTAAAAAGATACCATCTTTGTACTTATTGAATAGCTTTCAACTAAAAAAGTTTTGAGTCAAACACATTATAACTTAGATTTGAGTCAAGAATGAGTTCGACATTATAAATACAACAAAACTAACACCCAAGCTTATAACTTTCAGGCTTCCGCATCAAACAACCAAGCTGAATAACGCGCTCTTCATGCAAGGCTCAACTCGTTCCAAATAGGATTGGCAATTGGGCCGGGCTGGCCCGAGCTTGGCCTGTTTTGAAGAGCCTAGCTCGGCTCATTTTAGTGCCGGGTCGATCTTGGGCCCATTTTATTGGTCCGTTTTAATCACGAGCCGAATCTGAACACCGATTAGCTTGGCCCATTATAAACCCAGCCCGTTTAAATGAACCCAACTTTTTTTTTTTTTTTTTGAAAACCCAATATTAATGTTTAAATTTAAACAATCAGAGACGCTGTAATGAACCCATAAGAGCAGCCTCGCTGCCAGAAGATTCCTCTCTGTGTGTGGCTATTGTTTTAG
Organism: Dillenia suffruticosa; assembly: GCA_033439265.1. Classification (NCBI taxonomy): domain Eukaryota; kingdom Viridiplantae; phylum Streptophyta; class Magnoliopsida; order Dilleniales; family Dilleniaceae; genus Dillenia; species Dillenia suffruticosa. Next base: position 13,168,705 of record JAVTVX010000019.1, read on the forward strand.
TTAAATCTAAGAGGCATTGTTTGTCGAGACATGTACCAAAATAACAAAAAAAATTTTTTTTTTTTTTAAAACAACCCCAACCGAAAAATATTTTCCCAAATAACCCAAATTTGTCGGGAGTTGAACACGCGACACAATTTGTCGGGAGTTGGAGATGCGACGCACTGTGTCGCGTCTTCAACCCGCGACAACCCAGAGAGAGAGAGAAGAAAGAGAGAGAGAAGAGAGAGAGAGAGAGAGAAGAAAGAGAGAGAGAAGAGAGAGAGAGAGAGAGAGGAGTCCGCGGGGGGAGGGAGAGAGGGGAGGAGAGCGGCGGGGGGTCCGCCGGGGGGAGGGGGCTGCCGGGGGGGGGCGGAGGGGGGAAGGAGAGAGAGAGGGGAGGGGGGCTAGCGGTGGGCGGCGGAGGGGGGAAGGAGAGAGAGAGGGGAGGGGCGCGGCGGGGTGCGGAGGGGGGAGGGAGAGAGAGAGGGAGGGCCGTGGGGGGTTGAGGGGGGAGGGGGAGGAGAGAGACACAGCGGGGGCGGAGGGCGGAGGGGGGAGGGAGAGAGAGAGAGAGGGAGGGCTGCGGGGGCGGAGGGAGGAGGAGAGAGAACAGCAGGGGTGGAGGGGGGAGGGAGAGAGAGAGGGAGGGCCGCGGGGGGGCGGAGGGCAGCGGGGGGCTGAGGGGGGAGGAGAGAGACACAGCGGCTCTCCTCCCCCCCCGGCGGCCCTCCCTCTCTCTCTCTTTCCCCCCTCCGCCGCCCGCCGCCAGCCCCCTCCCCTCTCTCTCTCCTTCCCCCCCCTCCGCCCCCTCGCGGCCCTCCCTCTCTCTCTCTCCCTCCCCCCCTCTGCCTCCCCGCGGCCCTCCCTCTCTCTCTCCTTCCCCCCCTCCGCCGCCCACCGCCAGCCCCCTCCCCCCCGGCGGACCCCCGGCCGCTCTCCTCCCCTCTCTCCCTCCCCCCGCGGACTCTCTCTCTCTCTCTCCTCTTTCTCTCTCTCTGGTTTGTCGCGGGTTGAAAACGCAACACAGTGTGTCGTGTCTCCAACTCCCGACAAATTTGGGTTATTTGGGGAAATATTTTTCGAGTGGGGTTGTTTTAAAAAAAAATTTTTTTTGGGGTTATTTTGGTACATGACTCTTGTTTGTCTTTGTCTAATTCCCGAACTTGCCCTTTTGTCTTCTACCTGTCTCTCTTCCTCCTGGCTCCTAAACACTTTCAAGAATCTCTCTCGCTTTCTCTCCCTTTCTCTCTCCTTTGTGGTCCAGAAGTTCCTTTGTCCGTGGATGGTTTCGATGTAGTCGATGATGGCAGACGATTGTGGGAAGATGATTGGACGGCGGATGATGGTTGCTGCTTGCAAGCCGAAGAGTCGATGAAGACGGAGATGTGTGAACAAATCAATAGGTTGTGATGAGCAATCGAAGTCCAACATAGGCGATTTGAAAGAAGGCAACGAAGAAATGAAAGCGGTTGTGGAATTGAAACGACGGCGATTGAATTCTAAAGGGCAGTGAAGTATCGGCGATTGGAAAGGCGAACGGTGATGAACGAAGGCGACTAACAGGGGCTATGAAGTAGGCGACTGGTGTTGAGCAGTGACAGAGCGGATGATTCAGCGGCAGAAAGGGTGATTCCTCTTAGTCATGTATGGAATTAAATCTTAAAAAAAAGGAAATTTAAAACAGTCTCGAGACAAAAAAAATTTAGGATCTAACTTTTTTTTATTGCGGATTGGACTCATGACACCACGTGACAGCACCCGGTTGGTCGAAAATCATGTGATTTTCAAGATGCAACAAGCCGCCTCCCGCCGCCATACGTGGCGCTTCTCTCTCCTTCCCTTCCCCGCCGGCGACTCTCTCTCTCCCTCTCTCCCCCGCCTGCGGCTCTGCTCCTCTCCCCCTCCCTCCCCCGCCCGTGGCTCTCTTTCCCTGCCGCCGCTTATGGCCCTCCTCCCTCCCCCGCCCGCGGCTCTCTCTCCCTCCCCCGCCCACAACTCTGCTCCTCCCTCCCTCCCCCGCCGGCGGCTATCTCTCTCTCACCCCTTGCGACACTCCTCTCTCAGGGGAGAGAGGAGCTGAGGGCAGGGAGGGAGAGAGGACCAGAGCCGCGGGCGGGGGAGGGAGAGAGGACCAGAGCCGCGGGCAGGGGGAGGGAGGGAGAGAGTAGCGCTGCGGGTGGCGGGGGGAGCGAGAGCTGCGGCGGGGGGGAGAGAGAGCCACGGGCGGGGAAGGGAGGAAGAGAGGAGCGCCATGGGTGGCGGAGGGAGGGGCCGCGGGAGCGTTGCGGGCGATAGGGTGAGGAGGCTTGTCACTTCTTGAAAACGCGACAAGCGGTGTTGCGTCTTGAAGACGCGACACGTGGTCTTTGTCCAACTGGATGCTGTGATGTGGTGTCGGGGGTTCAACTCGTGACAAAAAAAGGGTTAGATCCTGAATTTTTTTTGCTCTGAGATTGTTTTTTAATTTTTTTTTAAGGTTTAATTCCATTCATGACTCTGATTTCTCTCTCACTCTGGATTTCGTTCGAGCTCGGCTCTGATTCAAAATGGGCACGAGATCCTTTTAATTTCTCGGACCGAGCTCAAAACTCAATTTTCTAAGCTTTTTGACTTGAACTTGGCCTTGAACCCATAAAATTTTAAGCAGGCCGAGTTTGAGTTTTGTAAGGCCCGGCTCATAAAACTCGGCCCAATTCCAAATGAGTTATGATACGCTTATTTTTATTTTTTGGTTGTAGTAATGATATGCTTATTGGCATTTGTGATTAGTATCTATTAACGTCCAAGTTTCAAATGGTTATGGTAATCTTACCATCATGGACAATTGTTCTCCCTATTTTCTCCCTTTTTTTCAAATTACTCTTTAATTTTTAGTGTTTCTAATTGATCATGTTAGTGAATAGCACCATAATTTTTGAGGTCTTATAACACGGAGTACTGAATTTGTTATAACTTAATGTCTTTATTTTCATCATTTTGTCCTACCATGCTGCTTTTCCTGCTAATATTATGCTAATTATGTGCAGATTATTTCATCTAAAGTTGGGGAATTTGGTCCTGGAATATGTCTTGGCTTGGATAATTTTGGATTATATATTATGGGCCATTGGAGGTTGCTTAATATCTTTTCCTTGCTTTCAGAATAAAATTCCAATTTGAACATAATTTGAGAGTAGACTTGTATGTTAAGGCATTGCTTTGTCTTTTCTTTGTATGTTTTTCGGGTGTGTTGCATGTGGAAGGGCATTCCTCATGTGATGATACCATACTTTGTCTAATTTGTTTAAACATATTGCAAGTATTTGTAATGTCTCTCGTGATAATGATTTATGTTCAGATATCTTGACAGAAAAAGAAATATATTAAATGAAGAAAGAATGTACAAAGTTGTTAAGGATAAGTCTTTGGAAGTAGAAAATAATAAAACTAAAACAATACGGTCCTTTTTCAACTCTTTTACATTATTATTTTTATAAATCCTTAATGCATGAGTCTAGAAAATAATTTTGTCCGCTGGAAGAGAAGGTTCAATAGCTTGATTGCTACAAATTTTAGCACCATACTCTCTCTAAAAACACGAAGACGAGATTTGATATAACGGTTGAATTACTCTTTTGGTGACCTCGAGGTCACGGGTTCGAGACGTAAAAATATTCTCTTTACAAAAATGTAAGGGGAAGATTGCATACATATACGTCCATCTTTTCCTTTCCCGTACTAAATCAGGGAGTATTTTGTGTACTGGGTAAGCCCACTTTCTCTAAAAACATTAAAGGTATGGCAAAAAATATGCATTTCCACTAGAATCGAACATTGTTCTTCCCTCTAAAAGCTTTAAAACTTGTAATGAACAAATTAGGGAGTTTTCTATGATAAATCCATCCATTATCACATACAACAAAGAGACAATTTTTCATCTCACTCGCAATGTTATAATGTAAAAATAAGTGATTTCTTACCATATAACATATACATTCATGGAGATAGTTTTATAAGGTCTCATTTTGTTTTTCTAAAATGAAATCATTGGTATTAATTTTATTAAATACCATAGACCAAGTAAAAGTACCATGGACCAGATAAAAGTCTTAACTTTGGTGAGAATTTTTGGCTTCCAAATAAAATTGTTTAACTGAAAACGGGATTTAAGGAAACCTTGTAATTTTAACCTAGTAATGACCGGTAGGGAATCACGGGCATTTTAGTAAGATATTGTTAAGGACTTAATAAGCTGTATAGTGTAGAGAAATTAGGGGTAATGTTAAGGACATCATAAGGACATAGCTAACCTTACACATGCTCATTAGGACACAACCCTACCTCATTCTCTTATTTCTTCAGACTCCTTTTTCATGGCAAAATTTCATTTGTGAATGCCAATTAAACTTTCATTTCAGCTAGAGATGGAAGAAAATTTCCCTTTTAGTTGTTATCTTAAAAATTTATCTTCTAGTTAGACATTTTTCACTTTCGTTGATATTATTCCTTCCTCAGACAAAAATACACCCAATATTCTCTGTTTTCTCTCTACTCCGGTCATCACTCGCTATTATCCCTCTCTTTTTCTTTTTGATCTTTTTGTTGATCATTAATCATCCTCTCTCACTTCACTACTAGTAGGCTTTGCATCTCTCTCTTTTGATCAATTTTCTTTCTTTGTCTTTCTTTCTCTTCTCTCTGTTATTGTTAGTGACGATTACCAAAGAGCCTCTTTCTCTCTTCGTTTCTTCATTTTCTCTCTCTTATCTCTCTATTTAGCCAATAAGCCATTATCTTTCTTTTTTCTTTCTTTGTCTTTCTTTCTGTTCCTGTTCTCTCTTGCACGCTCTTTTTTTTTTTTTTGGCCGATGACCACCACTCTCTTTCTTCTATCCTTTATTTGTTGATTGATCTTTATCTATTGACTAGTGATTGTTTGACCAATTAAATCCACTATTTTTCAAAAATAGTACAACAACCAACTAATTTACACAGATGTTAGTCAAAATTCATAGTGTTTCTCTCAAACACTATCCACTAGCTTTCATTTCACCTGGACACTGAAAACCAGATCAAAAGAACCTTACAAAAATTTAAAAGTAAAATAAGTGTACAATGAAGAAGTTTTAAATTCAGATCGATCGTTAAAGCACAAAGAGATAATATAACACAAAAAGAAAATTAAGCTTAGGAGAAGTTCTTAGATCATTGTTGCTCAATCGTATTCGATGTTCAAAAATTATCTTTTTCTCTTCAAATATTGTATTTAAAGTGATTAAAGATGAAATAGTCGTTGAGCCTAATTAAATGCTCCAAAGATGACGGTTGCAAGTAGTTGAGATTTATTTAATATTCAACAACTTTTCTGATCAATTAGTTGTTACTCATATTGAATCGATTTCTTCTTTCTTCTGGTCGAGTTGTGCTTTGTATTATGTAATATTTAGGTTAGCGCAAGTCGACTTTAAATGCATGTCAGATTGACTTGTGCTCAATTCTGTTTAACTATTTTCACTTTATAGCTTATGTAAGTCGGCTCGTGTTATCATTAGGTTAATTCGTGCTTGATGATATTTAAGCATTTTTACTTTGCATATCATGTAAGTCGACTTGTATTAGCTTTAGAATGGTTTATGCTTGATGGTACTTAAGTATTTTTACTTTGCAGCTCATGTAGATCCACTTGTATTGCTTCTTTGCTCGACTTGAGCAATTGTTTTGTAAAGTTCATATCAATGCATGTTGAGTGGCTAGATTGTCTAGTCGACTTGTGTTTTGTTTGGCCTAAGTAGTTTTTATCTTTTTGCTCATTCAAGTTGACTTGTTTTAACCTTAGGTCCACTAGTGCAAGTACTATGTAAAGTCTAGATTCAAACAAGTAAACTCATTTATTTGTCAGGTCGACTTGTGTACTGATTGCCCTAAGCATTTTCATTTTACTATCCATGTAAGTTGACTTGTGTTCTACCTAGGTTGACTTATGCTTAATGTCATTCAAGTTGATCATTGTTCTATGTTCGTGCAAGTCAACTTATATCATGTATAGGTCAACTTAAGTTTGAGTTTTCTTTAGATATTCTTAAGTCCAGTTTTGTGTAGATTGACTTATATCATGTGTTGAGTTGACTTGTCTCAAAGTTTTACTTTAACTCTAAGTTTTAACTTGAGTCAACTGAGTCAAATTATGTTTTACTTTTCATAAATATGTGTTGGCATGACAGGTCGACTTAATGTTTGTATAGATTGACTTTATCTAATTTTTAACAATTAGAACTTCAAAATTTTGATTTCCTAAATCATGCATTTTTTAGGTCGACTTCTGCTTTTGACAGGTCGGCTTATACTTAGACTTAGATTTAGTTTTTATTTTTGGGAACGGTTGAATGCTTTGGTGATTACTTGACTACCTAGTATCAGTTCTAGGTTTTATTGCCTGAGTCAGTTGAATGGCGCCACAGTCGAATGCTCTATTGGTAAAAACTAAATTCATTTGATAAATTTTCTTATCATTCGACTGAACTATTCTTTCTATTTGGTTTTGGTTGAATTTTTAGATCACCCATTTAACTGTTTTCTTTGTTTTCTTAGGGAGTTGGTCAAATGCAAGTTACATTAGTCGAAGGGCTCAGTTCCATGGTTGATTTCCAAATTCTGTGGACTAACTTCTTGGATTGTTTTGCTAATCATTAAAACTTAAATATGCTAACGATCTTTTCCTTTTTTATGATGACAAACCATTCAAAAATTTGGAATTTTCTCCCCTTTAATCTAAGTATTCTCCCCTTTAGAATATACTTAAATGAACAGCATGCCGGTTTGCTTATAAATTGTAAAGTAAAATGCAGAGTGCCAAATTTAAATGTAAAAGTTAATCAAAAGACTCCATACATATGTCATTCAATTCATTCATTATCTATACACATTGTTCACGGACACATATGTCTCTCCCCCCTTTTGTCATCATTAAAGAGCGGAGTAAAGAATAGCAAGAAATGTGGGTCTCAGCTGAATTATTTGCAGTGTGAGGAGTTTGTGAGGGAGCTACAAAGTTGAAAGAGGGTTTGTTTAATCAATCACTGAGGATCTGGATAATTGAAAGATGGTTCGATCATACTTTTCAGAAGATTTGTATTTCGATGTGTTTGATATTTAAACTTGAGAGAAAGGAGGTTTTGAGTGTTATTGAAGATTTGTCTTGCAGAGTATTCCAGATCTAGGGGCTAAGGTTTTGAGTTGAAAGAGGATTTGTCTTGCAGAGGAAAATTTAAATTTTTGAGACTTAAAATTTAAATGAGCTTTTTTGGACAAATGATGCTGTTTATCATTGGACCGAATTGATTAAGACCATTGGAAAAGGATTAAGATAAGTTAACTTCTTTAAGAGACTATCGAATATCTTATCACGATATTTGAAATTTACTGTAATCCAATAAAGGATTCAATCGAATGTCACTATATGTGATTCGACTGTTTCTTGGACATGTTTTCTAAAACTAAGCACACATTGGTCGAATATGGTAGCTAAGATTCAACCATTTCATACATACGCATACATACATCAGTCGATCGTCTCTTATAGAAGATTCAACTGGTTTTCTTATATAGCCAACAATCAATCAACTACTAAATTCCGACATTCAACAATTTTATGTTCTGAGTTACTAGTCATGGCTCAGCAAATACTCGACGATCAACCGATTCATCCAATCAGTTGAATGTATTTGTATATTCGGTTGATTGTGTAGTGTTTTTCAGTCAATTAAAACAGTAACGGTTGCATGTTTAGTCTAAGCATTTGACTATGTTCTCTTGATTTGTTGATTGTGAGGATTGTTTCAGTTGATTTGTACAGTAATGGTCAAATGTCTTGTTTTCATATTCGACTCATTTTCTTGAGGATATAAGATTTCGGTCAATTGGCTCTATGTTTTAGTTAATTGTTATAGTAACATTCGATTGATTTGTCATGTTGGTCGAATGTTCTTAGGTAATTTTACTAAGCAGTTGATTGCCATTTCAGAATGATCGACTGCCTTATCCTTTCGGTTGACTGAAAGTTCATTTCAGTTGAATGTTTCCTTGTTTTCTTATGGAATCGGTTGAATCATGAATGATTCAGTTGAATGCCTTTTTTTTTTTTTGAAAATTTCTTTATTCATTCTGAGACATTTTTGAATCTTTGCTCCAACTTCTCTCTAGCATTCCTAGCTCTCTTTTGAGACCAAGAAATCTGTTTTTATCTAGAAGTTTTTTGAAGATATCAGTTATTTGTCTTTGGGTGTCTTTATATTCTAAGATCACATCATTTTTCATAACATGATTTCTGATGAAATGATATCTCATTTCAATGTGTTTTATTTTTGAGTAATACACTGAATTTTTGGTTAAGTTAATTGTATTGGTGTTATCACATTTAACTAGTATGCACTCAAGATTCAGGCTATAATCTCTTATCTGGTTCCTGATCCACAAAATCTGAGCAACACATTGCTCGACAACAACATGCTCGGTCTCTGTGGTTGACGTTGTCATACTTCTTTGTTTATTAGAATATCATTACACCATCATATTTTCAAAGAATTGATATATTCTACTACTACTTTTTCTTTCTATTCTACATCTTGTATAATCTGTGTTTGAGAATCCATGTAAGCTGAAACTGGAGTTTCAATCATACCATAATCCTAGGTTCATTGCATCCTTTACATATCGAAATATTCTCTTGACAACCATCATTTGTGATTCTTTAGGATCTGATTAGAACCTTGCAGATAGACACACACTGAATTAAATGTCTGGCTAGAACTTATAAGATAAATAAGAAAACCTATCATACTTTTATATAGCTTTTGGCAAACTGATTTCCTTTTATCATATTTATCTATCTTTACACTTGTACTCATGGGTGTAGTACTTCCTTTATAGTTTTTGAGACCAAATTTCTTTATTAATTCTTCTAAGAATTTAGCCTTATTTATAAAGATAGTTTCTCATATTATTTTATTTGAAAACCCAAGAAATAATTTAATTCTCCTATCACGCCCATTTCAAACACCTTTTGTATTTATTCAACAAAATCTTTATAGAGATCTTCATTGGTGCTACTAAATACTATATCGTCTACATATTTTTGCAATATTAAGAGATCTCAGTCATTTCTCTTAATAAACAAAATGGTATCTACTTTTTCTCTATTAAAACCATTTTCAACCAAGAAGTTATCGAGTCTTTCATACAAAACTTTGAGAGCTTGGTTAAGACTATATAGAGTTTTTGATAATTTGTATACATGATCTAGGAATTTGGGATTTTCAAATTCTGGGGGTTGCTCTATATATACTGTCTCATTTATCACCCAATTGAGAAAAATACTCTTGACATCTATTTGATATAGTTTGAAATTCATGTGGCAGGCAAAAGCAAGTAATATCCTGATGACCTCTAATCTAACTACTAGGACATAAGTTTCATCTAATCTATACTTTTCTCCTGATTGTATCCTGTGGCTACCAATCTAGTTTTGTTTCTTACTATTATGCTATGTTTATCTAGTTTATTTCTAAACACCAATTTAGTTCCTATCACTAATTGGTTACTTGGCCTAGAGACTAGTTTCCAAATTTCATTTCTCCTAAATTGATCTAACTCTGCTTGCATGGCCAATGTCCAATTTTCATCATCTAAGCCTTCATCTATTGTTTTTGGCTTTATTTAGAAATGAATGCAGCAAATTCACATTCATTTTGAACTTTAGATCTAGTTCTGACTCTTAATTTAGGATTTCTTATTATATTTTTTGCATTGACACTCTTTCTCACTGTTGAAAATTTTGGTTCCTGATTCTAATTTTCTTCTATTAGAGATGGCTTATCTTTAGTATTTCTTCTTTTGTTTCTTCCAAATTTGTTTGTTCGATACTATTATTGGTTCATTTATATCACCGTGTCCAATATGTTTGTGATTGATGTCTCTGATTCATCAAATTTTACATGTATTGTTTCTTCAACCATCATTTTTATCTTATTATATACTCTGTATGCCTTACTATTGGTTGAGTATTCTAAGAAAATGCCTTTATCACTTTTTATGTCAAAATTTTCTAGATTGTCTTTTCCATTGTTTAAGATTAAACATTTACATAAAAAAATGAAAATATTCTACATTTGGCTTCTTATTCTTGTATAATTCATAGGAAGTTTTCTTGAGAATTGGTCGTATTAAGACTCTATTTAGAATATGGCAAGCAGTGTTGATTGCTTTTGTCCAAAAGTATTTTGGAAGTTTGTCTTCACAAAGTATTATTCTAGCCATTTTTTTTTTATAGAGTTTTGTTCTTTTTCTCAACTTTACCATTCTGTTGTGGTGTTTTAGGGGCAGAATAGTTGTGATTTATTTATAACTTTTCACAGAAATTGTTCATTTGCTATTTTCAAATTGTTTATCATGGTCACTTCTTATGAATTTGATTATGCGATCTTGTTTTGTTTGAAATATTTTACATAATTTGATGAACATTTGAGAGATTTCATCCTTTTTAGCTAAAAATAGGACCCATATATATTTTGAGTAATCATTTAGGACGACAAGCCCATTGTATTTTTCCCCTAAACTTTGGGCTCTTATTGGTTCAAACAGATATATATGAAGCAGTTCGAGAGGTCTAGAAGAATGTGTTCTTAGGTTTGAAAGAGGTTTTAGTTTGTTTTCCTTTCATACAATTATCGCATAGCCTATCTTCTTTGATCTTCATTTTAAGGAGACCTCTTACTAAATATTTTCTTATTAATTTTGATATAAGATCTAAACTTGCATGATCTAGTCTTCTATACCACAGTCTAGAGGTATCGTTGTTTACTACCATTAGGCAAGTTTCATCTATTTCAAGAAGATTATCTGTATTTATTATATAAATGTTTGTTTCCCTAGATCCTCTAAATTTTATCTTTTTCAAAATTTTATCAGTGATCAGACATTTAGCATCATGAAATAGAACTATAAAACTTTTGTCACATGACTGACTAATACTTAATAAATTATATTCCAAATCTTGAACAAACAGAACATGTTCAATTTGGATGAAGGACTTACGTTGCCGATGCCAACTATCTTGCCGTTTGAGTTGTCTTTAAAGACAATTCTACCTCCTTCCTTCATTGTCAAGCCTTCGAATTTAGATACGTCACCAATTATATGCCATGAGCATCTACTGTCCAGAAATCAGGAATTTCTAATTCCTTTAGCCTTAAGACAAACATGCAGCAAAGCTCAATCATGTATTGGCTTTTGGTATCTGACTTCTTTTAGATCCGCCACTATTAGTTTTAGTAGCAATTTTAGTTTTAGGCATCCATTTCTTTTCTTCTTTGTGTTTTTTGGTGTTTGGGTTTGTTTCTCGCGTGTTCTATTTTTGGGTTTGATTATATGAATTAATTTTCTTTTAAGTTTGTAATTTTGTGTTGTGTGTCCCTTCTTCATGCATTTGTGACATTTTTTTTTATAATTTGTTTAGCACTTCTGACAAATAACGTATACAAATTTTTTCTACGTATGTGTAGTATCATATCCAATACCAATTTTACCATATACGACTCTTTGTGATCCTAACATTAGATCTAGTTTGTCTTGAACTCCTATCATTTTCAAAAGTACAAATTTAATTCGTTAGTTGCTCTTATATGATGTTCCAATTTTAGTTTTTGTTCTGTTAATCCTGTATTCTCAATTATATTTGCAATATGCTTAGAAAATTTGGTTTCAAGTTCACTTAAATTTATTTTCTTTACTTCATTCTTTTTTATACAATCCTTGTTTTCATGGTTAGATTAGTTTTTTCTTATTTTAAAATATTAATTGTTTTCCTAAGCTTTCTATTTTCTTTGGTGACCCTTTTAAGTTCCTAAAGTGATTCCATAAGTGCTTCGTGCAGTTTAGTCACAGAAAAACTTTCACTATCAGAATTGTAAAAAGATTGTATGTCATAGTTATCATTATGATCCTCCAAGGCCATGAAGAACAAACTTGCTTGTTCTTCAATAGCATCTTTTTCACTAGAATACTACAAAATAAATGACTTATTCAAACGGACGAAAATCATCCGGTAAATCAACTAAAACCATTGGCAGATCCTTCTCCAACAGATAGGATTTTAGTTGGCTATACATCAGTCGGGATAGGTTTATACCGATAATCTTAATTATCGTTGGAGTATGTCATATATTTATAGTGACGGTCAGAAAGTGTTGGTAAAATGACACTAAGTATGGGTAAAAATTACTATATTTTATCATCAGTTACTATTCGGTTACTACTTGGTTACTACTCAATTACTACTTGATTTTGATTACCACTCGGTTACGACTCGGTTATTATCACTCGGTTAGCACAAGTATTATCTTTTATCGTCGGTTACTATATAACTGTTAAGAAATGTAACTGCCATTTAGAAACGGTTATTTATATGTTAGGAAATATTATAACTTTTATAGTTAGTTACCACTTAACTACTCGGTTACCACAATTGTTACCTTTTATCGTAGCTTAGTCATTTATGGTCGGTTAGTACATATGTTCATATGTTATATCGGTTACTGCAGTCATTTATCCGTTAGCAAATGTTACTATTTCGTCAATTATCACATACTGTACGATTACCATACATGCTAACATTTTAGGAAATGTTATAAACTATAAAATAAAGAAATTACTAAAATAATATAACATCTTGTATTATTGAGAATGATTGATACATTAATAGAATAAGAAAAAACAAATATTACATATCAAATAACTATATATCTTCTCTTCTCTTCTCTTCAGCATATCTTCTGCCCCAAAAATGCTGGAGTCGCAGCATCAACCTTCATGTCAATCTATTCATAAAAAGGGTTATAAAAAAATATTATCTTTTCTGGATGGAGTATATCAATCTATTCATAAAAATAAAAATTGTTATAAATAAAAATATTATCTTTTGGAGGTAGTCACGTAGAGATAATGATTGTTGGTTAGTAGCTAAGAATACAAATAATTAAAAGCAAAAATGAAATTGAAATTAGTAATATTGTGTGAAAACAAAGAAATAACATTCGTACTTAAATCTGAACTAAACCAAATGATTGGATTTCTTCAAAGTCAAGTTGCTCTGGGATGGTTGTGATTCTTCAAAAATACTCATCCTTCGTTTAATTCATCCAAAATGAGTACAAACTGTGAAAATTTAAAATATTTCAAAATATAATATAATCCAAATTTTATTTAAAAAAAATATGTGATTACCTGCTTCACGAAGATTTTGGTTGATTCACAAGCAAGAGCTTTGAGCGGAGATGAGAGGTTTTGAGGGGAGGAAGGGAAAGAGGGTTCAGAGAGAACGGTTTATAGAATATTTGGTTTATTTCACCGCCCAAACAAATTTTCAAAATTTTCAAAAATCCATCAATTTTTTCCGCTTTTTTTAACATTTTTACCGCCTTTAAATCATCAAGTTTTTACCACCTTAGAGTTTAATTTCATCTTAATTTACCGTTCTTTTTTTATTACATCATCAAATATTTTATATTTTCATTTGTATTTTTGTTTCTGTTACCAACTATTACTATAACATTACAATATTATTACTATGTTATATTATAATATTATTACTAAATTACGTTAAAAACCTTTAATTTTATATTATTACATTATTTAAATTAATAATATTAATTATAACATTATTCTACATAATTCATATTTAAAATTTTTTATATATTAATTATAACATTATTGATTGAAAGGCCGGTGCTCGCCCCATGACGCATGCCTACATGGGTGCCTGCGCGACATGCATGGTAGCCCATGCAAATGTGTGCGTGGGCGCCCGCATGGCATGAGTGGCATATGCCACCGCGTAGGGCAACAACGCATGCAAGAGCCTGCGCGGGCGCCCGGCTATGCCAATGCGGGCGCCCTTGCATGGGGCATGCACGCATGGAAGTGCCCCAATAAATTAGTATATTATTAAATTAGTAATTGATATATTATTATTTTAAATTATTAATATTATTATTTAAAAATTATAATAATATTTAATTAGTCAAGCAATTCTCACAAAAATTAGGCGGTAAATTTTGTTAAAGTCCCAAAAACATTTTACATTTTGGTATCAATCAGTCGCCAAAATTTTTTGTTTATTTTTTGTTTCAACCGCGAAAAATTTAGTTTTGGTACCAAATTATCATATTACTTACTTGCTATATGTCTATTTCTCTTTTTTTTTTTTTTCTTTTTTACTCTCTTTGTTTGCTTCTATTTAAACAAAAACAATGTAAAACAATTATTAAATTAAATTAACTTTGTGTTAGGAAAATCAAACCATCTTACCATCAAATTCAAATAAAATTCATTGTCTCATTATGGTTGGAAGATGATATGATAGTTTTAACAAAATTAATCAAACTACTTGAAAAATAAAATTCATTGTGTATGATATTCTGCCTTTGACAAAATTGAGGCAAAAATTTTGGATTACTTTATTGTCAAATTTTGTTAAACTACTTGTAGAATTAACGGGATGAACCAAGAGGTATTACCTAAATATCAATTGCGTTTTTCTAAGATTGGTTACTTTAATCATTGAACTAGATTAAATCTGACCTTGAGTATCTATCCAAGAATAATGTTACTAGTGCAACATAAATTTTATCTTCGCCCCTAGCAACATTAACTTTGTCTTGATGCCTAAATGTCAACAATGGTAATTGAGCAATTGAGCAAATGTTTATTCTATCTTATCATATCACTTGTTAGTGGATGAGATAGATATTGTTAGTGGGTAGTACAACTAATAAACACGATATTGTTAGTTGTTGGTGAGTGGTACAACCTTAAATTTATAATTACATAACTTGATATTATTTTTTTAAATATTATACTGTCATATATATATATATATATATAAAATGAATGTAAGTATATACTGTTCAATATATATATATATATATATTAATATTAAACTCTATTAAACTCTAATATCCTATGTACTGTTTCATATAAAATGAATGTAATATGTTCGAAGAACAAATCAATCATGGTTGAAACTTTATAGTAAATCATAGTAAAGACTTTATTATATGGTTTATTCATCATGTAATAAATGGGTACAATGATATTAACAAATGGAAACAGTATAATTGGTATTTTGATATGAAAATTTAAGTAAAAACAAGATTTAATCATTTGTTTAATTAAATTAATCTGGCAAGATAAACCGCGAATACTCTACTACTTATAAGAAGTTGTAAGAGTATAGATATGAAAAAGTTAACAAATTTTAAAAATTAATTCTAAAAATTACATTGCATGAGAATCATAGAGAAATGGAGGCAATGAGTATAATAATATAGTGACTAAGAAAAAAAGAGAGAGGGTCAAAAAATTGTGAAATGTAGTAATTACTTAGTAAGTAGTTAGTAAATACTTCGTAAGTAAGTAATAAAAATCATAATGCGGTATTAATTAAAAGTATAAAAAAAATTGTGAGAAATTAAAAAACGCGGTAATGAAAAAAGAGGCGGGAGAAAAAGCGCGAAAGCAAGATTTTAAAAATTTGTTTGTGAAAATGATATATTATAAATTCAATTCAGGTGAAACCTCTAACTCAAAATTTCTTCATCCTTCCCTTCAAAGTTCTTCTCTCCTAACTCATTTAAACCTCTCACTCATACTTTACAAAATTTTATCTATCATCAAAGTTTCTTCATCCTTCCCCTAAAAGCTCTTCTTCCCTAACTCATTTAAATCTCTCACTCACACATTGTAAAGTTTTATTTTGGATATTTGAAAGAACAACGGATGAACATTATATAAAGAATCACAACTACTCCAAATTCAGTCGAACAAGCTCAATCATCCAACATATTACCTAGGTTTTAAAAAATAAACATATTATTTTTATTTTAATTTGAGATTTAATATTAAAATAGAAAATTTTCAAAAAATTGGTGCAAAAAAGGAAAAAGTTTGTGAAAATTTATTTTCAAAATTTGTTAATGAAAATAGAGAGAGATTATTATAGCGGAAGTGCAAAAATTTTGTAAAAAATTTGAAAATATTTTGGGAGACAAATAATATAATAATTATATTGCTATAAATTATATTATAAATTTACCAATTTAAATCAAATTATCGAGCTAATGTACTTTTTCATAATATAATATTTGTATAATAATCATTTAATTATTATTAATATTATATTATATAACTTAATTAATTATTTTAGATGTGAAATAATATTTCAAGCGGTGTCAATATGAATAATTTTAAATAATTAGCTTCTCTAAACTGTAAATATTTTTCTTAATTTTTATCATTATTAATTTAAATGAAATTAATAATAATTTAAACAATTAAAATATTACTTGCCTGCATCGTGCTAGGCTGCTACAGGCGCCTGCCTCTGCTCGCGCGGGTGCCCGCGTAGGCAGGCACTGCGCGCATGCGAGCGCCCGCACTGGTGCCTGCCCATGCTCGCGCGGGTGCCCGTGCGGGCGCCTAACCATGCTCGCGCTGGCGCTTGCGTAGGCGCGCATGCGAGCGCCCGCATTGGCACCTGCCCATGCTCGCGCGGGCGCCCGCGTGGGCAGGCGCCCCGCGCAAGCAGCGCCCAAGCGGGCGCCTGCCTTTGCTTGCGCTGGCGCCCGCGTAGGCGGGCATTGCGCACAGGCAGGTGCGCATGCTAGCGCCCGCATTGGCGCCTGCCCATGCTCGCGTGGGCGCCCGCACTGGCGCCTCCCATGCTCGTGCGGGCGCCTGCGTAGGCGCGGGCAGGCGCCCGCGCATGCAGCGCCTGTGCGGGCGCCTGCCCTTGCTCGCGTTGGCGCCAGCGTAGGCGGGCGTTGGGCGTAGGCAGGCGCGCATGGGAGCACCCGAACTGGTTCTTGCCCATGTTCGCACGGGCGCCCACGTGGGCAGGTGCCCAGCACAAGCAGCGCCCGTGCGGGCGCCATGCTTAGCTTCCTTTTATTTATGTAAGTGCGGGCGCAAACTTGCTCAGCTTTCTTTTATTTATGCAAAAAAGGATAAAGTGTTGCAATCACCCGGATTTGAACCTATGACCAGAAGCTGAATATTTGGGGTGTTAACCATTAATCCACAACTTTCTTGTGTAAGTTTCTTTGCTTTTGTTTTTATTTTTTTCTTTCTTCCTACCATTCTCAATCTCACTTTTTTTTTGCCTCCCTATTTCACTCTCACTTCTTTTTTTTTTTTCCTATCTCACTCTCACCTCTATTTTCTTTTTCTGGGAGCTTTTTTTTTGTTTTATATTCTCTTTAAATTATTTTTATTCTGATTTTAACATATTCAAAACCAATGATATTTAAATTGAATGTTATGAATGAATTATAATTTATTTATTTTATATATTTTGAAGGGAAAATATTTGTGATTAAATATATATATATTTTAAATTATTAAAATATTATAATTTAAATTTCATACTTATTAGAAAAACAAAAAATTAGAAAAAAAAACAAAAACGATAAAGTTAAATGAAATAGAATAATGGAAATAAAAATGATAAAATAAAATAAAATAATGGAAATAAAAAATGATAAAATGTAATAGTAGAAATATAAATAAAATTAAAGTTAGATTTAGCGAAATTATATGATTTACTATGTACCGTGACAATCACCATGAGTGCAAGCGGCGCGTGTATGCCATGACATACCTTACATAAGCGCATGCCGTGCGCGGTGGCAAATACAAAGCACCTGCATGGCATGCACGGCGGCCGTGCTCGCATGGACGAGCGCCCGCGCTTGCATGGCCGGGCGCCTGCTATAATGGGTGCCTCAAAGCACTATATTAAAATTATATTATTGTAATAAATTAAATTTCAAATTAAAAATTAATTGTTATAAGAAATTTAAAATATATTGTAAAAAATTAAAATATAGAAAATTTTGAAAAATTAATGATATTTTTACAATTTATAAAATCTCGATACTACATAAAATTTAGGGAAGTAGTGTTATATAGTTTTTTAAAACTTCATAAAATAAAAATAAAAGTTAATATATGTAATTTTGTACTATTTAGAAAAATTTTATAAATTGAAGTAAATATAATATTTATAAATAAATGATATTTTTCGATTTTTAATTTTCAAATTATTAAATCATAAATCTTTTCAAAAATTCTTTATACATTTCAAAATTTTAAAAAATGTATATAAGTTAATATTAAATTAGTATAAATAATTAAAATATTTTATAAAATTATTTAATGTATATAAGTAATGTATGTTAATAAATATTAAATAAATGTATATTAATAAAAAATAGAAATAAATATAATGATAGTAGATTAAATAAACGATTATATATCACAAACATACCACTATATAAACTTATTTATCCACTTACCATATACTTAATATCTACTTATCATGACTATATATCACAAATTTATCACAAATTTATCACAAACTTACCACTATATAAATTTAGTTACCCAATTATCATCTACTTATCACTAATTTAGTACTAACTTACCACTATATAAATTTACTTATTTATTTACCATCTACTTATAATCTACTTACTATCTATTTACCACGACTATATATCACAAACTTATCACTATATAAACTTACTTATCCACTTACCATTTACTTACCACTAACTTACTACTATATAAACTTACTTACTTATCATTTACTTACCACGACTATATATCATAAATTTATCATAAGCTTACCACTATATAAACTTACTTACCTATTTACCATTTACTTACCATCTACGTATCTACTACTACTACTTATCATTATCACCTATTTACTAAACTGCCACTACCATAAATTTACCACAATTTATTATCTAAATTATTTTCAAATTTAAAGGATATATGATACAAAAATATAACAATATTAGGTTTTTACAGACATTACAATATATAGATTAGAATTTAAACAAATCTAGTTTTAAAATATGGTAGAATTTGTTGTTACCATACATCTAAAACCTATGAAGATGGTATTGTTAAATAGATAATAAAAAAGATTTATATTGAGATTGTTTTTAAACCGTGCAAAAAAGACTATTACATTTATTGACCATAATTTTTAACCATCGCAATTGAATATTGCTTTACAGACGGTTGTGGTAGCTTTACTTACAGTTGATAAATTTTTCTTCACGGATATTTTAGTTAGTTGAGAAAAATCTATATTTTCTGACGGTTTTGTCATAGGGCGTCTTTATAAATCATAAAAACCGTCACTAAAAGTCACAGTCATTAAAAATTACCGTCAGCACAGCGCTTTAATTTTGTAGTGTATCTTTATTGCTTTATGTTGTTAAGACCTTTTTCTTTTCTTTCTTTTCTTTTTTGTCTTTCTTCTCGGCCTTCTTTGATTGGGGACATTCGTCTCTGATGTGTTTGAGCTTTTTATACTCATAGCATCCGACTTCCTTCTTCTTTTCTGGCCTTTTAAAGTTCCATTTGTTTTTGTACTTTTTTTGTATCATGAACCTTTTGAACTTCTTGGCTAGTAATACCTTGTTTTCTTTATCCTCCCCATCCTTTGAGTCGGAGGAGCTTTCATCACTTTCAGTCTTGAAGGCTATTCCTTTCCCTTTCTCCTCACTGGTGGAATCTTTGACATTCAACTTCATTTGATGAGTTAACAACAATCCCATGAGCTCATCCATGGTTAGAGTTTCAAAATTTTTTGATTCCTCGATTACAGTAACCTTGGACTCCCAAGATTTTGACAAATATCTCAATACCTTGTTCATCATATCTTCTTAACAGACACCTTTCCCAAGTAATCTTAGCTTATTTGTGATTTTTTTAAGCGTGTCATCATTCAGTGATAGTTTCTCCTTCATTCATCTTGAAAGCTTCATATTTTTGTTTCAATGATCTAATCTTGCTCTTGCAAACTTGATCAATACCTTTGTAAGTGGTTTTGAGTCTCTCCTAAATCTCTTTGGCTATGACACACGATGGGATGCAGTTGTATTCGTTGATTCTTAGGGCAAGTTGAAGAAGATTGAGAGCTTTACAGTTTGCTTGATAGGTATTCTTTTGTTCTGGTGTCATGTTTTTCGATTTCACTGGTACATAGATAGTGTCAATTTCTTTAACAGGAAACTTGGTTCTTTCTTTAATGATTTCCCAAGCAGTTACATCTTGGGCAATAATGAAGGTATGCATTCTTTGTTTCCAATATGTATTGTTATTTCTGTTAAAGAAGGGACCTCTGTTTGTGGAATAGGTCTCAAATGGAATAGAGTCTCCATTTAGTGCTATTTGGTATTTTTGAAAGTGGAGTAAGGGTAAGGATTTTTGATCTAAGGTTGTGAGAGTTAAAACTGGACACCTGCTATAATACCAATTGAAATACAATGTAGATGTGGTGAATAGGTTATTTTTAATATTTAGGAAATTTTTAATAAGTTTTGGGATTAAAGTTGAGTTTTGAAGAGGATTTGTGAAATGACCAAAAAAATAGAGCAAGAGATGTAAGAAACAGAGCACCAAGAGTTTTATAATGGTTCCATCAACCTTGGTATATATCCACTCCTAGGCGACTCCTTGAATTTTCCACTATCAGAAACACTAATGCAAATCTTCTTTTAGGTGCAAGTGGATCTTTACAGAGTTTTCACAAACTCTACATAGTCACTTTTCTCTTTCTAAAAAACTCAGATTAGAGACCCTTCTCTAATCTTTTCTCACTAATGTACAAAGAGAAGTGGAGTTGTTATAATTTTTGAAGTTAAAGACTTCAGATATAACAAAAATGAGTGCTGATAAGATTTGCAATGATTTTGCTCAAATTGTGTTTAACAGCAGCAACAACAAGAACATCAAGCTGCCCTTACTCTTGTTCAGTGGTTGAGCATTTATAAGCCAGCCTTTTTTAATTGTTGGTAAATTCAAATTTTGAATGCTTCATTAAGTAGTTGAAGCATTTAATGCTTACAACTGTTCTGTTGAATCTCAAAAATATTCGTTAGAACAAAGCATGGTTGAATAGTTGTTTAATCGGTAGAATGCTTGAAGGTCATTTGTTGAACTCATGCAACCATTTTGGACACAATATTTAACTGGCATAGGCATTGTAATTCAGATTAGTCGAACATGCCTATATAATTTGACCATCATGGACAAAGTCTTCTGACTAGTTGAATAGTTAGTCATCTTGGTCAACTGATTAGGATCTTTTGCTTAAGTTGGATTCGATGAGTTCTTCCTTAAATCAACTAAGATATGTATTTCAAACTTTTTCCATAGTGTCAGTTGAATAATCCTCAAAATGGATCGAATGTTTTCCATGGATTTGCCTAAAATCCATTCAGCTGTCTAAGTGATATGGTTGAATGCTACAATCTTATTTAACTAATTATCTACTTTGGTTGAATGAATTCTTAAAGTCTGCCCAAGTGTTCCTTTGACTGATTGTGTGCATTGGTCGAATGCTACAATACTTTTTGATTGAAGGAATGTTCCAATTGAGGGTTTTGAGTACTGATGTTTGTTTTGGTTGAATGCTCAAAGAGAGCGGTTGAATTACAAAATGAGTTTTAATAATCTGAATCATTTTGAGTTTTTCCATCGAGTCACAAGTCTATTCATGAGTCAAGAATGTAAGTTTTGAATTGTGACTCAATTCAGTTGAATGAGTGGACAATCCGATTGATTCTAAAATTGGAAACGGTTGAATGCTTTGGTGATCATTCGACTGCTTAGTACCTGTTCTAAGTTCTATTGCCTGAGTCGGTCGAATGGCCCGACTAGGTGGTCGAATGGTCTGGTGCTAAAACCTAAGTTCAGTTGATTAATTTCCTCATAATTTGATTGAACTATTCTCTCTACTTGATTTTGGATGAATTTTGAGATCACCATTCAACTGTCTTCTATGTTTTTTTAGGGAGTTGGTCGAATGTGAGTTATATTAGTCAAATGACTCAATTCCATAATTGATTTCCAAACTTTGCAGACTAACTCTTTTGATCGTTTTGCTAATCATCAAAACTAAAATATGCCAACATAACTTTTAAGAGAAAGAGAGAAAAAGAAAATGAAAAAAAATTATGAAAGATCATTCAAAATGCAAAGAAACTAGTACCCAAATATTACCAAAGATTAAAGACATTAGTAGTTTGTTTCCTTTAGTGATTGATGGGTGAATTTGCTAATATTGTAGGTTTCTTGTATGACTAGGGGTGGGGGTGTATGAGAAAATTTATAGCTATTGGACTTCTTTTCTTTTTTATTCTAATCTTTCATATTATGTTTTGATACTTGAATGTTAATAGCTTTTCGTAGAAATTTCATTCATGAAATCATGAAACATGCATCATATCTACTTAATATAATGTGCATATTATAGATACCTCCCTTTCTCAATCTCCTTTGGATTACTTGCTTAACAAGTGATTGTTTGACCTGTTAAATCCATTATTTTTCAAAAATAGTTTAACAACCAACTAATTTACATAGGTAGTAATCGAATCTCATAGTGTTTCTCTCAAACACTACCTATTAGCTTTCGATAGGTGCTAGTTTAACTCTCATTTTTCACTCAACCACTAAAAACCCATATCAAAAGAACCTTACAAAGATTTAAAAGTGAAACAAGTGTACAATGAAGAAGCTTTAACTTCGGATAGGTCATTAAAGCACAAAGAGATAATACAGCACAAAAAGAAAATTATGTTCAGGAGAAATTCTTAGATCGTTGTTGCTCAATTGTATTCAATGTTCAAAAGTTGTCGTTTTCTCTTCAAATATTGTATTCAAAGTGGTTAAAGATGAAATAGTTGTTGAGCTTAATTAACTAGTCTAAAGATAGCAATTGCAAGTAGTTGAGATTCATTTAATATTCAACAACTTTTTTGATCAATCAGCTATTATTCACATTGAATGCTTTGTATTCTGCAATGTCTAGGTTAGTGTAGGTCGACTTTACATGCATGTTAGGTTGACTTATGCTCTATTATGCTTAAGTATTTTTACTTTGTAGCTTATATAAGTAAACTTGTGCCATTTTTAGGTTGACTTGTATTAGCTTTAGATTGGCTTGTGCTTCATGGTACTTAAGTATTTTTGCTTTGCAGCTCATGTAGATTGACTTGTATTGCTTCTTTGCTTGACTTGAGCAATTGTTCTGTAAAGTTTAGATCAATGCATGTCGACTGGCAGGATTGTCTAGTCGACTTGTGTTTTGTTTAGCTCAAATAGTTTTTGCCTTTTTGCTTATGCAAGTGGACTTGTTTTAATCTTATGTCAACTAGTGCAAGTACTCTATAAAGTCTAAGCATTTTCATTTTACTATTCTTATAAGTCGACTTATATTCTACCTAGGTTGACTTGTGCTTAATGTCATTCAAGTTTATCATTGTTTTATGTTTGTGCAAGTCAACTTGTGTCATGCATAGATCAACTTAAGCTTGAGTTTTCTTTAAATATTCTTAAGTTTACTTTGTGTAGGTTAACTTGTATCATGTGTTGAGTCAACTTGTCCCAAAGTTTCACTTAAATTTAAGTCCTAACTTGAGTCAATTGAATCAACTTATGTTTTACTTTTCATAAATATTTCTTACTATTGGTATGATAGTTTGACTTGTGATTTTGGCAGGTTAGCTTGAAGTTTGTATAGATTGACTTAATCTAATTTTTAACTATTAGAACTTCAAATTTTTGACTTCCTAAATCATACATTGTTTAGGTCAACTTTTGCTTTTAGCCAGTTGATTGATATTTAGACTTAAATTTAGTTTTTATGTTTTGTTTGTCTTCCTAGTCGACTAGTACTCCATGTAAGTCCAATTGACTCACCTTTCTGTTTTTTGTAGTTAGCTAATTTTATTTGACAAGTTGACTTATTTAACATATGAGTCGACTTATTGTTTGTCTATAACTTAATTGCTTTACATTAAATATTCTCAAATTTATTTTAATCATTTCTACCTTAATCTTTCATAAGTAAAAAGGCTGCTCCTTATATGTAGGTTGACACTATGAAGTAGGTGTTCAGTGTTCATCACTGGAGAAGAATATTCAATAAATCTATGAGCACAAAATTGCTGGGGGATCATTGCTTTGAAACTTAAAAAAACTATTATGGAGGCAGAGTGCTTTCAAACTAGTGGTGTGGATTATTCAAGAACTGAAGTTGATTTGCTTTGTAAAAAAGAAGATATCAATGAATTTCTATGGAGCGGATTCAGAAACTACAACTGTTGCTAGTAGCAATTGCTAATCTTGCTATGTTAAAGAAATAATTTGTAATAATTAGTCTGAAATTAAATTGTTTAGTTGTTGTCCCTTAGGGGAGAAATCAACATTGAAAGGGAACAGGTGATTGAAATTCATCATACATCTATTACTATGTTAGTTAAATTTAATTCTCTCTATCCCTTAGCCTCCAATCCATGTACCATCCACATCCATATAGACTTCTGCCTAGTCAGACTAGCAATGCTTTGATTATGAAATGTGTTTTATGCAATTTTGTGTATATAATACATACATGCTCTCGTACTTCAAACCATTCAACTTATCTGTACAATTAAGGAGGCAATGAAATACAATATATAAAAAAAGGATTATGTTTTAAAAAAATCGATAATATTTTAAACATTTAGAAAAGATTTTAAAACTTTTAAGGCATTTTTTTTTAATATTAGTAAGAGTGATATTTAAATATTGAGTAAAAAAAATTATAAAAATAGCAGAATAGATAACAAGTCGAAGAAATTAAGAGGGAATAGAGATGGGATGGATCGGTTTCGGCCTGGAAACCCCGTTGTAGCCCTGATCGGAAACTGGCCCAGGGCAACAAGAACCCGGAATCAGACCAGCCTGCTACAATAATTGGGTCAATCCGGTTCCTTTTTTGAACTGGACTGGCACACAATTGGCCCGGCCCTATTCCAATGGCTATTTTTTTTTAATGAAATTTTTCACTTTGAAGACCATCGAACCGGACTAGCCTGGCACAACCCGGTTCAGCGGGCTTGGTTCACAGGGTCGGGCCGATTCCAAGCAAATTTTTTTGGAACCGGCTTGACCCTGGAAGTCCTCGGAACTGCAACCAAATTGGCCTGTGGTTCCTAGGCCTGTCCAGGAACCGGACCTGAATCGGGTCGAACCGGACTGGTCCCATCTCTCAAAGGCTTTAAGGGTCTGACTAGACCTAAAAATATATGTTCTATCCCTTAACGTTTTAGACAACCTTCCAAAATGGACAACCATTTTTGAGGGAATTGAATTGAATTGGGCAATGAATGTGATCCAAACTAGATAAAATAGCATACCCAATGGTTGCACCGGAGCAACCCAAAAGATACCATCCTATAACAACTTGAACAACTGTTAACTAACGGCTAGTCCAGTACCTAACTAACTAACTAACTGCTCTACAATGTAACTGAAGTAGAAGTAGTTAAGTGTTGGTTGTTACAAAAGAAGCAGCTTCTTGAATATACAAAAGAATACTAACCTCTTGGGAAAATGAGAGGAATGCAGTAAAGTTTTCTCCGGAGAATTCTCACTATCTTCTTATTCTATTCTTCTGTCTTCTTCTTCTTCTTCTTCTTCTTCCTATTCTTCATCTCTTCTCTTTATTCTTAATCACGTAATAGTTTTTCATCATTACCATCCATAATTTCTTTCTGCACTTCAGTTTGTACTCATGAATCATATTGTGTTCCATTATGCTACACAAGTTGAAATCTACAAAAGGAGCTTAGTGAATTGATTCAGTTCCAGGGTTGTGACAAAATCTAGTATCAGAGACAACCATTCTTGATCAGATAAGCAAGAATGGTAGAGGGCACTCGATTTAAAGCCATCGACGAATAGTTAAAGAAACAGGACATGCGAATACAAGAGTTAGCTATAGAAATTAAGGAGAATCATGTAGCGACTGAAAGAAAGTTTACAGAGCAATCACAAAAGTTGGAAAGTGCTGTAAATAGTTTGGAAACCAAGATGGAAAGTTTGATAAAGATGGCAGTCAAGGAAATGATAGATCTTCTAAGTCTCCTATTCTGCCTACTACAACAGACATCAGAGCAGGGATGGAAAATGGTTCGCAGTGGACCAAGAAAGATTCGAATAATCACACAAGTATACCTAACCCACCAAGAATTGAGTTGGCCACTTTTATTGGGGAAAATCCCAGAATGTGGCTACGCAAGTGCCACAAAATTTTCTCATTTTATCAAATACCAATTACTTCTTGGGTGGATACTATTGAGATATACCTAGATGGTAAAGCTGAGGTATGGTTTCAAGGGTTGAGGATGGTCAAGAACAAGATAAAATGGGAGGAATTTTCAAGATTATTATGTCAATGATTTGAGGGAAAAGGATCTCAGGATGAAGTGGAGGAGTTCAACAAACTGCAGTAGGTAGGTTCAATGGTGAAATATCGAGAAAAGTTTGAGGAACTTTGGGTTGTTATGCTCCAAAAGAATCCTAAATTGTCTGAATCTTACCTCATCTCCAGCTTCATTAGTGGAGTGAAGGAGAAAATTAAACCAATTTTGAGAATGCTGAAACCTACATCCTTATTTCAAGCCTTCGAAATTGCTATGTTACAAGAATAATGCTTGGAACTGAGTATAGAAAGAAAAGGAGGAAAAAACAAACTTGAAGTGCAGGTAGAAAAACTTACTACTAGTTACAAACAGAATGTCAGCAGGGACAAAGGATGGCAGACAGGAGCTGATGCAAGCAAAATGGCTAAAGTATCACCACAAGAGATTTAATTTAGGAAGGTAAATAATCTCTGCTTCAAGTGTGGAGACAAGTTTGCACCAGGTCATCAATGCAGACTCAAGCATTTGAATGTGATCATAGCAACGGAGGAAGAGTCTGAATCAGAGGAGTCACATGAAGAAGTTGTGGAGGTATCACTTTGTGCTCTCTCTAGCTCTCTAAATAGAAAAACTATAGCATTGAAAGGAGTATTATATGGGGTAGCTGTGACTATCCTAGTAGATACAGGAAGCTCTCATAGTTTTCTTAGGCAGAAATTGGCCACAAAATTAAAACTATAGGCAACATAGGTTGAATCTTTACACGCCACACTTGCTGATGGTAGTCAAGTGTCGAGCTGTACTAGAATCAGGAGTGTTAAATGGAATATACAAGGATATGACTTTACATTTGACCTGAGAGTGATTAATCTAGGAGGATGTGATATTATTTTAGGAGTAGATTGGATGTATAACATCAACCTTATAACTTTTGACTTCAAACTTCTGCACATTAAACTAGCTAACCAGGAACGAGAGATTGTATTGGTTGGCAAAGCAGAAGATTCAAAATGAAGTTGATTTGTGGGAAAAACACTCGAAAATTTAGAGGTCAACAATTACAAAGTTGTAGCACACTCTCTATGAGTTATGATGATAACTCAGAGCCAACTCCACAACCTATCACTGCATTACTTAAACAATATGAGGAAGTTTTTGCACAACAAGTTCCCATCCATCTGCAAGACCTCATGACCATACTATACCACGTAAACCTGATATGCAACCATTCAAATTAAGACCATATAGATATCCACACTCTCAGAAGGCTGAAATTGAAAGACAAGTCCAAGAAATGCTAGATCAAGGTATTGTCAGACATAGTACAAGTCCCTTTGCATCACTTGTATTGCTGGTTAAAAAAAAATATGGCACATAGAGGTTTTGAGTAGACTACGGGCAGCTAAACAACCTCACAGTCAAGGATAAGTATCCAATCCCCAATATTGATGAACTATTGGATGAGTTACATGGATCTAACCTATTTTCCAAGATAGACTTGAGGTCTGGTTGTCATCAAATTAGAGTCAGACCTCAAGATGTGCACAAGACAGCATTTTAGACTCCCTATGATCATTTCGAATTCTTGGTAATGCCTTTTGCTCTGACCAATGCTCCAGCAACATTTCAATTTCTTATGAATCATATTTTTCAACCTTATCTCAGAAAGTCTGTACTGGTATTCTTCGATGATATACTAGTATACAGCCTTAATCTTCAAGCACATGTGCAATACCTGAGGCAAGTATTTTTAATGTTGCAACAAAACAAACTGGTAGCCAAGTTATCCAAATGTACATTTGTACAAAAACTTGTGGAGTATTTGGGCCATATTGTATTAGGAGAAGGGGTTAAGATGAATTCTCAGAAGATAGACTACATCACTTCATGGCCAACTCCAAATTCTATCAAAGCTTTTAGGAGTTTTTTGGGCCGGACTAGATACTATAGAAGATTTGTCAAAAATTATAGACTTATTGCAAAACCCCTTAATGATCTCCTAAGGAAAGATAAGTTTCAACGGAGTAAAGACACAGATTAGACTTTTTAATGTCTGAAAACAGCAATGAGTACAACACTTGTTATGAGACTCCTTGATTTCTCTAAACCTTTTGTCATTGAAACTGTTGCTTGTTCTAAAGGATAGGGAGCAGTTCAAATACAGGAAGGTCAACCTATTGCTTATTTGAGTAAGGCTTTAGGACCAAGAAAACAAGGTCTTTCTATTTACGAGAAGGAACTGCTAGCAGTAGTCATAGCAGTCACCAAGTAGAAGCATTATTTGGTAGGATACCACTTCATTATAAAGACTGATCATCAAAGCTTAAAGTACTTGCTGGAACAGAAGTTGACTCATTCTTCTAAGCACAAATGACTTACTAAACTGTTGGGATTAGATTGTTAAATTCAATATAAAAAAGGGCAGAAAATAAAGTTGTTGATACTCTTTCCAAACAAGAGGAACTGACAGAAGATCAACAGCAGGGGACTCTAATGACCACCTCAGTGATTCAACCCCAATGGTTAAGAGAAGTAATTCAGAGTTATGAAGGTGATGAAACATGTCAGCTATTGATAGCTCAACTAGTAGTTGATCTTGATAGTAAGAAGAACTATCAATTGCAAGGAGGAGTGTTGAAATACAGAAAGAAAATATATGTGGGCAGTGGTTCACAACTCAGAACAAGAATTATCCATCATATGCATAATACACCTATGGGTGGTCACTCAGGCCAAAGTAGCAGTTGGCATAGGATTAAGACTGCATTTTTTTTTTGCTTTCTCTAAAGATGTCAGTCATTAAGTTTGTGTAGGAGTGTGATGTATGCCAACGAAATAAACATGAAAACAGCTTGTATCCAGGATTGCTGCAGCCATTGCCAATTCCTTCCTAGTATTGGACACAAATTGTATGGATTTTATTGAGGGATTACCCAAATCCCCAGGATATAATTCCATTATGATGGTGATTGATTGACTTATTAAATTCGGCCATTTTATTGTTTTGCAATATCCTTTCACTGCTGTGAAAGTAGCACAAATATTTGTTGATAGCATATTCAAACTCCATGGCTTGCCTGATTCTATTGTTTCGGATGGAGACAAGGTCTTTACAAGTCTCTTTTGGCGAGAATTGTTTAGATTATTGGGAGTGTAACTAAATCTAAGCAGTGCATATCATCCGCAAACTGATAGCCAAAGTGAAAGGTTGAACCAATGTTTGGAATGTTATTTGCGATGCATGATAGCTGACAGACCAGGAATGTGGGCACAATGGTTAAGCATGGCTGAATAATGGTACAATACCAACTTTCAATCGAGCATTAAGATGACTCCTTTTGAGGCACTATATGGGTATCAACCTAGATCATTGCCTTTTGGACCATGCTTAGACACTCTGAATGTAGCAGCCATAGGATCTGTCAGAGGCAGACAAGATATGTTGCAGATACTTTATGACCATCTATCGAAAGCTCAAAATAGAATAAAGGTAAATGCTGATCGAAAAAGGACTGAAAGGGAACTAGAAGTAGGGGATTTGGTGTACTTGAAACTCTAACCCTATAGGTAGTAGTCTGTGGAAGTTAGAAGGCAACTCAAGCTATCTTCGAAATTCTATGGACCATTTCCTGTGGGAACAAGGGTGGGCAAAGTGGCATACAAACTGCAACTTCCTCCGGGATCTAAGATTCATCCAGTGTTCCACATCTCTTTACTCAAGAAGAAGTTGGGACCAGCTCAAGAAGCCATGCCTACTCTACTGTTAATTGGAACTGACAAACAAGCTATAGTTAAGCTTGAAGCAGTTCTTAAAAGAAGAGTAATAATGTGAGATAACAAGCTAGCCACACAATGGTTGGTAAGGTGGGTTAATCTCAGTCCTGAAGAATCCACTTGGAAGGACATGAGCTTTATTAAGGCTCAGTTTTCTACTTTTAATCCTTGAGGACATGGATGTTCTAAAGAGGGAGGGTGTTGTAACAACTTCTTGAACAACTATTAACTAACAACTAGTCCAGTACCTAACAAACTAACTAACTGCTCTACAATGTAACTGAAGTAAAAGTAGTTAAATGTTGGTTGTTACAAGAGAAGCGGCTTCTTGAATGTACATAAGAATACTAATCTCTTGGGAAAATGAGAGGAATGCAGTAAAGTTTTTTCTGGAGAATTCTCTCTATCTTCCTCTTCTATTCTTCTTCTTCTTCTTCTTCTTCTTCACTTTATTCTTAATCATGTAATAGTTTTTCATCATCCCCATCCATATTTTCTTTCTACACTTCAATCTGCACTCATGAATCATATTGTGTTCCATTATGTTGCACAAGTTGAAATCTGCAGAAAGAGCTCAGTGAATTGATTCAGCTCTAGGGTTGTGACACATCCCCAGCACATGCTATGGACTCCAAGCTTGCCCATTCTTAACTCCTTTGGCTTGTGTGATTGGGTACTCTGCCTCTTAACCAGAACTCTCGCGTTCAAGTTCTGAAAATAATGAAAAATGATTTGAGAGAGTCAACCCCTAAAATGGATCTCACAGTATTCGAACCGGATTAATCGGGTAAAACCCAGATACTGATGGTGAAACCAAATATATAATATATAAATTATGTTGATAGAATTTTGGAAAAATGTGCACAAACAATTTTTTTTTTTCGGTGAAGAAATTATTTAGTGCTAAATCAACGAGTCTCATATTGAACCATAAAAAGTAAATTAAAAAAATTTAAATTTATCCCACAAATTTAGGTCATTACAAAACCATCCGTAAACTTTAAATTTTAATAATATACTTCTTACATTTTGAAATTTGGCCAAAATAGATTTATTTACATTAAAATTATTCATTTTTACAATTTTTTTGGGTTAAATTGTGTATTATCATAACCTTTTTTTTGGGTTAAAATTAACTTCTTATGTTCGAAATTCCTCCTTTAAACTATTAACTTTTATCAAATTATTCCTTTTGTTCCAAAATTTCATTAAACACCAATGTTATAAACACATTAAAAACGCGTTGGTATTATTATAAAGACAATATAAAATTAATAAATATTAAAATAATATAAATATTCGAATTCTAATAAAGAAAATGTAAAATATTGTTGAACCCTTTGGTAAAGTGATCAATGTTGGCAACTATTAAAATTTAGGACCACTACTGATATATTTTTTTTATATATATACTTATTGTCAATCCACGGTTGATTTTCTTGTTTTCTCTTCTTATTTCTTCTGATTTTACAACAAATGAGAACCATTGAAATTTAGGATCATATGGACAATTTTCTTTTCTGTTTTTAATTTATTAACGTAGAATTCATAAAAGTATAGATTTTAAATTAAAGATATAAAATTTTGTTTAAATTCTAATGGTTGAGATGTTAAAAAAATATGAATTGGATTCATTATAGAATATATTAAAAAAATAAGGAGAACCGAGAAATGTAAAAAAAAAATAAAAAAAAAAAATAAAAAAAAAAATAAAAAACCAGAAGCATTAAGAATCGGGGAACAAGTTCAAGTTTCACTATTGATAATAATTTTTCTGATGGATGTTTATAAATTGTAGAAACAATATTTTAATTAAAAAATTTTTATATTTAGCATACTATTTTTAGTGTTGCTGTGTGCATTGCGTACAACTTTGAACACCAATTTTTTAAGGGAGAGATGCAAAACATGATATTATGTTGCATTTGGTTACAAAAGCATGAAGTAGATAGAAATACATAGACCGTAAGATTAATGCATAAACGATGAGAGTATATGCCATTGTAGTAATGCGTAAACCATAGAACAAAAAGTAAAATAAATGGTATGCTCTTTCTCTAGGAAATAAGAAACGACTTGAAAAAGAAGAGGTCAAAATTTTAGGACAAATTTTTGAAAATGTCATCAATCAAACGTCCCAAAGAAGAGTAAGAGGATCCACCATCCACCACAGCTTTCCTGCACACCTCGCTTATCTGCTTCACTTTCCCCCTCACCGCATTCTCCTGCTCCATTAAACTTTCTATTGCTCTCCTTATCTCCTCGGCGCTCACCAAATCATTGGTGTTGTTTGCATCGATCACAGAATCTTTCCTGTAGTCCACCCGAATCTCTGTAGCCAATCCCAGCTCTCTCACCAACTCGAATGCATTCAATTGTTGCTCCGCATAATGCGGCCATGTGGCGATTGGCACGCCATACCACATGCTTTCAAGTATCGAATTCCAACCGCAGTGGGACACAAAACCTCCGACTGCTTTGTGGGCCAGCACATCCAATTGTGGGGCCCATCCTGTGATTTTCCCAATCTCAGCCGTTCGCTCGAGAAATCCTTCAGGCAAGACGTCCTCCAGATTCTCATAATTGGTTGGGCCCCGCGCGGTTGCAAGCTGGTCCTTCATCGGGGGCCGACGCAGAGACCATAAGAACCGTTGATTGCTTCGCTCCAGCCCACGTGCAATCTCTCTAACTTGATCCTCATCGAAGCTCCCCATACTCCCGAAGCAAAGGAACACTACAGAAGATGGCGGCTGACCCTCCAACCAACCCATGATATCCTCGTATTCATGGGACTGGTCAGCATCGCCAGCGCGGCCGTTGAGATTTAAAAGGGGTCCTACAGGATAGATGGGTGGAGATTCAATTGCACCATTGTAAAAGCATTGAAGCGCACGTGATTCCAGCTCCTCAAAAGTGTTGATAATGATCCCTTTAGAATTTCTCGCCCTCAGAGCATTGGCAAACAACATGGTAGGCGCAGCATCCTTGACCGTGGCCAAAGCAGGCCAGACCCGAGCAGGAACTGGGTTCGCCATACTCGCGAGCTTCAACTCACCACCCGAGTCACTCAATTCACCCAAGAAGTCAACACCCTCCTCATCGTGCAGTCTCTGGATGTGAAGATAAAAGTCAGCACAAACGGCTCCGGACGGGAAAAACACGTACAAAGGAACGCCAAACTCGTTGGCCACATCATTCACGGCCGAGCAGAACATGTCGACTACAAAGGCAACGAGCCGGGTCGAGTCAGAACGAGTTAGCTCGGCAAGTTCGTCTCTAACCAAAGGTTTGTGAAGTTCAAGGAAGCCGGCGAAGAAAGTGAGGGACTGCGGAGGTTGGAGTGACTGTGGAGGGAGGTGAACAAGGCGAATGCGTGGGGTTACTAAAGAGTGAGAAAGTGAATTGGTGTAGGAGTCGACGGAGGAGTCGTAGGGTAGTTTGAGGAGAAGGAGGGTAATGGAGATGTGGGGGTGTCGTTCAAGGAGGAGCTTGGCCAGTTCCACCAAAGACACGATGTGGCCGATGATGGGCACCGGAAAGAACACTAGCTCAGCTGATTTATTCATTGTTCTTTAGTTTTCAAAATCTTCTTTGCTTGATCTTGCACACTTAAATTGCACGAGAGGGGGCTTTGACATAGCAGGGCATGTATTTAATTATTGACCCTGAAATCGATTACTCAGACAACGTCTTGGACACGAAATTATTGTCGGGGCAATGACGTCATGGCTTTGCTGGCTGCGAAGACTTAACCAACTACGTTCATCCCATCTTCGGATGACTATTCTTGGATATCATCAAACTTTATTAATGGTTAATGTTAATTATTAAATAAAATAGTAGAACACTATATTATTTTTGCAGTTAAAATTATTTTATTTTATTAGTAATAAATAATATTTAATTTATATTTAATCATAATGCCGTTTTTTATTTAATTGTCCAATTATAAAAAATGAAAAATTTTGTTAAAAAAAGTAAAATTCTTTAAGATTTGAATTATTGTGTCAAATTTTTCAACACCCTTAAGTTAAATTTTTGCTTTTATAATGTCGCGAGTTGGTCTAAGCAGTAGCCTTTATTTGATTTTAACGCCCTGATTTTGTATTTTTCGTGCCGATTTGGACCAACCATGAAATTGATAGAAAATCTGTGCATCTGTTCCCCTTCCTGAGGGTGTGAATTAAATAGGTGGTCTCAAGTTGGGCCATCAGAGAAGTGCATTGCTTGATGAGAGTACAAAGGGGGTGGTTGTGGGGAACCACTTTGTTAATATAGGAAACTAGAGTTTCTGAGTCTGACTCAATGACTGTACGCTTGAGATTCATTCTGTTGGCCAGTTTTATCCCTTCCATGAGACCCCATAATTATGCAGTGAGGCTGTTTGTAATACCTATGTTGATGGTATATCCAATAATCCAGTTGCCAAAGGAGTCGTGAATCAGACCTCCTGCACTTGCTCTGTCAATCACTTCTCTGGAAGAGCCATCCATGTTCAGTTTAAGAGTACTTTCAGGGAGTGGATTCCAAGCAACACTTCGAGTTTCTTTTTCAGGGGTGCGAAGACTAAGTTTGAAAGAGAGAATGGATTCTTTGGCTTATCTCATTGACTGCCATGCTGTGGCCTTGGGGTTGATGGGGATGTTGTCGAAGACATATCTGCATCTGGTCTTCTAAATGTTCCAAACTACAGTTGGGAAAATGGCAAACTAGTTGCTAGATTTGTGAGGGGATTCAAGCATTTGGGCTTTAACCAGTCCAGGATGTTTCCACAGTTGAAGTGTAATGGTTGGGAAGAGGCAAAAGCTATTATTTGCCAGACTTCTCCTGTCCATGTGCAGTCCCTTAGCATGTGCAGGGTATATTCATTATCCTGCCTGCAAATGGGATATAGGGGATCGGTTGATAGTCTTCTTCTTATCCTCTCAAGAATTTTGTCCATTCTAGTGAGCCATACGAATGTTTTCACACATTTAGGAGCACGAATTTTCTTAATCCAGGACCAAGATCTGTCCAATGGGGAGTCACCTCGGTTTCTGTTGTGAACAAGCCAATAAGCAGTCGAGACTAAGAAATCACCATCTATAGAAGGGATCCAGTTAGGAGCATCTAGAGCATTTGGGTCTAGGGGAATCATAATAGCTTTGACTTCTTCTATTTTCCGATCAGGAAGAAACTTTTTAATTGGGCAATATCCCAGTCTCTGCTTGCATTAATGAAAGAAGAGACTTTAATGTCAGTCTCAAGCTGATTTGTGGGGATGATGGCATGCTGAAGAAGCTCCTCTTTCCCTACCCATACATCTTTACAGAAGTTTGTTGTCTGCCCATTGCCTATCTATCCTTCATTTATTCCTTTGGAGAGGCATTCCTTGCTTTTGTAGATGCCTTTCCATAAATTAGAGCTCATTGCCTTCTTCTTAAACTGAGGAATATCTTCTTTTTGCATGTATTTGTTACAAATGACTTGGCACCAAAGAGCATGTCATTTGTTAGGATTCTCCAAGCCAGCTTACTTATCAGAGCAAGATTATTGCTTTGAGTACTCCTGATACCTAGACCACCTTCTTGTCTTCCTATGCAGACCTTACTCCAGCTTAGGAGATGAATTTTCCTCTTGTTAGGCAGATCCACCCATAAAAAATCTCTATCAAGCTTATCTATTCTTCTACAGGCGCTCTCAGGAAGCCATGAGGTTTGCATGATATGGATATGCATTGCAAAAGTGATAGATTTGATCGAGGTAGCTCTTCCTACCATGCTCAAGAGCTTCAGTTTCCAGCCGGAGAGTTTGGACTAAATTTTTTCTTCAATAGAGCTGTAAGTGTTTCTCCCTACTCTGCTGTGGATTACAGGCACTCCTAGATCAGTTCAAAGGTCAGAAGTTAAAGCTACTTATTGCTAACAAGGAGGATTTCAGAGCCAAAGGAGTTTTAGGGGATAACCATAGTTTGGATTTCGCTGCATTGATTTGGAGACCACTTTCTTCATTGAATTCCTCGAGGCAACTAAGTATACCTGACATGTTTTGGATGTCAGCTTCTGCAAAGATCATAATGACATTAGGAAAGAAGAGATGGGAGATGGGTGGCCCTCTTCTTGAGGTCCAATAGGGCGCCAATCCTTGCTGCAGACCTTTTCTCTAATTTTGTATGAGAGTTTTTCCATGGCAAGGACAAAAAGGTAAGGGAAGAGGGGGTTACTTTGTATCAATCCTTGACCAGGTTTGAAGTAAGGGGAGAACTCCATCATTCCATAAAATTGAGATATCTGAGCTATTGATGGCATACATGATCAGCCCCAAGGGAGAGAGGGAGATTGAAATCGTGAAGATTTCTTCCTAGAAACTCCCAGTTCAGACTGTCAAATGCCTTTTTGAGGTCAATTTTCATTACCATTTTGTGTTTCTTACTTTTGGAGTTGATGATGGAGTGAAGGATCTCTTGTGTGATGATTACATTTGCTGTAGTACCCCTGTTAGGGAGAAAACTAGCTTGCTGATTCCCTATGAGGCTCTACTGATGTGGCCTCAGATGATCTACAATGCCTTTAGTAAGCAACTTATATGATGTATTGAGGATGCTAATTGACCTGAAATCAGCTGCACTCTCTGGGAACTTGATCTTTTGGATGAGAAACAAGTGAGTCCTTGAGAATTCTGGATGAAAGTAGCCATTCTTGAAGGCTATAGACATAGTGCTACCCGGACAGTTTCCCATCTTTGTTGATAAAATATTGCCTGGATTCCATCAGGACCATGAGCTTTTAGGCTCTTCATGGACTGCACAACAGTCTTTATTTCTTCTTCTAGGACTTCTCTGGTGAGTGAATGATGATAAGAATCTAGAATTCTGGCTTGGAATCGTGTGGTTGCAGAGGAACCGTAGATGACTTCTCAACTGGCAAATAGGTTTTGGAAGTATTACAGAATATGTTGCTGTAAGTCCTTTTCATTTCAAGTCCTTTCTCTGTTGATTTTGAGGCTGCTAATTTTCATTGCATTTCTCCTTATCTTGGTTGTGGCATGGAAGAATTTGGTGTTTTTGTCCCCTTCACCATTGGACTCTGGATTTTTGGTGCCAGTGCTGTTCTTCTTGCCCAAGGATTGTGTGATATTCATCCAGCAATTCTTGTTCTAGGTGTTAAAGGGAACTTGAATGGCCATAGTGCTCGGACTTTTGTATTCCCCTAAGTCTTGCTTCAATGATTCTTTTCCTGTTGAATATGTTCCCAAATATTGCTTTGTTCCAAATCTTTAGTTCATTTATTGTATTGTTAGTTGCTTGCAGAGGGTCATGTGAGGGACTCTATGCTGCATCAAAGGTGTCTTTCAATTGTGGATGTGTGATCGAAGTAGCCTCAAATCTGAAAGGGCGACATTTGAAATTAGGAGCTTTAGTCATGTGAGTCATGAGTTCAAGTGAGATTTATGAGCCCCATTTTAGGGAACAGAAGGCAGGCCAGGTGATTTGCTAGAGCTCCGTTGAGCTCTTCTTGAAGCACGATCCTCCCTTCTTTTCTCCTTAGCCATGTAAATTTAGGTCCTGTTGTTCTTACCTCCAAAAGATCACAATTGGTCCATTGGCTCTTGAAGACATTGCACCTTTACAGAGTTTTGCTTGTGCAATTTGTAGTCTCCTCTGTGTAGGCAATGTCATTGAAGTCGCCTAATGCATCCAAGGGGAGTTGTTATCTTTAGCATACTGTCTCATGTCTCTTTAGAAATCATTCTTACTGTTACCATTAGGCTGCACATAGGCCATTGATAGCAGCTAGCTATTGCTTCCTTCATGCACCTTAGCATGGACGACCTGGTTGGTTTGCGTTGCAACTGCAAGGCTGACTCAATTGAGCCATATTCCCCCCTTTAGTCCTGTAGTTTGAATAATGAAATCTCTTTCCAGTCCCGTGGCTTTCAGGAACTTTGGATAAGAGTTTTTCCCAGATCTAGTTTCTAAGAGGCATAGGATGTGTGGTTGATGGGTTATTACTAGTTCCTTGCAGGCTTTTCTGAAGTTTTTGTTGCCAATGCCACAACAATTCTAAACAATTGCTTTTAGATTCATTTTGATAGAAGAAAAAGTGTCTGAGGTAGGATGTTAAGATTCCTCCTCCATGTCAGGTTCATTTTCCCTCGTTGCTAGAAACATGTTGGTTTTCTCAGTGGTCTCTGCTTCAGACTCATCATCTGCATATTCCTCTCCATCTTCAGATGATGTATGGTCTTTATCACAGGTTCTCATATCATCCTTAGTGGGAATGCTAGAGTCTCTCCTTTCTGTCATGTTTTCTTCACCAAGATCAAGGTTCCATATTTCTTCAACAGGTGATGAAGAGGAGGGACGTGACTGGGGCCTGGGTTTAGCAGCAAGATTGGTCGAGTCCTCTCTAGGCAAATTCCGGGAGAGGGAGACATGTTGAAAGGGACTATTGTTTGAGATTGGTTTGATGGCTTTAATGTCAAATCTAATCCATGATTGTTCTTGATGGAATGAGTGGGGATAGTGGGAAGAACATCCTTTTTTTCTCTTTTGCTTAAGTGGTTGATTTCTCTTTCTGTGTTCTCCTTCTGCGCTCTGGCTTCCTTATGTGGAAGTCTTTTTCCTGACATTCTATCTTCCAACTCACAGATTGCCAGATTATTCTGCAATATTTTCTTTACCTTATTTTCCTTTTTGGTTTGGCCTTTTCCTGTTTGACTTTGATTGGCCTCTTTATTTTTCTTCTCTATTGGAGTTGTCGTATGGTTTGAAATTGCTGCAGTCGCAAGGAAACTTTCCTTATTTCCTCTGTCCATTACTCCCATGTCTTGCTCATTTGCTAGAATGCCAAATTTGTTGTTCTGTAGGAGTGGAAATTTGCCTTCTTTGCTTTTCCTATTGCCAACTTTGATAGTTTTTTTTTCTTTTTTGGTACTTGCAACCAAGGACCAAGGATATCTTTCGTGGACGTTTCCTTATTTGGTTTTTTCCCAGCCACTGTTAGCGTCTCATTCTCCGATGATTAGGCTGCCAGCTTGGTAGTTTCTTCTTTGCTGTCTTCTTTGTTGTGCCCCACTCTTCCACAGGTAAAGCAGACTGTGTGGAACCCTTCGTACTACACCAATTGGATTTTTCGTCTGATCTTCACCCTGGGAATTAAAGGTTTGTTTAGATCTAGTTCCACGCACACTCGAGCATACTACCCTTGCAGTGTGTTTGCAGTGTTCTGGTCCACTTCGATAGGTTGTCCATTGCTTCTACCTATGTCAAAAAAGGCTTTCTCATTAAAGAATTCAATAGGCAAATGATGACGTCTAATCCAAACTGCGGCATGTTCGATCTTCACTTCCATGGGGGAGAACCAAGGCCTCTTTTTTCTAACCACTAAATAGTGGTCGTGAATTATCCAAGGGCCACCCGTCGAGGCGTGGAGGTAGTTTTCTGCCATAGAGAAACTTGATAGGAAGTACCCCTCACCTAAATCTTACAGTTCAATTGTGCCATTTGGCTTCCATAGCCAGTGAATTTTGGTATCAAAAGGTGGTATCCTGTTTGCTGTCCCAGAATTTGATGATTAAGAATTGGTTCCATGGTTTCCTTAGTTCTTAAAGTCTGTCGTTGGTGAATGAAATTGAGGGCATAGTCATGGAATCTGTATCTTCTTCATCCTTCTTATCCTCTTCCTCTTGGTCATCTTCGTTGTCTGAAACACGTGTACTTTTCTTGTCCCCTCCTTGCTGCCTTTTCCCAACAGCATGTCTCTGAAGGTAATACCAGGAAGACTGTTTGTGCCCACTGTTGGAGTCTTTGCTTGCCTGAATTTTTTGGTGCTTCGTTGCATGTGATCCTCCTCTTCAGGGGAAAGGCCTCTTACATGATGATCATGGCTGTGCAGGGTGGATTGTGGAATCCCTTTCGTGGGAATCCCATGAATGATAATCCCTTCTGAATCCCTTCTGGGAAAATCGCACTTTTAAGAGCGCAGATCAACTCTCTCTCTCTCACATCTCCGATCTCTTTCTAACAACAAATAAATATAAATATAGGAAACTTACTCAAAGATTATGCAAAATTGAGCTAAACCTAAGCAATTAAAAAGTTCCATGCACATTAAATATGCCACACTTAGATTTTTACTCGTCATTGAGTAAAACAATGGTCAAACTAAAAATAAAAGTGAAATCTCACTTGTATAGGCATTACAGTTGCATTTAGCATTTGCAACGAACCTTTGATCTCCTAGATGATCACTAATGGATGAGTTGTTCCTCGTGAGGGCTTCTGGTAGACACACCTTCAAAGTTTTTATGTAATGCAATGCATGAAAAATAACACTAATGCCCA
Source organism: Dillenia suffruticosa (assembly GCA_033439265.1). Lineage (NCBI taxonomy): Eukaryota > Viridiplantae > Streptophyta > Magnoliopsida > Dilleniales > Dilleniaceae > Dillenia > Dillenia suffruticosa. Next base: position 13,209,085 of record JAVTVX010000019.1, read on the forward strand.
ACGAGATGACAAGAGCCTAACTTTGTCAAAAAAGAATCCTATACTTGTACTCGTATATGTATGAATATCGAGACAAATATGTCAATTTAATTTTTCCAGATTATCTTAATAAAACCAAATACGTGATAGAATAGGAAATAGTAATTCCACTTTCTTTCAGATTATTCTTTGTTCTCTCAACTCAAGAATTTCACACATCGAAATTAAATCCGTACGACTTTATAAGGCTGCAACGTGGTGGCAGGGGAAATGTGTTCAACAAGGATATTGAAAAGTTTCAAATAAGATAAAGAAACGCTGGAGGGATGAAATTTCAATTTCTCCCTTGATGAATGGCAGACAAGAATAACACGAGACTCACATGATGTCTAAAGTTTAACCTACTTGGTGCTTGGTTACACCTTTTTACTTCTCTAAGATATGCATTGATTAATTCACACTAAATCACTTGTCGGTTCCGAGACCCAAACTCATTTTTTGGATTAATTCAAAAAGAATCTGAATGTAGTTCTGCCCATGCGGGCATTTAATTTTAAATTTTGAATTTAAAATATTAGGGAAACGATTAAGAGGAGTTAATCATCCGGACTCCCTTTTCCTCCTGTTGGTAAGGGAAGGAAAAAATCTCTCGGAATTTCACATGAGAAAAAATACCTTGAGGTATGAAAAACCAAAAATTACTTGGGCAAAGATTTGCATCAATCATTCAGATTTGAAGCGTTGTGCTATGATAAAAGTATTGGTTCATTTGTTCATGATCAATATTAGATTGGTTTGGGATATTCAAGTGGTAATTGGTCGTAGTTTAGAAGTACGATTTCTTTTTTTACTTACGCTTCCACATTTAATTTTGATAGAATAAACCTAAGATTGGTATTAGAGTAGTTGGATTTATTTAAAATAAATCTTGGCAGGATTTTTATTTTTTTTTTTGAAATTTCAAATGAAATAAAGAACCATAAATGAAATTGTAGAATTTTCATGTAAATAATTTTTTGTTGAGTTAAATATGCCATTGAATTGTCCATGATGTGTAGAACATGCTGCTATTTTTAATTTTATTTTTGGGTGAGATTGGAATCATGAATTTTGAAAAATTCCTCACAGAGATCTGAGAAGGGATCCTTCAATTCGCCCAAATCGAACTCTTTTCAACAAATTGAGGTTGGAAATGTGTTTCTTATGATTCAAAACATAAAATAGAGTCATTATAGAACATTTTTGGATGCTGGAAAATCTAGAATTTTCTAGCAAAGGATTTCGGCCTAGGGTTCATTATTAATAGTGATTTCAGACTCAATTTTTATGAAAATTGAGTCTATGATGATCGGAGGGAGGTGAATTGCAAAACCATGCTGAAATCATGGTCCAATTCTATGCAGAAATGGGAATTTTAGAGTTGGGTCGAAACTGGGTTGTGAACCCGACCAACGCATAGAGTCGATAAAGAAGACTTGCCAGCGTGTGAGATCCAAAGAACCAACCCGAACCCGCACATGAAAGGTGCATGTAACCTGACTTGGACCTGCTCCACGGGTGGAGGCGCATGCTAGCACGTGAAACTCTTTGTCGGCACATGCAATGGGAAGCTTGTCTAGTGAGTGGGCCATGCATGGAGGCGCATGAGCCATCAGAGCAGGTGCATTTTGGCACGTCTAACATGAATTTTCTATTTTCTATGAAGTGCATGAAAGTGCGTGTTTTGTGACTTTGTTATGGGTATTTGTGCATTGAATTTGAAAAAAAGGTGATTAGATATGAATTCGGATGCTGATGAATGGATTTGTTATTCCATTCGTTCAATTTTGGATCCATATTCAAATTATCTTGTATTTGTTGATTTGAAAGATATATAAATTTTATATATTAAAGAATAAGCATCAATTTAGTCATTAACATGTCTCTTTTATTTATCAGCCATTATGGCTACATTGAAGAACGTTATAGTTGATCTTGTTAAGGGGGATAAGTTGAATGATGAGAATTTTGACATATGGCACTAGAGAATTCAATTCATTCTTGAGGAACAAGAACTCACAAAGGTTCTAATACATGAGATGGTGGAATCCGATGAGGGTATTGCCACAGCATAGGGTAGACGAAATTATAAGGTCTACCATACATGGAAGAAAAAGGACAATCAAGTTAGGGTGATCCTTATCAGCAGCATGAACGACGATCTAATACACGTGTATGAGTAGTATCCTACTGCTAAGACTATTTGGCTTGCTTTGAAAGAGTATTATGATACTTGTTCAGCTCCTAAGCTAAGGATGTTAACTTATAAGTTCATAACTTATAAAACACACTTTAATTGTATTATAAAATAGCATTTGATGTAGATTTTGAGTATGATAATATCACTGAGGAATATGGGTGAGCCAATTTCAAATGAGCTGTATGTTCTGGGAGTGATGAAATCCTTTCCTGATTCATGGAAAACCAAGAAATTGTAACTCACTCATAACAAGAATATTAATACTTTTGCTGACGTGAGTCATCATTGTGAGTTGGAGGAGGAATATCAAAAGTCTATGAGGCCACCCTCGAGTCATGCTTTTGCAGTGTAGTCGAGTAAAAGTTCTCGAGATGTTAAATGCAAATGGAAGAGGTATAACAGGAAGAGCCAAGAGAAAGGCAAGGGAAAGTTATCTGAAAAGCGTAACAACAAAGCATGAAAACACAAGAAGAAACTGATGGACAAGGCCAAGGTAAAGTGCTACATTTGTGACAAATTTGGTCATTATGTTCGTGAGTGTGATGAGCGAAAGGTATATCATGCTTCTTCTATTCATGATTTGATATATATCCCTTCGAACAGTGATCCTAATTAATTACCTTCCTTTGTAGATTGTAGACTCAAGAGTTACATACCATGTAGTTTGTAATAGGAGCGCGTTTGTGGAGTTCCATCGATTGAGTCCCTATACGAGGAGGATAAACATGGGGAATGAAGCATTTGATGTGAACCCGTTGGGTATAAAAACCCTAGAACTCACGAACAAGTTAATTTAGCCCAAAAATCGTCCAAACGAATTATTTGAACCAGTGGAATTAAGAAACCTCAACCCTTGCCCTAAAGGAGGAAGAACCTAAGGTATATGACCTTAGACCCGTTTTTCACTAGATCAAGAACCTTGGTATAAAGATGGAATGAATGACGCCACAATCTAGATGGTTCGAAACCTAGATTGATAAGTCAAAGAACTAAACAAGACTCCTATCTTGAATAAGTTCAAAGTTCTCAAAAGAACAAGACCTGTGTGAAGAATCCTTATAATTTTATTAATTCTCTCCAAAGTGTTGTTTTTTACACAATGTATAATGGCTATTTATAGCCTAAAGGTAAAGACATAATTGGTAACTAAAAATTTAGTAACTCCCTAAACAATAAAGAATTAGAAAACTAAACATAAGTTACAAAAAATAAAAATTAGGAAACTAAATAAATCAAACTACTTTGACCAAGTCTTGTTGCTATTTTTCTTTATTTTCGTCCTCCCTTGATTTTGGGTAGTTTTGGACCTTTTATTCTTCCAACTAGACTTGTATGAGCATAATTAAGGCCCATTTTAGTTCTTTATTTATTTGGGTTTCAATTTCTTGTTGTAAAGCCCCCTGAATTAAGTTGTTCAGTATTTCTTTGAATCTTTTAGCTCGGGCCTTTGTCACCGGCCCAACTGGAACTTGAATTGGATCTCGTGAATTTCTTGCAATCTTGATGACCTCATCATTCCCCTCCTCTTGAGAAGGATTTGTCCTCAAATCATCACCTACATCAAAAGGACTCAAGTCAGTAATATTGAAAGTAGCACTAACATGATACTCACCTGGTAAATCAAGTCTGTATGCATTGTCGTTGATCCGTTTTAGCACTTGAAAAGGACCATCTCCTCGGGGCAACAACTTGGAACGTCTCTGTGCCGGAAATCTTTCCTTCCGCATGTGTAACCAAACCCAATCACCAGTTCAAAAATCAACTTGTGACGTCCCTTGTTAGCTTGCTTGATATATTGTTCGGACCTCCTCTCTATATTGAACCGTACTTTCTCGTGAAGTTGCTTCACAAACTCTGCTTTTTTCTTACCATCTAAATTCACTTGCTCAGAAATAGGTAAAGGTAAGAAATCCAAAGGAGTTAAATGATTAAAACCATAAACAATTTCAAACGGTGAGAATTTAGTAGTAGAGTGAACAACATGATTATATGCAAACTCAACATGTGGCAAACATTTTTCCCAAGTTTTAATATTTTTACTAATGACAGCCCTCAACAAAGTGGATAAAGTTCTGTTGACTACTTCTGTTTGACCATCAGTTTGAGGATGACAAGTTGTTGAAAATAAAAGTTTCGTTCCTAACTTTCCCCATAATGTCTTCTAAAAGTAACTCAGGAACTTAGCATCCCGATCTGAAACGATTGTTCTAGGCATCCCATGTAACCTCACAATCTCCCTAAAGAATAATTCCGCAATATGACAAGGAATAAAATGAGCCATCTTAGAAAATCGATCTACAACTACAAAGATCGAATTTCTTCCATATTTATTCTTAGGTAAACCCAAAACAAAATCTATTGAAATGTCAATCCAAGGTGAACTAGGAATAGGTAGGGGTGTGTAAAGACTATTAGGTTGAACCTTAGATTTAGCTTGTTTACAGGTAATACATCTACCACAAAATCTCTCAATGTCTCGCTTCATGTGTGGCCAATAAAAGTGCTTTTATAAAATTGCCAAGGTTTTAGCAACTCCAAAATGTCCCATTAACCCTCCGCTATGAGATTCTCGAACTAACAATTTGCTCAATGAACAATTTGGCATGCACAACTTATTTTCTCTAAACAAAAAGTTCTCATGCCTATAGAATTTGCCCTCTGTAGATTTTTCACATGCACTATAAATTTCTCCAAAATCATGGTCATCATGATAAAGTTCTTTAATATGCTCAAAACCAAGAAATTTAGCATCAAGAGTAGAGATTAAGGCATATCTGCGTGAAAGTGCATCCGCAACTACATTCTCCTTACCTTGTTTATATCGAATGACATAAGGAAAAGTTTCGATGAATTCCATCCATCGAGCATGTCTCTTATTCAGCTTATGTTGTCTTTTCAAATGTTTCAAGGATTCATGATCCGTACGAATCACAAATTCTTTCGGCCACAAATAGTGTTGCCATGTCTCCAAAGCTCGAACCAAGGTGTACAATTCTTTATCATAGATAGGATAGTTAAGTACAGCCCCGCTTAACTTCTCACTAAAGTATGCAAGTGGTCTTTCATCTTGCATAAGAACAGCGTCAATACCTACACCAGAAGCATCACATTCAATTTCAAATGCTTTAGAAAAGTTTGGTAAAGCAAGTAAAGGTGCATGAGTAAACTTATGTTTAATAAGTTGAAACGCCTTCTCTTGCTCTTCACTCCATTGAAATGCAACATTTTTCTTGATGACTTGTGTAAGCGGTGCAGCGATAGTGCTAAAATCTTTCACAAACCTCCTGTAAAAACTAGCAAGACCATGAAAACTTCTAACATTACCTATATTGGAGGGGGTTGGCCATTCTTGGATGGCTTTGATCTTCTCTTCATCCACCTCGATACCTTTAGCACTCACAACAAAACCCAGAAAAACAAGCTTGTCGGTGCAAAAGGTGCACTTTTTGAGGTTAGCATATAAATTTTCTTTTCTAAGTACATCCAAAACCGAATGCAAATGTGAGACATGATTATGCAAACTTTTGCTATATATCAAAATATCATCAAAATAAACAACCACGAATTTACCAATAAAAGCACGCAAAACATGATTCATTAAGCGCATGAATGTACTAGGAGCATTGGTTAATCCAAAGGGCATAATTAACCACTAATACAATCCATATTTAGTTTTAAAAGCTGTTTTCCATTCATCTCCTTCTTTCATTCGTATTTGATGATATCCACTCTTAAGATCAATTTTAGAAAACACACAAGCACCATGCAACTCATCTAACATGTCATCTAAACGAGGAATAGGGTGTCAATATCTTACCATTATGTTGTTGATAGCTCGGCAGTGAACACACATCCTCCATGTTCCATCTTTCTTAGGTACCAAAATCACCGGAACTGCACATGGACTCATACTTTCTCTCACATGCCCCTTTTCCATCAACTCTTCGACTTGTCTTTGAAGCTCCTTCGTCTCTTCTGGATTGCTTCTATATGCTGGACGATTTGGAATTGATGCACCGAGTATGAAATCAATTTGATGTTCAATCCCTCGGATAGGTGGCAAACCTTGGGGCAGCTCTTCAGGAAACACATCTTCGAATTCCTACAAAAGAGAAACAATAACACTCTACAAAGAAGGGTTAAGTTGGTCAGTGTTTAAAAGGAATTCCTTGTACATAAGTACAATCATTGGCCGTCTTGAGAGCATCGTTCGCTTAACCTCACTTGTTTTGGCATAGAAATTCTTTTGTTTTCTCTCGGATTTTACCTCATTGGCCGAATCTTTCTCACCAAATTCGGCCTTTCTCTCTTCTTTTATCTCTTCTTTCTCTTCTCTCAACCCATTTTGATCTTTTTGTTTCTGTTGCTCACTCAATTTTTACAACCTCACTCGGTCTTCATAGACTTGCTTTGGTGTCATCGGAATTAGAGTGATTTTTCGTTGGTTGAACATGAATGAATATTTGTTGGTGAAGCCGTCATGTTGCACATGTCGATCAAATTGCCAAGGTCTTCCTAACAAAATATGTCCAGCCTGCATTGGCACCACATCACATAACACCTCATCTTCATATTTCCCAATCCGGAATGGTACAACAACTTGTTTTGTAACCCTCACTTCTCCACTATCATTTAACCGTTGTAGCTGGTATGGTTGAGAATGTTTAGTGGTTGACAAATTCAGCTTTTCCACTAAAGTCTTACTCGCAACATTAGTAAAACTACCACCGTCAATGATCAAAATGCATACCTTGTCTTTCACATGGCAACGAGTGTGAAAGATATTCTCCCGTTGTACTTTTTCGTCATCTCCTTTGGCTTGTAAGCTTAAAGCTCGACATGTTACTAGCGTTAACATCTCACCATGTTCAGCCCCATAATCTTCAGCTCCGATGGGGACGTCTTCCAATGGAGGCAAACAATCAATGTCACCTTCATCTTCAGACTCGATTGCACTATTTTCCCGAATCACCATAACTCGCTTGTTTGGACATTGGCTAGCTATATGTCCTCTTCCCTGACACCTGAAACATTTAATCTCACTAGATCGAGTTAAAGTAGGGGTTGACTTACTTTGAGAAGTCGTGGTGGAGATATCTAGTTTATGTTCAGGCTTAACTCTAGAGATGGCTGAATTTTCTTCTTTCTTCGGGTAGCTCATTCTCCAAGATGTTACATTCGGATTTTGTGGTGTTGGTTTTGGTCGTGTGTTACCTCTTTTGAGCTGCCTTTCAAACTTGATTGCCATATGTACTAAATCCTCCAACTCCACATAATGGTGAAGCTCGATCGTGTTGGCAATCTCTCGATTTAAACCATTCAAAAATCTAGCCATCGTCGCCTCTCTATCTTCTTCCACATTATCTCGAATCATAGTCATCTCCATCTCTTTGTAATACTCATCTACACTTCGATTACCTTGGTGGAGACTCTGCAACTTGAGATATAAATCCCTATAGTAATGACTCGGCACAAATCGTCGTCTCATCACCCTCTTCATCTCACCCCAAGTTTCAATGGGTCGATCCCCATTCCGTCGTCTATTGATGCACAACTGATTCCACTATACAATTGCATAATCAGTAAACTCAATAACAACAAGTTTAATCTTCTTTAATTCAGAATAGCTGTGATAATAAAAAACTAACTCAATCTTCTTTTCTCACTCAAGATATGTTTCGGGATCACTTTTACCTTGAAACGATGGAATTTTCATCTTGATACTACCTAAGTTGTTGTCTACCCGATTATTAACTTCTCTATTTCGACCAAGTCTCCTATGACTACCCACTGACAACCTATCAAACTCTTCTTCTAACCCATCCCCTTCAAACTCATCCACAACTTCAGTTTCTCTTTGATGAAACCTATTCTTCTTGGAGGGGGCTGGCACTATTGATGGTTGCCCTCTTTGCGACCCCCTCTTCCACCTTATCCAACCTTTCATGTAAAAGATCTAACTCTCTCTTCATCATCCGTCTCATCTCCCCCATAAATGCTTGTAGTTGTAGATTCGACCCAACCTGTGGTTGAATTTCCTCACTTATGTTATCTTTTTGATTTTGAGTCATGATTGGAATCTGCAAGACAATGTTAGAATAAAATAGGAAAAAAACTCACCACACTCCCTCACGTATTTCACTCAAAAATAATGATTCACTCAAATCCACTCGTGTTTCACTCTATGTATTTGGCTTTTATTTTTAATGAATTCTCTTTTGCCTTTTACCACTCTACTTCACTTAGTCAAGTTCTTTATTGAACTCGAGAACTCAACTCAAAAATAATTGTCTTGTGAAATTCAATGACTTATATAGAAGAAAATAGTAAATTTAAAAAGAAATTTCTAAATTAGAAAGGAAACAACCAAGGAATGAGATAAATAAGGAAAGTGAACAAATAAAGAAGTAGTTCATGAAAGGAGAACAAATATGGAATGTTTGAATTTGGGTAAATGTACATATAAGGAAATATTTCAAACCCAACCAAAAAAAAATTAGAAAATTCTAATTCAAATTTAGTAATAACACTTTAAAATTTGCCAAATTTAAACAAAATCACAAAATGGAGAATTATCAATTTTGTAAAATTTGAAAACTGTCCTTTTTTTTCACGGCCTCTTCTTTTTTTTTGTGGGTCTTTTTTTTTCTCCCCTTTTTTTTGGCCTTTTTTTTTCACGGCCTCTTTTTTTTGTGGGTCTTTTTTTTTTGCCCCCCTTTTCTTTTTTTTTTTTGGGATTATGACAGCACAAAAATAAAGAATAAGTATATCAAAAAAATAAGAAATAAACCAACGAATGAAGAGTTTTCAGATACAAAAAAAAGAAAAAAAATTAAATAAGAATAATTCGAAGGAAGAAAAAAAAAACCTGGATTGGCTCTGATACCAACTGATGTGAACCCGTTGGGTATAAAAACCCTAGAACCCACGAACAAGTTAATTTAACCCAAAAATAGTCTCAACGAATTATTTGAACCAGTGGAATTAAGAAATCTCAACCCTTGCCCTAAAGGAGGAAGAACTAAGGTATATGACCTTAGACCCGTTTCTCACTAGATCAAGAATCTTGGTATAAAGATAGAATGAATGACGCCACAATCTAGATGGTTCGAAACATAAATTGATAAGTCAAAGAACTAAACAAGACTCCTATCTTGAATAAGTTCAAAGTTCTCAAAAGAACAAGACCTGTGTGAAGAATCTTTATAATTTTATTAATTCTCTCCAAAGTGTTGTTTTTTACACAATGTATAATGGCTATTTATAGCCTAAAGGTAAAGACATAATTGGTAACTAAAAATTTAGTAACTCCCTAAACAATAAAGAATTAGGAAACTAAACATAAGTTACAAAAAATAAAAATTAGGAAACTAAATAAATCAAACTACTTTGACCAAATCTTGTTGCTATTTTTCTTTATTTTGGTCCTCCCTTGGTTTTGGATAGTTTTGAGCCTTTTATTCTTTCAACTAGACTTGTATGAGCATAATTAAGGCCCCTTTTGGTTCTTTATTTATTTGGACTTCAATTTCTTGTTGTAAAACCCCCTGAATTTAGTTATTCAGTGTTTTTTTGAATCTTTTAACTCAGGTCTTTGTCACCGGCCCAACTGGGACTTGAATTGGATCTCGTAAATTTCTTGCAATCTTGATGACCTCATCAGCATTTGTGATCTCGAGGGGTATAGGCACTTGCAAGTTGGAGTTGCAAAGTGGTTGGACCCTTTACTTGCATGATGTACTTTACGTACTAGACATTCGATGAAATTTGATTTTTGTATTGTATTTAGATTGTTTGGGATATGTAATTCTTTTAAGAACTCTTTTGTATCATTTAGCTATGATAGTTCTATGTTAGGATTTGGATCTGTTTATGATGGCTTGTATGTAGTGAATTATGTGTTTTCTAGTGATAATACATCTTTTGATTTGTTTATTGCCTTAACATTTAATAATAGTATAGATAATGTGAATGTATGGTATTTTAGGTGATAACACATAGGGTAAGAGAGGATAAACAAATTAGTAGTGAATGGTCTTTAAAGACCACTAACTAAAATTGAGTTGACTGTATGTGAATTTTGCCTTATTGATAAAATCACAAGAAAACCATTTGGTAAGGCTATGAGACCTGAGACTCCATTATAATTGGTCCATTCTGATATCTTGACCCAATTAATATGAGAGCTCGAAATGAAGTTGTGTATTTTATGATATTCATTGCGTTTCAATTATATCTATTTGATCTCGTATAAGTCTAAAATATTAGAATATTTCAGGAGGTTTGTAAGTAAGGTAGAAAATCAATTGACATAAGAGTTAAATATTTCGGAACCGATTGAAAGCACGAATATTAATATGAACAATTTAAAAAACTCTATTTCGAGAAGGGTATCACGAGATAATTGACTATTTCTGTTATCTCTCAGTAGAATGAAGTAGTTGAAAGAAAGAATAATTCACTATTGGATATGGTTTGGCCGATGATGGGACATGCGAATTTGCCTATCTCCTGTTGGGGAGATGCAGTATTGTCTGCAGCCTATATCCTTAACCGTATTCCATCGAAATCTATAACGAGTGCCCCCTATGAGCTATGGATAGGGAGAAAACCTGACCTTACTTATTTTAGACATTGGGATGGGTATATATAGTCACGATTCCTCACACCCATATGACAAGTTAGGCCTACGAGAAAAAAAGTGTATCTTTATTAAATGCTCAAAATGTAAGATTCCGTTTTTGAGAAATCATTAAAGCATGCATTTGAATTTTAATGAGTATATTTAGATTTCTTGCATTACACTGTGCTAAAATTTGTTGAATTTTTATGTGTGATGCATGCTCTAATTTTTATATTTGTGGTTTTAACTATAGATCATATATATTATATTTAGTATAGATTAGTCGGACATATTGACGAATAAGAATGATTTGAATAAGATAATAAGAGAACTAAATTATGGTTTGGTATAGGAGCCACAAAGGGTTTGGTGTGGGACCCACAAAAGAAAAAGAAAAAGAAAACAAAAAAAAAGAGAACACCATGGTACAACATCACCCACTACATGACACTCTTACTTTTGACACCTCACCATGTCTAGGGGACCCATAATCCACTTAGAATTGAAATGAGAGAGGGAGAGAGGGAGGTCTTTCATTCTTGAACACTATTCACATTTTCCTTTTCCTCTTTCCAAAAACCAAACCCTAGTCCCATGAAAGGTGTCTTTTAAGCTTAAATTAAACCACCCCTATCCATACATGTTAACCCTAGTCTTTGGGAAGCAAAAAGGGTTGTAGGAAACATAAATAACAACCTAGGAATTCAAAAAAACCTTAGAAAGGAAGGAAGGAAATTTAAAGAAAAAATTACAAATTTGAGTTAAGTACCATATTTGTGTTTGTTTCTTTGATACTTTCAAATTGTTTGTTGTATTAAAATAAGGATAGAATGAAAAAGAAAAGGAAAATCTCATATTAGAATATCAAAAGATGGAAGAAAACCATGATTTAACATTCTGAACAGCTTAATTTTGATGCAGTTTTTAGTTCATAATATTTTATGCACAACTCCAAATTGAATACGGTTTTCTTATGATAAACTAGACTTTCATAACTTTAAAATGAGATATAATTCAAAGAGTCATGGAGAATTGAATTTTTGGTGAATTTTTGATAAATTTTTGAAATAACGTGATCTCTACAGAAAGTCTATCCTGTTTTATAATATGACCATGCTCCGTTCTTTACCTAATATCATTTTCTGTACAATTTAAAATCGAGTGAGTGAAGAAACTAGACTTTCATAACTTTAAGTGACATATAATTCGAAAAGTTTTATTGAGAAATGAATTTTTAATAAATTTTCAAAATGGCACGTTCTGTTTCTATGCTGAAGTTTGCTTGGATTGTTAGCTACCTTCTAGGCTGAATTAGACTAACCTCTAAACACTTATTGAAGCCCAATGTTTTATCTTTAGATGGCTACTGATATCACCTCAATCGGATATATGTAGAAAAAGTTATATTAATTTTTTTATGACCGTGCAAGTTATGCTGTGAATTTTGAGTTGTAACATTTTTTGATACGGCTTTCTCTGTGTAATTGGAACTGAAACTAGCTATCAACATAAAAGTTGTAGCTCTAAGTCTTAATTTTGTGTGACAACTGAATTCATCTCAATCCAAACATTGTGGCCTAATATATGACAATTTTATTAAAACTTATTTGTGCTGAAGACTCATTGAAATAGATTATTAGAGTGCTATTAGTTGGTTGACTATAGGGATTGTATATTCATGATATTTGGTTATGAACCCCGTGTAATCCTTATGATAAATTGAGATCTTTGTGATCATTATCTTATGTGAATATAAAGTAATATAAAGAGAAAGTAATAACATGATAATTTTTCTGAAAGTTTTGTGAAGTCTACGGGTGAAGTTTAAAGAGTACAGTTGGTATATGGAGTTTTGAAAACTTTGTGAAGCCTGTGGACAAAGCATGAGGAACTATGGATGTATCCCTTCTCATTACGATGGTAGAATTAGAAGTAAGTGAAGTGTTTGAGGTATCTAAGTTAAAAAGATCTAGATTTCATTTAGCAATACAAAATTTTGGCTTACTATTCCAAACGCTCATATACTAACTTTGTTTGACATTTTATTCCTTTCTTTAAATATCAATTTCAAATTAGAAAACAAAGATAGAAAATGATAATGAATTTAGAATAGTATTTGTACTTTTTTTTTGAGATTGTTTGAGATAACGTGTATCTCTTATATAATTTTCGATGTCACATTATTTGCATGCTGATTTTGATATTCTTATGTGATTACTTACTATGCATATTATTGGTCCCCCATGTACTTGCTCAGCTTATACTAACCCTAATATTCTTGTTTTCAGGTGATCAGGGAGACGAAATGGAATTGCAAGATAGAGACTTTTAAACCAAGAGATTTTGATCCCTACTCTTTTATGATCCATTTATATTGTTAAGACATGTTATTCTTGTGTTTCTTTTGGATTTGTACAAGTTACCTGTTATATGTAAATGAATTGTTGAAGGCCAAAAAGAGCTTTATATGTATAGTTTTGTTTATATTGTGACTATATACCATGGTGTTATTGGATGGTCGTGAGAGCTATTAATATTTTTGTTTGAAATTAGAGGTATTTTGTTTGTTTTATCAGATTTTATATTAAGTGCAGGTGGCTAAATAGTTACAAAATAGAGAAAACTTTGCCAATATTTTATTTGGAAAGAACAAATAATTTATTTTCTTTTAATATAAATCTCTTTCTGTGTTATCACATATGGGAAGTGTAATTGTTGTGAGTCCAAACGTCGCATTTTAATCGTGTTGGTTACTTTCGCATTTGTATGTCTATTCCTTTTTGCTAGAGGATGCGACATCTAGATTGTAGGTCGTCACAACACTCCAAGGGTTATGTGTTCATAGGTGAAAATATAGACGATACTATCAAAGAAATTGAGTCTCGTGATGTCATATTCCTAGAGAAAGATTTCCCTAAGAGAGGTAAAATTGATAAGAATTTTACTTTTTATGAGATAGATGACTCTAGTAGCTCAACTGAGCCTAGGAAGGGGATTCAAGGACCAGTTAGGGATCCTGATCCTAGTGGGAGTAGTACATTAAGGGGTAAGATGGTTCCATCTAATCTTCCTCACAGGAGTAGTTATAAAAGCATACCAAAACGTCACTTTACGATTGAGAGTGAGCCTCTCATTGTAGCTCCTGAGAATGATGATGAAGTTAACACAGTCTAGAAAGCTCTCACAGATCTTGCAAAAGGTCACTAGTTGAAGGCTATGGAAGAAGAAATGGACTCGATAAAAATTAATTAAGTTTAGTACTTGGTTGATTTACTTGAGGGAGAAAAACCATTGAGAACAAGTGGGCTCTCAAGGTCAAGAGAAAAGTTAATGGATCAATTAAGAGGTATAAAACCCATTTGGTAGCCAAAGGTTACACACATATAAAGGGCATGGACTACGAGAAGACCTTCCCCCTTATAGTCAAATTTACCTCGATCCATTTATTTTTAGCTTGTCACAGATATGGATTTAAAATTACATCAGATGGACATTAAGACTACTTTTCTGAATGGGAAATTGGGTGAAGAGATCTATATAGAACAACCATATGGTTTTATTAATATAGGTCTGGAGAATAAGGTTATTGAACTTTAGAAGTCGATATATTGTCTAAAACAGTCATCCAGATAGTGGTGTTTGAAATTTCACGATGAGATGATATCTTATAGTTTTGTAATAATTGAGGAGAATTATTGCATGTTGTTAAACGTTCTAGTAATTCTTTTGTGATCATATCTTTGTATGTGGATGACATATTGTTAGTTAGGAATAACAAAAAGTATTTGATGACCATTAAAACATGGTTATCATTGAGTTTTGACATGAAGGATATGGGTAAAACTAAGTTTATTCTCAGAGTTAAGATCTAGAGGGATCACTTGAGTAGGATGTTAGCACTTTCACAAGAGCCTTACATTAGAATCATTCTTGAGCACTTCGAAAGGAATGATTGTAAATTAGATACTCCTAGTACTAGAAGTGATAGCTTGAATCTTAAGATGTGCTTTAAATCTCAGAAAGAGATAATAGACTGAAAAAAGTCTCCTATACCAGTACAATGGGTACCCTCATGCATGCAATGCTATGTACATATCCAGATATTTGTTATGTAGTCGGTTTGATAAGTAGGTACCAATCAAATCAGGGTTCACTACAGAGTAGTAAAGAGGATTTTGTGGTATCTGAAAAGAATTGCAGACTTCTCCTTGTGTTATAAAGGAGGTGATTTGCGTTTGATTGGATATTCAAACGTCAATTTGGGAGGCAATCTGGATGAACGCAAATCGACGTCAAATTTTGCTTTCTTACTCAACAATGGCACCATATTATGGAGTAGCAAGAAGTAAACTTGTATATCATTATTCACGATGGAGGCTGAGTTTGTTGCATGTTCGATAGCAGGCTCAAGAGATTTCTGAATGATTTAGGGGTTATGGTAAATAGTGCAAGGCCATTAATTGTATATTGTGACATTCAAGTTGTTATTGCCTACATAAGAGATCTTAAGTACCATTGTAGAATCAAACATATTGATACCAAATATAATTATGTGAGAGACATCATCAACAAGGGAGAAGTGATGATAAATTACATATCTATGCATAGTATGGTAGTTGACCCCATTACTAAACCCATTATGATAGACTCTTTTATGAGACATGTAGAGTTGTTAGGGTTGCGTAGTTTTTTAGATATTTCTTATATGTAATGTACTAATGACTTGATGCTTATTATTAATAATAATGATATATACATTATTCAGCTATTTTTGAGCAGTTTTATTTTTATTGTACTTATTCTATATGATCATGTATTAAGATGTGATATGATGAAAGATATGTCAGGTAGGTGGGGTCAACTCTCTTACACGAGTGACCACCTCAAACTTTGAGTAAGTAGAGATGACACGGTTTCTAAGCATAAAATTTTTTTAGCGTGGCTATATTTAGAATATAAGTCACCCTGATATATATTTAGTATGAGGTCATATGTGTAAATGACCGACATGGATAGATCCACAATCCATGTTATCTGTAAATAACCAGGTCTGAGGTCTCGTTTATCACCTGCATTTTGTGATGTCATCTCTAAGATGCTTTCTTATGTGTAGACTAAGTCTAAATCAATATGGTATTTGAGAAATCTAACATATGTACTTTTGTGAAATGAGAGAATAATACTGTAGTACGTGTTTCATACTACGTGTGATAAATAATCAAGGGTTAGTGGGGCAATATTATTATGAGACGAAAGTATATGTTATTAATCCCCATGCTCCATTGTGCAAGACCCAAGTCCCATGAGGTGGACCTATTTATACCGTTATTACTTTCGGCTGTTTCTTGATATCTTGATTTACTATATGCTATTTTAGTCTGTTTACCAATGGTCTTGGAAACAAATAAGGCCTGTGGGACAGATTTAGCAAAACAACTGAATTGAAATAGAGAGATTCAAGTAGGAAAAAGGAAGACCAATAGATATTACATCTGTATTATTTCATTCACCGTTTAACTTATTATGTTTGTCCGTATTGGGATATAAATATAATAGTGAATACATAATCAAACAATTATTTAGGGATTACTTTCAATAAGGAAAGTAGCCTGATGGATGGAATAAATTGAATTTGGTGTACAGTGAGTTCTTATATTAAAGTTGGCTTCTCGATCATCTTAACTAATGCATCGAAAAATCTTTACTTGCAGATGTATTCGTCAGTCGCACGACACATGATTCTGTATAAAAGTCCATAGGAGTGATATCTAAGATCACATGAATTATGATCATGAGATAAAATTAAAATGTCTATTACATACAAGTGATGAAGATAGTTATGATTACAATGGCGTTTAAATTTAAATTTTGAATGTAAAATGTTGGGGGAATTGTTAAGAGGAGTTAACCGTCCCCCTCCCTTTTGCTCTTGCTGGTGAGGGAAAGAAAACTCTGTCAGAATTTCCTAAGAAAAAAATATACAGAGAAGTATGTGAAAAACCAAAAATTCTTGGACAAAGATTGGGCTTCAATCACTCGGATTTGGAGCGTTATGTTGCGGGAAAAGTATGGGTTCGGTTGTTGGTGATTAATACTATAACTGACTTGAGATATTTGAGTGGTAATCGTCCATAATTGGAGGTACGATTTCTTCTTTTATTCACGCTTCCACATTTAATTTTGACAGATTAAACCCAATTGAATCGATTTGTGGTATTCTTAACAATTTTCATAATGTTAATTTTTTTCTTAATAGAGTAAAGCATGCATTGATTGGAAAGCTGAATTCATTTAGAATCAAAAATAAAGATTTTATTCAAATTTTAATTTATTTAACTACTTATAATTTATTTTTCATATGAATCTATGCATATAGTGTTAATATATTTAATAAAAATATAAATTTGTATTTAATAATTATTATATTTAATTAATTGAATAAGTTAAAATGTACTCAAATTAAAATATCATGTAAAAAATTTTTCCTAATTTTTTTATTAGAAGTCCTAAATGCAAATGAATAGACCAGTTCATTAACAAACTCGAACTTGCTTCTAAGCTCCCGTTCTATCACTTGATAACCAATTTAAGTGATTGTCTTAATACGAGCGTAATTCCCTTCTTACTTGTAAGCTAGTCAACTATTCTTTTTTTTTTTGTTAATTACAAGACAAAATTTATTTATAATGATAAATTATACAGATAGAATTTTGGAAAAATGTGAACAAACATTTTTTTTTGGTAAAGAAATTGTTTCGTGCTAAACCAACGAGTCTCATATTGAACCATAAAAAAAAAAAATTAAATTTACCCCACAAATTCAGGTCATTACCAAACTATCCTTTAAACTTTAAATTTTATTAATTTTGCCAAACTAGATTCATTTACATTAAAATTATTCATTTTCACCATTTTTTGTTAAATTTTTCATTATCATAGCCTATTTTTTCCCGTTAAAATTAGAGGGAGTGAATAGTTGAAAAGAGATATTTTCAAAAATTTTTTGCTATCCAAGTATTTTAAAACGAAAATGATAAAATTAGTATTTGGTGGGTTGAAAAGAAAAATACATAATACACAAAAGTTTTTATAGTTGTTTCACTAAACTTGGTGTATGTCTACTTGCAGGCCCACCTTTGGATTTTTTACTATCAATTCATTGATACAAGCTTGATTATAGATTCAAGTTGGATTTTTACGGTATTTATCTCAAACACTAATTTTCCAACTCTACACAAATTGATTCTCTCTCTCTAAACCTAATATCGTGACACACTCACTGATTTTTTGAAAACTTAGTACAAGTAAGAAGAAGAGATCTAAGATATGAGACTTAAATCCTCGGATTAGACAAACTAGTCTCTTGCAGGTACTTACACTCAAGAAAGATAAAATTAATGTAGAACAGAGTGTATGAATATTAAAATAGAGTAGTAATGTAATAAGTTTGTGATGGTTTAGATTTATAATAGAGTATTTACAACTTCATTTCTCATCTTTCTAGTATCTATAGCAATGTTGAAGAGAGCCGTTGTGATTGTTGAACTCGAACATTGCTATAAATGTTTAATAATTAATTTTCCACAACTGTTTCTTGTTTCGCACTGAAACTTCAATTTTCCCACTAACAACACTTTTCTTTTGACCAATAGAAATATGATCTTACTGCTTTTAAATGTTAGTCTTTTATAGAGAATTGAAGTAAGCAAATAAATTAGAGAGGAGAAGACAGTTGCGTTCATACCATTTTCGAATTTTGGTTTCTGACAATTTTAGGTCGACAAATTTAATTGACACATCGACCTAGATTCAAAATTTTGTGTTATAGATTTCCTTGGTTAGGTTGACATGGTAGTGTCACAGGTCGACCAGTTTGCTTTGTTGATCAATTTGTGTTAACAGGTGGACCAATTTTATATTCCAATTGAATTGAATAGTGCAGTGTTGATTCCTTTATCTTTTCTGTGCTAAGGGAATGTCGACAAGGTAAAAACTTAGGTTGACCAAGTTCCGTTCTAAAATTAATTAGTGGATACGTGTGCTTAAATTGGTTGACATAGTTTAGTATGTCGACATGATTTTAATTAGGTACTGACATACCTAAATTAGGAACCAAAAGCCTTTATCAGCATATCAAAGATTTCAGGTTGACATGAACTTATTTTGGAATAAATTGGTGAACAACGTATATTTGAATTGGTCAACGTATGAAGGTAGGTCAACATATTTTATCATTAGGGTCGACATAGTCCTATTCTTATAATCAATTGGTTGGCCTTATACTTTAAATTAGTGGACATACATAGAGGGTTGACATAAATTGGTGGACCTGACACTTTAAATTGGTCCACCTGATGTCAACAGGTCGATATATAGTTCTGTTAAGGTCAACATATAAGACAGGTTGACAAGGTTTCACTCTGGTTGGCTAGGTGTGTGAGTGATTATGTTGGGTCGACATATTTTCGGGGTTGTCGACATTGATTTATTCAAGTCGATAAGGATTACTGACAGGTCAACATGACTCTTAAAATAGGTGGATTTATATAAACAGGTTGACAAGAAGAAGACACGACAAAATATCTTGCAAAACTTTGCTTTTTCAGAATTTATTCCTTCTGATATATTTAAGTCCATCTGTGTTTCCTTTAAATTTCTTTTATCATTATTAAACCTAGCATTCTCAACAATTTTCCCCTTTTTGGTAATGACAAAACTCCTTTAAATTTCTGATTTTTCTATTTCCCAGAAGCTTGACTTACTCTGATTTCCAATTAGATTCTTTTGAATTGCAAAGCCTTGATTTAACTAATTCCTAAATTTCTAACTTAAATTCCTCACTCTATACTAACTGATTGTCCAATTGTCATTACAGAACCATCAACTCCTAAAGTTCCATCACCACAGAGCCATCAATTCCTTCTCATCATGCCTTCTAATTGCCTCTCCTCCTTTTTGTCATCAACATAAAGGGCTAGCACAACATTACATCTCGAAAATATTAGCAAACAATAGTAAACAACTGCAATCAGTAAAAATCAGTAAATAACAACAAACAATCAACACATAATACAGCATGCAGCATACAGCATACATATAATACATCATCATCCATTTTTAGTAGCAGTTCTAAGAATTACTCCCCTTTAACCAGTTATCTATACTCCTTTGTCATCTAAGGCACATGCCCAAACCTAATAGGTTAGCCTTAGTTACAAGAATTTCTCCCCCTTAATCATAGAAATATTAGAGTTCTTCCATTTCAATCATCATAAACCAGACCTACTAAATAGCATAACACATGACTAATGATACATATCTGATTCAGCACAAATAAATTTGCTCTTCAATTAATGACTTAGTACTTTGTCTGAAATACCTCTCCTTAACCAATTAACAACAATAGATTAGCAATATCTTTGTCTGAAATAAAAACTCATGCCCATTTCTAGTAGCAGATAAGATAGTGCATGAATTACTATAACCATGAAGATTCAAACTCGATATATAAGTTTAACATTTTATCCTAAACTTTGCACGAAATATTTGATAAAGCAGGCAATGATCAGCAAAAAATGTCTGAATTTATAGCAGCAACAGCAAGCAACATTTTAATTAAAGGCTGGCATATTTTAGCTGCACACAACTAGAATTTGACAATTCAACTAGATGAGAGACAACCATCAAGCAAATTATCATATGCTGTAGAGATTAAAGTTGTACAAGTTTGAATTGAGCACAAGTTCAGAATGACAACGAGAAGCTAAAGATATCAGATGAGAGTCATCACAAGCTCAGAACAACAAAATTAAGTATATCAAATAAAGTACTAGTCATATGAATTAACATGCTGAAGATCTAAACCTACTGCAGAGGAAAAAAAATCTTAAGTTTACAACTAGAATAAATAGAACAATCAGTAGGACCGGGATAGCTTAGGGGTCATGAGATGTCTTTCCCTTGTTGGATGAATCAATTTTCTTTTCCAGCCTGTGCAGCTTGATACTAAACACGAGATTAGCTTGTGCTTGCCTATTCAGTAGTTCATTTGAGAGTACTATGCTTTGCTTAATTTTTCCCTATTTGTCCTAAATCATTTCCAAAGTAACGGGCTGAGAACTAGATGGCTATCCACCTTGCTTAGTTTTAGTTGCTTCTTCTTGTACTTCCTCTATCTGTCTCTTCCTTCTCCTGGTATCCTTCCTAACCCATTTACATTCACTATTGCATATCCATCTTGCTCTAAGTATGGAAGATGCATTAATTTCATTCTTCTCATTTAGTTCTATTACTATATCTTTGTTCAATTCTACACAATTGGATGATAAAATCTCATAAATCATGCTTGCATATGGTATGAGTGAATTTTTTGACTTATGTGTAGCAATCATAAAATGTAGAATAGTGAAATACAGTCCACAATTTTTTCACTCATAATGCATGCCATTAACTAGAAATCTTCTCTAAAAATTCGTGTATAATTCCCTCATCTAGTTCTGAGTACGTGATCAACAATCAAATGGAGAATTCTTTCTTAAAACTTTAAGTCCATATCATTTGTGTTCACAACAGTCATGTTATCATTATTGAACACCTGTCTAGCATTCTCCAAATAATTTGATTTCATGTATGGTTCACATTTATCGTAAGCTGCTCATTTTAGACCGTTTTCTCTACAAATTTTCCTAGGGTTTACTTCAATCACTTTTCCTTTCATGTATGTCCTAAATACGCATGATATAGAGTGATCATCCAGAATGATACGGGTCTCATTCTTAACTCCTTCAGAAATCACTTCAATGTTATTATTGAATAATTTGATAACTTTCTCATGAATGAATTTATTTGGAATCATTAGCCAATTAGGACATACTTCATTAAGATGTTATTCGTATTTGAAGTTCACTCTTTTGAGAAAAGCCCAATCGATCAACTTTCCTTGATTGATTTTGCTTTGTTCGAGTGATCGGAACTCATGAGTGTCAAATTTAGTAATGTCTTCTATTGGTTGAGGTGGCGAAGGAGGTTTTGAAGATGCAGTTTTTGCAGAAAGGGGTTTTGAGGAGGATGGCTTCGTTGATGGTTTTACAGAATGTTTCGAGGATTCTAGTTGTTTAGAAATAGACAATTTTTGTTTGGGAGCCATTGGAGATTAAGAATTCAGTGATTTGATAGTATAGGATTTTGGAGGAGCAAAAATCGTCTAGAGAGAGAAAAAGAGAAATTCGAATTTGGAGATAGATAGAGAGATGAGTCGATGTGCTAACCATTCATATTTCTTTTTGCATGTTATGAGTCAACATGTTTTGATGCATGTCGACCTGGTTTACAGAAACACTAGTTTCCAAAAAAAAGGTCAACAAGGTTTTGTCAAAACAAGCTTGTTGTCAACCACTATATGTGTTGACATGTTCCCATGCAGGTTGATATGACCCTATTTGCTTTTGATCTTCCAGTGATAGGTCGACATGGTTTTTAGAACAGCAGTCAAGAGGTCGACAAGATCATACTTTTCAATTTGTCGATATCCTTTTAAAATAGGTCGACTAGTAGTTTAATTTTCCAGTTCTTCATGTACTCTGTTTTCAAGATTTTAATAAATTTCTCACTTTCTATCAATCCTAGTTCTATTCTTAGATCATAAGACCTCTTTTTATCGAGTGGCTTAGGAAGAATATCAGCAATCTGCTTTGTATTTCTATGTATTCAAGAATTATTTTGTTTCAGCACATGGTCTCTGATAAAGTGATGTCCTATTTTAATGTGTTTGGTTCAAGATTGATGTGCTGAATTTTTGGCACTTGTGTTATCACACTTTTAAGATCACAGAAAAATTCTATACCAAAATCATTCATTTGATACTTAATTTACAAAATTTGTGAAACACACTATCTAGTAGAGATATAGTCAGTTTTAGTTGTTGACAATGCTATACTATTTTGTTTATTGGAAAACCATGATACCAACATGTTTACAAAGAATTGACAAATACATTGATACTTTTCCTATCTAACTTGCATCCTGCAAAGTTAGCATTAGAAAAGCTATGTAACTGAAAGTTTGAGTTTCTATCATATCAAAGGCCTAGGTGTATAGTGTTCTTAAGATATTCAAAATTCTTTTAACTGCTACTGAATGAGATTCTTTTGGGCATGATTGAAATCTGACACAAAGATATACACTTAATTATATGTCTAGTTACGGGGTAGTGAGTTACAGAAGTGATCCAATCACAATTCTGTATAATTTTTGATATACTGATTTGTCACTTTTATCTTTGTTTAATTTTATGCTCGTACACATAGGTATAACATTTCCTTTGCACTCACAAATTATCCATTTTCAAATTATTTAATTTAAAATCTTAGAAAGTAATTCAACTCTCCCATCATACTCATTTCAAATTCTCTTTACATTTTTTCTGCAAAGTCTTCATACGTTTTTACATTTGTTCCTCCAAATATTATATCATTTACATGTATTTGGATTATTAAAATATTGTTTTCTTTTCTTTTGATAAAAAAAAGTTGCATCAATTTTTTCTTTCTCGAATTTATTTTCAATCAGAAAGTTGTTCAGTCTCTCATACCAATCTCTAGGGGCTTGTTTTAATTCATATAAGACTCTAATTAGTTTAAAAACATGTTCAGAATATTTTGGATCCTCAAAGATAGGGGGTTGTTCTACATATACCGTTTCATTTAAGTTGTCATTTAAAAAGACAGTTTAGCATCTATTTGATATAGTTTAAAGTTCATATAACACAAGAATGTTAGTAGCATTCTAATAGTTTCTAATCTACCCATCGGAGCATGTATTTTATCATATTTAATTCTCTGCTCCTAACTATATGCTTTGGCCATCAATCTTGTTTTGTTTCTTGTGATTGTTCCATGTTTATCAGGCTTATTGCTAAAGATCCACTTAGTTCCACTTACAGATTGATCTTTTGGTCTAGAAACAAGATACCATACTTTATTTCTTTTAAATTTATTTAGCTCATTTTTTGTAACTATTATCCAACTCCCATCTCCTAATACTTCTTCTATATTTTTAGGTTCTGTCTGAAAAATAAATGCCATATATTCACATTGATTCTGTAAAATTGATCTAGTTCTAATGCCAGAGCTTACAACACCTATTATGTTTTCTACATTAACATCCTTTTTAATTTAAGAATATTTGATTTCTTACTCTCGTTGAATCTCTTCTTTTTCTTCTTATTCAGTGACTTCATTAGTTTCTTCTTTTTGAGAATTTAAATTTTCTGTAAGTTTCAATTTTTTAAGATGTTCTGTTAATTCTTCATCATCCAATTTTATTTTGTTAGTGTCATTATTTTCATCAAATTATGTGTATTGGTTCTTTGACTGTCATGATTCTTTTGTTATAAACTCTATATACGTTACTCACTGTTGAATAGTTTAATAATATTCCATCGTCACTTTTAGTGTCAAATTTTCTTAAAGCTTTTTTTACATTGTTCAAAATATAGCATTTGTACCCGAAAACTCTAAAATGGGCTATATTGGGTTTCTTTTTTTTGTAAAGTTCATAAAGAGTTTTCTTTAATATAGGTCTAATTAGAGTCCTATTTAAGATGTAACAAGACTGCTTCTGCCTAAAAGAATTTTGACAAATTATGCTAATAGAGTATAGTTCTAGCAATTTCTTGTAAAATTATGTTTTTTTTTCTTTCTACCATCTCATTTTGTTTAGGTGTCTTAGGGGCTAAAAAGTTATGATTAATATCTTGATTACCATAAAATTCTTCCATAATTTTACTTTCAAATTCCTTACCATGATTATTTCTAATACTTTTAACTAAAAACACCTTTTTATTTTGTATTTTTCTACATAGTTTAATGAAGACCTCACTAGCCTCCTCTTTTTTGGCTAAGAATAACATCCAAATGTATCTAGAGAAGTTATCGATGATCACAAACCCATAATATTTTCCTTCTAAACTTTGAGTTCTGGTTGGTCCAAAAAAATCTGTGTAAAAGTTCCAGAGGTCTGCTCATAGATATTATGTTTTCAGGCTTAAAAGAAGTTTTTGTTTGTTTTTTTCTTTATACATGCGCCACACAATCTATCTCTTTTGAATTTTAATTTTGGGAGACCATTTACAATGTCTTTTCTAACTAACTTTGATATTGTGTTTAGGCTTGCATGTCCCAACCTTTTGTGCCACAACCATGAATTGTTTTTCCTCACTTCAACTAGGCATGATTCATTATATGTTTCCAACTGGTCGAGATCAATGACATAGATATTTCTTCTTCTAAGGCTAGTGAATTTAATGCAACTAGAAGCTTTATCAATGATAGAACAAACATTTGAATCAAATATAACTCTAAACCCTATTTCACACAACTGACTGACATTCAACAAATTGAATTTAAGTTCAGAAACAAGAAGAACATTATGAATTTGAGTGTAAGTGAACTTACCTCTAATGTTGCCTATTCCAATGATCCTTCCCTTTGGAGTTGTCTCCAAAGGTTACCTTGCCTCCTTTCTTCTTCTTGAATAAGGAGTTTGGAAACTTCTTCAGTCATATGCCTTTAGCAACCACTATCGATACACTAAACTAACTCTCGAGGAGATTCCCTTGATTTTAGACATACCTAAAAGGAGATTCAATCACACTTTTGCCTTTGATACCCATATTTTCTTGGGTCCGACTGATTAGTTCTGATTTAACTTTTTGGTACCCATTTCATATTCACTACCGAGGAATTTTTGAGCCAGCAGACATTAACTAAGTGTTCATTTTTTAGGTAGTAGGTACATTTAAGATCATTAAACGTTATACTTTTTGTAGTGATTGAAGTGTTTTTCTTTAGTTTACTGTTGTTTGACTTGTATCCAAGTTTCATGCATGTGTGGTACCTTTGTTGTTTAATAGCTTCTGAACTGGGTATGAAAAACTTATATAGCTTTTTCTGGATTCAAGTTGGATTAAATCCTAATCTAGCTTTATCAAAGACTGTTCTATGAACTCTTAGGATGCCATTTAGTTTTTCTTGATTTTGTATGAATTTCATTAGAACACTACTTGTTTAATATTTTTCTCCTTTTTTTTAATCAGCTTTTTTATCAGAATTTCATTTTCATCCATACGATTATTTTCAATTTTATATGCTCTATTTCATTTTGTAGTAGTTGACATTTGCTCTTTTCATTCTCTAATTCCTTTCTAAGTTCAGTGATTCTTAATTCTAACTTAGTATTTTTTTTCTTAGTTCATCAGCTTTTATTTTGGAGTTTTCTAATTCTTTCATATTTTCAAACATGTTTTTCTTCAACAAATTATTTTTTCAATTTTAACGTCTTTGATTTCTTAAGTGATTCTAATAATACTTCATGTAGTTTGGTAGCAACAAAATCATTTTCATCATAATTAGAACAAAAAGAGTAAGACGTAGAGTCTACTTCATTGTTGGAGTACTCTTCAATGGCCATGAAATACAGATTAGCTTGTTTCTCTATAGGTTTATCTTCATTTGAATTTGAGTCTTCATCATTCTAGGTAGCAAGAGTTTGTTTCTTTTTCTTCTATTTTCTTTCTTTCTTATCTTTCTTATCAGCTTTCTTCAGTTGAGAATAATCAACTTTTATATATCCCAATTTCTTACATTCATAGCATTTGATTTCCTCTTTCTTTTTTGGTTTTTCGAAATTTGATTTGCTCTTATTTTTCCTTTGCATCATAAATCTCTTGAATCTTCTGGTCAGCAATGTTTCATCTTCTTCTTTAGAATTTGAGAAACTCTCATCACTATCAGTTTTGAGAGCTACTCCTTTTCTTTTTTCTTCTTTTCCTGGTTCCTTCACGTTTAAATTCATTTCGTGAGTCATTAGTAAACCCATGAGTTCGTCCATAGTTAAGATTTCAAGATTTTTCGATTCTTCTATTGTAATGACTTTAGGTTCCCATGAATTTGATAGACTTATGAGAATTTTGTCTACCATGCCTTCCTGTGGAATTCCTTTTCCAAACAACCTCAATTCATTTGTCACTTTGTTGAATTTTGTCATCATTTCATTGATAGATTCTCC
Organism: Dillenia suffruticosa; assembly: GCA_033439265.1. Classification (NCBI taxonomy): domain Eukaryota; kingdom Viridiplantae; phylum Streptophyta; class Magnoliopsida; order Dilleniales; family Dilleniaceae; genus Dillenia; species Dillenia suffruticosa. The sequence goes on from JAVTVX010000019.1 coordinate 13,235,991, forward strand.
TTCCTTCATCTTGAAGACTTCGTACTCTTGTTTCAGTAATCTAATCTTGTTTTTGCGAACTTGATTGGTGCCTTTGTAGGTAATTTTGAGTTTTTCCAAAATTTCTTTCGCTGTGATGCATGAAAAGACTTGATTATATTCGTTGACGCTCAGGACAAGATGAAAGAGATTTATAACCTTACAATTGGCTTGATAGGTTTTGTTCTACTCAGTTGTCATATTTTTCAACTAAATTGGTATGCGTATACCATCCATCTCTTCAGTTGGAAATTTAACACCTTCTTCAATAATTGCCCCAACATTTAAATCTTACGCAATGATGAAATTGCGCATTTTTTGTTTCCATTAACTATTGTTGTTTCTATTGAAAAAGGGTATACGATTTGTTGAGCACATTTCAATTGGTATACTGTCTCTGTTTATGGCCATTTGGATCTTTGATGTTGAAACTGTTAGGTTTTTTTACCAACACACTGCTCTGATATCAATTATTATTCAACTAGAGGGATAAATAGTTGAATAAAGACATTTTCAAAGATTTTTGGCTCTTTATGTATTTTAAAATGAAAATGATAGAAGTAATATTTGATGGTTTGAAAAGAAAAATAAAAAACACATAAAAACTTTTATAGTAGTTTTACCAAATTTGGTGTACGTCCACTCTCAGTCTCCTCCTATATTTTTCACTATCAATTCACTGGGACAAAATTGATTACAGGTTCAAATTGGATCTTTGTAGTGTTTCTCTCAATCACTAATTTTCTAACCCTACACAGATTGGTTCTCTTTCTCTCTAAACCCAAGATCGTGACACACTTATTGATCTTTTGAAAACTCAGTACAAGTAAGAATGAGAGGTCTAAGATGTGAGACTTAAATTCTTGGATTAGACAAACATGGCTCTTGCAGATTGTTACACTTAAGAAGGATAAAATTAATATAACAATAGAGTGTATGAATATTAAAATGGAGTAGTAATGTAATAAGTTCGTGGTTGTTCAGATTTTCAATAAAGTATTTACTGCTTTATTTCTCATCTCTTTGGTATTTATAGCAATGTTAAAGAGAGCAGTTGTGGTTGTTGAAGTTGAACGTTGTTCATAAATGTTCGATAATTAATGTTCTGTAACTGTTACTTGTTTCACATTGAAACTTCATTTTTCCCACTTGCGACACTTTTCTTTTGACCAATAGAAATATAATCTTATTGCATTTAAACATTAGTCTTTCATAGAGAATGAAGTGAGCAAATAAATCAGAAAGGAGATGACCATTGTATTCATACCATTTTTGAATTTTGGCTTCTGACAATTTCAGGTCGACAAGTTTAATTGACATATCGACTTTGATTTAAAATTTTGTGTTGTGAATTTCCTTGGTCAGGTCGACATGGTAGTGTCACAGTTCGACCGGTTTGCTTTGTTGACCAATTTGTGTTGATAGGTGGACCAATTTTATATTTCAATTGAATTGAATAGTGCTGTGTTGATTTCTTTACTTTTTTTGTATTAAGGGAATGTCGACATGGTACAAATTTAGGTCGACCAGCTTTTGTTCTAAAATTAATTGGTGGACAAGTGTGCTTAAATTGGTCGACATAATTTAGGATGCCGACATGATTTTAATTAGGTATCGACATGCCTAAATTAGGAACCAAGAGTCTTTGTCGACGTATTAAAGATTTCAGATCAACTGTGTAACACCGACACTGCGGTGTCCGTAGAAGAGTACTAGTTTTGAAATATATATATATATATAGAAAAATTTTTATTTATATTGATTTTTGATTTTGTGGTATTTAAATTAAATTTTTGGTATATTTTAATTTGTCGAATTAGCAAATCGAAGTAAACCCCATTTTTATGAAATTCACATTTCCAACGAAATATGGGTATGAAAATATATATGTATAAATGTATATATAATTATTTATTTAGTAAAAAAAAAATGGAGATGCAGCGTTTTGGGGCAAAACGCTGCGTCCCCAAACATGATTTGGGGATTAGAGTTGGAAACCCTAATCTCTCTCTCTCTCTCTCTCTCTCCCCGACCCTTCGTTTCTCCCCCACCGCGGCGCCGCTCCTCCTTCGCCGCGAGCTCCGCCGCCAACAGCCATTGCCTTCATCTTCTTCTCCTTCTTCTTCTTCTTCTTCTTCTTCTTCTTTCCCTCTCGGTGTCTCTCTCACAGTTCTCTCCCTCTCGCGAATCTCCCGCGGTCTCTCTCCCTTCCGCCACACACCGCTGCGAGCTCCACTACTAGCGCGCCACCGCGCGATCTCCCCCGCGCACCGTACGCTACCGCGCGCGACTGCCGCTCCTCTTTCCTCCCGCGAGCCTCCGCGAGCGCAACCCAGCGCCTTTGCACCCGATCGAGCCACAGCAAGCCTCAGTTCGCGAGCGAGCGAGACCCATCCCGCGAGCGAGCGCGCTTCAGTCCGCGAGTACGACCTAGTCTGCGAGTGCGACCTAGGCCACGAGCGTGCTAGCGCATGGGCGCACGCCTGCGCACAGGCGCACGCCTGCGCACGGGCGCACGCCTGCGCACGAACGCACACGCCTGCGCACGAACGCGCACCAGCCCGCAAGCCACTGCCGGCCCACGAGCCACTATGGCCCGCGAACCACTTTTGGCCCGCAGGCCCATCAGCCGCAGGCCGGCCAGCCCGCCAGCCCGTAGACCCGCCAGCCCGCAGGCCCATCAGCTCGCAGGCCTGCAGGTCCGCTAGCCCACTGGCCCGCAGACCAGCGAGCTCGCTAGCCGAAGCCCACTGGCCCGCTGACCCACGAACCCATGAGCTCGCTGTAGCCCACGAGCCCGCAATGGCCCGCGATGGCTCGTGAGCCCGTGAGCCCGTGATAGCCCACGAACCTCCACGCAAGTAAATGACTTGGGGTTTTGCTTCCGATCTAAGCGTTTGAACCTAACTAATAAATCCTGTCTTGATAGGTAGTATTTCAGATATTGGAGTAATCGAGCAGACATTCGGACAAAGGTCTGTGATCCAAGAAAAACCCTAGGTGAGTGATTTTGGATCCATTCGATTTGGTTATCGAATTTAGGGTAAATTTAAGATAAGAAGTCTTGTATGTTCTAGAATGTAAACTAGATTCTAATAGAATGCATTTTCTGACGTTGTATGTGGTTCATTAGGTTAAGTGTACGAATTTATATGAAATGAGACTGTTTAGAATGATAGAATCAAATTAAGTTGATTTGAATAGTTTCCCTTGGAGTTTAAATTGACCTATGCATGAAAATAGTCAAAATTTTGGATTTGAGTGCAAGGGTTGATGTAGCCTTTCTCATTATAAATTGTTCTGCTTATAAGCAATTTAAATACGATCTCCGTATTATAAAAATAGACTCATATACCTTGAAAATGACATATGGCTTGAAACATTTGGATGGGAATCGAAAAGTATATGATTTTTTAAAAATTTTTCATCTTATAGGAAAATTATTTATTTTAAAACTTATTTCCGACCTTGAGTGGTTTTAGGGTTGAATTTGACTTGGTTTAAAAGTACGTTAATTGTTTATAAATGAAATGCAACTGATAACATTAGAGTTTATTCATAAATTGAAGAGTTAAGATTTGTACAAACTTGGGAAAAATGGATAAACCTTATAATACTTGAAATTTGTTGTTAAATTGTGATGATCTGATTAGGTTGATTTTTTTGGAGATTCGAGAAGTCAAATTGAATTTGTTTTGAAAATAGGGAGTAACCACCCTCCCTAGAATTGTGAGTGGGACTTTGACATCTTTTATTGATTGACGAATTATGTTTTACCAATTTTCAAACGACATGATTTCTATACGTGTGAAAATTAAATTTTTGGATTTTGATAGACATATTTTTGTGACCATTGGAGTGTCCCAACTGTTGATTTTATTGATATGCATCCATGAGTTTGATAATCGGATACTGTGCCATTCTTTTTAACATATTGACATATTTTAAATAATTTTACTGTATTGGCACGTAGTTTTAAATGAATTTACATGTACTATTTGGGCTATACGCCCGGTCGAAATTATGTTACGATGCATGGGGCTATATGCCCAGCCGACATGATGATGTGATGCATGGGGCTACGTGCCCAGCCGACTTGGTGATATGGTGATATGCTTCCTATAGCATTCCGTAGCTACGAAAGACATTTGGTAGAGACACCCCTTGTGTCCGGATATGTTTCGGCCGGAGGTATCCACCAGATCGTCATGTATATGGGTGTCTCAGGTTGACCCTCATCGGGGAGGACGTGAGTTTACCTCTGTCTAGCACTGGGCGGGATACCATACATGGCCGACTATATATATATGTATCATTATTATTATTTACAGGTTAGTTGGAGTAGTTTGTGGTCAATATTGGGGTAGAGAGCCATTATTTAATATTTGCATAGTGAAAACCCCAAATGCGCCCGTCCTTGGTCTAGGTAGACTATTGCAAGGTTGTTTGTTCGGCCGGCTTTACATATGTGACTTGATACATGGATGGATGCATATGTTATTTTCTGATGTGTGCCATGAGATATGTTTTACTTTGAAACAACACGTTATTTTCGCACACTCGATAGTTTGTTACATGTTTTGACACTCCAAATTCACTCTTGATATTGATAGCACGATATCAATCCCCTCACTTGCTGAGTATCCTCCCATAAATACTCACCCCTCACTTTCTCCTCACAGGATTAGTCTTGAACTGAAGAAGAGTTATTGTGTAACGACGTTGAATTGATAGTACCGGGTTTGGATATGGTGTTACCATATCTTCCGCTACGATTATTGGAGATTTTAGTTTGATAAATATACTCATTTATTTATTTTTGGGATGACTGTATAATTTATGTATATTTATTTGTGAAACTCTCATAGTTTATTTGCATTGAGCCGATTGTACGTATTTGAATGTCACTTGGGAAAATTATTATATATTATGTAAAATTTTAGTTCCGCTCGGTGTGGCGGCTGCTCATGCTCTAGTTGGGCATGACAGTAGAGGTCTGTGGCTAGGTCTGCCGAAAATTTTTATAGCCTTGCATTGTTCTGGATGTTGGCTATGGCATTGATTGATTTTGGAGAGGGCGGGATGACCATTTATTTATTTTACTGGATGAATATTGATATATAGGTCAAATTGTACTGGGTAGACTTCCGAAATATGGGGAGTTTCTGTCCGATTTTCTGTAAAAATATAGTCGGTAACCAGGACAACGGGCGACTGTTCATGACCCCGGTTCGGAGCGTGACAAACTGGGTAAGACATATTTGAATTGGTTAATATATGAAGGTAGGTCGACATATTTTATCATCAGAGTTGACATTGTCCTATTCCTATAATCAATTGGTTGACATGATACTTTAAATTGGTGGACATACTTAGATGGTCGATATATATGTTGTCGTGTGACTCTTAGGAAAGGATAGAGTAGGTCGATAAGTTGTCGAATATATCGACCTTCTTTATATTTTTGTAAAGATTTTTTGTCAGACGTATCTATTAATGGGTCGACCAAAAACTTAAATTGATGGATCTGACATTTTAAATTGGTCCATATGATATCAACAGGTTAATATACAATTTTGTTCAGATCGACATATAAAACAGGTTGATAAGGTTTAAAACATACTTTCTCCGCTCTACAAAAATATGATTTTACGTTGCATTTGGTTACAAGAGCATGAAGCAGAAACAAATTAGGTTGATAATAAATATGAATTAGGGCAAATTTTTTAAAATGTCGTCAATCAAACGTCCCAAAGAAGAGTAAGAGGATCCACCAACCCCCACAGCTTTCCTGCACGCCTCGCTCATACGCTTCACTTTTCTCCTCACTTCATTCTCCTGCTCCATTAAACTTTCTACTGCCCTTCTCATCTCCTCAGCACTCACCAAATCATTGGTGTCATTTGCATCAACCATGGGTTCTTTCCTGTAGTCCACCCGAATCTCTGTAGCCAATCCCAGCTCTCTTACTAACTCGAATGCATTCAATTGTTGCTCTGAATACAGCGGCCACGTGGCGATTGGCACACCATTCCATATGCTCTCCAGTATCGAATTCCAACCGCAGTGGGATATAAAACCTCCGACTGCTTTGTGGGCCAGCACATCCAATTGTGGTGCCCATCCTATTATTTTCCCAATTTCAGCCGTACGATCGAGAAATCCTTCGGGCAAGATGTCCTCCAGATTCTCACATTTGATTGGGCTTGTAAGCAGGTCTTTCGTCGGGGGCCGCCGCAGAGACCACAAGAACCGTTGATTGCTCCGCTCCAGCCCACGTGCAATCTCTCTAACTTGATCCTCATCGAAGCTTCCCATACTCCCGAAGCACAGGAACACTACCGAAGATGGCGGCTGACCCTCCAACCAACCCATGATATCCTCATGGTCGTGGGACCCGTCAGCATTACCAGCGTGGCCGTTGAGATTCAAAAGGGGTCCTACAGGATAGACGGGTGGAGATTGAATTGCACCATTGTAAAAGCATTGAATCGCACGTGATTCCAGCTCCTCGAAGGTGTTGATAATGATCCCTTTAGATCTTCTCACCCTCAGAGCATTGGCAAACCACAAGGTAGGCGCAGCATCCTTGACCGTGGCCAAAGCAGGCAAGACCCGAGCAGGAACTGGGTTCGCCAAACTAGCGAGCTTCAACTCGCCACCCGAGTCACTCCACTCCCCCAAGAAGTCAACACCCTCCTCATCGTGCAGTCTCCGCATGTGAAGAAGAAGGTCAGCACAAACAGCCCCCGACGTGAAAAACACGTACGAAGGAACGCCAAATTCGTCGGCCACATCATTCGCGGCCGAGCAGAACGTGTCGACCACAAAGGCTGCGAGCCGGGTCGAGTCAGAACGACTTAGCTCTGCAACTACGTCTCTAACCAAGGGTTTGTGAAGTTGAAGGAAGCTGGGGAAGAAAGTGAGGGACCGCGGAGGTTGGATTGACTGTGGAGGGAGCTGAGCAAGGCGAATGCGTGGAGTTACTAGAGAGTGAGAGAGTGAATTGATGTAGGAGTCGACGGGAGACTCGTAGGGTGGTTTGAGGAGAAGGAGGGTAATGGAGATGCGGGGGTGTCGTTCAAGGAGGAGCTTGGCCAGCTCCACCATAGACACGATGTGGCCGATGGCGGGAACCGGAAAGAACACTAGCTCAGCTGATTTATTCATTGTTCTTTAGTTTTCAATATCTTCTTCGCTTGATTTTGCACACTTAAATTGGACGAGGGGCGCCTTTGCCATAGCAGGGCATGTATTTAATCATTGACATTGTGAATCGACTACTCAGATATCGTCTTGGAGGCGATAGAAATTGAGTGGACAAAAATTATTGTCGGGGGCAATGACGTCATGGCTTTGCTGGTTGCGAATACATAACCTATTTCTTTCATCCCATCTACCTACGACTATTCTTGTAGTTAATGGCTAATGTTAATTAATAAATAAAATAATAAAACACTATATTATTTTTACAGTTAAAATTATTTAATTTGTTTGAACTTATATGCATTTTATTTTTTAATTGTAGATAGAATTTTTGCTTTTATAAAAAAATGAAAAATTTTATAAACAAAGTCAATTTTTTTTTTAAAGAATTTGAATTATTATTATGTCAAAATTTTCTTTTTATGAAAAGGTAATCTTAATTTCAATTATATTCTATTCTTAACTGTCCCAAGTGAGGTTTATTGTTGTACAAAAAATTAAAAGAAATTAACTTTGCTTTTGTGCCCTTATTTATTTGATTGATGTTGAGCTGGTATCAGAAGCAGCTTTTATTATATTTAGACACCATTATTTTGTATTTGTTGGGCCGATTTGGACCATCCATGAAATCGATTTTTCTCGATGTTATCACCTTTATAACTTTATAATTCCTGTCTTTTGAGGCGGCTTCATCAATAGAAGATTGAAAAGGAATGGAAAAAAAGTTGTTTTATTAATAAAATTGCAATGGAAAAGAACAAAAAATCCTACGAAAAGAATACAAATTCAATTGGTATTTTTTGGAATTTTAGATTTTTTAGGTTAAATTTACCGGATTTTCTAAACAAATGATATAATTATACTCTCAATTTAAAATGGAGTGGAAATCAATGATCAAACCCAAATGATAGAAGAATGTGCATCAAAGGACAAAGATTGAATATTTTTGTTAGCATTTTCAGTTTTGATAATGAGTAAATAATGAACAATAGTGAGCATATGTTAAGCATAATAGTTTAAACTAATGAAAGATTGGTTTAGAAAAAAAAAAAAAATAGAATAAGTTTAAAAATGATAAAAAAAAGAGATATGAAACTCATACTTAAAGTTGTTTGACTCACTCTCATGCATACTTAAACATAAGTCGACTCACAAAACTTGGAAATGCCTTTAAATTAAGACAGAATATTAGGCTAGTTGACTCATGAAGGAATATCAGTCGACTCACTATATGTCTTTGGCAAACTAAACTTAAACAGCAAGTAACTCAAGTCGATTTACTTAAAAGGACTACTCGATTCACATAACCTTCTATGAAACAAAAATTACATAGAACAGCAAAAGTCACAATTTAAAGTCCTAATGGTCGAATATTCACAAGACTAACGGTCCAAATAAAAACTAGGACACACTATAAAAGGGTCAAGTCGACTTGCTATAGATCATAAGTCGACTTACACTTACAATACTTAAAAAATTTCATGAATAACAAGTTGACTCGCATGTCAAGCCATACAGTACAAGCACAAGGCACCATGGACATGTCATGAGCCATAACATATATCAACACATAGACTAGACTCTAGAATCTAAGTCATGCATTAAGCCAAGTCAACTTATATAGTATGTCAATTCAGCTCACATATTACGGACTTAGAAAATGCATGAGCATGACACAAGTCACAACATGCCACAATACGAGCCATAGCATAAGCTATGGCACATTGAAATACAATTTAGAGAGAGTAAATAGGTTGTTTGGCACTATTTGAAGATTTTGGAAGTTTTATAGTTTGTGGAGAATAGAAATGAGATGTAGAAATACAAAACACAGTTTTAACCACGGATTTTTGCGACTGAAAAAATTCATCGCTATTTTGCGACGAATTTAGCGACAAAAACTTTTTCATCGCTAATTTACCACAAAATTTGTAACGAAAAGAAAGTTGTGGCTAAATTAGCGACGGACACATCATTCGTAGCAAAATTCGTCGCTAATTAGTGACGAAAAAATTTTCGTGGTTAAATTCGTCACTAATTAGTGACGAAAAAATTTTCGTGACTAAATTCGTCGCTAATTGGCGACAAAAAATTTTTCGTTGCAAATTTCGTCGCTAAATAGCGATATATAATTAAATAAAATATAATATTAATATAATATTTAAATTAAAAACTTAATTTAACAACCACGAAATATATCGGTTGGTAATTTAATTTAGCGACGGATTTCCAAATCCGTGGCTGATTCAGCGACGGATTCCAAATCCGTCGCTGAATTTTATCTTCTTTTAATTATAATTTTATTTTATTTTATTAATTTATATTAACAAATCATATTATTATTTTATAATATTTTAATTTATATTTTATTTTATTATATTATATTTCATTTTTTTAGCTGAATAATATTATTTAATTCTAAAAAAAAACCATATATTTTATTTTATTTAAATTATATATATTTTTTAATTAATTTATTATTTTTTTTCTTTTTTTTGATTTAATATTTTTTATTATTGTATAGGTAATTTTATTTTATTTGTATTATTTTATTCAATAATATAAATTTTTTAATTAAATATTAATCGAGCCTGCGCGGGCGTCGACCCATGCACCTGCTTGCCTGGGCGCCCGCGCCTTGCGCGTGCCTGCTTGGGCCCCGTGCACCTGCCTGGGCGCCTAGGCAGGCGCCTAGGCAAGCAGGCGCGGGCGCCCGCGCCCCAGCCCAGGCGGGTGCCCAGGCAGGCAGGCGCGGGCGCCCGCGCCCCAGCCCAGGCGGGTGCCCAGGCAGGCAGGCGCGGGCGCCCGCGCCCCAGCAGGTGCGCAGGTGCCCAGGCAGGCAGGCGCGGACACCCGCGCTTGCTAGGGCGTGTGTGAGCGCCCTTCATTGTTTTAATACAAAAAATACAAATTTGTAGCTGTAGGGATTCGAATCTTGGATTTCGGATTTAACAAAAGACATATCACCACTGCACCACCACTTAGTGTTAGTATTGTGTGATAATATTTTTTTTTTCTTTCTTCCTCCTCTTTGTTTTCTATTCTCACTTTTTTTTTTCTTATCTCTATTTTTGGGTTTTTTTTTTCTTCTTTCTACTCTCATTTCTTATATATAATAATTTCATTATAATATATAATAATTTTATTATAACGAATAAAAATATTTCATAATTGAATATATAGATTTTTTAAATTATCAATATATTATAATTTATTGATAATTATAATTTTATAGTTTTGAGATATTGTAATCCATTTTTAAATTATGGATTAAAAAAATAAAATAAAAATGAAAAAATAATAAAATAATAAGATAAAAGAAAAAAGAAGAAATCAAAATATAATAATAACATATTTTTTAATTAATTTATTATTTTATTTTAAATTAGTATTTTATTATTTTTTATTTTATTAAAAATTATCATATTTATTATTTTTAATTAATATTATTTTAGGTTGGTGGTATAAATAAAAAAAGTTATTATATTTATTATTTTAAATTATTATTATATATTATTTTATTATTATTAGAAAAATGTGAAATAAAGATAATAAATAATAAAAAAGAAATTTATATCATAATAATATCTTTGGCTCGGTGGTTTACAGGTTGCGTGTGTGTATGCAGGAGTTCAGAGTTTGGAGTTCGAATCACGGTGGAGGCAGAAGGCACGACATTTTCCAGCAATTAAGAGTGCCTGCGCGGGGGTGTTAACTCGGGCGGGCAAGGCGGGCAGGTTGCAGGCTGGTACTGGCTCAGGTGGGCAAGGGTGGCACGTGAGCTGGCTCGGGCGGGCGGGTAGGTTGTGGTGCTGGCTCGGGTGGGCAGGGTGGCACGGGTGACAAGGGTGACACGTGCGCTCCCTGGACATTTTGACGGAATTTGAAATCAGCGACGGATTTTTTTATTATTACAGATTTTTTTTCCCTAAATTAGCGATGGATTTTAGCTACAAAAATTATCTGTCGCTAAATTTAGCGACGAATTTTAGATTTTCGTCGCTAAATTTAGCAACGGATTTTTTTATTTCGCTAATTTATCGACGGATAATTTTTTGTCGCTAAAATTTGTGACGAATTTTAGCGACGAAAAATTATTTGTCGCTAAATTTAGTTACGGATTTCAATTTTCGTCGTTAAATTTAGCGACGGATTTCTAATTTTCGTCGCTAAATTTTTGCGACGCGTTATTAGGGACAAAAAATTTTTCGTCGCTAAATCCATCGCTAATGTTTTTAGCGACGAATTTTTTTAAAATTTTTGTCGCTAAATTTGTGGCTAAAAGACTGTTTTTTTGCAGTGAGATAAAGAGACAGAACACTCAAGATTTCTATAGTGGTTCTATCAAATTGGTGTACATCCAGTCGCAAACTCCATTTGAATTTCCACTATATACTCAAAAATAGTACAATAGACTTGCTTTCAAGTGTAACTCTTAACTTTTATAGTGTTTTTCTCATAACACTACCCAATACAATCTCTTACAAATTGTTTCTCTTTCTAAATCCCAGACCCACAAAACACGCTCTGGCCTTTACACTTTTTGTACAAGAGAAGAATAAATGTTACATTGAATAATGTTAAGATTTCAGATATAACGAATCTAAAGTTTCGAAAGAGAATTTATAGAAGATTTGAAAAACAGAGTATATTTCATTGAATGCAGAGAAATTTTCAATGTGTCTCTCTTCTATTTTTCTAACATCTGTTCTTTGTATTTATGGTTTGAAGAATTTAAACATTGAGGTAAGTAAGTTTAAAGTGTTGCATTTAATGCTCTTGAGAAATGCCGTTGTTTGGTGGTTGAGCATTTGAATTCTTGAGTAGTTGAAAGTTTAATGCTCTTCGAGTTCTGTACTCTCTTTTGATGAATGCAGCTTGCAACTTTAAATGTAGCTTTGTGTTTCTCTGAATATGCTTGTGTGATTGGTCGGGTGGTTGGGAGACTTACATGCTCTTAACCTTTTACTTTTAATTTTCTACACAAGATGAATGTTATATACAAAAACATATTTTGAATTTTGGATGTCAACTACGGTTCCTCAATGTTAACACTCTTGTGCTAACCTAGAAAGAGTGAATAGATTATTGCTAAAATTTTGATTTCGTTGAACTTAAATTCAACTAATAAAGGACACAAATTAGTTCTTGGGAAAAAAAAAGAGAAACAGATATTCAAGGATTTATAGTGGTTCTACATCCCTAGTATATGTCTACTCACAGATTTTACCAGAATTTTCTAATCCACTATTTTTTAAATAATACAAGAAACTAGCTTTCCAAGTGCTAACAACCTTTACAAGTATTAACTCTAATACTCACACTTGCTTTTCCAGAAGCAAGCAAACCCAAACTCTATTCACTCATCACAACCCAAACTTAGATCAAGAAAAGCCAATCTTCTAATAATTATAAAAATTATAGAGTGAAAATGAAGCACAAAATGAAGTTTTTAAATGTCGAGCAAAAAACATGAAACTTTTTCGACGTTTCTCACACGATATACGTTAGTAATAGTAGAGTATTGCCAACATTGCCCACGTTTATATCCTAGTGTTGGGGAGAAAACATTGGGATTCATCCTTTCTTGACATTTTCTCCTTTAAACATCATCAAAGGGGTACTGATTATCGACGTTTAAGAGAAAAATATCGTCAAAAGCTATCCACATTATTGACATTTTGCTCGTAAGCATCAGCAATTATTTGGAGATATTTTGACATTGACATTTTATATGAAAAAATGTTAGTAAATCTTGTGTATTTAGAGACGTTTTTCTCCATAAATGTTGACTAAACTTATCTTCCAACAGGTTTTGCTTCATTACAATTGGTCCAAGAACTTGTTTATCAAACAATAATATTCATACTTCATTTTTAATCCTATCATAATTTCCAATATCCATACTTCATCCATACACAATGATTCAAATATCCATCAACAATAATCCAATATCAAACAATAGTACTCCAAACAACTATCGATCACAAACATAAACTATAATTTCAAATATCTATCAACCACAAATATAATATATAATTCTAAATATCCATCAAGTACGAACATAATGTAAACTTAATTTCAATTACAAAAACAAAGAAGTCAATAACAATCATTTGATTAAGTTAAACATGCTTATATATAATAGTTACACTACTAGAAAATAAGGTATTAGCGAGAGAAATTTCTGTCGGTGAAAGTTAAGATTCTATCACTAAAAAGTATTAGCAACGGATATTTCCATCTCTAATTCTATCGTTTAAAATATCATCGCTAAATATTAGAGATGGAAAGATCTCCGTAGCTAACAGCTTGGATTTGCGAGGATAATTTTCATCGCTAATCTGTCGGTGATCTTGTTGATCGTGTTTGTCCTACTGTGATAGATAATATCCGTTACTAATCTATCGCTGATTTCACACATTATCTTAAACCATTAGCGATGGATATTATCCGTCACTGATCCGTCATAGAAGGATATACACAATCAACGAGATACCGACGGATTAATTAGCAACGGAATATTTTTGTCACTATTCCGTCGTTGATACTTCCGTAGGATTAGACAATTTAGTGACGGATTAGCGACGGAAAGATTAGCTATGAAAAATTTCTGTCGATAATCCGTCGCTAAATGTATTTACCCTACCCTATTCCATTCAAATCTAATCGATCGACCTATTAACCTATAATTCAATCAATTTGTTTCATCACAGTTCTCATATTACGAACTATATTACAAAGAACTTCATTTGATTGATATAAAAAACAACTATATTAGTTGCATACAACACATAAAATCTCAAATTACAAAGTACAATGTATATATCAAATAACTCTATAAAATGAACTACAATTCGTAAAAATCCATAAAAGTCAAGTATAGAAAAATAAAATCATCAGTGTCACAAAATGGGTGATCATAATCTAGTGATTGAGTGCTCTCTAGGGCAGGTGGTGTTTGTTGGATACCTATTTGTGTGAGTATGTTATGAATTTGTGCCTCAATTTGCGCCATCACTCGACTTTGCACTTGTTCCAAAATTTGATTCTGCATGTTCTCGATCATTTGACTTCTCATTTTCTCCATCATTCTATCTACCTCCTCCTTAGTATACATTTGAGATGAACGCATGTATGGAGATGAAGTGGCACCAAAGGAATTTATGGTCAATACGTCATCAACTCTCTCTTCAAAACTATATAAATGTCCCTTCACGGGACCCCCAATCACCTCACACCATGAGCCGGCATCAAAGTCTAGTTGAGAAGTGCTATCTGAGCTATATTTTTCCTAAATCAATTGTTTGTACTTACCCTATAATAAGTATATATAATTACATTTGTGAAATTATTAATGTTTTAATATTATCTATAAATAAATAATAATAAAATTTTATTACAGTAATTGTTTCAGATTTTTTGTCAACATACTGTCATTTTCCCTTATCATGCCTGTGAGTGTGATTAAAGAGTTCAAGATGGGAAATTGAGTGGTTGGTTTCTTCAACCTGAAAATAATAAAAATCATTAGTAATTTCACCAATATACAAATTATGAACACAATTTGTAAAGAAAAAATAAATACAAACCATTCTCTTCATGTGTATCGCAAACGGGATTGAACTGACTGTGGGTTTTGTAATTTTCCCTTTTTTCTCTATATTTCGGTTTTGCTTTGCAACATTTGACTTCTGTTGTCACTTTGGTATATTCTAGTTTTTATCAATTAATTCATCCCAAATAGCAAATGTTAAAATATAGGGGGATGACCTTTGGTTGCGGCTATATTTGTAGTACCTACAGCTTGCATTGCTTGCTTTCTTGTTGCCCGCAAGCATATCGGAATATCTTCTTGTGCATGAAGCTTTCCACGCATGATATATTGAAGGTGAAATTTCGTCTCGCCATGTAAATTTTTGTTGTACATAATAAGTTAAGTGAAAATTGTTTTGAGTATCCAAAGCTGCCATATGTTGAACAGTTTTCAAATAAAAGACAAAGAAAGAAGAAGAAATCTACATGATCATAGTCTAATCTGGGATGCAAGAATACAACTTGAAATGGTCCTCATAACAATAAAAAGGTATATCATATTTGCAAAGATAATTCAATCCAAGGAGGTTAAAGTATTGTCAAGTGTGAATCCAACTACAATATTGGATGATTGTGAAAAGAAGCACATGCTTTTGACATTGGAGCAAGAGTTGGGACTAAGGTTTCGAAGTTAATCAAATCCAACAGCTAATAAAACCAAAGTAGTCCATAATTTACTTGCACATTTGAGCAGACCAGAAGACACCCACAAAACAGGACATTTCTTGACAAACAATGGTTGCCAATTCAGGGGGGACTTTTGCATACAGCACTACAAGAAAACAGACTTTTAGTGACGGAAAATTATCGACGGAAAAAATTCCGTCACCAATAGCGACGGATTTGTGACAGAATACCGTCGGAAAGAATACCAAGCAATTTGCGACGGATTAGCGACGAAAATATTTCTATCGCTGTAGTGGTCAACCATTAGATAAAAAAAGAAAAAAATTTTATAAACCTATGGGATTACCGATGGAATTTTTAGTGACGGAAAATTTCCGTCGCTAATCCGTTGGTGTATTGGTGAAGGCAAAAAAATAATAAAAAAAATAAATATACAGTTATCAGCGATGGATTATCGATGGAAAAATTAGCGACGGATTACCGATGGAAAAATTAGCGACTGATTACCGACGGATTTTTTTTTAATTTTTAATTTTTTTAATAATTCTTTTTATTTTTATTTTTATTTTATTTTGTAGAAGAATACTATTATTTTATTTTTAAAAATTTATTATTTTATTTTAAGCTAAAATTAAATTATTTTATTATTTTATAATAAATTATAATTTTTATATTATTTTATTATTATTAAAAAAATGAGATAAAGATAATAAGTAAAAAAAAAGGATATATGATTAGATATCTAACATGGTCGGGTGTTGGTGTTGCTCTTAGCATTTCAGGAGTACCTGGCTTCGAAGGTAACCAAAAGGTGCCTGGAACACCGTGTATTCTTTTTTGAGAACTCAAAAATCAGTGACAGATTGAGTCCATCGCTGATTTTTTTTCTTCATTTATTTTATCAACGATGGATTTTTTTCCGTCGCTAATCATCAGCGACGGATTTTTTTCATCGCTAATCCATCGTTGATATTAGCGACGGATAGTAATTAGTTGTTGATATTTAGCGGGGTGAGTATCAGCGACGAAAATCCATCGCTGATACCTTTCAGTGACGAATTTCTTACTTTCAATGATGGATTTTTTCGTCACTGTTGACGTGTTTTCTAGTAGTGTAGTAAAGTGGTAGTGCTAATCTTTCAATGAAGTATCACCAAAGTTACAGATCAAAACCCTATCAAAATTGATAAATATATAAACTTAAGTAACTATCAGGCGTGCATATTACGGTGTGAAACTCATTTAGTCATAGCCATCCTTATCATAGAATTGTTTTTCATTACATCAAATAAAATCTACCGATGTTTAGTTCTATAAGATCCTTCACAACTTAAAGGCAAATCCTCAAAATAGGCAGCTATGTTTCTTTCAGGCAGTACAAGTTGGTCTAATTTGCATGGTTAGGCAGCTGGACTCTTGGATAATACCAAAACACACTAAGAGCATTTCTGATTCATAAGCTTAAGGTGCAGCACATATATCTAAACAGATGGTAGCATAGTTAAAATTGTAAGGGAAAAATAACACCATAAGTGCTATTCTAGTTGAAGAATTGGTACGGATCATCGACAACAACATTGGCAACTAATTGAAACAAGATTAAGGCACATAAAGTGGCTCCCGCCAAATTTAGCGACATTTCTAATCAAGGAGAGCAGAAACCAGGATCTTCTCACTGTTTTTTTTTTCTATTTTTTCTATCCAAAGAGAATAGCTAGTAGTCTATGTTGTGACAGATAGAAAGAGAGACTTTAAAATGGAGAGAGAGGGAGAGAGAGAGTGATGCGAGATGGGCAAATTTAATTGAGTGCGGTACAGAGCGCAGAGGGTGGTGATGCGAGTAGATGGCCGTTAGGACAAAGTTGAAGAGAGAGAGAGAGAGAGAGAGAGAGAGAGAGAGAATGAAAAAAGAGAGGGAAAATTATGGCATAGTGATAACATGCAATTTATTGAATTTATTATTGTTATCATGGTTTGAATTTGAATTGTTTAATGTCCTAATGGTTGTTTTTATTGATTTTTTTTTTAGGAGATTGAATTTGAAGGCTTGGAGCAATTGGGTTTAATGAAGAAATTTTGGAGCTATTTGAATTCAAGTTATCTTATTGGGCTTTGAAGAAGAAAAGAAAAAGGAGCTTGAAATTAATTTCAGTATCTTTAGTAAAGTTTTTAATTTTTAGTAATAGTTGTTTTAGTGGGAGAAAAGTTTTGTAATTTACCTAATTTTAGAGACTCCAAGTTGATTTAGAAGTCTAGAGGAAAGGAAAGTGTTACTCAAATAATTCCATGTTACTATTTTCAAGAGGAGGTTGAAGGCTATATATATTCCTTAAAGACCAAGCACCCTGACATCACTTCTATAATTCCTCAGAGGGCAACATGTTTTTCTTTACACACTTGACCGGTTGTTGCACCTTCCAGGACTTCATGGCTGTTCATTCCTTCTCCATTAGGTTTTTATTTTTATTCTCCTTAGGAACATTATTTTTCTTTATTTTCTTGCGTTGATACTTACCACCATGAGTGGCTAGTTCTTTTATTCTGATTCAAGGGGAATTTTAATCGATTGCTCTTCATTGTGAGGTTATGCTCTTAATTTAATTTCTTGCCTTAATATTTGTTGATTCTTGATTTATTTTTAGGAAAACCTAATATTGGTTAATCTGACAATTTAATTCAATATTAGTTTTTCTATTGTTATCTAGGAATTCAGTGATCCGTAATTGTCATAAATGAATAGTACAAATAGCAACTAGGTTAATTTTGTTTATGTGTCTTTTATCCGTATTCATATGATCTAGGGAATCAATGGAACCAAATTGAATAATTGCGACTTTCCTGGTTATTTGTATTTTGGTTTAATTGTTTTCACAGAACTTAAAGCTATCATTATGTCAATATGGAACGCTATCGTGTCCAGTTGATTAATGATAAATTTTGATTCGATTCTGGATTTGGTCAATTAAATTAGGAAAACACAAGATTTATTACGCCTATTCTAATAGATCTAAGGTTAAATACTTGAATTACAAGAATAATATTTTTAACTAATGATCAATGAGACAATCGAATATATAAACCCTTGGATCAGTACTTGGTAAATTGAATTTCTTCCTTAATTTTTGTATTTCACATTATTGATTTATTTCTTAATTTTAGGTTTTTAACTTTTATTTAGCAATTTTTATTTTATCAAGTTGTTTGAAAACCTCCGACTCTACTTTTAAAATTAACTAAAAGATTAAATTAATTAGTTCCCTTAGAATTCGACCTGATAACCACTATTACTACAGTTGTTGCATTGGGGGGAATCAGTATTAATTTGAGGGTTTCGACAACCCGACCAAATTTTGGCGCCGTTGCTGGGGAGCTATTTTGATTTCTTAGTTATGTTATCTTTATTATTTGTTTTGCTGACCTCTTTTATTTTATGACCTGTTTTTCTTAAAGAAGTGCATTGGAATATATTCTTGAAAATGAGAGAACTGCTCGTCGATTAAGAAAGGAGGCCAGACAGAGAAAATGTAAGTTATGTCGAAAGCCAATTTTTAACATTGATCTGAAAATTTGTGACAGGTCTATTTTTGAAGAAGAAGAGAAAAAGATGGCTGATCGTGAGAGAACCTTGAAGGAATTGGCTGCACCCAATCTGAATCAACAACCATTATGCATCGCATACCCAACTCTTGAGGTAGCATTCGAACTTAAATCTGGTTTGATTCACTTACTGCCTACTTTTTGTGGTCTCCCAGGTGAGAATCTACACAAACATTTGAAGGAATTTTACATTGTCTGTTCGAGTATGAAACCTCAAGGTGTGACCGAGGAACAGATTAAGCTAAGAGCCTTTCCCTTTTCCTTAAAAGATAAAGTAAATGATTGGTTGTACTACCTATCTCCGGGTTCGATAAATACATGGAATGAGATGCAAAGATTATTTTTGAAAAAATTTTTCCCTGCATCCAGGGCTGCCAACATTCGAAATGAGATATGTGGGATCAGGCAGATTAGCGGAGAGACGCTATATGAGTACTTTGAAAGGTTCAAACAACTCTGTGCTAACTATCCACATCATCAAATATCTGAACAACTCTTGATACAATACTTCTATGAAGGACTTCTACCCATGGATAGGAGTATGGTAGATACGGCTAGCGGAGGAGCCTTGGTAAATAAAACGCGAAACCAGACAATTGATCACAAATATGACAGAAAATTCTCAACAATTTAGTTTGAGAACGGATGGAGTTACGAAACGTATCAATGAAGTAAGTCACTCTCATCTTGAAAATCAAATTTCTGAATTGACTACTTTGGTTCGTCAAATGGTTGTAGGGCAAATACATGCAACCAAACTTTACGACTATTCTAATAGATTTAAATTTAAATGCTTGAATTGTAAAAATAATATTTTTAACCAATGATCAATTAGACAATCGAATATATGAACTCTTATATCAGTACTTGGTAAATTGAATTTCTTCCTTAATTTTTGTATTTCAGATTATTGATTTGTTTCTTAATTTTAGGTTTTTAACTTTTATTTAGCAATTTTTATTTTAACAAGTTGTTTGAAAACCCCCGGCTCTACTTTTAACATTAACTAAGAGATTAAATTAATTAGTTCTCTTGAGATTCGATCTGGTAACCACTATTGCTACAGTATTGCATTGGGGGAATCAGTATTAATTTGAGGGATTCGACAACCCGACCATATAGTAGAGCAGTGTCGAGAAAATTGTGGCACAGTGGAGCAGTGTCGGTGGCGGGGACCCACATGGGGGTAAGATATCGAAACCGTGTCCATGGCACATGAATATGTCCATTAGCAGGTGTGAAGTGTTGGGGTACTGTTTAGTGGAAATGGCATTATGTATTTCTCATGACCTTGTGCAGGTGCCTTTTTTTGTTTTGACGTAGGAAGTACATGTGCCTGGTTAACTAAAACAAGGTCCCACGCACTAGTGTTTCTATTTTCTCCATATTTCTCTCCCATTTTTTTGCCATTCAAAAATCCAAAACCTGTTCATATGGATGCCACAACCAACACTGGTTGAGTTAAAATTGTGCCATATTCCATTTTGTTGTCAAAATTTGACCAAGAATTAGCTAACCCTTTTTGAAGGGATAAAGAAAAGCCGTGAAATTGGACTTGAGTTCAAATTTTTTTTTTTAAAAAAAAAGGGAAAAATGTTGTAATGACTTGTTGGTTGGGGGACACAGGGGAGACGGCAGCCACATGCTCACATGAAGTAAGGATGGTAGCATAGTTTATGGTTGAATATAATGAATAAATAAAAAAAAAAAGAAAAAAAATGGAATGCATACAATAAAGTGGCAGTGCTAATCTCTCAATGAAGTATCACCAAAGCTCCGAAGCAAAACCCTGTCAAAATTGGTAAACATATAAGCTTGTCAATGGCTGATAACATTGGGCAAATTTTGCAAGTTCAGAATGCAGCTCAGCATGTAATTAATATTTGTTCTTAAATATCATTTATAAATTCAACTTCCAGATTGGCGATTCATTGCTAAAGGATGTCATTCACTTCCCAAGATCTTTGTTTCTTGGAATTTGAACAATTCTAGCATGTGAAGTGACGAATTAATATCCAAAGGTGCCATATCTTGAACGATTTTCAAATAAAAGACAGAAAGATGAATAAATCTACATGATCATAGTTTAATGCAGGATGCAAGAATACAACTTTGTATTGTTAATGTAATCTATGAAAGTATCAAATCATCCTTTTTCCTTTTCAATAATCCACTGATATTTTGTGAAAGGCTAGCTCCCAGAACTATATTGTACAATGAGCATGCAGATAACTCCACATCCTTCCACAAAAAAATAAAAAAAAAAGATAAAAAAATTTGAAAAAAGAAAAAACCCAATAGTAATCTTTCATCAAATAAAATCTACCTTAATAGGTTAACCAATGTTTCTTGGATTTCGAATGGTGCTATGAAGTGCAATATTTCTTGTTGGACTGTAGGGGTAGTTACCTTTCAACTTATGACAGAAAAAGAACTAAAAAATGGAAGAACCACTCATTTGCTATTATAGTTGGATAATATCTTTAATGTTTAGAATATAAGTAACAAAAGCCCACCATTCCTATGAGGCCACCTATGAAACATATGTACCACTTTTTAATATACATAATTTTTTTTCAAATAAAATCTTACCTGAAATTTCTCCCAAATCCCATATTTGATATCCTTTGGCACTATGCGCCAATAGGCGATACCCCAGCAAGATATCCCTAAACATTACAAGAAAATACAGTATCAGCGACAGAAAATTACCGATGGAAAAAAATCCATCGGTAATAATGACGAATTAATGTCTGACTGAATACCGAAAAATTAGCGACAGATTAACGATAAAAAATAGCTACGGAAATATTTCCGTCACTAATCCGTCACTGTAGTGGTCTGCAGTAAAAAAAAATAAAAATTTATAAACCTATCAGTGACGGATTACCGACGAAATTTTCAGCGATGAAAATTATTCGTCGCTAATCCGTCGCTGTAGTGTTCCACAGTAAAAAAAAAAAAAATTTGTAAACCTATCGGCGATGGATTACCGATAGAATTTTTAACGACGGAAAATATCTATCACGAATTCGTCGGTACAGTGGTGAAGGGAAAAAAAATAACAAAAAATATGTACAGTTATCAGTGACGGATTAGCGATAGATTTTTTGCGATAAAAAATATCGGTCCCTAATCTGTCAGTGATAGTTATAAAATCAGCGACGGATTATTGACGAAAATTTTACCGACGGATTAGAGAAGCATTTTTTTAATTTTTTTTAATTTTTTTTCTTTTTCTTCTCTTTTATTATTTTATAATTTTTTTTCTTTTTTCTTTTATTTAGTTTATTTTTTTCTTTTATTCTATTATTTTTTTATTCAATTTAATGGGTAAATCAAAAATTAATTTGCTATTCTATCTTAATTAATCAAATAAATATTTTATTTCTTTATTTAGCATAAATTTAATTAATATCAAATTTAAACAGTTAGAAAAATTCAATAAAAATATTCAATGAAAAAAAATTATCCCAAGGTAAAGGAAAAAAAAAGAGATGTGAGTGAGAAAAAAAAATTGTGAGAGTAAGATAAATTTTTTTTAAAAAAAAAGTGAGACTAAAATTAATATTAAAAAAAAGTGAGAGTTAAAGAATAAATAAAAAAAAGATATCACAAAATGGATGCTGCCATGGTGGTTGAACAACTCATCTTCCACCTCGGAGGCGCGGACTCGACTCCTCGTGAAGACATTTTTCACAAAAAAAAATACAGGGCGCATGGGCGGGGGGTGGGCAGGCGAGCGAGCAATTAGGCACGGGTTGGCGGGCGCGTGTGCAGGCAGGGTGCGCGTGAAGGTGCGTGCGCATGTGATGGAGGAGGCCGGGGGTGTGTGCATGCGCGTGAGGATTCCAGAACCAGTGACGTAAAATATCCGTTGCTAATAGTGAATTATGAGCGGCGGATTAACGATAGAATTTTAAGTGACGAAAAAATTCCGTCGCTGATACTTTTACATCTTTTCTTCTATTAGCGACGGATTTTTTAGTGAAAAAAATAATTCCGTCGCTAATCTGTCACTGATATTTAGCGACAGATAGTATTCCGTTGATAATATTTAGCGGGGTGGTTTTCAGCGACAGAAAAATTCCGTCGCTAATACTCTTTAGCGATAGATTTTTTACTTTCAGCGACGGATATTTCCATTACTGATACCTTATTTTCTAGTAGTGTAATATTCTCAGTAATGGAACGAACAATTTTAGGATTAAGAAAACTATTTCCAAAAATATTATTGATTTAGTATTCATTTTACACATAAAATAGTATAAACATATAAATATAAAATTAAAAGAACTATTTATTTTACATAAGATTAATCGCTTCAATAAATGTTCTACCCTCTGGATTCACTAGCATCCCAGTCTCTTGGTTTGGGCCTTTACCTTGAGCGAAAGAGGAACCCACATTAGCCTCATCCTCAGCATCGGGAATTTCATGTTGAATAATGGTCTCCAGGATATTACTTACATGCAAAGACTCTCGACTACTCTCACTACCTATCCTGGAGCTAGATCCTCTACCTCGAACAATATCTGTTCATTACAAAAAAAAAACACGCTTTTAGCCACAAATTTAGCGACAATTTTAAAAAAATTCGTCGCTAAAAACATTAGCGATAGATTTAATGACGAACAATTTTTCGTCGCTAATAACGCGTCGCAAAAATTTAGTGACGAAAATTAGAAATCCGTCACTAAATATAGTGACGGAAATCTAAAATCCGTCGCTAAATTAGCAACAAAAAAAATCCGTTGCTAAATTTAGCAACAGATAATTTTTGTCGATAAAATCCGTCGCTAATTTAGTAACAAAAAATTATCCGTCGCTAAATTAGTGACGATAAAATTATCCATAGCTAATTTAGCAACGGAAAAATTATCCGTCGCTAACTTAGCGACAAAAAAAAAGTCTATTACAAAATTAACTAAATTAATGACGAAAAAAAATCCATCGCTAATTTAGCGACGAATAAAAAGTTCTGTCGCTAAATTAGCGATGGATTCCAAATTCATCGGAATCCAAAATGCCCAAGGAGCGCACGTGCCTGGACAGGCCCCCGCCCACCCGAGCCAGCACTAGCCTGCAAGCCACGTGCTTGGACGGGCCCCCACCTACCCGAGCCAGCACTAACTTGCAAGCGTACCCACCCGCCCGAGCTAGCACCCGCTTGCAAGCGCACCCGCTCGCCCGAGCTAGCACCCCCGCCTACAAGCGTGCCCGTTTACATGCCCATTCCAATACCAGCCCTCCTCACTTAATTGCTAGAAAATGCCTCCGCTTTGCCTTCACCATGGTTCGAACTCCTGCACACGCATAAACTGTAAAAGCATTTAACACCAAGCCAAATGTTAGTATGCGATATAAATTTTTTTTTTTAATTTATTATCTTTCCTTCACATTTTTCTAATAATAATAAAATAATATATAATAACAATTTAAAATAATAAATATAATAACTTTTTTTACTTAAACCACCAACCTAAAATAATATTAATTAAAAATAATAAATATGATAATTTTTAATAAAATAAAAAATAATAAAATACTAATTTAAAATAAAATAATAAATTAATTAAAAAATATATTAATATTATATTTTTTTCTTATTTTTTCTTTTATTTTATTATTTTATTATTCTTTTTCATTTTTATTTTATTTTTTTAATCCATAGTTTAAAAATGGATGCCGACATCTTAATAATATAAAATTATAATTATCAATAAATTATAATATATTAATAATTTAAAAAATCTATATATTTAATCACAAAATATTTTTATTCGTTTGAATATATAAGAAATTTCAATAATGAGAATAGAAAGGAAAAAAAAAACCCAAAAATAGATATGAAAGTAAGAGGAAGGAAAAAAAAGTGAGAATAGAAAGAAAATGAGATTCAGGAGGAAGAAAGAAATAAAAAAAATATTATCACAAGACTTAGCAGTGGTGTAGTGGTTGACATGTTTTCCGTTTAAATCCGAGATCCAAGGTTCGAATCCTTTCAATAGCATTTTTTTAGCATTTTACAATGATAAAAAAAAATGAAAGGCGGGCACCAGTGCGTGCATGCGCGGGCGTGCCTAGGCGTGCGTGCATGCGCGGGCGTGCCTAGGCGTGCGTGCATGCGCGGGCGTGCCTAGGCGTGCGCGCCTGTGTGTGCATGCGCGGGTGCCCGCACAGGTTCGTGCCCGGGCAGGCCGGCCGGATTAATTTAATTAAAAGATATTATAAAACAATAATAATTTGATTTGTATTATTGAAAAAAATACTACAAATAAAATAAAAGATATCTATATAATAATAAAAAATATTAAATAAATCAAAAAAATAATAAATAATAAATTAATAAATTAATTAAAGTATATATTAATATTATTCTTAGAAAAATAAAATATAAAAAAAAATAAAATTCTATTTTAAAATATTATAACATAATAAATTGATTTGTTCATATGGTTTTAAATAATATAATTTAAATAAAATAAAATATATGGTTTTTTTTAGATTTAAATAATATTATTATTTTAAAAAAATGAAATATAATATAATAAAATAAAATGTTAAATTAAAATATTATAAAATAATAACATGATTTGTTAATATAAATTAATAAAATAAAAAAAAAACAAAAAAAAATTCTAATTAAGAAAAGATTAAATTTAACGACGGATTTGAAATCCATCGCTAAATTAACAACGGATAAAATTCGTCATCGCTAAATTAATTTTTTAATTTAAATATTATATTAATATTATATTTTATTTAATTATATATAAAAAATTTAGCGACGGATTGAGATTTTCGTCTCTAAATTAATTTTTAATTTAAATATAATGTATTAATAAAATAAAAAGAAAAATAAATAAAATAAAATTCTAATTAAAAAAGATTAAATTTTGCAACGGATTTTATATCCGTCGCTAAGTTAGTGACGGATATGAAAATTTGTCGCTAAATTAGCGACGAATATAAATTTATCGTTAAATCGGTTGCTAAATTCGCAACGGATATAAATTTATCACTAAATCCGTTGCTAAATTAGCGACGGATTCTTTATCCATCGCTAAGTTACCGACGAATTTCTCGATCTGTTGCTAATTTAGTGACGGATTTTAAAATTCGTCGTAAAATCCGTCGCTAATTTAATCTTTTTTTATATAAATTTGTATTTTATATTTTGTTTTCTTCTTTTTTCTTTTTTCTTTTATTTTATTATTTTATTATTCTTTTTCATTTTTATTTTATTTTTTTGAATCCGTAGAATAGTTTAAAAATCGATAGCCGCCTAACCTAACGATCCGTGCCATTCGTATCGTTATCTCCATTCTCCGAAAACTAATATTTGATCTACTTGGCAAACGAAATGGATCGTCGAACATGGATGTATCATCTATTATCTTCCTTGTTGATAACAATGACAAATGAAGATGAACAACTGAACTTTCAAATACGATTGAATTATATGAGAGAAGTGAACGGATATAGAAGATGAAAAACATAAATGGTGAACTCCACAATCGCGACTTATTTAAAATTGTCTGTTAAATTATTTATTGTTGTAAATGTATAGAAAAAATTTAGTTACGAAATTAGTCTTAAATTTTGAAATATAGATAATAAATTAGCGACGAATTTAGTCACGAATACTTTTTTTGTGGTTAATTAGCGATAAATTTAGCTATAAATATTTTTTGTGGCTAATTAGTGACGAATTTAGTAACGAATTTTAGAGTTTGTTGCTAAATTTAGATACAAATATTTTTTCGTGGCTAATTAGCGATGAATTTAACGACAACAAAATTTCCCATGAAATTTTTTCATTGCTAAATTTAGCGACGAAAGTTGTCACGAACTTTTTTTTGTCTCTAAATTTAGTTACGGATAACAACGAAAAATTTTTTGTTGCCAATTAGCGACAAATTTAGCCACGAAAACTTTTTTATCACTAATTAGTGATGAATTTAGTCACGAATGATGTGTCCGTTACTAATTTAGCCACGACTTCCTTTTCGTCGCAAAATAGCGACGAATTTTTTTCGTCGCGAAATTCCATGACTAAAAGTGTGTTTTTTTGTAATGGTTTATTTGAAATAGCATTGTTAAGACAAATTAACTGAGACACACAAATGAATGAAACAAAAGTAAAAAAATACAAATATTATTAAGAAATAAATACAACATAAAATCGAAAAGAAATAATTATGTATGTAACAGTTAAAAGAAAGTGTAGCCATGATTATTGAATTGGATAACAATAGATCAGAAGATGTGAGATGAAGAGGAAACAAGCTTTTCCTTCTATTTATTAGTAGTAGTGAAGCTACAAATTGCAACAAAGAAAACAGCATGGAATATAAAAATTCTTTTGCTGTAAGCTTTCATGCAGTAGTTTCAAAACCTTGCTTTGTTCCTCAGCTTCTCAGAACCAAAAAGATGAACAGGTACTAAAAGGATACCCAAGTTGAGAACACTCAACACAGTATACTTGGATGAAGCTGCTACTAATGACCTGGAGCTGGAGAAGGCTGAGAAGGCTTTGGAATCTCTGCCAGAAGTTCAGAGTGATAAAATACCCACAGAACTAGAAGAGACTGAAATCAAGGATGAGCATCTAAAGGTAGCAGCAGCTGAAGAAAACCAGTGTGAAAATAAAATTATAGTGACTGAGGAAATAAAGAGAGAAATCAGTAGTGAAGAGGTATGAGATAATAGGCTTGCGATGTTAAAAATTTGAAGAAATTTCTCCTTTTCTTGTCCTTCTGTTTGTAGCATATTAACTTGGGTGTTATAAAGCAGGGTATGTCGGAAACTGCAGCTTCCCAGGACAATCACCTACTGTCTCCAGGTGAAGGAATCAAAGAGATACTCCATGAAGATGGATGTAATGCTAAGAGCTATATAGGGGGAAACTTAAGTGAGACGTTTATAATTGCCAAAGGAACTTAAAATGAAGAGGTCAGTGAAGCTATACTTATTTTCTTCCTGTTCAATTCCTCATTTTGCAACAGTAGGGAACTCAATATTTATTGTTTGTGCAGGTGCCAGGCAACAAAGAAGATGAAATAGTTGATAGTGTGGTTCCTGAGACGCAGCTTGATCAAAACATTGAAACCTATGAAGAAAGCTATGGTTCTTCCTCTCAAGACAGTGATAGTGGTGGAAATCTCATGGATGATGAAAAATTCAAATACCACAAAGTTGCAACTGCAGAGAGCATCAACCAGGAATATCAAGAAGCTCGTTATGCTAACCCTACCACTTCATGTTTTGTTGAGCTTGCACAAGTAGAAACCAGCAAGGAGGAGCGTATCGAGGCAGCAGCAGCTAAGTTGAAGATTAAAGAGAATGAAAAGGCTTTTGAAGTTGTGCTTGTTGGGGCTACAAGTGCATCAGCGGTGCAAGAGAATTTTCCAGATGTGGACCGGAAGCAGGATGAGACCTCCAATCTTGAGCCAGAGAAGACTGAAAAAGCTCCTGAACCTCTCCCAGATGGTGCCATCACCGCCCGTAGGACTAATAGTCCAAATAACAATGTTTCTACCAGCTGACAGAAACTGTTACCAGCATTATGCTTTGATGTTTCACGGACTCAATGGCATTAATATACTAGCACACACTAGAAGCAATAAACTTGAATATATACCATAACCTTGCATAAAAATTATAATTTCTAATGTCATGCACTAGATTTAGTATGTCAAATTTTTTAAATTTTCTGCATCATGCTGTCCCTATCTCCATGCTTTGCAAAATAGATGGGATATGGGTAATGAAGGCAGCAGCAATGAGACACTAAAACATTGATTCTAACAAGAATACCCAATGAATGGAGTGGCATGTCAATAAAGCTTTACTAAAAATATTAGAGGGCCATTTCAAAATCCCTTTCCACCCAAAATAGGTTGTCGAAAATAATTTTCACCCTTTTAATCATTTTAAGGAAAGGTTCCATTAAGAATGCACTGTTGTTTTCTTTGTTTACGATCTAAAAATGAAGATCTCGTGGGAAGATACCCTTGGTCATGCCCTGACAAAAGGAAAAGAATCCAACAAAAGGTAGAAAGCTTATAAGCAAACCACCAGTGTTGCAGGTGTAATCATTCCACGTCATCATCACCACTATCAGAATCAATTTCTTCATTTTGCTCTGTTTTTGAAGAAGACAACTCTTCTTCTTCTTGTTCTTGTTCTTGTTCTTGTTCTTGTTCTTCTTCTTCTTCAATATCTGATGACAAATCAAAGTGGTTGTTTTCTTCTCGGGGTACTTCATTTGGATTTAACTCTTTCATATCACCAACAATTAGAATCCTAAAATCATCAAGTTCAGTTGTACGGTCAACAACTATAGGTATTGATAGTTCATCTTCTTGATAAAAGCTTTCAACTGCAATCGGAAGTGTAACACCATCATTAACTGACCTTCGAGCCTTAATTTTACATGCAACACAACGGTCACTTCTCTCTCTCTTCTTAGAAGGATATGATGTTTAGTAAACTTGTTGTGCTTGTATTGCCAACACAAAAGGCTCATTAGATTGCAGTCTAGATTTATGATTAATTTCAACATGACCGTGATGAGGGTATACCTTGACTCCTTTTTCAGTATCATACTAAATGCACTTAAATAACACGATCTTGTTACCAACTCCAAAATACTCCAACTCTATGATATCAAGCAACATACCATAGAAGTCACGTTCAAAATCATTGTAATAACTCTCTTTCACACATACACCGCTATTCATTGTTGATTTATTTTGTCCATACTTGTGTGTGTAAAACTTGAAATTGTTAACAAAATATCTCTTGTAACATTTCACTGAGCGTGTGGTCATTGTGCTATATCCCTTACATTTTTATTTTCAAAATTTCTCTCATCTGTTATCTATTAATAAAAGAAAGAAATAGAACGTAATTAGATAAAATAATGATATACATATACTTTGTAGTACGTCAAGACTTGCAATGACAATACTCTACATACAAATTGGCTCAACCAACCTTCAAATTCTTATTCACGTATTTTCTCTAGTTGTTTGTCTGTGATGTTTGAATTTTGTTGCCTAACAACATCACCAAATATCCTACTCAAAATAACGATATAACACGTCATTAGCTTTTCAATTCCAATCGATGAAAAAGTAAACGGTTATCAAGATGTTTACTCTATAAATTTATTTAGCTCAATACAATTCAATAACATATATATCACTACAGTCTTGTATTTTATTCTGATTTTGATAAAAATCTACGATGACATTCCCCAATTGCTCGACTTGAGAGAGAAAATATTGATAATCTCCCCATAGATTGAACAAATCCCCCATCATCATTTCGAGGAACTCGATTCAACTTTGTTTCAATATGTGGTTCAAAATAAAAAGAGCAAAATGTTGAAATCTCCTCAATAATGTAGACCTCACATATGTAACTTTCAACGGATGCTCGATTTCGCACTTTCTTCTTTAATCAAAACATACACCTAAAAATTAATTCACTATAACTATAAAATGAATATATAATGTAAATTGAATAAAAGTTTTAGACATTACCTCTCAAATGAATACATCCATCTGTATTGAACGGGTCATTCCATCTTGACTTCATAAACTAAGTGAACAGGTAAATGTTCCATACTATTAAAGAATGATGGAGAAAGATTTTCTCAAGTTTGCATAGCGTCTCAACTATATTTCTCTCCAATAATTCTATGTGTTTAATACGTAGCTCAGTCGCACATAAATCTCTTAAGAAATTATTGAGTTCTATTAATGCGTACCAAACAGCGTTAGACACAAGGTCACGAAAGGCAATAGGAATCAATCTCTACATAAAGATGTGACAGTGATGACTCTTCATCCCAAAAAATTTGCATTCCTCCAAACTCACACATTGAGTCAAGTTTGAAGCATATCCATCAAGAAATTTCAAATTTTTAACCCAGCGACATATATCTAAAATTTGATCTTTATTTAATGTGTATGAACCTTTTGGCTTCCATTTCCTCCCATTTATTTCTTTCAACTCTAATTTAGGCCGTTTGCAATACAACCCCAAATCGATTC
Organism: Dillenia suffruticosa; assembly: GCA_033439265.1. NCBI lineage: Eukaryota > Viridiplantae > Streptophyta > Magnoliopsida > Dilleniales > Dilleniaceae > Dillenia > Dillenia suffruticosa. Next base: position 13,267,103 of record JAVTVX010000019.1, read on the forward strand.
TCGCCTTAACGTTGTCCTTGATTTTTCCTGTAACATTGATAAAGTGTTAAAGACATTGTCAAACACATTTTTCTCAATATGCATCATATCCAAATTAGGGTGAATAAGAAGTGTTTTCCAATAAGATAACTCTCAAAATATACTTTTTTTCACCATGTAGTGTTCGATCCCAAAGTCTTGAATAGTCTGTTTATCGCATTTTGTGTCAAAGATAATATTAGGAAGATAAGATACTTGATAAAACATCTTTTCGTAGACAGTCGAGGAGGAGGCTCATTAATCTCAACTTTTCCTTTCTGAAATTTATCCTTTTGCTTTCAATATGAATGATCATTAGGAAGAAATTGGCGATGACAATCAAAAAATGAAGTCTTTCAACCATTAGCAAGAACAAAAGATTTTGTGTGCTCCATACAATAAGCGCAGCCTAACTTTCCATGAGTGCTCCATCCAAACATTATCGCATAAGTAGGAAAGTCACTTATTGTCCATAAAAGTGTTGTCCTCATATGAAAGTTTTGTTTTTTTTTGAAATATCATAAGTGTTAACACCTTCGGTCCATAATATTTTTAGTCATTCAATCAAAGGTTTGAAAAAGATATCAATATACTTAGTTAGATTTCTTGGGCCTAGGATAATTAGACTCAGAAAAATGAAAGACTACTTCATACACATAGAATGAGGCAAATTATATATAGTAACAAATACCGGCCAACAAGGGTAAGGAATGGTCAACTGATCAAAAAGGTTAAATCCATTTGTTCATAACCATAAGCTCACATTTCGAGATTCAAAGACAAAGGATGGATGAGTATAATCAAAATGCTCCCATGCTTCACTAAGCGTCGAGTGTGTAACAATTTCATCATCACTACGTTGATTTCTAGTATGCCATGTCATGTGCTCTGATGTACCTCTTAACATGTAAAGCCTTTGAAATCGTGGTATTAGAGGCAAGTATCGTAACACTTTGTTTGGTACTTTATTTTGTCTTGCACTACCTACATTTCTTATTTTATATCGAGAATGATCACATACCACATACTTGGTTTTATCCCCATTTTTTTGATAATATAACATGCAATAATTTTCACAAATATCAATCTTCTCATATACAAGTCCAAGTTTTTCAACAGTTTCTTTACTCCATAGAAATTGCTTGTCAACTTTGAATTTTGGGTAACTTAATGTGATCATAACATGCCGCACTCATGTTGAACTTTGACTTGTAATTTAACAATTGTAAAACAGTTGACAATGTTGTCTATATTTTACACTCATTCCAAAATGGTTCTTCAGCATCTTTCAACAACTCATAAAACAATGCCGCATTCGAATTAGGTGGCTCAGTATTGTCAGCATTCATGTGATCATAGTTGCAATTCCAATCAAATTGAGAGCCTAAAGCATCCACAATCATGGATTTATATGGAGCCTCAACATCCTCTCTACATCTAGATGATTGTCATTCAATCGATTCTCTATTTTTAACTTCTTCATGACAAACGCATATGGTGTAACCATTAACAAACCCCCTGAAAACAAGTGCACTGTGACATCATCTCGACTACAAAATTTATGGTTCTGACAGTTATGACAAAGATATCTAATCTTGAATCCATCCTTGAACCTATGTTGAGAACATGTAAAATTCAAGAATTCATTAACACGCGCAACAAATTCATCTGTCAAGTATCTATTAACTAAATAACGATACATCCAACTATGATTATTGGACTCCATTTTGAATTACAAACTGTATAACAAATAATAAATGTAATATATCAAAATTATATAAAGAAATAAATTTAAGATAATTTTAATATTACCAAACCAAATATTACTTAGAGCAGGTGATAACGGTCTTAGAATAAATAAAAATATGAGTCCAAGGGGAAGACAAGTGCCAACAGAGATAAATAATTACAACTTATAACATTGCATATATGAGTATCAATTTTAATATTTTGATAATCATGCATAATATATTTTGTATATCTAATCAATAGGGAGTTACTTTTCAGTAGGAGAAGAAGATGTTCAACAACAATAATTAAGTATGAGAAAAATAGAACTAGATGGTTTTAGAACGTTTAAAAAAGATTATATAGTCATTGGAGAATCGTGTCAAATTAATTGGTGGAATTGAGAAGAAAATACTATCGAAAATTTAAGGTCAGCTAGGTTGATGATACTAACTAGGGTGATGCCAGTTGAGCTAAAGACGAAAACAAGATCGAACATAGTAAATATTTGGGATTTGAAAATATTTTTTATTAATAAAAACAAGGGATTGCTGCAATCTGCACACACATACATACATATACAAATTAACAGGTAGAAAGACACACACAATCACTTCTCATCAATCTTAGAGATCGGACAGTTGAAGTTCGGACTCTGGGAGAGCTTGACTGGAGAGCTCCCCCCTCCAATAAAATAGCTTTGTTATCATCTCTAACAGTTACATTTCCCAACTCAACTAAACTAATATCAGAATGCCTATGGGTTAAAAACAAGAAACAATCCCAAATTAGCAGGTAGAAAACTGTGGATACACTGCTCCTCTTTCCCATAGCTAAACTATAAGATGTAGATAATAAAATCCTAAACTAGCATACTTAACTGATAACTATTTGTCTTTGATGAAAAAAGATATGCATCATGGCCATCATGGTTGATCTATCCATTCAATTGAATTCATTGAAGCATAAATATGTTTGAAATCAATTCCCAACTTTTTAATGAATGAACATAATGAGAAATAAATAGCACAACCTCAGATAACAAGTATATTGCACTCACACTTTTGAGATTGAATTCTTCTTATACTCCAAGAACTCAGAATAAATCCAAGCTACAAATACTAGAACAATCCCAAGGACAAGAGATACCTACAATCACGATTGAAGCAAATAAATATAACACAAAAGGGAAAATTTTTGATAAATATCCCAAATAGGAGGTGGAATATCAGGGTGTATGTATCAGTGAGTAATTTTACAAAACATAAAGTATCATAAATATTTATTACTATAATATAGTAGTTATACGAAACTAAATATGTGGTAGACCATTATGACTACCAAATAGAAGGCAACAAGCACAGGCCTGCCAGTCAATGTTCTAAAATTAGGTGGAACATGGGCAGACTTTCATAGACAGGCTCTTAAACAAACAAGCTGAGAATTTCCCACAAGCTACCTTTCATCTTGCCAGCTCTCCACAAAATTCTTTTTTTTGTTATCCTACCAAACAAAACCAAACCATCCATACTAATGAATTCTTCTTTGTTCCCTCTGCACTATTTGGAGTCATAATCACCTCATTACAACTTGGGCATTTACTAAGACTTAGCTCCTCCTAACTATATCAAGAAGATGTCTCCACTGCCAAATCAAAAATTCTCCTCCTATTTGTACTCTTTGTTTTTTTTCCCTTTATTTTCTTTTTCTAGTAATGTTTCTCCTTTTCTATTATTTAAAAAATAAGGAAAAAAACCTCATTCAAACTAATCTTTTCGCTTTGTAGCCTTAAAGTGAAGCTAGCTGTGGTTGAACGGGTATGGGAATTCACTCCTTAGAAGTTCTTGAATTAACTCATCACTCATAACAAAAGGTAGTACAAAAATCAATTGAAGCTATCCTATACATAAATCAAAAGCATAGATTCACTACAAAAAAAATATCATTTACTAACGGCTCCCTTTACCTGCGGTCGGGAGAACCGCTAGTAAATGATATTCTTTAGCAGCGATTAAGGCTCAACCGCTGGTATAGGTTTTCAAACCTAAAAGTCCCACTCACCCTTTCCTTCATTCTCTCCTCGTCTCACCCTCTCCCCTCTCTCCACTGCGCTGTTCTCTCTCTATCTCACCCTCTCCGTCTCTAAGTTCATCTCTATACAAATCGAAGAAGATCCTCACATCCTTGAAGACGATCAAACCTCTTGGCTAAAGATTCGCATCTCTCTCCTCGACTACGATCGAATCCCTAGGGTTTTGCGTCTCTCATCTGGTAAGCGCTCTCTCTCTCTCTCTCTCTTCGTAACTATAACTTAGAGTTTCTGATCTTTGTCTTTTCGCGTCTAGATAGTGACAGCAATTAGTGACGATCAAAGAAGATCCTCACATCCTTGAAGATGATCGAACCTCTAGGCTAAGGATTCGCATCTCTCTCCTCAACTACGATCGAATCCCTAGGGCTTTGCGTCTCTCATCTAGTAAGCTCTCTCTCTCTCTCTCTCTCTCTCTCTCTCCGTAATTGTAACTTAGTGTTTTGCATCTCTCATTTGTAAATTAATTATCTTCTTGTAGTTTCTTCGCTCAATATGACACTGTACAATTATCCAACATATGAGAACCACTTTTTGTTACATTATTTATCTTGCTCTGTTTGAAGTGGCAATGGAATCTTAGTCTATGTTCGGTTTATGATTGAAGGTTTGATGTAAACATACCTGGTGGAAGGGTATACAAGGAAAGCAGCTTTACAGAAGCAGGTATTAAACTCATTAAACTTCTAATTCGTTAAGAATTTTGAATTATAAATTCTTCCAGGGTTATAATTTCATTCCATTTTAATCTTGTGGAACAAAGGTTGGTTTTTTTGTATGAAGTAATATTGTTTGATCCTTTGAATTCGTCTCCTTAAAGATGAATGTCGAGTATTAGTTGGTCACTGTACACTTTTTAAAAATAATTACAAATATCCCTAAATAAAAATATCTTAAGAAAAAAATACATAGATATATATATATATATATATATATATATATAGACATTTGTCTCTAAATCCACTCTCCGACGTCGCAAGCACGTGATTAACAATTATTCTTGCTTACTTGCCCATTCTTTTACTTTTAAGTAGGACTTAATTTCAAGATTCAAGTATATTAATCAAGAAATTTGCCATAAAACAAATCACCTCTTTCTTTTTTCTTTTTTCTTTTCAATATTTGGTTTTCTTATTAAGATAAATAATATTTCTTGTTGCTTCCTTCGTGCAACGAATGTGTGGGCCAAACATATTAGAATTGGCTATGTAGACCCCATTTTCTGTTTCTGTGCAATTTATGACCATATACGTACTTTTTTGATATACTTGTTTTTTATGCCTTTTTTAATATATACTCCAAGCACTTTTGCTTCTTTTGTTAATCCAACACATTCCCTATAATTTGTTAGCTGATTGTTGTCTAATTTTGAGCTTGTTGACTACATGTTTGGTGTCTTCCTTACTCTCTGCAGCTTGAGAATTACTCTAATTTGTTAGCTTCTTTTCTATGCTTGTGCCTTGCAGGGTGTGACACAACTATTGTCTTTTTGATCCACCTCAACATTTTTGCAGTCAAGTAATCATGTCATTACATGTAAAATTTGTCATTTTTTGATACCATTTTCTGACTCATGCTCTCTGGGAAGCCATTTTTTGTTTTAAAGGCTGGACTTTGTTACTTCACATTGTAAATAATCAATAATACTTAAATCCTTTAATGTTCTTCGAACTAATTCTAGTGTGAATGCAGAAAGATGATCATATAGGAAGCATTTATTTATGTTTGGATTCCAAAATATATTTTATCTCCGATGGTGCAAGACACAGTGTGCATATATGAAGGTCCTTTATTCATTCAATAGTATGAACAGCCCAGCCTTTTCTCCTGTTGTACAATCCTTTATTGTTTATTTTGCATTGTCAACTGTTGTACAATCTTTTATGTGAATTTTAACCTTTGATGCATGTGATTGAATCATTTTATTAAATTACAATATTTAGAAATGCATCTTCTGTTTTTCCTATATTGTAATTCATTATCTTCTAATTGTGTATATTTAAAAATCAACTAATTTATTTTATGTTATGTGCCAGTTCCTTGAATATTATCATAAAGTGGATAAATCGTGGATATATCTGGATGCAAAAGCATGTCCACAATATGTCAAAGGAGCTATTGAGTTTTTAAACTTTCAAAGGAGCTATTGAGTTTTTAAACATTGCATTTAAGAGAAATCCCCCTGATAGAAAAATATTGTATCCGTGTGTGAAATGTTTCAACACATGTTTCCTAGAGCCACCGTGTTAGATCATATTTTATGGAATGGTTTTCTTACAAGTTATGTCAATTGGATTTTTCATGGTGAGGATCACGTTCGTGCTTCTAGTTCCAATGTCAGATCTGTTATCGATGAACAATTGTTTGACCATGATATGCATGGCTTGCTGCATGATGCTTTTATTTCGAATGAGATGGAGAATACGGGGGATGAGAATATGGGTCAAACTTCTAAATCTAATCAAGGGGAACAAAGAGGTCATAGTTCAGACAAGTTTTTTAAGTTGCTTGAAGATGATAAGCAACCAATATACCCAAATTGTAGTAGATAGACGAAACTTTCAACAATGGTACACTTGTTCCATCTTAAATGTTTGAATGGGTGGACGAATAGCTCATTTACCAGTTTATTAGAGTTCTTGAAGGACTTGTTGCCTGAGGGAAATACTTTGTCGGATACCTTTCATGAATTCTAGAAATTTATTTCAAGTTTGGGTTTGGGGTATGAACAAATTCATACTTGTCCTAATGATTGCATGTTATTTTGGAATGACAAGGAGAAAGATGAGACAAGCTCCAAGTGTGGTGCTTCTAGGTGGAAAGAAGTAGTGGATGATTTGGAAACTAATGATGAACAATGCACAACTATAAAGAGAATGAAAAAATCTATCAAGGTTTTAAGACGGTTTCCTTTGGTACCTAGACTTCAACGGCTATTTATGTCCTCAAAGACAGCTTCACTTATGAGATGGCACCATGAGGGTCGTACTAAGGATGGTCTCTTAAGGCATGCGGCTGACTTTATTGCTTGGAAGAATTTTGATTCTTGTTTTCCCGAATTTTCTAATGATCCTCGTAATGTTCGGTTGGCATTAGTTTCTAATGGTTTCAATCCTTTTAAAAACATAAATGTCACTCATAGCACATAGCCTGTTATACTCATTCCTCTCAACTTGCCTCCATGGTTGTGTATGAAATCACATAATTTCATACTTTCTTTACTTATTCCTGGCCCTAAAAGTCCTAGTGATAAGATTGATGTGTATATGCAACCATTGGTGGAAGAATTGAAGGTGTTGTGGGATGCAGGTATTGAAACATTCGATTATTATAATAAAATGAGGTTTCAATTGCGTGCAGCATTGATGTGGACCATCAACGACTTTCTTGTATATGCCAATTTATCAGGATGGAGCACTAAAGGAAAGTATTCATGTCCTATTTGTGGTTATAATACAGAATCTAGATGGTTAATTAATAGTAAGAAGTATTGTTATATAGGTCATCATAGATGGTTAGATATGAATCATAAATATAGATATGATGGTCAATCTTTTGATGGGACTCAAGAATTTAGGCATGCACCCAAAGAACGCTTGGGGATAGATATTTTTAGAGAGTTGAGGGGTATTGACTTCTCGGTGAATGCAAATGAGTTACAAGGATGGAAAAAATCCAGCATTTTCTTTGAATTGCCATATTGGGAGTATAATCTAGTACGCCACCATATCGATATGATGCATACAGAGAAAAATTGGTATGACATACTTGTAGGCACAATTATGGGTCAAGATGGCAAGTCGAAGGATAATTATAAGTCTCGACTTAATCTTCAGGAGATGGGAATAAGAAGTGATCTTCACCTTGTAACTCGTCCCAGTTCTAATATGAAATTTCTTCCTCATGCTTGTTATCAAATGACATTGAGGGAGAAAGATGCTTTCCTAAAGGTGCTGAAGGAGTTGAAACTTCCAGATGAGTATTCTACTAATATATCAAGATGTGTTCATCTCAAGCAACGAAAGATAATTGGACTAAAAAGTTATGACTATCATATTCTACTACAAGAATTCCTTCCAGTTGCAATAAGAGGATCATTGCCAGATGAAATTAGCAAAGTTGTTGTTGATATTTGTAATATTTTTAAAACTCTTTACTCTAGGGTTCTTGACCCAAAAGATCTTAAACAATTGGAATCTTTTGTTCCTTTAACTCTGTGTGCTTTAGAAAAAATTTTTCCTCCATCTTTTTTCACACGTATGGTTCATCTTCTTATTCATTTGATGACACAAGTTAAAGTCGGAGGTCCGGTCATGTATCGATGGATGTATCTTGTAAAACGGTATGTGTTTAAACTCTTGTATAAATAGTCTATCGCAGTTAGTTCAATATTTAAGTATTTATTCTTATTTTGTATTTTTATTGTTGTAGGTTTTTGTTAATTCTTAAGTGTTTTGTATGTAATAGAGCTCAACCAGAGGGTTCAATTGCTGAAGTATATATAGCAAATGAATGTTTGATCTTTTGTTCACGGTACTTATCGGGAGTCGAGACTAGATTGAATCATCCCTTACGAAATGATGACAATGCTCTCCAGTCACTTGATAAAGGGACTTTGTTTGTTGCATCAGGAAGACCTTTGGGTAGGAAAATACAAAAGGGAATCAATGTCAAAAAAACGGAAACGAGTTAAAATGGTATCTCTTGATGATAAATCATTGCAACAAGCACATAGATATGTTCTATTTAACTCTAATGTAGTGACGTCATTTTGAGAGTAAGATTATCCTCTTAACTCAAAAAGATTATCTTCTTAAAACTTTTGATATGTAATGAGATAGAATCAATATCTCTTTGCTGATTTTATTTTTAATATTTATTTCCTTAGGGAACACAAACAAATTGCAATGAGGTAGAATCGTGAACGACGTTTGGCACCTTATATAATTGATAAACTTCATTCACAATCATTTGTTGATTGGTTGAAACGTAGGGTATGTATAATAAAATTCGTAATACATGGTATTGTTTTAATTTAAATTTTTTATTGATAGCTATATCTTTTATTTTAGGTGGATCGTTTATTGGAGGATGGTAGTGTGGAGGTGACAAGTGAGCTCAAATGGCTTTCACGTGAACCAAGTGCTAAGGTTAAGCAGTACACTGGTTATATGAGCAATGGATTTAGATTTCATACCACAAGCCGTGAGAGATACCTAAAAACTGAGAATAGTGGTGTTCTAGTATCAGGGCAAACTATTAGTTATTCTAGTATGAGTGATAGAAGACTTCCTGAAGGAGAGGTTAATTACTATGGAAGATTGAAACAAATAATTGAGTTAGATTATAGTTGTAACACCGACACACGGTGTACTGTATATTGTACTTCACATTACTTCATATATGATACATCTTCTTATTTATATAGAAAATCACTTAGAAATTTTTCCGAGCCAAAATGTCTTAGAAAAATTTTGGGCATGGCCCCGGGGGCTAAAAAGGAACCCTTCTAAGTCATCTTGAAATCTACACATGCGATTTTGAGTCCAATGAAATTACACTTGTAAAATCTCCCTAGAAAGTTAACAAAACTTGAATTTGGGCAAAACCACATCGTTTGCTCGGGAGTGCTCGATGACTACTCGCCGGAGGGGAGAAATGAGCTCCTACCGAGTCAAATCAAAATCTATCCATGTGAAATTGCTGAAATTTTGCCAAGGAACCAAATTTAGGCTAACTAAAGATTTTCATAAGTCAAAATGAGATTTTGAGAAATTTACCAAAACTCGCCTGGTAGGATGAAAATTTACCCTATTGAGCCAAAATGAAATCCACACGTACAAAATTGACGCCGTGTAGTTTGTATGTGCTAAATTCACTTTAAAAGTGAATGCCTGAGACAAAAAAATCAAAATTTAAGCCATAGCACAAAAGTTCTCGGTACTCTAAATTTTCACCCGATAAACCCTAAATTTGTGGGCCAAATCAAAATTTAATCTAGTAAACGGTTTCGTTTCCACTCAAGACCTATATTTTTGGAATCTACATGTAAAACGGAGTCTATAGTGAGATTCCGCGCATTTTGAGGTCGAGGTCAAATTTTGATCGATCACGGATCTCGTTCACTCCGAAAGACGTTTGGGTGACCAAACGATCTCAGATTTATATGAAACCAACGACATTGGACTCAGTACCAAAACCTGGGTCCCGTGTGAAATTTTAAAAATTTTCAAAATGAATAGTACTTTGACCGATTTTGGTCGCGAGTCAACGAGTGGATAAGCACAAAAGACAAGCATTTAATGCTTTTGAAGTGTGTGCACTCACTTTATTGGAATATGTGAATCCACTTTATTAGACTCTGTGTGGCTTTGACAAGTGGCATCACAATATTGGAAGGAACTAATTTTAATTGATTTACTATGGTTAAATTTAATTAGGGTAGGGTTAATTAAACCTAACTAGGGTTAGAACATAACTAAACCTTGGTTGAACAATTAACATAAACCTTTTATTCCCTTCCCAACAAAACCGTGAGAGAGCATAAGACAAAGAACACTCCTTCTCTTCTTCTTCTTTTCTCCATGGCTGTGAGCTTCTAGGCAAGAGGTAAGTGATTTTTTTCCAAACAACACCCCAATATTTTTTTCATGGATCATCATCTCTCATGCCAAGGTATAACATATCCAAAAATTAGATCAAACGGAGAAGGATTGCTTGGTGAAGTTTGAAGGGGCTGAGAGCTTCAAGGGAGAACGAGATCTGCACTTCTAAGGTTCAAAACAACCTGCACATCATAAGGTAAACACCCACCACCCTCTAGTATAACATATCCAAAATTTAGGTAAAAATGAGAAAGTTTGCTAAGAAAACTAGGGTAGACGAATTTGAAGTCATGACAGAATTTCTGGGTTTTTGGAAGTCTGAACAGGTTGTAATGTTTAGGCTATAGCATTTTCTGTGTATAGACAAGTTGAGTGAAATTTGTACACATGAAACTAGACATTCAGAGCTTTAAAATGAGATAAGAATCCTTGCAGTCTGAGTAGAGATGGATTTTATATGATTTTTCAAAATTAAGTGTTCTACACTAATTCCCTGTTCAGTCCTGCTTTTTTGCCCTGATTTCAGCAGCAACATTAACCTAAGTTTTCAAGCCCCTTCCTGATGGATTCAGATCTTGTGCTGGTTGAAAGAATTGTAGATCAATGTCTTAGCTTTCCAACGAGGTAAGGATCACCTCAATCCAACCCCTGTGTCAAACGTTACAGCCATTCTTCTAAAACTCATCAGAGGATCCTCCATTTTCCAATTCTAAAAACAGTATCATTGTACGTCCCCCTTCCAGCCATTGTTTGCAAAAACACAAAGTAGAAACATTGTAGATCTCCCTTGTATCCACCTACTATGAAAATTGCAGCCAATGCGACCAAGGGAATCAAGCGTTATACAAAATCTCCCAAAACTATGCAGAAACGATTTTGTTTCTCGGCCAAAACTGAATAGAGATTTTGGTGGTCAATTTCAGACCCCGTCTAGGCATAATTGGAAGAAACCCAAAACATGAAAAATGTACGGTTATGTGTCTTCTAGGTACTGTAACAAGTTTAGGTAAGTTGGAGTTATGTGTTAAATGTTGTGATGGTTGTGCTAAATATTGGTCAGAACAGACTTCTAAAATATAATGTGGACAAAATGTTGCTATTTCAAGGATTTGTACTAGGAATTGAGAAAGTGCCCAACTAAGAAGTTGTAGCCTTGTATCATGACTACAACATATTCAAAAATCGGAGTCTTTGCATGAATAAATTGTGAGATAGGGGAAATTTGCTAAAATAGGACAGAATGAAAAGTGAGATTTAGATTGGTGAAAAAATGTGGACTTTAAGAAATCTTCCACTGAGATTTTGGAGAAACATTCAACACGAAAAGTGTGAGTTTTTATGTGAGTCAACCATGGAAATTGAAATTTCCAAATTCCGATCCCGATTGAGGAACTTATGGTCAATTCCCTAAAATGGCACAAGAATAGAACTTGAAAACCCTAGGTTTGTCTATAACTAGGGTTGCATCACATTTACATTATTATATACGCATCATATGATCTCTTAAGTGACACATATTCTACATTGTGCTTAGAGAGCTTTGTTGGTCATATTGAGAGGAGCATTTTTTGTGTATGCGTCGAGATTCGTGCCGGGAGTGGCGTACCTTCCCGCATACTGTGAGTTGGATTTATTATATTATGTGTTCAATACATAACAACATGTTTTAAAACGCTTTTCAATGCAAGTATGAATTATGATCATGTGCTATGATTTTTAGAATGGATTTGTGAAATGTTTTGTGAATCATTGGAGTGTCCACAATATGATTTTATTGTAAAATATGCATCCAAATGATTTGCGAAATGAAAAACATGCCATTGCATCGATATGCATATGATTTTTATGAAATCAATTATGAGAAGTCACTACAAAATTAGAGTATTGAGGTGACGGTAACATTTATAGGCGGTGACATGTAGCGACCGTTTTTTATGGCGTATAGCAATACTTGTGACGAAACCGTTAGGAAATATATATATTTTACGACGGTATAATATTATTCGTTAGGAAAAGTTTAGGAATCGTCAGTAAAGGATAGATAACCGTTTGTAAAAAGCGATGTTGAATTTTCACTGTTATTGTTTGTGGTCAGTAAATATAACACTTTTAGGGACTGTTTGAAAACAGTCAGTATATGACCGTTTTTACTGTCTATCTAACCATACCGTCGGCATAAATTTTACACTTATGTTAACTCATATATTATACAGCCTTTAAAAACTATGTTCAATTCAGACACTTATTTTTTGTAGTCAGTAAATAAGGTATAGTTTTAAAAACAGTTTGAAAACAGTCTCGATATGAGTACTTCTACTCACTAGTTAAGCATATCGTCTTCACAACTTTCATACAAATCTGATGATTACTATTTGTGGTTAGTAAATATGACAAGGTTTTAGAGACGGTTTGAAAAATATCTCTAAATAACTCTATTGTACTATCTAGTTAACAATATCGTGGATATAAGTTGTATATCTATGCTAACTTATTCATTGTACAGTCTTTAAAACTTATGTTCAATTTTGACGATTATCATTTATCGTTAGTAAATATGGTAAAGTGTTAGGGACACTTTGAAAACAGTTTCGATTTGACTTGTTTTACAGTCTAGTTAAGCATACCAGTTTCATAAGTTCTATTTAACTCTGACAATTATTATTTGTGATCAGTAAATATGGTAGAGTTTTAGGGACTGTTATTTAACTGTCACTATATGTCTATTACTTACTATCTACTTAACCATACCATTTGTATACGTTCTTTATCTATCGTAACCCATATTTTTTCCAGTCGCTAAAAGTTATGTTCAATTGAAACGCTCATCTTTTGTTGTCAGTAAATATTATAGAGTTTTAGAAAAGATTTGAAAACAGTCTCGATATGATTACTTTTACTCACTACTTAATCATATCGTCTTCATAAGTTTCACTCAAATCTGACGATTATTATTTGTGGTTAGTAAAAATGGTAGAGTTTTAGAGACGGTTTGAAAAATGTCTGTAAATAACTCTTTTTTACTATCTAGTTAACCATATTGTAGACATAAGTTGTATATCTATACTAACTTATACATTGTACAGTCTTTAAGACAAATGTCCAACTCTGATGCTTATCATTTGTGGTTAGTAAATATGGTAGAGTTTTAGGGACGATTTGAAAATAGTCTCGATATGACTCTTTTTACAGTCTACGTAAGCATACCAGTTTTATAAGTTCTATTCAATTCTAACAGTTGTTATTTGTGGTTGGAAGATATAGTAGAGTTTTAGGGACTATTATTTAACTATCTTTATATGTCTATTCTTTACTATCTACTTAACCATACCGTCTACATAAGTTTTTCATATTTCCTAACTCATATATTATGCAGTTGTTAAAAGTTATATTCAATTGAAACGCTAATCTTTTATGGTTAGTAAATATGTTAGAGTGTCTCGATAAGTCTATTTTTGATTGCTACTTAAGCATATTGTCTTCATAAGTTGTATTCAATTCTGACTATCATTATTTGTGATAAGTTAATATGACAGAGTTCTAGAGAGGGGTTGAAAAATGTCTCTATATGACTCATCTTTTACAATCTAGTTAACCATACTGTCGAGATAAATTCTATATCTATGCTAACGTATATATTGTGTAGTATTTAATACCTATGTTCAATTTTGACGCATATCATTTGTGGTTAGTAAAAATGACAGAGTTTTAGGGACGGTTTGAAAAATAGTCTCGATATTTTTCTTTTTTCTGTCTATTTAAGCATACAAATTTTATAAGTTCTATTCAATTGTAAGAGTTATTATATGGAGTTTGAGGGACGGTTTGAAAACGGTCACTATATGATTATTTTTATTGTCAACCTAACCAAATTGTCTGTATAAATTTTACATCGATACGAACTCAAATATTATACAGTCTTTAAAAGCTATGCCCAATTCAGACGTTTATCTTTTGTAGTCAGTAAATATGCAGAGTTTTAGAGACGGTTTGAGAACATTTTCATTATAACTATTTTAACTCACTATTTAAGCATATCGTTTTCATAAGTTCTACTCAATTCTGATAGTTGTTATTTTTTATGACTACAAGAGCTTCAAAGTCTAATTTGTCATTCTGTAGTGTGATCGCTGGTATTTTAAAAAGTCTTGGGATAAGTTTAAGAAGAGAAAACAGAGTGGAACTAAGTTCGAGTGATAGAAGTATAAATCTGCGAATGCTACAAAGACCACAATGGATTTTGCAAGATGATGTATGGGTTCATCCGAAGAACAGATTTCTTAGGGAGGATAGGGAAGAAGAAGCAAGGAATGAAGAAGAATCGAATGAAGGAGGAATTGGTAACGAAGTTGAAGAAGAAGAAAAAGAAGATCAAGGGAATGAAGGAGGAGATAGGAATGAAAATGAAGGAAATGAGGGAGGAGATGGAGGATGGAATGACTACCATCGGAATGCCAATGACGAGAGAAGGTGGAATGATTTGTTTCAATGTATTTATGGTCTGAAAATAGACATTGGCATGCTTAATGAGCAAGTTGGAGGACTTGGGACGGAAATGCGAGAACATAGGATAGAAATGGGAGAAACGAGGACAGAAATGGGTCGACTGAGTAGTGAAGTGGATGAAATTGAGAAACGACTATTTGGAATGCAACAATATACATATGAATTTGCAGATCAGAATACAGAGCAGCATCGCAAAATGATATGTCAAATGTTGAACATCAGAGCAGACCTTAGGGCAAATTCCAAATCTATTGAATGCATCAGAGACCATTTGCAGATAGGCAACCTGGCCCGACCTTCATGCTCTGCTGCTCAGCCTTCTTTATATCCCAGTCCTGCCACTCAACCTTCTTCCTCTGCCACTCCTACACCACCACGTCGCTCTGGTTTTGCCCACCCATTTGTTTTACACCCACCTTCTACATTTGGTTCTTCTGCTCCTGATACTCACCCTCGTGCTCTTGACACTCAGCCTAGCAGTGACAATCCTGCACTTAGGCATCCGTTTCTGACATTTGGTTCTCCTCACACACCCACAACAACTATCTTGGGTAACACTCCTACCCCTCTTACTACTCCCAATCCTTTTACCATTGAGCAAGTTGTTAATGCTGTAATAGCAAATCCGGAGTCGAAAGATGCTACAAGAAAGAGTGTCAAAAAATTTAGACCAAAAGTTAAAAATAACAATTTGAAGTAATTATGTGTACTTGCTTCCCATTCCTTGCTTTTTGCATTTGTATTTGTAGTTTTGTTCATTTTGTATTTTCATGTGTATTTCAATGTTGATGTGTTGATCTCTTTTGTTTTTCAATGTTAAAAAATTCTAGTAATTATGTCTATTTTGTATTTTTCTATTTGTATTTTGATATATTTTGTAATTTTTTTATTCTCATTGTATTTTGATTTGTAATGTAATGCTTAGTTGTATTTGCAAGTATCTGAATTTTAATTTTCTAATGTAATGATATGTTGTAGTTGTAATGTTTATTAAGAACGTGAAGTTGATCGTGGTTAAATTTTGTTGATCAACCAAGTTGTTAGGTCAGTTAGGACAGTAAGGAGTGTTAAACAAAATGTATAAAAAGGGGTAAGCTCTAGAAGAAAGAGGGAAAAAGGATTGATTCCTTAATTTGTTCCGAGTCTTCTCTCTGTCTCTCTATCTCTCTCCCTATCTGTCTCTATCTCTCATCTTCTCCATCTTTGCAACTCCTTCTTTATGCTCTCCTCAAATTTTCCTTTCAATCTCTAACCTTTCTTCTATGGCCCCTATGAACTCTATCAGAATACACAAACTAACCATACTCTGTTTTGGCTTTTTACTCTGTTTTTCGGTTCCATTTCATGTGTGTACTTGCTCCCTTTTTTATTTCCATTTGGGTTTGAAACCAATGTCTTTAATGTTTCAGTCCTGTGCCTCCTGAGCAATGGGTCATAGGGTGAGCACCCGTGCAAGCCGCTGTGCTTCTGTACACCATGGGCGGAGGCCCCTGCTAGTCGCACAAGCCCGGAATCCCTTGCGGGCGTAATCTCCTCTCATGTGGGCGCAGTCTCCTACTCATGTTGCCCCCGCCCAACTATGGGCATAAGCCCGGGAACCTCTTTGCGGGCGCAGCCTCCTGATCATGCTGCCCCCCGCCCAGGCATGGGCATAAGCCCGGCAACCCCTACCAGGCGCAGCCTTATCCTCATGCTCATGCTGCCCCCGCTCAGTCATGGGCATAAACCCTGCAATAATAATCAGCAATAGTGGTAAGTATGATAAGTAGTGGTAAGTATCTTCTCCATAATGTTGCTTTGAACACTATTATGCTCAGACATTAAAAGTTTCAAAAAATATTCATTACTCAAAAAATTTAGCTCCTGAAACCATCCAGCCATGAAAATTCATAAATTAATCATATCAGTCCAATTCAAATAAAAATGTTGAAATGCAATAATAAAATATATATACTTCCTGAGTTGGTGTAGTCCAATTCAAGTTCTTCTTATTTACCAAATAATAATACTATGTATAGATGACAAAATAAGGAGTGAATAAGAGACTGATAGTATGGCAATTAGTGTTTATTAGTGTTCAGTTAGCAAGATTCATGTGTGTGTACTCAGGAAGAGTAAATGCATATGCATTTGTAAGGTGTAAAGTGATGTGTGTGCACTTAGGAAGAGTATATGCATATGCATTTGTAAGGTCTAAAGTGACGACTATGGAGAAATCAAATATTGCTAATTCCTACGTGTATTGAAACACTAAATAACTCAAATTAAGAACAATATAAAGATTAAAGATCGTAAAGATTATGAATGGTGACAAAAGCTAAAACAATAAAAATTTACCGAAAACCATAAGGGAAGAATACATCTCGAGAAAAATGGAGATGAGTTCCGATTGTAGGTATTAAGAAGCCTGATATAGCAATTCATCGACTACAAATATAACCAAAATCATTACAATCATTAAGTCAACTATTGCAAATATAACCAAAGTCATTATCATTATGTAAACTATTGCAAATATAACCAAATTTATTAGTAGCATTTTGTAATTCTATTTGAAGGTAATAGTAAGAAAAAAAAAATTCGTACGCTAGGTTAAATTATTAATATATGCAGACGAGGTTAGATTTCATTACCTTACTTGCATGCAAGGCACTCCTCTTCTTCTTGTTCTTAGCCACTCCTTTCTTCTTCTCTTCTGTATCTAGAAACGTAAATAACGTATATTAAATTTCTAGAATTTATAACATAAATCACTAAATTTCAAATCAATTACTAAAAATCCCTAAATACTCTAATAACCAATAACCATAAATAAGCTCAAATATAGGATAAATATATTGGCAGACGAACCTACAAAAGCCTCATTGTCGGAATAAACTTCCATTTGTAGTTCTGGTTCAAAATTTTTAAAATATTCAAAAATAATATCTTCAAACCTCTGTTCTTGGCCTCTCTGTTTTCAAAAAAAGTCATCGATTCTTCTTCTCTGCCCTATCCTTATCTTTACTCTTCAGTCTTCACTCTTTATTCCTCTTACTTTTTTCTTCTCCTCCTCGCTTGTTCTCTCTTTCTCCTCCTCCTCCGTCGTTCTCTCTTTCTCGTCCTCCTCCCTCGTTCTCTTCCTCTCTCTAACTCAGTTCTTGCAACAAGTATTCTTCTGCAAATCTAACTTCGATGAACCATCAAAGTGAGTAATTTCAAGGAGAAACGGTAGGAAATGCTGAAAAAAACTGAAATGGTGACAACATGTTACCAAGAAATGGTGACAACATGTTACCAAGAAATGGTGACAACATGTTACCAAGAAATGCTGAGCAATGCGGAGACATTACCATTATTTCACCACCATTGGATGAAATGTCTTTCACCGGATCAAATGCCGATCGTTGATGGTGTTCATAGGGTGTTGTGCTAGTGGGTATTGTGAGCTGTGCGTGCTTTCGAACTCATTGTTGAAAAGACGTGTGAGTGACATGTCTCCTCTTCTGAAGACTTTGAATCCTGACTATTGGATCAAGCAAGATAATCAACAACCAACCCTAACCGTCGATACTTTGCTCACTAACTTACCATCCGTTACCATGACTTACATCAATTAATACCACTATCAATTACCATCAATTACCCCCATCCATCAATTGCTATTGCATAATTGCATAATGTCTGAAACAAATATTTTAGTTTCAATTTACTATATTTAATTACTATATCTATGTAATACTATAATCTGTATAATTTTATATTTTATATTTAAATAAAAGTATATTTATATAATTACAATTACTATATCATTAATCTATTATATGAAGATAATGATATGTTAAGGTTAAGTAAGGAAAGTAGAGTTGGATCGGACAACTGTAATGTATACCAAACATTGCTCTATTAGTGTAATTTACGATATTTGATATTTAATGATTAAATAATACTACATTATTATTATTAACTATTTTTTAATACTATATTTATTTAATAACAAATTACAAAAAAAAGTTTCTCCAATTATGAACATGATAATTCCTAATTATGAAGATGACAATTATCAAGACAACCAAAGAAATCGAATTTGATTGAATGCTAAATTACAATAGTCTGTTTACAAATCAAAAACTTTTTTAAAGAACAAAATGTGGCTACAAATACTTTGTACTTATTTAATCTTAACTTTCTGATATGTTGATATGGACAAAGTTTCTTGGCGCGAATATTGGCGCCAGCATCATATTTCCTTCTTTTTCTATTTCTTTTTTTTGGGCCAAAAAATCAAATCAAAAATCACAATTTATTTCCAAAAAATCAAATCAAAAATCACAATTTATTTCATATGCCATTTCATTCATTTATTTGACATATACAAATACTTCTCTAATATTTCTATCTTTGCTTCTACAAAACATAAAAAATGGAGAGGTCATGGATATATTCTAAATAAAGAGGTAGTGATGAATATATTGGCAGGGTTAATACATTTCTTAAATTTGTATCGGCAAATATTCAATCTACGGATGACAAGATATCATGTAACAAGTGAAAAAGTATAGTAATAAATTATAGGTACCAAATCCCCAAATTGTATTGTATCAAATCTTAAAATTTTAAATGTACTATTACTTTAGATAATGATATATTATCTATTACATAATTTATTAAGAATATTATATAATATAATATTAATTAGTATTAATTTTCGCCGAAAATTTTTTCAAAATTAAAAAAAGAATCTTAATTATCAACCGCAAACCAATCGACAACTCTATATACACACGTTACTAATATTACTACATGTTACTATATATTACGATCTATTACTATTTATTATAATCTGTTACTATATATTACAACGTTACTATATGTTATTATATATTACTATATATTATAATTTATGGTATATTTTTTAATTACAATTACTATATATTTAGTATTAAATAACTATCACTATTACATAGTAGTATTACATACTACTATATATTATTATATATTAATATACATTACCATATTAGGTTATATTTGTTGGAGTGTCTATGTATTATTATCTATTACTATATATTACTATTGTCCGTATATTACTATTTTATTACATAATCTTGTTCTAGTATATTAGTACTTTTTTTAATTACAATTACTATTTTATTATAAATTACTATTATATTATTAATATATACGATTATTATAGATATATTTAATCTAATATTGGCATGTCACTTCTATTATCGATTTTATATAATAAGTTATATAAATAAGAGTAATATTTAAACAAAACATCTTATCATCAATATTATATGAACCAATAAAATTTCAAAGAAAAAGGGAGGAATTCTTATTATTTATTCACATTATATAATTTTATATAAATTTTAAATTAAACAAATGACAGCATTAATATTAATTTCAATCTCGATGTTCATTTTTACTTTAAAGATAGTGTATTAATTAATTAAATTATTCAACACCATTCAACTTGATATAAATATATTCTATATATTTCTTTAATTTAATTTACATGTAATTTCATTTAATTTGGTTCATAAACATATATTTTGAATAGATGAAGAATTTTGAGATATGTGTTATCAATTTTATTTAATTGTTATTTACAATTATGCATACTAACCAGTGGTAATAAAGTGGTAGCAATTAAGTCATGATAAAATCTAATTTAAAAAGAATTTAATAATAAATTTTAGATTGAGTAACTTTTTCACTATTCTAAGTTCTTGACATGAAATTGAAAATTTTATAAAATCAATATGCAACAAATCTTTCCTATTTAAAAATATGAAAAAAAATAAATATATGAAAGAAGAAAAAGGCAGTGATAAGAATTTTAATTTAAAAAAGGCGGTAAGAAGTGTGGAAAAAAGGCGGGTGAAGAAAAAAAAGAGCGGTACAAAATGACGCGCTTTGTAATTGGATTCTAATCCAAAAATATTATATTAAGTATGAAGCATTTCTTTCCTCAAAGCTCCTCAAAGCTCCTAAAAACTCTTACTCTGAAAGCATCTGCTCTGCGAACCACCATAGCTATGGGACGAACTAAACGCCGAATGAATATTGTTACTCAGCATGAAGAATCACAACAATCCCAACAACAAGTTTAATATGAAGAAACCCAATCTTGCGAAAATGTTATGCCAGGTATTATTTTGACATTACCATGGTATCAACCGACAAATCATGTTTATTTTTTCAGTAGTTGTGAAGAAATGTAGAGATCCAATACGTTGTCAAGATGTTTGGGATTTAGAAAAAGGACAATGTATGCTGGTTGAAATGAACGAATTAAATCACAACAACGTATGCTGCCATGACGAATGAAAAAGCCCAAGTTAATTCCACGGATAATATTTTCTTTTATAACCATTCTTTATATTCTTTATAATGTTACTACATGATTGTATTAACTTCACTTTTTTATTCATTTTTTTATTGACAGAAAGAAAGTTTGATATAAACTTATTACTTACTGTTTTGCTTAGTTTTGGAAATATGGTGGGATTGTGACCTCCAAATTGTAATGGTAATATTTTTTGTGATGGAATGAACGTTTTTTGTTTCATTTTGGGTTTTACAAAGAGATGTTTTTTGTTTCATTTTTGTTTCACCCTCTTACTATTAGTACAAGAAAGACATGTTATTGTGGAACAAGAATCTTTCTTTCCTCTTGGTCTTATATCTATTACTCAATGTAATGTACTGCTCAATCTTGGTATGTTAATACAATTCTGTTTAAATTTATAATATTTTTGTAATTCTTTTTTACACACTTAAATCATGTGGTGGTGATGACTAATTTTATATCATTACATTATTTAATTTGATAATAATCAAGGTGTATTTATTTTAATAATAATATTTTTTTTAAAAAAATAATGAAATAATCACTCTGACATGCATGCACAGTGTCATTCCCCGAACCGGGGTCATGAATAGCCGCCCGTTGCCCTGGATGTCGGCTGCATTTTTACAGAATATCGGACAAAATCTCCTCATATTTCGGAGGTCTCCCAAGTACAATTTGACCTGTATATCAATATTCATCCTGTAAAATAAATAAATGGCCATCCCAACCTCTCCAAAATCAACCAATGCCACAGCCAACATTCAGAACAATGCAAGGCTATAAAAATTTCCAGCAGACCTAGCCACAGACTTCTACTGTCATGCCCAACTAGAGCATAAGCAGCCGCCACACCGAGCAGACCTAAAATTTTACATAATATACAATAATTTTCCCAAGTGACATTCAAATACATACAATCGCCTCAATGCAAATAAACTATAACAGTTTCACAAATAAATATACATAAATTATACAGTCATCCCAGAAATAAATAAATGAGTACATTTATCAAACTAAAATCTCCAATAATCGTAGCAGAAAGTGAGGGGTGAGTATCTATGAGAGGATACTCAGCAAGTGATGGGATTGATATCATATTATCAATATCAAGGGTGAACTTGGAGTATCAAAACATGTAACAAAATATCGAGTATGCGAAAATAACGTGCTGTTCCAGAGTAAAACATATCTCAAGGCACACATCAGAAAATAACATATGCATCCATCCATGTATCAAGTCACAAATGTAGAGCCCGCAGAACAAATAACCCCGGTAATAATCTACCTAGACCAAGGACGGGCGCATTGGGGGTTTTTACTATGCAAATATCAAATAATGACTCTCTACCCCAATATTGGCCACAGACTACTCATACTAGTCTGTAAATAATAATAATGATACATATATATAGTCGGCCGTGTATGGTGTCCCGCCCAGTGCTAGACAGAGGTAAACTCATGTCCTCCTCGATGAGGGTCACCTAGGACACCCATACACATGACGATCTGGCGAATACCTCCGGTTGAAGCATATCCGGGCACAAGGGGTGCCTCTACCAAATATCCTTCATAGCTACGGAATGCTATAGGAAGCATATCACCATATTACCAAGTCGGCCGGACACGTAGCCCCATGCATCACATCATCATGTTGGCCGGGTATATAGCCCCATGCATCGTAACATAACTTCGGCCGGGCGTATAGCCCAAATAGTACATGTAAATCTATTTAAAATTACGTGTCAATACAGTAGAATCATTAAAACATGTCAATATGTCAAAAAGAATGACACAGTATCCGATTATCAAACTCATAGATGCAAAGCAATAAAATCAACAGTTGGGACACTTCAATGGTCACAAAAATATGTCTATCAAAATCCACAAATTTAGTTTTCACATTTATAGAAATCATGTCTTTTGAAAATCAGTAAAACATAATTTGTCAATCAATAGAAGATGTCAAAGTCCCACTTACAGTTCTAGGGAGGGTGGTCACTCCCTATTTTCAAAACAAATCCAATCTGACTCCTCAAGTTTCCAAAAAGATCAACCTAATCTGATCATCACAATTTAACATCAAATTTTTAAGTATTATAGGGTTTATCCATTTTTCTTAAGTTTGTACAAAACTTAACTCTTCAATTTATGAATACACTCTAATGCCATCAGTTGTATTTCATTTATAAACAATTAACATACTTTTAAATCAAGTCAAATTCAACCCTAAAACCACTCAAGGTTGAAAATAAGCCTTAAAATAAATAATTTTCCTATAAGATGGAAAATCTTTGAAAAATCATACACTTTTCGATTCCCATCCAAATATTTCAAGCCATATGTCATTTTCAAGGTGTATGAGTCTATTTTCATAATACGAAGATCGTATTTAAATTGTCTATAAACAGAACACTTTATAATGAGAAAGGCTGCATCAACCCTTGCACTCAAATTCCAATTTCCGACTATTTTCATGCATAGGTCAATTTAAACTCTAAAGGAAACTATTCAAATAAACTTAATTTGATTCTATCATCCTGAATAGTCTTATTTCATATAAATTCGCACACTTAACCTAATGAACCACTTATAATGTCCGAAAATGCATTCATTGTAATCTAGTTTACATTATAGTATATACAAGACTTCTTATCTTAAATTTACCCTAATTTCGATAACCAAATCGAATGGGTCCGAAATCACTCACCTAGGGTTTTTCTCGGATTATAGACCTTTGTCCGAATATCTCCTCGATCACCCCAAGATCTAAAATGCTACCTATCAAGATAGAGTTTATTAGTTAGGTTCAAACACTTAGATCGGAAGCAAAACCCTAACTCAGTTACCTACGTAGAGGTTCGTGGGCTGTCACGGGCTCACGGGCCGTCGCGGACCATTGCGGGCTACAGCAGGCTTGTGGGTTCATGGGTCAGCGGGCCAATGGGCTTCGGCTAGCGGGCTCGCTGGTCTACGAGCCAGCCGGGCAGTGGGTTAGTGGGCCGACAGGCCCGCGAGCTGATGGGCTTACGGGCTGACGGGCCTGCGGCTGATGGGCTTGCTGGTTGGCAGTGACTCGCGGGCCATAGTGGCTTGCGGGCTGGTGCGTGCCCGTGCGCTGGTGTGCGCTCGCGGCTTTGCCCGATCGCCTGCAAGCGCTTGGTTGCGCTCGCAGAGGCTCACGAGAGGAGACGGTCGTCGCATGTTGTGGCGGAAGGCGGTGCTTGATGGAGGAAAGAACAACTGCGGCGAGCGGCGGCGATGGCGGAAAGGTGCGATCGATCGTGGCTCGTGGCGGAGGAAGGCGAGGCGGAGAGAAAGAGAAAACAGAGTGAGGTAAAGAGAGAACAGAGGGAGGAAAACAGAGGGACTTTCGGTCGAAGGGAAGAGAGAAGTAGAGGGAGGGGTGGCGGCGATGGCGGTGGCGGAGGAAGGTGCGGTCGTGGGAGAAGAACAATGGGATAGGGGTAGAGAGAGAGAGAGATGAGAGGGAGACGAAGAGACGGGATGAGAGAGAAGGGGAATTAGGGTTTCATCCTAATTCCTTGGGGACGCAGCGCTTTGAAGCAAAACGCTGCATCTCCTCCCCACTGTTTTTTTTTTAATAATTATATATATATTTATGCATATATATTTTCACACTCATATTTCGTTAGAAATGTGAATTTCATAAAAATGAGATTTATTTCGATTTGCCGATTCGGCAAATTAAAATATACCAAAAATTTAATTGAAATATCCCAAAATAAAAAAATCAAATTTAAATAAATAAAATCTCTCTCTCTATATAATGATTTGAGGAATATTTCATTTTTATATATATATATATTTCGAAAATGGTACTCTTCTACGGATACCGCAGTGTCGGTGTTACATTTTCTAACCCCCTAAAAACAAGTCTCGTTCTCGAAATTAAAGAAAAACTAAACAGCAAACAATTAGGGGTACTGTCTCCTAATAGTCTCCTCATCCTCCTTAACCTGGTCACTCCTTTACAAAACTCTGACCAATGAAACTTCCTTGCTCCGTAGCTTTCTGACCTGCCGATCCAGAATAGCCACGGGCTGAGCTGGAAGACTAAGGTCCTCTCTGACTGGCCGTCCATCGTCAGTTGTTGTTTGAGCTCCTGAAAGCTCATCTCACAACGATCATCTCATTTCATATCAGTCTGGAAAGTGGAGCAGCGATCTGGGAGAATCCTTCTATGAACCGTCGATAACTCCCCGCAAGACCAAGGAAACTCCGTACCTTGGTCACTGTCTGTGGCTGCTGGTGTATTGGTCAGCCCAAACGACATGACCACGAACTCGTAATGTCCATATTAAGTACAGATGCGGTCTTGGGCACATCCTCAGCCTTGATCCGCAACTGATGATATCCAAATCGAAGATCGATCTTTGAGAAAATCTGCGCACCCTGGAACTGATCAAATAAATCATCAATACACGGCAGAGGGTACCGATTCTTGATGGAAACCTTGTTTAGCTGCCTATAGTTCAAACACAATCATAGAGTCCCATCCTCTTTCTTCATGAATAACACCGGAGCACCCCAAGGCGAAGTGCTCGAACGGATAAAACCCTTGTCCAGCAATTCCCACAACTAGACCTTGACTCTTTAAGCTCAGCTGGCGCCATTCTGTATGACGGAATAAATATGGAAGTAGTCCCTGGAGCTAGGTCAATCTCGAAATAAAACTTCTGAACTGGTGGTAGTCTAGGTAGCTCCTCGAGAAATACATCTGGAAACTCCTGCACCACTGGGACCTCCTCAAGCCTCGGCCCCTCCACAGTGGTGGCAATAACATGAGCCAGGTATGCCGTGCACCCTCGGCATATTAATCTCCTGGCTTTCATCACTGATACAACACAGTGAGGTAACACTCGCCCCTCGCCTGGGAACCTCAGCAACGGCTCCTCGGGTCTCTGAAACTCCACTTCTTTGGTGAAGCAATCTACTGAGACTCTATGCATGCTTAGCCAATTCATCCTTAGGATGGCATCGAAATTCGTCATTTCAATTGGAATCAAGTCTGCCCTCAAGTACCGCATCTTTGACCATGACCTCGTTCCCTTTGTAGATGGAATCTCTAAGTGCTCACCGAGAGGAGAAATGACCAATATCTCCTCATTAAGTGGTGACAAGGCTTACCCAACCCGTGGGCAAAAGACGCTTCTCACAAACGAATAGTTCGACCCGGTGTTAATAAGGACACGAGCGTCGACTCCCCACATGTTCATAACTCCTATTGTGAGAAAATAAAAAGATCTGTTGATAAATATGGAAAGATATATGCTTACATATATATATATATATATATATATATATATATCAAAATGTATATACATACCAACATAGTTAAGCCTCTAAGGCTTTAACTAATGATGGTGCTCAAAAGAAGGTAAATAAAAGAAAATATCTTTAAACATGGGGATCATTGGGAGAAGCACCAATAATCACGTTAGGACTCGCCTGAGCGTCCTCCTGCATCATGGAGTATACACGGGCTTGTGTCCTCTGCTACTATCGGAATAGTCCTGGCACCGTGTTGCTCCCGACTGATGTCCGTGGAGCGGTGTGACTCGAGTGCGCAGGTGCTCTCTGCCATCCTCCTCAGGGAATACTCTAGTATCCTGAAGCTATCTGACCTCCAAATCCCAACTCAGGGTAGGCACTCCTGATGTGTCCTGGCTTCCCACGCCGAAAGCATGTAACAGGTACCCTACACTCTCCAAAAGGGTGGTGTCCACCACATCGGTGGCAAAAGGGGTGCCGTTGATCTGAAGTCTGAGTAGTGGCACTAGGGGCCGATGCTCTAAACCCCTGAGGTCACGATTCCTGCCCAGTATGTGCCTGCCTCGGTTGAGAAGAGCTTTCCTGATATCCTAAACTTCTACCCTTCTTCGAGCCCTGGCTCGAAGAAGCCCCAGATCTTTTTTTCCTTAGCTCTCTGTTCTCTCGCTGTCTGCCCTCAGCACGGATGATCTCCTTCGCCCTAAGTGCTGAGTCCACTATTTCTGCAAAGGAGAGGCTTGGAGTCACAGTCATGTACCTCCTGACGTTCAAGTTGAGGCCGTCCTCAAACTTGAATCGTAGCTGCTTTGGCATCGCCAAGTCTGGAACAAAAGCAGCTAGTCGCCTCAACTCCATCTCATACTCTGTCACTATCCTAGTTCCCTGCCGCAAGTGCAGAAACTCTGCCCTCTTGTGGTCCTGCTGGAACTTAAAGAAGTACCTATGATCGAATTCCCGCAGGAAGTCCTCCCATCGCAACAGCTCGGTAGCATCGTCACAAATCGCCTCCTACCAAGTGAGGGCGTCACCATCTAAAAGTCTCTCTGCTATCCGAAGCCGGTAGTCATTGCTCAACCCCAGATCAGTCAAAATTCTGTGGGTGCGGTTGATCCAGTGCTTCGCTGTTGTGGGATCACCCGTCCCCGCAAACTCCGTACAGCCTAACTGCCTCGCCTCCTTCACCAACTGGGTGAGCTCGTGAATACGCCTCAAGGTGGAGGAGGTAGAGTCACTAGGTCCTGAAACAGTAGAAGGACCAACAACTAGGGGCTAATCTGGTACAACTAAAGGTGGCACGGCCGTAGGAGTCGGTGCGGCCATTGGTACTGGTGGAGGTGGCACGGCCGTAGGAGTCGGCACTGCCGTTAGTGGTGGTGGGGGTGGCATCTGAATCCCGTGGGAGGTGTACCACTCAAACACCTGCCTAAACGCCTCAAGGGACGGTGGTGGAACCTCGGCTAGAGCAGCCAGCTGAGTAGGCACTGCAGGGGGCGCCCGTGAAGAGGAAGTAGCCTCAGGTACTCCAAGGGTCTCAGGTCCCCTCGAAGGGTTAGGCACTTGAGGAGTCTCGGGTAGCGCGAGTGTAGCTCGCGTCCCGCTGGTCTACCGCGTCTAGGCGGCATAATTCTACAAGGAGAGAACTTTCATTAGATATAACTCTAGTGTTTGGCATGATTGAAAAATTAGGGTTAGTTATATACTAACTAACCCCTTAAAATGAATGAAATTATTGGTTTACGACCATATATTGGACTTTAAATGACTGTACGAAACTCTCTAATGCATTGAAAACTTTTCTATGTACTTGGGAATACTTTTATTACTATCTTTTCTCTAACCTAGACGGCTTTGATACAAACCGAACTGTCAAGCCCCGAACCGGGGTCATGAACAGCCGCCCGTTGCCCTGGATGCCAGCTATATTTTTACAGAAAATCGGGCAGAATATCCCCATATTTCGGAGTTCTCCCAAATATAATTTGACATATATATCAACATTAATCCTGTAAAATAAATAAATGGTCATCCCGGCCTCTCCAAAATCAACCAATGCCATAGCCAACATCCAGAACAACGCAAGGCTATAAAAATTTCCAGCAGACCTAGCCACAGACCTCTACTGTCATACCCAACTAGAGCATGAGCAGCCACCATACCGAGCAGACCTAAAATTTTACATAATATACAATAATTTTCCCAAGTAATATTCAAATACGTACAATCGCCTCAATACAAATAAACTATGAGAGTTTCACAAATAAATATATATAAATTATACAGTAATCCCAGAAATAAATAAATGAGTACATTTATCAAACTAAAATCTTCAATAATCGTAGCGGAAGATATGATAATATCCATACCCA
Source organism: Dillenia suffruticosa (assembly GCA_033439265.1). Taxonomy (NCBI): domain Eukaryota; kingdom Viridiplantae; phylum Streptophyta; class Magnoliopsida; order Dilleniales; family Dilleniaceae; genus Dillenia; species Dillenia suffruticosa. The sequence goes on from JAVTVX010000019.1 coordinate 13,296,044, forward strand.
ACCCCGGTACTATCAATTCCACGTCACAACACAATAATTCTTCTTCAGTCCAAGACTAATCCTATGGGGAGAAAGTGAGGGGTGAGTAGCTATGGGAGGATACTCAGCAAATGAGGGGATTGATATCATACTATTAATATTAAGGGTGAACTTGGTGTGTCAAAACATGTAACAAAATATCGAGTGTGCGAAAATAACGTGCTGTTTCAGAGTAAAACATATCTCAAGGCACACATTAAAAAATAACATATGCATCCATCCATGTATCAAGTCACAAATGTAGAGCCGGCTGAACAAACAATCCCGACAATAGTTTACCTAGACCAAGGACGGGCACATTGGGGGTTTTTACTATGCAAATATCAAATAATGGCTCTCTACCCCAATATTGACCACAAAGTACTCCAACTAGCCTGTAAATAATAATAATGATATATATATATAGTCGGTCGTGTATGGTGTCCCACCCAGTGCTAGACAGAGGTAAACTCATGTCCTTCCCGATGAGGGTCAACCTGGGACACCCATACACATGACGACCTGGCGAATACTTCCAGCCGAAGCGTATCCGGGCACAAAGGGTGCCTCTACCAAATGTCCTTCGTAGCTACGGAATGTTGTAGGAAGCATATCACCATATTACCAAGTCGGCCGGGCACGTAGCCCCATGCATCACATCATCATGTCGGCCGGGCATATAGCCCCATGCATCGTAATATAATTTTGGCCGGGCGTATAGCCCAAATAGTACATATAAATCCATTTAAAATTACGTGTCAATACAGTAGAATCATTAAAATATGTCAATATATCAAAAAGAATGGCACAGTATCCGGTTATCAAATTCATGGATGCAAAGCAATAAAATCAACAGTTGAGACATTCCAATGGTCACAAAAATATGTCTATCAAAATCCACAAATTTAGTTTTCACATGTATAGAAATCATGTCGTTTAAAAATCGGTAAAACATGATTTGTCAATCAATAGAAGATGTCAAAGTCCCACTCACAATTCTAGGGAGGGTGGTCACTCCCTATTTTCAAAACAAATCCAATCTGACTCCTCGAATCTCTAAAAAGATCAACCTAATCAGATCATCACAATTTAACATCAAATTTTCAAGTATTATAGGGTTTATCCATTTTCCCTAAGTTTGTACAAATCATAACTCTTCAATTTATGAATACACTCTAATGTCATCAGTTGCATTTCATTTATAAACAATTAACATGCTTTTAAACCAAGTCAAATTCAACCCTAAAACCACTCAAGGTCGGAAATAAGCCTTAATATAAATAATTTTCCTATAAGATGGAAAATCTTTGAAAAATCATACACTTTTCGATTGCCATCCAAATGTTTCAAGCCATATGTCATTTTCAAGGTATATGAGTCTATTTTCATAATACGGAGATCGTATTTAAATTTTCTATAAGCAGAACAATTTATAATGAGAAAGGCTACATCAACCCTTGCACTCAAATCCCAATTTCTGACTATTTCCATGCATAGGTCAATTTAAACTCCAAAGGAAACTATTCAAATCAACTTAATTTGATTATATCATCCTAAACAGTCTCATTTCATATAATTTCGTACACTTAACGTAATGAACCGCATATAATGTTCGAAAATGCATTCATTGCGAATCTAGTTTACATTATAGTATATACAAGATTTCTTATCTTAAATTTACCCTAAATTCGATAACCAAATCGAATGGGTCCGAAATCACTCACCTAGGGTTTTTCTCGGATCGCAGACTTTTCTCCGAATATCTTCTTGATCACCCCAAGATCTGAAATGCTACCTATCAAGGCAGAGTTTATTAATTAGGTTCAAACACTTAGATCGGAAGCAAAACCATAAATCAGTTACCTGTGTGGAGGTTCGTGGGCTGTAACGGGCTCACGGACGGTCGCGGGCCGTCTCGGCCTCCCGAGCTATAGCCGGTTAGTGGGTTCGCGGGTCAACAGGCCAGTGAGCTTCGGTTAGCGAGCTCGCTGGTCTGCGGGCAAGCAGGCCAGTGGGTTAGTGGGCCGACAGGCCTGTGAGCTGATGGGCATGTGGGCTGCGGGCTTGTGGCTGATGGGCCTATGGCTGATGGGCCTATGGGCGGGCAGTGGCTCGCAGGCCGCAGTGGCTTGCGGGCTGGTGCGCGCCCGTACGCTGGTGCGTGCTCGCGAACTAGCTTGCGCTCGTGACCTGACTCGCGCTCGCGGCCTGGCTCGTTCACCTGCAAGCGTTGGGTTGCGCTCGCGGAGGCTCGCGGGAGGAGATGGTCGTCACGCGCTGTGGTGGAAGGCGGTGCTCGAGGGAGGAAAGAGCAACTACGACGTGCAGCGGCGATGGCGGAAGGGTGCGATCGATCATGGCTCGTGGCTAAGGAAGGCGAGGCGGAGAGAGAGAGAAAACAGAGTGAGGTAAAGAGAGAATAGAGGGAGGAAAACAGAGGGATTTTCGGCTGAAAGGAAGAGAGAAGTAGAGGGAGAGGGTGGCGGCGATGGCGGAGGAAGGCGCGGCCGCAGGAGAAGAACAGTCGGATAGGGGTAGAGAGAGAGAGAGAGATGAGAGGGAGACGAAGAGGCAGGATGAGAGAGAAGGGGAATTAGGGTTTCATCCTAATTCCTTGGGGACGCAGCGTTTTGAAGCCAGACATAGCGTTTTGAAGCAAAACGCTGCGTCTCCTCCCCATTGTTTTTTTTTTATAATTATATATATATTTATACATATATATTTTCACACCCATATTTCGTTAGAAATGCGAATTTCATAAAAATGGAGTTTACTTCGATTTGCCGATTCGGCAAATTAAAATATACCAAAAATTTAATTTAAATACCCCAAAATCAAAAAATCAAATTTAAATAAATAAAATCTCTCTCTATATAATGAACTGAAGAATATCTCATTTATATATATATATATATATATATATATATATATATATTTCAAAAATGGTACTCTTCTACGGACACCGCAGTGTCGTTGTTACACATAGGCCCCTGTGAGGCATATGCTTACACCCGCCCATCATGCGAGGGCCCCTGTGAGGCGTATGCTTGAGCCCTTCTTGTGCCCGTCCGCCCCTATGAGGAGTATGCTTGCGCCCTTCTTGCGTCCGTCCATGAAGTAATTCCAGTAACCCATAGTAACACATAGTAAGACACGGTATGTGAGGCATATGCTTGAGCCCTTCTTACGCCCGTCCGCCCCTGTGAGGCGTATGCTTGCGCCCTTCTTGCGCCCGTCCATGAAGTTATTCCAGTAACCCATAGTTATACATAGTAAGACACGGTAAGCGACGGTAAGTGTCAATATTTTCTAACATTTTCTATCTCAATAGCAATCTTTACTAATGATAGTAACATATGGTAACACATAGTAACCGACCATAAAACCACAAATTTTACTAACATTTTGCACCGTCAACATTTTGTATCATGTGATAACACATGGTGATTGTAACACAGGGTAACATATGGTAACACATAGTAACTGACGGTGAAGTCACTAATTCTACTAACATTTTCTAATGTCAATATGTTGTGACATTTTGTCACTCAACAATAATCGATGATAAAAATTAGTAACGTCTCGTAACACTTTTCTACTGTCCACATATTACACAATTTTGTAACTCAATAGTAACCGATCATACAACACTAATTTTACTAACACTTTTCTACCGTCAACATTTTGTAGCATTTTGTAACTCAATGGTAATCGATGATGGAGTAGTAACATCTCCTAACGCATGACAAGTGACTATACAAACCACTAATTTCACTAACACTTTCCTACCATTGACAATTTGTATAATTTTGTAACTCAATAATAACCATCAATATTTGGTACAATTTTCTAACTCATTTCTAGTCGTCAACATTTTCTAATATTTTCTATCTCAATCACAACTGAAGATAAAGGTAGTAACATATGGTAACACATGGTAACCATCACAAGTTTTACCATCTGATAATACATGGTAACTGACGATACATCACTAGTTTTACCAACTCTATCTTTCCGTCAGTATACATATGTGACATGCTCCAACAGTAGCCCATAGCATCACAATATATCTATCCTGACGGTGTATACCCAACTGAATGTGTTTCCGTTGGAGAAAGTATTGCTGACAAATTTGATAAGTTATGCAAACGGTTTTTGACCATTACCTCAACGCTCTAATTTTGTAGTGAGTGTTTGATATTGTTTGATAAATGTTGGCATAGCATGTACATTATGATGATATTATGTTATCGACCGAGGGCCTTTATGCATGCAATGATGATATGATTTATGAAATACACCCATGAGTTGGGTATGCCGTAGCTACGAAAGGCATTTGCAGAGGCACCCATTGTGCCCGGATACGTTTTTGTAGGAGGTATCTCCAAACGTCGTATATGATATTAGGACTTGACACAGTACTAGTTGGGTTGAACCCGAAAGGGGGAGGACTAGGTAATGCCCTGGTCTAGCACCTGATGAGGTCCGTCGCCAACGTCGGGGTAGAGAGCATTTTCTAACTTTGCATATAAAAACCCCCAATACGCCTGCCATTGGTCGTGGTCGACTTTTGCCGGGAACTGATTTTGGCATGCTCTATACTTGTGTGATTCGGTTGATATGGATGCATATGTATTTGAAATGTATAAAAAAGGATGATTTATGATAAATTGTTCATTATGCACTGTTTTTATATATTATGCAGACTTGTGGATTTATTGAATCATTTTGACACTCCATTTTTCACCAACACATTGAATACACTTATATATACCCTCTCACTCATTGAGTATTCCCCATAATACTCACCCCTCACCTTTTGTTTCACAGAGATAGCTATAGTGGGACGCATTGCGACATAACAGCGCACGAGGTTTTGTTAGAGATATCGGACCTGGGTATGGTGTTAACCATTCTTCCGCAAAATTGTGTTTAAAGATATGGGATGATATATATATATATATATTTGTATATTTGGGATTGTAGATAGACCATTGTACATGTATATAAAAGGGATGACTGTATGTAAAGAATTATACATATTATTGTAACTCTCATTTCATTGTATTACATTGAGGCATGATTGTATTATTGTGTTCAATCACTTTAGGAAACGTATCATGTATAGCATTGTCTATTAGGTTCGCTCGGTGCTACCTCTAAATCATAGAAGGGGTGACTGACGACTGTTCATGCCTTTGATGGGGGCATGCCAGTAGAGGTCTGTGGATAGTATTGGATTAGCCTTACGTTATTTTGGATGTTGACAGGGATGTGGATTGGTTGGTTGTGTTGATGATTTGCCAGGTTGGCCTTCATACATTGATATGTTATTGATTGACGGGATTTTAATATAGGATGGACCTCCGATTTGTGGGGAGGTTCTGTCCGTTTGTTTGTTGATGGTTGGGAATTTAATGTCAGCATTCGGGATAGCGTGGCGGCTGCCCACGCCTTGGATCGAGGATCGGGGAGTGACAATAGTGGGATGTTAAAGTTTGTATTATTTTGATGCGATTGGATTGATCCAATAAGAGGGTACAAAAAAGATAAATATGGTTTTTCACTTATCAATTTTTCTCACTTGACTCATACGGGTGAAGATTTGACGGATGATCCATTTGTCTTTGCATCCCAAGCTAAGAAAGTTTTTTATGTTAAGGATGAGAGGCATGAAAATTGGTTTGTTGTCAAATATGTGAAGCTTAGAGATTTTTTTGATATGGGTGATATAGGAACCAGTAGAACAGGTGGTGGTTGAAACAAATGATGATACCAGTACAACTCTAAATTGGGCAATAAATGATGCAGATGCACATGAAATAGTCATTAGACCACACCTCAATGTTGAACATTCCGACGTTGATGAGATGCATGATCCCTTTTAATTTTTTGCATTTATAAATCAGGTTTTATTTCTAACTATATTTATCAAGTGTTTGAATTTATTAATTTCTTTTTTAATCAAATGTTTAGATTTGTTAATTACTTTATTTATCAAAAGTTTTATTTTTTAAATGTTACTGATCTTATTTCTTTAACCAATAGGTATGCCGAGACAAAAAGGTAATATACATATTGTACTAGCAAAAGATGAAGCTTCACCTTTAGATGAGCAACCTAACATGCAACATTTGGATGAAGGTTTCAATACAATACATGATGATACAAACTTAGATTTGATTATTTTATTAAATAATTTACTAAATTTCTTTTTTTTATTAAATCTTTTTTTATATAGTTTTACCACTTCAATTGTATACATGGATGATGTAGGTGACCAAAGGCCCATGAAAAGAACGAGAGGTCCAACACGCTGTGCTGAAGTTTGGTCCTTGGAAGATGACAAGCGCTTGCTTGTTAGGTTTATTGGTCGAAATCAACCATGTGGAGAGGATTATAAATATTTTACCACTTTTCTTGGTTTAGTTGTGAGGATAAGCAACCTTGCTCCAATCCAATATCCGAGTTGGCATGATGTTCCTAATAAAAACAAGGATGACATGTGGGAAATCATATTGGTATATATTTTATCTTTTCTAGCTTTCTCTTTTTTATTTTTAATTATATTTGTTTTCAATACTAACATTGGTTTCAATTATAGTCAATGTGTCATTTTGAGCCCAACAATCCAGAAGTTCGAAAATGGGTTATGAAAAACATGGGGGAGAAATGGAGAAATTGGAAGAACGCAATAAAGTCAAAGTGGTTTGATGAGTCACTTGACTTAGAGGAAATGGTAGTTCAAGTTAAAGATGACCGAGTCGATCTTGTTCAATTTAAGGAGCTCGTTAAATATTGGAAAAGTGAGAGGGGAAAGGTAAGTAATATATATACCATATGAATAAAAATTAGTTATATAATAACATGACTATTGTGGTTTTATATGATATTTGTAGTAAACTCAACTTTTGTTTGAATAGAATATAAGTGCTAGGAACAAAGAATGTTGTTCTAGAAATCAGGAACATCACTTTCTTGGTTCAAGATCTTTTTCTATGCTTGTGGATGAAAAGGTTGTTTCTTTGTTTTATTTTTATTTATATTATTTTTGTATAAATGTAAGTTATAGGACAATTAATGACAATGTCTTTTTTATCATTTCATTGGTGTTAGAAAAAAAAGTCAAACGACACTAGTCCGAGCAGGGTAGAATTGTATATAGCGAGCATAACAATAAAGGATGGCTCTATTGTAAGTGATGCTGCATCAGAGGTTGTGGTATATTTTACTTTATTTTCTTTCAATTATGTATACCATTATAAGTGATGCTCCGTTATTCTCTTTTCGCATGACTTTTTAGGAGATGATGACAAAGGAAATTGAAAGCTCTCGATCCCAAAGCGTAGGAGATGATGACAGAGGAGATGATGACAAATGTAACACTCATCATTTCTTTTTCTATTATTAGATTTCATCTGCTCATAGTGCGCACTAATCACAAGAAGTCTTCTTTAATCCTAATGAAGGTAAGAACTATATATACATTTTTCTATACTTTCCACAATGTCTACTGTAGTCACAAGTCATCTGTTGTCCTTCTCCTTCTTTCTACTTGAGTTTATTTCCACACGATATTAAGGTGTACTTCCATAGCATTATTATTTCACTTTTACCTTTTAACAGAGATTAACCATCACAAAATTGTTGTATTACCCCCTATACAACTAGGTAATACAATTATAGGTGGTAATACAGCTAGGGAATCATTTTACATGATACAACTATAGGCGGTTGCAACTAGCTAGGTAATACAACTATAGATGGTAACACCGCTAGGGAATCATTTTATATGATATAGATCACTTTTCCTTCATGGTGAATTATTATTTTCTTATCCAATTTTCCATAGCATTTATCGGATACAAAGCGGACCAACAGTGTAAGCCAATAGTTCTAACTAGTCAACTCCCTTACATTACTTTTCTTAGGACCACCACAAAATGATGGCAGATAAAATACGTTTAGCTGTTGCAGTTGTAACACCGACACTGCGATGTCTGTAATTTAATTATATAGAGAGAAATTTATTTATTTAAATTGATTTTTGATTTTGGGGTATTTAAATTAAATTTTTGGTATATTTTAATTTATCGAATCTGCAAATCGAAGTAAACCCCATTTTTACAAAAAATTTTAAATTTTAGTGAAGTGTGGGTGTGAAGACATATATATATAAGAGAGAGGAGATGCTGCATTTTGGAGTGAAACGCATCACCTCCCCCTTTCCCAAATTAGGGTTGGAAACCCTAAATTATCTCTCTCTCTCTCTCTCTTTTCCTCTTTCTCTCTCTCCCCGACTCTTCACTTCCCGCGGCTATCCTTCCTCCACCGCGATCGGTCGCTTGCCCCGCCACCTATCTCCACCGCGAGCAACCACTACCACCGCCACCATCTCCTTTTCTCTCTCTCTCTCTCTATTTCACTCACGGTCTCTCTCTTACTGTTTCTCTCTCTCTCCGCTGCTCACTCTCTCTCTATCTCTCGCGATCTCTCTCTCTCTCTCGATCACCCTCCGCCACAAGCTTCCACCACGATCCGCCACCATACGATCTCCCCAGCGCGAGTCGAGCGCGCCCCTATGCAATCCACCCAGTGCGAGCACGATCGCGCCCTTGCACGATCCTCCCCGCGTGAACACAGCGCGACCCAGTCCGCAAGTGAGCACCTCAGTCCGCGAGCACGAGCCAGGCCGCGAGCGTGCCTACGCACGAGCACGCACCAACCCATTAGCGCGGAGCCCGCGAGCCCCCTGTAGCCCGCAAAGCCCACTGCGGCCCGTAGGCCTGCCAGCCTGCTGACCCGCGAGCCCGCTGCGGCCCGTGGAGCCTATTGCCGCCCGCTAGCCTACTGACCCATGAACCCGTGAGCCCATGACAGCCCGCGACGGCCCGTGAGCCCGTGACAGCCCACGAACCTCCACGTAGGTAACTGATTTAGGATTTTGATTCTAATCTAAGTGTTTATGACCTAACTAATCAATCTTGTCTTGATAGGGAGCGTTTCAGATTTTGGAGTAATCTAGGAGACATTCGGACGAAGGTCTGCACTCTGAGAAAACCCTAGGTGAGTGATTTCGGACCCATTCGATTTGGTTATTGAATTTAGGGTAAATTTGGGATAAGAAGTCTTGTATATGCTAGAATGTAAACTAGATTCGAAATGAATGCATTTGCGGACATTAGGTTAAGTGTAGGAATTTATCTGAAATGGGACTGTTCAGAATGATAGAATCAAATTAAGTTGATTTGAATAGTTTCCTTGGAGTTTAAATTGACCTATGCATGAAAATAGTCGAAAATTAGGATTTGAGTGCAAGGGTTGATGCAGCCTTTCTCATTATAAATTGTTCTGATTATAGTCAATTTAAATACGATCTCCGTATTATGAAAATAGACTCATATAGCTTAAAAATGACATATAGCTTGAAACATTTGGATGGGAATCGAAAAATGTATGATTTTTCAAAGATTTTCCATCTTATAGGAAAATTATTTATTTTAAGGCTTATTTCTGACCTTGAGTGGTTTTAGGGTTGAATTTGAATTGGTTTAAAAGTACGTTAATTGTTTATAAATGAAATGCAACTGATGACATTAAAGTGTATTCATAAATTGAAGAGTTAAGGTTTGTACAAACTTAGGAAAAATGGATAAACCCTATAATACTTGAAAATTTGATGTTAAATTGTGATTATCTGATTAGGTTGATCTTTTTGGACACTCGAGAAGTCAGATTGGATTTGTTTTGAAAATAGGGAGTGACCACCCTCCCTAGAAAGGTGAGTGGGACTTTGACATCTACTATTGATTGACAAAATATGTTTTACCGATTTTCAAACGACATGATTTCTATACGTGTGAAAACTAACTTTTTTGGATTTTAATAGACATATTTTTGTGACCATTGGAGTGTTCCAACTGTTGATTTTATAAATTTGTATCCATGAGTTTGATAACCGGATACTGTGTCATTCTTTTAACATATTGACATATTTTAATGCTTCTTCTGTATTGGCACGTAGTTTTAAATGGATTTACATGTACCATTTTGTCTATACGCCCGGTCGACGTTATGTTACGATGCATGGGGCTATATGCCCGATCGACATGATGATGTGATGCATAGGGCTACGTACCCGACCGACTTGGTGATTTGGTGATATGCTTCCTATAGCATTCCATAGCTACGAAGGACATTTAGTAGAGGCACCCCTTGTGCCCGGATACGCTTCGACTGGAGGTATCCGCCAGATCGTCATGTGTATGGGTGTCCCAGGTTGACCCTCATCGGGGAAGACGTGAGTTTACCTCTGTCTAGCACTGGGCGGGATACCATACACGGCCAACTATATATATGTATTATTATTATTATTTACAGGCTAGTTGGAGTAACCTGTGGCCAACATTAGGGTAGAGAGTCATTATTTGATATTTGCATAGTAAAAACCCTCAATGCGCCCGTCCTTAGTCGAGGTAGACCATTGTCGTGGTTGTTTGTTCAGCCGGCACTGCATATGTGACTTGATACATGGATAGATGCATATGTTATTTTCTGATGTGTGCCTTGAAATATGTTTTATTCTGAAACAACACATTATTTTCGTACACTCGATATTATGTTACATGCTTTGACACTCCAAGTTCACCCTCGATATTGATAGCACGATATCAATCCCCTCACTTGCTAAATATCCTCCCATAGATACTCACCCCTCACTTTCTTTCCCACAGGATTAGTCTCGGACTGAAGAAAATTTTGTGATTTCATACTTATGACGTGGACTTGATAGCACTGGGTTTGGGTATGGATTTTACCATATCTTCTGCTACGATTATTGGAGATTTTATTTTGATTAATGTATTTCATCTATTTATTTTCTGGGATGACTGTATAATTATGGACATTTATTCGAGAAACTCTCATATTGACTCGAATCACTTGCATTGAGACACCTATATGTATTTAAAATGTTAACTTGAGAATTTATTATACAAGTGTATAAACATTTAGGTCCGCTCGGTGTGGCGGCTACTCATACTCTAGTTTAGCATGACAGTAGAGGTCTGTGGCTAGAACTGCTAGAAATTTCTATAGTCTTGCGTTGTCCTGGTTGTCGGCTGTAGTTTGGTTAATGGTTGTGAGGCCGGGATGACCCTTTTATTAAATTAACAGGATGGTTATAAATATTACATGTTAAATTGTACATGGGAGACCTTCGAAATATAGGGAGATTCTGCCCGATTTTCTATAAAAATGTAACCGGCTTCCAAGGCAACGGGTGCTGTTCATGACCCCGGTTCGGGGCGTGACAGTTCGGTTGGTATCAGAGCGTCTAGGTTAGAGGAAAGATAGTAATAAAAGTCTTCCCAAGTACATTTAAAAGTTCTCAATGCATTAGAGAGTTTCGTACAGTCATTTAAAGTCCCATACATGATCGTAGACCACTAATTTCATTCATTTTAGGGGGTTAGTTACTACGTAACTAACCCTAATTTTTAAATCATGCCAAACACTAGAGTTATATCTAATGAAAAAATTATCTTTGCAGAATTATGTCGCCTAGACATGGTAGACTAGCGGGACGCGGAGCTAGACTCACGCTACCCGAGACTCCTCAAGTGCCTGACCCTTCGAGGGGACTTGAGACCTTTGGAGTGCCTAAGACTGCTTCCTCTTCACGGGCGCCCCCTGCGGTGCCTACTCAGCCGGCTGCTCCAGTCGAGATTCCACCACCGTCCCTTGAGGCTTTTAGGCAGGTGTATGAGTGGTACACCTCCTACGAGGTTTAGATGCCACCCCCACCACCACCGACAGCAGTGCCTACTCCTATGGCCGTGCCACCTCCAACAGTACCGATGGCCGCGCCGACTCCTACGGTCGTGCCATCTTCAGTTGTACCAGATCAGCCCCCAATTATTGGTCCTTCCACTGTTTTAGAACCTAGTGACACTACCTCCTCCACCTTGAGGTGTATTCACGAACTTACCCAGTTGGTGAAGGAGGCGAGGCAGTTAGGCTGCACAAAGTTTGCGGGAGCGGGTGATTCCATAGCAGCGGAGCACTGGATCAACCGTACCCATAAAATTTTGATTAATCTGGGTTTAAGCGAGGACTACCGGCTTCGAATAGCAGAGAGACTCTTGGATGGCGACGCCCTCACTTGGTGGGAGGCGATTTGTGATGATGCTACCGAGCCACTGCGATGGGAGGACTTCCTACGGGAGTTCAATCGTAGGTACTTCTCAGAGTTCCAGCAGGACCACAAGAGGGCATAGTTTCTACACTTGTGGTAAGGAACCAGGACAGTGACAAAGTATGAGACCGAAATGAGGCGACTAGCTGTTTTAGTTCCAGACTTGGCGACGCCGAAACAGCTATGGTTCAAGTTTGAGGATGGTCTCAACTTAAATATCAGGAGGCATATGACAGTGACTCCTAGTCTCTCTTTTGCGGAGATCGTGGACTCAGCACTTAGGGCGGAGGAGATCATCCGTGCTGGGGGCAGACAGCGGGAGTACAGAGAGCAAAGGAAGAAGAGATCAGGGGCTTCTTCGAGCCAGGGCTCGAAGAAGGGCAAGACTTCAGGATATCAGGGAGGCTCTTCTCAACCGAGACAGGCACACACTGGGAAGGAATCGTGACCTCAGGGGTTTAGAGCACCAGCCCCTAGTGCCACTACTCAAACTTCAGATCAGCGGCACCCCTTTTGCCGCCGATGTGGTGGACACCACCCTTTTGGAGAGTGTAAGGTGCCTGTTACATGCTTCCGGTATGGGAAGCCAGGGCACATTAGGAGCGCCTGCCCTGACTTGGGATTTGGAGGTCAGATAGCTTCAGGACACTCGAGTGTTCCCTGAGGAGGACAACAGGGAGTACCGCGCATTCGAGTCACACCGCTCCACGGACAGCAGTCGGGAGCAATACGGTGCCAGGTCCATTCCGACAGTAGCAGAGGACACAGGCCCGTGTATACTCAATGACGCAGGAGGACACTCAGGCTAGTCGTGACGTGACTTGGTGCTCCTCCCACTGATCCCCATGTTTAGAGATATTTTTTATGTACTTTCTTTTGAGCACCATCACTAATTAAAGCCTTAGAGGCTTAACTATGTTGGTATGTATATACATTTTGATATATATATATATATATATATATATATATATATGTAAGCATATATCTTTTTATATTTATCAACAGATCTTTTTATTTTCTCACAATAGGAGTTATGAACAAATGGGAAGTCGATGCTCGTGTCTTCATTGACACCGGGTCAAACTATTCGTATGTGATAGCATCTTTTGCCTACGGATTGGGTAAGTCTTTGTCGCCACTTGATGAGGAGATATTGGTCATCACTCCTCTCGGTGAGTAGATACTTAGAGATTCTGTCTACAGAGGGAGTAAGGTCACAATCAGAGATGCGGTACTTGAGGAAGACCTGATTCCACTTGAGATGACGGATTTTGATGCCATCCGAGGGATGGATTGGCTAAGCACGCATAGAGCCTCAGTAGATTGCTTTACCAAGGAAGTGGAGTTTCGGAGACCCGAGGGGCCGTTGTTGAGGTTCCCAGGCGAGAGGCGAGTGTTACCTCGTTATGTTGTATCGGTGATGAAGGCCAGGAGATTGATACGCCAAGGGTGCACGGCATATCTGGCTCATGTTATTGACACCATAGTGGAAGGGCCGAGGATTGAGGAGGTCCTAGTGGTGCAGGAGTTCCCAGATACATTTCCCGAGGAGCTACCCGAACTACTCCCAGTTCAGGAGTTTAATTTCGAGATTGACCTAGCTCCAAGACCACTCCCATAACTATTCCGCCATACAGAATGGCGCCAGCTGAGTTTAGAGAGCTCAAGGTCCAGTTAAGGGAATTGTTGGACAAGGGTTTTATCCGTCTGAGTACTTCACCATGGGGTGCTCCAGTGTTATTCGGGAAGACGAAGGACGGGACTCTATGATTGTGTATGAACTATAAGCAGCTAAACAAGGTTTCCATCAAGAATCGGTACCCTCTGCCTCGTATTGATGATTTATTTGATCAGTTACAGGGTGCGCAGGTTTTTCTCAAAGATCGATCTTCGATCTGGATATCTTCAGTTGCGGATCAGGGCTGAGGATGTGCCCAAGACCGCATTCCGCACCCGATATGGACATTTCGAGTTCGTGGTCGTGCCGTTTGGGCTAACCAACGCACCAGCAACCTTTATGGACATGATGAGCCGGGTTTTCCATGATTATCTGGATCGGTTCGTCATTATGTTCGTCGACGATATCCTTGTATATTCGCAGAGCAATGAGAAGCATGCGTAGCACCTTAGGATGGTCTTGCAGATTCTTCGCGAATGGTAGTTGTATGTTAAATTCACCAAGTGTGAATTTTGGCTTAGACAGATTGGATTTCTTGGCCATATTGTTTCTGCGAAGGGTATTTATGTTGGCCTATAAAAGGTTGAGGCCATATTAAGGTGGGAGTAGCCACAGATAGTGACCGAGGTGTGGAGTTTCCTTGGTCTTGTGGGGTATTATCGGTGGTTCGTAGAAGGATTCTCCCGGATCGCTGCTCCACTTACCAGACTGACATGGAAGGACGTCAAGTTCTTTTGGGACGATCGTTGTGAGACGAGCTTTCAAGAGCTCAAACAATGACTGACAACCGCACTAGTGCTAGCTTTCCCCACAAGCAGCAGGGAGTACGTGGTATACAGCGATGCCAGATGAACTATCCCGTACTCATGACATCATCCATGTCTCAGTACTCTGAAAATATCCAGCTAATCCTTCTCATGTACTTGAGCCTCCACTTGTTGAGTTGCAAGAGGACCTTAGTCTTCCAGTTCAGCCCGTAGCTATTCTAGATCAGCAGGTCAGGAAGCTGCGGAGCAAGAAAGTCTCATTGGTCAGAGTCTTGTGGAGGAGTAACCAAGTCGAGGAGGAGACCTGGGAGCCCGAGGAGGCTATGAGGAGACAGCACCCCCATTTGTTTGCTGGTTAGTCCTCTTTTAGTTTTGAGGACAAAACTTATTTTTAGGGGGTTAAAAAATGTAACATCGACACTGCGGTATCTGTAATTTAATTATATAGAGAGAAATTTATGTATTTAAATTAATTTTTGATTTTGAGGTATTTAAATTAAATTTTTGGTATATTTTAATTTGCCGAATCTGAGAATCGAAGTAAACCCCGTTTTTACAAAAAAATTTTAAATTTTAGTGAAGTGTGGGTATGAAGACATATATCTATATATAAAATTGATACCGGAACTGTGCCAAAGGCCAAAATCCCCGTTTGTGGATTAAATGTAGTACTGAATTTCAACTTAGTACCAAAGGCCTCTTGTAATTTAGGCCAAAATCTGGATGTAAATCGAGGATCTTAATCTGATATAATTGATACCAGAACCCCGTAGAGTCAGATAATCTCATCAAGATACAATTTAACTAACCTCTCCATAGAGTAAGTGTTTTGGATTGGGAGGAAATGTAATGATTTAGTGAGCCGATCAACAATCACCCATATAGCATCGAGTCGGCTCGAAGTATGTGGCAATCCCACCATGAAATCCATGGTAATATATTCTCATTTCCATTCAGGTATAGGCAATGGTTGAAGCATTTCAGTCGGCTTCTGATGTTCGACTTTGATTTGTTGGCACATAAGACACCTTGCTACAAATTCAGCTATTTCCCGCTTTAACCCGACTACCAATAAGTTTCCTTGATGGTCCTGTACAATTTTGTACTCTCGGAATGTATAGCATAAGATGAAGAGTGTGCTTCTTCAAGTATAGCCTTTTGAAGCTCATCATTCTTAGGAACACAAATCCGTTTCCCATATACTACCATGTCATCATCCCTGATATGGAAGTCAACACCTTTACCCTAGTGAATCTTTTCCACGATGCTCTTTAGCTCTTCATCAGTTGATTGGAGCTCTTGTATACGATCCACTAGGGTTGGTCATACTTTGAATCTGGCCAAAAGTACACCATTGTCATTACTGGCCAACTTGACTCTTAATATACCAAGTCCTAACAGACATGATAGATATGAACTCCCAGAGGGTGAAGAAGAAGATGAGGACTTACGGCTTAAGGTGTCTACAATGCCTGAGTGATAATCAATCACCAGGTCATAGTCTTTAATCAACTCCAACTACCTTCTTTATCTCAAATTGAGCTCCTTTTTAGTGAGCAAGTACTTGAAACTCTTGTAGTCAGTGAAGATTCTGCAGGTAGCTCCATACAAGCAATGTCGCCAAATCTTTAGGGTAAAGATAATAACAGCAAGTTCTAGATCATGGATAGGATAATTCAATTTGTGTTTCTTCAACTGTTGAGAAGTATAGGCGATCACTTTATCGCCTTACATCAAAACACATCTCAACCCTTGTTTACTGGCGTCACTACAGACCACATAGTCGTCGTCACCAGTGGGAAGGGCAAGTATAGGAACAGAAGTGAGTCTCCTCTTGAGTTTCTGAAAACTCTATTCACATTTATCATTTCATTCAAATTTAACCCCTTTCCGAGTCAAACTAGATAATAGAGCTGTAATTCTAGAAAATCCCTCTACAAATTTTTGATAATATCCTGCCAATCAGAGGAAATTTCTCATCTCGTTGACATTCTTTGGTTGTTCCCATCTCAGAATTGCCTCTACCTTCTTCGGGTCAACAAATATTCCCTCTCCTGATACAATATGCCCTAAGAAGCCAATCTCCCTTAGCCAAAACTCATACTTGGAAAACTTGGCATATACTTGCTTCTTTAAGAGAGTTTGCAACACAATTCGAAGATGTTCTGAGTGTTCCTCATCGTTTTTGGAATACACTAAGATGTCGTCAATGAAAACAATGACGAGCTTATCAAGATATGGGTAGAAGATTCAGTTCATAAGGTCCATGAAAGCTGCAGGAGCATTTGTCAAACCGAAAGACATCACCAAAAACTAGTAATGACCATACCACGTCCTAAACGCAATCTTGTGGACACCACATCTTGTATCCTCAATTGGTGATAGCCCGATCTCAAATCGATCTTCAAAAAGACACCATCACCTTGGAGTTGATTAAACAAGTCATCAATCCTCGGCAATGGGTACTTATTCTTGATGGTCACCTTATTCAACTGCCGGTAGTCTATAGACAATCTGAGGGTACCATCTTTCTTCTTCATAAAGAGAACCGGAGCACCCCAGGGTGAGATACTCGGCCTGATGAATCCCTTGTCCAACAATTCCTAAAGTTGGACCTTCAATTCTTTCAATTCCGCAAGTGCCATTCGATACGGAGGGATTGAAATAAGTGCAGTTCTAGGAGCCAAGTCGATTGCAAAGTTAAACTCTCAAACCGGAGGTAAACCAGGCAATTCATCCGGGAAGGCATCCGAAAATTCATTCACCACTAGAACATTCATCAATTCCAAACTCTGTATACTGGTGTCGATCATGTGGGCTAAGTAAGTCTCACAGCTCTTATGCACCCGTTTCCATGTCTCTAATGCCGAGATTACACAACTTGGTAAGACTTGTCGTTCATCGGTGAACATAAGTGAAGGACATCCGGGTCTACGGAATTCTACCTCCTTGGTGAAGCAATTCACTAAAACTCGATGGATGTATAACCAGTCCATACCTAGTATGGCATCAAAATCCCTCATTTCCAACGGAATCAAATCCACCTTGAGAATCTCACCTTTTACTATCATTTCGCATGCCTTGTACACAAAATCCTTTTTTAACTGTTCTCCCAACGGAGTGATAACCAATAACTCCTCTTCAAGAGGGGGTCAAATGCCTATTCGAGTGTTTAGCGAATTCCGTGCTTACAAAAGAATTATTTGATCCCATATCAATTAAAACATGGTATCAACACCAAAAATTCTCATCATACCTATATATACAAGGGATAAAATTAATTCTCGATTTAAATCAAACTCAATTCAAAATTTAAGTTCTCAATACCAACAATACTATCATTAATCATCGAAGAAACTCCCAACCACTTAATATCATGCAGTATCTTTAATATGCCTCAAATTCAAAATCATACAATCATGATCTCATAATGTTTATATTCAAATTCTAAGTTATCAAGTTCACGTTCTAGGAAATTTACTTGTGACTATGTTCGGGTCATTCTGTGCCTTTCGTTAGTCATTGTAAATATCGTTGTTTGAGCTTGCCTGTGGGTACTGGTTTGGAGAAGTTACTGTCTTGCTCCCCATCAATGGTGTAACATTAGGAGGTGTGGTGGGAATATTGGCTTGGCTGCCCGTAAATCCACTAGGGCGTTCTTGACTTGTCTGACCTCCCCGCCCTAACTTCGGACAAATATTATGAAAATGGCCCTCCTTTCCGCATTGATAGCATCTCTTGGGAGCTTGACATACCCCAAAATGGAACTTCACATAGTTCCTACACTTGTCATTCCTATTCCCCATCGATTTGCTTCCTGAGGATGCAGTAGGAGTAGGGTTCCCAAAATGAGCATGCATTGGCCTTGAGGAATGCCAATAGATCCAGTAATAGGAGCTCCACCATAGGAGCCTACACTCTTACTCTGCTTTGAACCCAGGTCCGATGCATATTCGGACCTCCTTTTCTTTTTATTTCCCTCTCTTGTCCTTCCCCTTTCTTCCACCATTTTCTCGGCCCTTAAGGCCAATTCCAATACATCCTTGTAAGTATGGGTTGATGTGACAGATATCTTCTCCCAGATATACAAGTTTAGACCCTCTTCAAACTTGAAACGCAAGTACTCATCAGAAGTCTCTAATTCCGGGATAAATATGGACAATCTTTGCAACTCCGTTTCATATTCCACCACCGACTTGTTGCCTTGGTGGAGATGAAGGAATTCCTTTCTTTTTAAGTCTCGATAAAACTGAGCATAGTACTTTTGTCAAATTCCCTAAGGAATTCGGTCCAAAAGATAGGTGTCAATGATCTCTCTTTAAGACTATCCCACCAAACTCGTGCATTTTCATCTAATAATTTCACGACCACCCTTAATTTCAATTCATCGTCCAGCCTCATGTCATCCACTATCTCCCTAACCCGATTAATCCAATTCTTGGGTACCGTCGCATCACTTGTCCTCGTAAAGGTGACACATCTAAATTGTCGGGCTTCCTTGATCAACTTGGGCAGTTCAAAGGTTGGATTGGGGATTGGAGTAGCCATTGAAGTAGGAGGAGCAATTCGTTCTGATGGAGGAGTAGGTGGAATGGTTGGCCTTGGTGGAGAAGGAATTGGCCTGCCATATGTAACCAAGTGGTAGGGGAGGAATCCGTGTTGAAGGTGTCGGGTAAGTTCTAGTTGTAGTCGGAGGAGAAGTTGGAGTATGTGAGGATGATTTATCCTCAGGCTCAGAAGGAGGAATCTTGCTAAAATTCCTCATCCTTGGTCTAGGAGACATGATTCCTATAAGAAGAGACTATCGTTAGCTCACTAAATTCGGCATTAGGCCAGGTATTTAACCTCCTAAAAATAAAATTGGTTCTAATCCTTAAGAATCCATGGAAGGTTTTTATACATCCATTGAATTTTTTTTTACATTAAACTTTTAGAAAACCTTTGGGGACATTTGGAAACATTTCAAACCTTTAAACATTTAAAATCGTAACCTGGGTTTGATACTATTATTCAACTAGAGGGGAGGGGTGAATAATTGAATATGAACTTTTTGAGTACTTTTGAAAAATTTAAAACAATGTGACAGTAAGTGAAAAACAAATAAAGAAGACACAGAGAGTTTTTATATTGATTCTACAAAACTCGGTATACGTCATCTCCCAAGCTCCCCCTAGATTTTTCACTAAATGCTTGGTTTACAAACTTGATTATAGGTTCAAGTTCAACCTCATACAGTGTTACGTCCAAACACCACAATTCAATTTTACTTAGACTGAATTTTGATTTCTCTAAACTTAAGGCAATGTCACACACTCCTTAATCTTTAACACTTGACTTAATCTATGAATTGAATGTCAAGAATTGAGGAATGATTTCTACAGATTTGACAGTGTAAAAAATTAAATGAGACACTTAATACAGTTTCAAACTTTAAATGCACAGAGATGAAAGAATTCAGTAGAACTTTTAATTCAAGTCGTTGTGTCTCATCTATCCCATAAGTCTCGGAACCCTCTCCATTTTCTGCTTCCCAGTATTTATTGAGGCATTGAATAGATCCGTTGAGAGTTGGTGGTGGTGGTTGCATTCGAACATTGGGCATTTAATTTTCGTCATTAAAGTTTGTGCAACTGTTCCTTCGTTTGCACTGAATCTTCATTCCTTTTACTGGCGCCTCTCTTAAATAAATCAATCAGACTTTGTTTGCGCTGCATTCGAATATTAGCTTTGATAGAAAAGGAAACATTTCAAAGATCGAAGAAATAAGGGGTCCGTTAGGTTCAGAATTGTTTCCCAGATTTGGTTTCTGACACATACAGCTCGACAAGTTTATTGTGGACATCGACCTAAATTTGAATTATTCCTAGTGTATTTCCATGCGAACAGGTCGACAAGATACTCTTCCAGTTCGACAAGGAACTGTGCCAAATAAAATTGGTGGATATCTGATTCCTGATTGGTCGATGTGTTCATATGTGTCGACAAGTTTTCAGTCGTGTCGATGTGTAATGTTTCAGACTTTGTGAAGAGTAGGTCGATAAGTCATTTAAATACATCGACATATCACTCAAAATTTGTCCACCTGATAGCCTACATGTCGATGTGTGCTTGTGTAGGTCGAAGTATTCAGACATATGTTTTTATAGAAAACATTTGGCTCAGGTTGACAAGAACATCAAACGGGTCGATGTGTGTGTGTGAATGTCACTGGTCGACGTGTTTTCTAACCAAATCGACCTGTACTGTAAACTTCTGATTTTTCTAAATATTTTTCTTATTTTCTTGAACTAATTTTCTTTTGATCTTTTATCATCAAAACTCTATTAGGTCAACAGATACCAATAGAATTGTCACGCTCCAACTGTCCCATTGAGCACACAACAACTGCCACGTTATTTCGGTATACAAGTAGCAGCTCCCCATATACCGAAATAGCGCATGGCATTCAACCTATTTAAAAATAACTTAAATATCACCTTAATGACCATCCTATGTCATCCAGTATCAAAGGCATGCATTTTACATAATTTAAGAATCAATCCGATTCATCCCTATTCATGCACGCATGCAAATGGGCCAACCCTACCATTCCAGAATTTTCATAAATTTACAATTTCAAAATAGTCCAAAATTCACTATGAAGTGTCCATTGTCGCATTTTAAACAATAAAATTGTAAGAAGAGTTTTTAAATCAAGAAAATACAAGTTCATTATCATAAGAGTATAGATTTCTCAAATACTTGCATAAAGAAGGCTAAGCAAGTATTTAACAAATCCAATCAAAATAAAATATACAAAGATTTCCTTCCATGGTTCATTCTACATAATTTCAAAAATAAAGTTTTCATTTCAAATATTTAGCTATGTTCAACAACTCTCTTCTTCAGTTTGGCTCCAAAGTAATGTCTTCCGCTTGAGGTTTCTCTAAAAACAAAATTAGAAGAGTGGAGTGAGTATTTAAAATACTCAATGAGTGAAGTACAATGGCATGCAACGTATAAATGAGGAGTGAAAATGCTTATGCCAACAATCATATACAAAGTGCATTGCCATAAATGAAAACATTAGTATAAAACAACTTATTTCAAACCACCATGACTCATTTAAGCAAAACAAATAATTTACATTCATTTTCCACAATTTCGAGATATGCTGAAATCATTATCCTACCAATGTCTGTTGATAGGATCCGCCAAGGGGTTTTTCATTATTTTCTAAAAATCCCTTTCATCTTAGTGTTGGCCCGGAACTCCGTGGGGTGCATCCACATTATCACGGCGGCTTGAGAAGGCTCTCCAACCCACCTACCACCAAGCCAAATTAAACAGTCTTAACCACGCTGCCCCAATGGCCCGGTCCATGGCAAGATTTAGACTATAGCGCTTTTTCCAATACCATGTTACCAAATGCAGTTTATAAATCAATTCAAGCTCAAATTCAACGTGGAACAACAATATAGGTTTCGCATGAATATTCAACTGTAACACGACACAAATAATCTAATAATTTAGTATAAGAGTCATGAATTTATTCAAGTTTCATTTGAGGTACACAATATTCACAAAATATTATAAATTTAGTTTGAACTCATTCCAAAATTCAATTTATAAAACATAATTGAAATTAGTTTACTCATTTATATGAAACATAACTATCCCATCACCTCTTGAGAGTGTAATCACTCCTAAATTTCCCAATCAAATGAGAATTATCCCTCCTTCAACTCTTCCAATGCCTTAACCTAATTTATTGGTCATAATTTAATCATTAAATCACATATCAACACTAAAAAAATCAATTTCTACTAATATTTTCACAATTCTAGTTTTTCAATAAAATTTTCATTTTGCACAGTTATGAGAAAATGGCTATAACTTTCACTACACATATCTAAAATGTTCATGTTTAGAACTTAGCCAAATTCAGTCTAGAAGGCATCTCAAAATCGAAAGGAAACAAGCAGCTGCAACAGGATAGACAGAACATTTTTTGCACCATGAAATTTTTAGAAAAATCATAACAAATTTAGTTCTTATCTGATTTCAACAAATCATATCTCGTTTTCAAGATATGGGAGTTTACTTTCATATGCAAAAAGCCTCACATGATTTGCTTGGGTGTAGAGAAAGTTATGAGGAAAAAATTGTAACATACTCAAACTACTCATTATGCAAAATCATGGATTTCAGTCCCAAACGTGAAACTTTGCATTCTACTCTAGTAACCCTTCTTCACATTCAATCTAGCTCTAGATTCAAATAACAATTCAAAAACATCATGCATAACCAAAATTCACAGACATTCATCCTATGTCATGACGAAAATAGGCTTCTAACATGCTCAACCACCTTACTTATCCTTGCTTAACCTAGGCAACTAGAGCACATAACTTCAGAATTTTAGGAGAAAGTTAACAGATTCGAATCCAGCAAGGTGGGTCATCATCAACATGGTTCTCCTGCTAAAAATAACAAAAAATCAATGGAAAAATCAAAGGAAGCAAAATACTCATTCACCTAGGGTTTCTTTGTATGTTAAATGGAAGAGAAGAGGGTTTGGACTTGAAAACCAAAATCAAACTATGGATTTGCTTCAACAACCCAACGGATGCTTAGAAAAGGGTTGGATTTTGGTTATACATGGAGACAATAGAGAAAAAAAATGAAGGGATTTTAGAAAATCTTACCAGGCATAGCAACGAGGAAAGACATTCCTAGGTTTTGATTATTGATCTCAAACGTTCCTCACCCTTCCAAAGGTTGAATCTTGGGTACATAATGGTGACAGATAGAAGTGAATCATTGGGTGATTAGAGAGAGAGAGAGAGAGAGAAACGAGGGAGAGACAAGATTGAAAACACAGGGAGAGAGATAAAGTGAGTGAAGGTGGGAGAGAAAGAAATGAGAGAGAGATGAGAAGCCGAAGGAGAGGGAAAGAGTGAGAGATAGAGATGAGAGAGAGAGATAGGGGGTTGGGGTTTTCGGGAGATGAAATTGGGAAAGTGGGGGGAAGAGGGAAGAGAGAGAGAGAGTTTGACTTTTCTCTCTCTTTTTTTTTTTCTTGGTGCTACAAAAGTCGTCATTCAATTTTGCCATTCGAAATCATCATCAAATTCTATCGCCATTTTCACCTCTACTTTCAATCTTCAATTCAATACAGTCATTCAAAATCCAACCGTCGGCATTTGTTTGCCTTTAATCTTCTTTGTCCATCATTGTTTTCATTGCCTTCGATTCCAGTTTGACTTCATTGCTGCTTAGATTGCCAATCATCGTTCGATCACCTTCAATTCCATTCGGCTAATTGTCTTTGCCTCATCGTTCGATTTCATCACCTTCAAAATCCTTTCCCTATTGCACCATTGATTATTTCTCGATTGCCATTAGATTTGCCTTTATTCTTTATCGTTTTTGAATTCACCACCAAGTGCACGTCACCTTAATTCAATTTCACCGTCGGTGAAGCGTAGCATAAATTTCTGCCAGAGATGCCTACAATCATCATTGATTCCTGTCGTTGTTTCTACCAATTACCATCATTGGAGAAGCATACTTTGTTATTGAATTTATTGAAACCAACCTTGTTTGCGAATTTCTGTTTTGATTTTACTTTTGATTTAAGGAGTTGTTCGGTGGTGTGCTTTTATTTTATCAAGCTTACACTACTTTTATTATTTGCCGTTTAATTTTAGTAAGCTATTGTGTTTAATTTTCTAATTTTGCTTCTTTTTTATTTTGTTAAACTTTAGTTTATCATTTATAGTTTTAATTTATTATTTTATTTTAGTGTACTATTTTGTTAAATTTTATTAGTATTTAAATCATTTAGTATTTTCTAGTAGTTTTAGTTTTCTATGATTACAAAATTATTTTGCAATTATGATCCAATATTTGAGATCCATTTGGATATCAATACTAATAATCTCAAATCGACAAAAAAATGACTTGATTATTTTTTGTAATTGATTAACAAAAAAAAATTAATCTCACTTTCTCTTTTGTTTTCTATGTGAATTTTAGAAATTCTTGATAAAGAAAAGAGTCTCTCCCGGATTCACGAAAATTTTATCATTAGGGTAGCTTAATTGCTATCTTTTTATGGTAAGGCAAAATAGGTTTGGAGAGATTTGTCATTTTTAGAGAGAGAGAGAGAGAGAGAGAGAGAGAGAAATAAAGGAGTAGATAACTTCTCAAATTTATTTTCTCCTTTATAATTAGGTTGGACTTTCTAAGGTTTCCATAACAACACTCATTAGCCTCAAGAAAATCATGCTGAGATTTCTATTCGTTTCTAATTTGAATTATGTTGGACTTTCTGGCCTTTTCAACGCAATTCTAGTTAATCTGGAGAAAATCACGGTGGGATATCTCATCTACTTTTTCATTACAAATTTGAATTTTAGATTTAATCTAATTAAATTTAAAATCCAAAATATAAACGCTACTTGCAGGAAATGGACATGAAACTTCTCCTTCGCTAGTCAGTATTAGCACCACCAGGCCAACCTTGTTAGGTTGTCAAGTTGGATTACTTATTTGATTTTAAATTCTTGACATATTAGAATCGATACATTCTAAATTTATATTAAGTTTAAAAATTAACCTAAGACTCATTTTAATCAATTAAATAAATTTAATCATCGATAATTCATTGCCTATTTGGTGTGACTTTTTAGGTTCACTACTAAATAGTAATGAGAATTATAATGATGACACTTTTGACATCACTGGATGACCTCAGACTCCTTCATTAAATTGTCCCAACTCTCATAATTCATTATTAACACTTTGCATTATGTGTCATGATTATCTAGCTAGTAATGAATATGAATATACATCCACAGTAAAGCCAAGATCATACATACTGTATACTATAATACCTTTGTTTCAATATCCATCTAACGTCATGGGAAACCCCCTAATTTGTTGAATAAATTAGAATAACTATGGAATTCTATTATTGATAATTAAAAGTAAAATAATAATTAGTTACTATTTAAATTGTACTACCCTGATTGAGAATTTTCTTCATAAAAAACAATCAATTGGTTATAGAATCTTATTCCCATATGTGTCAAGGAAAATGAATGCCATCCTGAATATAAAAATCTCCTACAAACAACTAGAATAACAATTGATTAACATTGGATATATTTCTATGCCATTGTCATTCGCGTGTCATTCAACCTACTTATCTTATAAGTGCTCACCTATTTGTTAAAATGATACACACTAATCCATACTCATTAGCATTCCCGCTAATTATGAAAGAACAAGTGATGATCTTAAAGGATGAATGACGCCCGATCAGAAGCCAATACTACAAGAAAATAGAGTATCAGCGATAGAAAAATCCATTGTTGATAATAAAAAATCTATCGCTAAAGGGTATTAGCGACAGATTTTTTCCGTCGTTAAATCCGTCATTGAAAACCACCCCGCTAAGAATTACCGACGAAATACCATCCGTCGCTGATATCAGAGACAGATTAACGACAAAAAAAATCAATCGCTAAAATATCAGTCACGGATAGAAGAAAATATATAAAAATATTAGCGACAGAAATTCCATCACTAATTCTTGGAGCCCTCACGCACGTGCATGCTCCTTCACTCGCTCCCGCTAGCGTGCACCCACCCTCACACTCCCTGTCTGCGCTCACCCGCCTATGCCCCCACACCTACTTGCCCACGCTCGCCAGCTCGCCCTCGAACCAGCCCGCCCGCACCCCCATGCCCACCCTCTCATCGGGGCGCAGACTTCTTTTAATTTATGAAAAATGCCTCCAGCCCACCTCTAGCCAGGTTCGATTCTGTGCACGTGTAAAATATTAGAAACAGCACTACCACCAGACCACAATGAAATATCTAACCTTATTCTTTTTTTTATTTCTCATCTTTATCTCACATTTTTTAATAATAATAATAAAATAATATAAAATGATAATTTATTATAAAATAATAAAATGTTAGCTTAAAATAAAATAATAAAAAATTTAAAAAAATAAAATAATATTATTCTTCTACAAAATAAAATAAAAATAAAAAATTTTATCTTACTCTCACATTTTTTTTTCTTATTTCACTCTCATCTCTTTTTTTTTCTCCTTTACCTTGGGGTAATTTTTTTATTAAATATTTTTATTAAATTTTTCTAACTGATAAAATTCGACATTGATTAAATTTACGCTAAATAAAGAAATAAAATATTTCTTTAATTAATTAAAATAGAATAGTAAATTATTTTTTTTATTTACCCATTAAATGGAATAATAAAATAATAGAATAAAAGAAAAAATAAAATAAATAAAAGAAAAAGGGAAAAGATTTATAAAATAAATAAATAAAAATAAATAAAATAAAATAAAAAAATAGCAAAATATCTGTCGCTAAAAATTTCGTCAGTAGTCCATCGCTAAAATTTATGTTGGTAATTCGTCGTTAATCCATCGCTGATAGTAATACATATTTTGTTTTTTTTTCCCTTCACCACCACATTGACGGATTAGCAACGGATATTTTCTGTCGCTAAAAATTCTGTCACTAATCCGTCGCCGACAGGTTTACAAAATTTTTTTTTAACTCTAGACCACTATAATGACGGAAAAATTTTGGTCACTTAAAAATCCGTTACTGATAGATTTACAAATTTTTTTCTTTTTTAAACTCTAAACCACTACAGCGACGGATTAGCGACAGAAATATTTTCATCGCTAATCTATCACTAATCTCTCGGTATTCCATCTAATGTTAATATGTCACTATTTATGACGTATTTTTTCCGTCGGTAATTTTCCGTCGCTAATACCCTATTTTCTTATAGTTCAATCAATCGGGAATTTTTAGAATATTTCTTAATTAGTAAATTTCATTACTCATATTCCCAAACTCTCGAGAATAGAGTTTCTATTGGAGTATTCAAAGACAAAATTCTAAAATTAAATATTTGAAATATATAATTAAATTAAAATTTTATTAATTGCCAAAATAGTTATTATAACTATTTTACACATGGCTCTACAGCATATAATTAACACGAATATTAAATAGCCAACAATTACCGGTGCAGACTTTGCATTTTATGCTGACACCATCTCTTTAGTGAAATAGAATGAATTCAGTGGCCTTAATCATGAAGATCCATGCAGCTACCTCTTAGCATTTGAGGAGATTTGCAGCACCATGGTGTATAGGATGCGGTGATTTGACTTCAATTTCTTTTCCCTCACAACAAATACGTGGCTAAATGTATTCCCACCTTAGCATTTTAAAATTTGGACAAAATTATAGACAAGTTCCTAGGTAGGTTTTTCTCACATCAAAAATTTGCCAAACTAAGAGATGATACTGCCTTTTTTTTCCACAGGGTAAGGACGAGTCATCTATGAGGCGTAGGAAAGATTCAAAGAGCTGATTTGGAAGTGCCAAACTTGAATTTGGCAATTTCGGAATAGGTGCTAACGTTTTACGATGGTACAAACCATTGCACCTGAATATTAATCGATGCAATTGTTGGAGAAAGCATTTGGAAAAAAATAGGTAAGGAAGTGGTCGAGTTGTTGGAAATCATCGCATGTAACTCTTATGAGTGAACCATAGATAGAACCAACATGGAAACACCATTTAGATAAGTCTACGGCCAGTTTGGCCAAGAATGAAGTTATAGCTCATCAAATAACACGTTGCAAGAAGATATGAAGTTGCTGAAACGTGTGACCGACCAAGGCCATGCATGTAACATAGGTAACCCTATGCAAATTTTCACAGGAACAATACAATTTAGAAATACATAGATCGCGAGCTAGCACTCAATCAAATCCTACTTGAAGTCCACAAGATACAAAGATGAATGGGCACTACAAAATAAATGCACTATTCATACGGACAAAAACCGTTTGCTAAACATACTAAAACCGTCCACAAAACTTTCTCCAACAGATACGCTTTTAGTCGGCTATACACCAATTGGGAAAGATCTATCTTGACAGTTTTGATAACCGTTGGAGCATGTGATTGATTTATAATGACGGTTAGAAAAGTGTTAGTAAAAATACTATCTTTTATCATCGGTTTCAAAAATATTAGTAAAAATTACTATTTTTTATCGTCAGTTATCACATGTGTTAGGAAATGTTACTATCTTTGATCGTCAGTTACCACAACTGTTAAGAAATGTTACTGTCATTTATCATCGGTTACCACATATATTAGGAAATGTTACTATTTTTTATCGTCGATTATCACTCAGTTATCATATGTTAGTATAAGTTTCTGTTTGTATTATCGGTTACACAAGTGAGGAAAAATTAATATTTTTATCGGTTGAAAAATATTAGTATAAGTTACTGTAAGTTACTACAAGGTTACTGTAAATTATTACATGATTACTATCAGCTACCATGGTTACTATCGATTACCACATAGTTACTAATTGTCATGGTTACTATTTTATACCGTCGGTTATACAAGTGTCAAAAAATGTTACTCTCTCTCTTTTATCATCATATTAGGTTAGAAATGTTATTTTTTTTTTATTTTCAGTTATTACAAATGTTAAAAAAATTTATTATTTCAGTTACCACTAAATTACTGCTCGTTACTACTGTTACCGTATGATTACCACATAATATCAATAGTGACGGTTTTTTTTTTGAAAAAAAAGATGATAGGTAAATTAAAACACTAAAAAATAAAGAAATTACAAAAA
Organism: Dillenia suffruticosa; assembly: GCA_033439265.1. NCBI lineage: Eukaryota > Viridiplantae > Streptophyta > Magnoliopsida > Dilleniales > Dilleniaceae > Dillenia > Dillenia suffruticosa. The sequence continues at coordinate 13,325,410 of JAVTVX010000019.1, forward strand.
TAATATAAATATTATAAGAATTGTAATTGATACAAACTAAAATGATTGATACATATAAGATAAAAAAATAGAAAAAAGATTACATATCTCACAACTACATGTCTTTTGAGATGTTCCAAACAAAAAATGTTCGTTACAATAGTTTCTTAAGGCTTCTTTATCCACAATCACAATATCTTTATCCACAATCTTTCGTGCCAATCTATTCATAAAAAACCAATAGTAAAATAGTGAAATAATTATAAATAATAAATAATGAATGTAAATAAAAATAGTACCAAAAAAGTAAGCAGAGAGCGTTTCCTTTCTCTAAATTCAAAATATCTTGATAGTATTGATATTTATATTTCTTCACAACTGTCAAAATAAAAATAAAAAATGTTATTTTAATATTAAATCTCAAATTAAAATAAAAATAAGATGTTATTTTTAAAACCTGAATAACATCTTGGATGATTAAATTTGCTCGACTGAATTTATTCTTTCTTGGAATAGTTGTGATTCTTCATACAATACTCATCCGTCGTTTGTCAAATCTTTCAAATACCAAACGTGATTAACTTTTGATAAAACTTTGCAAAATTTGAGTGAGAGGTTTAAATAGGTTAAGAAAGAAGAGTTTTCAAGAAAAGGATAAAGAAATTTTGATTGTGGAACTTTCGCTCACGTATGATTTATAATATACAATTTTTACAAACAAATTTTTAAAACTTCGCTTTCGCACTTTTTCTCCTTTCTCATTTTTCATTACCGCGTTTTTTCTCCCACCTCTTTTTTCATTTCCGCATTTCTTAATTTCTCACATGTGTCTTTCATATGTGTATTGAAAAAATCACTTATAATTTTTATTACTTATTAACAAACTAATTACTAACTAGTTACTACATTTGATTAATATTATATCTATTTGATTAATCAAAAATAATATATATTCTATATTCGATGATAATAAACTTATTAATATTATTAATTTAAATAATGCAATGATATGAAATTAATAATATATATAATATAGTGTTATAGTTTTGAAAATTTATTGAGTATAATTTGAAAATATGACAATATAATGTAATTATATATAATGGTGTAATTAATTATATTAGTATAATTAATGAAGAACACTAAATTTTGCATCTATTGTATCAATAGAAATTGAGTTTCAAATTCGATCATAATTTATAATTACAAAGTATAAACCGCAATGAGTAAAAATTTAATATTTCATACACACTCCATACAATTTTCATATACACAACTTCCACATATTACACACACACACATATACCACTAACTTCAACCATATCTCAACCACTAATATTTCATATGTTACATTATTTAAAATTAGTAATGCACTTCAATTTGGATATATTGATTTTTTGGTATTCTAAAAATAATTCATGAAACTTATTTTCATGCACATTAAATGCATGAGAAGTTGGTTTATCTATGATCATGTAAATTTGTGAATGATTATGTAAATTTATGAACGAATCATACATGCCAAACATATCATGCTCAAAAAATTATCATGTAGTTGGATATATTATATCTATATAAATTTTCATTACTCTCTTCATGAATACAACCTTTTATTATTACATTATGAATTTTATTTTGTAATTTTTGTGTTTGGTTTTCTTTGTATTTTCATTTCTGTTAACATTGTTACTACATTTATACCAATTGTACCACTTATTATAAGAATAAAAAACCATTGTTTAGAGAATAAAAAAAAAATTGTAAAAAAACCATGAGGAGAAGCAAAAAAAAAAATGCAAAAATTCACGTGGTTATATAGGATTATATAGCATAAATTTGTCTTACCGTCACTTACCATCACTTACCATTATTTACCATCACTTATCATCACTAACCATCACTTACTTATCATCATTTACCATCACTTATCATCACTTACCATCATTTACCATCACTTACAATCATTTACCATCATTTACCATCACTTATCATTACTTACCATCACTTACTATCTACTTACTACAACTATATATCACAAACTTTTCTCTATATAAACTTACGTACCTACTTATCACCTACTTACCTACCTTTATTACCTACTTACTAAATTACCACTATCATAAATTTATCACAATTTATCATCTAAACTATTTTTAAATATGATACAAAAATAATAACAATTTTAATTTTTTATAGACATTACAATATATAGGTTAGTATAAATAAAATTTATACAAACGGTTTGTTCTAACAGTGAAAATTAAATATAGTTTTAAAAAACGGTAGAATTTTGTATGGTAACCTATGGACCTATGAATTTTTTTTTTTATTTTTGTATTTGATTTTTTTGTATTTTTGTTTTTATTAACATTATAACTATTACCACTTACCACTTGTTACCGGTTGTTCTATTTGTTACCACTTGTCTATATTGTTACTGCACTTGTTACCACTTATCACTTGTTATAAGAATATCACTTGTTACCAATTGTTACTATTTGTTACCATTTGTTATCATACATTACACCATGATACACCAAATAAAATAAAATAAAATTATAAAAATGTAAAATGATTAGATAATATGTAAACAAAATTACATTTCCTACGCTAAAATAAAAAATTTAGCATTTTAAATCGTAAAAAAATATTTTAAAATTTATACTTGTGACAAGTGAAAAGATTCTAAGAGAATAATATCAAGATTATGTATAAGATTAGAACAATATCTCTTGGTTTACATGCTAATCCCGCTAATGTAAAGTAGCATAAAGTAATCTTGTTTTATCTAAATAATCCAAACTTTTTGTCTCAATTTTTTGAAAGGCAGCACGTTTCAATGGTAATGTGGTTTGATTAATTTTGCCAAAACCACCTTATGTTGTAATCATATTATAATGAGACAATAAATTTTATATTTATATTATGGTAAGGTGGTTTGATTTCGTAAATATAAATAAATATGGGTAGGTTAATTTAATTTAGCAATTTTATATTATTTTCGTTTAAATAGAAGCAAGTAAAAAGAGTAAAAAAAAAAAAGAAAAAAAAGAAATATAATTGGTGCCAAAATTAAATTCCCATTCAAAACAAAAAATATATAAAAAATTTTGGTGGGTACATTGATTCCGAAATAAAATGATAAAATGTTTTTGAAATTTTCACAAAATTTGTCGCCTGATTTTGAAATAAAATGATAGAATATTTTGGAGTTTTATCAAATTTAACCGCCAATTTGTGATGTACCACCAAAAATCATTGTTTGAATTGTCTTTGATTTTGGCGTGAATTTGTGGAGTTATCACTGAAAAATTTTAAAAGACTAAATTTGTATATTAAATAATTTTTCTTTTTGAAATTTATATAAAATTACATAATGTTGATAATTCCACTAATATATTTATTCTAAACGCGCTCCACCAATCTGTTCCATCATTTTGGCATGCCTGGAAGATAAATTAATATTAATAATTATGATTTTTTATTATTACTAACATATATTCTCCATCAACAATAATATAATTAATAATTGATAGTAATATATATAGTAATATGTATGTATTATGTAATAATTTATGGATGTTATTATTATATTATTAGAAAATAGTATATTTATATTTGAAAATAATTCTAAATTTTTTGTAATTTTTTTACACTTTCATTTTCACTAATTAATCTAACAACTGTCATAATATTTTTCAAATTAAATGTACGTATCAGATCACTTCTTTCCGGTTATTACTATTTGTTACCACTTGTTAATATGCATTATACTGCTAGTTTTTGTAAGAGTTGAGTTGTTTGAATTTGAAATAAAATGATAAAATTTTTGGCGCCGGATCAAATTTGATCGTTAATTTGTGATGTAGCGCCAAAAAATAAATGATTGTTTTGAATTGTTTAAAATAAATTAATTGTTTTTGGTAAAAAAATAATTAAATTAGAATAAAGAAACAAAATATTTTTTGCTCGAAAAAGAGAAATTTGATTAAATTAGAAAATTGATTTTGACGAGAATATAAAAATTTTATTGTGAAGTTATCATTTTTCAATGTTAAAAAGTTAAATTTATAAATTAAATAATTATTATTTTTTAGAATTTATATAAAATTATATAATATTGATAATTAATGTACTATTAGCAATATATTTCTCTTGGCATCCTCCATTTTGGGGCAACCTGTAATAGTGGAACAGAAAAAAAAAAGAATGAAAAAAAAGAAGGTGAAGGGTGAAGAAAAAACCAAAGTAAAAAAAAAAAAAAAAAAAAAAAAAAAAAAAAAGAAAAGAAAAAGAAGAAGAAACAAAAAAAAGTAAAAAAAAAAACGGAAGGTTGAAGGCAAAAAAAAAAAAAAAAAGAAGAAGAAGAAGAAACCAAAAAAAGGGTTAAAAAAGGGAAGGGTGAAGGGTAAAAAAAAAAGAAAAAAGGGTAAATATGTGAAAAAAAGAAATAAAAAAAAGGAAGAAGAAACCCAAAAAAAAAAGAAAAAAAAAAAAGAGGAACAGTAGTGCCCTGCGGTTGCAGCCGCGGGGCGCGCGGCAGCAAGCGCGCTCAGGGGCGTTGGCATGCCCCCACACGCACGGTTGCAGCCACAAGGCGCGCTGCTACAAGCGCACGCGCCCAAGCAGGGGTGCTAGTGCCCCTATATTTTTCAGCAAAAAATGCAAAGAAATGCATGTATTAGGTTTCAAACCCAGGCTTTGTGGTTTGGGTTTATCATGTCAACCACTATGCCACAACTTGCTATATATCACTTTTTTTTTTCTTTTATTCTCTATCTTTCACGGATTATGATAAGTTATTAATATTTTATATTTTGGTAAATATTTATAATTAAATATATAATTTTTTTAATTATTAATATATTATAATTTAAATTAATATTAATAACCATCATTTTATATTATCACACTAACATAACAAAATTATCATTATTTACCACTTATTATCACAATTACCAATTTTTTTATCACAACTTATCACTTCTTATCATTATTTACCACTTATTATCACTTATTATCACAATTACCAATTTTCTTATCACAACTTATCACATCTTATCATTACTTACCATTTATTATCACAATTACCAATTTTTTTATCACAACTTATCATAAATTAAAAAAATTCTATAAATTCTATAAATTATCACAACTTATTTTTGAAATGGTTTATATAAATTCTATAAAAAGTACAAAATAAGAAAAAAAAAGAAATACAATTAAATTAAATGAAATAAAATTAATGGAAATATAAAATAATAAAATGTAATAGTTGAAATATAAATTAAAATAAAACTTAAATTACTACTACTTACTATCCATATACTTACTATTTACTATTTATCATTTACCACGACTATATATCATAAACTTACCACTTCTCTCAATTTGGAAGCTTGACATGTCAACGCCACAACTTGCCACGTGCCCCCTTTTTTCTTTTTTCTTTTTTTTTAGTCTCTACCTTTCTCACTTTCATATTAATAAAAATGTAAGTAGCCAAAATGCCAAAAAATAGCCAAAAAAAAGCGACCAACGGATTTGAACTGTGGAATTTAACTCTGTCTTTCTTTTTTTTTTTCTCTCAACCTTCCACACTTTTTCTACTTTTCTTTTTTCTTTTTTCTTCTATAAAAAAAATATTTAAAATTTTTAAATTATTAATATAAGAGAATTTAAATTAATATTTACTAACATATATTTTCCAATAATTTATAATTTATAATAATATATACAGAACTAATTTTTTTATAAATTTTTTATACTTTTACAGATTTTTCACAAATTATTATCACTACTTATCACAAATTATAACATGTTATAACATTTTACCATTACTTATCAGTTGTTACCATTACTTATCACAAGTTATAACATCACAGGTTATAACGTATTACAACACACACAATACACGTTATCATAAATTATTCCTTTCTACATTAACTCTAAAATTTTAAATTGTTCTTAAAAATTATCTAAATATATATAAACATATAGTATTTACAAATAGTAGAATATAAGTTATCATAATTATAATGGTTAAGTAGGTCCAGTAGACCTGATTTTTTTCAAGCCGTCCCTAAAATTGTTATATTTATCAACGGCAAATGATAACCATCAGAAATTGAATATCATTTTTACCGACGACTATATTAACTTTACTTACGGTTTATAAACTTTTCTTGACGTTATAATTTATATCGTTGAAATATGTATATATTTTCTTACGGTTTTATAAAAAACGTCAGCATAGACAAGAAAAAACCGTTGTTAAAGGTTACCGACAATAAAAGTTATCGTCAGTATAGAGATTTAATTTTGTAGTGGGGGTACCAAGACTTCAACGAGCCGCATTAATCTTGAAAGAACCTTTGGAAGAATCAGTTTGGAAGGTGAACCAACAAATGATTGACCAAAAATACAAAACTGATGGAATTCGAAAAGATCTCAGAGCACTAACCATGCAAACATAAAAACAACATATAAAGCTATCCAACCAAATGACGAACCTATCTACACAAGTGCAACAACTATTCATGATCATTCTTGCAAGATACAAAGGCTAAAGGGACTAACAGATAGCCAGAGGTTTCACACACAAACCGCACTTGAAATGATTTACAAAACAAAACAGAGATCAACCTAAGAGCCAAGTTATAGTAGTGATAATGAGAAGTAATAAAAACTTTAAATGCTTTACAAAACGACACAGAGATTAACCTAAGAGCACAAGTTATAGTGGCGACAATGAGAAGTAATAAAAAACTTGATAAGGTATCAAAAGAGATTGTTGAAGAGACTTCACAGCCTCAAGAAGAAGCAAGAAAGGAGGAGGAAGAACCAAACGTGACTGTTGCACCAAAAAAAGAAATAGCCTAATCCACATAGGGCAATAGACTTGGCTTTTCTTCGTTATCCTAGTAATTCATGTAAGAGCAGCTTGAAAAATATTTTGAAAATTTTCTAACTTTGCTTAAATTTATGCAGATGAACATCCCATTGCATGATACAATTTCTACAAATGCCCAACCATGCCAAATTTTTTAAAGAAATACTCTCAAACAAGTGGAAGTTAGAGGCAATTGGCATGTTGGTGTTTACCAAGGAATAGAGGGAAATCCTTCAAAGATGAATCCCATCTAAATTGACACATTTGGGAAGTTTCTCTACGTAGCATCGAAAGAAAAAGGGAGAAAAGTCAAACACACTCTCTCTCTCTCTCTTCCCTCTCCCCTACTTTCCCAGTCTCATTTACCCGAAACCCATCTCCTTCGTTTCTCTTTCTCTCTTTCACTTTCTCTTTCTCTCTCTCTCTCCCTCTCTCTCGCTCTCTCACACTCTTGGCTCCCTCTCTTTCTCTCCAAATTTCACTTTCTTTCCAAATATCATTTATTATTCTAGCTTTCCTGAAGCATAAAGGCATGTTAGAGGTTACAATTGAAGTTTAGAATAGTTAGATTTCATCTTCTCTCGTCTAGGGTTTGGTTTGGGAATCCCTAGAAATCTGTTTGATTCTTCATTGGCTGTCAAAATCTCTTCCAAGTCCAAACATTTTCGAAGCACTTGCCATGTTTTGGAAGTACTGTAGTGCTTCAATTCAATCGCAAGCATCAGGGAATGTCGAAGAAACCCTAGGTGAGTGGATATTTTGCTTCTTTCGATTTTTCCTTTATTTTCTATTATTTTTAGCATGAGAAACCATATGAATGATGACCTATCTTTCTGGATTCGAACCTGTTAATTTTTTCCCTGAAATTTTGATGTTGTTTACTCCTAATACCTAGGTTGAGTAAGGATGAGTGAGGTTGTTGAGCATGCTAGAAGCCTAATTGCTTCATGACATGGGATGAATGCCTATGAATGTTGGTTATGCACGATGTTTTTGAATCGTTACTTAATTCTAGGCTTAGATTAAATATGAGGAGGAGTTACTGGACTAGAATACAAAGTTTCATGTTGAGCTGAAATCTATGATTTTGCATAATGGGCAATTGATTATGCTGTAATCTTTATATCATAACATTCTCTACACAAGAGCAAATCAAGTGGGGCTTTTTGCTTATGAAACTAGACTCCCATATTTTGAAAATAAGTATGATTCATTAAAATCGGATAAAAACTGAATTTGTTATGATTTTTCAAAGAATTTCGTTGTGCAAAAAATGTTTGTTCTGTCCTGTTCCAACTGCTTGTCTTTCCTTCAATTTTGAGATGCCTTCTAGGCTGAATTAGGCAAACTCTAAACATAAAATTTCTAGATCTATGTCTTATCTTTAATTTGAGATAAGAATCATATGATTTAGATATGTATAATGAAAGTTATAACCATTTTCTCATAACTGCGCAGATTGAAAATTTTATTGAAAAACTAGAATTGTGAAAATATTAAGGAGAAATGATTGGTTTACTATTGGTATATGATTTAATAATTAAATTATGACCAATAAATTAGGTTAATGTATTGGGTGAGATAAAAGAGGGATAATTCTCATTTGGTTGGGAAATTTGGGAGTAATTACCCTCCCAAAAGTTGAGTGGACGGTTACGTTTCATATGAATGAGTAAACTAATTTTAATTATATTTCATAAATTGAATTTTGGAATAAGTTCGAACTAGATTTATAATATTTTGTGAATATGGTGTGCTTCAAATGAAATTTGAATAAATCCATGATTCTTGTACTAAATTATTGAATTATTTGTATCGTGTTACAATTGAATACTCATGCGAAACCTATATTGTTGCTCTAAGTTGAAATTTGAGTTCGAATTGATTTATAAACTGAATTTTGGTAACATGGTGGTAGAAAAGGACTATAGTTGAAATCTTACCACGGACCGGGCCATTGGGGTGGCGTAGTCAAGGCTGTTTAATTTGGATTGGTGGTAGGTAGGTTGGAAAGCCTTCTTAAGCCGTCGTGATAACGTGGATGCACACCACAGAACTCTAGGATAACGCTAAGGTGAAAGGAATTTTTAGAAAATAGTGAAAAACCCTTGACAGTGTTAAAAATAAACAGAATTTAGGCCTATTTAGGGATCCTTAACAGGCCTTAAATGGGTCCAAGCATGGGGTCCTTAAGACCCCAAAATAGGCCCAGCTTGGCCCTTGAGAAAGGGCCCAGCTGGGCCCTCCAACAACTAGTGGAAACTAGCCGTTGGAAGCTAGCAGGCAGGAGAGGGCAGTGCCCTGTCCTGCCTCTCCTCTCTCTTCTTTCTCATTTTCTCTCTCTTTTGTGTAGACCTTTTCCCTTGTAAAGCATGAACAAGTACTCAAAATTTCATATATTCTTACTTTGAAATGCAATCAATTTTTCATTAGTTTTATACTACTTTGTTATTCGATTTTTTCATAGTTTCAACATGGTATGAAAGTATCAAACAATCCCATCCTTTTCAAGGTTGGGTAGCCCTGTTCCTTCCATAAACCTCACCCAAATTCAAAACATATCTTCTATTCAATTAAAATGAGGAAACTACTACCAATAGGTGAGCATTATGAAGAGAGCACTCAATCTTCAAAACTTAGAGGAACACATTCTTGATAATTCTCTTGATAAGTGCAATCTCTCATATAGGGAATGGAAGAAAAGAGATGATCATGTCTTCATCGTCTTGCTTAACTCCTTAGATGAAACTCATAAAGCCATGGTGAGTTGTGCTCCTAATGCCAAATTGGTATGGGACACAATGTTCTCCTCATATGGCCAAGAGTCTAATTTAGATAGGGTCTTTGAATTGAAGAAACAAATTGCAAGCATCAAGGAGAGAAAATCTCTTCCTCAATACTTTGGAGAGCTCACCGACTTATGGAATGAGCTAATAACTCTTCGACTGGATTCAACCGATTTTAGAGTCATCCAAACAAGAAGAGAGGAGAACAAAATGTTTGTACTCCTAATGGGGTTAGATCACTCCTTCACTCATCTCCGACAAGAAATTCTACACATGAAGGAATTTTTTACATTTGAAGAAATGCAAAACATGGTACAATGGGCTGAAGTAAGCATGAGGATTGAGGAAAGCTCTAAGCTAAAAATGGAAGCTCATGGATTCATGGCCTCTCAATACCTCACGGCAGCCTAGATTATCAAGAATGAGGTATGCTCTTATTACGAAAAGAAAGGGCATACAAGGGATAAATGTTGGTTCCTACATCCTTACTTGAGACCAAAGAACTTCAAGCCAAAAGACCAACAAGGAGGCCCAAGTTTTGGAGTTCAAGCCACTGCCCAACAAGCAACCTCCCACAATCCTACCATAGCCGAACTTGCTGCCCTCAAAATCACTCTTGAGAGTGTCACAAAAAGGCTCCAACAAAGCTCTCCTCTTGAAGGTAAAATTCAAAAACCATTTACTAATTTACATTCAGAAAATTTTCTCATAAATTCGGGCACCGACTACCATATGGTTAGGGATAAATCAAAAGTTAAGAAATTTAAAAATCTCCCTAATCATAAGATAGTAAGAATTGCTAATAGGCAAGATTTGAAGGTACATCAAGTTGGAGAAATTGATATTTTTGAAAAAACTACAAATGTTTTATATGTCCCCAAACTTACTTCAAATCTATTGTCCATAAGCAAAATCACTAAGGATCAATGGTGTAGAGTTATTTTTTACCAAAATTCCATTTCTTTTCAGAATCTCAAGTCGAATCGATTGATTGGTAAGGGTTCTAGAAAAGGAGGACTTTACTTTTTGGATAAAAACAACATGCACTTACAGCCCATATAAAGGAAGACTCATCTCTTTGGTATAGGCGGTTACGGCATCCTAGTGATCGAGTTTTAAAATGTCTATTCCCAACTCTAAATTATGAGAATAAACATTATAAATCTTGTATTTTGGTTAAATAAACCCGAACTATGTATCTTATTTCTGAAACCATATATGAAAATGCTTTTAATTTAGTTCTTTCAGATGTTTGGACATCTCCTATTATCTCACATTTAGGTTACAAATATTTCATCATATTCATTGATTATAAACTAGGTATACATGGGTGTATCTTTTGAATACAAAAGACCAATCTCTTGAAGAACTGAAGAGTTATGTAAAGTATGTGACCAAACGTTACAATACAAATATTAAAATCCTGAGATCCGACCATTATGACGAATTTACAAGTCTCAAATTTGAGAATTATTTTAAGAACAATGGCATTATCCATCAATTATCATGTGTTTACACACCCCAATAAAATGGGGTAGCCGAACATAAGAATAGGCGTATACTAGAGATTGCTAGAGCAATGATATTTCATGAAAACATACCTACGAAATTTTAGTGTGACGCGATTAAAACCGTGGTTCATGTAATCAATCTCATGTTATCCGATGTTTTGAAAGGACAATCTCCTTTAGAACTAATTTTAGGAAGAAAACCAAAACTCTCTCATTTTAGGACATTTGGTTGCATATGCTATGTTCGTGTCCCAACACACTTAAGAAACAAATTAGAATATAGGGGAAGAAAGTGTGTATTCCTTGGGTATGCATCCTTTGAAAAAGGATATAGATACTATGATTATTCTACTAACCGCATATACACATCGAAAGAAGTGATATTCTTGGAGAATGAGTTTTACTTTTTAGGTGTAGAAGAAAAAGAAATATCAAGGGAAAACACTCAAGCAACCACTTGGGATGTTTTAGTAACTCCCAATGTTGCTCAAGAGGCTGAAAATCCAACCAATTCTCAAGTAGCTGAAGAAAGTTCTCAAAATAAAGAAGAATGATCAAGCCCTACGAATGACGACTCGCCTCTTGATTCAGGAGATCAAAGAATAGTTGAGGATGAGAACTTCTCACCAAGTTCAAAAGAGCCGAGTAACCCTCCCGTTCAGTTTCGGAGATCAATTAGGTTTATACTTCCTCTATCAGAATGGGTCAACCGAAGATACCCTATCTATGACTACTACACTACCTCTCACGTTTCGAGTCATCAGGCTTTTTTGAATGGTATAGATAAGGAACTTGAGCCTAGGACATTTGAAGAACCTTTAAAAGATCCAAGGTGGATAAAAGCAATGAAAGAGGAGTTAGAAACTCTAACTAAAAATAGCACTTGGGAGATCACTTCACAACCTTAGGGAAAGAAGGCCATAGGATGGATGGGTCTTCAAGATCAAATACAAAAGTGATGGGTCCATTGAAAGATTCAAAACAAGGCTAGTAACAAAGGGATATACTCAAACATATGGGATTGATTACAAGGAAACTTTTGCACCGGTTGCTAAGATGAACACCGTTCGAGTGCTACTTTTGCTTGCAGCCAACTATGGATGGAATATGTTCCAAATGGATGTAGCAAATGCATTCCTTCAAGGCAATTTAGAAGAAGAAGTGTATATGCAACTTTCTCAAGGTCTCCAACATCAAGAAGGAAATGTATGTAGACTGCACAAAGCAATTTACGGGCTCAAGCAATCTTCAAAAGCATGGTATGCAAAACTAAACCTTGCTCTTCTTAGTAACAGTTTTACAAAATGCAATAGTGATTCATTCTTGTTTATTAGAAAAAATAATGATAAAGTAGTAATTGCTTTAGTCTACATAGATTACATTATAATAACAAGCAATGACATGCATCTCATAAATATTGTTAGAAATTTCCTAAAATATAGATTTGAAATTAAAGATCTAGGGAAACTAAAAGTATTTTCTAGGAATTAAGTTAGTCTATTGCCACAATGGATTAGTTCTATCAAAAAAAAATACGCTCTTGACTTATTGCAAAAAACAAGAAAGCTAGGAGCTAGGCCAGCTTATACTCCCGTTTCTACCTCCGGACCCTTAGAAGATAATGAGGAACCCTATGAGAATGTCAAGAGATACCAGCGGCTTGTAGAAAGGCTGATCTACCTCACTATCACTAGATCGGACATAACCTATTCCGTGAGTCAAATAAGCCAGTACATGCATGCTCCTAAGAAGGGATATTGGAGAGTAGCTGAGAGAATCCTCTACTACATCAAAGGTTCCCCTGGATTAGGAATTTGGATGAAGAAAAATGGAAGCTCAGAAATTGAAGGATATTGTGATGCAGATTGGGCAGGTGATTCTAAAGATAGAATATCTACCACCAAGTTTTGCATGTTCGTTGGAGGTAACCTTGTTTCATGGAAGAGTAAGAAATAACACGTGGTATCAAGATCAAGTGTAGGGGCAAATATAGGGCAATGGCAGTTAACGCTAGTGAAATAGTATGGTTGAAAGCCCTAGTAGAAGAACTAGCATTTAGAGTTTTGACTCCAATCAAGCTTTACTGTGACAATCAATACGCGATTCACATAGCCTCCAATCCGATATTTCATGAACGCACCAAATATATAGAAGTTGATTGTCACTTTATTCGACAAAAGTCGAGAAAAAACTCATTGCTACTCCTCACATCAAAGCAGAGAATCAATTAACAGATATCTTCACCAAGGGAGGGACATCGGCTCATCTACAAGAAATAATGAGTAAGTTGAACACTATCTACATATATGCACTCAACTTGAGGGAGAGTATTAAAAATAAATAGAATTTAGGCCCATTTAGGAATCCTTAATAGACCCTAAATGGGCCCAAGCATGGGGTCCTTAAGACCCCAAAATAGGCCCAACTTGGCCCTTGACCAAGGGCCCAGCTGGGCCCTCCAATAGCTAGTGGAAAACTAGCTGTTGGAGCTTCTAACGGCTAGTTTCCACTAGCTGTTGGAAGCTGGCAGGCAGGAGAGGGCAGTACCCTATCCTACCTTTCCTCTCTCTCTTCTCTCTTGTTTTCTCTCTCTTTTGTGTCTTTTGTATTCTATATATAGCTAAGACCTTTTTCCCTTGTAAAGCATGAACAAGTACTCAAAACTTCATGTATTCTTACTTTGAAATGCAATCAATTTTTCATTAGTTTTATACTTCTTTGTTATTCAATTTTTTCATAGTTTCAACATGCGGAACCTATCAATGGTCATTAGTAGGATAATGATTTCAGCATATCCCAAAATTGTAAAAAATAAATATAAATTGTTTTTTTTGTTCGGTTTGAAATAAACTGTTTTATACTAATATTTTCATTTATGGCAATACACTTTGTATATGATTATTGGCATAACCATTTTCACTCCTCATTTATGTGTTACATGCCATTGCATTACACTTATTGGGTATTTTAAATACTCACTCCTCTCTTCTAAATTTTTTTTAGAGGAACCTTAGGCGGAAGATATTACTTTGAAGCCAAACTCAAGAAAATAGTTGCTGAACATAGTTAGGTATTTGAAATAAAGACTTTATTTTGAATTGGTGTAGAATGATCCATGGAAGGAAATCTTTGTATATTTTATTTTGATTGGATTTGTTAAATACTTGTTTAGCCTTCTTTAGACAAATATTTAAGAAATACATACTCTTATGAAAATGAACTGTATTTTCTTGATTTAAAAAACTCCTCTTACAATTTTTATTGTTTAAATTAGGACAATTGGACACTTTATAGTGAATTTTGAACTATTTTGAGATTGTAAATTTATGAAAATTCTGGAATGGTCGGGTTGGCCCATTTGTATGCGTGTATAAATAGGGATGGATCGGATTGATCCTTAAATTGTGTGAAAATGCATGCCTTTGATACTAGATGACGTAAAATGGTCATTAAGGTGATATTTGAGTTGTTTTTAAATAGGTTGAATGCCTTGCGTTATTCCGATATATGGGGAGATACTGTCCGTATACCGAAATAATACAGCGATTGTCACGTGCTCAACGAGAGAATAGAGGCGTGACAATTCTGTTGGTATCAGAAACAGGTTTACAATTTTAAATGTTTAAAGGTTTGAAATGTTTCCAAATGTCCTTAAAGGTTTTCTAAAAGTTTTAAAAACATTTTTCTTTTTTTTGAAATTACAAAATTTAAAAGATTATTCAATAGATGTACAAAAGCCTTCCAAGGATTCTTAAGCACTAAGACTAATTTTATTTTATTGGAGGTTAAAAACCCAACCCAATACTGAATTTGCTGAGCTAACGATAGTATCTCTTCTTATAGGAATCTGCCTCTTAGACCAAGGATGAGGAATGTTAGTGAGATTCCTCCTTCTGAGCACGAGAATGAATCATCCTCACATGCTCCAATTTCTCCTCCGGCTGGAACTAGTACTTAACCGGCACCTTCAAAAGGGATTCCTCCACCTCTACTCGATACTCTCTGGTAATGGACCAAGTGGTGGAATACATATGGTGCTCGTCTTCAAGTTCCTCCTCAAGCGCAAATTCCTTCTCCTCCAAAGCCAACAATTCCACCTACTCTCCCGTTAGAACGAATTGCTCCTCCGACTTTAGTAGCTACTCCAATCCCCCATCCAACCTTTGAATTATCCAAGTTGATCAAGGAAGCCCGACGACTTGGATGTATCACCTTTATAGGGACAAGTGATGCGACGGTAGCCAAGAATTAGATTAATTGGGTTAGGGAGACAGTGGATGATTTGAGCCTGGACAATGAATTGAAATTAAGGGGCTATGAAATTATTGGTCGAAGATGCACGAGCCTGATGGGATAGTCTTAAAGAGAGATCCTCGACACCTATCTCTTGGAGTAAATTCCTTCGGGAATTTGACGAAAAGTACTATACTCGGTTTTACCGAGATTTGAAAAGAAAGGAATTCCTTTATCTCTGCAAAGGTAACAAGTTGGTGGCAGAATATGAGATGAAGTTGCGAAGATTGTCCACATTTGTCTCGAAATTAGTGAGTACTTGCATTTCAAGTTTGAAGATGGTCTAAACTTGTCTATCCGGGAGAAGATGTCTATCACATCAACCCATACTTACAAGGATGTATTGAAATTGGCCTTAAGGGCCGAGAAAATGGTGAAAGAAAGGAGAAAGACAAGAGAGGGACAGAAAAAGAAAAGGAGGTCCAAACATGCATTGGGCCCCGGTTCAAAGCAGAGTAGAAGCACATTCTCCTATGGTGGAGCTCCTGTTACGGGATCCATTGGCATTCCTCAAGGCCAATGCACGTCTCATTTTGGGTACCCTACTGCTACTGCATCCTCAGGAAGCAAATCGATAAGGAATAGGAAGGACAAGTGTAGGAACTGTGGGAAGTTCTATTTTGGGGTATGTCAAGCACCCAAGAGGTGCTATCAATGCGGAAAGGATGGCCATATTCGCAATGTTTGTCCGGAGTTGGGGCGGGGAGGTCAGGCAAGTCGAGAGCGCCCTAGTGGATCTATGGGCAACCAAGCCAATGTTCCTATAGCATCTCCTAATGTTATACCACAGACAGGGAGCAACATAATAGCTGCTCCAAACAAGCATCCACAAGCAAGAGCTCAAACAAGGATATTTGCAATGGCTAACGAGGAGGCACAGAACAACCCGGACATAGTCACAGGTAAATTTCCTAGAACTTGAACTTGATGACTTAGAATTTGAATATAAATATTATGAGATCATGGGTGTAAGATTTTGAATTTGAGGCATATTAGAGATACTGCATGATATTAAGTAATTGGGAGTTATTTCGATGATTAATAATAGTTTTGTTGGCACTAAGGACTTAAATTTTGAATTGACTTTGATTTAAATTGAGAATTAATTTTATCCCTTGTATATATAGGTATGATGAGAATTTTTTGGGTTATTGCCTGTGTTTTAATTGATACGGGATCAAATAATTCTTTTGTAAGTATGGAATTCGCTAAACACTCGAATAGGCCTTTGACCCCACTTGAAGGGGAGTTATTAGTTATTACTAAGTTGGGAGAACAGTTAAAAAGGGATTCCATGTACAAGATATGCGAAGTGGTAGTAAAAGGTGAAATTTTCAAGGCAGACTTGATTTCATTGGAAATGAGGGATTTTGACACTATACTAGATATAGACTAGTTATACCTCCACCGAGTTTCAGTGAATTGCTTCACCAAGGAGGTGGAATTCTATAGAGTCGGATGCCCTCCACTTTTGTTCATTGGCGAATGGCAGGTCTTACCAAGTTGTGTTATCTCAGCATTAGAGGCATGGAAACTGGTGCATAAAGGGCTTTGAGGCTTACTTAGCCCACATCGTCAACACCACTATACAAAGTTTGGAATTGATGAATGTTCCAGTAGTGAATGAATTTTCGAATGTCTTCCTAGACAAATTGTCCGATTTACCTCCGGTTCAGGAGTTTGACTTTGCAATTGACTTAGCTCCTAGAACTCCACCTATTTCAATCCCTCCATATCGAATGGCACCTACAGAATTGAAAGAATAAGGGGGTTCATCAGGCCGAGTACATCACCCTGGGGTGCTCCAGTTCTATTCGTGAAGAAGAAAAATGGTACCCTTAGATTGTGTATAGACTACTGGCCGTTGAATAAGGTAACCAACAAGAATAAGTACCCGTTGTCGAGGATTGACGACTTGTTCGATCAACTCCAAGGTGCTAGTGTCTTTTTGAAAATCGAATTGAGATCAGGCTATAACAAATTGAGGATAAAAGATGATGATGTCTACAATACTACATTTAAGACACGGTATGGTCGTTATAAGTTTTTGGTGATTCATTTCGGGTTGACAAATGCTCCTGCAGCATTCATGGACCTTATGAACCGAATCTTCCACCCCTATCTCGACAAGTTTGTCATTGTTTTCATTGACGACATCTTAATGTATTCCAAGAACGACGAGGAACACTCAGAATATCTCCGTATTGTGCTGTAAACTCTCCAAGAGAAGCAACTATATGTCAAATTCTCCAAGTATAAGTATTGGCTAAGGAAGATTGGCTTCTTAGGGCACATTGTATACGGAAAGGGAATATTTGTTGACCCGAAAAAGGAAGAGGCAATTCTGAGATGCGAACAGCCCAAGAATGTTACTAAGGTAAGAAGTTTCCTCAGATTGATAGAATATTATCGAAGATTTGTAGAGGGATTTTCTAGAATTGCAACTCCATTGCCCAGTTTGACTCAGAAAGGAGTTAAATTTGAATGGAGTAATAAGTGTGAGCAGAGTTTTCACGAGTTCAAGAGGAGACTCACTTCCACTCCTATACTTGCGCTTCCCACTGGCAGTGGCAACTATGTAGTCTATAGTGACACCAGTAAACAAGGGATGGGATGTGTTTTGATGCAAGGCGATAAAATGATCGCCTATGCTTCTCGACAGTTGAAGAAACAAGAATTGAATTATCTCATCCATAATTTGGAACTTGCTGCCATTGTCTTTACCCTAAAGATTTGGTGACATTACTTGTATGGAGCTACCTATAGATCTTCACTGACCACAAGAGTCTCAAGTACTTGCTCACTCAAAAGGAGCTCAATTTGAGACAAAGAAGGTGATTGGAGTTGATTAAAGACTATGACTTGGTGATTGATTATCACCCGAGCAAGGAAAATGTTGTTGTAGACGCCCTAAGCTGTAAGTCCTCATCTTCTTCTTCACCCTCTAGGAGTTCATATCTCTCATGTCTGTTAGGACTACATACATTAGGAGTCGAGTTGGCCAATGATGACAATGGTGTACTTTTGGCCAGATTTGAAATACAACCAACCCTAGTGGATCGCATACACTGATGAAGAGCTAAAGAGCATCGTGGAAAAGATTCACAAGGGTGAAGGTGTTGACTTCTATATCCAGGAGGATGGCATGGTGGTATATGGGAAACAGATTTGTGTTCCCAAGAATGATGAGTTTCAAAAGGTTATACTTGAAGAAACACACTTTTCGGCTTATGCTATGCATCTCGAGAGCACAAAAATGTACAGGACCATCAAAGAAACTTATTGGTGGTCGGGGTTAAAGTGGAAAATAGCTGAATTTGTGGCAAGGTGTCTTGTGTGCCAACAAATCAAAGTCGAACATCAAAAGCCGGCCGAAATGCTTCAACCATTGCCTATACCTGAATAGAAATGGGAGTATATTACCATGATCTTTGTGATTGGATTGCCACGTACTCCGAGCTGACACGATACTATATGGGTGATTGTTGAATGGCTCACTAAATCAGCACATTTCCTCCCAATCCAGAATACTTACTCTTTGGAGATGTTAG
The DNA here is from genome assembly GCA_033439265.1 of Dillenia suffruticosa. Classification (NCBI taxonomy): domain Eukaryota; kingdom Viridiplantae; phylum Streptophyta; class Magnoliopsida; order Dilleniales; family Dilleniaceae; genus Dillenia; species Dillenia suffruticosa. Next base: position 13,344,422 of record JAVTVX010000019.1, read on the forward strand.
CTAAATTGTATCTTGATGAAATTATCCGACTCCATGGGGTTCTGGTATCAATTATATCGGATCATGATTCTTGATTTATATCCAGATTTTAGCCTAAATTACAAGAGATCTTGGGCACTAAGTTGAAATTCAGAATCGTATTTCATCCACAGTGGATAGACAGTCAAAGCGTACAATCCAAACGTTGGAAGACATGCTGAGCGCATATGTTATGGACTTCCAAAGGAGTTGGGACAGGCACCTCTCATTAGTTGAATTTGCCTATAACAATAGCTATCAAGCTACCATTGGGATGTCTCCTTATGAAGCTCTCTACGAAAGAAAATGTCGACAGCTTTTATGCTGGGATGAAGTTAGAAAGCGAAAGTTTGAAAGTGTGGAGCGAATTGAGACAACCGTAGAAAAGGTGAAGGTGATTTGAGTTATACCGACAAAAGAAGAAGACCCTTAGAATTCGAGGTCGGAGACATGATATTCTTGAAGAGATCACCCTGGAAGAGTGTAATCTGGTTTTAGAAAAGAGCAAAATTGAATCCTCGATACATTGGGTCATTCAAGATCCTTGAGAGGATTGACAATGTGACCTATCGGCTAGAATTACCCCCAGATTTTGAGAAAATTCACGATGTATTCCATGTCTCCATGTTGAAGAAGTATTTACCAGATCCCTTACACGTATTAAAATCTCCTCCAATAGAATTGAATCCAGACTTGAGTTTCAAACTTGAGTTTCAAACTTGAGTTTCAAGGTGCAGTCAATACAAATCATAGATCGACAACTCAAGCAATTAAGGAATAAACAAATCCCAATAGTAAAGGTATTATGGAGAAACAACCAAATAGATGAACAAACTTCGAAGACTAAAGAATCAATGCAGAAGCAACACCCGTAACTCTTTAATGTATAATTTTCTTTTAAATTTTGAGAACAAAATTTCTTTTAGGGGGTTAGGTGTTGTAGCATCGAGAAAAAAAAAGAGAGAAAAGTCAAACACACTCTCTCTCTTCCCGCTGCCCCACTTTTCCAATCTCATTTACCTAAAACCCATCTCCTTCGTCTCTCTCTCTCTCGTCTCTCCCTCTCTCTCACACTCTAGGTTCCCTCTTTTTCTCTCCAAATTTCACTTTCTTTCCAAATATCATTTATTATTCTATCTTTCCTGAAGCATAAAGGCATATTTGAGGTTGCAATTAAAGCTTAGAACAGCCGGATTTCATCTTCTCTCAGCTAGGGTTTGGTTTGGGCGTCCCTAGAAATCTGTTTGATTCTTCATTGGCTATCAAAATCTCTTCCAAGTCCAAATATTTTCAAAGCATTTACCATGTTTTGGAAGTACTGCAGTGCTTCGATTCAGTCGCAAGTATCAGGGAATGTCAAAGAAACCCTAGATGAGTGGGTATTTTGCTTCTTTCAATTTTCGCTTGATTTTCTGTTATTTTTAACATGAGAAATCATGTGAATGATGACCCACATTGCTGGATTTGAACCTATTAATTTTTCCCCTGAAATTCTGATGTCCTGTACTCCCGATACCTAGGTTGAGCAAGGATGAGTGAGCTTGTTGAGCATGCTAGAAGTCTAGTTGTTTCATGACATAGGATGAATTCCTGTGAATGTTGGTTATGCATGATATTTTTGAATTGTTACTTAATTCTAGGCTTAGATTAAATATGAGGAATTACTAGACTAGAATACAAAGTCTCATGTTGGGCTAAATTCCATGATTTTGCATAATGGGTAATTGAGTATACTATGGTCTTTATATCATAACTTTCTCTGCACAAAAGCAAATCAAGTGGGGCTTTTTGCATATGAAATAAGACTCCCATATCTTGAAAATGAGGTATGATTCGTTAAAATCGGATAAGAACTGAATTTGTTATGATTTTTCAAAGAATTTCATGGTGCAAAAAATGTTATGTTTTGTCCTGTTCTAGCTGCTTGTCTTTCCTTCAATTTTGAGTTGCTTTTTAGGATGAATTAGGCTAAATTCTAAACATGAAACTTCTAGATCTATATCTTATCTTTAATTTGAGATAAGAATCATATGATTTTGATGTGTGTAGTGAACATTATAGCAATTTTCCCATGACTGCGCAGAATGAAAAATTTATTGAAAAACTAGAATTGTGAAAATATTAAGGAGAAATGATTATTTTACTATTGGTATGTGATTTAATGATTAAATTATGACCAATAAATTAGATTAAGACATTGGGAGAGTTGAAAGTGGGATAATTCTCATTTCGTTTAGAAATTTGGGGGTGCTTACCCTACCAAAACGTGAGTGAACGGTTGTATTTTATATAAATGAGTAGAATAATTTCAATTATGTTTCATAAATTAAATTTTAGAATGAGTTCGAACTAGATTTATAATGTTTTGTAAATATGATGTGTTTCAAATGAAACTTGAATAAATCCATGATTCTTATACTATATTATTGAATTATTTGTGTCGTATTACAATTGAATACTCATGTGAAACCTATATTGTTGCTCTACGTTGAAATTTGAATTTGAATTAATTTATAAACTGAATTTTGGTAACATGGTATTGGAAAAGGACTATAGTCTAAGTTTTTCCACAGACTGGGCCATTGGGGTGACGTGGTCAAGGCTGTTTAATTTGGCTTGGTGGTAGGTGGGTTGGAGGGACTTCTCAAGCTGCCGTGATAACATGGATGTACCTTACGAAGCTCCGGGCCAATGCCAAGGTGAAAGGAATTTTTAGAAAATGGTGAAAAATCCCTTGATGGATCCTATCAACGGCCATTGGTGGGATAATGATTTCGGCATATCTCAAAATTATGAAAAATGAATGTAAATTGTTTGTTTTGTTCAAATGAGTCATGGTAGTTTGAAATAAATTGTTTTATACTAATATTTTCATTTATGACAATGCACTTTGTATATGATTATTGACATAACCATTTTCACTCCTCATTTATGTGTTACATACCATTGCACTCCATTCACTAGATATTTTAAATACTCACTCCTCTCTTCTAAATTTTTTTTAGAGGAACCTTATGTGGAAGACATTACTTTGGAGCCAAACTGAAAAAGATAGTTGCTGAACATAACTAGATATTTGAAATAAAGACTTTATTTTGAATTGGTGTAGAATGATCCATGGAAGGAAATCTTTATACATTTTATTTTGATTGGATTTGTTAAATACTTGTTTAGCTTTCTTTAGACAAATATTTGAGAAATCCATACTCCTATGAAAATGAATTTGTATTTTCTTGATTTAAAAATTTTCTCTTATAATTTTTATTGTTTAAATTGGGACATTTGGACACTTCAATGGTGAATTTTGAATTATTTTGAGATTGTAAATTTATGAGAATTCTGGAATAGTCGGGTTGGCCCATTTGCGAGCGTGCATGAACAGGGATGGATCGGATTGATCCTTAAATTGTGTGAAAATGCATGCCTTTGATACTGGATGACCTATGATGGTCATTAAGGTAATATTTGAGTTGTTTTTAAATAGATTGAATGCTTGCGCTATTCCAGTATATGGGGAGATGTTGTCGGTATACCAAAATAACACGGTGATTGTCACGTGTTCAACGGAAGAGTCGGGCCGTGACACTCTATCCTTTGCAATATAGAATGCTTTTCATTCGATAATTCCATATTTGACCCAAGGAGTCAAGAAAGACATGCTAGTTCGGGTTGATTTGTTCTACTTCTCAATTGCCTTTGTAGTACTTGATAGCGAGGTTGATGTAGTTGTACCGTTCATTCTTTGTTGACCATTCTTTGCCACCGCATGAGCCATCAGAAACGTTGAAAAAGGGAACTTGACACTCTGGTATTTTTGACAAGTTGATAGATTTTCAATTAAATAAAATTTTGAAATATTTTGATGATCCTGTCCTTTCTTGCTTTTCTTGTTATGAATTCTATTGATGGAATTGAAATTTTACAGGAACGAAAGACTTTGATTGAGAATTCAGTTTGGAGAAGACTGACTACTTTAATCATTCAAAGCTATTTCTAGGCAAGTTAAGCCTCCAAATGGCCATATCCGGACATGGGACTGAAATAACAGCACATAACATGACCAGATTCGATAAGTATACCACTGCACCAAAACCCAAAATGAAGGGGCATGACTAAAAATTTACTACAGAGTAAATAAACCCCTGGACTACACCTTCTCCATCCTTGTGCCAAGAGAGAGAGAGAGAAAGAGAGAGAGGGAGGGAGAGAGGGAGAGAGAGAGGAGTAATTACCTTCACTATAAAACAAGTGAGTTATTTTGACGGACTAAAACCGTCTCCTAAATATACTAAAACCATTGGCAAAACCTTCTCCAATGGATAAAGATTTAGTCGATAATACACCAGTCGGGATAGGTGTATTCTGATACTTTTCATGACTATTGGAGCATGTCATATATTTATAGTGACGGTTAGAACTGTTAGTACAATTTAGTATTTTATCATCGGTTTAAAATATTGTTGAGAAAACTTATCATTTGTATTATCGGTTGCCATATTAGTACCTAAGTTAGTTATGTTACTGCTATATTACGACATATATAATACTATTTGGAAATGTTATTACTTCAGTTGTACAAATGTTAAGAAATATTGTGATTTATGGATGGTGTTAAAAAATATTAGTACTTTATTGTCACTATAGTTACTACTATCATCACTTACTACTCACTTACTAGTTACTTACTTCTTGATTACTACTATCATCACTTACCAATTACTTACTTTTCGGTTACTACTATCGTCACTTACTAGTCGGTTACAATAGTCAGTTATTATACATACTTTCGTATGTGAGGAAATGTTACAAGTTTTATGGATGGTTAGTACAAGTATTAGAAAATATAACTAAAAACCTGAAAATAAAGAAAATAGTAAAATATTATAATATTGGAAAATGATTGATGCAATAGGATAAAAAACAAAAAGATTACATATCCCACTCCCACAATCCATATATCTTCTTCTGAGAGATGCTTCACTTCAATTATCAAAAAGATTATCGACAAAATCCACCTTCATTCAACCTATTCGTTTATAAAAAGAAGTAGAGTCAAATGAATATCATATAATGGTATAAAAATAGTTATAAATAAAAATATTACTATGTTAAAAATAAAATAAAAATAAGTAGTGAAATAAATATTACCTTTTGGGACGGAGTCGGGTGGTGATGATGATGATGATTGTTGGTTTTTAAGTGCACTCTCAGCATCTGGTATTGGAGGATGCTAAAATACAAATAATTTAAATTTTTTTTAAAATATAAAAATTAAATTAATAAGATTGTGCCGAAATAGAAATAAAGAAATAACATACCTGAACACGAGCAATAACCCTTGTTTCATTAACCATATTCATCAATTCATCTTTATGTCCACTTCCAACATTCATAGCAACATGAAGAAGAGCATTACTTAACAAATTAGTAAAATTATGATTTTGTTCCATTAATTATTACATCATGTTAGTTATATCTTCTTTGTCAGCTCTCGTTGAATGTACAAATGCACTTGTAAATTTTCCTACACATCTGATCTACCCCACGAATCAGGACCTTTAACCTTTGACACAATATCACTTTTCCAAGATAAATTTGAACTTTCTACTTGGCCTTCTTCGCTCTCGACAGACTCCATTTGACTCTTCATCATTTCCTATAAAGTAAATAAATGAAACATGAATGTCCATAAATTAAGAACTGTATAAAAATAATCATCCATACCACAGCTTCTGATACTTTCGTAGAGACTAAACTACCATCCAATCGGGTTCTACTTGTAATATAAAGTTCTGCTCTACAAGGTTTCATCCCACATTGTGTTGTCTGTTATAATAATATGTGATTCCAAGTATATAAAATATTATGCAGTAAAATTAATTGTAAGTAAAATAAAATATGAGTTGTTTATACCTTCTCATCAATGAGTTTGGCAAATGACTTAGATCCTAAGCAATGTGGATCCATCAACTTTGCACGACATTCTGAATTTCTTTTACTAATTTCCTAATACAAAGTACTAAAATTAAATGTATTCAATTAATGGTAAGAGAAATTGTTTATTTTTTACGAGAATACAAATGAATGAGTAAGAAAAATTATTTATTTTGTACCTTCCCTTTATCACTTAGCCAGAAAGTAACAAGATCCTTGTACTGATTTGGATCAACCCTTTCATCCTCCATTCTTTTGATATTTTCATCTAATCCAAGTAAATCATCGAACCACTTTGATTTCAGACTATTTTTAAAACTCTTCCATTTCTCACACAAATTTCCAATAACCCATTTTTTGGTGTCATCTCTGAGTAGTTTGAAAATAATCTTGGACTGTAATTCAAAATGAAAGAAATAAAATTAAATGAATTAATTTCCATTTATGTGAATGTACAATTTAATAGATACCTCTATAATTTTCCACATGTCTTCTTTATAGTCTGTTGGCATATCACGCCAAATCCTATAATTTATGGGAGCAATCGAGTGGACTCTGACTATAGAACCAAGAAATCTAGTAAAGATCGTACCATCAATTCCTATCCGTTGATTTAATTCATTCATTTCAACCACCATCTGTTTTCCTTTTTCTAAATCCCAAACATCTTGACAACGTGTTGGGCCTCTACATTTCTTCTTGAGAACTGTTAAAAAAAATATTAGAAATGGAAACTTATCTCAATGATATGTTTTTAAACCAAACCAAATCAAACCTGGGGTAGCATCTTGGGCTTCTTCAGAGTGAAGTTGTCCTTCGGATGGCTGTGATTCTTCATGATCAACAACAATACTCATCCTTCGTTTAGTTCTTCCCATATTGAGTTAAGGAAAATTTGAAATAAGATTTTGGTTAAGTCGGAAGATTTGAAAAATTGAAAAAGGATTATGGTTTTAAGTCACAAGATTTAAGATTTGAGGGAGGAGAGAGATTTTGGAGGGAAAGAGGATTGGTGGAGAATGATATATTATATATTTGATTTAGATACTCAAATAAATTTTTCGAACCCGCTTTTTTCTAAGTTGAATTTTATCTTTTTATTATTACATGATCAGTAATTTCATTTTCTGTATTTGTGTCTTTATTTTTGTTACAATGTTTTTGTTTTTGTTACTACAATCTTACCCTAAATATTACATTACAATAAATAATAACCCTAAATTTATATCATTACATTATTTAAATTAATAATATTAAATATATCATTATTCTACATAATTCATATTTAAAATTTTTTATATAATTATGTGAACATTTTTATATAATAAAAAAAGCAGAAACATGGAATGTGTGGGTCGACACGGGAGCCCGGCCATGCTAGGACGGGCTCCCACCCACGCATGCCACCGCACCCATGCAACCTCCTGCGCAAGCGCCTGGCAATGCCAGGGCGGGTGCCAGTGCATGCGCGCCTATGCATGCAAGGGTGCGACGTTATTATTACTTATTACCTATTTACTATTTACTTACTACCTAACTTATAAATTTTGGAGGGAAAGATGGAGAGAAAGAACTTATAAGTTTTTGAGAGAAAAATGGAGGGAAAGGGGTTTGTGAAGAATGATTTATTATATATTTGATTTAGGGCTCAAATAAATTTTTAGAACTGCTATTTTTTCCTGCTTTTTATATATTTATTTTATTTTTTTATTATTACATCATCAACAATTTCATTTTCTGTATTGTTTTTGTTACAACATTGTAATATTTGTTCTTACCCTAAATATTACATTTCAATAAAAAATAATCCTAAATTTATATCATTACATTATTTAAATTAATAATATTAAATATATCATTATTCTACATAATTTGAAATTTTTGATATAATCCATATGTAAAAATTTTTATATAATAGAAAAAACAGAGAGACATGGTATTTGTGGTCAAGACGGGCGCCCGGCCATGCCAGCACGGGCGCCCGCCCATGCATGCCACCACACACATGCAACTCTAGCACGGGCGCCCGGCAATTGGTTTAGAGACTAGTTTTTGATTAGTTGTGGGAAATAATTTATAATATATTTGGTTTAGCTGCTCAAATAAATTTTTAGAAACCCGTCATTTTTCACGTTTTTCTATCCTCTTTCTATCAATATCCGCTTTTTTATTATTAAATCATCAATTTTATTTTGTATTTTTTGTATTTGAATTTTTTATGTTTTTGTTTTTGTTACAACATTGTTACTACTATATTATAACATTGTTACTACATTACATTACGATAAATAAATACCCTAAATTTTATATCATTACATTATTTAAATTAATAATATTAATTATATCATTATTCTACTTAATTTATATTTGAAATTTTTTATATAATAAATAAAGCAATGGCGCGTGGCAGCATGCATGTGCGCACATGCAAGCGCCGGGCGCCTGGCCATGCTAGTGCGAGTTCCCACACATGCCACCACGCAGACAAACAATGTGTTATCGCGCATGTAGCACCTGCGGGCACCTGGCCATGCCAACGCGGGCACCGGCGCATGCCACCACACAGGCCAGTGCTACCTAGCATGCTAGTGTGGGTGCCCAAGCATGCCTGCGCCCTCGAGGGCACTCGCCCGGGACATATTTTAGATTTTATCTTTTACCAATTTTTTATTATTACATATTTATTTTATTATATATTACGTTAGTTCTTCATTATTGATGCATTATTACTATTTTATTACTATATATATCAACACACATACCATACATTATTGCTATATTATTACTACCTATAAATTTTCAAAAACCTTTTCTTTCCCGCACCAATATTTTTGAAAATTTTGAACCCTAACAATTTTTACAATTTTTTGACACATACTATACATTATTACTACCTATAAATCTTCAAAAACTTTTTTCTTTTCCGCGCCAATATTTTGAAAATTTTGCGCGCTAACAACTTTTTAGTCTCTCTTTTTTTCTTGATATTTGTTATAGTTTCTCATGCAATGAAATTTTTAGAAATTTTGTTACAACTTCTTACCATACAATTAGAGCGTTGATAGATTAACCTAATTAAGAATTAAATCTAGTTTTCATATCAAAACCTATTAGATGCACTTGTTACCGGTACCATTTGTTATAAAAATATCAATTGTTTCCGATTGCTATTATTTGTTATTACTTGTTACCATACATTATATCCATATGAGTACACATGATAAAATAGAAGGAAAAAATATAAACTAAAGAATGATTGGATAATGTGTAAACAAAATTATATTTCCTATGCTAAAATAAAAAATTTAGGATTTTAATTTATAAAAAATATTTTAAAGTTTCCACTTGAGACAAGCCAAAAGGATTCAAAGAGAATAATTGTACAAGATTTGACAATAAACTCACTAACAACATCATTTAACAATAATATTAAAGAGAATAATATCAAGTTGTACAACACTAACCATTAACAACTTCCTTCTCTTCTCTCATGTGCATTTGTTGTATTGTCTACTAACAACATTCTTCTCACCCACTAACAACATCATTATAGCTTATGTGATATGATAGAAATAGTACAAGAGATGTCACTACTTATTGCTCAATTACCATTGCTGATACTTAGGTAGGATAGATATATTAGATAGATATATTAATCTAGTTGGATGATTATTAAAGTAACCAATCTTAAAGGAAATGCATTTGTTATCATGTCACACATTTAAGTTTAATACCTCTGGTTTGTCCCGCTAATCCTGCTAATATAAGATACTTAAAGTAATCTTGGATCATCCGCTAATGTAAAGTAGTTAAAGTAATTCAAGATTTTGCCCAAATTTTGTCAAAGACAGCACATTTTCATTGGTAAGGTGGTTTGATTAATTTTGCCAAAACCACTACATCATCTTGCAATAATGAGACAAAGAATTTTATGTTTATTTTATGGTAAGATGGTTTGACATAATGAATTTTATATTTATATTATGGTAAAATGGTTTGATTTCGTTAATATAAACAGACTAAATTTTTAACGATTTTAGCTTGTTTTCATTTAAATAGAAGCAAGCAAAAAGAGTAAAAAAAGAAAAAAAGAGAAATCAGCAAGTAACAAGTAAGTAATTGGCGTCAAAACTAAATTTTCGCTTGAAACAAAAAAACTTTTTGGCGGTACATTGACATTGAATATTTGCACATGTAAATTCAAGAAATACAATCACCCGCCAATATATTCATCACTTCTTCCTTAGAATGCATCCATAATTTGTTCATCATATTAAATACAAATCAATTGGATTGTGCACAATTACATTGAAATAAATAGACGGAGCAATGAAAAAAATAAATAAAAGAAATAAATATGAAAATGTTTTTCGCGTGTTATTAAATTGGAGTTAAGAAATAAAGCGGAAAAAACAGAAATTTGATTAAATTGGTATTAAAATAGAAAATTATTTTTTGTGCCAAAATGAAAATTTTTTTGTGGAGTTATCATTAAATTAAATAGGTAAATCTTGTAAATTAAGTGGGTGGGGTTTTAGTTTTTTTTTAATTTATATAAAATTATATAATATTATAATTATATAAATTACTAATTTAATATCATTACATTATTTAAATTAATAATATTAATAATTTAAATTAACAAATTCATTTCATTATATTATTCACAAGCGCCCGCCCATGCCGCTGCGCAGGCAGGCACATGCCTACCCGGGCGCCCACGCATGCACGTACTGGTGCCGGCCCATGCCACTGCGCAGGCAGGCGCCTATGTGGGCGCCCATGCATTCATGCACAGGCACTTGCCCATGTCACTGCGCAGGCACGCACGGGCCTGCGACGACCCGTGCCACTGCGCAGGTAGGCGAGCGCCTGCGCCGGTGCCCGTGCATGCACGCACGAGCGCCCGCCCATGCACGCACGAGCGCCCGCCCTTCATCTTTTTCTAATCAAAAATTGCTATTAAGGGGATTCGAACAGAAAACATGTCAACCATTCACTACAAAAAAAACAGCTTTTTAACCACAAATTTAGTAACGAAAATTTTAAAAAAATTTGTCACTAAAAACATTAGCGACGGATTTAGCGACAAAAAATTTTTTGACGCTAATAATACGTCGTAAAAATTTAGCGACGAAAATTAGAAATTCGTCGCTAAATTTAGCGACAAAATCTGAAATCAGTAGCTAAATTTAGCGACAAATAATTTTTCGTCGCTAAAATTTATCACAAAATTTAGCGACAAAAAAAAAGTCCGTCACTTATTCGTCCTAATTTAGCGATGGATTAAATCCGTCGCTAAGTCGCGGATTCCAAATCCGTCGGAAAGCACACGTGCACGGACGGGCCCTACCCACCCAGCACTTGCTTGCAAGTCACGTGCCTGGACGGCCCCGCCCTCCCAAGCCAGCACTAGCCTGCAAGTCACGTGCCTGGACGGGCCCCGCCCAACCGAGCCAGCACTAGCCTTCAAGCTGCCCGCCCGCCTGAGCCAGCACCATGACCTGCAAGCGTGCCCTCCCGCCCGAGCCAGAGCCAGCACCCCCGCCTGCAAGCGCGCCCACTCCAGCATCCGCCCTCCTCACTTAATTGCTGCTGGAAAATGCCTTTGCTTTGCCTCCACCGTGGTTCGAACTCCTGCACGCGCATGAACCTGTAAAAGTATTTAACCACCAATCCAAATGTTAATATCTAATATAATTTTTTTTTTACTTATTATCTTTCTTTCATATTTTTCTAATAATAATAAAATAATATATAATAATAATTTAAAATAATAAATATAATAACTTTCTTTACTTATTATCTTTCCTTCACATTTTTATAATAATAAAATAATATATAATAACAATTTAAAATAATAAATATAATAACTTTTTTTACTAAAACCACCGGCCTAAAATAATATTAATTAAAAATAATAAATATGATCATTTTTAATAAAATAAAAAATAATAAAATCCTAATTTAAAATAAAATAATAAATTATTTTTAAAAAATATTAATATTATATTTCATTTTCTTCTTTTTTCTTTTATTTTATATTAAAATAAAATAATATTAAACGGCATCTTAATAATATAAAATTATAATTATCAATAAATTATAATATATTAATAATTTAAAAATCAATATATTTAATCACAAAATATTTTTATTCATTTGAATATATAAGTCAATATAATTATTATATACAAGAAATTTAATAATGAGAATAGAAAGGAAAAAAAAAACCAAAAATAGAGAGTACGAAGAAGGAAAAAAAATGAGAATAGAAAAAAAATAAGGAGGAAAAAAGAAAAAAAAAATTATCATACAAGGCTTATTGTTGGTGCAGTGGTTGACATATCTTTCGTTCAAATCCAGGTCCAAGGTTCAAATCCCTTCAGTAACATCATTTTTTTAGCATTAACGCCTAACTGCACCCGGCGCCCGTGCGTGCATGCGTGGGTGCCCATGCAGGCTCGAGCCCAGGCCCGGATTAATATTAATTAAAAAATATTATAAATGATTTGTATTATTGAATAAAATAATACAAATAAAATAAAAGGTACCAAATAAAAAATATTAAATAAAACAAAAAAATAAAAAAAAATAAATTAATAAATTAATTAAAAAATATATTAATATTATTCTTAGAAAAATAAAATATAAAAAAATAAAATAAAATGCTATTTTAAAATATTATAACAGTTCATATGGTTTTAAATAATATAATTTAAATAAAATAAAATATATGGTTTTTTTTAAGATTTAAATAATATTATTTTTTTTAAAATGAAATATAATATAATAAAATAAAATGTTAAATTAAAATATTATAAAATAATAATATGATTTGTTAATATAAATTAATAAAATAAAATAAAAAATATCGTTGATTCAGCGACGGACTTGGAATCCATCGCTGATTCAGCGACGGATAAGGCAAAATTTAGCCACGAAATATTATTCGTCGCTAATTAGCGACGAAATTTGGAACGAAAAATTTTTTGTCGCTAATTAGCGAAGAATTTAGCCACGAAAACTTTTTTGTCACAAATTAGCGACGAAATTAGCCACGAATGATATGTTCATCGCTAATTTAGTCACGACTTCCTTTTCATCATAAATTTCATGGCAAATTAGCGACGAAAAAGTTTTTGTCGCTAAATTCGTCGCAAAATAGCGACGAATTTTTTCTATCGCGAAAATCCGTAGCTAAAACAGTGTTTTTTTGTAGTGATTGTGCTACGAACTCTTGTGTGATCATTTTTTTTTTCTTTTCTTTCCTCCTTTTTTTTCCTTCCCGCTTATCATATTTTCATCTCTATTTTGGGTTCTTTTTTTTTTTACCTTTCTATTCTCATTGAAATTTCTTATATATTCAAACCAATATATTTGAATAATAATTATATTGAATAATATGAATGAATTATGATTAATTAATATTATATATTTTGAGCGATAAATATTTTGTGATTAAATATATAGATTTTTTAAATTATTAATATATTATAATTTAAACTAATATTGATAATTATAATTTTATATTATGACATTAAGATGCACTCATCCACTCATCTAACATAAGGATTGTGTCGTCTAAATTGGCATCGATATTATCATATTATTGAAAAATTCCAAATTTTTTGTAAAATTTTTACACTAGCAATTGAGTAAAGTAAGTCACCAATTAAATAGTTACAATAATATTTTTCAAAACATATACTATCATTTTTACAAATAAATTTTCAAAACTCATTTTTCGTGCCGTTTTTCATTACATAATTTTTTCGTCTCTTTTTTTATTATACACTTATTATAAATTTGCGATTAATTATCATTATATTTCATTTCAATACATAATAATATCATCATGATTATTATAAATTTATAGTATATTACTACATTGGCATACACTTGTTATAAATTTACTATTAAAGAAATGATGTTTTTGGATTTTTAATTTTCAAACTATTAAATCATAAATCTTTAAAAAAAAATCTATTATACATTTTAAAATTTTTAAAAATGTATATAAGTTAATATTAAATTAATATAAATAATTAAAATATTTTATAAAATTATTTAATGTATATAAGTAATGTATGTTAATAAATATTAAATAAATGTATATTAATAAAAAATAGAAATAAATATAATGATTGTGGATTCCACACGTCCAACGATGGATTACAATTAATAACGATGATTGATCAAACTTATCTTTACTTTTTATAGTGGTAAGTGGTACGTTGCGGACTATATATTATAAACTTATCACTGTACAAACTTAGTTGTCTACTTATCATCTACTTACCACGATTATATCACAAATTTACTATTAACTTACCACTATATAAACTTATTTATCCACTTATCATCTACTTATCATTTATTTACCATCTACTTATCGTGACTATATATCACAAACTTATCACTATATAAACTTATTTACTCACTTACTATCTACTTACAATCTACTTACCTACCTACTGCTACTTATCATTATTACTTATTTACTAAACTACTACTATCATAAATTTACCACAACTTATTATTTAGACTATTTTCAAATATAAAGGATATATGATATAAAAATATAACCATATTAGGTTTTTACAGACATTACAATATATAGCTTAGTATAAATAGAATTTATACAAATGGTTTGTTCTAACAGCAAGAGTTAAATATAGTTTTAAAAGACTGTAGAATTTGTGTTACCATATATTTAAAACCTATGAAGACGGTATTATTATATAGACAATAAAAAAATTTATATTGAAACTGTTTTTAAACCGTGCTAAAAAAACTATTATATTTACTGACCATAATTTTTAACCATAATAATTGAATATTGCTTTACAGACGGTTGTAGTAGTTTTACCGACAGTTGATAAACTTTTCTTCACAGACATTTTAGTCAGTTAGGAAAACCCTATATTTTCCGACGGTTTTGTCATAAGGCGTCACTATAAACCATAAAAACCGTCACTAAAAGTTACTATCATTAAAAATTACCGTCAGTACAGCACTTTAATTTTGTAGTGCTTGAGTCTGCCTAAAGCCAAAGTTAATATGCAATAGAGCAATCCTGCAAGCAAAGGAGACACATCAACCCATATAGCAAAGAAAACAAAAAAATTATCTCAATATACAATTTCATGCAGTTCTAGCACATCCCGCACCCAGAGCTATTTGATAATCTGAAAAGATTGTATCCGGCACTTGCAAACACATCAACCCATATAGCAAAGAAAACAAAAAATTATCTCAATATACAATTTCATGCAGTTCTAGCATATCCTGCAGGCAGAGCTATTTGACAATCTGAAAAGATTGTATTCGGCACTTGCAAGCTGATGGAAGAATAATCAAAGCACCTTTTTTAGCTAACCTTCAATCATTAATTCTTCTGCCCAAGAATTCTGTCAAATTTCGGTCTAAATAGACAAAAACCGTGAACAGTTGAAATGCACTCAATATAATGCCACGAATGCATGCAAGTTGGTGTTATATCCTTATTTCCCAAGTAAGGAGTCATGTGTCTACATAAGGAATCTGATACCGATCTACTCAGCATTAAGCAATTGCTTGCACTGCATTTTCCCAAAACTCCAGATAAATGGTTCAGCTACACTGAGCTGAGCAATCAATGCGGTTCATGCTTAGAAAGTGATCCAGAGCATTAGCGATACTTCTGACAACAGATGGTATTCAGATGCAAATTGCTTCACAGAATAAAAGACCCCCAAAGAATTTGTATGTTTGTATTTTTTTTTTTTTTTTCCTCCAAGAAATGTGCAGGCGAAATTTTCAAGCTTCTAAAGAAGGCTTTTTCAAGCTTCTAAAGAAGGCTATATTAGCCAATTTTGTCCGCATATGTGTAGCATGCTTTTCGTTGGTAATTCACCCAAAAGTTTGACTTTGCACTAAAAAATGTGCAGTAATCAATTAGAAATCAATAATGTGGCTGTGATGAAAGCATGGGCAAAATGACCCTCGTAAATAGCATTCTCCTGTTGGGGAATATGACCACCTTAATGCTTTTCATGAGTGGCTTAACAAAATTGAATGTCAAACACCTTGCAGACTGTTGGAATCAAGCAACATGCTAATAGAATCCTAATGCTTCAAAGCAAGATTAACTAATTTGTGGATGGCCAACATTAGAAGTTTGAACTACCACTACCCACTTCTTTTGACCCCCTTCAAAAACATGACAAGATAGAAAAACTAATCCCTGAGGAAAAGAACCTAAAAAAAGATAAACAAAATGTTTCGAGTAATTGCACATGCTGCTTAAAAAAATGATTAGGGAATGAAAGATAAACGCATATTACCTATAACGAATCCATTGTACTCTATAATGGAGTCATCCGATCTTGCATTTGCTCTTTGCTCAAACTCCATCGTGTTGGACATGCCAGAACATTCACCCTGTCTAACACCAATTCTCAAGTACAAATCTTCATTCTTCTCAGCCCTCATTCTATTCAAGTGCTTCAATGCATTATCTGTAAGGGAAATTGCTGGTGTGATTCCCCCAGCTGCTGGTGCTTCTGCTGGAAGGAGACGGCTCAATAAAATTGGGTATTATTGATTTATTTACGTAATCAGGAGAAACATAAGTTCAAAAAAAAGAAGTTTAAATTTTGGTTTTGAATGTAAGAAGCCATCATTGTACTAAATTTGCAGTATCACAAAACAGTTTGCAGGAACATGACAGATCTAATCTCTCATTTAACAACAAACAGATGCAAATGATTATCTTCAATGTTTT
The DNA here is from genome assembly GCA_033439265.1 of Dillenia suffruticosa. Lineage (NCBI taxonomy): Eukaryota > Viridiplantae > Streptophyta > Magnoliopsida > Dilleniales > Dilleniaceae > Dillenia > Dillenia suffruticosa. The sequence continues at coordinate 13,361,142 of JAVTVX010000019.1, forward strand.
GCCTCCAAAGAGGAAAACAAAAGGGGGGGGGGGAGGGAGGGAGAGAGAGAGAGAACACCTTCGATGAGCAAAAATACTGTGATAGATATAGGCAGCCTAAAGGGCCACAAGAAAGAATTAAGATTTTCACACTCCTAAAACTGCTTAGAAGTACTTAAGCCGCTCAATGGCTTTACTGCTATTATATATTGTTTGGAAGGAGGGAAGGGAAGGGACCATAACCCTAAATTGGTGTTTGGCAGTATTTTTTTTATTATTATTATTAATGAGGAGATGGAAATTAGAGGGGTCTGGATAACTTCCAATCACCTCCTACTTTTCAGAAACCTGTTAACTCTTATTTGGGAGAATTAGAGAGGTGGGCTTCAGATTTTAAAGAAAATTTCCTTAATATACCAAATTTAGATTTCCTTTGCCTTAAATAATTTTGTAATATCTGAGCAAAAATAATTATTTACATTTCCTTAAATAATTTACATTTCCCCTAAAACAAACAATACATGAAAGTTCATATGTGAATGGTGAAACCCAAATCAAACAAAACTTGTAAATGCTAATTCCTACATTGACTAACTCAATCCTTAGGAAGTATAAAAACCCCCCACCTTAGTAGCTAGCTTTTAAGGTGGAACAAGTTCTCAATTAATAATAAACATGAAAATTCAGTTGTTCCAATACTTAATAGCTTAAACCGTTGGGGTGAAAGATGACATCCTTTTTTTGTTTGTTTATATACAGTCATCCTGTAAACTTCCAGTTATCCTGTTGTTGTATTTGATATTGCACCAATTTATTCGGTATAATAAGTCAAGCTAAACCAAAAATCATCCTACAAGCCCTAGAAATTTCGTATCTATTTCAAGTCAACACATGTTTCTAGCTAAAGCCACCTTAAAATCTCCAAACTACTCCATACAATTTTCAAATGGAAATCCATCTTTCCAAGATTTCACTATGGTCTACGTTAATAATTAAACTCCGGCACCAATATCACAGTCTACAAATTTACCCATATAAAGTAAACTAGCATAAACACTAATAAATCATTACTCTGGATTCTCGAACTAGTTTTTTCCAAAATTGACAACAACAAACACCAAAATAGCTCGTAAATTTTTCACGTCGGAGACGAAATTAAATTCGAAACATTGAAGTATGCATATAAGACGTGTCAAGATACAAACCTGAAACTGAATAACGAATAGAAGAGAATTTCCTTTGACCGAGATTTGCAGAAGACGATCGAACGGAAATTGAGGTCGATGTTTGAGGTAACGAACATGAATTTCTAGGAATTCGATACAAAGTGAGCGATCGCGTGGAAACAGAGAATGCCATCAGAGAGATAGAGAGAGAGAGGCGAGGGAGGGGAGGGCCCCTCCCCCTCTTTCGCCAAGAGAGGCAGGAAGGGGAGGGGCACCCCTCCTCCTCCCAGATCCAACGACGCTGCCACCGGATTATCAATCCAATGGTGTGCCGCCGCTGGACCTTAAGCAGAGAGAGAGAGAAAGAGAGTTGGAGACTTACATTGTTACTTCAGCACGCGTGCAAGAGAGAGAGAGAGAGAGAGAGAGGGGGGGAGACAGTGAGGCACGAGAGAGAGAGTAAAAGTGTGAGAGAGTGAGGCGTGAGGTGAGTTGGGGGAGTGAAGAACGATTGGGGAGGTTTGCGCTTGAAATCAGTGATGAATTAAGGCGTTCGACGCTAAATCAACGACAAATATTAGAATTCGTCTCTAAATTAACTACAAACATGAGAGATCATTGCTAAATCAGTGATGAACCATAGCATTCGTCATTAAATGAGCAACGAACACGTGTTTGTAGCTCATCAGCAATGAACACTGATGTTTGTTGCTCATTCGGTAACGAATGCCCATGTTCATCGCTGATTTATAGCAAATTTAATAACGAATATACAATTTACGATGAATTCAGCAAGAACAATTTATATCCATCCACTAAATTATAAAATTAGAGACAAATTATCAACGATATTTAGTTCAATCCATACAACAACGAAATTATAGGCAAAAAATATTCATTATATTGATCATCAATAAAAGAATTTTTTTTTCATTCTTAGAAAATGACTTGAATATTTAAACAAATTTATAACTTTGTAACTTATATAAATATAAACTTATATATTCATATGAATAAACTCTACCACTGTAAAAGGTAGTACTCAATTACTATTCTCTTGTATAAATAGATTAGAATGAATTATTTATTATCAAAAGTGGTTGATTTGGTGAGAATTTTAACATTCATTATGTATTCAAACCGATTTTGTCATTTCGAAAATGGTCAAAAATAGAGAAACAATTGAAAAAGTTACATAAAAGTGTGTTTGAGGAATTTAGTTACAAAATTAAACACGAGATTTTAGATACTATTGTAATTAGTAATGAATTTAATTACAAATAATTTGTTTATGGATAATTAGCGACCAATTTAGTGACGTATTTTGGAATTCATAGCTAAATTTTACAACAAAATTTGTATTTGCTGTTGAATTAGCTTAATTCATCGCCAATTTAGCAATGAACTACACAGTTTGTCGCTGATCTAGCAATAGACATTGTAGTTAGTTGCTGAATTAGCGACGAACTCAATTGTTCATCACGGATTGAGTAACGAACAATTCAGGTCATCGCTGGAATAGCGGTGGACAATCGCTAAATTAGTGACGATGATAGAGTTCGTCGCTGATTTAGCAATGAACGCCATTGTTCATCACAGATTTGCAATGAACATCAGCATTTGTCGCTAATCTTTGTCGCTAAATTAGCTATGAATCTTAGCATTTGTTGCTAAATCAGTGACGAATTCTGATATTCGTCGCTCATCAACGATGAACGCATATGTTGGTCACAAATCAACGATGAACTCCTTAGTTCATCACTTATCATCGATTTAGCGATGAATTTTTTGCTTCGTCGCTGATTTAGTGATGAACTTTGTTGTTTGTTATAGATTTAGCGACCAATTATGTGTTCGTTGCTAATTTTATTACACAATAGTGATTAAACTTAATTTTGTCACAAATTTTGTTGCAAAATAGCGATAAATTCTTTTTGTCGCTAAAATTATCGCTAAATCCGTGTTTTTTTACGATGTTAGTTTCTCTTACCCTTTTTTTTTTCTTTCACTTGAGGATAATCAAACATTCAAGTTTAGCGGTGTTTTCTCAATTCTTTTATGCATACATTTAGACTTAAATTTTATAACTTTTTATATATTTTGAGTAAAATTTATTAGATTTTCTTCTCAAATAATATAATTATACTCCAAAGTATGAAATGGAGTGGAACTTAGTGATCAATCCCCAAAGACAAAAGAATATGCATCAAAGGGCAAAAACTCTACATTTTGAACAACAAAGCATTGTGGCTAAGATGATAAAATCTTTTGTTGAAATTAGAGTACTGGACATAGAAAGTAATTGAGCAAATTAGAGGTTGGTTGAATAACCAAAATCCAATTGGTTGAATTCCACATTCAATTTCAACCCAAAATAGGCTTATGATTTGTTGAAACCCAATTAGCTGAGCCTAAATCTCAAATTCTCTGCACAGCCAGAATAAAAGCTTTTAGTTTGCTTAATTTCACTGTCATCGAAGCATACCATGAGTCTCTGTTGGAGATTCTTGCCACCATCATTGAATTCATTGAACCCATATGTGATTGTGAATTTCATTCTTTTTTTTTTTTTTTTTTCTTATTGTACTTTTGATTTAAGGCATTGTTTGGTTATGTGACTTACACTATTTTTATTATTTACTGTTTAATTTTAGTATGCTATTGTTCTTAACTTTCAGATTTTATTTCCTTTATTTATTCTGTTATACTTTAATTTATCATTTATAATTTTATTCATTTTTTAAAAAAATTTTAATTTTAGAATATTTTTTCTCATTATCTTCTTCTTTTAAGAAAAAACAAAAATTAATTTCAATTGAAATAAAGTTAGAAGTTGTCTAACATTTTTACTTTTTAAAAACTAAATCTATACTCCTTTTTATAAATAAAGTGTATGACAAAACATTTTCTATAAACTCTAATTTTAATAAAATTATCATAAAAAATATACACATAAAATATAACTTTTTCTCCTCACCATCGATGGATTAAAATTCATTTATCTACATTTTAAAAGTAAAATATATAAATACTAACAATTAAAATAAAAATAAATTGATTATTTTTCTAAACTATTAAAATCAAGCGTTTAAAAATATAAAATCATTTTTATATAACATAAAGAATAAAGAAATTCAAAAATAATATAAGTCATATATTTATGAACACGAAATCATATAAATAAAATAAAACAGATATTTATGAATATAGTTGAAATTTATGAACATATATGAAATTTATAAAAAAAATATTTAAACTCATCCAAATCATAGTATTTATAAACATATAATAACATAAACATATTTGAAATTTCACATTATTCAAGTATAGGTATAAATTGAATTAAAAAAATATGGTTTCAGAAAAGGTAGAACAATAAAGAGAGAGCGAGAGAGAGAGAGAGAGAGAGAGAGAAGGAAAAGCTTCTCTCAAGAGTTTTCCCTTAAAGCTATTTTTTTCTATTTTTTCTTTATTAAAAAAACCTGATTTTAAGGAGCAAAAATTTTATTTGGTACGAAATCTCTTTATAAGGAGAATAGAAACCAAAAAAAGGTCTTGTCAAATGGACACTTAGGGTCAATTATTATTTAGATTACTTTTAGTGTTTTCTTGTAGTTTTAGATTTTTAATAATTTTTTTTGTTTTTATTTTTTTATTTTATAATTTGGTTTAGGAATACTTCAAGGTTTTCTTATTTAATTTGTTTCAATTCATTTATTATTCTTTTGTTTTTAAATTTTTAATAGATTTTTGCGTTTACAATTTAGTTCATATTTTCATTTAAAAATTCAATAATTTAGTAATTAAAATATATGAATATTAATCATAAAAATTTTCTATTTCTAGAAAGGTCGATAATTTTATTCATTAAATTTACTATATCAATGATCTAAAAAAATACCAAGGATTACCAAAAATAAAAGAAACCAAGGCTGTTTCCCTTTCATACAGACATCACATAACATATTCTTTTTGAATTTCAACTTAGGCAGACCTTTCACAACGTCTTTTCTAACTAGCTTTGAGATTGTATCTATACATATGTATCCTAATCTTCTGTGCCAAAACCATGATATGTTCTTACTTACTGCAACTAAACAACATTCATATGGGATAAATATTCTAAATCCATCATATAAATGTTTCCTCTTTTATGGCCAGTGAATTGAACATTACCATAGGTTTGTTAATAATGGAGCATGTATCAGATTAAAACATGACTGTACAGCCTTTGTTATACAGTTAACTGACACTTAATAAGCTAAACTTAAGACTGAAAATAAGAAGAATATTCTGAATTTGAGAGTCAATGGACTTACCTCCTATGTTACCCATTCCGATGACTTTTCTTTTTAAGTTATCACCAAAAGCCACCTTTCCTCCTTTTTTCTTCTTGAGAGATGAGAATTTTGAGATATCCCTAGTCATATGCCTTGAACAATCACTATCAACGCACCAAACTAGCTATCTAGGAGATTCTTTTGATTTCAAAGAGACCTGCAATAGGATTTAATCACAACTTTGCCTTTGGTACCCACATCTTCTTAGTTCCAGCTGAGTTAGTTTTGAATTGATTTTTAAGAGTCCATTTAAGGTTCATTCTTGATGAGTTCTGAAACCAGCAAGTGTAAGTAGAGTGTCCAAAATTTTTACAGTAGGCACAATAGTTATTATTCACACTTGTGTTCTTTGTATTGATTGAAAATTTGTTTTTAAGTTTACAATTTTCTGACTTGTGCCCAAATTTCATGCATGTGTAACATTTCTGTAATTTGACATTTTCTAAACTTGGTACAAAAAATTTATATCACTTTTTCTGGATTTGTGTAGGTTTATATCCTAACTTAACCTTATTAAACATTGCTATTGTGCTACTAGAATAGTGTTTAGTTTCTCTTGACCCTAAATAAATTTCATTATTATAGTATTTTGTCAATATTCTTCTCCTTTTGATTAATTAGTTTCAAATTGCAAGTACCTTCTTCTTTTTCTTCTCCTTCTTTCTTTCGTATTATACTTTTCATCCCTTTTTAGTAAGGGATAATCAGCTTTTATATGCTCCAACTTTTTGCACCCAAAGCACCTCATTTCCTTTTTCTTTTCTGGTCTTTTGAAAAATGATTTGTTCTTGTTTCTTATTCCCATCATGAATTTCTTGAATCTTCTGATCAGCAGTGCTTCATCTTCTTCATCGTTTTCTTCTTCTGAGTTTGAGGTGCTTTCATCACTGTCAGCTTTTCGAGCCACACTTTTGCCTCTTTCATCATTCGCTAACTCCTTCGCATTCAAATTCATCTCATGGGTTATTAAAGAACCCACGAGTTCATCCATAGTCAAGATTTCAAGATTCTTAGATTCTTCTATTACTGTAACTTTGGACTCCCATGACTTTGGCAGACTTCTCAGAATCTTGTCCACCATATCTTTTTGAAGGATTCCCTTTCCAAGTAATCTTAATTCATTTGTTACTTCATTAAATCTTGTTATTATATCATTGATTGTTTCCCCTTCTTTCATTATGAAGATTTCATATTCTTATTTTAACAATCTTATTTTGCTCTTACAAACTTGATCAGTATCTTCATAAGTAGTTTTAAGTCTTTTCCAGATTTCTTTTGCTGTGATATATGATGAGACTCAATTATATTCTTTAACACTCAGGGTAAGGTGAATGAGATTTACAGTCTTGCAGTTAATTTGGTATGTTTTTTTTTACTCCATTGCCATATTCTTTAATTTAACTAGCACACATACACCATTAATCTCTTATGTGAGAAATTCAACTTCTTCTTTGATTATCTCTCAACCATTTAGATCCTATATAATTATGAAATTGCCTGTTCTTTACTTCCAGTAGCTGAAATTACTTCCATTGAAAAAAGGTGCACGATTTGTTGAGCAAACTTCTACTAGTACATTATCTCCGTTAATAACCATTTGGATCTTTAATGTTAAGTTGTTGACTTTCTATCAATACACCAACTCTGATACCAATTGATATTCAACTAGATGCAAGTGAATAGAAAAATATGGATATTTTGAAAATTTTTGTGATTAAAAAAAATCAATTTAAAGATTAAAACAGAAAAAAAGAACTCTCAGAACTTTTTGTAGTGGTTCCACCAAACTAGGTGTACCTCTACTTTTAGACTCCCATTGGATTTTTCACTATCAATTCGAAGATACAAATTTGATTGCACATTCAAATTAAACCTTTACAGTGTTTCTATGCAAAACTACTCTTTAATCTTTCAAAGATTGATTTTCCGCACTAGACCCAAAGCAACAACCCATACTATTTGGTCTGTTGTACTATCAATCAAGTAAGAAGGGAATGTCAAAAATGAAAGATTTTAATTCTCAAATTTGACAAAATTAATTTCAACCTCAAAATAATCGAAAGAGATGAGGAATTGAAAAATATACAAAAGTGAACAATAAATACAAGTAAAGAATTTGTTAAAAAAAATCAATTGAGCATTCACACTCTTTTATTCTTCATTTCTTTTCTCTGATATTTATTATGGTATTAAATAAATCCGTTGTAGGATTGTTAAATTCGAACGTTTCATATTTAATGTCCATATTTAATATTCTGTGCAACAGTACTCGTTTTTCAAGTTAAAGATCCATTCTCCCACTGGTGTGACTTTCATATTAACTAATCAAAGTTCATTTATGCTGCATTTGAGCTTTATCTTTGATCAAAATGGAGATATTTAGAGATCCAGAAAAAGAAAATAACTGTGAGTTCAAATCTATTTTGAAAATTTAATTTCTGATAATTTTCGGAAGACATATTTAAATAACGCATCGATCTGAATTTGAAAATTTAATATTGTGTTTTTAACTAAACAGGTCGACAAAGCTATATCCAAGTCGACAAGAGCATGTACCAAATTAAATAGGTGGACACAGAGATTTAAATTGGTCGATGTATCCTAATGTGTCGATATGATTCTAGTGGACATCGCATAACATCCTTTCAAAATCAATATCATAGGTCGACAAGCTTTAACTACACATCGACACAATTCTGTGTACTTATAAAATTTGTGGATCTGTTTTAATGAATTGGTTGATGTGTTGTTTATGTCGACAAAATTAAGTGTAGATTGATGTGTGATCTTAAGGAGTTAATTAACATCAGGTTGACACGTTTAGTGTATACATTGACATGCTACTATGCAGATCAAAATTTGATGAACCTATCTTCTAAAATTGATCAATGTGTTGGGTATGTCGACAAGATTAAACATCAGGTCAATATGTGATATTTAAGCAATATTATATCAGGTCGACATGTCTTAGTTTCACATCGACATACTTATGTGCTTACTTAAAATTGGTGGACATGACTCATAAAATAAGTCGATATGTGTTTCATATCGACAAGGTCAATAGCACAGGTTGTTGTGTGTCTTTGAAGAAACAAGTAAATCAAGTCAACAAGTTATTGAGTATGTCGACCTCTTTAGACTCTTATCTTGCACAACAAAAAAAGACAAATTTTGCGACAAAATTTGGAACGAAATTGTAAGAAAAATTCGTCGCAAAACACATTTGCAACGAATTTTACAACAAATATTTTTTCGTTGCTAATAAGTTGTCGCAAAAATTTGCGACAAAAAATTAATTATTCATCGCAAATTTGCAACGACATTGCGATGAAAAAAATATTCGTCGCAAATTTGCCACTAATACAATATTCGTCACAAATTTGCAACGAAACCAATTTTGTCGCAAACTTAGCGACGAATTACTTTTTCGTCGCAAATTTTGCGACGAATACATTTTTCGTTGCAAAATTTCCAACGAAAAAAAATTTATTACAAACTTTGCGACGAAAAATAATTCATCGCAAAATTCGTCGGAAAAGTTGCGACGAAAAACAGTCGTCGCAAATTTAGCGACGAATATTATTTCGTCACAAATTTAGCGATAATTATTATTTCGTCGCAAATTTAGTGACGATTATTATTTTATCACAAATTTAGCGACGAATACTATTTCCTCGCAAAATTTGCGACGAATCTTATTTCGTCCCAAATTTTTGCGACGAAACAATATTTGTTGCTAATTTTGCAACGAATAAGTTTTTTGTCGCAAATCACCAACGAAAAATAATTTGTCGCAAATCGGCGACGAATATTTTTCGTTGCAAAATTCGTAACAAATCAAAATTTACATCACCATGAACATTATTTTCAGGAACAAAATTTGTCACGAATATATATTTTACAACGAATACAAATTTTATTAACATATTTGGACAAATTTGCCTGTTCACCCAACCTCATCAATAATATTATCATCCAAATCGTTTTTAATATAAAATTTAAACAATCTATACTCATAATTATAACTACCTATTCAATAAGATCAATAAATTAAAAATTTAACAAGCAATCATATTTATAATATCAAACAAAAAAGCAACATCAAAACTAAATATCGAAATATCAATAACCATACATTAAAAAAAAAATCAATGTAACAGTAACATAACAGTTCACAATTTCAAATATGACCTCCACCATCACCATCATCAACATCATCATCAAAGAAATCATCACCCTCATCACCATCGCAAGCATTATCAGGAGGAGAAATAGAAGGGGGAATCTGATTCAGAGCGGAGACTAACTGAAGAGGCTGCATGATTAACATTTGCTGCGTGCGGACCTCGTGCAATTCTTGCATGTGCTTTGCTTGAAGTTCACTGAATGCCTGATCTCTTTGCAGTAGCAAGTCCTTCAAATAGCTCACCTCTTCATTCAATTGATTTATTTGTGCTCTAACTACTGGTGGTGTGGAAGAAGATGAACCGGCGATTTTGTATGTTCTGCTCAAAGAACCTAGCCCAACTACTCTACTCCCTTTTCGTCCACCAGTCACCTCGAGCCATGTATTCATGTTATCAACAGATGGTTCAGATCCACCAGCATCATCACTAGCACTCGAACTTCTACATGCTAGCTCATCATATTTCTCCTACATTGTCATGAGAAAAATTAAAATAAATTTACAATAACATTATAATACAAACACATAATCAAAGAAAATAAAAAATTTTATAACATAAATCATGACACCATATAGGACTAAATTATGAACATTCATATTAATATTGAATAAGTTGAAATTTTAGGAAAAAAAAAATAAAAAAGAATCTCTAGCAAGTAATTCATTAGAAATCAAAGAATCAAGTCAACAATAAAAATAAACTTGAGAGAGACTAACATAAAGAATTCATCTTCCTACATTGTTATGATATGCTCAACATAAAATGTTCATATCAACATTGAAAATGTACATAAAGTAATTGGAAAATTTGAAATTACAAACCTTAATTGCTCTAACTCTCTCCCCGCTCCAAGTCTTGTCTTTTTTCTGAAATGTGCGCGTGAAAGTCTTTATGAATGAAGGCTCAGTCCCCAATTTCCTTTGCCTAAAATAAAAAAACACTATTAGAAATAATGATATACTTTAAATTAGATAAAAAAATTAATATTTGTATAAAATTACCAATCTATTTCTATATTCACCGATAGTGATCAAGCCTCTGCATACATCGCAGACGATTCCCCTGAATTATAAGCTCGATTTTTTTTATTTTGCTCACTCCTTCGTGGGCTCTCCTCTGATTCCCAAAAATTCAGAATCCTGTCCCAATTTTGCTCGGTGATGCAGTTGGGCTTTTTTACATGTCTCTTTGCATGATTTAAAACTTGTCGATTGTGATCGCCACATTTTTTCTTGAAAATCCTTCTTACTTCCAACTCTTCAGTCTCGTCCCAAGTGAATACTCGCTGCAATGGAAAGAAACCAATAACTTATAAAGCTATTAACTTAATTTCATATATAAACTGATTGGGATAACTTACCTTGAACTCATTCCACCATAGTTCTTTTGTTTCATCCGGAGTGCTTGTGTAAGACATCGAAGCCCCTCCCCAATGATTATTCACAATTCTATTCAGCTCGTGAATAATATGTACAGAATTTGTAAATCTATCGTAAAGTTTCAAACAAACAATGTTAAATAAATATGATAGTTAAAAGAAAAAATTATTTCATAAATAAAAGAAATAATACATCTATAAATTTAAAATTTAATACTTACGAATCTCCATAAGGGGCTATTAACTCTCGATTGTCTTCTCTATCGTCATACGACTGTTCCACCGAAGGGACTGCAGAAGGTACATTGCTAGCGATGTGTTGAGAATGTGAAGGGCCTACAACAGAAGGGGGAGGCGAAGGTACATTGCCGGCAAGGGAATGCGATTGCGAAGCTGCCGAAGCGGACTACGATGGTGAAGAGCGTGAATTTCCATCAGAATTGCGTCTATGGCTGCCACGTCGAAACTGTCAACCATAATACATTTTAAACAAAAAAATGTAAATTGCATAATCATCATATACATAATGAAGAACATGAATAAACTTACCATATTTAATTTGATAAATTAGTTCCGACGAAACAAGGTTCCAATATGTGAAGAAATTTTCTCTAACGACCTATAGAAAAAAAAAGATAGTATATTAACAAATCCAATATATAAATTTAAGAATGAGACAGTAAATAAACTAGAAATTGAGTAAAGAAATTTGCAAATTATACGTGTCGACTAACTTACCCACTTAAAAAAAATATATTATCATATATCAAGATAAATATCCGATTTTTATTATATGAAGAGAACAAAATTTACCCGTTATCAAAAATCAAAATCGTCATTGTCATCCTCATCGTCATCCTGCGTCTCAAAATTAGACTCTTCAACATCATTTTCATCATCCTCTTCCTCATCCTTATCAGAATCCTCATCCTCATCCTCATCATTTGTCTCAAAATTAGATTCTTCATCATCTTCTTCATGAATTTCACTTGCATCCACATCTATCACTACTCTGCTAGGATCTCGTAACATTGGAATATTATATTCCTCGGTCTGAACTGTATTGACAACTTGCTCTTGTTGATATGCTGTCTTTTCCCAATGTTCTTCAATTTTTTTCCGTGCTTTCGTTTTAAAAAGAGCCCACCAATCAATTTTGTCACGTTTCAAATTAGGATATGAAGCATAAAATACTTGAATCGCTTGTTGTACCAACACAAATGGTTCATATCTTTTATACAATTTCTTATGATTTATTTCAACCAAATTAAACTGTGGATGCACTTTCATCCCTTTCACAGGGTCAAACCAGTGACACATAAATAAAACAACCCGTAATGCTGGACCAGGGTACTCTACCTCAACGATTTCATCCAACAAACTATAAAAATCATTTTGACCTCCACCATCATTGGATGACTGAACACAAACTCCACTATTCATTGTCGTTTTGCCTACTCCATATTCTTCAGTATGAAAATTATACCCGTTTATAAAATAGGATGGCCAAGTTCGTACCATTGCTTTTGGACCCCATGACAGATGGATTAACAATTCTTGCTGAAGTTGAGCTTGATTATCATGGACCTAAAGTTAAATAAATATGTTAATATGTTTTAACATAAATATTTAAATAATTGATAGTCTACTTACATATTTTTTGAACTATGGTGCAAATTCTTCATCACAGTAACGATCAAACTCATGTCTCGAAAGTTGAGAATATACGTTTTGGAAAATTCTACCATCAAAGAAAATAAATTTTAACACACATAATGTACGACATAAGAAATACATAAAATAAAAACTATACACTTACTCGAAAAATGGTGTCACTTCTGGACAGTTCAGTAATATATATGTATGGGCTGCCCGCCATTCTTGATCAGTTAAATATCTACGCTTACATGATCTACTTGGTCAACCAAGGTAGTTAAAAATTGAGAATGAATTCAAATTGGGATCTATAGGACCCTCATCATTTCTTCCCGCTCTCCGCCTCTTGCACTGAACGTGAGGCTCAAAATAATATGATGCAAACGTTGTTACTTCCTCCACAATATATGCATTGAGAATAGAGGCTTCAACACGTGCCTTATTTTTAACTTTCTTCTTCAAATGATATAGAAATCTAATTGTAATAAAACAAAATGTTTTAGAAAATTATATGTAATGAAATTACAAAATTTATATACCTTCATAACGAAGAAAAAAAGATGAAAAACTCACCTTTCAAATGGATACATCCATCTAAATTGGACAGGACCTCCAACTTTCGCCTCATATGACAAGTGAACTAAAAGATGTTCCATGGAATCAAAAAATGACGGTGGAAATATCCTTTCTAAATTACACAAAATGATTGGAATCTCTCTCTCTAACATCTCCATGTGTGAATGTTTCAACACTGTCGAGCAAATATCATGAAGAAAAATGCTTAGCTCCGTAATGGCACTCCAAACAAAATTCGGTAAGAGTTCCTTAAAAGCAATAGGAATTAGTCTTTCCATAAATATATGACAATCATGACTTTTCAAACCAATTAACTTACATTCCTTTAAATCGACACATCTTCCAAGATTTGAGACATAACCATCAGGAAATCTCAATGATTTCAACCATTCACAAACAAGCCGTCTCTAATCCTTATTCAATGTATAAATTGCTTTCGGTTTTGGTCCTCTACTACTTTCATCGACATCAAGAGTAAGTCGTTTACAAAGGAGTCGCATATCTTTTCTTGCATTCAAGTTGTCTTTCGTTTTCCCAGTGATATTCATCACTGTATTTATCAGATTATCAAAGACATTCTTCTCGATATACATTACATCGAGATTATGATAAACCAACTGAGTCTTCCAATACGGTAAATCCCAAAATAAACTTCGTTTAGTTCATTTATGCGAATGTCCATAGTCATATGTTGTACCATGTGGCTCTTCAATAACAGATGGAAAGTTAATGACTCTATGTCAAATTTGTTCACCGGTTAATCGCAGTGGAGGAGGTGTTCTTTCAATTCTATTCTTAGTGAATTCTTCTTTATTTCTTCTGAATTTATGACTTAACGGTAAAAATTGTCTATGATAATCAAAATAACTCGCTTTCTTCCCATGTTTCAATCTGAATGATTTTGATCTCTCCAAACAAATTGGACATCCTAAAATCCCAGCGGTACTCCATCCCGATAACATACCATACACTGGAAAATCATTAATGGTCCAAAGAAGAGCAGCCTTCATTACAAACATCTGATTACTATGAACATCATATGTAGGAACACCTTCATCCCATAGTTGTTTCAACTCCGCAATCAATGGTTGCATGTAAACATCTATTAATTTCTTTAGATTTTGCGGGCCAGGCACGACCAATGTTAAAAACATATACGGTGTCTTCATACACATACCGGGTGGAAGATTATACGGAGTTAAGATAACTGGCCAACATGAATAATTTCTTCCTGATTTGCCAAATGGAGCAAATCCTTCAGCACAGAGACCTAATCTAATATTTCGAGTCTCTCTCGCGAACTCAGGATATGTTCTATCAAAATATTTCCACGCTTCTGCATCTGAAGGATGACACATTAACCCCTCTTCTGTTTCATGATTTGCATGCCAAGTCATGTGTTTAGCAGTGATCTCAGATGCATAAAGTCTTTGTAACCTAGGAGTTAAAGGCAAATAAAACATTTCTCTGTATGATTTACGCTGCTGATTACGACCCGACCTCCGAGAACTCTTGTATCTACTTTGATTACAGAATTTACAAAAATCTGCTTCTTTATCATCTCCCCAAAATAGCATACAAGCATCTCTGTAAACATTTATTCTCTGCACTGGAAGACCTAATTCTTTCACAAGCTTTTTCATACTATAGAAGTCATTGGGCATAATATGATCACGCGGCAATACTTCTCCAATAACTTGAACAAAATCATTAAAACAATTCTCAGACACATTATGCTCTGCCTTGACATTCAACAATCTTGCGGTTAGAGATAGTTTAGTGTGGCTGTCACAACCAGCCCACAAAGGTTCATCTGCAGCTCTTAAGACTTCCTGAAATTGGAGAGATGATTCATTTGACACATTTTCATCAACACCTACTACTTCTACCTCCTCCAATGGTGACGCATAACTAGTATACTCATGTTCAAATGTTGGAGCAAAACTAGAACTTGCAGCGCTTGGATCGGGAACAAAATTCGGACCCACTGCATCAATTACCATCCTCTGATACAGATTCAATTGTTCATAATAACTCCGATCCCCACTAACTGAGAATTATCTATTTCGTCCAAACTCCTCATCAGAAATGAATGGTTCACCATGGCATGTCCAATTATAGTAATTCGAGGTAAAACCAACTCTACAAAGATGTTCCCTAACTTTATCACACTGCAAAAAATTTACCATTCCGACACCTTCTACACGGACACTTTAGCTTATTCCCATCCATAAAATCAACTTGAGTACAAGCAAAACCTAAAAATTGCTCCAACTCAAAAAAAAATTCATCAGTTAAACCTCGACGATCAGATAAGTTCTTCTTATACATCCAACTTCTTTCGTTCTACATTTTCCCTGTCTCCAAATTTAAAATTTTTTAAATATTAATAAGAACTACAAACAAAACTACTAAATCATCAAAAGTAATATCATCAATATTTCCAACTAAATTCATATAACAATAAATAATAACGTTAATTGTACAAAACTCAAATCATCATTAATACAAAGCTTAATTTCACAAAAATTAAATATAATAATAAATAATATTATAAACTTAATTAATATGAAACGAATTAACTACATTATTACAATAACATTAAATATTATCATAAAATTAAATAAATTATCAAATATTAAACATTTAACAACATTGATTATTTAACAAATCGATATAAGATTTAATATAAATTGCTGAGTATTGTTAATCTAATAATTCTCATAATCAATTATCACATAAAATTTACTATAAATTGCATTTTAACATCATTACAGTACATAATAAAACATTTTTCACCACCAATTAATAACTCACCGATAGAGTCCGATATCAACACCAGTAACAGCTTCCAATCCAAATATTCGAGAATCGCAAAACCTAACACATAAAAAATATTTATAAATAACTAATATATTATTAAAACAATATTATAAGAACATTTTTTTAAATAACATTTCTCAAAAATTTTAAAAAAAAATCAATTACATTAAATTTTTGGACAGGCCCGGTCCCAATGGGCCACAATGGGCCACGCAGGGGCCATCGTCCCCTTCGCGCAGTAGGGCCGCGAAGGGGCTGCGCGGGACCTTCCCGCGTCTAGGCCGCGCAACCACTGCTGCCCCTTCGCGTGGCGGAGGCGCAAAGGGGCTAGCGGGTCCATCGCGCGTCTAGGCCTCGAAGGGGCCGCGTCCCCTTCACGCAGCAGGGCCGCGCAGGGGCTGCGAGGCACAAAGGTTCGTCTGGGCCGCGCAGCCGCTGCTGCCCCTTTATGCGGCGGATGCGCAAAGGGTACAGCGGCCCCTTCGTGCGGCGGAGGCGCAAAAGGGCCAACGGCCCCTTCGCGCGGTGGAGGGGAAAAGGGGCCAGCGGCCCTCGCGTAGCAGCGCCGCACAGGGGCTGCGCGGCACCTTCGCGCGTCTGGGCCGCGCAAGCCCTGTTGCCCATTCGCGCGGCGGAGGCGCAAAGGGGACAGCGGCCCCTTTGCACGTCTGGGCAGCGAAGGGGCGACGGCCCCTGATTCAGGGATGAAATGTTTTTTCGTCCCTGATTCAGCGACGAAATCGTTTTTTGGGAATGATGGAACAAGGTACAACAAAAATTATCTCGCTTGATATCACAACTCAATTTTATGTTTGATATTATCAACGATCAATTATCAACGGAAACGTTTTAAATATATCGCTTGATATCACAACTCAATTTTATGTTTGATATTATCAACGATCAATTATCGACGGAAACGTTTTAAATATATTTTATTTGTTTAATTAGTTTAAAAAAAATTATACTAATAACAAAATCAAAACGGAATGAAAATATCGCATTTGCTTATAGGTTTTTAATTTTTTCGGTGATTTTTTTCTTACTCACTAGTACCCTTCAATTATGTTACAAAAATATAAACTTCAATTTTTAATAGTATTTTCAATAATTTTACCAAATAAACAAATTCAAAATTGAATTTAAGTTTAGTGGAAGAAATTAATGATACACTATAATGTTCCTCCCAAAGACAGACTTGAGTAGCCCACTGATTTTCCCAGAAACCATTCCATTATATTTTGAATTTTGCTTCAAAAAACGTTTTGTCCCAAAATTCGTCCCTGATTCAGGGAAGAAATTTTTTTTCCTCCTAGATTCGGGGACGAAAATTGTTTTCCTCCGAATTTTTTTTTCCAATATCAAGGACGAAATTTTTTTTTTGTCCTTGAATCGGGGACGAAAAATTTTTTTTGTCGCTAAAATCTACGATGAAAGAATGGTTTCATCACTAAATTTCCGATAAATATATGTTTTCGTAGCAATTTGTAGTAAATTTAACGATAAATAATTATTTTCTTTACAATTAACAACGATTTTTGCAACAATACTTATGGTTTCTGATACATAACTCTTTGAATACACTAAAATAGAAACTAAATCGATAAACTATTAACAATATTGGCGTACTATGATATAATTATAAAAAAATATTCAATGTATTGATTATTACTTAACAAGTATTTCTACTTTAACTCTTCATTTAGTTAATCGAATATTTAAACAAATTTATAAAATAGAGTTATCAGTGCTAGAAATGAAAAATTAAACAGATAATGAATAAAAAATGAATATACTAATAATAATTTTTTGTAACAATTTAAAAGATTATACTATATTATTATTCTTTTATATAAATAGACAATGAATGAAAGATTTTATTTAAAATCTTTTGAACATTTTAAGATTTTTATATGCGAAAACGGTGTATAACACCGTTTTCAAATCATTTTTTATATTAGAAAATGTTTATCATACAAGAAAATGTTTCTAATTACTAAAAAATTAATTTTAGCGACGAAATTTGTCACAAATGTTATATTTCTCACTCATTTGCAACAAATTTAGCAACAAATAATCGAATTTGTTGCGACGAATATAAATATTCGTCGCTAACTTTGCAATGAATTTAGGAATTCGTCGTAAATTTAGGGACAAATTCATTTTCGTCCCAAATTTAGGGACGAATTGAGAAGTTCGTCCCAATATGTTGGGACAAATTTTTTTTTCGTCCCGAATTTAGCGACGAATTTCATATTCGTCGCAAATTTGGGGACGAATTTCACATTCGTCGCAAATTTTGGGGACGAATTTCTCATTCGTCGCAAATTTAGGGATGAATTTGAAATTCGTGGCAAATTTTGCGACGAATTTTTAAATTCGTTGCAAATTTAGTAACGAAATATTTTTTCGTCACAAATTTGCAACGAATTGTGCTTCAAAAAATTTTCGTCACAAATTTGCGAAGATTTTTGTAACGAAAAAGTTTTTAATTGTTAAATTTGCGACGAAAATATTTTTGTTGTTAAAATTATGGCTAATTGGCGACGATAACATTTTTTTTTGTTAAATTTGTTGCAGATTTGCGACGAATATTTCTCGTTGCTAAACTTCATCGCTACAATCTGCTTTTTTTGTAGTGTTGTTTGTGTCGATGTATTCAAAAAGTGGGTCATTATGTTCCTAAAATTGGTCAACATAGTATGCTAAATTTGTCTATCTAAAGCTAACAAGGTCGATGTGTACTAAGATTTAGGTCATTGTGTGAGACAAGTCGATGTGTTACGAGTATATCGATATATATCTACTTAGCAAAATATATTTTGTTTTTATGGTTCAGGTCGACAAGGATTACTAAACAGATCAATATGTTTAGGGTTAGATTAAAATTGGTTAATATAGATCTTAAAATTGATAGACATTAGGGGCAAGTCGATGTGTGTGAAGAGTTGGTCGATAAATTATGTAGTTTTTTTATTTTTAAAAATTTTTCTAATTTTCTTAAATCTATTTTTTTCTAATCTATCATCGCAAGAACTTATTCATCTCAGCATTATCATAAGTATAACTTTTACATTTATATATTTTATTTGGTTATCATTATTAATGGACATGCATTTCGAACTTATTATTATTTCATGCTAACATACTTAATACTTTCAACATTCGTACGCATGACATACGTAATCATATGATAAGAAAGAAGAAAACTGAAAGGTTAAAGGGTTGGGAAAGCAACTAATTGCACACAACAAGGTACTACTGAGGAGTGTCCATATTCAATTGGAAATAATACTTCACATGATACAACCTTTGGCAATGTATAATTACTGCTTTTTATTTAAAAATATATTGAGGTGGTTTATTAATTTATTTTATAATATTTAGAACCGATGATCTTAGAAGTGTCTGTAGAGGAGGCAAGATAACCTAAAGGATATACGAGATCTAAAATCATATGGCATTTTAGTATCTTTCAATACTCAAATGCAAGCAGTAGGACGTGAATCTCAAATACTAGTAAATTTTTGTGAACTTGTGGCTAAGAGTTTATGGTTTCGCCCACTCGGTCGTAAACATAAAATTGGTAACAATTTTTTGCTCATTTTTTATTAATTTATTAGTCTACAAAAATTCAAACATTTTTTGACATTTATTTTGACAAATCCCGACATTTTATAAGTGCTGCTAAACAATGGGGCAACAGAAAAAAAATGTCAGAGAAAATGTTGAGGAAAATATAGTAAAAAAAAAATCCCAAAGTTTTATGAAAAAAATGTCAGGCAAAACATGAACCTTTCAACAACTTTTTCTACCGTAAAATGAGATAAAAGGATATAGATTTTTACTCAATGGTGCAGCTCAACTCACCCACAGGGGTATTCTTATCCTACCATTTTTGTTCTTTTCATTTTCTGAAATATTGGAGACAATGTTCATCATTAGTATGGGGCATAGAGTTCTAAAATTTTGATTTTCACTTAAATCTACATGTGACCTCAAATATTTTTTACGATCTAGATTAATACAAACATGCATAGAACTATTTTAAAACTAGAACAATGCATTGCGTGTTAAAATTCAATAGTTAGGAAACCCTAATTTTGAGCACAATAATCATAGGAGTTATCATCTTTAAAACTTGGAATATACAAAAAACCAGTTTTACTTGAAAACCAAAGAATCTATCTCTCTATGATTTTATTCTAAAACTTATTTGATAATCTCTCGAGACGGAATTCAAAAAATTCACACGGAAGGCTAAGAATAATTGGAAAATTTTTCTTTTGACCGTCTTATCCTTCACTACAAAAAAACAACCTTTTAGCCACAAATTTAACGACGAAAATTTAAAAAAAATTCGTTGCTAAAAACATTAGCGACGGATTTAGCGACGAAAAATTTTTCGTTCCTAATAACGTGTCGCAAAAATTTAGCGACGAAAATTAGAAATCCGTCGCTAAATTTAGTGATGAAAATCTGAAATCCGTCGCTAAATTTAGCAACAAATAATTTTTCATCACTAAAATTCGTCACAAAATTTAGCGACGAAAAATTATCCGTCACTAAATTAGTGACATAAAAAAATCCGTCGCTAAATTTAGCGACCATTTAATAACCCTAGAATAGTTTACAATCATTTAAAAACAGCAAAATTTGTGTGTTTTTAATAGAGTGGTACTTGACATAGTTTTATAGCCTCGCAAGCGGTAAGATTTATGTCAAGAGATTAGATAATCTAATTAAAATAAATCCATGTAGGAATTTACTTATTAGAATTGGGTCTCTCTAGATCTTAATACTGTCGGAATACTAAATCCAACGAGAGCCTCTTGAGTTATCTTTCGATTAGGAAAGTAATTAACAATGGTATCTTAATTACCGAAAAAGTAAAGAGAGATTGGTCATTTCGTGGTATTTAGCGGCTATAACCAATTTATTCGCATAATATCGAGTAATTTTTGTATCGATGATTAATCAAACACATCAAAGTGAAAATAACTCCTTTGGTTAGATTTTACCTTAATTGACATCCTTTCCTTTAATTGGTATTATCTAGTCATTTTATTTTAGTTAATTTTCATTGATTTGTTTGCTTAGTTATTTTAGATTATTTTATCAAAACCCCCCATATTTTTATTTTTATTTTTCTATTAAAAGAAATAGACCTGCTGTTCTCTGTGGATACTACCCTACTCGCGCTATATTCGTATTGTTTGAAGTAGGTATTTTATATTTGGTTGTTTGAAGACACACCAAATTTTGGCGCCGTTGCCGGGGATCAGTGTAATGTGATTTATTTCTTTTAAGTTTTGTTTCATTTTTATTTTTAGGACTAATATTTGCAGTGAACTTACTGGAAGTTTGTCAACGACATAGAAGAGAAGGATTTTACACCCTCGGACATGGCCAGTCAAAAGACTTTAAGAGAGTTGTTATTTTCTGATTTTAATAAACATGTTTTTTGTAGTGATTTTCCTAATATTGAGACTCCCCATCAATTTGGAATATGGCAAGATGTTCCAACAAGGGTCAATGAGGTGAGTAGTTCTTCTCTTGAACATAAAATAGATTTCTTAACTTCTATTGTGGAAAGATTGATTATAGGGCAAATCCAACAAGTGAAAGCATGTGGTATTTGCTTGAACATGGGGTACTCAACCGATAAGTGTCCCATTCTTTATGGTGATCCATATTCGAACATCTACAACCAAGGAAAGTGTGACCAACCAAACTTCAGTTATGGAAATTGGTAACAAGAGTTCCCACAACAACTACAATGTCTACCACAATTTCAACCGCATCAACCCTCTTCAAATCAATGTATGTCTATAGAAGAAATTATTAAAAATTTGGCTAACAACACTCAATTGTTTCAATAGGAAACCCAACGGTTATAACAGGAAAACCAACCATTTCAACTAGAGACAAGAACCAGCATCCAAAGCTTGAAAAATCAAGTATCGCAACTGGCAATGACCATAAGTCGAATGGAGAAAAATAATGGGAAGCTACCCTCTCAAGTAGAGATCAACCTGAGAGAAAATGTAAGTGTTATGATGGTCAAGAATGAAAGGAAATTGCAGGACAACGCATCGACAACTGAAGGAGATAAAGAGGCCAAACAAACCAAAGTATCAATATTAAATGAATTGGTCACGAAGGTAAGTGAGAAACCGAACAACTCAAAATTGAAACTATCTCTCCTCATTTTCCTGGTAGGTTGGCATATTTCGAGGAACAAGATGTGTAACACAAAAAAAAAAGGGGATTGGAGACGCAGCGTTTTGGGGCAAAACGCTGCGTCCCCAATTTGGGGATTAGGGTTAAAACCCTAACCCCCCTTTTCTCTCTCTCTCTCCCGACCTTTCATCTTCCCGCGGCGCCGTACCTCTCCTCCTTTCGCCGTTGCTCCGCGCCTTCCTCTACCACCGCCACCGCCATCGCCACCTTCTTTTTCTTCTTCTTCTTCTTCTTCTTCTTCTTCTTTCTTTCCCTCTCGGTTTCTCTCTCTATCTCACTGTTTCTTTCTCTCCCTCTCACAATCTCCTGCGGCTCTCTCCCTTCCGCCTCGCCGCACAACGCCGCGAGCCATGATCGAGCACCGCCTTCCGCCACAGCATGCAACCTGCAGCGCCTTCTGCAGCGCGATCCCCCAGCCCCTTGCGCGAGCCAGGCTGCAAGCAGGACCGAGCCCGCAGCGCGAGCCCAAGCCACGAGCAGGACCGAACCCGCGAGTGCGAGCACCAGCCCGCAAGCCACTGCGGCCCGCGAGCCACTGTCAGTCTGTAGGCCCATCAGCTGCAGGCCCATCGGCCCATCGGGCCGCCAGCCAGCAGGCCTGCCGGCCCGCTAGCCCACTGGCCCACAGACCGTGAGCCCGCGAGCCGAAGCCCACTGCCTCGTTAACCCGCGAACCTATGAGCCCGCTGTAGCCCACGAGCCCACGGTGGCCCGTGAACCCGTGACAGCCCACGAACCTCCACGCAAGTAAATGACTTAGGGTTTTGCTTCTGATCTAAGTGTTGAGATCTAACAAATAAATTTTGTTTTGATAGGAAACAATACAGACTTTGGAGTGACCGAAGCGACATTCAGACGAGACTCGGCGCTTCGAGAAAACCCTAGGTGAGGAGATTTCGGCTCTAACTGATACATTGAATGAATCTAGGATTGAATCTAAGATTAAAGGTTCTGTATATGTTTTGAGTGTAAGTAGAATGCGAATATAATTAAGTATAGAATATTACAGAAACTAGATGGTCTGATACGAAAGAAGCATGTTATAGAATCATAAAATCATATCGAGTTACTTTAAATAGTTTCCCTTAGTGTTAAACTTTGAAATATACATGAAAGTATATGGGTTGTAGGGTTGGAATGAAATGAGCCATAAAATGGAGGATATTGTACATTTCATGTCTTTCGGATAAATCCTAAAGATGTTTGAGAAATTGATATTCAATTTTAATGATCTGATTAGGTTGATCTTTTTGGAGACTCGAGGAAGCAGATTTGGATTTGTTTTGAAAAAAGGGAGTGACCACCCTCCCTAGAACTGTGAGTGGGACTTTGACATTCGCTATTGATTGAAAACCATGTTTCAAAAAAATACTTTTTAAATGACATGTTTCTGCAAAATGTATGATTGTTAGAATTTTCGAATATTTTATGAAATGTTTTGTGATCTTTGGAATGTCTTAATTTCTGACTTTATTGATATGCATCCATGAGTTTTGATAACTGAATATTGTGCCACATTTTCGACATATTGACATGTTTTAATGCTTCTACTGCATTGACACATGGTTTTAAATGGATTTACTTATATATTTGGGCTGTATGCCCGACCGACGTTATGATATGATGCATGGGGCTATATGCCCGACCGACATAGTGATGGGATGCATGGGGCTACGTGCCCGGCCGATATGATATTGTGATCCGTAGCTACGAAGGACATCTGGTAGAGGCACCCCTTGTGCCTGGATACGTTTCGGCCGGAGGTATCCGCCAGATCGTCATGTGCATGGGTATCCCAGGTTGACTCTCATCGGAGAGGACGTTGAATACGGCTCCATCTAGCACCAGGCGGGGATTCATACACGGCCGACTAGTTATATGTACATTATTATTATTTACAGGTTAGTTGGGGTAGTCTGTGGCCAACATTGGGGTAAAAAACCATTATTTAATACTTGCATTTGGAAAAACCCCCCAATGCACCGTTCTTGGTCGAGGTAGACCATTGCCGGGAATATTTCATTGGCCGGCTTTTCATGACATTGATGTAAATATTGGATGCATATCTTACTTTCTGATGTGTGCGTATGATATATGATTTTGAAATAACATGATCGGTTTGCACACTGTGGATATTTTTTTTTATCTTATGATTTGACACTCCAAATTCACTCTCGATATTGATAGTATGATATCAATCCCCTCACTTACTGAGTATCCTCCCATAGATACTCACCCCTCGCTTTCTTTCCCACAGGATTAGTGTTGGACCGATGAGGTATTGTTGGGTTTGTATAATTGTGACACGAACATGACATCACTTGGCTTGGGTATGGATATTTTCATCTCTTCCGCTACGATGATTGGTGATATCGTTATGTATTGGAGATTTTAGTTTGACCAATATATTTATCTAAATTTTTAAGATGACTGTATAAATTATGGATATTTATTCGTAAAACTCTCGTATTGATTTATTTCATTGCATTGAGACATTTGTGAATATTTAAAAATAACTTGGGAATTTATTTTATATATGCGTAGAATTTAAGTCCGCTCAGTGTGGTGGCTGCTCATGCTCTAGTTGGGCATGACAGTAGATATCTGTTGCTAGGACTGTTAGAAATTTTATAGTCTTACGTTGTTCTGGATGTTGGCTGTGGTATTTGTTGATTTTGGAGAGGCCGGGACGGCCAATTGTTTATTTTACAGGATGAATGTGATATATAGATGAAATTATACATGGGAAACCTCCGATTTATGGGGAGGTTTTGCCCGATTTTCTGTAAAAATACAGCCGGCATCCAGGGACAACGAACGGCTGTTCACGATCCCGGTTCGAAGCGTGACAAGATGATGAGAAGGAGATGGACTTCATTGTTCATGACTCTTTTGTACAAAATAAATTGAATTTTTGGTTTGAAAAGAATTTTACAAATAATTTTGTATAATGGGACAAATTTTTTCAAGACAAACTCTCATATCGAAAGCAATTTATGGAAGGCCAAATAGTCCTTAGTTTTATTTCAAGATTGAAATTTATGCTAGGGAAGTTGAAGTCAAAATGGACTGGACCGGTCTTTGAACGAGGTTGAAATGAGGAGCTAATGTCGAGCCAAAGACATTGAACAAAGGCGCTTATTGAAAGGCAACCCAATATTTTCTTTATGATTTATTTATTTATTTATTTATTTTTATTCTCATTTCTGTTAGTTTGATTTAGGATTGATCCTAAAAAATAAAAAAAAATAAAAAAATAAAAAAAAAAGACAGAAGTACTCATTGCTTAAGGCATGCCCACGCCTTAAGCCAAATCCATTTCTGCTACACAGATCACATGGACAGCTTTGCTCCTTGCTTATGGCGTGCCCACGCCCTAAGTGAATTCCATTTCTACAAAAGGAGCATACATTTCACTACATGACCAGAAACACTTTTTGTTTAGGGCGTGCCCACGTTCTAACCACATTTCACTTCTAAAAAGAGAGAGAGAGAGAGAGAGAGAGAAAGAGAGAGACGATTTTCACTTCTATTTTAACACTTGCATTTTTTTTTAGGACTTCTCTCTTCACCTTGAAGCCTCATGACCGAAGTGCTTGATGTTTAAAGCATGCCCACGTCATAGCTCTTTTTTTTTCGAGTTCGTTGGAATTATTGCTCCATTTTCCACTCCACCCTAGGGGAGTATTGTTCTCACCTTCCTTTTTTATTTCTTTATTCTTTTTTTTCTTTTCTTTTGTTTGATTGATTTTATACATTTTCTCTCTCTTAAGTTGAACATATATTGGGGATAATATATGATTTAGGTGTTGGGGGGTGTTAGGTATTTTTCTTCTTTATTTTGATATTATATTTATTTTCTTTGCTATATTAGTTTAGATTTTTGTTTTTTTTTCTTGTTTTTTTTTTTCTTCAAAAATATAAATGAAAAAAATGAAAAAAATGAAAAAAATGAAAAAAATGAAAAAAAAATTCTGAACTTTCTTAGTTGACGTATGCTATTTGGTTGGCTAGAGATATATGAAAAATGGCTTATATCAATGGCTTTTGTGCTTGAAATGGTTGCTCATATCTTTAATAGTTTTCTTTGAATTATGAACATGCAACAATTTTACACAAACCCTATTTAAAAAGTGAGATTTTGATGCATAAACGAGCAAATTCATTCTTTGTGCTCGAGATTATTTTTCTTGATGAGTGATTATCATACTTAGATTGCACATTCTAGAACTTGCATTGTTATTCATTTCGAGATCACATTCTAGGATTTCATGCATTGAAATGACAAAAGCAATTAGGTTTTACCCTATTTTTGACTTTCTTAAAATCCTTACCCCTACCCTGATTTCATAAACCCGTAGTTAACCCAATTTGAGCATTTACCCTTTTTCTTCTTTAAAACCCACTCAATACAAAACATAACCTTTGATTTTAGCTTTCGTTTGAAACCCTTGTACCAAAAGTATATATATTTAATTGTATGATTTTTGTTTTATGTTCGCCTCAATACGAAGATGATGATTGAAATTTTGATGTTGATATTTTCATGAAGATGATATATGTTCAGAAAAAAAAAACAAAAAAAAAAGAAAACCAAAAAAAAGAAAACCAAAAAAAAAAAGAGATGAGAAAAAGAAGTGTTGTATCTTAATTGAAAATTCATTTACACTTCAGTTATGGAAAATTGAGAAAGCATTTGATATTTTTGTATGTTGTTTGCTATTACTTATTCATTTGAAGAGCAAGAAATCAAATTTTGTTTGTTGATTGCTTGAGGCCAAAATCAATCGATGTCATGAGAATTATATGGTTAATTATATATTTCTTTTGGTACGTTTTTAACCCTTTAATATCTCTTTATCCTACCCTTTACCCAAAACCCGTTACAACCAAATAAAAGACTTTTAGATTGATACATGAAATTCTAATTTTTAAGTGGTGGAGATTTGATATATTTGCAAGTATATGGTAGTATCATTCCATATTATTGATTTGAGATATATATATATATATATATTTTTCACCCTTTTGAGTGCATTAGAGTGAACCTTTGGAGAGAATTGTTGAATCTTATTGTTTTGATTTCATAAGCGGCTGTTGGGATATATAGTGGTTGTTTTAGTACAGAATGCTATGAAATACCTGTTGTTTTGATTATATTTTTGGTTTGACTCTTATAGTAATTGTTGACTTGGAAGCTCGGAAGAAAAAAATAAGTTGGATAGTTTTAATTTTATTTTAGTTAGGGATACTTGAGGACAAACATCATTTAGGTGTGGGGGAATTTGATAGGGATTAAATATGTGTAATATTTACGATTGATTTTGTATTATTTTTGAATAAATATTACACTAATAGTTATGTTTTGTGATATTTGATTTAGGAGGAAACTTATTATTGAAAAAAAAGAAAAATAAGCTAAATTGGTGCAAATTTTGCAAAGCATGAAAAATTGAATAGCAATACTCTTTCATTAGCACATGGGCACATAGATTTCAAGAGGCAATGCAAGATTTACTGTAGCAAAAATTTCCTTTCCCAGTTACACATTCAAGAGGAAATTGAAGTAGAATTGGAATATTGAAAATTTTGAAAAATTTTATTCCATTCCTAATATTTAGGAAAATGGATTTTTAAAGATGTAAATCTCTTAGATATTATATTTTATGAATTTTATTTTTTACTTTCTTTTTATTTATTTAACAGTTATTAGGATTAGAAATATTTACTTTTCACAAATAGGAAAAATTCTATTTTTTTTAGGATTTCTACTCCTATATATATATATATATGAGTGTTTCATACTTTTGGAAGAACTCTTGGAGGCAGCCCTAAGGGGGCAGCAACCATATTTCTTCAGAAATTGCACAGAAAAGCTACAGCCGGGACAAGTGTCATTTCCTTGTAGTTTGACATTCTTTCCGACATCAATAAAATTGTTTTGTGAGTTTTCTTTTCATGCTTAGTTTTTAATTGATTTTTCTAGTCAAAAGATTATTAAAAGCTTGATGAATGATAATTGTGAGATTTAAATGATTTTATTTGCTTGATATTTGTGGATATTTATTTAATCTCTATATTTAATATTTATAATTGTTTTGGAATTATTAGATAGAGACGTATGTTTAATAACCCT
This sequence comes from Dillenia suffruticosa, assembly GCA_033439265.1. NCBI lineage: Eukaryota > Viridiplantae > Streptophyta > Magnoliopsida > Dilleniales > Dilleniaceae > Dillenia > Dillenia suffruticosa. The sequence goes on from JAVTVX010000019.1 coordinate 13,389,626, forward strand.
AAAATAGTATACAACCATTTAAAAATAACAAAATTTATGTGTTTTTAATAGAGTGGTACTTGACATAGTTTTATGGTCTCGCAAGCGATAAAATTTATGTCAAGAAATTAGATAATTTAATTTAAATAAATCCATATTGGAATTTACTGATTAGAATTGGGTCTCTCTAGATCTTAATGCTGTCGGAACATTAAATCCAACGAGAGTCTCTTGGATTGTCTTTCGATTAGAGAAATAATTAATAATAATATCTTGATTACCGGAAAAGTAAGGAGAGATTGGTCGCTTCGTGGTATTTAACGGCTATAACTAATTTATTCGCATAATATCGAATAATTTTTATATCGATAATCAATCAAACACATCAAGGTGGAAATAAATCATTTGGCTAGATTTTATCTTAATTGACATTTTTTTCTTTAATTGGTATTATTTAGTCATTTTATTTTAGTTAATTTTTATTGATTTGTTTGTTTAGTTATTTTAGATTATTTTATCAAAACCTCCTATACTTTTATTTTTATTTTTTTTATTAAAAGAAATAGACCTACCGTTTTTGTGGATACGACTCTATTCGTGCTATATTCATATTATTTAAAATAAATATTTTATATTTAGTTGTTTAACTGCGATTAAAACATAAATTCATTATGAAAATAAAATCATACATGTCGCCGAAAAGAATGGTCTCCTTCGTTTGATGCAAGGACCCCTCCGCTCATAATGAATGCAATTATGATGGATTGAAAATGGCTTCATCCTTCCCATCGTTATCTCATAGAATTTTTTACCTTACACCTTATCACCTTCTTCTGTAGAAGGGCGTTATTAATTGTTGACATGGCACGTGGCACTTCTCAAAGTTTTAGCACAGAAATTCGTATTTTGTACTATTTGCTATTTTCCTGGGGCCCCTGACATACCTCGATATTTGTCTGATCCATGGATCGGATTATAGAATTTTACAAGAAAAAAGGAAATTAGTCAAAATAAAAGTATTCTAAGAACAAGTAATATTCTCATTAATTCTCATTAATCTGGTCAAAGATAAGGCAAAGAAAAAATTATTAAGCCAAGTTGAAAACTAGGAAATGATTATTACAAGGCCCCCCCTCCCCAACCCAAAAAAATTATTAAGCCAAGTTGTTGACAACGTTCTCAATGAAACGTCCCAAAGCAGTGTGCGATGACCCACCTTCCATGACAGCTTTCCTGCACTTGTCTCTCATATCCTTCACTTTCTTCCTCACCTCAAACCCATCCCCACCATCCACATCCATCAATTTCCTAATGGCATCCTGTATCTCCTTGGCCTCCACCAGATCACTTTTGCCACGTGTATAGGAGATGCAGTAGTCCAACCTGATCTCAACTGCTAAACCCAGCTCCTTCACAAGCACGAACGCATTCATTTGTTGTTCTGCATAAAGTGGCCATGTGGCAATTGGTACACCATTCCACACACTCTCTAGTGTCGAATTCCAACCACAGTGGGATACGAACCCTCCGACTGCTTTGTGCTCAAGAACAGCGACCTGTGGGGCCCACCCTATAACCTTTCCAATCTTAGCCGTCCGATGTAGGAATCCCTCAGGCAAAACTTCCTCTACGTTCTCATAGTCGGTGGGGCCCATTCCTTTTTGGTCATTTGGAGGGGGGCGGCGTAAGGACCACAGGAATCGTTGGTTGATCCGCTCCAGGGAACGTGCAATCTCTCTAACCTGGTCCTCGCCAAAGCTTCCCTTGCTCCCAAAGCACAGGAACACGACCGAGGAGGGGGGCTGGCTGTCCAGCCAACTCATAATATCCCCATACTGGCTCGAACGTTGACTATTGTTTGCTTGTCCCAAAATGGGTCCCACTGGATAGACAGGGGGAGATTCGATTTCACCACTGTAAAAGCTCTCGAGGGCGTGTGATTCTAGCTCTTCAAAAGTGTTGATGAGAATGCCTTTTGCTTTGAAGAACCTCCGAGCATGGCTGAACATAAATTTGGGTCCAGCTTCCTTGTGTTTGGCCTCAGCAGGCCACACCTTAGCCGGAAGTGGGTTCAGCAAACTTGCCTGCATCAACTCACCACCGGACTCACCCAACTCGACCAAGTCCACGTTTCCCTCGTAGTGCAATCTCTGCGTGTGAAGGAAATGGTCAAGACAAACAGCACCCGAGGTAAAAAACACGTAAGAAGGAACCCCAAACTCGCTCGCAACCTCAATCATGATTGAAGAAAACATGTCAACCACAAAACCGGCAAGTCGAGTGGAGTCAGAGCGAGTCAACTCTAAAGCAGCATCTCTAACAAGTGGCTTGTGAGCTTCAATGAAGTCAATTAAGAAAGTTATGGACTTCGGTGATGGTTGCTCTATTATTGGGGGGAGATGGATGAACCGGATCCGTGCAGAAGAAGAAGAAGATGAGACACACTTGGTGTAGTTGCTAGACAAGGGATCCAAGGGTGATGTTATGATTAGGATAGTTATGGAGATTCGGTCGTCACGAGCAATAAGTAGCTTCGCCAACTCCACTATTGATACGAGATGGCCCATTCCCATGGCAGGAACAAATAAAAGCTCAAGTTTCTCCATATTCAGACCTTTTTGTGGTTCCCCCACTGAGTTATGGAACTTTTGAGCTCATACCAAGATATATATGTCTATATAGTGAGGCGGTAGTCTTGAAGGGCAAGAAAATCACCCGTCTGAGTGATGTCATGGCTTTGCTGGCCAAGAAAAGGGCATCTGGTTGTGTGTCTACTGAAAAGGGGTTGGGCACCGTAGAGTGTATACTTCCACAGATCCAATTGTCAGATGATGTTAAATTATGAGAATATTTAAGTTTATTTACTTACATATTTATAGTAATTATTTTTATATTTATAATAATAAATTTTTTATATAAATACAATATATTATAATATTTAATTAAAACAATAGATTGTTAATATTTAATATTTTTATATTATTTTTTATTTTGAATATGATATTAGAACTATATTCAAATTTTTTAATAGAAATGTCGAAAAATCCTCTTGTGCTCTCACAAGTTGCCTGAAAGTCATTGGTATGACTTGTCAGATATCGCTATCTAAAGTTTGAAAATAATTCAAAGCGACCTTGTTTTAATCCTTCACTATTTTCACGCAACCTCTGGCATATGTCCTTTTCTAAATGGTCACAAATTGTTCGGTCAGTATAGCCAACACTACAACTTAAAGGAATCAACTTTCCCCGGTGCTTTTAAGAGATGAGCATAAATGACCCAACTAAAATAGTAAAGATTTTTTTTGATAACTGAGAAACTATTGGTCGAATGTTTGGGTTTGTCAAAGAAGTGGAATAAATTTTATCTTAAGGAGGAAGATTCAAGAATCTCAAGCGGGGGTTGAGGGCCCCGTGTTTTGGACTTCTGAACTTCACTTCTCCCGGCAGCGTGCGGCAATTGTCACTATTTGGCTGCATTATTATTATTATTATTATTATTTTGTTTGTTGCACAGAGATTTGACCGCATTCCCGTATAAAAATCTTATCTAATTGTTATTTAACTCTCAAATTTATATATATAATATATTTATATAAAATACTTATTCCTGAGATGATTAAGAAGCCCAGAGAAAAGTATGGTAGTATTTTTATTGTCACGATATATAATAATCACAAATGGGCACATCAAAGTTGCAAATGAAAGTATAATTAAGAAGTACGAAAATTAATATTCTATTTTCATAGGATGGGCTTACTCTAAGGGATTGAGCATGCAAATCAAGCGTCTGGCAACCAAATTTCCAATATACAAATTCTGAATGCTAAGTGCTAAAATATAAAATATCTTGTTTTAACGTATGATGACAAAATTGAAATTTACAAATTTTGTTATACAAGTTGAGCTTTAAATAGTTTTTATTGGAATCCAGATATTCATGCTAAGTACTATTGAATATTTAAAAGAGAGAGATTATATAATTAAATGTTTTCTAAGAGAGAGAGTTAACAATTTGATTATTTCTTATAGACAAAAGAGAGAAATTGAAAACTTACTTTTTTTTTTCAAGATAGAGAATTGAAAACAATTTTTATGAGGGAACACTACAAAAAAATATAGCATTGGCGATGGATTCTCTTTTTCGTCGCTAATTGTCACAACCTCGACTAGGGTAAAAAAAAGAATATAAAAAAAAAGAAATTACAAGGAGAATGAGAGAGAGAGAGATAAAGAGAGAGATATAGAGAGAGAATACAAGGGAGAATTTTCAATACCATTTCAATACATATCATAACATGTTTTAAAGATTACTATTTACACTAATTCTACTAATCATTTCATTTAACTACTAACCAAATCTTGTTAACTACTAACTAATCTAACAATCATAATTAATCGCTAACTATTCCTATTAACTACAATTAACTACTAATTTTATGATTAGCAGTTGTTATAATACTTCTCTCCTTTGAAAACATCATTATCCTCAAGTATGAAAAATTAAGAATTAAAATTTGAATCCATAAATCTTGTACCAAGGGTTACATTTATGTTGAAGAATAAAGTGATGAAAACGAACAATGAATGCAAGTTAAATTACAATGAGAATAATGAGAGAAAAGTAGAGATGAGAAAACTTGAAAAAAGTCTTTTCTTGAATTTCTTTTTGACGAAAGATTTGGTTTGATAAACACAAAAAATTCAATTTTGGAGGGATTGACAAAAATCCACCATCAACAATTTCTTTCTTGAATCTTTCTTAGACATGCAAGACTCTTCTTTCTTGATCATACAAGACCCTTCTTTCTTGGATATGCAAGACCTTCTTTTCTGGACATTTGAAATTTTTCGACTCTCAACATTTCTTCACTGAGAGTAGATAAAATGAAATGTTTTGAAAGTGACTCAATACCTTGCTTTTCCATGGACTTTGACATTGCTTCTTCTATCATTTGATTTGTTTTGTTGCTTTTAGATTTCTTTTCATTTTCTTACTCTTTTTCCACCAAAGTTTTGATTTCCTCATCGATACCAAACATTTTCAATAAATTGTTTAATTTGTCATCAAGACCTGACATATAAATATCAATCATTTGATTTTGCTCGTCAATCTTTTGGTTGATTTTTTCCAATTTCTTGTCAACATGCAAATGATATATATTTTTTTTTATAACAATTTCTTGCATTATAATTTCTTGCCTTTTGAGATGCTCATCGATAGCTTCATACTCAATCTCTTCTACCATTTTTCAATATTAGCTAAGAATTCATCAGCTCTGATACCAATTTGTCACAACCTCAACTAGGGTAAAGAAAGAATATGAGTGAAAGAGAGAAATTAAAAGGAAAAGAAGGAGAGAAAGAGAGATAGAGAGAGATATAGAGAGAGAGAATACAAGGGAGAGTTTTTAATACCATTTCAATACATGTCATTACATGTTTTAAATACTATTATTTATACTAATTCTACTAATCATTTCATTTAACTACTAACCAAATATTGTTAATTCTTAACTAATCTAACAATCACAATTAATTATTAATTATTCCTATTAACTACAATTAACCACTACTATTATATAATTAAATGTTTTTTAAGAGAGAGAGAGAGAGAGTTAACAATTTGATTATTTCTAATAGGCAAAAGAGAGAAATTGAAAACTTATTTTTTTTTTCGAGATAGAGTTGAAAACAATTTTTATGAGGAAACACTACAAAAAAATATAGCATTGGTGATGGATCCTCTTTTTCGTTGCTAATGCACTGCCCACGTGCAAACGAGCGCTCATATGCCCACAAACCATCCTTCTTTTCTTTTTGCAAAAATTGTCTTCACCCGGTTGTGCATGCAAGGTGGCTTTGAATTATGACAACTATTATACCACAATACCTTTTATGAATTCTTTTTTTTTTTCTTTTATTATCTTATTATCACTTTTTTTTAATATTTATTTTACTCTCATCTCTATTTTTTTCTTCTTCACCTAGGGGTCATTTTTTTTCATTGAACTTTTCTTAGTGTATTTTTTTTCCTTTACGTTGAGGTAAGTTTTTTCCTTTTCTATTCTCATTGAACTTTTCATACTGTTTAAATTCAATTTTAATTAAATTCATGCTAAATAAAGAAATAAAATATTTTTTAAGCCAAAAAGATAAATTTGATTAATTAAAATAGAATAACAAATTATTTTTTTGATTTACCCAATAAAATGAATAATAAAATAATAAAAACAAAAGAAAATAAAAGAAAACAAAAAGATGTTATGATATACAATTACAAAGAAAGAAAAAAAAGGAAAAGTAAAATGTTAAATACTTGTAAGGAAATTTTTAATTTTTGTTTGAAAGTTAAAAATAATTTATTTTTTGAATTATTTAAAAAATTATTTTTAATAAAAATTATTGATTAATGATAAAAATTAATCATTAGTATTGAATTACTTTTTAACAAAAATTACTGTAGTGAGTTAGCGATGAATATATATTTCCTTTGCTAAATTTTACAATGGAATTGTACTTCAGTCACTAAGTTAGTGACGGATTTTTGAATCCGTTGCTAAATCTTTTTTTTTTTTATTTTTGAAATTATCATTTTATATTTTATATTATATATTTTATTTTATTATTTTATTTTATTATTTTATTTTATTATTTTATTATTCTTTTATTTTTTTAAAATTTTAGAAAAGTTTGTAAATAGACGTCCACCTCTCAATAACTGTCACGTCTCGAATCGGGGTCGTGAGCAGCCGCCCGTTACCCTGAATGCTGGCTGTATTTTTACAGAAAATCAGGTAGAATCTCCCCATATTTTGGAGGTCTCCCAAGTACAATTTGATATGTATAATTCACAACCATCCTGTCAATCAAATAAAAGGGTCATCCCGATTTCAAGACAATGGATCAAACCACAGTAGACAATCAGGACAACGCAAGACTTTTTAATACTAGCAGTCCTAGTCACAGATCTCTACTGTCGTGCCCAACTAGAGTATGAGCAACCGCCACACCGAGCGGGTCTAAAGTTTATACAATGTACAATAATTTCCCAAGTAAAAATTTTTAAATACTTACAGGTACCTCAATGCAAGTAAAATGTGGGAGTTTCCCAAACAATATCCATAATTTATACAGTCATTCCATATAAATATGCACGGTCAACTACGGATCTCAATATCATGACCTCGCAGGGTCGAAATTAAATAAAGATTTCAAATTTTTATTTGAATTAAATCTCATCGTCATGAATACCGAATCCACCAATATGCTACGAAAACCTCTAGAACCTGTAACGTTGCTCTATCATAGTAATCCTGTCTGAGGAAGGTAAGGAGAGAGGTGAGTATCAGGGAAGATACCCAGTGAGTGAGGGGATTAATATCAAGCGTAAATAGTGTGAGTGAATCATTGAAATGTCAAACAACATTATTCGTAACAATAATTTATATTTCACAGTAAAACATGATATGTTTAGCAATTTGAATTCATTTAACGAATCACACGATGTCAAGCATATATGCATCCATTCAAAATCAAGCATTATTAGAGCAAACAAAAAATGATCCTAGTAGAGGTCAACCATGACTAAGGACAGGCGCATCGTGGGTTTTATTATGCATAAAGTTCAAAAGTCGCTCTCTACCCCGACGTTGACCATGAGTTCGCTGGGGCTAGCTCATTATCGTGTATAGGATCCCGCTCGGTGCTAGACGGTGGCGTCATACACGTCCCCCTTATGTAGGTTCAATCGGCCGTGCCTATAGCCATTAGACATATGACGTTTGCGGATACCTTCTGCAGAAGCGTATCTGAGCAACCCGGTGCCTTTACAAACGCCCTTCGTAGCTACACGATTTATCAAAGAACATCATCTCATCACAAGTAGACACCCGGACTATATAGATCATCAAAATATTTTAAATCCGTGTGCCAATACAATTATCAAATCATTTCAAATCCCATGCCAATGCGACAGTAGAATAGAAAACATATTTGGTTCTCAAATAATGACACAATATCATTTCATTTCAATCTATGGATGCATAGTCATCGGAAATATAATTTACGACACTCCAAATGTCACAAAACAAGTTTTAAAATTTAATATCATACGTTGAGTCCATGCATATCGAAAACATGTTTTATGAAAAATACGGCAGAAATAAGTTTTACTATTTCATGTAAGAAATTAGAACCTCACTTACTTTCTAGGGAGGGTAGTCACTCCCTATTTCAAAAATCAAACCAAATCAACTGCTCGAATATCCAAAAAAGTCAACCTACTCAGATTATCACAATTGTCATCAAATTTCCAATTATTCTTAAGGTTTATCATCTTCCCTAAATTTGCATAAATCTTAATTTCTCAATTTATAAATATACACCAATGTCATCAATTTCATTCCATTTATAAGTAAATAACCAAATCAAAATCAAGCTAAATTCAAACAAAAAACTGTTCAAAATCGAAAACAAGTCTAAATTACATAAATTTCCTACAAGTTAGAAAAATTTTTGAAAATCATACACTTTTCAATTCTCCTCCGATTTCTTCAAACCATATGTCATTTTAAAGGTATTGAAACCTATTTTCATATTACGGAAATTGTATTTTGATTTGCAAGACAACTTAAAATGAAAAAGATTGTACCAATCCCTAAACTTAGATCCAATCTCCAACTATTTTCATGCATACGTCAAATTAAACTCTAAAAGAACTATTCAAATCAAGTTAGCCTGATTCTATCATATGAAATATATTCTTACTCTAATTTACCCTAAATGCATTCAATTAATTGAAATAGTCAATTCTCGACTCGTAAATCTAGTCTCCATTTGCCATTCGATTCAGTCTAAAACCTGCGCAGGAGATGAGTGCAGACCCGGCATAGGGTTTCGAAGTTCGGTTAACGACTGCCGATTTGGGGCTCTGCAAGAGTGGTAGAAGGCGTGCGGGCGTGCGAGCGTGTGAGCAGGGAAGGAGCGCTGCAGTCGTGCACGCAAGGAGAGAGAGAGAGGGAGAGAGAGGGAGAGAGAGAGAGACTCATGACAGTAAGGAAGAAACAGAGTCACGAGAAATAGAGAGGGAAAGGGAGAGAGAAACCGAGAGGTAAAAGAAGGAAGAGATGATAGTGGTTCATGGTGGCTGTGGGTGGCGGTGAAGGAGCGGTTAGTAGCGGAGAATCGCGGCGGAGTGGAAGAAATCGCCGTGGGAGAGGAAGGGATTGAGAGAGAGTGAGACCGAGGGAAAGAGTGAGCGACAGTCAGAGAGTGAGAAATGGTGGAACACGGAGGCGATGGGTGGCGATCAGTTGCGACGGCGGCGGAGGAGGAAGAAGAAGAGGCAGCCGCGGGAAGAAGGTGAAGAGGTGGAGAGAGAAAGGAAAGGAGAGAGAGGAAGAATTAGGGCTTTAAGCCTTAATTCGATATATATATATATATTATATTTTATTATTATTATTATTATTATTATTATTATTATTATTACTATATATATTTTTATTTAGATAAATAGATTTATAAATAAATAATTGAGTAAATAATTAAATTAATAAATGAAAAATATATTCTTCACATTACGAATTGGAATACGGATATTTTGAATATACAAATTAAAAACCCCAAAATCGAAAATCAATAAAATTAAAATTTCTCTCCATGTATATAAATTGATGAATATTTTATTTAATTTAGGAACGGGAGTACAAAAATACGGCACCACAGAGTCGGCATTACATTTTCTAACCCCCTAAAAATAAGTTTCGTTCTCGAAACTAAAAGAAAACTATACAGCAAACAAATGGGGGTACTGTCTCTTAATAGCCTCCTCAAACTCCCAGGTTTCTTCCTCAACTTGATCACTCCTCCACAAAACTCTGACCAAAGAAACTTCCTTGCTTCGTAGCTTTTTGACCTACCGATCTAGAATAACTACGGGCTGAACTGGAAGATTAAGGTCCTCTCGTAACTCAACAGGTGGAGGTTCAAGTACATGAGAAGGATTGGTCAAGTACTTCCTGAGTACTGAGACATGGAAGACGTCGTGAATACAAAATAGTTCATCTGGCAGCCCCAATCTGTATGCTACACTCCCGATCCTCTCAAGGATACGGAAGGGTCAAATATATCTGGAACTCAACTTGCCCTACTGCCTGAACCGTATAACCCCTTTCCAAGGAGATATTCTCAAGAAAACCATATCTCCGGTGGAAAACTCAAGAGGTCATCGCCTACGATCAGCATATGCCTTCTGTCTGTCCTGGGCGGCTTTCATCCGCTCACGGATAACCTTTACTTTATTATTCGTTTCCTCAATCAACTCAATACTGCTGAAACGTCGCTCGCCGACCTCATCCCAGCATATAGGGGTGCGGCACTTCTTGCCATACAGTGCCTCATATGGTGGCATACCTATACTGGCCCGATAGTTATTATTATATACAAATTCGACTAGTGGAAGGTGCCGATCCCAACTACCCCAGAAATCCATCACATATGCTCTCAGCATGTCCTCAAGGGTCTGAATGGTTCTCTCTGACTGACCATCTATCTGCGGATGATAGGCCGTACTAAAATTTAGCCTTGTGCTTATTGCCTTCTATAATTTGGGTCAAAACCTAGATGTGAATCTAAGATCTCTATCTGACACTATCGACACAGGTACTCCATGAAGTCTAGCAACAGTGTCGATGTAGAGACGTGCAAACACTTCCAAAGAGAAATCGACACGAATAGCAATGAAGTGTGCAGACTTCGTAAGTCTATCTATAATCACCCATACGGCGTCATGCCGTGCTGAAGTCCGAGGCAATCCCATCACAAAATCTATCGTGATATGTTCCCACTTCCACTCAAGAATGAGGAGAGGCTACAATGTACCAGCCTCGGCCTTTACCTGCTGGCAAACTAAACATTTAGCCACAAAATCTGCGATCTCTCTTTTTATCCCGGGCCACCAATAACTATCTCGGATAGTCCAATACATTTTTGTGCCGCCTAGATGCAAGGCATAAGCGGAGGAATGAGCCTTCTCAAAAACAGCCCTACGAAGATCACTGTCAGCGGGAATGCAAACCCGCTCTCTGTATACAACTAGTCTGTCATCGCGAACTCAGAAGTCTCCACTCTTGCCTCTGCCGATCTTCTCAAGAATACTCTGGAGCTCCTCATCTGACCTTTGAAGCTCTTTAATGCAATCAAGCAAAGTCGGCTTCACCTCACATCGAGCTAGTAGTGCTCCTTTATCATCACTAGTCAAACTGACTCCGAGTATACGGAGTCCCATCAAGCAAGAGAGGTAAGCACTCTCTGTCATAGTAGAGGGAGAAGAGGAGGATGATGACTTTCGGCTCAATGCATCTGCACCACATTTGCCTTTCCCGGATGGTAATAAATGATAAGGTCGTAGTCTTTCAATAATTCCAACTATCTCCTCTGTCTAAGGTTCAACTCCAGCTGGGTGAACAAGTACTTTAGACTTTTGTGATCCGTGAATGCCTTACAAGTCACCCCATATAAGTAATGTCGCCATATCTTCGAGGCAAAGACTATGGCGGCCAACTCAAGATCGTGTGTCGGGTAGTTCGACTCATGCTTCTTCAACTACCGAGAAGCATATACAATGACCCGACCACCCAGCATCAGAACACAACTCAATCCCTGTCGGCTAGCATCACTATACATTGTATATTCCCGACTGCTAGTGGGAGGGGCTAAAATAGGAGCAGATGTCAACCGTTGTTTGAGCTCCTGAGAGCTCGCCTCACAATGGTCATCCCAAACAAACTTGAAGCCCTTTCGGTTCAATTTAGATAACGGAGCATCTATCTGGGAAATCCCTCTATAAATCGATAATAATATCCGGCTAAACCGAGAAAACTACGGATCTCGATAACTGTCTGTAGCTGCTCTCACTTCAATATAGTCTCAATCTTTCACGGATCAACATAAATACCTTCCATGGAGACAATGTGCCCTAAAAATCTTATCTATTTCAGCCAAAACTCACATTTCGAGAATTTGGCATATAACTGCTTCTCACGGAATATCTGTAATGCCACCCGAAGGTGTTAAACATGATCTTCATCACTCCGTGAATACACCAAGATGTCATCGATAAATACGATGACAAATCGATCCAAGAAATCGTGGAAGACTCAGTTCATCAAATTCATAAAAACAATTGGGGCATTAGTCAACCCAAACGGCATGACTAAAAATTCATAGTGGCCGTATCGGGTGCGAAAGGCTGTCTTGGACATATCTTCGACTCGAACCCTCAACTGATGATAACCCGAACGGAGATCAATTTTCGAGAAAACCTTAGCTCCCTGCAGCTGATCAAACAAATCTTCTATACGTGGCAGGAGATATTTGTTTTTTGTGGTGACTTTGTTCAACTGTCTGTAATTCACACAAAACCGAAATGTACCATCTTTCTTTTTTATGAATAAGACCAGAGCACCCCAGGGTGACGTGCTCGGGCGTATAAACCCATTGTCTAGAAGTTCCTGCAACTGAATCTTAAACCCTCTCAATTCAGCAGACGCCATTCTGTATGGCGGAATAGAAATAGGATTGGTCTCCGATACTAGATCAATCTCAAAATCGAACTTCCAAACTGGTGGTAATCAGGGAAGCTCCTCAGGGAACACATCTGGAAACTCCTGCACCACAGAGACATTTTCAAGTCTCGGTCCCTCAACGGTGGTGTCGACAATATAAGCCAGATAAGCCGCACAACCACGGCATACCAAGAGTCTGGCCTTCATAACAGATATAATACTGCGGGACAATACTCGTCTCTCGCCCCGAAATACTAACGGTGGCTGCCCGGGCCTCCGAAACTCAGCTTCTTTCGTATAACAATCTACGTAAGCCGCCCGGTATAAATTCGACCAATCCATCCCTAAGATGGCATCAAAATCCGTGATAGGGAACGGAATCAGATCTGCCTCCAATACCGCCTCTCCAATACCAACCTCACAGCCCCTATAGACTGAATCTCGAATGATATACTTGTTAAGAAGAGTGACTACCATAATCTCCTCATCAAGTGGCGAGAGAGGCCTATCAGAATGGCGAGCGAACGTGTCACTCACATATGAAAAATTCGACCCGATATCTATGAGAATACGAGCGTCGATACCGAATCTTCGCATGGTATCTAAAGGTAAGAAAAATATTAAAGATATTTAAAATACGAAGAAAAATAGAAATCTTTATATATATATCTAACTAGTTAAGTTTCTAAAAATTTAACTAGTTAAAACTATATATCTACATCATATTATACAAAATCTCAAAAAGAAAATATAACTAAAGTACTACACTGAGGGATTTGTGGGAGGATTACCCATAATAATATTAGGGTTTGCCTGTGCGTTCTCCTGTGTCATCGCAAACACACGAGCTTAGGCCCTAGGCTGCTTTCACGATGGTCCTGGCACTGTATTACTTCCGGGTGCAGTCTGAGGAGCTGTAAGAGTTGAGTGCACAGGTGCCCCATGTTGGCCTATGCCAAAGTATCAGTACGACCCTGAGAAGTCTATCCTCCTCGACCTAACTCTGGGCAAGTACTCTTAATGTGACCTTGCTTCCCACACTGGAAACAAGTAACTAGTACTCTACATACCCCAAAGGTATGGTAGCTGCCGCATCTACGATAGAAAGGCTGTCTCTATATAGTAGACTGTGTAGTGACATTAGGGGCTGGTACCCCAAAACCCTGTGGTCGAGGTCCCTGTCCTGGTCCTGCTGGTCTGAAACTGAAAGGACCCCCGGGATATCCAAAATCTCTACCCCTTTTCGAAGACTATCTCCCGGTGATCCAGTCTTCCTCTTCTGGTGACTTTCTCTCTGCCTAGCCTAAGCTCGGACGATCTCCTCTACCCGATATGCTGAATCAATCGCCTCTGATAGTATAAAAGAGGGAGTCACCGTCATATACTTTCTGATACTCAATTGAAGCTATCTTCAAATTTGAACCTCATCTGAGTTGGTGTAGTCATGTCGGGGACAAAGGCCGCTAGTCGTCTAAGCGCAGCCTCATACTCTGAGACTGACCTAGTCCTCTGGCGTAAGTGTAGAAACTCTGTCCTCATACGATCCTGCTGGAACTGGGTGAAGTACTTGCGGTCGAACTCGTATAGAAGTCCTCCCACTGCAGGATCTACGTAGCACTATCACGGATAGCCTCCCACCATGAGAGAGCATATCCGTCGAGGAGTCTCTCGTCAACTCTCAACCCGAGCTCCTCTGTCAACCCCAGATCAATAAGGATCCTGCGAGTCCTGTTGATCCAGTGTTTCACCGCTACGGTATCACTAGATGCTGAAAAGTCTATGCATCTGAGCTGCCGAGACTCTTTTACCAACTGAGTAAACTCATGGATGCGCGTCAAAGTAACCAATATCTCATCGGTCGGAGTAGAAACAAAAGGACCGGCCATCGAAGAAGGAATCGGTGCCGAATTTGTGTTGGTAATACAAATACAACAAGTTTACTACACATCATACCCTTCTAAGAAGAGAGAGAGAAGTGACTGATAGGTTGTATGTAAAACTAAGGCTCGAGGGTTAGCTAATGATGGTGTTACACTTCTGATTGCAATTGAAGGCTTTTATCAAGAAGATAAACCATCAATTCCTATAGTTATTGATCATACAACTAAACTTGATGATTTTAGAATTCTAATTGATGGTGATATGGAAGAGGTAAATCCAAGCGAAGTACCCCACGAAGAAGACAACCACTTTAATTAGTCAATGGATGTTAAAGAAGAGGAAGAAGAAGAGTTTTATTCTTCAAAAATAGATAAAAATGAAGAAATTGATTCTAATGGTAGTGTTGATGACATGGAATGATTAGATATTTATTTGACTTATATATTTGTAGGTTTTGATTTTATGGCGTAAACTAATGTTTTGTGGGTTTTGATTTTATGGTATATTTATTTCTTAATGATATTTGCATTTCTTTATTTTTGTTTCATTCATCTGTTTGCTTTCGATATTATTAAAAAAGCTATATCGAACTTCAAATATGAAATATTTAGGAGATCATATTGTTAGATCTGGATAAAAATACAGTTTTTATAATATCATGATTTCATCTCTATGTTTTATTATTCAATTTGTCTTAACAAATTTATTTCAGATAGGTAGATATGGTACAAGACAGAGGATCGAGCTCTAGGGGAAACTCTAGGAGAGGCAGTGAGACCAATTGAAGGTCTTTGCATGTAAGTGATATCCCAGAGACCATTGTTCGACATCAAGTTCCCGATGCTAAGTATGAGGCTAATGTAGGTGCCTCTTCTGCCTAAAGTAGAGGCCTAAATCGTGGGACCGAGGTGCCAGTCAATTCAAAGGGTAGAACATTTATTCAAGCAACTAATTATACATAAGACAAAATAGTTATTTTAATTTTATATTTATGTATTTATGCTATTTTATGTGTGAAATTAATATTAAATTAATATTTTTTTTGGAAATAGCTTTCTAGATCTTAAAATTGTTCGTTCTATTATTAAGGACATCAAGGGACATCTTGCTGAGACATGGCCTACTTGGCGCATGGTGCCAAATGTAACACCAAGGAAAAAAAAAAAAAAAAAAAGAGATAGAGCCAAAACGCAGCGTTTTGGCCCTCCCCCAATTGAATTAGGGCTAAAGCCCTAATTCGTCTCTCTCTCTCTCTCTCTCTCTCTGCCTCTCTCCGCCGACCCTTCGTCTCCCTCCCCCACCGCGGCGCTGCTCTTCCCCGCGAGCTCCGCCGGCATCTCCTTCTCCTTCTCCTTCTTCTTCTCCTTCTTCTTCTCATTCTTCTTCCCTCGCGGTTTCTCTCTCTACCCCACTTTGTCTTCTCTCCCTCTCGCGATCTCCTACGATCGCCTTCTCTCCGCCTCGCCGCACATCGCCGTGAGCCACGATCGAGCACCACCGCACGCCGCGAGCCTCTGCGAGCACTGCCTTCCGCCACCACACGTGACTGCAGCGCCTTCTACAGCGCGATCCCCCAGCCACAGCACGAGACCAGGCCGCGAGCGCGAGACCAGGCCGCAAGCGCGAGCCAGCGCATGAGCGTGCGAGGACCCAGCGCACGAGCGCGCGGCCCAGGGCATGACTGTGCACCGGCCCGCGGCCCAGTGCGCAGCAGCGCACGCGCGCGCGAGCCGGCGCACGAGCACGCACGAGCACAGCGCACCAGCGCACGGGCGAGCACCAGCCTGCGAGCCACTGCGGCCCGCGAGCCACTGTCGGCCCGCAGGCCCATCAGCAGCAAGTCCACGGGCCCACCAGGCCCGACAGCCCGTCCAAGCCTGCAGGTCCAGTACGGCCTGCGACCCAGTTCAGCCCATCGGCCCGCCAGCCCGCAGGTCTATTAGCCAGAGGCCCGCCGGCCTGCTAGCCCGTTAGCCCGTCAGCCCACTGGCCCGCAGACCAGCGAGCCCGCTAGCTGTAACCCACGAGCCCGCGACGGCCCGTGAGCTCGTGACAGCCCACGAATCTCCACGCAGGTAAATGACTTAGGGTTTTGCTTCGGATCTATGTGTTTAGATCTAATAAATAAATCTTGTTTTGATAGGAAACCCTACAAACTTTGGCGTGACCGAAGCGACTTTCGGACGAGACTAGGCGCTTCGAGAAAACCTTAGGTGAGGAGATTTCGGCTCTAATGATACATTCAATGAATCTAGGATTAAATCTAAGATAAAAGGTTCTGTATATGTTTAGAGTGTAAGTGGAATGCGAATAGAATACAAATTATGAAATGATTATATATGAATTGAAGGTTAAGTATAGAATGTTACAGAAACTAGATGATCTGATACGAAAGAAGCGTATTATAGAATCACAAAATCATTTCGAGTGAATTCGAATAGTTTCCTTTAGAGTTAAACCTTGAAATATGCATGAAAGTATCTAGATTGTAGGGTTAGAATGAAATGAGCCGTAAAGTGGAAGATATTGTACATTTCATGTTTTTTTCGGATAAACCCTTAAGATGCTTGAAAAGTTGATATTCAATTTGATAATCTGATTTAGGTTGATCTTTTGGAGACTCAAGCGGTCAGATCCGATTTGGCTTGTCAGTAGGGAGTGACTTTCCTCCCCTAGAACAGTGAGTGAGACTTTGACATTCGCTATTGATTGAAAACCATGTTTCAAAAATACTTTTAAATGACATATTTCTGCAAATGTCTGATTGTTAGAATTTTCGAATATTTGATAAATGTTTTGTGACTTTTGGAGTGTTTAAATTTCTGACTTTATTGATATGCATCCATGAGTTTTGATAATTGAATATTGTGCCATAATTTCAACATATTGATATGTTTTAATACTTCCACTGCATTGACACATAGTTTTAAATGGATTTACTTACATACTTGGGCTGTATGCCCGGCCGACTTTATGATATTATGTTTTGGGCTGTATGCCCGGCCGACTTTATGATATTATGCATTTGGGCTGTATGCCCGGCCGACGTTACGATATTATGCATGGGGCTATATGCCCGGCCGACTTGGTGATGGGATGCATTGGGCTACGTGCCCGGCCGATATGATATTGTGATCCGTAGCTACGAAGGACATCTGGTAGAGGCACCCCTTGTGTCCGGATACGCTTCGGCTGGAGGTATCCGCCAGATTGTCGTGTGTATGGGTGTCCCAAGTTGACCCTCATCGGAGAGGACGTTGAGTACGGCTCCGTCTAGCACCAGGCGGGGGCACCATACACGGCCGATTAGTTATATGTACATTATTATTATTTGCAGGCTAGTTGGGGTAGCCTGTGGCCAACATTGGGGTAGAGAGCCATTATTTAATACTTGCATTTGGAAAAACCCCCAATGCGCCGTCCTTGGTCGAGGTAGACCATTGCCGGGAATATTTCATTGGCCGGCTCTTCACGACATTGATGTAAATATTGGATGCATATTTTGCTTTCTGGTGTGTGCATATTATATATGATTTTGAAATAACATGATCGGTTTGCACACTGTGGATATTTTCTTATGCTTTGACACTCCAAGTTCACCCTAGATATTGATAGTATGATGTCAATCCCCTCACTTACTGAGTATCCTCCCATAGATACTCACCCCTCACTTTTTTTCCCACAGGATTAGTGTTGGACTGAGGAGATATCACTGGGATTGGGTATGGATATTTTCCATTTCTTCCGCTACAATGATTGGTGATATTATTATGTATTGGAGATTTTAGTTTGATCAATGTATTTATCAAATTTTTGGGATGACTGTATAAATTATGGACATTTATTCTTGAAACTCTCGTATTGATTTATTTCATTGAATTGAGGTATTTGTAAATATAAAAAAAATAACTTGGGAATTTATTTTATATATGCGTAGAATTTAAGTTCGCTCGGTGTGGCGGCTGTTCATACTCTAGTTGGGCATGACAGTAGAGGTCTGTTGCTAGGACTGTTAGAAACTTTATAGCTTTGCGTTGTTCTGGATGTTGGCTGTGGTATTTGTTAATTTTGGAGGGGTCGGGATGGCCAATTGCTTATTTTTACAGGATGAATGTCATATACAGGTGAAATTGTACATGGGAAACCTCCGATTTATGGGGAGGTTCTGCCCGATTTTCGGTAAAAATACAGCCGACATCCAGGGACAACGGGCGACTGTTCACGATCCCGGTTCGGGGCGTGACACCAAAGGAGACCAAAGGTGGGATTTATGAGAAATTTCAGATTAGAATTTATTTGAAAACAATTATGTTTATTATTGAAGCAACAGTTCTGGCAATACAACATACATGTCTTATAGTAATTCAATTTTAATTTATCACATTGGCTATCCATATTAGTTTATATAAAATTTTGTTACACACGAAATTTTTCCTTGACATTCATATTAGTTTTTTCCATCCCATCCCTTTTGATTAATTTTGAGAGCGTATGCAAGTAAATGCATTTCTTGTTACGGTGGTTGGAAAACTTGTTTCTATTTCTACACAATGGCTAGATGTGTTTTCTTTTTCTTCTCCTACAACTCATGCAGATTGCTAGGAATTGCAGTGGTATTCTTTTGGTTTTATATAGTTAATTCATATTGTTCTTCTCTAGGGAACTTCGTGCATTGATGTGTAGTTTCAGTGCTCCATTTTAAGTAAATATTGGAATATACAATAATAGGTTAATAAAAATTGGAGACGAATGATTAAGTATTAGTAACTCGTAGCTTGGTTTGTCGGATTTGGACTGCAGTACTTAGACAGAAAAAATGCATGACTGTGGCATCATATAGAATAGAAATAAACAATGAGCTGCAAAGTCTGATGTACTAGCCAATCTTTTGAGTCTAGTACACAAGTGGAGTTTGAAATGGTTCTTCACCGGCGCGCTTTTTTTAATGTCAAATTTGCACCACGATATTTTGTTTTCTTTACAAATCATTTTTGGGGGGAGGATCACTTACTGATAGCATCCAATCCTTCCAATTTGGGCATGTACTTCTTGATATGATCTTCTTCTGCTGCTTTGTCAGCTTTCAGAGTCTCGTATTCAAAAGAAACTAAAATCTTTTTTTCCTTGCCCCTTTGCTCAACCGTCCCTACAACATCTTCCTCCCAGCTGTCACACAAGTTATATACCATTAAGATGGAGACAACTTGCGTCCCTGTAATCCATAAATTATTGCTGGAGAAAATTGTGGGGGCGGGGGAAAGGAAAAGCACAATCAGGTAATCAATAACCTTTTTTTTTGCAGCACCTGTGTAATTTGTTACCCTATAAGTTTTCTGTTGCTACACAATACCCAACTTTCAATCCCCCCGTGAAGCAAACATAGGATACTAGAAAAAGAATTTTGATTCTGTGTAACAAGATCCAAAACGACAGTGAGATGATCAACAACCAAGGGGAATTAATAACCTTACCCATGAGCATGTTCAATTTTATGGAATCGAGCTGCATCATGCCCTTTGCACTCCACAACAACAGCTTCTTCCCCATTGGTCTGTCATAAAAAAATTCTATAACATTTGGACACACTACATCTCTCCACTTACTGTGACTTTTAGTTAAAAAATATTTCAGTGACCTGAAAGCTAAAAAGAGAAAATGCTTAGAAGCTGAGAGTGGAGGAGAAAGATAAGTTTACGATTGGAGAGAAAAACTAGGCAGAGAATATGAATCCTGAAATCTGTAGAGAGATAAGAGAGAGGAGTAAAATAACACTTTGCTAACAAATAGAGAGCAAAACTCTCCCTTTGTAACCACCTCTCTGATACTTTTTTTATCTTTCATTAATTACTTTTTAATCTCTATTATGGGTTATTCACGTGAATTTGAATAGTTTTGAATATCTTTTACCATTTGGGTTAAAAGGGGTGTTTTTCCATACTACATTTATGTTCCATTCCTTTTTTTTTTTTTTTTTTTATGTTTCCCATGTTGTGTTAAAATATTGGAGACTTTTTATATTGAGGGACTTGCTTTAATAATTTCCTTTTATAATTGAATTTTTTAATCACTTAATTTATAAAGGGGTTGAATCATTTAATTCATACTTTTAGGGCGGGGTTTAAACTATTTTCTATCAAAAGAATTTAATGTGCCTTTGATAACCTAGTATTTAAATCTTAGTTTAATTCGAGGTTCAATGGCTAAAAATTCCCAAAAAAAAAAATGATTTTGACTTACATACAAGATTTTTCCTATTCCGCCACTCTCCGATATATATTTGATACTCCCACTGCTATAATAGGAAAAAGAAAAGTGCTAATTATTTTGGCAAAGTTAATAATCAACTTTTGTTGGTCAATTGCGTTAAGAAACCTACTTCTATTGACCTTTTTTAGTCAAATAATCCCAATTTTCAAAAAGAAAAATAGCTGCATAATTAGGCAAAACTCAAGGGAAATGCATCAGAAGAAGGTTTTAGTATTAATAACTTAATTTATTTTATAATTGCATAAAGGGATTATTTTTATTGCATAATACTAAATCTACGATGTAAGCTTCAATCAACAACCGCAGTTTCATGTTCATTTCTGAGCATCCCATCCTCAGTTTCACGTCCAAAAACAACTGCAGCTTGGGTATATTTGTTTTTCTCACACACAGAATGTAGCTTTCTGCTTCCCAATTCTTGCTTGAGCTGCTATTAATTCCTTTAACATTTTTCTTTTTCATTTTGTTATTTGTCTGATGTGCCATCTGCAGCCTAATTGAATTACACTAGCTCTTCCTCCCGCCAATCAGGATACAGCAACATCATATGCTATAAAACTTACCAGGGAGGTAGATCCCTCAGGTAAAAGAAATAGCCATATCGCCCAATGATTAATTAAGATGTTTAGCAGAATTTGCATCAATTAACCATATTGCAGAATTCCACTGCCTTTCTCAGAGTTGGCAAAAGCAAAAGTGTTATTTACATAAACATATCAAGCATGGCTCTTCAAGTTAGTAGTTAGTTGATCAAAATCAAGAAGGCTCTCGCAACTTCATCTGGAAAATCAAATAAATTTCCAGGCATGATAACTGGTCAATGAGAACTTCTCTTTAGTCTCCAGGAGCTAGATCCTTTAAATCCATATTTAACGCCCTAGAAGACTTTCCTGGAGGGTTAAATTCTCGGAAAGGGATGCCCATTGAAAGGCATTCTTCAATTTGATACTCTCTTTCATCTTCCATAGACTTTCAAGCAGGAGAACAGACGTTCTTCAGGCTATGTAGCAACTAAAAATGGATAAGAAAAGTAAAAGTTACACCCCAACCTATACATACAACAACATCATCACATATATACACGCATACATGGACACGCAGACACACACTGAAACAAAAGAAATTGGCTTAGAAAGCACCATAAGTACATTTGGCAATCACTAATTGGGTAAATATTTGGAGACAAACCAGAACCAGCACAGAACTACTAAGGTGGTGTTTGGTATCATTGTGGTTTTTTGGTTTTTCATTTTTTCTTTTAATAGAAAATTGACAACGAACGTATTTAGTTTGGGAGTAGTATTTTCCATTTTATGTAGCATTAAAAAGAACATGCTTGTTTTTAAAAATGCTAAAAAGTGGTTTTAGGTTTTTATTTTTATTTTTTATAAAAAGAACATGCTTGTTTTTATTTTTTTATTTTTTATTTTCCATTTTATAAATGCTAAAAAGTTGGGAGAAGTATTTTCCATTTTTTAATAAATAATAAAAAGTGACTATTAATTTGAGATGAAATAAGAATTAAGCCATTAAGGGTATTAGTGTGGTCGGCCTCCAAGGTTATTAAAGGCCTTTTTCATTTGTTTGGTTGATGTTTTGCAAGGTTAGTGAAATATGGATTTGTGCTTTGCTTTAGCCCTCTCTCTTGATCGCAATCAATTATTTTGCAATCTTCAAGAATATATACTTGTATATTTCCATATATTTGTCATCACTATATTGTGGATTCAATTAGGTTGCATTTGAGCGGGGGTACTATAGCTAATATTTCCAACAGATGAGTTGGCAGAATGTCTGGATTGTTTAATGGAAATCATCCTTTGGGTGGTAATTAGTACTTCATTAACAACCAAAGAATTTTCTTTTCAAGATATTTGCGGATCCTAGCCAGCATTTTCTACCTAGTAAAGTTAATCACTTTACATTCAATTAATAATTATTTTCTCTCTATTCAAGTTAATCAGTTTACAATCAATTAATAATTGGGACTTTAATTATTTATGCTTAAGAATTTCCCGTGTCTTATTCCTTATCTTGTTAGTTGTCATTTCATATGCATAGTTATCATCTTAAGCATCTAATTCGCTTGCTTATTCTCACTTTACTTATTATGTGCAGCAAAAATTCATATTCGCTTGCTTATTTTCACTTTATTTATTATGTGCAGCAAAAATTCATATGACAAGATAAAGATTCACCTTCGATATACCATGTGTGGAAAGCTTCATGCACAAAAAGATATTCCGATATGCTTGTAGTAGCAAGGAAGCAAGCAATGCAAGTTGTTGGTACTACAAATATAGCCAAAACCAAAGGTCGTCCCCCTATATACTTGACATTTACTATTTGGGAAGAATTAATTGATAAACACCGGAGTATACCAAAGTGCCAATAGAAGTCAAATGTTGCAAAGCAAAACCGAAATACAGAGAAAGAAGGAGAAATTACAAAACACACATCCGATTCAATCCCGTTTGCGACACACATGATGAAAATGGTTTGTACTTATTTCTTCATTACAAACTATGTTGATTATTTTTAAACTGGTAAAATTACTAATGATTTTTATTATTTTCAGTTTGAAGAAACCAGCCACTCAGTTTCCCATCACGAACTCTTTAATCGCACTCACATGCATGATAAAGGAAAAGAACAGTATGTTGACAAGAAATTAGAAACAATTACTTTAAGGTAAATTCATTGTTATTTAATTATAGATAATATTGAAATATTAATAATTTCACAAATGTAATTATATATACTTATTATAAGGCAAGTACAAACAATTGCTTGAGGAAAATATAGCTCAGACAGCACTTTTCAGTCACAGTTTGAAGCTGGATCATGGTGTGAGGTGACTGGAGGTCCAATAAAGGGACATTTATATAGTTTTGGAGAGCGAGTTGATGATGTACTGACCATAAATTCCTTTGGTGCTACTTCATCTCCATGCATGCGTTCCTCTCAGATGTATACTAAGGAGGAGGTAGATAGAAGGAGGAGGTAGATAGAATGATGGAGGAAATGAGAAGTCAAATGATAGAAAACATGCAGAGCCAAATTTTGGAACAAGCAAAGTCGAGTGAGGGAGCAAACTGAGGCACAAATTCATGACATACTTGCACAAATAGGTATCCAACATACACTACCTGAAATAGCACTCAATCACCAGATTCTGATCACACATCTCTATGACAATGATAATTTTATTTTTATATACTTGACTTTTATGGTGTTGAACATTAAGAATTGTAGTTCATTTTATGGAATTATTTGATGTCCATACCGTACTTGGTAACTTGAGATTTTATATGTTGTATGCAACTAATATAGTTGCTTTTTATATTTATCATAGGGAGTAGTTTGTAATATACTTCGTAATATGAGGACTACGATGTAACGTGTTAACGAAATTATAGGTTAACAAGTCAATCGAATTGATTTCAATGGAACAGGGTAGGGAAATTAGATATAGTAACGGATTAGCGATGGAATTTCCATTGTTAAATATTTTGTCGCTAATCCATCGTTGAATTGGCTTATCGTATGAATGTATCAGTCATGGATTAGCGACAAAAATTTTTCATCGCTAATCTATTGGTGATATTGCTAATCAAGTATATCTATCAGCGACACAGATTAGTGATAAATTATTTCTATCGCTGAAAAATCTATCACTAATCCATCTATAATTTCACACGTTAGATAAAACTATCAGCGATAGATTCTTCAGCAACAGAAATAATCCATTGCTGATTTAGCGACGGATTCGTTAGAAATAGAAGTTACCCTCGCAACTCTATCAGAAAAATTAGCGATGACCTTTTTTTTGTCACTAATATTTAGCAATAAGGTTTTTAGCGATTGAAATTTCTGTTGTTAATATTTTTTAGCGACGAAATCTTTATTTTTACTGACGGATATTTCTCTCACTAATACCTTGTTTTCTAGTGGTGGTTGTTGTTCCGCCATCGAAGGAAGGTGCCAGAGGTTGCTATTTGCCGGAGATTGCTTTCTTTCTTCTTACCGTATGCCTTCTTGCTAATTTGCTCTCTTCTTCACCATGCCATGAACTCCATTTTCAGTGAAGATGATTTCGTCCATTTTTTGTAACTCTAAACACATTGATGCATTAGTTATTGTTTTTAAATATACATACATGATTAGGCTTTAGGATAGGGAAATATTATGCCAAAATTAGAACAAAATTAGGACAAAATATAGATAGGAATTCAAATGGAGATATATAAAAAATATTTATTAACCAAATTAGGTTAATAAATAAATTCAATAAATATTTTTAAACCTTAAAAATTTGAAGGTTTGTTTTTAAGTAAAAAATTATGGATTAAATAAAAAAGAAAATATAGAAAAGACTTTAGGAAAATATACATCTATGTTATACATGTATAGAGAATGTACATACAGTATATTAAATATTAATAGGTCACCTAAAGTTTAAATGCATAGGTGTTAGACCTACTTTAAATATATATACACCACTACAAAATTAAAACGCTGTGCTCACGGTAACTTTTAGAGTCAGAAACTTTTAGTGATGTTTTTATGAGTTATAGAGACACCGTATGACGAAACTGTCAGAAAAATATAGGCTTTTCCCAACGGGATAAAATGTCCATGAAGAAAATTTTACCAACTGTCGGTAAAACTATTACAACTGTCTGTAAATCAATATTCAATTGTGATGGTTATAAATTTTGGTCAGTAAATATGATAGTTTTTTTAACACGGTTTAAAAACAGTCTCAATATAAATTTTTTTTTATTGTCTACTTAACAATACGGTCTTGATAGGTTTTAGATATATAGTAACACACAAATTTTACTGTCTTTTAAAACTAAATTCAATTCTCACTATTAGAATAAACTATTAAAATAAATCGTTTGTATAAATTCTATTTATACTAACCTATATATTGTAATATCATTAAAAACCTATGACTGTTATCATTTTTGTATTATATACCCTTCTAAATACTATATAATATTTTTGTCATAGTATAATAACTATAGTTAAAAATAGTCTAGGTGGTAAGTGATAAGTTGTGATAAATTTATGATAGTAGTAGTATGATAAATATGTGATAATGATAAGTATAAATGGATGGTAAGTAGGTGGCAAGTGGTAGGTAGGTAAATAGATGGTAAGTAAGTTTGTATATGATAAGTTGTGGTAAGTTTGTGAACTTACCACCACTTACCACTTGCACCGTAAAAAGTAAGTTTGATCAACCGCGTGGGGCATGTGCATGGAAGCACCCGTGCGGGCGCCCGCGTGTGCCACCGCAATCCAAAAAGTTGTGTAATGAGAATTATTTACTAAAAGTATCATGTACATTTAATTTGAAAAATATTATTGTAATCCTTGGATTAATTAGTAATATATGAAAGTACAAAAAATTACAAAAAATTTAAAATTATTTTTAGATAGAAATACATCATTTTCTAATAATATAATAATAACAATCGTACATTATTACATAATACATACATATTATTATATATAGATTACTATAAATTATAATTTACATTATTGTTGAATCAAGAATATATATTAGTATGATAATATAAATTCACGATTATTAATATTAATTTAAATTATAATATATTAATAATTTAAAAAATTTATATATTTAATTTCAAATCTTTATCAAAAAATATTATATTTAATGTATTGAATCAGGGGTTTGAAACCGTCCGCTTGCATGAAAAGTGTTTTTTTTTTAATTTTACAGGAGGCATTGGGGCGTATGCATTTTGGTGCGGTTGAAACCGTGGGGGCACGCGGTTGCAACTGCGCGGGCAGCCCACATGCAATTTTCTTCTTCTTCTTTTCTTTTTTTTTTTTCCCTTGCATGAAAAGGCCTTTTTTTTTTTTTTACATTTTATATGAGACATTTTGCAACAAGTCATTTTTTTTTTTTAATTTTACAGGAGGCATTGGGGAATATGCATTTCGGCACGGTTGAAACCGCGGGGCGCGCGGTTGCAACCATGCGGGCAGCCCACATGCAAATTTTTTCTTCTTCCTTTTTTTTTTTTTGCCTTGCATGAAAAGGCTTTTTTTTAACATTTATTTGACACATTTTGCAACAAGTCTTTTTTTTTTTTTAATTTTACATGAGGCATTTTGGGGTATATGCATTTTGACGCGGTTGAAATCGCGGGGGCGCGCAGTTGTAACCATGCGGGCATCCCACATGCAATTTTTTTCTTCTTCTTTTTGATTTTTTTTTTTTTTGTTTTTGCTTGCATGAAAAGGCTTTCTTTTTTTTTTTTTTTTGCATTTTGCATTCACAGTTGCAACCACGAGCAACCCACATGCATTTTTTGCTTTTTTTTTTCTTTTCTCTACATGACTCTTGCAAGTTGTAGGATTTTAGATTTCTCATTTTGTGCCCGATGAAAAAGTAAACAAGGCCACATGCGAGGGCATGCTCGCAGCATGTGTGCCAAAATATATTGGTGAAAAATAAAAAAAGGCAAACCCCGCGGGTGTTAGGGCATGCCTGCGTGGCATACGCGCCATACATTAGTGGATCGCGCCAAAATGGGAGGACTATATTTGTGTAATCATCATAATAATACATTAATTATTATGAATATTATATAATTTTATATAAATTCCAGGAAAGAACAATTATTTAATTTACAATTTTACCATTTTAACATTTTTCAATGATTACTTCACAATAAAATCTCTAATGTTCACGCCAAAATCATTTTCTATTTCAACTTCAATTTAATCAAATTTCTCTTTTTTGCACAAAAACATTTTGTTTCTTTATATTGCCAATTTAATTATCTTTTTTGTGCCAAAAACCATTTCTTTTTTGCTTTATTCCATATATTTATTTCAATTTAAATTTGTGTAAAACATTTGATTTGTATTTAATATAATAGACAAGTTATAGTATTCTAAATCAAGAGAAAGTGATGAATATATTGGTGGGTTAATGGAGGTGTTAAATCAAATGCACTTTTAATCACTTGTTCCTTTCAACGTGGATATATATCCAACCTAGATACTTTTTTTTTATCATGATATGTTTCGTATGTTACATTCACATAGTTATATGAAATCGATCCTTTGGTGTTTCTCGTGATGCGCCAAAACTAGTATATATCTAGTTGTAAAAATATTGAAAATGTTTGGTATATAGTTTTAAGGTATTGAAAATGTCTAGTATATAGCTTTAGAGATGATTGCATGTGATAAGTTGCAATAATTTTAATATGCTTGCATGTGATTACTATGCATGTATGTTGTCCTAATAGGTAAAAGGTAGTAAGTCGTAGTAATTTTGAGTGGTTGTGATAATAATAGTGTAATAACAAAGTGATAAATTGTGGTAATGGGAGTGTGGTAAGTTGTTGTTGAGTGTTAAGTTTGGCATAGGGTGGTGCTAAGTAAGTGGTAAGTAATTAAGTTGGCAAGTGAAAATATTATTATTAGAGTAAACTAAATGAAAAGTGATAAAATGAAATTAGATTCTGTAATGGGTGTAAATATTATAACGAGATATTATATGTATACAGTTCGTACATCATAATTTCACAAATTTTCTTTTCCCTTTTATCTCAATTTTTTGTTCTGATTCATTTTGCTGAACTCCTTCAAACTTTTTTCCTCTTTGTTTCCTCCATCTCCATCTTCATCCTAGATATGATCTCAATCGCGCAGGAGTGTTATGATATATTTTTTATTATTAGATAATATAGTGTTATATATTATATAATTTTATATAAATTAAAAAACTAACAACATTAATATTAATATCAAGATATTTAATTCATTTAAACAATTCAGATGATCTCTTTTTGGCGCCAAAAACAATTTTCTACTTTTAGAGTCAATTTAATCAAATTTTCAAATTTTTTTACCAAAAATATTTTCTTCAACTAGTGCCAATTTAATAATTTTTGTTTCACCAAAAGTATTGAAGTATTCTAAATCAATTAGCGGGTGATGGCAAGATATTGTGTCATTGTATTCAATGATTCAACGGTGTTCAATCACTTTGTTATGTAATGGATTTCAACGTGAAGAGAGTTTTGAGATAAACTAACTTCACATATATATATTAAAAAACTAAGACTATGCTTACAACTATTGCACTTATACCATTTATAGTGTGTGGGTAGATCAAATGTATCTTATCTCCTAAAAATACAGGTATTAATGGTGTTAACAAATGTATCTTATTTTGTGTTAATGGTGTTAACAAGTGTATCTTATTTCATAAAAAATATGTTTTAATTAGCTTTTGATAATAAAAATTTAAATAAAAACTAAATTTGAAAATAATCCATTTAAAAATACAAACAAGATAAAAATTGCATGAAATATAGTAATAGTAAATTAATAAATCCTACAAATTACATGAAATGTAATAAATGATTTTTTTGAATAACACTGGGAAAGACACATGTGGTATTAACTATGAAAAAATGTGAAATGTTAAGAATAAGAGGCAGGGACTGCGCTTACATGAAATATAGTAATACATGTATAATAAGTAGTAAGTAAGTAGTAAGTGATTTTTTCAACATTCTAAATAACACATATGGCGGTATTGATTGTGGCTAATGAAAAAATTGGCGGAAAAAAAGCACGAAAAAAATGGGCGGGTTTTTTAAATTTATTTATGAAAATGATATATAAGTTTCACCATCAAATCACTCTGGGTTCTACATTCTGTTTTACTCTCGATTCTACGTTCTATTACTGTTTGTAGCTGAGCACAACCATTCCAACCATTCCAACTATTCCAAGAATTTGTTCAATCATCCTAAGATGTTACCAGGTTTAAAAATAAACATAAAGGTTTAATTTTTTAATTTTCCATTTTTAGTTTTTTATTTGGAGTAATTGTCAAAAAATATAGAGACCAGCGCAGTCAAAATATTTGTTCACTTTTGTCTGGTTTCTCTAGTTTTTAGGATAATTTTACTAATTTCACTATAGTTAGATTTCTCCATACCAGATGCCGGATGCTAGGAGTGAACATAGAACTCAACCATCATCATCACTTGACTCTATCCAAAAGGTAATATGATGATTGATATTTCTTAACGATGTGACCATATAATTATATTCATTTTATTATTTTTGGTATTTTTAACGAATAGATTGACACCAAGGATTGTGGAGGATAAAGATGTTTTCATTTTTTTAGTGATGGAACATTTCAGAAGACAGAAGACATGCAGCTGCGCAATCTTTTCTCTGCTTTTTTTTTCTCTATATGTATCTATCATTCTTTTTTTTTTTTGGTTGTACAAGGCTTATGTATCTATCATTCTACATCAATGTATCAATTATTCTTCCATATTAATAAAAATTATTTTTTTATTTTTTATTTTTCATTTTTCTATCCTTGTGCTAACCAATGATAAAATATAGTAACATTTTTTAACACTACCGACGATACAAGATAGTAACATGTGGTAACCGAGAATAACTTTTTCCAACCTTTTTTTAACCGAGGATAAAATAGTCACATTTCCTAACTTCTATGCTAACCCACGATGAAACGTAGTAACAGATGGTAACCTACAATGAAAGGTAGTAACAGATGTGGTAAGTAACATGTGGTAACTGACGATAAATGATAATAACATTTCTTAATAGTGGTAACTGACAATAAAAGTAGTAACATTTATTAACAGTGATAACCGATAAGAAAAATAATAACTGATAATAAAAGTAGTAACTTTTACCAATATATGTAGTAACCGAAAATAAAAGTAGTAACTTTTACTAATATTTTTTGAAACCGATGATAAAAGATAGTAACTTTTATTGATATTTTTTTAACCGTCAGTATAAATACAGACATGCTCCAACGGTGACCAAAACTATCAGGATAGATCTATCCTGACTGGTGTATAGCCAACTGAAAGCCCATCCGTTAGAGAAGGTTCTGGCAACAGTTTTAGTGGGTTTTGCAGATGGTTTTCGTCCGTCTAGATAAGGCATTTGTTTTGTAGTGCACACACAACATTTTCAATTATGTCGATCTACATAAGACACTACTCACTAGTAAAACCAAACAAGCTATGATCTATTCTAGTTATAGAACTTTTCTTTGCTAACGTACTAATCAACATTCCATTAGATCTGATCCAACAAATATGTAAAATATTTTTCACTTCAACAAAAACCCAATTTATGGCTTCAATAGAAAAATCAGTGGAACAAAAAGTTCAATATTAAGCAAACATATATGGCTTATATCAAACGCTTTATTACTTTGAGCTCATAGAGGAGTAATACTTCGAACATAGAAGTTCAGCATTCCATTTCATTCCTTTTGGTTGGTGACTCATCATTGCTTTGGTGTCCTAATACCTCCATCTTTGGTTTTGTGTATGACTCATCCATAGCTTTGATATAATCCATTTGATGTGATTCATATGTTTATTATATTTCATGTTTGTTTATGTCAAACTAATATCTTACAAACTTTTAATTCTTGTGTTAAAAACAAACATAAACATATTTCAAGGAAGATAAAAATTTAAGGGAATCAAAATTATCGAATCATCCGAAGAAACACCATAGGCAACTATTGATGAGTGTTTGAATGAAGAAGAAACCACTATTTGGTAGGACACTTTATTTGGTTATGTATCAAAACTTATTTCAATTAAAATTATATTGAGTTTCTTATTTATTGATTTATTATCTCATATTTTTAAAGCCGATGATGTTTGAATTACTCGAATAAGATGGAGAACCACTATGAAGGACATATGGGATTTGCAATCACAATGAATTATAGTGTCCTTCAATTCTGACATGCAACTTGTTGAACGGGAGTAGCAAATACTAGCCAATTTCTGTGATCTTGTGATTAGGAGTTTATGATTTTGCCATCTTAGTCATAGGAAATGGCGTAGTATTCCTACGACATCGAAAGAACAAATTAAATGAAATCTTTTATAAAGGTAATTTCTACATTTGTTTCCTTTTATTGCAACATGTTTTAATTCAAATATTTTTTTTACAATAAAGATTTTTATTTGAAATAGAAAATGAGGGTAGTGGTGAAACATTCATCCTCAAATCTTTTTTGACAAAATTTAAATAGTATAGGTATCTTGTTAAAAAAATATTACAATATGGACAAGACTACTGAAAAGGTTTTAGCAAATGTTTCAGAGCATCACAACCCTTGTAAGTAGGAGGCCATAGTTTCACACCTGTACTCTAGACGTGGAATGGTAAAACATATTTAAAAATAATAATATTTTGTTTTTTTTTTTATATTTTTATCATAATTACTCAAAATATTTGTAGGCAAGATAAGACTTGTGAAGGGTCATCCAACTTAAATGTGTCCCACTCTTCAAGATGATCCCTATACCAATACTTACAATCAAGGATGGGAGGATTATCTCAATCTTAGTTATGCGAATTAACCACAAGGATTTCAATGGCGACCTTGAGCCAGATCATCATTCCAACCCTGACAAGCAGCTTTGAATTCTGGTGCATCTTTGGAAGATATTTTTAAAAGTTTGGCTAATAGTACTCTATTGTTCTAGCAGGAGACAAAAGCCAACATTCAAAATTCAAAAACTCAAATATCACAATTGACGACAACTATGAATAAACTCAAAACTAATCATGGAAAATTTCCCTCTCAAGTGGAAATCAATTTAAGGGAAAATGTTAGTGCTGTGATCTTTAAAAATGAAAAGGAGGTGTAAGATACTATACCAAAAGTGGAAGGAAAAAAGAAGATCAAAATTAAAAAAAAAAAAGTCAACAAATTTGGATGCTTCAACTAATGAGGTAAGTAATGAATTTAATTCAAAACTTGAGATAGTGATTCCACTACTTTTTTCTGATAGGTTGGTACAAGTAAAGAAAGAGGAGGAAGAGCAAGAGTTTTTCGAAACTTTCGAAAAAATGGAGATCAACATTCCACTCTTGGAAGCATACAACAAGTGCCAAGTCATCCAAAATACATTGCTCCAAAAATACAAAAATCCTGCATGGTGGACCTCATCGTACAAGATAATTTTGAAAATAATTTTCTGCAAGTTGAATTGAATTTTGTGTTTAAGGAGAGTACGATAAATAGCATAACAAAATGAGATAAGTTTTTTCAAGATAAACCTCTATATTGGAAGCAATTCATGGTAGGCTAAAAAGTCTTTCATTTCGATTCAAAATTGAAGTTCATGCTAGGCAATTTGAAATCTAAATGGACCAGACCAATCTTTGAATGGGATGAAACAAGGAAATCATGTCAAGCCAAAGACACTAAATAAAGGGCCTTATGTTATTTATGATTTTTTTATTTATTTTTGTTGATTTATTTGGATTTAATTTTGATGGTAACTTATAGGTGGATAAAAGATAGAGAAGTCTGATGATCGGATCTGCTAAAAATTTTGTGCGTGGCCACATGAAAGTTGAAAAGTACAAGGAGTTCATTTTAGAAAAAATAGAAATGCTCCAGAGTTAAGGAGTGTCCACACCTTAACAGATTTTCATTTCTACCCACAATCTAGAATATCTTAAAAAGGGGACAAAACGTACTCCAATGTTAAGGCATGTCCACATCTTACCAAAGTTTTACTACTACAACTTTAAAGGGGGTTCAAGGAGTTGTTTCAACAAATGGACAGAAGTGGTCATAGTTTAAGTTGTGTCTACGTCTTAATTCTTTCTTTGAGATTTGTGGAATTTGACCCTCAATTCCCCACTCCACCCTAAGGAAGTCTCATTCTTACTTTATCTTTTTATTTTTGCTTTTATTTGAGCTGGTTGTTCATTTTTTTTCTCTCTTACTTGGAGTACATTAGGGACAATATATAATTTAGGTGTTGGGTGATGTTTGATATTTTTTGTTTTTGGTAGTACAATTGTTTTTCTACAATAAGTTAATTTTTCTTCATTTTAGTTAATTAATTTAAGAAAACAAAAAAAAGAAAAATTTCAAACTTTGTAAATTAACTAATCCGTCGTTGATATATTTTTCCATAGTTGAAATTAGCGACAAAAAATTTCTGTCGTTGATTAAAAAATTTTTAAAAAAAATTAGAAAAAAAATTAGCAACGGAAAATTTTTCTGTCACTGATAATGAATTATGAGTGACGGATGATATCCGTCGCTAATTCTTGAACCCCCTTCAAAAGAGGGGGAGCCCGCACGCGCGACCCACGCGCCCGCATACTCGCTCCCAACCCGCCCGCTTGCTTGCTTTAATCTGTATAAAATACCTTCAAAATGCCTCCGAATGGAATCGAACTCTGGTTCACCTGAAACATTGTGAACAGCAAAACCATCATACCAATGTTAACCATGTGTCTATACCTTTTTCTTTATTTATTATCTTTATTTGATATTTTTTATTAATAATAAAATAATATAAAATTATAATTTATTATAAAATAATAAAATAATAAAATTTAAGCTTAAAATAACATAATAAAAATTAAAAAAATAAAATAATAATATTTTTTTACAAAATAAAAATAAAATTAAAATTAAAACAATTAAAACAATTAAAAAAATTAAAAAAAATCCATTACTAAACCGTCGGTAATCCGTCACGAAAATTTCTATCGTTAATCCGTCGGTAATTTTCCATCGCTAATCGTCACTGAAGGCTGTACATATATATTTTTTTAAATTCTTTTCCTTCATCAAATCAACGACGTAAATTTTTTGTCGCTAAAATTTCCGTCGGTAATCCGTCGCTGATAGATTTATAATTTTTTTTTACGGTTTAGGATTTACCGACGGATTAGCGATGGAATTATTTTCATCGCTAATCCATTATAAATCTGTTGGTATTCTGTCCGACGGTAATCCATCGCAAATCCGTCACCATTAGCGACGAAATTTTGTCTATTAGTAATTTTCCATCGCTGAAAATATGTTTTCTAGTTGTGATAGCCATTCATTTTTTTAATGGTTTTCTTTAAACGATAAATATATAAGATTTGACACAAATTCTACTTAAACTGAGATTTTGAGTCTGGAACAAGTAAATTCATTTTATGTGTTCAAAATTGTTTTTGTTATTGAGTGAATATCACAGTTGGATTGAACATTCTAAAACTTGCTCTATTATGCATGTTGAGACCATTTTCTAAAATTTTATGCATTGAAGTGACAAAAACACCTTGATTTTATCCCGTTTTAACTTTCGTTAAAATCCCCATCTTGATTTTATAAATCTCTTAGATAACCAAATTGAGCTATGACTCTTTTATTCATTTATAAGCACCTCAATACAACACGTAACCTTTTTTTGTTTTTCTTTTCAAACTTTTGTACCAAAGATATATGTGATTAATTGCATGATTTCGTTAAGTGTTTGCCTTGAGGGAAATACGATGATTGGAATCTTGATTTTAATGCTTTCATGGATATGAGATGAAAATGAACTTTTGTGATTCTGCAAGCAAAAAAAAAAAACAAAGAAAGAAATAAAAGAAGTACTATATCGTGTTCATTCATGGAGATGAGAAAAGAAGGGTTGACAAAGAAGAATTGGACAGCAAGAAGATATTTTTTTGTGCTATTTGTTTGGGACAAAAGTGGTCAATATTGAAAAAATAAGTGGTTGATTATATATATTTCCTTTGGTACATTTTAACATTAAAAATCTCTTTTATCGTACCTTAGACCCTATGGAGATTTGATATATTTGCAATCTTATGGTAATGTCATTCTATTATATTGATTTGAGAGATATATAATCTCTATCCCATTTTGAGTGATTTTGAGTGAATCGTTGGAGAGAATTATTGAATCTTAATGTTTTGACTTCGAATGAATTGTTAGGATATGTAAGAGTTGCTCAAGTGGGAAATACGATGAAGTACTTATTGTTTTGATTATATTTTTGGCTTGAATTTTATGACACATGTTGGTTTGAGAGTTTGGAAGAAAAATAAATAGGTTTACAAAATAGTTTTGGTTTTATTTATGTTAGGAATGCTTGAATACAAGCATTATTTATGTATGGGGGAATTTGATAGGATATAAATTAGTATAATATTTACGACTGATTTTATTTTATTTTTGAACAAATATTACATTAATATCTATAATTTATAGTATTTGATATGTTAGAATTGATAGAGAAGATTTATGAAAGAAAATAAAGAAAAATGAGTTAATTTGGAGCATTCATGCAAGGAATAAAAAAATGGATGCTCTTCCATTAGCGCGTGAGGACGTGGATCTCAGTGGATATTGCAAGATTTTCTTAAAAACCTAATCAACACGCTTCCTTTGTAATTGCACAAAAATTCAAGGAATGATAGAGTTTAAATTGGAAATATTGAAGAGTTTGAAAATTTTATTTTATTCCTAAATACTGAATAGAAATTTTGGAAATTTCAAAATTTGTAATCTTCTATTTGCATTGATTAATTTCTTTGACAAGTCAAGTGGGTTATTTAGGCAAGGGTAACTTTCTTTTTATTTTTTAGTAGTTGCTTAAAATTTTAAAAAATTTCTCTTTTAGAAAATAAGGAAGCTCATTCATATACATGGGAGGCAACAAGAGGAGTCATGTCCTTGGGGGAAGTTTTCTCCCAGAACCCATGTCCTTTCTCCAACAATAGTTTATTTATTTTGTGAGTTTTCATTACTCTATGCTTTCTTTTCAAATTTATTTTTTAGTTGAAAAGTTATTCAAATCTTGATTTCACATGATTGTGAGATCTAATTAAATATATTGTATCGAAATCTCATACATATTTATTTAACTCTCATACTTTATTATTCATGATTTATTTTGGGTTTATAGAATAAAAAATTTATATTTAATAATCCTAAAATAGTATACAACCAATTAAAACGACAAATTCATAATTGTTTATTTGATTTAATATAGTGATGAATAACATAAATTCATAACTTTGTTACTGGTCTAATCTATGTCATGGAATTAAATAATCTAAGTTAAATAAACCCATTGTGTATTTGTTAATTAGAATTAGGTTTCTCTAGATTTTGATATTGTCGAAATATTAAATCCTACAAGATTCTCTGGAATTCTCTTTCGATTAAGGAAATAATTAATGAGTTTCTCTTAATTATCAACTAGCTAAGAAAAGATTGGTTGTTCAATGTTTGTTGAATGACTATAACTAATTTATTTATGATTTGTTAAATTTATTCGATAGATCGATGATCAATCAACTTGATCAAGGTGAATATAATTCCTTTGACAAAAAATTGATTTTCCATTAATTTTTATTCCTTCGGTTTTCCTTAGTCAATTATTTTCTTAATTTTATTTATTAGTTTATTTCATTTTCAGCCCCCCAAATTTTTATTTTTATTTCCTTAAAAGAAATAAATCTACCATTCCTTGAGAAGATGAACTTACTCACTCTATACTAATATTTTGTGCAGTAGGTTAATTTATTTTTAATTGTTTAACGACACACCAATTATGTAATCTTTGATTTAATGATTTCTCAATTATTTTACCTCATATTCAATTAACAAAGACTTTTCCATAAAGGAAATATTTGCATTTTCAACCAAAAGAATCTCAATTATGTATTTTCAGTATTGTTGCCAAATTCTATGGATGTCTTTTTATTTTTTTGGGGCTGTAGATTAGTGTGCCCAAGAGGGGCATTTTGGTACCTTAGGGATAATGGGGTAACTCCCATTATCCCACTAACCACCTAATTAACTTCCTAATAATGACTTGCCTAAAATCAAGTGTACATACCAAAAGTGAAGGAGTGACCCTTTCTTCCTCCATTCCCGAGTGAACAGTAGCCATGGAAAAGAAGGAGGCCAATGTTATTACACATTCTCTAGAGAGAGAAACACTGTGAGGGTTAGAGATTTTCGCGTAGGAAAATCTCCCATCATCAAACAATTCATCGAACATGAGACTTGTGGCGTCGTGGAATTGCGGTGGTGGTTCGATTGCGTGTTCACCATCCGACTGTGTAATCCGTTCGAGGGACATCGCGACACGGTGGATTTTGGAGACCGCCCTGTAGAGGTATTTATCCTGAAAATTCCGAATCGATTCATTTTACGCTTCCGCATGTGCGATTAAATCCAACAGGGGCCTTTGATAAAATATCTCTCAAAACAATTCTCAGCTTCTGATTTTCATCGTGGATGTGTAGATCAGTAGAGGTTAAAATATTTGCTTCTTTATATAATTTAATTTTTTTCTGGACTAGTAATATAATGGTTTTATTATTTATGATTGTATAA
This sequence comes from Dillenia suffruticosa, assembly GCA_033439265.1. Taxonomy (NCBI): domain Eukaryota; kingdom Viridiplantae; phylum Streptophyta; class Magnoliopsida; order Dilleniales; family Dilleniaceae; genus Dillenia; species Dillenia suffruticosa. The sequence continues at coordinate 13,427,566 of JAVTVX010000019.1, forward strand.
TTTTCTTCGGTTTGTATTCCTTAATTGATTTGTTATTTGATGGCTTTATTAATTTTTTAAGATGTTTAAAACTATTGATTAACATTGTATTTTTTTTAAAATGTAGAAACAAACCAAAAAATAAATGGAAACTTCTTCAAAATTGTTTTATCTACCAAGTAGAAGGCTAGAATTAAATAATTTAACCAACCAAAAAGATATAGAGAGAAAGAGAAGAAATATCGCAATGGAATTATATGTAACTAAAACTTCAATTCTCACTACCGGGTTGTCTTTAACTTAACTAAAAGAAAATTTGAAACTTGTAACCAACAAAAAAAAAAGGCAAGCTGTCTTTAACAAAAAAAATAAGTGCAAAGAACTAAAGGAGAACCTGACAAAATGTGGAATGATTCGGCATAAATAATTCTATACACTGGGTAGGTAATTGTAGTTAGTGTTACTCGTGTGCCACATAGTGTTCATGTAATCACCGTACATATAAATAAAATTCTAATGTGATTAAAATTGTTTTATTTCAATTAGAATTTTAATTTTTAAGTATTACAAGAAATATTTCATTTTTAGAGAGTTGAGATTAGAAGTGGCAAAATAATTTTATCTAAATACTTAAAACCATTTACATTCGTAAAATTTATAATCACTTATCTTAAGTTTTGAGATTGTTATATGCTCTCACCATGTATATTAAGGAGTTACTTATACAAATAGATTAGTGAATCTTATGGTAGGAGACATATCGACACTTATCGGATAAATATATATGATGCTGGAGCGACAATAGCATGAAGAATTATTTATGTCAGCGAATTGCCATTTCGATCATGATTGTGCATGGAATCCTTATACATGAGATAATGTGTTATCTCACAATTAGATAACTAGGGAATTATGGCAATTATGCTTTGAGCTAACTATGCATAAGCAAACAAGTAACTTGTGACAATAAGTCAACTGGATGTAAGATATGTATGTTGTCAATATGAGATTTGTTTCATCGTACAAATAGGGAAAAGATCTAATGTTTTGCTAGATAATTCTTGATAAATTAAGTTTTTGCCTTAATCTATAAGATAGGATTAGAAAAGAATTTCTAATAAAGATCTTGTATAAGGACGTTATCTCTCCAAATAAAAATCCCCAAATAAGAAAATCACACACAATAGGGCATTATCTTTCCAAAACTAAGACTTCAATTATGAATTGAATTCTCGCACTGAATATGCAATTGGTTTTGAAAAAAAATGTTGACTAAAATGTTGGTATGTGCTGAATTTATATTGACAGTTAAAAAAATGTTGGTAAAATTACTGCCTCTTTTCATCTGTTTCAAAAGTATTAGTAAAAGTTACTAATTTTTATCGTCGGTTACCACATGTGTTATGAAATGTTTCTACCTTTTATCATCAGTTACCACAACTATTAAGAAATATTACTATCATTTATCATTGATTACCACATATGTTAAGAAATGTTCCTGTCATTTATCGTTGATTACCACATATATTAGGAAATGTTATTACTTTTTATCATCGATTACCACAACTATTAAGAAATGTTACAACATTTTATCATTGGTTATCACAAGTGTTAGGAAATGTTACTACTTTTATCATCAGATACCACAGGTGTTAGGAAATACCCTTCGTCCGTTACTACTGTCGATTACACAAGTGTTAGGTTACTCCCTTTTATCATGTTAGGACGGTTATCATAAGTCTCAGACCCTAAGTTACTGCATGTTACCACATGATATCAATAGTGACGGTTTTTTTAAGATGATATAGATTTGAATTACTGTTGGTAAATTAAAAGATCGAAAATTAAAGAAATTATAAAAATACTGTATGTATTAATATACGAGAATGATTGATACAAAATAGAATGACAAATACATATAAGACCCAAAAAAAGGAGAAAAGATTGCATGTCCGACAACTACATGTCTTCTGAATTGTTCCAAACCAAAAGTGTTCATCACATTTTGAAGACATCTTTATCCACAATCCTTCATCTCAATCTATTCATTAAAAACTAACTGTGAAATAGTGAAATGAATACAATTACATGATGATATTATAAATAATGATTGTAAATGAAAATACTACCTTTTGGATGGATGGAGTCAGGTAGTGATGATGATGGTTGGGCTCTATATGTACTCCCAGCATCTTGATAGCGCGTTGTTCTCTACATTTCTTCATAGCTGGTCAAAATAAAAAATAAAAAATGACTAAATCTCAAATTAAAATGATGTTTATTTTTAAATCTGAGTAACATCTTGGATGATTGAGGTTACTCAAACCGAACTTGTTCTGAAATTGTTGTGATTCTTCATACTGTGCTTACCTATCGTTTAGTTTAGTTCGTCAAATCTTTCAAATACCCAACCAGTAGAACCCAGAGTAACTTTTTTATAATAAAAAAAAATTTTGATTAACTTTTGATAAGTGAGAAGTTTAAATGGGATAGGGGAGAAGAGCTTTCGAGGGAAGGAGAAGCTTTGATGATGAAGCTTTCGCTGGGTATAATTTATAATATATCATTTTCACAATCAAAATTTTCAAAACCCACCCATTTTTTCTTCTTTTGTGCTTTTTTTCCGCCTCTTTTTTATTAGCCGCGTTGTTATTAATTTCTCACATTTTTTTATACTTGTAATCAATATTGTCAAGTGTCTTTCATATGCTTTATTTAGCTTGTTGAAAAAATCTGTTACTACATTTTAGTAATTTTTACAACCTATTACCCAACTATTACTACATTTCATGCAAACGCATATCACACAGTCCCCTGCCATAAGCACTACAAGACAATATACCATTAACGACATAAATATGCGTTGCTAAAGGGTATTAGTGATGGATTTCTTCCATTACTAAATCCGTCACTGAAAACCTCCCCGCTAAATATTACTGACGGAACACCATCCATCGCTAAATATCAGTGACGTATTAGCGACGGAAAAAAATCCATCACTAAATTATCCGTCACTAATCCGTTGTTGATAAAAGAAAATATGAAAAAATATCAACAATGGAATTTTTCCATCACTGATTCTTTGAGCCCTCAGGCGCATGCACGTGCCTTCATGCACTCCCACCAACTGGCATGCGCCCTCACGCACCCTCACATGCCCCTTCATGCGCTCGCCCGGCCCGTACCCGCCTGTGTGCTGACTTCCTTTAAAATGATCCTATGCACAAATAAAATGATAGGAACACCACAACCACCGAAACACAATGACATCTCTATTCTTTCTTTTTTTCTTTTGTTATCTTTATTTCACGTTTTTTAATAATAATAAAATAATTTAAAATGATAATTTATTATAAAATAATAAAATAATAAAAATTTAAAATAATAAAATAATATTATTCTTTTACAAAATAAAATAAAAATAAAAAGAAAAAGAATTATTAAATAAAAAATTTTAAAAATTCAAATTTAAAAAAACTAAAAAAATAAAAAAGAAAAAGAAAAAATCAGTAGCTGATTCGTCGTTAAATTTCCGTTGATAATCTATCACTAATTCATCATTGATAGCTGTATTTATTTTTTTAATTTTTTTTACCCTTCACCACCACACCGACGGATTAGTGATGAAAAATTTTCGTCGCTAAAAATTCTATCGGTAATCCGTCACTGATAGATTTACAGATTTTTTTTACTGTGGACCACTATAGCAACAGATTAGCGACGAAAATATTTTTGTTGCTAATTTCCATGGCTAATCTGTCGTTAATCTCTCGGTATTCAGTCCAACGTTAATCCGTCGCAAATCCGTCGCTATTAACGACGGATTTTTTTCCATCAGTAATTTTTCATCGTTGATTACGTGTTTTCTTGTAGTGAAGCCCCTGCCATAAGCTCTGTGTTGTGCTAATTATATCCATTTGATTAATAAAAAATAACATATATTCTATGACAATTCAGTATAAACATATTAATATTATTAATTTAAATAATATAATGATATGAAATTAGTAATTTATATAATATAATATTATACTTTTGAAAATTCATTGACCGATTATTTGATAATATAGTGTTATAATTTGAAATTATGACAATGTAATATAATGATATAATTAATTATGTTGATATAATCAATGAAGAACACTAAACCTTGTTGTATCGGAAGAAACTGGCTTTTGTGTTCAAAACTCATATTAAGTTATCTAGTATATTCGAGATAACACTAAAATCTCTTCCGTATTTATAATAACAAGGGCATGATCCTAGCAATCAATAAAAATGCATCCACATTAAATGCATGAGAAACCCCTACATTGGATAGATCATGAATCATATAAATGTGTGAATGAAAAATGTAACATACGAAACACATGTCATGGTAAAAAAAATTATCTAGGTTGGATACTTTGATAATATATCATGTAAAAAGTAACAAATGATTGAAAACCGTGTGTGTATGGAATCTAATGTGTTGAAACATTTAACACAAATACACTATCTTCCTCGCAGATGCAAATTCATTCAAGAGAAATGTATTAACCCATCAATATATTCATCACTTCCTCTTAATTCAGAATATATTCATGACTTGTCCATTATATTAAATACAAATTAAATGTTTTGCACACGTTTGCATTGAAATAAATACACAGAGTAAAGCAAACAGCAAACAGAATAGAAAAAAGAGAAATAAATGAAATAAATACAGAGAAGTTTTGGGCACATAAAAGATGATTAAATTGGTACTAAATAAGAGAATAAAGAAACAAAATGTTTTTGGTGCAAAAAAGAGAAATTTGATTAAATTGAAGCAGAAATGGAAAATTATTTTTGGCGCAAAGATTAGAGATTTTATTGTAGAATTATCATTGAAATATTAAAATTGTAGATTGTAAATGTTAAAATGGTAAACTTGTAAATTAAATGTGAATTAAAATAGATTAATATTAATGTTAATGTTGTTAACTATTTTTTTTTGAAAATTATATAAAATTTTATAATATTGATAATTAAAGTATTATTATCATGATTTCATATTATAATACTATATTATCTAATAATAAAAAATAAATCATAACACTATATTTACAAATTATTAATTTAATATCATTACATTATTTAAATTAATAATATTAATAATTTGATATCATTATATTATTTAAATTAATAATATTAATAATTTAAATTAAGTGCGTTGCCGACTACGCGGGCATCCACGGGCTACCGCACTGGCATTCACCCGCATGCGTGGGCTACCGCACATGTCGCGCGGGTGCCCGCACCGACATTCCCGTGCATGCTTGAGCTACTGTGCCTATATGCATGGGCGCTTACATAGGCATGCCCCTACATGCGCGAGTGTGCGGGGCATATGCCGCGCGGGCGCTTATGCAAGCATTCCCTCGCATGCGTGGGCTACCACGCAAGTCACGCGGGCGCCCTCTCAAGCATGCCCTTGTTTGCGTGGGCGTGTGCGTCATATGCCTCACATGCAGCGCAGGCACCTGTGCCTGCACGGCATGCCTCGGGTGTGAGGGCGAGCGGGGCATATGCCGCGCATGCAGCGCAGGCGCTAACCTCAGATCAGGAACAACCTATTTCTGTTGTGTTAACCACTACGCCACAGTATTTGCATTGAGTTTTTTTTTTCCCTCTCCTCCTTCCTCTCTATCTCAACTTTGTTTTCTATCTCACTCTCATCCATAAATGAATTTTTAATATTATATATTTTGAACATTGTAAATATTTGTAATTAAATATATAGATTTTTTAAATTATTAATATATTATAATTTAAATTAATATTGATAATAATAATTTTATATTATGGCACTACTCCCCTCATTAGTCCAATAGTAATGTAATTTATAGTAATATTTATAGTATTACATATAGTAATATGTATGTATTATATAGTAATGTAAAATTGATATTATTATGTTATTGGAAAATGGTGCATTTGTATCTCAAAACAATTCTAAATTTTTTGTAATTCAACTGCAATAATATTTTGCAAATTAAATGGACATAATATATCACAAGTGACATATACTGCCATTTTCACAAATAAGTTTTTAAAATAAATTTCAAAACCTTGTTTCCACGCCTTTTTTCATTACACAATTTAAACCCCTTTTCTACTCTTTTTTCATTATACAAATTTTTTCGTCTCTTTTTTCGTTACACACTGTAATCATTATCCTCCGTTTTTGTCAATAAGCATGATACTTTTAGTAAATAGTCCTCTTTCTTTCCCATATATGTATTATTTCTCATATGCTTACCAAAACAATTTGTGAAGACCTATTACCTTGCAATTACTATATTTCGTGCAATTTTTAGAACACTTACGGTTTGTTTGTGCTTTGTATGTTAGTCATTGGTACCTTAATTTAATTTAAACCAATTCATTGTTTTAAATGGATTGAAATTATTATTGCCAGCCCTAATCGAATATTTCTTAGGTCAGAAGAGAAGTTAGTGCGCGGTACCGCGACTTACCACCATGTTATCACAATTTTACCGTTATTTATAAATTTATCACTAGTTATCACTATATTTTACTCCATGAATAATAATATTATCATATTATATTAACACCAGTTATCATTATATTTCACTCCATATTACCATTAGTTATCATAAACACCTGTTATCACTATATTACCACTAGTTATTATAAATTTACCACAAGTTATCATAAGCATATGTCATCACTATATTATCATTAGTTATCACAAGTTATCATGTGTTATTACTATATTACCACTAGTTATCACAAACTTACCACTAGTTATCACAAACTTACCACTAGTTATTACTAATATTCATTTCAATGAATAATATTATTATCGGACTATATTACCACTAATTATTACAAACTTACCATAGTTATCATAAACACCTGTTATTACTATATTACTACTAGTTATCACAAACTTACAATTAGTTTTTACTATATTTCACTCTAATAAATAATAATATTATTAGACTATATTATCACTAGTTATCACAAACAATCATAAACACCTGTTATTGTTATATTACCACTAATTGTCAGAAACTTACCACTAGTTATCACCATATTTTACTCCAATGAATAATAATATTATCAGACTATATTATCACTAGTTATTACAAATTTATCGGTTATCATAAAATTACCATGTTATAACAATAGTTATCACAAATTATCCCATGTTATTGTAACTTATCACCAGATATCGTAAATGGTTTGACACCTTAACTCTTAAATTTTGAAATTGTTGCTAAAGATTATACAAATAATAGAATATGACACATATAGAGACTATTTTCAAATAGTCAGTAAAAACTACCACATTTACCGATGAAAACTAATAACTATTAGAATAGTATATAGTATTTATAGACGGTTGTGTCAGCTTTACTGACGGTTGATAAACTTGTCTCGACGCTACAATTTATACCATTGGAAAATGTATATATTTCCCTATGGTTTTGTCAAAAATATCTCTATAGGGCATAAGAAACTATCATTAAAGGTCACCAATAATAAAAGTTACCGACCGGTCAGGGATTTAATCTTTGTAGTGTATGATTTATTACATAAGCCCTAAAATTCACGAGGCTCGAAAAGTGTTGAAAAGAGTAAAGGCACTTGGGTGATTACTACAAAAATCTTAAATTTTCCCAATGCTTTTTTCTCAATGTTTTAGTAAAACGTCGCCAATAGTTTTTCTTTTGCCAACATTTTTTAAACTAAACGTCTACAAAAGTACATTATGGTGACATTTTAGACCAAAAACGTCACCCCAAAAACAACGGTCCGATAAAATGAGGAGTGGCGGCATTTTTTTTTACATTGCCGACATTTACGGGAAGAAACATCAGCAAAACACTACAAAAAAACATTGGCTTTCCCGACGTTTTGTTCCCGACATTTTCCAAAAGTCACCATAATTTTGTATTTATTGACGTTTTTCCAAAAACATCGCCAAAGTATACAATAATGATGTTTATGCCCACAAACATCGGCAAAAATGAAGATGCTTAAAATCAAATGTGGCAGGTAATTGTTTCCTGATGTTTAATCAAATAAACGTCAGTAACAAAAAGATCAATGCCAATGCTTAAGAAGAAAGCATTGGCATAGTTTTCTACTATTGTCGACATTTTTGCACAAACATTGTCATATGATATAGCATTCGCGACATTTTACTAGTAAACATTGGCACATCATTGAAAGAGAGAGAGAGAGAGAGTACCCATGACGTTGATGAATTCAGTGCCGACGTTTATGACTAAACGTAGGGAAATGATGTTGATGAGTTTAGTGCTGAGTTTATGACTAAATGTGGGGAAATCATTGAGAGAGAAAGAGGGAGAGAGAGAGAAAGAGGGAGAGAGAGAGAGAGTCGTCCTAGCGTGTAAGGTTTCATCCCGACGTGTTCTAGCAAATATTGGGACTTCAAGTGCTTTACCAATATTTTATTTATGAATGTTGAGCTTTGTTCTCAGTATGCCGACATTTATTTCTGTAACCATCGGCAATTCCTCAAGGACTGCCAATGCCTTAATTTAAAATATGAGCAATTCTCTCATAAGACTTGATGTTTTTAAGTAAAACGTCAGCAGTGGAAAATAAAACCCCAGGTCAAGTTTCTCACTTCCCACTTCTCTCTTCTCTCCTCTCCTCCGCCTTCTCAGCTGCCACTGCCTTGACGACTACTACACCGCTACTGCCTTTTCTTTCTTCTTCTCCTCACCCTTCTCTCACCGTAGCAACATTGGCTCTCTCATTGCAGCCACACAGCCTTGATAGCATCTCTCATTGTCACTTTTCGACTGCTCTCAATGATTGCCTTTACTTCTCTATCCCACCTCAGAAGGTTCTTCTACCATTGTTGTTGCCACTTTCTTCCCCCGGTGAGTGCCTTGTTTTCCTCTTTGGCTAGTTCAAATTGTTTTGTTACTCTCTTCTTTGCACGAAATTGTTTGGTTAAATTTGTTGATTATGTTTTGAGAATTTGATTTTGTGTTTGGATTTGGATTATCTCCCCAATTGAAGTTAAGACAAAATTTTTTAAACTAGAACAAATTTAGGGTAAAATTATTTTAAGTTATCGTAAAATTAGGATAGGGCAAAATTTGGTAAGGCAAAATTAGGGCAAGTTTTTTTAAATTAGGGAAAAATTATTGAATTTCCCATAAACCCCATTTCTCCCATATGTGAATCTCCGCTTCGTATCTGGAAATCTAAAGGAGATTCCATCTTCCTCCCCTTGTCCTCTCACAAAATCCAATTCACACAAGACTAACTAGTGTGAATTAGTATGGGGCAATGAGTTCCCACTCCATAGACCCATTCTCATGGTATAGACTTGTACTTGGGTTTCTGTGCACTACAAAAAAAAAATCTTTCTTGACATTTTTTTGCCCATTCCCAATGTTTTATAGCCGTGCTTAAGGTCAAGGTGACAAAATAAAAACTATCGAGAAAAAGCACATAAGAAATTTTCCCGATGTTTATTTACAAATATCGGGGAAAGACTTACCTTTCCCGATGTTTGCAAATGTCATAAAAAGTTGTAATTTGTCAACGTTTTGATAGGAAAAATTGAAGAAACAACCTAGACGAGGTAGATAGACTGTTTTGGCACCTTTTTGTAATTTCCTGGGTTTTATGAGGAATTTAGGAAGAGAGAAATAGAAATCAAGACACTAGAAATTTATAGTGGTTTCACCCTCGTCGGTATATGTCCACTTCTAGATTTCACCTGAATTTTCAAATCCATTATTTTTCCAAAATAGTACACAACTAGCTTGTCCAAAGTGTTAGTCAGACCTTATAAGTGTTTCTCTCAAATATTTCCCACTAGTTTTGTACAGAAATTAGCAAATCTAAGTTTCTCATATTTCACTCAACATACTTCGAATGCCTAGATCAAAGATACCCTTCCTTCTGGTCTTTTACAAAATTATAAAGTGAAACAAGAATACAAAATGAAGTTTTAACTTTGGATAAAATCATTAAAACACATTTTGCAAATACAACACAAGGAAGATTTTGCTTAGAAAATTGAACTCAGATAGTTGTGTGTAATCTCATTTGTTTCTTCCTTTTTTTTCATTGATTGATCAATCCATTGTGTCTTCTATTCTTCAAGTATTGCATTTATAGATGTGGAAAACAATAGAGCTATTGAGTTTTATTTAATAATCTTGAATGCTTTTTCGGTAACCATTGAAAGTGGTTAAGATTGTATTAAATGCTTGAGCAATTTTTCTAAATAACTAGTTGGTACACACAATGGGTCGACTTCTTCTATATTTAAATTAACAAATTTTTTAGTTTTGGGTAGCGTAGATCGATTTGGTATTAAGGGTGAGTCTACTTGTTTATTTTCTGCTAATATGTTGGGTCCGCTTGTTCTCTCTTGGGTCGACTTGTGTTTATTTGGGCTATCTTAGAAATTATATTGAGTCAACATCATGATGTTGAAATTCTTACATGGGCTGAGTTGATTTTGTGTTATGTCAAATGAGAAACATCAGTAAGTCGACTTGTGTTCTTCTTAGGTCGACTTAATATGTTTTAGAGATAATATTTTTGTAAGCATGTTGGCTCAGATCGACTTATAGTTTACCTAGGTCGACTTATAGCGTTTTAGAAATTTAGTCAGATTGACTTTTGTTGAGTTTGGGTCGACTTACTATTTAATGGGTCGCCTGAGGATTTATATTAAGTCGACATAACTTAGTTGAAAAATCCCTTTGGGTTGACTTATATCTATGCTAGGTTGGTTTACAAATGTTTTCTCCTCCTAGATCGACTTAATTGTGTTTCAAATTTTGAGTTCTAAGAGCATATTTTGTCATGTCGATTTACAAATGTTACTAAGTTGGTTTGTTTGCTCCCTGAGTCGACTTCATAATAATAAATGCAAAGTACTAATACTTTCCTTGTTTCAGACCAAGCTTTACAAAACAAATTTAGTCAGGTCGACCTATTATCTCCTAGGTCAACTTACAAACCTTAATGGGTTGACTTATGCTTCTCTAAGGTTGAATTATTATGTTTCGTACTTAGGATTTCTAGGGCATGAATGGTCATGTTGACTTATCTAATCTCTCAAGTCAATTTAACATTTTATAAAGTTTAGTTTTTGACCAAGTCGACTCATTATATTCCTAGGTCAACTTATGTTTCTTGCTGAGTCGACTTACTCTCTTGTTTGGTTGATTTTACTCATAAATAAGATACTATGGGCAAAGTACTAGTACTTTGCTTCAGACAAGGTTTTTGACAACAGACTCGACCAGGTCACCTTCTCCATGTGATAGATCAACTTATATTTATACAAAGTCAAGTTCAGGTCAAATTGTTCTTCTAGTGAGTCGACTTAACATACTGTAAAGTTGCATTCTAAGGCATATAACTTGTGATGTTCTATACTTAGTCCATTTTCAAACTTTTCAATTCTAGGTTGACAAGCAGTGTTGGGTCGACTTAATGACCTAATAAGTTGACTTGTTCTAAAGGTAGGTCGATATCCTTAGCTAGGTCTAAGGAAATTCGAAAGTGCAGGTCAACTTCTCTTCTGTAAAGGTCAACTTACTTATGTTGAATTTGGTTCTGACAATTTTTCTAGACTTTTAAAGTGATGTTTAATTAACTCTAATCATTTTTATTTACATTTGTTTATCAACAAAACATATTTTACTCAACAAAACGTTAGGGAAAAGTAAGGCTTTCCTGACGTTTATGAATAAACTTCAGTAAAAGCTAAAACTTTTTTGACATTTGTTCATTGAACATAGGCAAATGCTGACGCCTTTGCTGACACTCTTTCTTTTTTTTGGAAAACGTCAGCAATTTGTTATACACTTAGCAATGTTTTTTTTTTGGATAATAAACGTCAAGAAGTGTTAGTATTATTTTGAAAATTTTGGTTTCTTTACAAATGGTATTAAAAATCTATTCCAAAACCTGCTTATCAAACTTCTATCAACCATAATATAATACTCCAACCATACTTCACACTTCATACACACTTCATCCACACATAATAATCTCAACATCTATCAACACTATTTCAGATATCAAATAAACAAACCATCAACAACAAACCTTCCAAGCATTCAACAATCACAAAGTGCATATAATATAATTCCAAAAATCTATTAAATACAAACATAATATAAACTCAATTTCAACCAAAAATAAAGAAGTTAAGAATAAACATTTGATTAAGTTAAAAAAATTTATATACAATAGTTAGTATATCAATATCTCATAAACTAGTTTACATATAAAATTCTATTATGAAAATTTGTCGCAAAACATACGAACTCTTGTACATATGGAGAGACAACACCACCACATACTACTGATACATCATTAATAGTACCTAATTTTTCTAGTTTCTATAAAATTGTTCGAATAGTTTGCACAAATTCATAAAATATAATACTAAAAATTCTCAAACAAGACCAAATTACAATCAAAATATACAAAATAATAATAAACAAAGAAATATCTTAATAGAACCTTCAACCTTTCCCAAGTTAATTGTCTTGTCAACTACACTCCTAGTTGAATATGTATGTGTAGATGGAACTTTGTGTTACATTATTAAAGGTGGCCTCTTGTGAAGTGTCATTTTGATTTGTATTTGGACACTCATCAATAGTTGTTCGTGATATTTTTTTAGATGTTTTCACAATTCTTATACCTTTTAGCTTCCCTCTTTGTTTGGATATAATTATAACTATATCAACAAATAATAAATATATCATAAATATAAATCAACAAATAATAAACAAATCATAATAAGAAACATATCTTAATTAACATCAATTTTGAACATAAACAATTAAATACAAGTTTAAAGAATACATATAGAGAGATACATATAGAGTCAATAAACTACTAATCATTATATAAATCTTCAGTTACATCATCACAAACCCAAGTTCAGTTAAAATCTCTATTTGTATTCTCGTTTAGTGACTGAGCAGGAAAAGATAAACATTCACAATCCATCTCCAAATTATTGCTACCTGGTTCATCACCCATATCAAAAGAATTTCTTGCACTACAAAAAAACAGCAATTTTGCGACGACTTTTACGACGAAAATCTAGGAAAAATTCGTCGCTAAATAAATTTGCGACAAACTTTTCGACAAATAATAATTCGTCGCTAATAACTCGTCGCAAAATTTTGCGACAAAAAATGTAAATTTTGTCGCAAATTAGCGACGGATAATATTTCGTCGCAAAATTCATCGCGAACATTAGCAACTCAAATTTTTTTGGTTGCAATTATCCAACCAATTTTGCGACAAAAAAATCTGTTGTAAATATATTCGTCGCATAATTTGTCGCAAAAATTAGCAACCAACACATATTTGTTGCAATTTTTGGACGAATTTTGCGACAAAAAATTCTGTTGCAAACTTTTTTGTCGCAAAATTCGTCGGATAAATAAGCAACTCAAATTTTTTGGTTGCAAATTTCCAACCAATTTTGCGACGAAAAAAATCTGTTGTAAATATATTCGTCGCAAAAGTCGTCGCAAACATTAGCAACCAACACATATTTGTTGCATTTTTTCGACGAAATTTGCAACGAAGAATTCTATTGCAAAATTATCCGTAGCAAACTTCGTTGGATAAATTAGCGTCAAATATTTTTTTGTTGCAATTTTGTGACAAATTTTGCGACCGACGGATTTTTGGAGGTGCAAATTTTGCGACGAAATTAATGCGTCGTAGTTTGTGACAAATTTTATTCGTCGCTGAAGTGCGACAAATACTTGTTTGTTGTACGATTTGTCGCAATTCTGCGACAAAATCGACGACGTATTTTGCGACGAAATGTAAAAAATTCAACAACAAATTCTGCAACGAAAATCAGAATCAGCGACGAAATTAGCGACGAATCGGGTAAATTTGCGACAAAAAAATGTGATTTGTTTAATTTTTGCACCAAATTTCCATATATATCATATCCCTCCCTGATAATCTCAGCGAACCAGTTTATAAACAAAACCGCCAACATCATCATCAACAAACCATCCAGGGTACCATCCAACAGCCAATGATACGACATTTATGCAGACTCTACTCATTCAAACAACTAACCATCTAATAGTATCAATAAAATAATAAATAAAAAAACACTACCATTGTCATGAAATAATAATAAACAGTAATAAATAAGTAACAGAATATCAAATATATAGAAATATAAACCAAATTCTAATGACAAGTCTAATAAAATATAAACGTGAAATAAAAATTGTTTCAACAAACATTAGCACCATCATCGTCACCGTCACCGTCACCGTCACCGTCACCGTCACCACCACCACCACCGTCACCATCACCATCACCATCACCATCACCAAATAAGTCAAAATCATCATCACCATCATTTGGAGGAGATAGAAAAGGGGGAATCGAACTTGAAACGGAAACTAACTGAAGATGCTGCATTATAAGCCTCTGTTGTGCGCGAAACTCTTCAAATTCATTGTCTCTTCGCTGCTGTTCTACGCACATGGCTTGAAGTTCATTGTCTCTTCGCCGCTGTTCTACGCACATGGCTTGAAGTTCATTGTCTTTTTCTGCTAACAGCTCCTTCATGTGGCTCTGCTCTTGGTTCATTTGCATTAATTCTGCTCTTACTGGTGTCTGGGAGGAAGAACATAGACCACTGAGTCTGCAAGTTCTACTCAACGAGCCCATCCCAAGTACTCTTCCATGCTTTGGTCCACCAGTTGCCTCGAGCCATAAAGCCATATCATTAACAGATGGCTCTGATGTAGCAGCATCATCACTACCACTGGAATTTCTAAGTACAAGCTGATCATATTTCTCCTGCATTTTCATAAAAGAAATTAGAAGATAATTAAAATAACAATATAGTAAAATATCCAACAAAAGAAATACAAGTGTCAATTAACAGTTTAACAATGTAATAAATTCAGCGAACAAATAAATTCAAAAAACCAAATTGTATTCCTCATTAAACGATTGACAATAAACAATAAGACACAAAAATTAATATGTAAATCAATTATTATAAATTTAATAGACTTATGGAATTAAAATTACACATACTTATATTTATCTATTTAGTTGCTTAATCCATTAGAATGATATTTAGATAATGATAAGTGTTGTAATTGAAATTAAAATTCAACTACTGTTACGAGTTTGAAACTATAACAGATCGAATAAAGGAAAAAGTTATATTTGTACGTAACATAATGAACCAACCATTTAGAATTGACGTAACAAATTTGATATTATGTATTCTCTAATTTTAATTAATAATGAAAAAAAATATATATATAAATATTACAAATGAAAAGTTCAATTTAAGTAGTGGAAAAAATATTGAAATAGACAAATATATTAAATTCTTGTTCTAATGTTGTTATGATAAATTGAGCATAATATGTTAAAATCTTTGTTACAAAGTTTCTATAAAACAATTTAAATTTTGAAATTACATACCATAACCGCTCTAGCTCTCTCCCCACTCCAGGTCTTGTCTTTTTTCTGAAAAGTCCGTGCGAAAGTCTCTCTAAATGATGGTGGTGATCCCATTTCCTTGGTCTAAAAAAACAAAACACTGTTAGATGAAATAATGAAAAAATAAATGAATTAAATTCAAAAAAATAATAATTGAAAGAAATTACCATTCTATTTCTATGCTCATCAATATTGATTGAGCCTCCCGCATATTTAGCAGATGATTCCCCAGAATTATAAGATCGATTCTTTTTATTCTGGTCACTCCTCCGTCGACTCTCATCGGAATCCCAGAAGTTTAAAATCTTGAGCCAATTTTCTTCGGTGATGCAGTGTGGCTTCTTTCGACTCTTTTTTGCATGATTTAGTACACCTCGGATGTGATGACCGCATTTTTTCTTAAATATCCTTCTTATTTCAAGCTCCTCAGTCTCATCCCAATTGAACTTTCGCTTCAATACAAAAAAACAAAAAGTTATATTTAAATTATACACTTATTTTTATATTTAAACTTAGAGGCCTCATTTACCTTGAATTCTCTCCACCATAACTCTTTGATATCATCTGAAGTACTTGTGTAAGACATCGATGCTCCTCCCCAATGGTTGTTAATGATTCTATTCATCTCATGAATAACATACACAGAATTTGTGAATCTATCATAAAATTAGAAACCAAAAAAATGGTTAGTAAAAAAAATATTTAAATAAACTAATCAGTTATATAAATAAAGAAACTATTGTGATAATATTTCAAAATTTACTACTTACAAATCTCCGCAAGGGGATATCACCTCTCGCGTATCTTCCCCCTCAACGTGTGAATCTTGCATTGAAGGTACAGCTGAAGGTGCAACTGAAGGAAACGGTGAAGGTGTATCAGTACAAGGCGAAGAGGCATGGGAAGGTGTAGCTGAAACGGACGATGACGCCGAAGAGTTTGGTCTTGCATCAAAAGATCGTCTATGTCCTCCACGTTGAAACTGTAACAAGAGTTTTTTCTTGGAAGCAATGAAAATTGCATGTTTATAAAAAACATAATAGAGTGTATGAAGAAACATACCATATTTAATTTGTCGTCCGAAATGATCTAAAAAAAAAACAACGTATTAGCAAATAATATTTCGAAAATGAAACATGAGACACTAAATATAATATAGAAATTGAGAATCGAAATATGGAAATGTAAATGTATTTTCACATTCAAACAGTAAAATAAAAGTTAATATGATATTAGACAATTATAATAAATTTTAAAAAAAAATACTTACCGACGATCAAAAATCAAAGTCGTCATTGTCATCATCATCCTCATCCTCAGATTCTTCAACATCAAATTCATCCTTATCTTCATCCTCATCTTCATCATCTGTCTCAAAATCAGGTTCTTCATCGCCAGCTTCATGAATTTCATTTTGATCCACATCTATCATTATTCTACGTGGATCTCGTAATGTTGGAATAATATATTCCTCTGTCTGAAACGTGTTGGCAACATCCTCTTGTTGATATGCTATGTCTTCCCAACGTTCCTCAATTTTCTTTCGTGCTTTCGTTTTACAAACAGCCCACCAATCAATTTTGTCACGTTTCAAACTAAGATATGATGCATAATACACTTGAATCGCTTGTTGTGCCAATACGAATGGTTCATATCTTTTATAAAATTTTTTATGATTTGTTTCAACCAAATTAAATTTTGGATGCACATCCATCCCTTTTACGGGGTCAAACCATTGGCACATAAATAAAACGACTCGCAACTCTACTCCAATGTACTCTACCTCAATAATTTCATCCAACAAACCATAAAACTCATCTTTTACACCTCCATCGTTGGATGACTGAACGCAAACACCACTATTCATAGTAGCTTTTCCGGTTCCATATTCTTGAGTGTGAAAATTATACCCGTTTATAAAATATGATGGCCAAGTTCATACCGTTGAATTTGGACCCCATGACAGATTAATTAACAATTCTTGTTCAACTTGATCTTGATTACTTTGAACCTGAAGTAAAATAAATGTGTTAATTTTTTAATAAGCAAATATTTATAAAATTTAACATGGTCTGAACTAACATATGTTTTGAAACAGGCTGCAAATTCTTCATCGCAGACACGATTGAACTCATGCATCGATAGTTCAGACCGTGAATGTTGAAAAATCCTACGATTAAAGAAGACGATTTATGTCAACAACCTTAACAAAACAAAGAAAACATTTTTGATCTTTGAGAAAAAAGGACTTACTCGAAATATGGCGTAACTTCTGGACAGTTCAGTAAAATATATGTATGGGCTGCCCGCCATTCTTTAGCAGTTAAATATCTAACCTTACATGACCCACTTGGTCGACCGAGATAGTTGAAAATAGAGAATGATTTTAAATTAGGATCAACAGGGCCCTCATCATTTCTGCCCACTCGCCGTCTCTTACATTGGACATGAGGCTCGAAATAATATGAAGCAAAAGTTGTCACTTCCTCCGCAATGTATGCATTAACAATAGAGGCTTCAACCCGTGCCTTATTTTTCACTTTTCTCTTCAAATGATATAAAAATCTAATTGTAATTAAATCAAGTGTATCAGAAAATGATATATAATGAATTTAGTACAATGGCATGCACTCTAAATATTTTTTTGAAGAGAAGGTGCAAAATTTACCTTTCAAATGGATACATCCATCGATATTGGATTGGACCTCCAACTTTGGCCTCATAAGGCAAGTGAACCAAAAGATGTTCCATGGAATCAAAAAATGATGGAGGAAAAATCCTTTCTAAATTACACAAAATGATGGGGATATCTCTCTCTAATTTCGCCATATGTGACTCCTTTAATACTATCGAGCAAATATCATGCAGGAAAATACTTAACTCTGTAATGACGCCCCATACAAAATCTGGTAATAGTTCCTTAAAAGCAATCGGAATCAATCTTTCCATAAATATGTGACAATCATGACTTTTCAAACCAATCAACTTGCATTCTTTCATATCGACACATCTCCCAAGATTTGAGGCATAACCATCAGGAAATCTAAGCGATTTCAACCATTCACAAACTTTCCGTCTCTGATCCTTATTTATTGTATAAATAGCCTTTGGTTTTGGTCCCTTACTACTTCCATCAACATCAAGTGTAGGCCGATTACAATGAAGCTGCATATCTTTTCTCGCATTCAAGTTATCTTTCGTTTTTCCAGAGACATCCATCAATATATTAATCACATTTTCGAAAACATTTTTCTTGATATGCATCAAATCGAGATTATGATGAATCAGATGGGTCTTCCAATATGGTAAATCCCAAAATATACTCTGCTTGGTCCATTTATGCACACTTCCATATCCATACGTTGTACCATGTGGGTCTTCAATAACAGATGGAAAGTGAGACACTCGCTCCCAAATTTGTTGACCAGTTAATCTCAATGGAGGAGGTGTTTTTTCAACTTTATTTTTCGTAAACTCTTCTTTATTTCTTCTAAATTTATGATTTTGTGGCAAAAATTGTCTATGAAAATCAAAATAACTCGGTTTCTTACCATATTTCAATCTGAATGACTTAGATCTCTCCATGCATATTGGATATCCTAAAACCCCAGCAGTACTCCATCCCGATAACATGCCATAAGCTGGGAAGTCATTTATCGTCCAAAGAAGAGTTGCCTTCATTACAAACATCTGTTCAGTGTTAACATCATACGTAAGAACACCGTCATCCCATAATTGTTTTAACTCCACAATCAATGGTTGCATATAAACATCTATCAACTTTTTCGGATTTTGCGGGCCCGGTATAACCAATGTCAAAAACATGTAGGGTGTTTTCATACACATACCCGGAGGAATATTATATGGAGTTAATATCACTGGCCAACATGAATAAGTTTTCCCTGATTTTCCAAATGGAGCAAACCCATCAGCACAAAGACCTAACCTAATGTTTCGAGTCTCTCTTACAAATTCAGGATATGTCATATCAAAATTTTTCCATACCTCTGTATCCGAAGGATGACACATTAACCCTTATTCTGTTTGATGATTTGCATGCCAAGTCATATATTCAGCAGTAGCTTTCGATGCATAAAGTCTTTGCAATCTAGGAGTCAAGGGCAAATAAAACATTTGCTTGAATGGTTTAGGTCGCTGATTACGACATGCTCTCCTAGTACTCTTGTATCTACTTTGGTTACAGAATTTACAAAATTGTACATTTTCATCAGCTCCCCAAAATAACATACAACCATCTCTGCATACATCAATTCGTTCCACCGGAAGACCCAAATCATTCACCAACTTTTTCATACTATAAAAGTCATTCGGTATTATATGATCACGAGGCAATACTTCTCCCATTACTTGAACAATATCATTGAATTCTCAGACAAATTATGCTCTGCCTTAACATTTAACATTCTAGCCGTTAATGACAACTTAGTATGGGTGTCACAACCAACCCATAACGGTTCATCTGCAGCTCTCAACATTTCTTGAAATTGGTTAGACAAATAATTTTCTTCTTGCACATTCTCATCGACACATGTTGCTTCTACCCCCTCCAATGGTGATGCATAACTTGTAGGTACATCTTGATTTGTTGGTACAAAACTAGAACTTGCATAGTTAGATTGGGGAACAAAATTTTGACCCGCTGCATCAAATACCATCTGCTGATATGGATTTAACTGATCATAATAATTGTTATCCCCTCTAACTGAATAATCCATATTTCGCACATACTCTTCATCAGATATAAACGGTTCACCATGACAAGTCCAATTGTAGTAATTTAAAGTAAAACCAAATCTACAAAGATGTTCTCTAACTTTATCACATACATGAAATTTACCATTACCACACTTTCTACAAGGACACCTTAACTTATTCCCATCCATAAACTCAACTTTACTAGTAGCGAAATTCAAAAATTGTTTCACCCCACAAATAAACTCATCAGTTAAACCACGAAGATCAGGTAAATTCTTATTATACATCCAATGTCTTTCGTTTTGCATTGTCGCTGTTTACAATAATAAAATTTATAAAACGTATTAATATACAACATACATACATGGAAACTAGGAACAATAGATATAAAACAAAGAAAATAAAAGAAAATATGCAAAGAAAAAATATTTACCTTGACCGCTTCAACACAAGAATTTCTCCCCTCTAATTGAACAACACGTCCTGCAATACAAAACCATTCATGTTATTTATAATTAATCTAATATTAAAATATATTATATAAGATTAACAATATATATTAACTATATATAGCATTATATGTATTATAAATTTTTAAATATGTAGATAACATTATCCATTTCAAATTCGACATTATATATATTATATATTATTATATATATATCAGAAAACATTATATAAAATTATATAATTATAATTATGTTATAATTACCGTAATTATAATATATAATAAATAAAATAAGTTAAAATAATTATAATACATAATATTATAATATTATAAAATATAATATGTTATAACATATGTTATAATGTTAAAATTATAATATATAATTTTTATAACATATAGAATTATATATAAAAACTATAAATTAACATATATGTTATAATGTTTAAACTATAATATATAATACATATATAAGTTTATTACATATACTGGCATTATATGTAATAAGTCTTATATGAACAAGAATATCATGTGAGCCATGTTGGTTGGTTTTACATTCTCCCTTTGGCTCATATGATATTACTGTTACAAAATTCAAACAAAATCATAACATGCACAATTTCTTTTATGCCAAAATCACCTTTGCATTAGCTATATCATTATATCAATATGAAGAAAAAAATTAATCCGAGTCATGAGGATTGCACATTATTCTCTTAATATAGCTTTTTCTCCGTACCACAAACTAACTTTCAAATTAACATAATTTTAAATTAAAGTACTTCTTTAATGGTAACTATGATGCATACAAAATAGAAAATAGGAAATCTCATAAACATCTTAAATGATCTCAGAATGTCAAACATATAATTTAATAGAAATATAATATAACATAACTATTAAGATCCAATAACCTTATTGTCGATCTTTCTAAAACAAATATAATCCGTACTTTCTACTCTTGATCACAAGACCAAAAACATCTTGTATCATGTCCGGTTAATTTTGGATAGCTATTGATAAGAAGATCAAAATTACACGTCTATAATGTTGCTAGCAGAGTGTGTGTGCATTGGTAAAGATTACTTTCAAGTCAAGTATGCATAGAATGCTATACATTTTCCAATATCTTGAAATGGACAATCTACTCAAAACAAAAGAAGGTTAGAGAATAAAACGAAACGGCAAGAAATACTTCTCGTAAAGTCATGTAGATAGAAAAAAGATTTACCAATAGTGAGATAAAAAAGACAAAGTATGGTATTAAAGCAATCAAATCATGTCTGCATTATAACAAGCAACAAAGTGAGCTCTCTCTCTCTCTCTCTCTGTCTCCCCCCCCAAATTTTCTGGAGCAAAAAAGAATAATGAAGAAATTCATCTCTCCGATCATAATGCCTATACCTAAAATATATATATATTTAGAAAAAAGAAAGAAAGAAAGAATTCAATAAAAAGAGATGGCATGAAGTAAAACCATGGTGGGGATTCAAAAATTAAACAGAAGAAAACCAAACCTCTGTGAAGGACCAGCCCTTAAAAGCCTGAAATTCACCAAAAAAGAAAACAATTAATAACAAATAAGTATAGGAGTCTAGAATAATACAAAGAAATACTAAGAAATTACCTAATGTGTATTGGCTTTTTTTTTTCCATATATTTCCTAATGTGTATGGTTTCCTAATATATAAATATTAAGAAAAAAAAATAAAGGGGAGTACCCTCCCCCGTCGCCTTGGCACCCGAAGGGGAGGGCTGTCCCCTCCCCGGATCTGGCCACTTGCGGCTGGATCGGGGAGGGCCATACCCTCCCCAGATCCGGCCGCGCGGCCGGATCTCCTAGGGGGGAGGCGCTGCGGCGCCTCCCCCGCCTACGAAGATCCGGGGGGGCCGTCCCCTGCCCGGATCTGGCCGCTTGCGGCCGGATCGGGTAGGGGAAAGCGGCCCCTCCCCAGATCCGGCCTAGGTCGGATCTCAGAGGGGGGAGGAGCTGTGGCGCCTCCCCCGCCAAGTTCTGGCAGCAACTGCCGGATGTAAAGAGAGAGAGAGAGAGTACCTTGAACCCAAAGAATGGGAAATGCACCACGGGGAAGAGAGGGACGGCAAAGTGGGGAAGAGAGGGAGAGGAAAGCTGTTGGAAAAGTGATTAAAAAAATCTGCGACAAATTTAGCAACAAACTTGTAATTTGTTGCTGAAATCAGCGACCAAATTATTTTTGTCACAAAATTAACAAATTAGCAACAAAATCAGTGACAAAACTTATTTTGTCGCTAAATTCAGCGACAAATTCTGTTATTTGACGCCAAAATCCGCGACAAATTATGAGTTTGTCGCAAAATTAGCCACAATATAATATTTGTTGCTGAAATCAGCGACAAAATTATTTTTGTCGCAAAATATCGACAAAATTATTTTTGTCGTAAAATATCAACAAAATCAGCAACAAATCACTTATTCGTCGCTGAAATCAGTGACGAAAAGAGGTGTCGTCGCTGAAATCAGCGACCACTTTGGGATTTTGTCGCTGAAATCAGCGACGAATCTGGTTTTTGTTGCTGATTTCAGCGACGAAACTTTTTTTCGTCACTAATTTCAGCTACGAATAAATGATTTGTCGCTGAACAGCGACAAATATCGTTTTTGTTGCTGAAATCGGCGACGAAACAGTGTTTTGTCGCTAATTCAGCGATGAAACTCTGATTCGTCGCTGATTTCAGCCATATAACAAATATTATATATATATATATATATATTTTTTTTTTGACTTATAATTTTATTTGCTCACAAATTCTTTATAAATCGCACTTTTTTAATGCCACTCAAAGGAATTTCAATACGTTACCGCTCATGTAGTCCCAACAATCTGTCAACGTTGTTCAGATTCTAAAAATAATATATTAAATTTTTTTTAATTAAAATTTTAAATTTAATTTTTGTGAATCAAGAAAATTGAAAAATTATTTTTATATTTAATTTCATATTATTTAAATTAATTTAATTTAATAATCAGATATTATAATTAATTATTAAAAAAAAAGGTTCCCATCACTCTTAACTTAGTTGCTACGGATACGGATGACAAGTGGTGTGAAGTACAATGTCGTTTGAATCTAGATTGATGGCCGAATATATCCAAAGTCGGCGCCAAAAATGTGGTGTCTACACCCATATATAGTCTGAAAGTTCAACCATATAGTTTGAATCAAGATTCATAACCGAATACAAAGTCGCTAATTATTCTTATTGTATTCTGTATTCTTCCCTAACATTTTCACAATTAGCAAATATCTCCGGGGTAATGAAATTTGGTCATAAAGTCTATCTTTTTTTGAACAACATAGGCCTGGGCACTGGTAGACACCTTTTTAGCACAACTTGCAAAGAAGAGAGTGTTTTTCGATTGCTCAAAATGAGTGCGGGCTGGGCTCATTGTGCAAATGAAGGCCGTTCTAGAATTTCCTTCAAGTAAGCTTTGTAGAATGTGTGTCAATTTTGAGTATCTATATGGTATATGCCCATTTTTTCCCTTGCTGCATCAATCAAAGTCATATAGTGTAAATGGCTTAGGAGGAATAGTAGTAAGTAAAATTAGGATACTTGAATCGTGATGCACTCAGCACCAAGACAAATTTGACAAAATTAAAGAGTTGGATGATTTTTCAGAAAGCATAATTGACATAATCAGGAAGCGTGCTTGATGTGTATATACTAACAGGTGCAATACTTCAGAAAAATGTCATTACATCCCAAGGAATTTTGCAAAGGTACCATGTCGAAATTATGGAACACAATCAAATTGCACGTATAAAATGCAAAAAACCCGATGAGTCAACATTATGTAAATCTACGACAAAACACTTTTTCATCGCTCAAATCTGCGAGGAAGAGAATGTTCCTTGCAGAAATCAGCGACGAACTTTGATTTCGTCGCAAAAATCAGCGACGAACATTGTTTTCGTCGCTGAACTTTGCAATGAAATGAGGTTTCGTCGCACATATCAGCGACGAACTATGGTTTCGTTGCAAAAATCAGCGACGAAAAATGGTTTCGTCGCAGAAATCAACGATGAATATTGTTTTCGTCGCTGAACTTAGCGACGAACATTGTTTTCGTCGCTGAAATCAGCGACGAAGATGGTTTTGATCGCTGAAATCAGCGACGAACATTGGTTTTGGTCGCTGATTTCAGCGACGGAGATTTTTTGGTCGCTGAAATCCACGACGAAAACGTTTTTGTCGCTAAAAACAGCGACGAATCATTTTTCGTCGCTGAAATAAGCGTCGAGCATATGCTTCGTCGCTGTAATCAGCGACGAACATTGATTTTGTCGCTGATTCAGCGACAAAAGAGGTTTTCGTCGTTGACTTTCGCGACCAACTACCTCTTCGTCGCTAAATTTAGCGACAAACGGTTTGTTTGTCGCTGAATTTTGCCATTTCAAGGACCAGCACATATTTTGTTGCTCTATTTGTCGTCAAATAGCGACAAAATCATTAATTCGTCGCTAAATTAAATTATTATTTAATAAATATATTAATATTGTATTTTATTTTATTAATTTACAAATTTAGCGATGAATTAATAAGTTCGTCGCTAAAAGTAGCGACAAAAAATGTATTCGTCGCTAAATTAGCGACGAATATAGAGATTTGTCGCAAAGTTCGCGACAGAAAATTTTTTCGTCGCAAAATCAGCAACGAATTTGGAGTTGTCGCTAAGTTAGCTACGAATTTCTTTTCGTCGCTAATATTGTTGGAAAATGGCTATGAAAAATATATTAGTTGATAAATTCGTCGCAAAATAGCAACAAAAAACTTTTGTCGCAAAATGTCGTCGTAAAATCCGTGTTTTTTTGTAGTGTTGGTGCATTGTGGATAGATTCAAAGTATTTCTCACCTTTAAGAACTTGTGAGTAAAACACATGCTTCACTTGTCATAGTCTCTAGTAAGAAATCTAAAGCCGTTAATTGCAAATTTGTTTATTCTTTCAAGGTCTCTAGTAAGAAATCTAAAACCATTAATTAAAAATCCCATGTATCTCTTAGCAGTAGGGATAGACCCTTGAGTTAACCATTTAATTTCTTCAATAAAGGCAGCCCAACTTCAAATCTAAAATGATATAAAATGTAGATAACTTAAATTAATATAATTAAGATAAACAATGCATGGAAAATGAAATTTTAACCAAATTAGTGTATATCTTACGGTTTCCCTCAAACAAACATGAAAGTTTTCATAAGTTATTGTATCAATCTCATGAATAGACAACCATCTCAAATATTGTCTTCTTATAAATTGTTGATATTAATTGAGAAAATTCATTAAGTTAGAATTATTTGGGTTTAACATACTAAACACATAAATTTAGTTAATTAATTTACTTAATTGTGTAAAGGAGCAACGCTTTCATGGTGATCAAGAACATAATAATATGTCTCACTCCATGTTATATTATCTAAGTTTATAATATTAGATCTTCCAATTATTTTTCATAAGTGTTGAATAAATAACTCATCGACTCTTCATTATCCATTAAGTTAGAATTTTGACTGTCTCTTAAATGTAAAATTAATTTACTGACATCAATTACGAGTGTTATGTACAGGAGTACAAGGTGAAGGTCAAAACAATATATTTTTATTTATTGACTTCTATAAATAACATGACATTTATTTCGGAGTATAACTCTGATTATATGTTAAAATAATTTTATTATAACTAATGGTTTAACAGATTATATTATAAATTATTTTGGGAGCCAAAATAAATATATTACAGGATTTTTTTCTTTACTTTAAAACTCTAATGGTATTGATTGCTTACTTAATGTTATATTATCTTTACATTCGATTAGTTAGAAGAGAAAAATAGTATAGAGGGACATTGGAGGTTGAATTATGATTCTTAGAAACTATTATAACCATTTTATAATTTTTGAAAACTGTTATACTTGACTTATAATTTTAGATTTTGTAAATTTTTTCGAATTTTTAAAAATTATTGTGACTCTTTTGTAATTTTAATTTTAATAAGTTTTGAAAGATTATATAAGGATTGCAGGCTGATAGGGCATATATAAGTGTAATATTTGCGATTGATTTTGTATTATTTTTGAATAAATATTACACTAATATTTACGTTTTGTGACATTTGATTTAGGAGGAGACTTATTTTGGAAAATGAAGAAAAATGAGCTAAATTGGAGCAATTTTGTAAAGTATGGAAGATTGGACAGCAATGCTCTTTCATTAGCACGTGGGCACGTGGATTTCAAGAGGCAAGCAAGAGGTTTTGAAGATTTACTGCAGTAAAAATTTCCTTTCCCAATTACACATTCAAAAGGAAATTGGAGTGGATTTGGAATATTGAAGATATTGAAGAATTTTATTCCATTCCTAATATTTAGGAAAAGAAATTTTTAAAGATGTAAATTTGTTAGATATTATGTTTTAGGAATTTTACTTTTTACTTTTTACTTTCTTTTTATTTAGTAATTATTAGGGTTAGAAATATTTACTTTTTACAAATAGGAAAAATCCTATGTTCTTTAGGGTTTTCTACCCCTATATATATAGGAGTATTTCATACCTTGGGGAGAGAACCTTGGAGGAGGCAGCCGGGCAGCCCCTTGGGGGCAGCACTATTCACGTCTACAGTAGCAGCCTTCAGCCGGGAGAAAAACTCTTTGTTCTTTTCTTCATTTCTTAGAATCAATATTCATTTTTTATGAGTTTTCTTTTTATTATGCTTTGTTTTTAATTTATTTTTCTAGTCAAAGGATTATTGAACCCTTGATGAATAATGATTGTGAGATCTAAATGATCTTATTTGCTTGATATTTGTGGGTATTTATTTAATCTCTATGCTTAGTGTTTATGATTGTTTTGGGATTGTTAAATAGAGCGCTATGTTTAATAGCCCTAGAATACTCTACAACCATTTAAAAATAGCAAGGTTTGTGTATTTTTAATGGAGTGGTAATTGACATAATTTTATGGCCTCGCAAGCGGTAGAATTTATGTCAAGAGATTAGGTAATCTAATTTAAATAAATCCAGATTGGAATTTACTGATTAGAATTGGGTCTCTCTAGATCTTAATGCTGTCGGAACATTAAATCCAACGAGGGTCTCTTGGGTTGTCTTTCGATTAGGGAAGTAATTAACGATGGTATCTTGATTACCAGAGAAGTACGGAGAGATTGGTCGCCTCGTGGTACTTAGCGGCTATAACCAATTTATTCGCATAATATCGAGTAATTTTTGTATCAATGATCAATCAAATACATCAAGATGGAAATAACTCCTTTGGCTAGGTTTTCTCTCATTAATATCCATTCTTTTAATTGGCATTATTTAGTTGTTTTATTTTAGTTAATTTATTTATTTTTGTTAGATTTAGATCATCTCTCAAACCCCCCATATTTTCATTTTTTTTGAAAGAGATAAATCTACCGTTCCCTGTGGATTCGACCCTGCTCACTCTAGACTCGTCTTTAGTGAAGTAGGTAATTTTATTTTTGGTTGTTTGACGACACACCAAATTTTGGCGCCGTTGCCGGGGAACGGTGTTAAGTGATTTATTTCTTTTAAGTTTTGTTTCCTTTTTATTTTTGAGACTAATGTTTGCAGTGAATTTATTGAAAGTTTGTCAACGACATTGAAGAGAAGGATTTTAATCATTCGGACATGGCCAGTCAAAAAACTTTAATGGAGTTGTTATTTCCTGATTTTAATGAACATGCTTTTTACAGTGATTTTTCTAATATTGAGACTCCCCATCAATTTGGAATATGGCAAGATGTTCCAACAAGGGTCAATGAGGTGAGTAGTTCTTCTCTTGAACATAAAATAGATTCCCTAATTTCTATTGTGGAAAGATTTGTTGTAGGACAAATTCAACAAGTGAAAGCATGTGGTATTTGCTCGAACATGGGGCATCCAACTGATAAGTGTCCCATTCTTTATGATGATCCATATTCGAACCCCCACAACCAAGGATGGTTGGATCAACCAAACTTCAGTTATGGAAATTGGCCACAAGAGTTCCAACAACAACCACAATACCGACCACAATTTCAATCTCAGCAACCCTCTTCAAATCAAGGTACGTCTTTAGAAGAAATTGTTAAAAGTTTGGCTAACAGCACTCAATTGTTTCAACAGGAAACCCAACGGTTACAACAGGAAAATCAACGATTTCAACTAGAGACAAGAATCAGCATCCAAAACTTGGAAAATCAGGTGTCGCAACTGGCAACGACCATAAGTCGAATGGAGAAAAATAATGGGAAGCTAACCTCTCAAGTAGAGATCGACCTGGAAAAAAATGTGAGTGTTATGGTGGTCAAGAATGAAGGGAAACTGCAGGACAACTCATCGACAACTGAAGGAGATAAAGAGGCCGAACAAACCAAAGTATCAATATTAAATGAATCGGCCACGAAGGTAAGTGAGGAACTGAACAACTCAAATTTGAAACTAACTATCTCTTCTCCTTTTCCTGGTAGGTTGGCATATTCCGAGGAACAAGATGATGAGAAGGAGATGGACTTCATTGTTCATGACTCTTTTGTGCAAAATAAATTGAATTTTGTGATTGAAGAGAATTTTACAAATAATTTTGCACAATGGAATAAATTTTTTCAAGACAAACTCTCATATCGAAAACAATTTATGGTAGGCCAAAAAGTCATTTATTTCAATTCAAGATTGAAATTCATGCCAGGCAAGTTAAAGTCAAAATGGACCGGACCGATGTTTGAGCGAGGTTGAAAAGAGAAGATCATGTCGAGCCAAAGACATGAAACAAAGGCGCTTATTGGGAGGCAACCCAATACTTTTTTTATGTTTATTTTTATTTTTATTTTTGTTTATTTATTCTCATTTATGTTGATTTGATTTAGTTTTGATCCTTGATTTAGGTTAAAAAAAAAAAAAATTCAGAAGCGGTCGTAGAATAGGGCGTGCCCACGCCCTAACTCCTACCCACATCTGCCCATATCACTCCCACTGACAGACGTACTCCCACGATAGGGCGTGACCACGCTCTACGATCCGTCCACGTCTGGCCCTTCGACCATTAGATAGACAGAATCTCACTTCATTTAGGGCGTGCCCACGCCCTAAAATCAACCCACTTCTGTAAAAAAAAAAAAAAAAAAAAAAAAAAAAAAAGAGAGAGAGATAGAAACAAATTTCACTTCTATTTTAACACTTGCATTTTATTTTTTTTTAGGGTTTCTCTCTCTATCTTGAAGCCTCAATAATGGAACGAAATGCTTGATCATTACGGTGTGCCCACGTCATAGCTTTTTCTCGAGTTCGTTGGAATTGTTTCTCCATTCTCCACTCTACCCTAGGGGAGTATTGTTCTCACCTTTCTCTTTTATTTCTTCGTTATTTGTTATTTGTTATTTGTTTTTTTTTATTTTATTTGATTTATTTATACATTTTTTTTTATTTTTTATCTCTCTTAACTTGAGCATACATTGAGGACAATGTATGATTTAGGTGTGGGGGGATGTTAGGTGTTTTTTTCTTTGTTTTGGTTTTTGACATTATATTTATTTTTTTTATTAGTTTAAATTTTTTTTGGTGTTTTTTTCTTTGTTTTGGTTTTTGACATTATATTTATTTTTTTTATTAGTTTAAATTTTTTTTCTTCAAAAAAAAAAAAAAAAAATTCCGAGCTTTCTTTGTTGATGTATGCTATTTGGTTGGCTAGAGATATATGAAAAATGGCTTGTATCAATGGCTTTTGTGCTTGAAATGGCTTCTCATGTCTTTAATAGTTTTCTTTGAATGATAAGCATGCAAAGATTTGACATAAACACTACTTAAAAAGTAAGGTTTTGAGCCATAAACGAGCAAATTCATTCTTTGTGCTCGAGATTATTTTTCTTGATGAGTGATTATCACACTTGGATTGCACATTCTAGAACTTGCATTGTTATGCATTTCGAGACCACATTATAGAATTTTATGCATTGAAATGACAAAGACACTTAGGTTCTACCCCATTTTTGGCTTTCTTAAAATCCATACCCTGATTTCATAAACCCTTAGTTACCCAATTTGAGCCTTTACCCTTTTTCTTCTTTAAAACCCACTCAATACAACACCTAGCCTTTGATTTTAGCCTTCGTTTCAAACCCTAGTACCAAAGATATATATATTTAATTGCATGATTTTGGTTTTATATTCGCCTCAATAGGAAGATGATGATTGGAATTTTGATGTTGACATTTTCATGAAGATGATATATGTTCGAAAAAAAAAGCAAGAGAAAACAAAAAGCAAGAAAAGAAAAAAGAAAATGCTGAAAAAAAGAAGAAAAATAAAAGAAAAAAAAAAGTGGTTGTGAAAAAGAAGTGTTGTATTTTGATTGAAAATTCATTTACACTTCAGTCATAGAAAATTGAGAAAGCATTTGATATTCTTGTATGATTGTTTGCTATTGTCTATTCATTTGAAGAGCAAGAAGTCAATTTTGTTTGTTATTTGTTGAGGCAAAGATCGATCAATGTTATAAAAAATTGTGTGGTTAATTATATATTTCTTTTGGTACATTTTTAACCCTTAAATATCCCCTTATCCTACCTTTTACCCAAACCCCATTACAACCAATAAAAGACCTTTTGATTGATACATGAAATTCTAATTTTTAAGTGGTGGAGATTTGATATATTTGCAAGCATATGGTAATGCCAATTCCAATGTGTTGATTTGAGTGTTGTTGAAATATTCTTCACCCTTTCGAGTGCATTAGAGTGATCCCTTGGAGAGGATTGTCGAATCTTGCTGTTTTGATTTCATAAGTGACTGTTGGGATATGTAGAGGTTGTTTTAGTGCAGAATGCTGTGAAATACTTGTTGTTTCGATTGTGTTTTTGGTTTGACTTTTATAGTAATTATTAACTTGGACGCTTGGAAGAAAAAAAATAGGTTAGATAGTTTTAATTTTATTTTAGTTAGAGATACTTGAGGACAAGTATCATCTAGGTGTGGGGGAATTTGATAGGGCTTATATAAGTGTAATATTTGCGATTGATTTTGTATTATTTTTGAATAAATATTACACTAATATTTACGTTTTGTGACATTTGATTTAGGAGGAGACTTATTTTGGAAAATGAAGAAAAATGAGCTAAATTGGAGCAATTTTGTAAAGTATGGAAGATTGGACAGCAATGCTCTTTCATTAGCACGTGGGCACGTGGATTTCAAGAGGCAAGCAAGAGGTTTTGAAGATTTACTGCAGTAAAAATTTCCTTTCCCAATTACACATTCAAAAGGAAATTGGAGTGGATTTGGAATATTGAAGATATTGAAGAATTTTATTCCATTCCTAATATTTAGGAAAAGAAATTTTTAAAGATGTAAATTTGTTAGATATTATGTTTTAGGAATTTTACTTTTTACTTTTTACTTTCTTTTTATTTAGTAATTATTAGGGTTAGAAATATTTACTTTTTACAAATAGGAAAAATCCTATGTTCTTTAGGGTTTTCTACCCCTATATATATAGGAGTATTTCATACCTTGGGGAGAGAACCTTGGAGGAGGCAGCCGGGCAGCCCCTTGGGGGCAGCACTATTCACGTCTACAGTAGCAGCCTTCAGCCGGGAGAAAAACTCTTTGTTCTTTTCTTCATTTCTTAGAATCAATATTCATTTTTTATGAGTTTTCTTTTTATTATGCTTTGTTTTTAATTTATTTTTCTAGTCAAAGGATTATTGAACCCTTGATAAATAATGATTGTGAGATCTAAATGATCTTATTTGCTTGATATTTGTGGGTATTTATTTAATCTCTATGCTTAGTGTTTATGATTGTTTTGGGATTGTTAAATAGAGCGCTATGTTTAATAGCCCTAGAATACTCTACAACCATTTAAAAATAGCAAGGTTTGTGTATTTTTAATGGAGTGGTAATTGACATAATTTTATGGCCTCGCAAGCGGTAGAATTTATGTCAAGAGATTAGGTAATCTAATTTAAATAAATCCAGGTTGGAATTTACTGATTAGAATTGGGTCTCTCTAGATCTTAATGCTGTCGGAACATTAAATCCAACGAGGGTCTCTTGGGTTGTCTTTCGATTAGGGAAGTAATTAACGATGGTATCTTGATTACCGAAGAAGTACGGAGAGATTGGTCGCTTCGTGGTACTTAGCGGCTATAACCAATTTATTCGCATAATATCGAGTAATTTTTGTATCAATGATCAATCAAATACATCAAGATGGAAATAACTCCTTTGGCTAGGTTTTCTCTCATTAATATCCATTCTTTTAATTGGCATTATTTAGTTGTTTTATTTTAGTTAATTTATTTATTTTTGTTAGATTTAGATCATCTCTCAAACCCCCCATATTTTCATTTTTTTTGAAAGAGATAAATCTACCGTTCCCTGTGGATTCGACCCTGCTCACTCTAGACTCGTCTTTAGTGAAGTAGGTAATTTTATTTTTGGTTGTTTGACGACACACTACAGGCCTAGGGTTTTGTCTCTTATTAAAACATGGTTTTGAGACTCTTGCCTCTCTCTAGAGTTTTATCTCCTTTCCAAGCTAAAACAAAAATACAATTAAAAATTAGAATTTTCTACACACACACTAATAATTAATTCCTACATACATAAGAATGCAAAGACATATTGAAAAGTATATAGAGCAAGATAGGAAATACAGAAGAAGGTTTGAGTGTAAAGTTTTATCTGAAATTTCAGACTTGTTTATAAGAAGAGAAATTGCTACAGATTTGGAGCAATTCAGATCTTATCAGAAAAAAAGTAAAGTAAAAATTTGCTAGCTCTTCTTTATTTTATTGCAATATCATATTTTATTATTATTTTCCATTCCATTTAAAGAAAGAGAGAGATGCTCAAAGAAAGAAAGAAAGAAAAACAAGTAAGAATTATGAGAAGATATTTATCAAAATGAAAGCTAAAAAAGTAGTAGCGGAGAGACCGAATTCAAAGCAAAGTGCCAACTAAAGCAGTAGTGGCTTCAATCAAGAGGAAAAAGGGAAATTAAAGCTAAGGTATGAGAATATGAAATAAGAGTCCCAATCTGCTCCTAAACTGGAATCGGGACAAATCTAAGAGGATGTTTGAGCGGGAATCTAAAAAAACTAGCGAGGATGAGGAAATATATGGTGCCAAACTGAAAAAAAAAAAAAAATTCAGTCGACACTAGAGATAAACGAGAGTGACTTCAGTGAGGTTTGTCGGAATGTGGTGGTTGCACTACAAAATTAGAGCATTGAGGTGACGATAACATTTATAGGCGGTGACATGTAACGACCGTTTTTATGGCGTATAGCAACACTTGTGACGAAACCGTTAGGAAATATATATATTTTACGACGGTATAATATTATTCGTTAGGAAAAGTTTAGCAATCGTCAGTAAATGTTAGATAACCGTTTGTAAAAAGTGATGTTGAATTTTCACTGTTATTGTTTGTGGTCAGTAAATATAACACTTTTAGGGACGGTTTGAAAACAGTCAGTATATGACCGTTTTTACTGTCTATCTAACTATACCGTCTACATAAATTCTACATTTATGCTAACTCATATATTATACAGTCTTTAAAAACTATGTTCAATTCAGACACTTATTTTTTGTGGTCAATAAATAAGACATAGTTTTAGAAACGGTTTGAAAACAGTCTCAATATGAGTACTTCTACTCACTAGTTAAGCATATCGTCTTCATAAGTTTCACACAAATCTGAAAATTATTATTTGTGGTTAGTAAATATGACAAGGTTTTAGAGACGGTTTGAAAAATATCTGTAAATAACTATTCTTTACTATCTAGTTAACCATATCATGGATATAAGTAGTATATATATGCTAACTTATTCATTGTACAGTGTTTAAAACTTATGCTCAATTCTGACGATTATCATTTGTGGTTAGTAAATATCACTACAAAATTAAATTCCTATATCGACGGTAACTTTTATTATTGCTAACCTTTAACAACGGTTTTTTTCTTGCTTATGCTGACGTCTTTTACAAAACTGTAGGAAAATAAACACATATTTCAATGGTTTAAATTATAACGTCGAGAAAAGTATATGAACTGTGAGTAAAATTAATACAGCGGTCGGTAAAAATGATATTCAATTTCTAATGGCTATCATTTGTCGTCGGTAAATATAATACTTTTAGGAATGGTTTGAAAATAATCTGACTCTTCTTTAGGGTCTACTGGATCTATTTAACCATACCGTCTGTATAAATGATAATTGTAAATACTATATACAATTATAATTATAACGGTTTTAGTCTATATATATTTATATAATTTTTAGCAACAATAAAATTTTAGAGTTAATGTAAAAGGGGTAATTTATAATGTGTATTGTAATAAGTTATAAGTTATAACATGATAAGCAATGGTAATAACCTAGTGGTAAGATGTTATAACATGGTAATAAGTAATGGTAACAAATGGTAATGGTAAGATGTTATAACATGGTAAGATGGTAAGATGTTATAACTTGTGATAACTCTGTGAGTATAAAAAATTTATAAAAAAATTAGAATTACTATTTTCTAATAATATTACTATAATATTATTATAAATTATAAATTATTAGAATTATTTTGAGATACATAATATACTATTTTCTAATAATATTACTATATATATTATTATAAATTATAAATTATTGGAGAATATATGTTAGTTAATATTAATTTAAATTCTCTTATATTAACAATTTAAAAAATTTAAATATTTTTGTATAGAAAAAAAAAGAAATAAGAAAAATAGAAAAACGTGTGGAAGGTTGAGTGGAAAAAGAATAAAAAAATGAAATGTGGGAAATGTAGAGACTAAAAAAAAAAAAAGGAAAAAGGCCCCGTGGCAAGTGGTTAATAGGAGAGAATGGATTCGAACCTCGGTGTTGCCTATTTCAAGGGCACCTTTTTTCCCCTTTTTCATGCGGGGCATGCGCGCACAATTGCAAGCGCTTGCCCCGTGGCTGCAACTGCGCTCGCGGGGGAATGCCAGCACCCCTGCGTGCGGTTGCATCCGTGTGCCCCGCACCTACAATTGCGCGAGCGAGCGAATTCCTAGCGCCCCGCGAGCGCTTGCAACCACGTAGGGGGCGGTTGCAACTGTGGGGCATTACTGTGCCCTTTTTTTATTTTTTGGTTTCTTATTTCTTTTTTTTTTTACTTCTTTTTTCACATATTTATCATTTTGCTTTTGTTTTTTTTTTTACTTTTTTTTTTTACCCTTGACCATTCCTTTTTTTTTTATTTTTTTTTGTTTCCAATTTTTTTTACCTTTCACCTTAGGTTTATTTAACTTTTTTTTGTTTCTTCTTCTTTTTCTTTTTCCTTTTTTTTTTAACTTTCTGTTTTTTTTACTGTTTTTTTATTCCTTTTTTTTCACTATTACAAGTGTTTTTATTCCTTTTTTTTCCACTATTACAAAATGGAAGAATGAGAGAAATATATTGGTGGAATGATGATAATACATTAATTATCAATATTGGTTGTCTGACAGAGAGAGGAATACTAAGTTCTTTCATGCTACGATAAAGATCCGAAGAAGTGTTGATAGAATCGCGGCTCTGAAGATCAAAGGAGAATGGTGTTCAGATCAAGAGGAGTTAAAGAAGCATGTCCTCTCCTATTTCTCCAACTTATATATGAGTTTGAGAGTTGTAGAGTTGAGTAGTAGGTTCATGATATGGAGGAAGAGAATCAGTTCGGAGGATCATGATATGTTATACAGGAACTTCGAAGAGGAGGAAATCAAACTAGCAGTTTTCTCAATGAAAAGTCTCAAGGCCCCGGGTCCCAATGGCTTACAACCAATCTTTTATAAAAAATTCTAGTCTGTGATGAAGGAGAAGGACTGTTTTTTTGTGAATAAAGCCATGAATGATGGCTACTTCTATTCAATTATGGCTAGAGCTCTAATGATTTTAATCCCTAAATCTAGTAATCCTATGGATATTGCAGACTATAGGTCTATCATTTTGTTAAACACCTCTTACAAGATCTTGACCAAATGCTTGGTTGCTAGATTGAGGCCAATCCTTCAGAAACTGATAGGTCCTCACCAAAATAGCTTCCTCCTAGGACAAGGGACTGCAAGAGGTGGTTTATTCCATGGGGCATTTGAAGAGCAAAAAGCACTCTATGATTCTCAAAATTGATCTTAGGAAGGCTTATGATAATATGAGTTGGGAGTATTTGGTAAAAATTTTAATAGAATTCAATGTTCCTATGAAACTAATCAAGCTCATTATGTTTGCGATCTCCAATGGTGACACGTCTATTGTTTGGAATGGAGAAGTTCTCCCTCCGTTTAAAACTGGACATGGATTAAGGTAATGAGATTCTCTTTCTCCTTACCTCTTCTTGCTAGTAATGGAGAGATTGGCTAGTATGATCGAAGAGAAAGTGTGCAAAGGTGTGTGGAAGGTGATCAAAGTGAGCCAAGGTAGCCCGAGTGTCTTCCACCTTTTCTTAGCTGATGACTTAATCCTTTTCGCGGAGGTGAAGCACCTAAACCTTAGCAATATGTTAAGTTGCCTAAAAGAGTTTTCAGAGGAAAGTGGTCTCCAAAATAACCCGAAGAAATCCAAGATTTGGATTTCTCCTAAAGCCCCTAGTTATCTGAAGGCTTCCTTAGCGGCGAATAGCAAGTTTGCTATCTTTGAAAACTTGGGCTCCTATCTGGGGGTACCGGTGATTCATGACAGAGCCAACAAGAACCTCTACCACCAGGTTATAAAAAAAAGCCTAGAATAAGTTTAGTAGTTGGAAAGCCAAGCTTTTAAGTACAGCGGGGATAAAGACTTCGATTCAATCGGTGACAGCCTCTATTCCTATCTACACAATGCAATCTACTTGGTTTCCTGAGAGTACCTGCAAAAGACTTGATAAGTTGAACAGGGATTTCTTGTGAGATAGCAATGATGAGAAAAGAAGGATCCATTTGGTGAAGTGGGATAAGGTGTGCAATCACAAGAAGGAAGGAGGTTTGGGGATAAGAAGTATGGGGGAATGCAACATAAGTCTCATGGCCAAGCTTGGTTGGAGAATCATTAAGGAGGACACCGCTTTATGGTCTCAAATTTTGTAAAGCAAGTACCTTAAAGGAGAGAAGTTAATGTATCATAAAAGGAGTGGTGTTTCTTCGGTGCTTTGGAGAGGGATTTGTAAAAGCAGAACCTGTTTAGATGATGTCATTAAGTGGAGGCTTGGGAATGTCAATGCCATAAGCTTTTGATTTGACAGATGGCTGGACAATGATAAGTTGGTTCAGAGGCCATTATCCCTCAGGAGGATTGTCCTGCAGACATCAAAGTCAACCATTTTTGGAGTGAGGAAGGCTGCTGGAACCGGGAGTTGCTAGGTTCTGTCCTTCCAAATCATATTGTTGAGAAGATTAGAGCCTTGCCAATTCCCAGAAACAGGAGCAACATCGACTCCTTTTTTTAGAAAGAGAGGCCTGAAGGACAGTTTATTGTGGCTTCAGCCTACTGGCTGCAGAAGAAGGCTGCGTTAGGAATGCAAATGATTGAGAGAGATTGGTCCTGGGTGTGGAAGTTGAGGTGCACTGAAAGAGTGAAATTCTTTTTTTGGTTAGTGGCTAAGGGAAGACTCCTGTCGAATGTTGAACTAAAGAAAAGAAGTGTAGTGAAGGAGGGTACCTGCATGATTTGTAGAAAGGCAAAGGAGACTGTGATTCATGCTTTAAGGGACTATGACCATGCCAAGGATATTTGGTGTAGGTTAGTTCAGAATATCGATAAGGTTCAGGAGAATTGGGTTGAGGACAATTGGAAATGGCTGAAGTTGGGAGTTGCGGGGAAGTTTAAGGCGAGTCCTCTGGATAAGGTGCCGGTCTTTGCGTTGTTAGTTTCGTATGTTTGGAAGTCTAGATATTATATGGTGTACCAAAAGGTAAGGGTGTCTCCTTCTCAAATTGTTAACTGGATCTTGAGTTCGAGTAAGTCTAGGAAGGGAGAGGTTAGCTCTTGTAACAGCAGAGAAGATGTGTTAGAAGTCTCTTGGCAAAGGCCCCGCACTGGTTTTCTCAAGCTAAACACGAACGGTGCTCTAGTGTGGACGGCAGCAGGGTGGGAGCAGTGGGCGTCTTTAGAGATAGCAAGGGTGGCCGGGTGCATGGTTTTTGGGCTAATGTTGGTGTTGCCACTGGAGAGATGGCAGAACTGTGGGTTTGAGGGAGGGTCTACACATTGCTAAGGCTTGGA
The DNA here is from genome assembly GCA_033439265.1 of Dillenia suffruticosa. NCBI lineage: Eukaryota > Viridiplantae > Streptophyta > Magnoliopsida > Dilleniales > Dilleniaceae > Dillenia > Dillenia suffruticosa. Next base: position 13,466,490 of record JAVTVX010000019.1, read on the forward strand.
AGTTGAGCCCCCTGATTGTTGAATATGATGTTCTGACTATTGTTAAGGCTACTAATAGAGGAGTGGGTAACAATCATCCTTGGAGAAACCTCATTCTTGAGTGCAGAGAGCTCTTTCAGGAGCTGGGAGCTAGTAGAGTCGAGCATGTGTTCAGGGTGGTGAATAAATGCACTGATGACTTAGCTAAGATGGGACAAGAAGCCATAGCAGGCACTCATGAAGCTGTCCTTCCTCCTACAGAGGTGGAGGATTTGCTGCTGGTTGATGCTGCTAGAGCTGTTTGGGAGAGGAGGTCTAAGAAGCTTCCGATGAGTGAGGCTACTCCTTGTGGAGCTGCTGTGTTTCCTCCATGATTGGCCTGTGTTTCCTTCCTTCTGTTCATTTTGTTCTGCTAGTCTTCTCCATATCACCAAAAAAAAAAAAAAAGAAACTAATTAAAGATTTCTAATGATTGATTTTTGGGATAAAGTGATGATAAATCTAGGAGTTTTCAAAATCAGGGATAAGGAGGAAATTTCCAAATTTTGGGAAAGTGAGAGATTTTCATCATCAAAACAAAACAAGTTTCCAAATGAAAGTGAAAAAGTGAAAAACTAAGTTTCTTAAAAGATCAAGACTTATTATTGATTTAAAGTTTTAGTCAATAAGAGATCCTAGGGTGAAAAAAATCATCATATTACGTACATGTTCTCTTTCTTTTCATAAAACCTAATTGCCACCATCGGATGATGTGATTTCCACCTTCTTCTTATGCAAAAAGGTTGTAATGTTTTCTTTACTTTACTTGATTTTCTTTAGTATATCTTGTTAATTATTTTTATTCTTAGAACTCAATAAATTCTATTTTAATTTATTATATGGTTTGATTTATTTCTTTTTCTCAAATTTTATTTGCATGATTATTGTTTAATGAAATTTTATTATTGATCGTAATGCCTCAAAATATTTGGCCTCACGTTTTGTATGATTTGAAATTGATTACATGCATGACTAATGTAATTACATGATATTAGACTGTAATAATAAAATCCACATAGAATTATGATATTGGTCGAAAATTAATTTCGTGCGTCGGAATTTAGTGGGAAATTTTATATTACAATTTTTCTACAGAATTTAATACAATCCTATTTAATCTAAATTGTATTATCATTGGGTTTTGATTATCGGATTAAATATATCATTATATGACCATTGGGTGAAATTTAATTTTAAAAAACCTATCATCATCAGCAATAGCTCATTAGTCAATAAATTTAAAAGATTTAAAAAATTAGCTGTGTAAAAAATTAAAAATAATATAAAGTTGATGTATTAGAGTTTTTCTATTCATAAATTTTAATGGATTAATATTTTCATAGTTTTTAATATTTTTCTAATCTTGATTTAATTTATTCAATTTAGATATTTGATGATATACATTATATTTGTGGGAATAATATTTGATTTCATCACTATATACAATATTCGATTAGAGTATAATTGCGTAAATTCGTGGTGCTAAAATCCCGTAACAAACATCATTAGAGAGATACCATATTATTTATTTAGATATCATTACAATATGATAATAAAATATAGATTAAGTCTATATATTTTGCTAGAACAATTAGAAGTAGGAAAATGAAGTAGATCTCAAGAAAACTATACACATACTTGTGAATCCAAATCATTTGCTAGGAAAGAAAGGAAATTGGTAATTAGTATATGTACCGCTAATTAATTTATAAGTATTTTCTCAGTTGTTAATACTTTAGTTTAAAAATCAGAGACAGGAAAGATACCTGACAGAATTACACTCAATAAAGCTACGCATATGAAGAAAAATGACGAATATCAATTTAGAGTTTTCTAATTTAATAGTAATTTACATATGTTGAGTTTATATATACACACTTATAAGCCGGTCTTTCACTACAAAAAAATAGCGTTTTAGTCACAAATTTAGCGACGAAAATTTTAAAAAAATTCGTCGCTAATAACGCGTTGCAAAAATTTATCGACGAAAATTAGAAATCCGTCGCTAAATTTAGCGACGAAAATCTGGAATCCGTCGCTAAATTTAGCGACAAATAAGTTTTCGTCGCTAAAATTCGTCACAAAATTTAGCGACGAAAAATTATTCGTCGCTAAATTTAGCGACAGATAATTTTTGTCGCTAAAATCCGTCGCTAATTTAACAGAAAACAAACCCGTCAAAAAATTATCCATCAAAAAATTATCCGTCGCTGAATTAGCGACAGATTCTAAATCCGTCGCTGATTCCATATGCCCTGCCCCTCTGCCCCTGAGCCGGCAGATCCGCGTGCCCACCTACCCCAGCACCAACCTACCCAACCTGCCCGCCCTGCAACTTGCCCGCCCGAGCCAGCATCAACTCTTAATTGCTGGAAAATGCCGCGCCTTCTGCCTCCACCGTGGTTCGAACTCCGAACTCCTGCACGAACTCCTGCACACACGCAACCTGTAAACCACCGAGCCAACGATATTATTGTGATATAAAGTTTTTTTTTATTATTTATTATCTTTTTTTCACATTTTTCTAATAATAATAAAATAATATATAATAACAATTTAAAATAATAAATATAAAAACATTTTTTATTTATACCACCAACCTAAAATAATATTTAATTAAAACTAAGAAATATGATAATTTTTAATAAAATAAAAAATAATAAAATACTAATTTAAAATAAAATAATAAATTAATTAAAAAATATATTAATATTATATTTTGATTTCTTCTTTTTTCTTCTATTTTATTATTTTATTATTCTTTTTCATTTTTATTTTATTTTTTTAATCCATAATTTAAAAATGTATCTCAAAACTATAAAATTATAATTATCAATAAATTATAATATATTAATAATTTAAAAAATCTATATATTTAATCACAAAATATTTTTATTCAAATTTCAATAAAATTATTATATATAAGAAATGAAAATAAAAACAAAAAAAAACAAAAAGAAAAAAAAAAGTAAGAATAGAAAACAAAAACGTAGAAGAAAGAAAATAAAAATATCATCACATAACACCAACACCAAGCGATGGTGCAATGGTGATCTGCTCAAATATTAAGTCTAAGGTCCAACTTTCGAATCCCTCCACCTGCATGTTTTTTTAGAATTAAAACAAAGGGCGCTCGCGCGCCTGCTGCAGGCACTCCAAGGCGCGGGCGTGCGCGCGCGCCTGCTGGGGCGCGGGCACGCGCGCTTGCCTGCATGGGCGCCCGCGCGCCTGCCTGGGCGCCTAGGCCGCACTGGCGTGCGCGCGCTCCTGCTGGGGCGCGGGCGCCCGCGCCTGCCTACGTGGGCGCCCGCACGCCTGGGCGCCCGCGCGCCTGCCAAGGCGCCCAGGCAGGCACCCGCGAGCGCCGAGACAGGCGCGCGCAGGGCGCGGGCGTCCAGGCAGGCAGGCACCCGTGCTTGCATGCGCCGGCGCCCACGCCCGCTCAGGCATTAATATTTAATTAAAAAATTTATATTATTGAATAAAATAATACAAATAAAATAAAATTACCTATACAATAATAAAAAATATTAAATCAAACAAAAAAAGTAAAAAAAATAATAAATTAATTAAAAAATATATATATTTTAAATAAAATAAAATATATGGTTTTTTTAAGAATTAAATAACATTATTCTTAAAAAAATGAAATATAATATAATAAAATAAAATGTAAATTAAAATATTATAAAATAATAATACGATTTGTTAATATAAATTAGTAAAATAAAATTAAAATAAAATAAAATTATAATTAAAAGAATATAAAATTCAGCGACGGATTTGGAATCCGTCGTTGAAATTATTAAAATAAAATAAAAATAAAATAAATTCAGCGACGGATTTTAATCCGTCGCTAAATTATCGGATATACGGATTGGGATTTTCATCTAGCGACGGAAAATAAATCCGTCGCTAAATTAATTTTTAACTTAAATATTACATATTAATAAAAGAAAAATAAAAATAAAAAAATAAAATTCTATTTAAAAAAGATTAAATTTTACGACGAATTTTAAATTTGTGGCAAAATTTTGTCATATTTAGCGACGAAATTTGCAACAAAAAATTTTTTGTTCCCAATTAGCGACAAATTTTGCGACGAAAATTTTTTCGTCACTAATTAGCGACGAATTTTGCTACGAATAATGTGTCCGTCACTAATTTAGCCACGACTTCCTTTTTATTGCAAATTTTGTGGCAAATTAGCGACGAAAAAGTTTTTCGTCGCTAAATCCGTCGCAAAATAGCGACGAATTTTTTCCGTCGCCAAAATCCGTAGCTAAAACCGTGTTTTTTTGTAGTGTTTGTACTGTGATATTTATGTTGATATTTAATTGATTACTATTTTTTGCTCATTTTTTATTAATTTATTACTCTTTGTGTTGATATTTTTATATGCATTTTGTATTTTGGTTTGACAGGAGTTCACTACAAAAATTCAAACCTTTCCTGATGTTTATTTTGACAAATCCCAATGTTTTATAAATGTAACCAAATGATGGGGCAACAAAAAAATTGTAAGAAAAAAACATCGAGGAACATGAACATTTCAACACCATTTCTCCCGTAAAATAAGATAAAAGATATAGATATGGTGTCGCTCATCTCACCCACAAGAGTATTCTTATCCTACCATTTTTGTTCTTTTCATTTTTTGAAATATTGGAGACCATGTTCATCATTAGTATGGGTTACAGAGTTTTAAAATTTTGATTTTCACTTGAATCTGTGTGTGAGCTCACATAGTTTTTACAATCTCGATTAATACAAACAAGTTTAAAATTGTTTTAAAACTAGAACAGTGCATTGTGTGTTAAAAAACAATAGTTAGGAACCCTAATTATGAGCACAATGGTCATACTAGCCATCATCTTCAAAACTCGGAATATATAAAAAACTAGTTTTATTTGAAACCCAAAGAGTTTATCACTCTATGATTTTGCTCTAAAATCTGTTTGATACGAAATTCAAAAATTCACACGGAAGGCTAAAAGATTATTTGAACATTTTTCTTTTGACCATCTTAGCCTTTCTAGTTTACGTATGACATTATTCCTAGTCACCTACTTTTGTAGCCGTAAATTGATAATCAGAAATTTCTTTATAACTATATTAACTACCCCCTGAATGTTTGAACCCTTGAATGGATATCAATGAGCATTTTACCTTCAGTATCATACCATTGTTGCTTTTAAAGATGAGATGCATAATGTCGCAATATTTAAGCAAGTATTTTCCACTCATCATAATCACCATGGTTCGCACACTTCTCATTTTATTCATTATTGAAGTCTTCGAGAAAAGTAGATCGAGATTTTCATACATTAGCAGTTGTTCATTGAAAAAGACAAAAAAAAAAGGGAGAGAGACAAAATTTGAAGTATCATTTTATATTCATGAGCAATATTTAACAAAATGACAAAAAAGAGATTAAAAAAATAATAAAAAGGGACAAAAACATTAGCAATTAAAGTCCAGACTTCATAAAAAGGGAAATGTGCTCTTATCATCCTCGACCTTGTTCACCTTGCTTAAAGATATGCATTGTCTTCTCTAACATTTTTGAATACCTTAATCTTTTTTCTATGTTCTAAAATCATCACCCAAGCCTATTACCTGTCCATAAAGGCCAATTAATCTAGTTTTTATGCGTGGATTCCATTAGTTTTTTAATTTTGAAAATTCACCTTCTTATTTAAAATATGATTTTCATTTTGGATTTTGTTGATGGTGATTTTTCTTATTCATTATGCATTCACACACTAAGGTTTTAGAGGTATAGGCTCCTGATGCATAAGAATCAGTTTTGATTTTCAAAAACCCTTGATTTTGATCTTTTTGTAGTATTATAGCGATAGTTCTTGTAACACCATAAAAAAAATAAAAAAATAAAAAATAAATAAATAAATAAAATTTTCGGGATTGGGGCTAAAAAGCCCCAATCTCTCTTTTTCCCTCTCTCCCAATCTCTCATTCTCTCTCTCTCTCTCTCTCTCTCTCTCTCTCTCCTTCTTTTTCTCTCTTTCTCCTCTCCCTTCCTCCACCCACCGCGGCTGCTCCACCTCCCTCCCGCGAGCATGCCACTGCGCAGATCCGCCCTCTCGCGAGCGCTACCGCCTCGAGCCATCGCGAGCCTTGCGCGCGATCTCCCGCAAGCCAGCACGCCGCCCAGCGCGCGAGCCCTAGCCCGTGAGTGGGCCAGCCCACCAGCGGCCCAAGGCCCAGTCCAGCCGCGGCCCACTGCAACCCGCGAAGCCCGCTGCGGCCAGCAAGCCGGGCTGAGAGCCCGCGAGCCACCAGCGGGCCAGCCCGCCAGCCCACCGGCCGGCGAGCCCGTGACGGCCCGCGAGCCCGCGACCGGCTTTCCCCTTCGAGAGCTCACCTGCATCTTTTGTACTGCAGGTAACGACTATATTTGGTTGAAGTTCTAGGGTTTGGTGTTAGAAATTTAGTTGTTTCTAATATAATTGAAATTTGAAAATATTACAAGTTTTAGACCAACCCGATGGGCAAACGACAGCTAGGTCTGAAACCCGAGAAACTCTAGGTGAGAGAAATGCACTCACTTCACAGTGTGAATAAATTTTCCCTTATTAGGGTTTTATTTGATATAAAATTTGATAATTTAATTAGGTTTGTCTTTTGGAGAGTCGTTGAAAAGTAGGGAGTGACCACCCTCCCTAGATAAATGAGTGGAACTCTAATCTCTTGCATAAAATAGTAAAACTTGTTTTCTGCCGTGTTTTCGATAAAACATGCTTTTGTTATGCATTGATCTGACGTATGATATTGAATTTTAAATCCGTTTTGTGATTATTGGAGTGTCTCGAATTATATTTACAATGACTATGCATCCATGGTTTGAAATGAAACAATAATTGTGCCATTACTTGAAAATGTATAAATTTCATTTTATACCGTTGCATTGATATGCTGTTTTGAAATGAATTGATGAGACGTATTGGCACGCAAATTTAAAATGTTTTTGATGAACTACGTGGGTTGGAATGCCCACTATTTATGTGATGATGTGATGATACTTGTGGGACTTGTGCCCTTGTGATACTATGGGACGTTGTGCCTTTGTGATACTATGATGATTTCGTAGCTACGAAGGGCGTTTGTAGAGGCACGAGTTGCCCGGATACGCTTCTACAGGAGGTATCCACAAACGTCATTTATTTTAAATGCTATAGGTGCGGCCGGTTAAATCCACGTAGGGGGAGGACATGTGTGACGCCACCGTCTAGCACCGGGCGGGGTCCTATATACGTTGATGAGTTAGCCCCAGCGAACTTATGGCCAACGTCGGGGTAGAGAGCGTTTTAAAGTTTATGCATAATAAAACCCTCGATGTGCCTGTCCTTGGTCTCGGTTGACCTTTGCCAGGATCATTTTTGGCTCGCTCTGATGTTACTTGATTTTAAATGGATGCATACCTGCTTGCTATCGTGTGATTGATTTAAATGATTTTAAATTGCTAAACATATCATGTTTTGTCGCGAAATGTAAATTTTTATTTCAAATGATATTATTTGACACTCCCATTATTCACCCATGCTATTTACGCTTGATATTATCCCCCTCACTCACTGAGTATCTTCCCATGATATTCACCCCTCTCTTTTCCCTCCTCAGACAGGTTTATTGTGATAGAGCGATGTTACAGGCTCTAGAGCGGATTTGGTGTTCCCGACGGTGAGATTTACTTTAAATAGAAATATGAACTCTTAATTTAGTTCGACCCTGCGAGGTACTGACATTAAGGTCCGTAGTTGGCCGTGTACTTATTTTGAGATGACTGTATAATTTAACTCTCATATTTCCTTTGCATTGAGGCGATTGTACGTATTTGAGTGTTACTTGAGAAAATTATTGTATCTTTCATAAAATTTAGGTCCGCTCGGTGTGGCGGCTGTTCATGCTCTAATTGGGCAGGACAGTAGAGGTCTGTACTTAGAACTGCTAGAAACTTGTAGCCTTGCGTTGTTCTGGATGCTGGCGGTGGTGTTTGTTGATTTTGGAGAGGCCGGGATGGCCATTTGTTTAAATTATAGATTGATATTGATTATACAGGTTTAATTGTACACGAGAAACCTCCGATTTATGGGGAGGTTTTGCCTGATTTTCTGTAAAAAAATACAGCCGGCATCCTAGGGCAACGGGCGGCTGTTCACGATCCCGGTTTGGGGCCTGACAGTTCTAGTTTGTCCTTTTTTTTTTTTTTTTTTTTGCTTGAGGATAAGTAAACATTCAAGTTTGAAGGTGTTTGACAAGTTCGTTTATGCATACATTTTGAAATTACATTTTAGAATTTTTTATATAATTTGAGTAAAATTTACCTGATATCCTTCTCAAATAATATAGTTATGCTCTTAAGTTTGAAATGGAGTGGAACTTAGTGATCGATCCCAAAAGACAAAAGAATGTGCATCAAAAGGTGAAAGCTGTACATTTTGAACATTTTGAACAATAAAGCATTGTGGTCAAGAGTACTATTTCAAAATCATAACTTGACCCACAATTATTGAAAAATCTTCAAGACGTGTTGGAATGCCCAAAAATGGAGTTACAAATCTCTAATCCATCATTTCTTTAGATTCAGTGTGTAAATGAGAGAAAAATGTAGCCAAAATTAGATATAGGGTTAGAAATTATTGTTGCAGATTTTTTAGAAACAAACTCATATCTTGAGTTAGAAAATTTCAATTGACCTGATTCAAAATTTCATTGGAAAGATAAAATCAAGATCTATAGCTTCATATTTTGAGGAAGAATTGATTCAGATTGGAATATGACAAAATCTTTTGTTGATATTAGAGTACTAAACATAGAAAGTAATTGGACAAATTATTAAGGTTGGTTGAATATCCAACTCCAATTGATCCAAGTTCACATGCAATTACAACCCAAAACGGGCTCATGATTTGTTGAAACCCAATTCAACCAAGCCTAAACCTCAAATTCTCTGCACAGCAAGAAAAAAGTTCTTAGTTCATTCAATTTCGCCAATGCCAAAGCATACTGTGAGTCTCTTCCGGATATTCTTGCCAACATTGTTGATTCCTCTCGCCGTTGCCAGCAGTATACTATTGTATTTAACTTTGAGATTTTATTTCTTTTATTTACTCTGTTATACTTTAATTTATCATTTATAATTTTAATTCAAAAAAAAATTAATTTTAGGTCCATTAGTATTTAGATTGTTTTTAGTGTTTTATAATAGTTTTAGATTTTTAATAATTTTGTTTTTTATTTTTTATTTTATAATTTGGTTTAGGTATACTTCTTAAGGTTTCTGTTGAAATAAATGAGTTTTGATGATAATAAATTTGGAAAAAAATGGTTTAAGAAAATCAGAAAAGTCCATAAAATTCAGAAGACTGCATAACGTGTCGACCTACTCTTCACACACAACGACCTGACCTTCATATCCACCAATTTTAAGATCTATGTCCACTAATTTTAATCTAACCCTAGACACGTCAACATGTTTAGTGACCCTTGTCGATCTGAACCATAGAAACATAATACATTTTGCTAAGTAGATGTATGTCAACACTCTCTTAAACACATCGATCTGTCTCACATAATGACCTAAATTTTAAAACACATTGACCTGAATAGTTTCAAGTTGATAAATTTCAATTACCATGATGACCAATTTCAAAAGCATAATGACCCACCTTCAAAACACATCAATATGCAATAGGCAAAAATCCAAAGAGATTGATGTGCCCGATAATTTGTCGATTTGATTCACTTGTTTCTTCAGAGACTCACAACGACCTGTGCTATTAAGTTTGTTGACATGAAACACACATCGACTTATTTTATGAGTCATGTTTACCAATTTTATACTAGCATAAAAACATGTCGATGTAAGACTAAGACATATCGACCTAATATTATGTTGCCTAAGTATCACACATCTATCTGATGTCTAACCTTGTGATCATACCCCAACACATCGACTAATTTTAGGTCCTCCAATTTTTGATTTACATAGTAATATGTTGATCTATATAGTAAACTTGTCGACATGAAGTTAATTGACTCTTTAAGATCACATATCGACCTGCCCTCAATTTTGTCGACATGCATAAGCACATTTGCCAATTCATTAGAATAGGTCCACAAATTTTATAGGTACACAAGAATGTGTCTATGTGTAGCTAAAGCTTGTCAATCTAGACTATCGATTTTCAAAGAAGGTCATGTTGATGTCCATTAGAGTCATGCCAAGATATCATAATACATTGACTAATTTAAGACTACGTGTCCACCTATTTAATTTAATACATGCTCTTGTTGACCTAGATATAGTCTTGTCGACCTGTTTGGTCGAAAATATAATACTAAATTTTTGAATTTAGGTCGATGTTCCATTTTAACGTATGGATCCAAAATTGTTAGAAAACTTACTTTCGAAATAGATTTGAACTCAACAGTCATCTTTTTGTTTTTTTGAATCTCTGATTATTTCTAATTCGACCAAAACTAACATTCAAATGCAGCATAAATGAACTTTGATTGGTTAATATGGAAGTGGCGCTAGCTGGAGAATGTACGTTCAGCGCTAGCTGAAGCGTTCGGATGCAACAACCCACCAACGGACATCTTCAGTGACACAATAAATACTAGAAAGGAGAAATGAAGAAGTGTGAAGTCGATCGATTAAATTTTTGTGAACAACTTCTTTGATTGTATTAATTACTCTTCATACTCTATTTTATTTCCTTTCCTGATTCTCTTGAGTGTTTTAAGGCTAAACTTAATTCGGTCAAATCTGAGAATTAAAGCCTCTAATCTTTGACATTATATTCTTGCTTGTGTTGAGTGTTCAAAAGATCAAAGAATGTGTGTCACTACTTTAGGTCTTCTGAGTGCTGAGTGTTCAAAAGATCAAAGAATGTGTGTCACTACTTTAGGTCTTCTGAGTGAAAACCAATTTATGCAAAATTGAAAAGTTGTGTTGCATAGGAACTCTGTAAAAGTTTAACTTGAACCTGCAATCAAGTTAGTATCATTGAGTTGATAGTGAAAAATCCAGGGGGAGTTTGGGAGTGGACGTATATCTGGTTTGGGGGAACTACTATAAAAATCTTTGTGAGTTCTTTATTTTTCTGTCAAGTCTCCAAACACTTTTTTTAATACCTGTACATTCAATTTTTTATTTCAAAAATTATCTATATTTAACTATTCACCTCCCTCTAGTTGAATATCAATTAATATCAGAACGGGTGTATGATAGAAAGCCTAACAGCTTAACATTAAATATCCAAATGGCCATTAACAAAGACAATGTACCAGTAGAAGCATGCTCACAAATCATACTCCCTTCTTCAATAGAAGCAATTTCAGCTATTGGAAGTACAGAATACGTAGTTTCATAATTACACATGATCTAAATGCTTGGAAAATAATTGAAGAAAGAGTTAAATTTCCCACAGAAGAGATTAATGATATACGTGTACCAGTCAAATTAAAGAATAAGACAATGGAGCAGAAGAAGGCATATCAAACTAACTGCAAAACTATAAATCTCCTTCACCTTGCTCTAAGTATCAATGAATACAATTGTGTTTCATCTTGTATCAGAGCAAAAGAAATTTGGGAAAGACTCGAAGCTACTTACGAAGGCACTAATTGAGTACGAAAGAGTAAAATCAGATTACTGTTACAAGAGTTCGAGGTCTTCAAAATAAATGAAGGAGAAACAATCAACGAAATGATAACAATGTTTAATAAGGTAACAACTGAATTAAGATTACTTGGAAAGGGAAATTCTCAAAAAGATATGGTGGACAAAATTCTAAGGAGTCTGCCAAAGTCATGGGAGCTCAAAGTTACAGCAATAGAAGAATCCAAGAATCTTGAAACTTTAACCATGGATGAACTCGTGGGGTCACTAATAACCAATGAGATGAAGCTAAATGTCAAGGAGCTAGCAAAAGATGAAAGAGGCAAAGGAGTGGCTCTAAAAGCTGACAGTGATGAAAACATCTCAAACTCAAAAGAAGAAAATAATGAAGAAGATGAAAAACTACTGGTAGAAGATTCAAGAAGTTCATGATGAGAATAAAAAACAAGAACAGATTATTCTTCAAATGGCTAGAAAAAAGATGAAATCAGGTGCTTTGAGTGCAAGAAGTTAGGGCATATTAAGGCCAACTGTCCCTACTAAAAAGGGACGAAAAAAAGAGTAAGAAGGAAAGAAAGGAGAAAAAAAAAGAAGAAGTCACTTACAGCTTGGAGTGATAAACACTCTAGCTGAAGTGAAGAAGCACAAGCAGAAGAACAAGCTAACATATGTTTCATGGCCAATGAGGAACTTTTAGACAGTGAGGTAAATTCTACTTCCTATTTCTCTTGTTTTGATTCTGATGAAAACAAGTTTACCATCACTGAATTGCATGAAGTATTGCTAGAATCACTCAAAAAATTAAAAATTGAAATGAAAAATAACTTGTTAAAAAAGGATTTAACTGAAATTGTTAATACATTAGAAAATTCAAAAACAGATGCAAATGAATTAAGAGAGAAAAATGCTAGATTAGAATAGAAAGTTGCCCAATTTGAAAAGGAATTGAATAATACACTATTGGAAAAGGATAGGGAAAAGTAGACAAATGAAAACATAACTCTAAGAAAGGAACTGACTGAATAGAAGGAGAAGAACCTTAGAAAAAAATACTATATTGATGAAATTTATTCAAGATCAAGAAAAAACTAGGTGCTATTTTAGGAGCACAAACAACAGTGTTTGATAATGTTGGGTTAGGATATAATCCTATACAAACCCAGAAGAAGTTATATAAATTCTTTGTACCAAGCTCAGAGATGTCAAATTACAGAAATATCACATATGCATGAAACTTGGGCACAGGTCAGAAAATTGTAAATTTAGAAACAAATTTTCTATCAATACAAAGAACACAAGGGTGAATAATAATCACTGTGCCTACTACAAAAATTTTGCACTCTCTATTTACACTTGTTGATTTCAGAACTCTTCAAGAATGAACCTAAAATGGACTCCTAAAAATCAATTCAAAGCTAACTTAACTAGACCCAAGAAGATGTGGGTACCAAAGGCAAAGGTGTGGTTGAATTCTATTGCAAGTCTGTTTGAAATCTAGAGAATCTCCTAGAAAGTCAATTTGGTTTATTGACAGTGGATGCTCAAGGCCCATGAATGGAGATATCTCAAAATTTTCATCTCTCGAGAAGAAGAAAAGAGAAAAGGTGGCTTTTGGTAACAATTCAAAAGGAAAAATCATCGGAACAGGCAACATTGGAGATAAGTTCATTGACTCTCAAATTCAAAATGTTTTTCTCATATCTAGCCTTAAATTTAGTTTGTTGAGTGTTAGTTAATTATGTGACAAGAGCTTTACAGTCATGTTTGAATTGATACATGCTCTATTATCGACAAAATCTTTGGTAGTGTTAAATTCATTAATAATAGAAGAGGAAACATTTATGTGATAGACTTAGAAAATTTAGAAATTTCAAATGAATCTTATTTAGTTGCAGTAAGTAAGAACACACCATGGCTATGGCATAAAAGATTAGGACACACAAGCATGGACACAATCTCAAAGTTGATTAGGAAAGATGTTGTGAAAGATCTGCCTATGTTGAAATTCGAGAATGATAGGTTGTATGATGCCCTATGAAAGGGAAACAAAGCAAAACCTCCTTCAAACTCAAAAACTGTGTATCGACCAACAACCTTCTGGAAGTTCTTCACATTGATGTGTTTGGACCAACCAAAACTCAAAGCTTAGGAGGAAAATATTATGGATTTGTAATCATCAATGATTACTCTAGATGTATATGGGTTCTATTCTTGACCAAGAAAGAGGAAGCTTGTGAGACTTTTATCAAACTATGTAAGAAAATTCAAAATGAAAAAGGAATGTCAGTTAAAAGTATTAGAAGTGATCATGGTAAAGAATTTAAAAATAGAACTATGGAAGAATTCTGTAACAATCATGATATTGATCATAATTTTTCAGCACTTAGGACATCCCAACAGAATGGGTAGTAGAAAGAAAGAACAGAACTCTATAGAAATGACTAGAACTATACTCTATGAGCATAATCTATCAAAATTCTTGAATACTGGTCGTTACATTTTGAATAGGGCATTAATTAAGTCAATTCTAAAGAAAACGCCCTATGAACTTTACAAAAAGAAGAAAACCAAATATACCATAGTTTAAAATCTTCGGATGCAAATATTTTGTTCGGAACAATAAAAAAGAAGTTTTACGAAAATTTGATACCAAAAGTGATGAAGCAATCTTTTTAGGGTATTCCACAACAAGCAAGACATATAGAGTTTATAACAAGGGAACCATAATAGTAAAAAAATCAATACATATAGAGTTTGATGAAGAGAATGACACTTATCAAAGAAGATTAGATGATGAAGATGTAATAGAAAAACTCAGTGAATTAAATCTTACAGAAGATATGAATCCTCAAAAGGAAGAAATTAGTGAAGTCACTGAACCAGAAGAAAAAGACGAAATTCAACAAGAACAAGAAATTAAATATTCCTAAATAAAAAAAGATGTAAATTCAGAAAACATAATAAGAGATGTTGGCTTAGGTGTCAGAACTAGATCAGCTCTGCAAAACCAATGTGAATACGTAACCTTCATCTCTCAGAATAAATCTAAAAATATAGAGGAAGCATTAGGAGATGTAGATAATGGCTATGCAGGATGAACTAAATCAATTCAAAAGAAACAAAGTATGGAATCTTACTCTTAGACTATCGGATTGATCTGTGATTGGAATTAAATGGGTATTTAGAAACAAACTTGATAAGTATGGAACAATCACAATAAACAAGGTAAAATTAATGGCCAAAGGATATAGCTAAGAGGAAGGAATTGATTATGATGAAACATATGCTCAAGTGGTTAGATTAGAAATAATTAGAATGTTTTTAGCCTTCTCCTGTTATATGATTGTAAACTATATCAAATGGATGTTAAGAGTGACTTTTTGAGTGGTTATTTAAATAAAACTGTATATGTAGAACAACTACTTGTTTTTTAAGATCCAAAATTTCTAGAACATGTTTACAAACTGATCAAAGTCTTGTATGGTTTGAAACAAACTCATAGAGCTTGGTTTGAAAGGCTCAGCAACTTTTTAATTGAAAACAACTTTGAAAGAAGAAAATTAGACATAGCTCTCTTTATAAAAAAAAAAAGAAAATAATTTTATGATAATTCAAATATATGTAGATGATATAATTTTTGGAGGAACCAATATAACAATGTGTAAAGAATTTGCAAGTAAAATACAAGGAAAATTTGAAATGAGTATGATGGGAGAGTTAAATTATTTTTTTGGACTTCAAATCAAGTAATCTGAGAACGAAATCTTCATTAATTAATCAAAATGCATGAATTATCTAATTAAAAGATTTGGATTTAATGAATGTAAAGGAAATGCTACACCCATGAGCACAAATATAAAATTAGATAAAAACGAAAAATGGCAAATCAGTCTGTAAAAAATTATATAGAAATATGATTAAATCACTTTGGTATCTCACTGTTTCGAGATCAGACATACAATTCAGTATATGTCTTTATACAAGATTCCAATCAAATCCAAAGGAATCTTATTTAATAGTAGTTAAAATAATATTTAGATATATAAAAGAAATCACATATCTAGCTCTTTGGTATGATAAATTTAAATTTTCAGTTATATAGATTCTCTGATACTGATTTTGTGGGATGCAAAATAAATAGAAAAAGTATCAGCGATACTTATCAATTCTTTGAAAATATATTGTATCATGGTCTTCCAAAAAGCAAAGTAGTGTGACATTGTCAACTACCAAAACTCAATATGTTTCTGTCGGATAATGCACCACACAAATCCTCTGGATTAAGCACTAAATGAAAGATTATGACATAAATTTTAACTGTTTTCCAATTAAATGCGATAACACAAGTGTCATAAATCTAACCAAGAATCTAATTAATTACTTTCGAACCAAACACAATAAAGTGAGATACCACTCCATCAGAGATCATGTTTTGAGGAAAGAAATTGTTCTTGAGTATATTGAGACTCAAAAACAAATAGCAGACATCCTCACCAAGTCTTTAGATAATAATAGATTTTGTGAACTTAGAAAAAAATTAGGAATGACAGAAATAGAGAAGTAAGGAAGAAACATGAAAAACAGAGTACACATTACAGGTCTGTAAAAGAACTCTAGATTGACCTATTTCTTAAAAATATCGACAAATTAAAAGATTGTAAAGCCTTGTCGATCTACTGATCACTGGATTTAAAAAACTTGTTGACCTGACACTTATAATGAATAAGTATGTTCACCTATATATAAGTTGAGGTTAGGTTGATGTCCTAAATAATATGTTAACCTGATCAGTTTTAAAAATCCCCCAACAGGTCGATGTGCATGAAAAGGAGTCAACCTGTGATATACAGAATAGAATATGAACGGTTGACATATCGACCTATATCACTATTCATTCATCAATTTCAAATTTCTCTCTTCTTATCGAAACCCTAATTCTCTAATTGAAACTCTAGAAAACTCTATCTCTACAAGATTCGAATCTACCATGGCTCATAAAATGAAACTACCTATCACAAAATAATCTGCTTCTTTCAAACCTCCTTCGAAGCCCACAGCTAAAGCATCCTCTTCCAAAACCTCATCTGCGAAGGCATAATCAGCAAAACCTCCCACTCCTCCTCCATAACTAGACCCTATCCCACAATTCAACACTCGCGAATTTAAGTTGATCAAACAAAGCAAATTGTACGCGAAAGTGTTTTTGAAGAAGAAGGTGAATCACGGGAGATTAATCGATTGTATGTTTTTGAAAAGGGTAAATTTTAAGTATGAAGAGCATTTAATTGAGGCATGCCCAAATTGGCTCTTAAGTCCCGATAAGTACATTCCTGAGAAAGTAATTAAGTTGTTTTATAACAACCTTGAAGTGATTTCTAATGAAACTGAAAATGAGATAAGAATAATTTTGGATGAACACTTTGTATCAAGTGCATTTAGAACTTATGTAAATGGAAAGGTGATTGAAGTTATACCTAGAATTGTATGCAGAGAAAATAATCTTGCATGGGTGCCCTACGATAGATGTGAGCCATATATGAAGTCTAGCTATTTGGAGAATGATAGAATTGTCTTCGGTGATGAAATTTAACTGTAGTGAACACTAGTGCCACTGAACTAGGTTTTCACGAACGCATTCTACACTTGATTATGGCGTACTTGTTGAGACCCAGAGGAAGAAATTATACAACCATTTCTAAAGAGGACTTTTGGTTGATGGCCTGCATCATAAGTGGTAAGAATTCTTGACTACATTTCATAGTTACTTCATGATTGCTACACATAGGTCTGAGAGTTCTCTTTTACCATATGCCAACATGATTACAGAGATTCTTTTACGAAATCTTGTACAACTGGATAAGGATATGGTAATCGAGTTAAATGATAAGAATATAATAAATACATCCTCTATGCTCTAAGCCAAATGGATATGTAATAGTGAAGGAGAATGGGTTAGGAAGGAAGGAGGAGCAAACAAGAGACAGATAGAGGAAATTAGAGAAAAAACCGAAGAAGCAACTGAACATATATAAAAGGAGGGGAGAAGAACAAAAGAAGGACAACCATCAAGCTAACAGCCTATGACTCTTAACATGATTTGGGAGAAGTTAGAGAAATTTAAGAAAAGATAGCTTCTTCAAGGCCAAATGGGATGTGTGCTGATGATGGAACTTCAAGGGATAAAGAAAAGATAGGAATCTCTTGAAAAGGACAAAAGAAAATTGACTTATCCTCCTAGACCTTCTCACTCTTGCTAGTCGTGAACTCACTCTTGGCTTATGGATTCCTTGTTGCTTACATGCCTTTTTATCTTTCTTATCTAACTCTATGTTTAATCTCTGAATTTCTATGTTATTTTGCTTGTTACAGTTTCAATGTTTACTAATCCATGTATCTAGTTTCCATATTGAAATTGTGTATGCATGCTGTTAATTGTATGAAAACTAATGAATGCTTGCTGAAATTGCATGAAGTCACTGGTTAAATGGTTGTTGGTGTATCTGATTAAGGGGGAGCACTTAGTTTACTTGATGTTGGTTACCAGTTGTATGATTGTATGATTATATGGAGGTATGATTGCTGAATTGATTAACCTTTTTAATTGATGACAAAAAGGGGGAGAGAATACTAATAAGAAGTTGGAAGTTTGAAGCACAGCCTGTGTAGTCTGTGATCTGATATGAATGGAGAGACCTGCAGTGGTGATTAAGTTTGTGCAGTCTAAGTTAGATATATGGTCTATTGGTTTGTTGATGATTATAGAAATGATCTGTTAGTCTGTTGGTGATATGTTGATTAGTTGGTGAAGTGCTGTAAATGGTGTGTTGGTGCTATGGTGATTAGAATAGGATAAAAACTAATAATGGCTAAGCAAAGTGTAATGCAAAAATGCAAGTGTACAATGCTATTGGTAGTGGTAAGAGAAGTACAGGATGCTTAGGTGTAGCGTAATGAGAATGGGTAGAAATATGATGATAAATTTAGGATTTGATTAAACTTTGAATCAATAGGAATATGACCAGAGACTTTAAGATAAGGCATTAGAAGTTTTGTTGTCATAAAAAAAGGGGGAGATTGTTGAGATGAATGAATTTTGATGATGATAAATTTGAAAGAAAATGGTTTAAGAAAATCAGAAAAGTGCCTAAAATTCAGAAGACTACATAACTTGTCATCTAACTCTTCACACATATTGATGTGACCTTTAAGTCCACCAATTTTAAGATCTATGTCAACCAATTTTAACCTAACCCTAGACACGTTGACATGTTTAGTGACCTTGTCGACCTGAACTATAAAAACATAATATATTTTGCTAAGTAGATGTATGTCGATACTCCTACAAACATATCGATCTGTCTCACACAATAACCTAAATTTTAGAACACATCGATCTGAATAGTCTTAGGTGGATAAATTTCAATTACCATGTCGACAAATTTTAAAAGCATAATGATCCACGTTCAGAATATATCGACATGCAATAGGCAAAAATCTAAGGAGGTCGACGTGCTCAATAACTTCTCGATCTGATTCAATTTTTTTTAGAGACACACAATGACTTGTGCTATTAACCTTGTCGACATGAAACACATATCGACCTAAGTCATGTCTACCAATTTTATACTAGCATAGAAGCATGTCGATGTGAGACTAAGACATGTCGACCTGATGTTATGTTGCCCAAATATCACACATCGACCTAATATCTAACCATGTCGACATACCCCAACACATTGACCAATTTTAAAAGACAGGTCCACTAATTTTTTATTTGTATAGTAATATGTCGATATCTATAGTAAACTTGTCGACCTGATATTAATTGACTCTTTAACATCACACATCGATCTATCTTCAATCTTGTTGACATGCATAAGCACATCAGTCAATTCATTAGAACAAGTTCACAAATTTTATAGGTACATGGGACCATGTCGATGTGTAGTTAAAGGTTGTCGACCTAGACTATTGATTTTCAAAGAAAGTCATGTCGATGTCCATTAAAGTCATATCGACATATCATAACACATCGACCAATTTAAGACTTCGTGTCCACCAATTTAATTTGGTACATGATCTTGTCATCTTGGATACAGTCTTATCGACATGTTTAGTAAAAAATATAATACTAAATTTTTAAATTCTGGTCGATGTGCCATTTAAACGTATCGACCCAAAATTGTCAGAAAACTTATTTAAAAAACAGATTTAGACTCAACGATAATCTTTTTTTCTGAATCTCTGATTATTTCCATTTTATTGTCATACCTCAATTTGTGATCTAGAGGCTATGAACAGTCGCCCGTTACCTCGGACACGGGCCCAATCCCGCCACGTATCCTTAAGGTAACGCAAGGCTAATCAACACTTTTGTTACAAATATTTTATTAATATTTAAAATACAAAAGTCCTCATATATATATATATATATATATATATATACTACAAATGAAAGTTCCAGTCATTCCGACATGATCAACTAATATCCTCAAAGATATAACGGAAGATAATTACCATAAGCGGTCTCCGATACTACGTACATCGAAATAAGTTAACGTATCTCTCCAATAACTAACTCTGTATACATTTAAAAATATTGAGGGGTGAGTATAATCAAATACTCAGTGAGTGAGAAATCCGTGACAGGTAATGAATAAGTGAGATGAGGATAGAGCGTTAAGATCATATATATATATATATATATATGTATGTATATCCATACAAGACATATTATCAAAATCATAGCAATTTCAACACAGTTTTACATCTAATATAAAAATATGCATCCAAGATCTCATATTATAAAGCATAGGGTCATGCTAAATCATATTCTCAACAAAAGTCTACCTCGACCAATAACGAGCCACCATGGAGTTTTTGTATGTAAACAAAAAAAACAACCCCACAACCTAGGCGTTGGCGTCGGGCCTCCCCAAATGCTAGACTGAAATGTCATTTAGTCCTCTCCTTTCGGTTCAACTTGGCTAGTCTAAAACATAATATAATATACACGCCACCTAATCATGTGGAGTGTCTGCGTCTCAAGACATCGCAAACGTGCGATAATTTATATAATAGATAATGATTTAATTGGCAATTTAAATCATTCGATTCTGAGTTATATAGAAAAATCATGAAAACCCAATATAGTTTATTATAACATATATCATCAAAGTACATATCATAATTTAAAACATGACACACATATTTTTTATCAAAATTCATGGATGTATATTTTAGAATTTTTGAGACACTATTTATCACAAAATATATTTCCAGTCATTTAACAAATCCATTTTACAATCATTCACAAATTATGCTTTGAAAACAATAAAACATGGTTTTACTTATTAACTACATGACAACAATAAGACCCACTCACATGTACGGGAAGAGAACTCCTCTCCCCTAAAATCTCAATACTCAACTGAGTCGCCCCTCGAGTGTATTATAGTCATTTACTCCTAAGACAATAATATATATATATATATATATATATATGTCAATCCGATTAAACCCAATTCCAATTCACACTAGTTTGTTTAAGCCCATACATCTACAAAAATTCGGATTTTCAAATTCTATGCTTGCGTAGTTTTAGGAAAAATATCATACTTTTCTCTATATAACTCAGAATCGAATGATTTAAATTGCCAATTAAAGCTAAGACATATATCTACATTTTTTGTGTTCAACTCATCTCCAAATTCCCACTGCACGAATTTATAAAAATCTATCTTCAATGCAGTTCGTACTTATATAACTAAATTTTCTTAGTTTTGGTAGAAAAATCATATCTTAGTATATACATCTCCGATTTACATGGTTCCAAGTTCAACTGAAAGATAAAAGACCGTCCTACAACTTTCATGTTCAGTATTTCCTTTAATTCTAAGTGCAGAATTTCATAAAATTTCATTTCTGCATCAGTTCCGGTTCTAAATTGTGCTCTGCATAGTTTCAGTAAAAATATCATAACTTATAGTATACTACTTTGATTCAAGTGAATTTTATCCCATTTTAAAGATAAGAAAGAGAGTTATGATGTTTTAAATTTCTCAAAATTTTGTATAGAAGATATTTTAAAAATTTATACAACATACTAGCCATGCACAAAAGATGAAAAATAGAACATGTCATTTTGTTGTCCCTTTCCAAAAATCACTATAAAACACATTCTTAATGGACATTTTTGTGCCATACCTTATTTTAAAGCTTAGAGAGTCTAGTTTTTACCAGAACTAAACTAATCTAAATTTCGATTATCATAAGATAAGATATCATAGAATTACTGCAGCTTGCTGACCATGCTAACTTACTTGAACAAATCTAATTCATGGGACCAACTTAATCCAATGTATTGTCACGCCCCGACCCACTCCCGAGCCAGGCACGCAACGAGCCCGCCGCGGCACCCAGATGCACGGGCACCATGTCCCATACATCAAAGCACCGTAAGGCTGTCAACATTCACATAATCCAAGTTTCCAAATCACAGAGATCCCCAAGTGATAAAAATAATACATGTATGCCTCAATGTAAATTAAAATGAGTGAAAGTTAACCTTATACAGACCAGAAGAATTATAAATACCGTCATCCCAATTTAAACAAATACAATGGTCATCCTAACTTTCTCAAGATGAAACAATAACCTTAATATATAGCGGAAGAGCGGGTAGTCATACCCCGGCCCAGTAGTCTCCAAGGAATATCCAATACAACAATGAGCACAAATCTCTCGGTCTGAGTCTACCCCTGTAGGAGGGAAATGTGAGGGGTGAGTACCATAGAGAGGGGGGTTGGTACTCAGCAAGTCGGGGGGAATGAATGCTACAATTAATTTTTGGGTGAATTAGGAGTGCCAAAATTATGTCCCAATAAATCCATAGTATGCAAAAAAAATATTATGACATCTCAATAAATCATTCACAGCATACGTATCAAATCAAATATGCATCCAGTATGTATGTCCATTATATCGTATAGAGCCAGCCGAAAATATCCCGGCAAGGGCCGACCATGGCCAAGGACGGGCAACGTTGGGGGTTTTCACAGTGCAAGTAATAAAATAAGGCTCTCTACCCCAACGTTGGCCACAGACTACTCCAACTAGCCTGTATATATATATCGTACACGTATCAAGGATCAAGCGTGTATGGAAACCCGCCGGTGCTAGACCTACCAAGGTCCTCCCCGGAGTGGTTCAACCGACGACTGTCCATACAATATGTATGACGATCTGGCGGATACCCCCTGCAGAGGCGTATCCGGACACAACAGGTGCCTCTACCAAATGTCCTTCGTAGCTACGGAATGCCATAGGAAGCATATCATCATCATCACAGTATCCACAGGGGCATCCAGCCCAAATCACATATTTCAAGCCAAATCATCAAGCCCTATCATGTCAAAAGTATGTGCCAATATGCAATGGAAGCATAAAATCATGTGGATATATCAAAGTGTGGCACAATCATCAAGTATCAAAATCATGGATGCATATCGATATAAACAAGTTGGGACACTCCATATATCACAAAACATTTTCATAAATCCAGGAGAATAGATCAATCATACCATTTTAAATCATGCTTTTGAAAGCTTTTTAAAACACGGTATTAATTAAAAGTAGATGTCAAGTCCCACTCACAGTTAGGGGAGGATAACGAACTCCCCAATATTTCCACAAAGCGTAAATCAAGTGTCCCCTCCGTTCAACTCAAATAACTCTTAGGGGGACAAACAGTCCGCAGATTTTTAACATGCGCAGTCATGGAAAACAGACTATAACTTTGGCTACACCAATCCAAATCAGATGATTCTTATCTCATTTTAAAGCTAAGGGATAGCACTATAACTTTCATTTTGCACACTTCCTCAGATTCAAATCACAGAATTCCCGGTAAGCCTCATTTTGGTACAGCCATATTTAAGTTTCAGATTCTGTCCAGTTTTCGTACAGAAGCTATAACTTTCATCCTACTCATCAAAGTCTAATGAAATTTTAACATGTTATAGCTAAGATGTAGATCTACAACTTTCGTGTTTTGCGTTTTATCTAAATATGTCTGGAAGGGGTTGAACAAAATTCATGAACAGGACAGATACGTTTTAGTGAAACATACAGTTTCTGTCAACACAGTTTTAAGGAAAATTGTATAACTTTCAATTTCCTCATGCGAAATAGCTGAACTTTTTATATGTTATAGACAAGGCATATATCTATAACTTTCATGTTTTGTGTTTCTTCAAACTAAGACTGGAGAGGGGTCGTTTTTACTCACTACTGTCAAGGTTCGAAACAGGACGCTTCTATGTCGAGTTTCAGGAAAAGTGCCATAACTTTTGGCACAGGCATCCGAATTTAGTGATTCTTACCTCGTTGGAAAGATAAGACTTAGATCTACAATTCATATAACTATCACATTTTCAAATTCTGGCTCTAAGATGCCTTAAAACAGAGATGAATCACGGACAGAAATAACATTTAAAGTAAGACAGGATAAAATTTCTTACCTCACTTTCTTTGTCTTCCTCTCTTGCTTCTCTCCTTATTCTCACGAATTTGGGAAGAATGAACAAGCATTCTAAGGCCTTCTTCTTTTATTATTGTGTTAATAAGTCACCACCCTTGGATCAAATCTCCAATTAATCTAAACCATAGGATCATTTTGACTATTGCATGTGTTTTGATTGGTTCTTTTTTTTTTTGTGTGCATGTGTTCTCATTGGCCCACCTTACCTTTCTCATCTCCATTTGGCCAACACTTGTCCTCCTCACTATAACACTTGTTCAACACAAGAATACACTTGTCACATTTCATTTAAGTTTTGTTAATTGCTAACAAGTCCTTTGACTTATAAAAATTCTAATTTGACCCCTAAAATTTTCATAATTTCATACTAGGCCCAAAATCTTATATTAGACCTAATTTAATTTATTTAATATGAAATTAAGGTTTTGAATCTCTTTGAGTCAAAATTGATCCGATTTGTATTTTACCGTCAAATATCATTTTTTTTTTTGTGAAAATTCATGAACCTGTAGTAATAGAAACAACATATATGTATATATATATGAAATGGAATTCACTATAGAATACACCGAGGGTCGGTGTTACATGTATACTCAAAGAAGAATGTATTACCTCTTTAATAAGATCTTGACATCCACATATTCATCACCAACACCATCTTTTAGTACTAGATCACCACATCTTGCAATACATATACATCAATATAAAAAAAAAAACACCATATCATACTAATACTATCTAAACAATTAGAATCCTATCAATCAAAAATTTTACTTATCTCTTCAACACCTTAAGTGTTTGGATGAACACAAGAAATTTTCACTTCCTACACTAGAACTCACGGCCAAGAAGGTAAATTTTGAGAAGAAAATGAGGTCCAATGCTTGAAACAACTCATTTATACAAACCTAGTAAAAATTTTGATCATTGATTCATTTTCATGCAAGATCTCTATTCTACACTTGTCAAGACTTCACTTATGCACTTGAAATGGTAGCAAGCAACCTCCATGCATGCAAAAGAAGTGTCCAAGTCAGCCAAGAGGAAAGAAAGCGCAAGAAATCCACTAAAATCCCTTTCAAATCACATTTCATGCATTAATTATTCTTTACAAGCAACCTTCTTCCAACTTTGTTAGTGGAATTGTCCTATGTGGCCACTAATAGTCTTGGTGTCCTTTTATCCAATCATTTGACTCCAATTGTCCATCCTTAAATGTTTTGCAACTTAGTCCTTTCCCTTTCCTTATTTGCATTTAGACCCCTGACTTTTAACAATTTGCATTTTTGGTCCTTATCAAATTTTGTTTGAAATTTCTTAAATATGTGAAATTTCATTTAAATATCTCTATTTAAATGTGTAGACCTTCTCTTATCCATTTTTGACTTATTTAGGCTTTGCTGGCACTCACCGAGAAGGTTTTTAACTTATCAATAAAATTTTCAATTTCAGTGATTTTAACGGAAATGTCAAAGTAAATAAATAGAAAATTAAAATTTCATCTTAGATGCCTCAAAAGGATGTTAATATATATATATATATATATATATATAGAACTATGAAAAATGGTACATGATACACAGTTAACGAAAAACAATGTTACAATTTCTAACCCCCTAATAAAAAGTTTCGTCATCGAAACTATACATCGAAAAGTTCAAGGTACTGTCTCCTCATAGTACCCTCTGGTTCCCAAGTCTGCTCCATGACTTGGTCACTCCTCCACAAAACTCAAACCAGGGGTACCTGTTTGCTTTTCAGCTTCTTGGTCTGTCTATCAAGTATAGCTACGAGCTGAACAGTAAAACTCAGTCTTCTCTTAGCTCGACTGGTAGAGGTCCCAGCATATGAAAGGGATCTGGTAAATATTTCCTCAACACGGAGACATGGAATACGTCATAAATACATTCAAGTTCAGCTGGCTGATCTAGTCTGTAAGCTACCCTTTCGATCTTTTTCAGG
This sequence comes from Dillenia suffruticosa, assembly GCA_033439265.1. Taxonomy (NCBI): domain Eukaryota; kingdom Viridiplantae; phylum Streptophyta; class Magnoliopsida; order Dilleniales; family Dilleniaceae; genus Dillenia; species Dillenia suffruticosa. The sequence continues at coordinate 13,492,658 of JAVTVX010000019.1, forward strand.
ATTCGTAATGGTCCAATATATCTGGGATTGAGTTTCTCCCACTGTCTGAATCATATCACTCCCTTCCAAGGAGATCTCATATCTAAATCACAGAAAAACCATGTCTCCCTCCTCGAACTCAAGTGGTCGGCACCACCTATCAGCATAACTCTTCTGTCTATCCTGGGCAGTCTTCATCTGAGCATGGATGACCTTCGCCTTCTCTTGAGTCTCCTCAATCAGCTCAATACTGCTGAGTCATCTTTCTCCGACCTCGCCCAAGCATAATGGTATCCTATACTTTCTCTCGTATAAGGCCTCGTATGGTGGCATCCCAATACTGGTCTGATAACTGTTGTTGTACACGAACTCCACCAACGAGAGGTACTACTCCCAACTACCTCTGAAATCCATCACACATGCCCTCAGCATATCCTCTAATGTCTGGATGGTCCTCTCTGACTGACCATCTATCTGGGGGTGAAAAGCAGTGCTAAAGTATAGCCTAGTACACATGGCCTCCTGTAGCTTCGGCCAAATTCTCGAGGTAAAACAGGGATCTCTGTCTGACACAATCGATACAGGAACCCTATGAAGTCTGACTATTTTACTGATATATAGGCAATCCAAACCCTCCGGTGGATAACTACTACAAATGGGTAGAAAATGTGTGGATTGGGTAAGTTTGTCAACAATCACCCAAACATCTTGGTATTACCTGGATGCATCGTATAGGCAAAAGAGTGGGCCTCCTCAAGTATAGCCCTCTGAAGATCACCATCAATGGAAATACAGACCCGCTCCCTGAATACCAAGAGTCCATCCTTCCAAACTTTGAAATCTCTACCGTCTCCCCTATGGATTTTCTTAATAATACTCTGGAGTTCCTCATCTGAACCCTAGAGCTTCCGAATGCAGTCAACCAGAGTCGGCCTCACCTCAAATCTAATTAGAAGTGTACCATACTCATTATTGGTTAGACTGACTCCCAATGAGCGTAGTCCCATGAGACAAAAGAGGTAGGCACTCTCGAACGATGGGGAAGATGATGACTTGTGGCTCAGAGCATCCGCAACAGCATTAGCCTTGCTAGGATGATAGTCTATGACAATGTCATAATCCTTGAGAAGCTCCAACTATCTCCTCTGTCTCAAATTGAGCTCCTTTTGTGTGAATAAGTACTTCAAGCTCTTATGATCCGTGTACACTCGGCACGTCACCCCATAGAGATAATGTTGCCATATCTTCAACGCAAACATTATGGCTGCCAACTCGAGATCGTAGGTCAGATAGTTCAGCTCATGTTTCTTTAACTGTCTAGAGGCGTATGCAATGACCTGATCATCCTACATCAGTATATAGCCCAAACCCTGTCGGCTGGTATCACTGAACACTAAATACTCCTGGCCATTGGTGGGAAGGGCTAGAATCAATGTCGATGTCAACCGTTGTTTGACCTCCCTAAAACTAGCCTTACAACGATCATCCCAAACAAACTTGACATCCTTACGAGTCAAGTTAGTCAGTAGAGATGCAATCACGGAGAATCCCTCTATAAATCACCAATAGTATCCTACTAGTCTAAGAAAACTCTTTACCTCAGTAACCATCTATGGGTGCTCGCACTTTATGTTGGCTTCAACCTTCTATGAATCAATGAAAATACCTTCCGCAAAAACAACATACCCTAAGAGTCCGATCTGTCTGAGCCAAAACTCACACTTGGAGAACTTGGCATATAACTTCTTCTCACAAAGTGTCTGCAATACAGCACGAGGTGTTGGGAGTACTCCTCATCACTCCGTGAGCAGACAAGTATGTCGTCTATGAATACTATGACGAATCAGTCCAGAAAATCATAGAATACCCGGTTCATCAAGTCTGTGAACATGGCCAGGGCATTTGACAACCCAAACGACATGACCAGAAATTCAAAGTGGCCATATCTAGTACAGAAAGCAGTTTTGGGCACATCCTCGCCCCTAATCCACAACTGATGATACCCAGGTCAATCTTTAAGAAAACTCGGGCACCTTGAAATTGATCAAATAGATCATCTATACATGGTAGCGGGTACCGATTCTTGACAGTCACTCTGTTCAATTGACAGTAATCTATGCAGAGTCTAAACAAGCCGTCTTTCTTCTTTACAAACAGTATCGGAGCACCACAAAGCAAAATGCTTGGTTGAATAAACCCTTGTCCACTAATTTTTGTAACTAGACCTTTAGCTCTCTCAACTCAGCTGGTGCCATTCTGTATGGCGGAATAGAAATCGATGTTGTCCCTAGAGCTATATCTATCTTAAAATTAAACTCCCAGACCGGAGGTAGTCTAGGTAGCTCCTCAGAAAACACATCAACAAACTCCTGCACTACTAAGACCTCATCAAGCCTTGGGCCTTCTATCTTGGTGTCTATTACATGGGCAAGGTAGGTTGTACATCCTCAGTGTACCAACCGCCTAGCCTCTAGTGCTAAAATAACACATCAGGGTAGTACCCGTCTCTCTTCCGCAAATATCAGTAATGGCTGTCCTGACCTTCAAAACTCTACTACTTTAGTGAAATAGTCAACGGTGGCTCAGTGGAAACTCAGCCAGTCTACCCTAAAATGGCATCAAAATCAGATATGTTGAGAGATATAAGATCAGCCTCTAACATCACCGCCCAAATCCATATCTCGCAGCCTCGATAAATAGAATTACAGACCAATTGCTCACCCAATGGTTTGATAACCAATATCTCCTCGATCAATGGAGATAGTTGTCTATCAATGTGCTTAGCAAACTGGGTGGTCACATATGAATAATTTGACCCAGTATCTATCAAAATTCGGGCATCAATTCTGGCGATTTTCATGGTACTTAATGGCGAAATTAAATAAAAGAGGATTATCAACCCTTATTTACTCGAGAAGTCAATGTAAGATCATATATATACATATATATAAAAAGGATTAAGACTTCCTGCATCTTAGTTGTCAAGGATTACATGAGTCATCATAGTATGTCATGTCTCAAAATAACTATTAGGAGATGAAACTTGTATAGGAGAGTCTATCGAAGGATTACCGGTAATCACTTCAAGATTGCCTTGGGCTTCTTCGTACGTCATTGCAAAGAAGCGAGCCTGAGTCCTCTGCTGCTGTCGCTGAGGAACGGGTACAGTGTTGCTTTCGGCCATAGTCCGTGGAGTAGTAGGCATTAATGGGGAAGGTGCTCTCGGTTGGCTCTTGTGTGGTCCACTCGGGCGGCTCTAACTTGGTTGCCCCCTAAATCCTAAATTTGGGCAAGTGCTATAAATATGTCCCGGTATCCCACACAGGTAGTATGTCGTAGGTTCTCTACAGAATCCTGAATGAGTTTTGCCACAATTGCAGCATAGGGGCTTCTTTTGCCCAACAAACTGATTCACTGATCTGGCACTAGGGGCGGGGGCTCTAGAATTCTGAGGGCATAGCCCTTGGGGAAAGCCAGTTGGCCCTGTGGGGTCTCTCTGAGGGCCCTGACTTCGGTCCTTCCTCAAACTCTGTCCAGACTGAAATCCATACCTCTTCCTTTTCTGGTTTCGACTCTCCCTCTACCTAGTCTCCGCCTGTACTATCTTCTCAGCATGGTAGGCCAACTCCAAGACCTCTTTGAAGGAGTAGTTCTTCATTACTGACATGTATTTCTTGATGTTCAAGTTGAATCCATTCTTAAACTTGAACCGTAACTGTCTTTATGTGGCCAAGTTGGGAACAAAGGCGGCTAATCTCCTCAATTTTATCTCAAACTCGGACACCGATCTTGCCCCCTGGCAGAGATGAACAAACTGTGCCCTCTTCTTATCTTGCTGGTACTTTGTAAAGTACCTCTTGTCAAACTCTCGCACAAAGTCTCCCCAACCTGGGGGCTCTATAGAGTCATCAACCACGGTCTCCCACCAGGCGAGAGCATCACCATCAAGTAAACGCACTATCACCTTCAGTTTCAACTCGTCTTCTAGACTCAAATCTGTCAGTATCGGTAGGTCTGATTAACCTAATGCTTTGCTGCCGTAGCTTCACTGGATCCGCTGAAATCGGTACAACCCAACAACCGAGCCTCCTTGACCAACTGGGTCAGCTCGTGGATGCGGCAGAGTATCGGAATCGTCTTGTCGCTTGGGGTAGGCACCGAGAAATAGGGGTAGTCGGGGCAGGTGCCACCATAGCTAGAGTAAGAACTGTGGTAGATGGTGGCGGGGGCTGCATCCGTACCCCGTAGGTGCTCCACTACTCGTGCCACTGCCTCGAGGCATTTAGCGGAGGTATAGGAATTTCGGCTGTCGGAATTTTGGCCATCGAAACCGGCTGGAGTGGTATTGGAGGAGGTGCGTGTGAAAATGACGTAACCTCTGGGGCAGCAGGTGTAACTCTGCGAGTCTACCTCGTGCTGCATTTAGAAGGCATGATTCTGAATGCAAGAACCTTTATCAGATATAAATTAGGAATTTGGGCTAGATATGGAGTATCTAACCCCCTAAATGCAATCAACTCATTTGCCTAAGATCAATTTTAGGGATTTTATGACCGAGGAAACTTTCAAATTATTTCAAAATATTGAGAACTTTGAAGACAATACATGGAAAATTTTGAAATCTTTCATGAACTCAATGCTCAACCAAAAACCGGGGGTTCTGATACCAAGAAAACTGTCACGATCTGATCTGTTAACCAGAGGCCATGAATAGTCACTCGTTACCTCGGATACTGGCCCAACCTCGCCACGTATCCTCAAGGTAATGCAAGACTAATAAACATTTCAATTATAAATATTTTATTAGAATTTAAAATACAAAAGTCCTCAAATATATATATATATATACTACAAATGAAAGTTTCTTGGTTTCACAAAGTCATTCCGACATGATCAACTAATATCCTCAAAGATACAGCGGAAAATAATTACCGTAAGCGGTTTCCAATACTACGTTTGTTGAAATAAGTCAACATTTCTCTCCAATGACTAACTTTGTATAGATTTAAAAATAGTGAGAGGTGAATATAATCAAATACTCAGTGAGTGAGAAATCCGAGACAGGTAATTAATAAGTGAGGTGACGATGGAGTGTCAAGGTCATATATATATATGTATATCCATGCAAGACATATTATCAAAATCATAGCAATTTCAACATAGTTTTCCATCCAATATAAACATATGTATCGAAAATCTCATGTCATAAATCATAGGGTCATGCCATATCATATTCTCGGTAAAGGTCTACCTCGACTAATGACGAACCACCAAGGGGTTTTTGTATGTAAACAAAAAAAAACAATCCCAAAACCTTGGCATTGGCATCGGGCCTCCCTAATTGCTAGACTAAAACGTCATTCAGTCCTCCCCTTTCGGTTCAACTTGGCTAGTTCTAAACATAATATCATATACATGCCACCTAATCATGTAGAGTGTCTGCATCTCAAGACATCGCAAACGTGCGACAATCTATATAACGAGATGGGTCTGGTATAGCAAACGAGACGGGTCTGGTATAGCAAACGAGACGAGTCTACATGGGACGACGCCTATCATATCATAGTATCATGGCTATAAGTACTATCCCTGATCTACGATCAAGGGGATTCAGGTACTAATGCCTGAGTACCTAGTCTCGCATTAAAATCATCAATAAACCAACCATGCCATACATGTCGAGGAAAATCATGAAAATCCAATATAGTATATTATAATATATATTATCAAAGTACATTTCACGATTTAAAACATGACACTTATATTTTTCATTAAAATTTATGGATGCATATTTTAGAATTTTTGGGACACACCATTTATCACAAAGTATGTTACCAGTCATTTAACAAAGTCATTTTACAATCATTTCACAAATTATGCTTTGAAAACGATAAAACATGGTTTTGCTTATTAACTACATGACAACAGTAAAACCCACTCATATGTACGGGAAGGGTTCTCCACTCCCCTAAAATCTCGATACTCAACTGTGTCACCCCTCAAGTATAGTATAGTTATCTACTCCTAAGACAACAACATATATATATATATATATATATATGTCAATCTAATCAGCCCCAATTCCAATTCACCCTGATTTGTTTAAGCCCGTATATCTACAAAAATTTGGATTTTCAAATTCTACTCTTGCACAATCTTAAAAAAATATCATAACTTACTTTATATAACTCAGAATTGAATGATTTAAATTGCCAATTTAAGCTAAGACACATATCTACATTTTTCGTGTTCAACTCATCTCCATATTCCTACTGCACGAATTTAAAAAAATCTATATTCAATGCAGTCATACTTATATAATTAAATTTGCATAGTTTTGGTAGAAAATTCATATCTTAGTATGTACATCTCTGATTTACATGATTCCATGTTCTACGACAAAATAAGAGACCGTCCTACAACTTTCATGTTCAGTATTTCCTTAATTCTAAGTGCAAAATTTCATAAAATTTTATTTCTGCCTCAATTCCAGTTCTAAATTATGCTTTGCACAGGTTTAGTAAAAATATCATAACGTCTAGTATATTACTCCGATTCAAGTGAATTTTATCCTATTTTAAAGATAAGATAGAGAGTTAAAACTTTGATGTTTTAAGTGTCTCTAAATTTTGTACAAAAGATATTTTAAAAATTTATACAACATACTGACTGTGCACAGAAGATGAAAAACAGATCATATCATTTTGCTGTCTCTTTCCAAAAATCACTATAAATCACATTCTTAATGGATATTTTTGTGTCATACCTTTTTTTAAAGTTTAAGGAGTCTAGTTTTTACCAGAACCAAACCAATCTAAATTTTGATCATCATAAGATAAGATATCGTGGACTTACTACAACTTGCTGACTATACTAGCTTACTAGAACAAAACTACTTCATGGGACCAATTTAATTCAATGTAAACTCAAAGAAGAATGTATTACCTCTTTAATAAGATCTTGACATCCACATATTCATCACCAACACCGTTCCTTAGCACTTGATCACCACATCTTGCAACACATATACATTAATATATATATATATATATAAACTCTATATCATACTAATACTATCTAAACAATTAGAATCCTATCAACCAAAAATTTTTCTTACCTCTTAAACACCTCAAGTGCTTGGATGAATACAAGAAATTTTCACTTCTTACACTAGAACTCATGGCCAAGAGGGTAAATTTTGAGAAAAATAAAGGTCCAATGCTTTAAACAACTCATTTATGCAAACCTAGCAAAAATTTTAACCATTGATTCATTTCCGTGTAAGATCTCTACTCTACATTTGTCAAGACTTCTCTTTATGTACTTGAAATGGCAGCAAGCAAACTCCATGCATGCAAAAGAAGTGTCCAAGTCGGCCAAGAGGAAAGAAAGCACAAGAAATCCACTAAAATCCCTTTCAGATAACATTTCACGCATTAATTGTTCTCTACAAGCAACCTTCTTCCAACTTTGTTAGTGGACTTATCCTATGTGTCCATTAATAGTCTTGGTGTTCTTTTGTCCAATCATTTGGCTCCAATTGTCCATCCTTAAGTATTTTGCAAACTTAGTCCCTCCACTTTCCTTATTTGCATTTAGACCCCTGATTTTTAACAATTTATATTTTGGTCCCCATTAAATTTTTTCGAAATTTCTTAAATATGTAAAATTTCATTTAAATATCTCTATTTAAATGTGTAGACCTTCTCTTAGCTATTTTTGACTTCTTTAGGCCTTGCCGTGCTCACTGAGAAGGTTTTCAACTTACCGTTTTCAGTTTCAGCTATTTTGAGGAAAACCTTAAAGTAAATAAATAGAAAATTAAAATTTCATCTTAAATGTCTCAAAAGGATGTTAATATATATATATATATATATATATATATAAAGAACCATGAGGAGTGGTATATGATACACAGTTATCGAAAAACAGTGTTACATCGACCAAAGCTAACATTCAATTGCAGTATAAACGAACTTTGATTGGTTAATATGGAAGTGGCGCTAGTTGGAGAATGGAGCTTTAGCGTGAAAAATTGGTACTATTGCATGGAACATTAATGACGGACATTACTTGTGAAACGTTCGGATGCAACAATCCTCCAACGGATATCTTCAATGACACAATAAATACCAGAAAGTAGAAATGAAGAAGTATGAAGTCAATCAATTAAATTTTTGTGAACAACTCTGTGATTGTATTAACTGCTCTTCATTTTTTGTTTTTATTTCCTTTCTTGATTCTCTTGAGTATTTTAAGGCTGAACTTAATTCTGTCAAATCCGAGAATTAAAGTCTCTAATCATTGACCTTCTATTCTTGCTTGTGCTGAGTGTTCAAAAGACCAAAAAGTGTGCATCACCGCTTTAGGTCTTGTGAGTGAAAAACCAATCTGTGCAAGATTGAAAAGTTGTGTTGCACAGAAACTCTGTAAAAGTTTAACTTAAACTTACAATAAATTTTGTATCATTGAATTGATAGTGAAAAATTCAAAGGGAGTTTGGAAGTGGACATATACTGTATTTGGTAGAACAACAATAAAAATTTCTCTGTGTTCTTTATTTTTCTGTCAACTCTCCAAATATTTTTTTAATACCTGTATATTCAATTTTTATTTAAAAAATTGTCTATATTCAATTATTCACCTTTTCTAGTTGAATATCATTTTCTTAATAAATTTTAGAGTTTACAATTTAGTTCATATTTTCATTTAAAAATTCAATAATTTCGTAATTAAAATAAATTAATATTAATCATAAAAATCATATATTTCGTTAATTTCATTCATTAAATTTACCGTTTCAATGCTCTAAAAAAATACCAATGATTACCAAAAATAGAAGAAACCAAGACTAAAGCATAAGTTTATTAAGAAAATAAAATCATGATGGAAGGAGCCCTCCGCCCATAATTTGTGTGTACTCTGTTTTTTATTTATTCTTCAACTCCTTTATCTTATATCCATTTTCAATAAATTGCAAAGCCTCCAAACCATAAAAAAGTGTCATGCAATCAATTCACCTCCTCTAAATTGTATTTCATAAATTAATATTAATTATAAAAATCATTTGTTACTCATAAAGTCAATAATTCTATTCCTTAAATTTGCTATATCAATCCTCTAAAAAAATTACCAATGATCAGCACAAGTAAAAGAAACCAATACTAAAACATAAATTCATTGAGAAAATAAAATCATATGTTGCTAAAAAGAATGGTCTCCTTTGATGCAAGGACCCCTCCTATAACACCGACACTCGGTGCCCGAACAAGTGTATTGGTTTTGATATATTTATATACATAGAGGAAAAATTTTTATTTATATTGATTTTTGATTTTGGAGTCTTTAAATTGAATTTTTGGTATAAATTAAGTTGTCGTGTTCGTAAATCGTAGCGAACCCATTATTTTTATGAAATTCGCAAGCTAGCGAAAAGGTGGATGTGAATATATATATATATTCTTAAAAAAAAATAGAAGAAGAGAGAGAGGAAGGAGGAAACGCCGCATTTCGGCCCGAAACGCGGTACTCCCCCTTGTTAGATTAGGGCTAAAAGCCTAATCTATCTCTCTTCATCTCTCTCTCTCTGACTCTTCGTCTCCCCTTTCCCCTCTCCCCGCCTCTTCCTCTCCCACGGTAGCGCCTCCCTCGCCCGAAGTCGCCGTGTACCACCACCACCACCACCGTCTTCTTCTCCTTCTCTCTCTCTCTATCCTTCCCTCTCAGTTTCTCTCTCTCTTCGCTACTCACTCTCTCCCTATCTCTCGTAATCTCCCTCCCTCTCGATCGCACTCCGCTGCGAGCCGCAAATCGTGCTCCCTCACCTCCTCTCGCGAACGCGCCAGCCTGTAGCCCCTCCCTCCGCCACAGCACGCAACTGCAGCGCCTTCCGCCACGGCGTAAGCGCGAGCGTGTGGCCTTTACCCTAGCGTGCCACAGCGCGACTGAGCGTGCCACAGCATAACAGAGCGCGACTGCAGACCTCCTGCGAGCGCGCGCTCCAACCCACCAGCAAGCCAGCCCACCAACCTGCGAGCCTACCTGCGGGCCACCCCGTCAGCCCACCAGCCCGCAAGCCCGCGACGGCCTGTGAGCCCGCAACTGGCTTTCTCCTTTGAGAGCCATCGGCCATCCTCGCAAAAATCCTTCACTACAGGTAACGGCTGTGTTAGATGTGGTTTAGTGTTTAAAAATTGATTTAGTCGCTAACGTAGTTTCAAAATTGAAAATATTATAGGTTTTAAATTAATCTGACGGGTGAACAAAAGCTAGGTTTGAGATTCGAGTAAACCTAGGTGAGGGAAATGAAATTATTTCCATACTTAAATTTAATTTTGTCGAATTTAGGTTGAATTTAGAATCGGAAGTTATATATATGTTGTTGCGGCTTAAAATCTATATTTAAATCCTTAGAACATATGGTTAAATGTGCAGAAATTTTGGAGTATGTTTTGACTTGAAAATGAAAATAGGTTTCGATATTGTTAAAATGACATATGGTTTGAAGAAACCAGAGGAGAATTGAAAAGTGTATGATTTTTCAAAAATTTTTCTAACTTGTAGGAAATTTATGTATTTTAGATTTGTTTTCGATTTTTAACGATTTTAGGTTGGAAATTAGCTTGATTTTGATTTGGTTATTTACTTATAAATGGAACGAAATTGATGACATTGGTGTATATTCATAAATTGAAGAATTTAGGGTTTGTACGAACTTAAGGAAAATGATAAATCCTGAAAATAGTCAGAAATTTGATGAAAATCGTGATGATTTGATTAGGTTGGCTTTCTTGATGATTCGATTGAGGACAACTTTGATTCTACATGTTGTAGTTTTATTGGGGAGTGCGCTATCATCCCCAAATCTATGAGTGAGATTTATTTCAATACTTTTGTTTAATGTGTAAATCCTGTTTTAAAATATTTGATAAATGAGCATGATTTGTAGCGTGTTTGAAATGTTTTGACTGATTTTGAAATTGATTTTTGTGAACCGATGGAGTGTCCAAAAACTATGTTGAAATATTGAAATTACGTATCCATGTGGTTGAAATGTATAATGTGTCATTTTATGCTCTATGTTGCATTTGGTTTGTGAACCTAATTTCGGCATATTTTGATACGATTTTGGATTTGGCCTTGAGGGTTTTGGTATGTATTGTTCCGTAGCTACGAAGGATACCGTGAGAGACACTTTGGTGGCGTCCGGATATGCCTAGGCCTGGGGTATCCCATGAGTTTTCGTGATTTTTATTAACGACACGGTACTAGCCAGGTTGAACCCGAAAGGAGGAGGATTTGGATACTCTCTCCAAGTCTAGCACCTGGACGAGGTCCGTCGCCAACGCCGGGGTAGAGAGCACTTTAAATAAACTTGCATATAACACCTTCGGTGCGCCTGTCATAGGTCGCGGTAGACCTCTGCTAGGACATTTTTGGTTGGCAGCTCTATGATTTTAGTGACAGTGTTTTGGATGCATATTTGACTTGAAAATGCGTGCTAATGATATATTGTTGAAATGAAAAGTATGATAATTTAAAATTTGATTTGTATACTTATATTTTGACACTCCAGTTTCACACTTCATCTTAGACGATTGCATTGACCGACTCACTCACTGAGTATTCTTCCCCGAGTACTCACCCTTCATTTCCCTTCTTATTTTAAAAATAGTATTTGACAAGGCGCGTTGCTTTTAAGACGCTCAGTATCATTAGGAGATCTGGTTTGGACTTGAGGAGTCATTATATATTTCTGTTGTAAAATTTATATTGGTAATGTATATGCATTCTGAGGTCTATAGACGACCATTGTGTAATTCTGGGATGACTGTATAAATATGGATATTTAAATTATGAAACTCTCATATCATTGCATAACATTGCATTGAGGCATTTCTTATTCGTTGGTATGTACTTGAGAATGTGTTATGTCTTATAAGTGTACTCTAGGATCGCTCGATGCCACCTCTAAATCACATGAGGGGCGACTGGTGGCTGTCCATGCCTTTAACGGGGGCATGACAGTAGAGGTCTGTGGCTAGGTTGCTAAAAATTTTTATAGTCTTGAGTTATTCTGGATGTTGGCTGTAGGATTGGTTGATTTTGGAGAGGCCGGGATGGCCATTTGATTATTTTACAGGATGGTTGTGATTTATACAGGATTAATTGTACTTTGGAGACCTCCAAAATATGAGAAACTTCTACCTGATTTTCTATAAAAACACAACCGGTATTCAGGACAACGAGTGGCTGTTCACGATCCCGGTCCGGGGGGTGACAGTTGGATTAGAATCAGAGCGCTTTAGGTTGAGAGATGTGTTTTATAAAATAATTTTGAAAATATTCCCAAGTATGATTTAGAAGTTCTCAATGCATGAGAGTTTCATACAGTCATAAAGTTCCAGTGCATGGTCATAGGTATATGAGTTCATCTATTTTAGGGGGTTAGAAACGGTTGTATCTAACCTAACATGCTATATTTTTCCCCTATTGAACTAAGAATTTCATTATTTTGTGAGGGTAGTCATACTATGACTAGTCCAAATTTCTTGAACCATGCCTATTCTTTGAACGATACCCAATAAAGATCTTTTTCTTGCAGAAGTATGACGACCCGACGGAGTACCCGTTTTGTCCCACTAGAGGAATTAGACAAGCCGGAGGATCGTTCCTCGACTCGCGTGCCACCACCGGCACCTTCTCAGTCAGCTGCTCAGACTGAGATTCCCATACCCACACTCGACGCCTTTTGACAGGTGTACGAGTGGTACGCTTCGCATGGGGTCCAGATTCAGCCCCCACCACCTCCTACAGCGGCACTTGGACCTGCAGTAGTGCCAGTTCCTACGGCACCGGTTCCACCGCCTGTGGCCGGTCCTTCTACTTTGTCGAAGCTGAGTGAGACCACATCGGCTACTCTTAGACGGGTACATGAGTTGACTCAGTTGGTTAAGGAGGCCCATCCGCTGGGGTGTACTGATTTCATAGGGCTTGGTGATGTTGCGGTAGCCAAACATTAGATCAACCGCACCCATAGGATTTTGACCGATCTGGGGATTGGAGAGGAGTTTTGCCTGAAAGTGGCACAGTGATTATTAGAAGGAGAGGCCCTCTTATGGTGGGAGGCCCTCACTGATGAGGCGATAGAGCCACTGTGGTGGGACGATTTCCTTCGGTAGTTTGACCACAGATTCTTCCCACTCTACCAGTAGGACAGGATGAGGTCAGAGTTGGGACGGCTTACATAGGGGTCCAAATCTGTCTTAGAGTATGAGGCAGACATGCGGAGACTTGCCGCATTCGTACCGGATCTGGCCACACCTCAGTATTTGTGCTTCAAATTCGAGGACGGTCTTAACCTCAACATAAAGAGGTATATGATTGTTACCCCACAGTTTACACTGGCAGAGGTGATAGACTCTGCTCACCGCACGGAGGCTTTGGTCCGCGCAGAGGCTAGGCAGAGAGAGAGAGCAGAGAGCAGAAAAGAAAGAAAGAGAAGTCTCATTTTGCACAGAACTCCAACAGGCAGGGGATCCAGTTCGCACAGAGGTAGATTAGGAGCTGGATTTCCTGAGCTGGGACGGGGACAGTACTCCCAGGGGTTCAGACAAGCCGCTCTAACTCACTCTGCACAGTATACTACTCAACAGTATATTTATTGCCGCAGGTGCAATAGGTCCCATCCGATAGGAGCTTGTTCAGTGACGGTCACTTGCTTCCACTGTGGGAAGCCGGGACATATTAGGAGTTCTTGGCCTGAGTTAGGACTCGGAAGACAGAGTTTACAGAGTCGTACTAGTACTCCTCATATGGGACAGTAGGGGCAGCCTGCTCGGCCAGCATCTTCTACTCCCAGGGTAACCACCAGGAGTAACACAGTACAGACCCAGGCACGACAGCAGCCTAGGGCTCAGGCCTGGGTTTATGCCATGATGCAGGAGGACGCTCCGGCGAACCCCGACATCATCACAGGTATTCCTCCTTCTGATCCTGTAGAATAAGATCTCTATTCGTATTTTCACTTCTTTTGGGGATGTCAGCATAGTATCATGATAGTTGTATAGGTATTTATGTTGTGTACCTTTTGTCGACATGATACCTCTCTGACATCTTTGTACACTGAGGTTGTAAAAGCCTTAGAAACTCAATTATTTTAACATATATCTATATATCAAATCTGGTTTTATTCTGAGTCTATGTGCAATTGTGTTCAATGATAGGTACTTTACCTATTTTTGGAATAGATGCTCGTATCCTTATTGACACGGGATCTAACTATTCATATGTAAGCGATAAATTCTCCCGACACTCTAACAGACTACTCTTACCTTTGGACGAGGAGATATTGGTCATCACTCCTTTGGGTTGACTAATGCCCCCACTGCATTCATGGACTTGATGAACAGTCTTTTACGACTATCTGGACCAGTTTGTCATAGTTTTCATAGACGATATACTAGTGTATTCGTGGAGTGATAAAGATCATGCTCAGCATCTTCGCACCGTTTTACAGATCCTCCGCGATGAATAGCTGTATGCCAAATTCACAAAATGTGAATTTTGGCTTAGACAGATTGAATTTTTGGGGCATGTCGTTTCTGCGGAGGGGATTTTTGTTGATCCGCAGAAGGTCGATGCCATTACGAGATGGGAGCAACCGCAGACAGTGACTGAGATTAGGAGTTTTCTTGGTCTGGCTGGGTATTACCACAGATTTGTTGAGGGGTTTTCCCTGACAACTGCTCCATTGTGTAGATTGACGCGAAAATGTGTCAAGTTTGTATGGGATAACCGTTGTGAGGCGAGTTTCAGGAGCTCAAACAACGGTTGACTACAGCTCCAATTTTGGCACTTCCCACCAGCAGTCGGGAGTACACAGTGTACAGTGATGCTAGCCGACAGGGGTTGGGTTGTGTTTTGATGCAAAATAGTAGGGTGATTGCCTATGCCTCTAGACAGTTGAAGAAACATGAGGTGAATTATCCGACACACGATCTGGAGCTTGCGGCCATAGTCTTTGCATTAAAGATATGGCGCCATTACTTGTACGGGGTGACTTGCCAGGTGTATACTGATCATAAAAATCTGAAGTATTTATTCACCTAGTGAGAACTTAACCTGAGACAGAGGAGATGGTTGGAACTCCTCAAAGATTATGATCTTGTCATTAATTATCATCCGGGCGAGGCCAATGTGGTTGCTGATGCCTTGAGCCGGAAATCAACTTCATTTTCTCAGGAGAACAATACGGCATACCTCACTTGTTTGATGGGACTCATGGATTTGGGAGTCAGATTGGCTAGTGAAGATCAGGGTACTCTGTTAGCCAGGTTTGAGGTCAGGCCGATGCTGTTGGACCGTATTAGGGAGTTTCAGGGCACTGATACCGAGCTCCAGGCTCTTACTGAGAGAGCCTGTAGAGGTGATATAAATGATTTCAGAGTCCATAGTGATGGACTTCTGACTTATCGAGATAGAGTAACTGTACCCGCCGATGAGGATCTTTGCAGGTCCATATTAAAGGAAGCACACTCCTCGGCCTATACCTTGCACCCGAGTAGTACAAATATGTATCGAACTATTCGGGGCAGCTATTGGTGGCCAGGTATGAAGAGGGACATTGCGGAGTTTGTAACTAGATGTTTAGTCTGTCAGCGGGTGAAGGCTGAGCATCAGAGGCCAGCGAGTTTACTACAGCCTCTTCCCATTCCCGTATGGAAGTGGGAACATGTGACTATGGACTTTGTTATGGGATTGCCGCGGACTCAGGCCAGATATGATGCCATTTGGGTGGTAGTTGATCGATTCACCAAATCCACCCATTTCATCCCGATGCGCAGTGACTCTCCACTGGAGACATTAACACGTCTGTATATTGACGAAATAGTCAGACTGCATGGGGCTCCCGTATCCATAGTCTCGGATAGAGATCTGAGGTTCACTTCTTAATTTTGGCCCAAGCTGCAGGAAACTTTGGGCACACGGCTCAGTTTTAGCACAGCATATCACCCATAGACAGATGGTCAGTCGGAGAGGACCATTCAGACGTTTGAGGATTTGCTTCGGGCTTGTGTTATGGATTTTCCAGGGTAATTAGGACAGGCATTTACCGCTGGTGGAGTTTGCATATAATAATAGTTATCAGGCCAGCATCGGCATGCAACCCTATGAGGCACTTTATGGCAGAAAGTGTCGTACCCCATTGTGCTGGGATGAGGTAGGCAAAAGACGCCTTATTAGTGTTGAGTTAGTTGAGGAGACAAAGGAAAAGGTCAGGGTGATCCGCGAGCAGTTGAAAGCCGCCCAAGATAGACAGAGGGCATATGCGGATCGGAGACGCTGATCTTTAGAATTTAAGGTAGGTGATATGGTATTTTTGAGGATTTCTCCCTTGAAGGGACTCATTCGATATCGGCAGCGGGGCAAGTTGAGCCCCAGGTACATTGGCCCGTTCTGTATCCTCAGTAGGGTTGGGAACGTGGCATACAGACTAGAGCTGCCAGACGAGTTATCTCGAATCCATGATGTCTTCTATATATCAGTATTGAGGAAGTACATCCCAGATCCTTCGCATATTTTGGAGCCTCCGCCAGTAGAGGTACAAGAGGACTTGAGTCTACCTGTTCAGCCGGTGGCCATACTTGACCAGTAGATCCGGCAGCTATGGAACAGGGAGGTATCTCTTGTCTGAGTACTATGGCACAGCTATCAGGTCGAAGAAGAGACCTGGGAGCCCGAGGAGGCTATGAGGACACAGTACCCCAATTTATTTTTTGTATAGTTTAACTTTCTTTTAGTTTTGAGAACGAAAACTATTTTTAGGGGGTTAGAAAATGTAACACCGACACTCGGTACCCGAACAAGTGTATTGGTTTTGAAATATTTATATACATAGAGGAAAAATTTTTATTTATATTGATTTTTGATTTTGGGTCTTTAAATTGGATTTTTGGTATAAATTAAGTTGTCGTGTTCGTAAATCGTAGCGAACCCATTATTTTTATGAAATTCGCAAGCTAGCGAAAAGGTAGATGTTAATATATATATATATATATATATATATATTCTTTAAAAAAAAAAAAAAAAAAACAGAAGAAGAGAGAAAGGAAGGAGGAAACGTCGCGTTTCGGCCCAAGGGCTAAAAGCCCTAATCTGTCTCTTTCTCCGACTCTTCGTCTCCCCTCTCCCCACCTCTTCCTCTCCCACGGCAGTGCCTCCCTTGCCCGAAGCCGCCGCGCACCACCAGCACCACCACCGTCTTCTTCTTCTTCTCTCTCTCTATCCTTCCATCTCAGTATCTCTCTCTCTCCGCTGCTTACTCTCTCCTTATCTCTCGTGATCTCCCTCCCTCTCGATCGCACTCTGCCGCGAGCCGCGAATCGCGCTCCCTCACCTCCTCCCGCGAACGCGCCAGCTTGCAGCGCCTCCCTCTACCACAACGCGCCACTGCAGCGCCTTCCGCCACGACGCAAGCGCGAGCACACGGCCTTCACTCGAGCACGCCACAGCGTGACTGAGTACACCACAGAGCGACAGAGCACGACTGTAGACCTCCTGCGAGCGCGTGCTCCAGCCCACCAGCAGGCCAGCCCGCGAGCCAACCAGCGTGCCAGCCCGCCAGCCTACCAGCCCGCGAACCCGCGATGGCCTGCGAGCCTAGAACCGACTTTCTTCTTTGAGAGCCATCTGCCATCCTCACAGAAATCTTTCACTGCAGGTAACGACCATGTTAGATGTGGTTTAGTGTTTAGA
This sequence comes from Dillenia suffruticosa, assembly GCA_033439265.1. Lineage (NCBI taxonomy): Eukaryota > Viridiplantae > Streptophyta > Magnoliopsida > Dilleniales > Dilleniaceae > Dillenia > Dillenia suffruticosa. Next base: position 13,510,394 of record JAVTVX010000019.1, read on the forward strand.
AATTGATTAAGTCGCTAATGTAGTTTCAAAATTGAAAATATTATAGGTTTTAAATTAATCAGACGGGCGAACGAATGCTAGGTTTGAGATTCGAGTAAACCTAGGTGAGGGAAATGAAATTATTTCCATACTTAAATTTAATTTTTTCGAATTTAGGTTGAATTTATAATCGGAAGTTATATATATGTTGTTGTGGCTTAAAATCTATATTTAAATCCTTAGAACATATGGTTAAATGTGCAGAAATTTTGGAGTATGTTTTGACTTGAAAATGAAAATAGGTTTCGATATTATTAAAATGACATATGGTTTGAAGAAATCAGAAGAGAATTGAAAAGTGTATGATTTTTCAAAATTTTTTCTAACTTGTAGGAAATTTATGTATTTTAGACTTGTTTTCGATTTTGAATGGTTTTAGATTTGAAATTAGCTTGATTTTGATTTGGTTATTTACTTATAAATGGAACGAAATTGATGATATTGATGTATATTTATAAATTGAAGAATTTAGGGTTTGTACGAACTTAAGAAAAATGATAAACCCTGAAAATAGTCGGAAATTTGATAAAAATCATGATGATTTGATTAGGTTGGATTTCTTGGTGATTCGATTGAGGGGAGCTTTAATTCTAAATGTTGTGGCTTTATCGGGGAGTGCGCTATCCTCCCCAAATCTGTGAGTGAGATTTATTTCAATGCTTTTGTTTAATGTGTAAACTCTGTTTTAAAATATTTGATAAATGAGCATGATTTGTAGTGTGCTTGAAATGTTTTGACTAGTTTTGAAATTGATTTTTGCGAACCGATAGAGTGTCCAAAAACTGTGTTGAAATATTAAAATTATGCATCCATGTGGTTGAAATGTATAATGTGTCATTTTATGCTCTATGTTGCATTTGGTTTGTGAACCTGATTTTGGCAAATTTTGATACGATTTTGGATTTGGCCTTGAGGGCTTTGGTATGTATTGTTCCGTAGCTACGAAGGACACCGTGAGAGACGCTTTGGTGGCGTCCGGATATGCCTAGGCCTGGGGTATCCCACGAGTTGTCGTAATTTTTATTAACGACACGGTACTAGCCAGGTTGAACCCGAAAGGAGGAGGATTTGGATACTCTCTCCAAGTCTAGCACCTGGACGAGGTCCGTCGCCAACGTCGAGGTAGAGAGCACTTTAAATAAACTTGTATATAACACTCTCGGTGTGTCTGTCATAGGTTGTGGTAGACTTTTATCAGGACATTTTCAGCTAGCAGCTTTATGATTTTAGTGATAGTGTTTTGGATGCATATTTGACTTGAAAATGCGTGCTAATGATATATTGTTGAAATGAAAAACATGATGATTTGAAATATGATTTGTATACTTATGTTTTGACACTCCAGTTTCACACTTCATATTAAACGATTGCATTGACCCACTCACTCACTGAGTATTCTTCCCCGAGTACTCACCCCTCATTTCCCTTCTTATTTCAGAGATAGTATTTGACAAGGAGCGTTGCTTTTAGGACACTCAGTATCATTGGGAGATCTGGTTTGGAGTTGTGGAGTCATTATATATTTCTACTGTAAAATTTGTATTGATAATGTATATGCATTCTGAAATCTATAGACGACCATTGTGTAATTTTGGGATGACTGTATAAATATGGACATTTAAATTGTGGAACTCTCATGTCATTGCATAATATTGCATTGAGACATTTCTTATTCATTGTGTATGTATTTGGGAATGTGTTATGTCTTAGAAGTGTACTCTACGATCGCTCGGCGCCACCTCTAAATCACAGGAGAGGCGATTGGTGGCTATCCATGCCTTTGACAGGGGCATGGCAGTAGAGGTCTGTGGCTAGGTTCTTGAAATTTTTATAGTCTTGCGTTATTTTGGATGTTGGCTGTGGGATTGGTTGATTTTGGAGAGGCCAGGATGGCTATTTGATTATTTTACAGGATAGTTGTGATTTATACATGATTAATTGTACTTAGGAGACCTCTGAAATTTGGAGAGATTCTGTCCGATTTTCTGTAAAAATACAGTCGGCATTCAGGACAACGACCGGATGTTCACGATCCCGATCCGGGGCGTGGCACCTCCGCTCATAATGAATGTAATCATGATGGATTGAAATTGGCTTCATCCTTCCCATTGTTCTCCCATATGTCCAGACACTTTATCACACTCTCTAGATTTCTAATCAAGTTAAGACTACAAATCTATATTGTAAAGCCGAAGAAAAAAAAAAGAATTAAAGTAAAAAAAAGAAGAAGAAAGAAAAAAAAAAGGAGAGTGGAAAAGTCAAAAGAAAAAAAAAACAACAAAAGACTCATTCTTTTCCCCTTCCCTACTCTCTTTTTCTTTCCCCACCCGAGGCTCCTTTCGCCCTCTCTTCTCCGCGCCCCCACTCTTCTCTCCCTCCAACTTGATTAATTATCCTCAAATATACATAGATCTAAACCCCAAACCCTTCAACAAGCCCCCTAGAATGTTGAATCTAGGGGAAGATTTAAGTTTTCGTAAAGAGAGAAAAATCTAGGGTTTGGAGTGGTTCAACAACGGATGAAATTGGTGATTCCAATAGAGGTAATACTCTTTTCTAAACTTGGGTTTTCATTATTTTTGCATAAATTTTGCATTTATATTGAGATTTGGGGTTTTTGTAGAGAAAGAAAAATTAGGATTTAAAGATGATATGACCAAGAGACAAAATTAATGGTACAAGTAAGGTAATTTTTTTCCTTTATCTTAAATTTAAGTGTATTTTTCTAGTATATAAACTTTATGTTGAGATTAGAATAATAAAATTTAGGGTTTTAAATTTAGAGTATATATAATGTTAAAATTTGAGAAAATCTTGAAAGGAGAATTATTTCCCTAGGTTAGTGATATAGTTTGATGAAATTAGATAACGGATTGATGAATTTTTGAATATTAGAATTTGGGTTATATGAAAAATATTGATTTTTCCTAGCTTGAGTTTGTGATTAGTTGATAAATTCGTATTTACGGGTTTAGGTTGAAACAATTAAAGGGTTAAGACACTACAAAAAAACACGGTTTTAGCGACGGATTTAGCGACGAAAATTTTAGAAAAATTCGTCGTTAAAAACATTAGCGACGAAAAATTTTTCGTCACTAATGACGCGTCGCAAAAATTTAGCAACGAAAAACAGAAATCCGTCGCTAAAATAGCGACAAATTTAGCAACGAAAAATTTTTCATCGCTAAATTTAGCAACGGATCCAAGGAATCCGTCGCTAAATTATATGATATATAATTATTTTTTTATTTATTATATATATTTTATTTAATTATTATATTAATATTTTATTTTATTTAATTAGCGACGGATCTATGAATCCGTCACTAAATTATATTATATACAATTATATTTTTTATTTATTTTATACATTTTATTTAATTATTATATTAATATTTTATTTTTATTTAATTAGCGACGAATGCTTGATCCGTCGCTAACTTGCACCCGGTGACACGCGTACCCAGGATCCCTCGCACGAGCCTCATTGCTCCAACTCACGAGCCCACCCGGCCCACCCTGGGCCCCACACGCGTACGAGCTCGACCGCCCGCCCGCATCACCAGCCTCTGCCCTGCACACGCCTGCTCGCCCCAGCATGCCTGCCTGCTCGCCCCAGCCCCCTGCAGCCGCCTGCCCGAACCCCTGCAGCCCCCTGCTCGCGCCCCCAGCTCACTCCAGCCCCTACACACGCCTTGCCCCAGCTGCCTTGCAAAAAATCCCTGAAAAAACCCTCAAAATGCCTACAATCCGGTTCGAACACCTGCGCCGGAGTAAAATGTTAGAGTACCCAACCACCAGACCACATCTTACTTTTAATCATACTTCTAATAAATTAATTAAAAAATAAAAAATATTATTCTTTAAAAAGATTTAAAAAATAAAATAAGAAAATATTTAAAAAATAAAAAAATATTATTCTGTACAAAATAAAAATAAAAAAGAAAAAAAATAAAATGCTAATTTAAAATATTAAAAAATAATAAATATGATTATTTAATATAAATTAATAAAATAACAAAATAACAAAATAAAATAAAATATTAAATGTTAAATTTAAAAAATTAAGTTTAGCGACGAATTTTAAAATCCGTCGCTAAGTTAGCAACGGATTTAGGAATTCGTCGCTAAATTTAGCGACCGATTATAATTTGTCGCTAAATCTATCGCTAAATAATAAAATATATAAAAAATTAAAAAATATTATAATTTAAAAATTAAAAATATTAAAAAAATAAATATTATAAAATAATAAATATGATTATTTAATATAAACTAATAAAATAACAAAAGAAAATAAAATATTAAATGTTAATTTTAAAAAAATTAAGTTTAGCGACGGATTCTAATTCGTCGTTAAATTCGTCGCTAAATAATAAAATATTTAAAAAATTAAAAAAATATTATTATTTAAAAATTAAAAATATTAAAAAAATAAAATGATAATTTAAAATATTATAAAATAATAAATATGATTATTTAATATAAATTAATAAAATAACAAAAGAAAAGAAAATATTAAATGTTAATTTTAAAAAAATTAAGTTTAGCGACGAATATTGAATCCGTCGCTAAATCAGCGACGGATTCCTTAATTTGTCGCTAAATTTAGTGACGGATTTCTAATTTGTCGCTAAATCCGTCGCTAAATAATAAAATATTAAAAAAATAATAATTTTAGTCTTTAAATAATAAAAATATAAAATAATAAAATTAAATGCTTATTTAAGATATTATAAAATATTAAATATGATTAGTTAATATAAATTAATAAAATAAAAGAATAATAAAATAAAATTAAATGGATTACCGTTTATCAGTAGTTATTCGTCTCACTGTCGCCATCCTCCGAAAAATAATGTTTGATCTACTTGCCAGACGAGATAGATCGTCAGAAGTGAATGTATTATATATTGTGTTTCTTACTGATTACAATAACAAATGAATATGAACAACTGAACTTTCACAAACAATTGAACTATATAAGAGAATCGAATGGATGTAGAAGACAAAAATACGAATGGTGAAATCGACAACTACGACTAATTGAAAATTATTTGTTATAGATTGGTTAATTATTTTTTGTTAAAATTATCAAATTGATGAGAATTGTAATATTTAATATGTATTTAATTCGATTTCGTTATTTAGAATATGTTAAAAAGAGAAATACGGTTAAAAATATTTCATAATAGAGTATAGAAGAAATTTTGTTCGGAAATTATTCATGAATTTTGAAATTCCGATAATAAATTAGCGACAAATTTAGTCACGAATATTTTATTTGTGGCTAATTAGTGACGAATTTTGCCACGAATATTTTTTTGTGGCTAATTAGTGACGAAATTAGCCATGAATTTTGGAGTTTGTTGCTAAATTTTGTGACAAATATTTTTACCGTGCCTAATTAGCGACGAAAAATTTTTGTAGCTAATTAGTGATGAAATTTGTTACGAAAATATTTTCGTCGCTAAATTTAGCGATGGATAAGAGTATCCGTGGTAAAATTTAGCCACGAAAATATTATTCGTTACTAATTAGTGATGAATTTTGCAATGAAAAATTTTTCGTCGCCAATTAGCGACGGATTTAGTGACAAAAATTTTTTCGTCCCCAATTAGCAACAAATTTAGTCACGAATAATCTATCCGTCAGAAATTTAGCCACGAATAATTTTTCGTCGCTAATTTCGTTGCAAATTAGAGATAAAAAAAATTTTCGTCGCTAAATCCGTCTCAAAATAGCAACGAAATTTTTTCATCGCTAAAACCGTGTTTTTTTGTAGTGAGAGGATTTACCTTGGACTAGATTTTGGATTGGGAGTATTCACCTTCCTAAGAGGTGAGTGATTTCATAATTGTATTTAAATAAGAAAAATACTTTTATTGAATTTTTGAAATGATTTTTAAAACTTGGATTTATATGCTTTAGTGTGCGTAGAATATCCCAAATATTGAATTTTGAATTCTTATGCATCCTATATACTTGAATGAACAAATGTGCTATGTGAATTTGTTGATGTTGAATTCATTAGTATGATGATTACTATTGAAAAATTGTTAGAATTGATGGCATGTGATTTGAATTTATAATTTTGTGAAATAGTGCATATGATTGGCTTGGGGTAAGAGCCTGAACCCCTATGAAATGACTAGTATTTCTCACAACAAAGCAATCCAACGGGGTAACATAGTAGGACTGGTAAACCATGGGATGTAGCCGAGCATGTGCGGTGCATTCATGGCTAGATATGGTAAATAAGATTGGGGGATAGTTGGTTGCACCACTAACGAAACACCACATCCAACGTCAAGGATGGTGACATTTTTAAAACGTGAAAATTATTAAAATTCTTGACAATTCCACCCTAAGTCATGGTAGATATTTGTTGGGAACAATAATTTTGGTTTGCCCAGTGTTTGAAAATATGAAATTATTGGATGTATACAAGAATGAATTATAACAATTGAGAATTTTGATAATATCGGAAACAATATTTGAGTTATTCATTTATTCAATGAAATTGTGAATGACATGATATTTGAAATATATATATACACGATTGATATATCTACCACACAAATCTTATTCTTGTACAATTTGTATATCACTCACCCGGTATATTATATACTTACCCGATATATTATATACTCACCCATTCTACTTCCATTTTTATAGAGGAAACTTAGTCAAGACTTGTGAATGTTTAGAGTGATTTAAAGAAGATTGTTTTGTTGGACTTCTTTGGGTAATAATTTTCATTTGGAATTGGGGTATTAGTGGACCCAAATGGAGGCACATCATGTAATTATTTTGAAAACTCATTTTCTACTATATTGTTTATGGATTTGAAATTTGATTATCGTTTGTATATTTAAAATAAGGACATTCCCTTTTTATTTTCCTGAATTTTTCCTTGAGAATTACTTTGTTGGAAATTTGATTTGGATCTGTTGAGTCAGGACTTGTTTATACCCTATAGATTTGATTTGAATGGCCAGGTTGGCCCGTTACATGCATGTTTTGAGTAGGGATGGACCGAGTTGGTCTTTTGATTGTACAAATGAATGCATATTACTTTATTTTGATGGATTTATTATTTTAGAAAATTGATGGATATTGGAATGCCTTGCTGTATCTCGAAACACAGAGTGGGGTTCACACGTGTTTCGGAGTAACGCAGCGGTTGTCGCGTTCTCGATCCGAGGGTTAGGCGTGATAATTTCATTGGTATCAAAGTTTAGACTCTTGTTTTGTAAAATTTTAAGAGGTTTTCAAATATTTTCAAATATTTTTACAGGTTCTCAAGTGTTTTTAATTATTTTAAAGTTTTGATTTTCAAAGTGTCTCCAAAGGATTTTTAAATGGTCTCCTATGGGTTCTAGGAAGTGAAGTCATGTCTAGGTATGACTGCATTCATCAAACTATTAGCATTTGATATAATAAAAACCAAGAGTGATATAAATAGGATGACAACTAGATTATCTTAGCCAATGATACGAAATAAGACTACATGTGTTCCTCCAATTACTTAGGCCACTACTGCGCCTTCAGCTACATCAGGCCACTCGTGTCTCTAGCTTTAATAGTTAGCTTTTAATCAAGTCTAGCCTAACCATATAGATAATAGAGGGCCACAAAGCACAGAAATGGATATAGGGATATGAGGAGTAGATGTGTCTCATAAGAGGACTATCGGTTCTAGAAATTGATAACTGAGTTTAGGAAAATAAAATTGATGATTTTTCATGGGAGTAATAATCCCTTGGGATGTAGAGTATTTAAGTGTTGAGTTTTCTATAAATTCATGATCACAGAAGGGTACAAGTTCAGACTTGTCACCTGTCACCCAAAGGAAGATCCCTACGATTAGTAGAATTTAGAGTTGAGAGACTCTGATATGAAAGTAACTTTTAAGGTGTCATTAAGGAGATTTGACATAAGTCTATCATATGAGGTATGTACCTACGAATATTAATTATGAAAAGATATTTAAATTTCCGAACTAATACTAGAGTGGTTAGATTGTTTGTGAGTATGAGACCACTTTGCCCAATTATTAGTACATGCCCAAGAGTTAGTTGAAATAGATGAAAATAGAGTAAAGAGGTTTATTGAAGAATTACCATCCTTTTTCCAGAAGTATTTAGTAGCTTAACTCTGTGCCACTTCTAAGATCCAGAAAAATAATATAAAGGTCTAGGGAATTGGTTGCTAAGGACAAGCAAAATATGTTACGAGGGAAAAAACCAATAGAAATTCAAACTTCAGACAAGAGAAGAAATAGGGAAAATAGAAACAATATGAGCAATGTGAGAGCTCTAAGAAGAGGCTATTATATTTTAGTTATTGGAATATCCATACAGGATTATGCGATGAAGGGATAAAACCTTTTTCATGAGTTTTCATATGGGTCACTATACCTTGTGTTATCTCTTCGGCCTATGCTGCCATAATCTATCTCTTTACTGCATGTTGTACCATCTAGACCTATACATCCTCATAAGCCAACACTTCCTCGAGTCTCAAGGCTAATGCCACCTAAATCGGTTGTATCACCCTAGCTAAAATAAAGACAAACTTGAGATATGCCACCAGACCTAAGAGGTGAGGTTGGAGTTTATGTAGTTATTGTTTAGGAGGTTAATATTTCACTAGATGAGATTTCAGGTGGGATGCGGTTATTTTCTTAAGATATGCTTGTTTTAATCAATCCAACTACCATGAAATCATTAGTTTTATTAGTATTTAAAATGCATTTACAGCAAGACTCCGAACTATTAGAGTAGTGGTTGTGGTTATCGAGATTTATAAAAATTGTATTGTAAACTTATAGGGGTACGATTATAATATTTATTTGTTGCCATTAAAGTTGATGGATTTACATGTATTTCTAGGTGTGAAATGGCTATCGACTAACTATATATTGGTTATATGATAATGAAAATTTGTTAACTTTTTACTACCAGAGTAGTCATCGATTTTGTTTGTCAATGATAGATTCGATAGAATTTTAGTCATATCTTTTATTTGAGTGACTAGGATGCTATCTTGAAGTTATTATGGATGTTTAGCCTTTCTCAATAAGGTTAGGGATAAGCAAACTTGTTGTTTGACTTGCCAATGGTTTAAAATTTTCCTAATGTATTTCTTGATTACTTGCCAAAGAGAGATTTCATTATTGATTTGATATCAAATACTACACCTATTTCTATAGGTTCATAAGGAAGAACACTAGTTGAATTGAAAGAGTAGAAGATTCTGTTACATGAGCTTATAGAATGAGCATTTGTTTATTCTAGTGTTGGCTGTACCAATATTACTTATGAATCTTTGAGATTACTTGTGGAATAAGAATGATTCCTTAGAATATGTATTGACTATCGAAGATTGAATGAATCAAGTTACCATCAATGATAAATACCTTTGTGAAGAATTAATGGTTGTTTGAATAACTAAGAGGTACCATAATTTTCTTAAAGTTAGATCTTAGATTGGGTTATTGGCATATTATGGTTTCGGAGGGTGAAGGATATTCCAAAGATAGATTTCAATGTTTCCTATAATTAGTATGAGTTCTTGGTGATACTAATCGAGTTAACGAATGATCCTATGTGTTTTAAACACTATCTAGATGACTTCATGGATGTATTTATAGATTATATTCTAGTTACTCTAAAGACACATTATGGTATAAGTACCATCTTTGGATTACTTTACAAACTTTGAAAATCTAGAAATTGTGTTGTCAGATTGAGTAAATTTGAGTTCGGATTCAATGGAATAACTTTTCAGGTCTTATTGTTTTTTATAAAGGACTTTTTGTGAATTCAAATAAAGTTGAAACTCTTGTTAATTGGTATACACTTAACATCATCATAGAGGCATCTAGTGTTTTGGATTTAGTAGGGTATTTTGGTGAATTTATCAAAAATTTTACAATGGTATCAGTTTCACTTACTAGACTAACTCGCAAGGGGGTACCTTATAGATAGGAGAGCAATATAAGGCTAGTTTCCAGAGCTTGAAGGGTAAGTTTGTATCAGCTTTAATTTTGACATTGTCAGTTAATGGATATGACATGTCGACTTGACTAGTGCTCTGTAAGATTTTTTCTAATTTTTATACTTGACTTGCAACTTCTAAATAGTCAAATTTTCGGAAGAATCCTTCTTTTCTCTTAGTTTGATAGATTCTTAGTACCAGCAGAGCAAATGAGAAGTTGTCTGGTTCTATGTAGTGAGTGCATGGCATATCAGTGAGTAAAAGTTAGGCATCAGAACGTATAAGAATTACTTGAGACACTCCTTATTTTCGAGTTGGAATGGTAGCATAATTTCATGGATTTTGTCTCAAGATTTCTTAAGATTATTATGAGATTTGATGTCATATGTATAATAGTAGACCGCATTACTAAGTCAATTTTCTCTCGATTATAATAACTTATTATATGGAAAAGCTAACCAAAATGTGTATTGATTAGATTGTGACGTCATGTGAAGTGCAAGACTCTATTGTGTCGGATAGAAATTTACGGTTTCCTTCTTAGTTTAGCCAAAATTACTAGACTCTTTAGAAATTAAGTAGAAGTTAAGGGCAATGTTCTATCCTTAGACTGATGGCTAGTCTGAAAGAACTTTGGAGGATATGTTTCAAGTCGGTGCACTTGACTTCTCCGATAGTTAAGATAGACATCTTCCTCTGGTATAATTTGTTTGCAATAATAGATATCAGTCTAGAAAAGGTATACCACATTATGAAGCATTATATATATAAAAAAAAAAAAACCATAGTACTCCATTGTGTTGGGATGAGATCGATGAGAGAGATAGAAAATGTTAAATTGATTGAGGCAACTATAGAAAGTGAAGGTGATTCGGTCAAGAACGAAGGTGGCTTAAGGTAGACAAAAGAGTTGTGCAAACAAAGGAGAAGACCTTTGGAATTTGAGATTAGAGACATGGTCTTTTTGAAGATATCACCTTATGATCCGATTCCGAAAGCGGGGAAAATTAAATCTTAGTATATTAGCTCTTTCAACATCCTTGAGAGGATAGGAAAGGTGGCCTAATAGCTTGAGTTGCCTTTGAATTTGATGAAAATTTATGATATATTCAAAATCTCAATATTAAAGAAATATTTACCAGATTCTTCGCAAATTTTAAAAACTCCACCGATTGAATTAAGGGAAGACTTGAGTTTCAAAAATCAACCCATAGTTATTCTTGATTGCCAAAACAAGGGATTGTGGAGCAGACAAATCCCTATTGTTAAGATCAAATGGAAAAGCAATCGGGTCGAAAAAGAGACTTGGGAGCCTAAGGATACTATAAAAAAGCAATGCCCTCATCTTTTTTATATATGATTTTCATTTTTAAATTTTGAGGACAAAATTTTTTTTAGGGGGTTAAAAATTATAAAGCCGAAGAAAAAAAAGAATTAAAGTAAGAAAAAAAGAAGAAGAAAGAAAAAAAGGGAGTGGAAAAGTCAAAAGAAAAAAAAAAGCAACAAAAGACTCATTCTTTTCCCCTCCCCTACTCTCTCTTTTTCTCTCCTTACCCGAGACTCCTTTCTCCCTCTCTTCTCCATGCCCCCACTCTTCTCTCTTGGCCCCTCTCCTTCTCCCTATCTTCTCTCCCTCTAACTTGATTAATTATCATCAAATACACATAGATGTAAACCCCAAACTCTTCAACAAACCCCCTAGAAGGTTGAATCTAGGGGAAGATTTAAGTTTTCCTAGAGAGTGAAAAATCTAGGATTTTGAATGGTTCAACAAATGGATAAAATTGGTGGTTCCAATAGAGGTAATAATCTTTTCTAAACTTAGGTTTTCATTATTTTTGCATTAACTTTGGATTTATGTTGAGATTTGGGGTTTTTGTAGAGAAAAATAAGGGTTTGAAGATGATGAGACCAAGAAACAAAATTGATGATCTAACTAAGGTAATTTTTCTTCCTTTATCTTAAATTTAAGTGTATTTTTCTAGTTTATAAACTTTATGTTAAGATAGGAATAATAAAGTTTAGGGTTTTAAATTTAGAGTATATATAATATTAGAATTTGAAAAAATCTTGAAAGAAGAATTATTTCCCTAGGTTGGTGATGTAATTTGATAAAATGAGATGATAGATTGATGAATTTTGGAAAATTAGAATTTGGGTTATATGAAAAATATTGATTTTTCCTATCGTTAATTTGTGATTAGTTGATAAATTCGAATTTATTGGTTTAGGTTTAAACAATTAAAGGGTTAAGAGGATTTACCTTGAACTCGATTGTGGATTAGGAGTATTCACCATCCCAAGAGGTGAGTGATTTCATAATTGTATTTAAATAAGAAAAATGATTTTATTGAATTTTCGAAATGATTTTCAAAACTTGGATTTATATGTTTTAGTATGTGTGGAATATCTCAAATATTGAATTTTGAATTCGTATGCATCCTATATACTTTGAATGAACAAATGTGCCATCTGAATTGGTTGATGTTGAATTCATTCGCATGATGCTTACTATTGAAAAATTGTTAGAATTGATGACACATGATTTGGATTCATGATTTTTGTGAAATTGTGCATATAATTGGCTTGGGGTGAGAGACTGAACCCCTATTAAATGACTAGTCATTTCCAGCTACAGAACAACCCGACGGTGTGACGTAGTAGGACTGATAGACCATAGGATGTAACCGAATACATGCGGTGCATTCATGGTTAGATATGATAAATAAAGTCGTGGGATAGTTGGTTGCACCACTAATGAAACGCCACATTCAACGTCAAGGATGGGGGCATTTTTCAAACGTGAAAATTATTAAAATTCTTGACTATTCCACCCTAAATCATGATAGATATTTATTGGGAACAGTAATTTTGATTTGCCTCGTGTTTGAAAATATAAAATTGTTGGATGCATACAGGAATGAATTATGACAATTGAGAATTTTGATAATATTGGAAACAATATTTGAGTTATTCATTTATTCGATGATATTGTTAACAACATGATATTTGAAATATATATATATATATATATATATATACGATTGATATATCCACCACACAAATCTTATTCTTGTATAATTTGTATATCACTCACTAAGTATATTATATACTCACCCCTGCTACTTCCATTTTTACAGAGAAAACTTAGTCGAGACTTGTAAACGTTTAGGGTCATTTGAAGAAGATTGTTTTGTTGGACTTCTTTGGGTAATAATTTTCATTTGGAATTGGGGTATTAGTGGACCCAAATGGAGGTACATCATATAATTATTTTGAAAACTCATTTTCTACTATATTGTTTATGGATTTGAAATTTGATTATGGATTGTATGTTTAAAATGAGGACCTTCCCTTTTTATTTTTCTAAAATTTTCCTTGAAAATTAATTTGTTGAAAATTTGATTTGGATCCCTTGAGTAGGGACTTGTTTATACCCTATAGATTTGATTTGAATAGCCGGGTTGGCCCGCTACATGCATGTTTTGAGTAGAGATGGATCGAGTTGGTCCTTTGATTGTGCTAATGAATGTATGCTGCTTTATTTTGATGGATTTATTATTTTAGAAAATAGGTGGATATTGGAATGCCTTGCGGTATCTCGAAACACAGAGTGAGGTTCACACATGTTTTGAGATAACGTGGCGGTTGTCACATTCTCGATTTAAGGGTTAGGGTATGACAATTTTAATGGTATTAGAGTTTAAACTCTTGTTTTGTAAAATTTTAAGAGGTTTTCAAATATTTTTAAAGGTTTTCAATTGTTTTTAATTATTTTAAAGTTTTGATTTTCAAAGTGCTTCCAAAGGATTTTTAAAGTGTCTCCTATGGGTCCTAGGAAGTGGAGTCATGTCTAGGTATGAGTGCATTCATCAAACAATCAGCATATGATATAATCAAAACCAAGAGACTTGTTAGATAACTTCTGAGAGAGAATAGAGAGATGATGAACAAAGGTAAAAGTCTTAACCCTAAATTCCCCGTATTCTGACTCCACGCGGACTAGATTTTTATCAAACCTTGGATAGGTTATTGGTCATAGTTGGCACTATATCATGGGATATAAATTGGATGATAACTAGATTTCTTAGCCAATGGCATGAAATAAGACTGCAGGTGTTCCTTCAATTACTTAGGCCATACTGCGCCTTCAGCTACATTAGGCCACTCGTGTCTCCAGCTCCAATAGTTAACTTTTAATCAGGTCCAACCAAACTGTATAGATAATAGAGGGTCACAAAGCATAGAGATGGATATTAGGATACGAGGAGTAAATGTATCTCCTAAGAGGACTATCGGTTCTAGAAATTGATAGCTGAGTTTAGGAAAATAAAATTGATGATTTTTCACAGGAGTAATAATCCCTTGGGCTATAGAGTATTTCAGTATTGAGTTTTCTATAAGTTCATGATCAAAGATGGGTATAAGGTCAGACTTGTCACCTGTTACCCAAAGGAAGATACATACGATTGGTGGAATTTAGAGTTGAGAGACTCTGATATGAAAGTAACTTTTAAGGTCTCATTGAGGTGATTTTACACAGGTCTATCATATGAGGTATGTACCTACCGATATTAGATATAAAAAGATATTTAAATTTCCGAACTAGTAATAGAGTATTTAGATTGTTAGTGAGTATGTGACCACTTTGCCTAATTATTAGTGCATGCCCAAGAGTTAGTTGAAATAGATGAAAATAGAGTAAAGATGTTCATTGAAGGATTACCATCCTATTTCCAGAAGTATTTAGTAGCTTAACTCTATACCACTTCAAAGATCTAGAAAAATAATTTAAAGGCTTTGGGAATTGGTTGCTAAGGACATGCAAAATATGTCACGAGGGAAAAGACCAATAGAAATTCATGCATCAGACAAGAGAAAAAATTAGGGAAAATAGAGACAATATGAGTAATGTGAGAGCTCTGAGAAAAGGCTATTATATTTTAGTTATTGGAATATCCATATAGGATTATGCGATGAAGGAATAAGAGATTTTTCACGTGTTTTTATATAGGTCATTATACCTTGTGTTACCTCTTTGGCCCGTCTTTACTGCATGTTGTACCATCTAGATCTATACATCCTCATAAGCCAACACTTCCTCGAGTCCCAAGGCCAATGCCACATAAACCAGTTGTATCACCATAGCTAAAATAAAAACAAGCTCGAGATATGCCACCAGACCTAAGAGGTGAGGTTGGAGTTTATGTAGTTATTGTTTAGGAGGTTAATATTTCACCAGATGAGATTACAGGTGGGATATGGTTATTTTCTTATGATATGCTTGTTTTAAACAATCCAACTATCGTGAAATCATTAGTTTTATTAGTATTTAATATATATTTACAGCAAGACTCCAAACTATTAGAGTAGTGGTTGTGGTTATCGAGATTTATAAAAATTGTATTGTAAGCTTATAGGGGTATGATTATGATATCGATTTGTTGCCATTAGAGTTGATGGATTTAGATGTATTTCTAGGTGTGAAATGGCTATCGACTAACTATACATTGGTTAAATGATACTGAAAGATTGTTAACTATTTACTACCAAAATAGTCATCGATTTTGTTAGTCAATGATAGATTTGTTAGAATTTTAGTTATATCTTTTATTTGAGTTACTATGATACTATTTAGAAGTTACTATGGATGTTTAGCATTTCTCAATAAGGTTAGGGATAAGCAAATTTGTTGTTTGACATACCAATGGTTTAAGATTTTCCTAATTATTTCTTGATGACTTGCCAAAGAGAGATTTCATTATTGATTTGATGTCCAATACTACACCTATTTTTATAGGTTCATAAAGAAAGACACTAATTGAATTGAAAGAGTAGAAGATTCCGTTACATGAGCTTATGGAATAAGTATTTGTTTATTCTAGTGCTTTTTCTTAGGCTGTACTAATATTACTTATGAATCTTTGAGATTACTTGTGGAATAAGGATGATTCCTTAAGAATATGTATTGACTATCGAAGATTGAATCAAGTTACCATCAATGATAAATACCTTTGTGAAGAATTAATGGTGGTTTGAATAATTGAGAGGTACCATAATTTTCTTAGAATTACTTGAGCCACTCCTTATTTCCGAGTTTGAAAGGTGGCATAATTTCATGGATTTTGTCTCAAGATTTTTTAAGATTGTTATGAGATTTGATGTCATATGTATAATAGTGGACCGCATTACTAAGACCATTTTCTCTCAATTGTATAACTTATTATATGGAAAAGCTAACCAAGATATATATTGATTTGATTGTAACGTCATATGAAGTGCAAGACTCTATTGTCTCGGATAGAAATTTACAATTTCCTTCTTAGTTTAGTCAAGATTACTAGAGTCTTTAGAAATTAAGTGGAAGTTAAAGGCAATGTTCCTGGTAACATGCAATTTATTGAATTTATTATTGTTATCATGGTTTGAATTTGAATTGTTTAATGCACTAATGGTTGATTTTATTGAATTTTATTTTTAGGAGATTGAAATTGAAGACTTGGAGCAAATTGGGCTTAATGAGGCAATTTTGGAACTAATTGGGTCAAGACATCTTATTGAACTTTGAAGAAAAGGAGCTTGAATTTTAATTTCAGCATTTTAGTAGAGTTTGTTTTTTTTTAGTAAAAAGTTTTTTTAGTAGGAGTGAGGTTTGTAAATTTCTCAATGGGAAGAGTTCTAATCAAATTGGAAGACTAGAAGGAAGGAAAGTTGCATTATTCTTTAGGAGAACTCTAACGACGGACTGTTTTCTTTCCTATTTTCTCTCAAGAGAGTCGGCTGCTCATACTTCACATATTCTTTCACAAAAGGGTTGTACTCAATTAACACATACTCCAAGGAGGTGCCTGCATCTCAAGGAGGAAGGAGAAGGGCTGCTCCTGCAGGGACTTCATGACTGTTCATTCACTCTCTCATTAGGTTTTATTTTTAATTTTTTTATTTCTTTTTAGGAACTTTATTTTTCTCTATTTTCTTGTGTTGATACTTACCACCATGAGTGGCTAGTTCGTTTATTCTGATTCAAGAGAAATTTTAATCGATTGTTCTTCATTGTGAGGTTATGTTCATAATTTAATTTCTTGCCTTTTATTCAAGTATTCGTTGATTCTTGATTTATTTTTAGGGAAACCTAATATTGGTTAATCTGACAATTTAATTCAATATTAGTTTTCCTATTACTATCCAGGAATTCAGTGATTCGTAATTGTCATGAATGAATGGTACAAGTAGCAAATAGGTTATTTATGTTTATGGGTCGTTGCCGATATTCATGTTAACCTAAGGAATCGATGGAACAAAATCGAATAATTGTACGGCTATCCTGATTATTTGTATTTTGGTTTAACTGTTTTCACAAAACTTAATACTGTCATTATTTGATATAGAACGCTAGCGTGTCCAGTCGATTAATGATAAGTTTTGATTGGATGCTAGGTTTGGTCAATTATTTTAGGAAAACGCAAGATTTATTATGGCTATCCTAATAGATCTAAGGTTAAATGCTTGAATTGCAAGAATAATATTTTCAACCAATGATCAATAAGACAATCGAATATATGAACTCTTGGATCGGAGTTTGGTGAATTGAATTTCTTCTTTAAATTTTAGTATTTTTGCATATTTGATTTGTCTTTTAATTTTAGCTATTTAATTTTTTATGTAGGAATTTATTTTATAAACCCCTCATTTTATTTTGACATTTACTAAGGAGTTAAGTTAACATAGTTCCCTTGGAATTCGATCTGGTAACAACTATTGCTACAGTTTGTTGCATTGGGGAAATCAGTATTAATTTGAGGGTTTCGACAACCCGACCAAATTTTGGCACCGTTGCCGGGGAACTATTTTGATTTCTTAGTTGTGTTATCTTTATTATTCGTTTTGCTAACCTCTTTTATTTTATGACCCGTTCTTCTCAAGGAAGTGAATTAGAATATATTCCTGAAATTGAGAAAACTGCTCGCCGATTTAGAAAGGAGGCCAAACAGAGGAAAGGTAAGTTATGTCAAAAACCAATTTTTGACATTGATTTGACAATTTGTAACAGGTCTGTTTTTTAAGAAAAAGAGGAAAAGATGGCTGATCGTGAGAGAACCTTGAAGGAATTGGCTGCACCCAATCTAAATCAACAACCCTTGTGCATCGAATACCCAACTCTTGAGGTAGCATTCGAACTTAAATCTAGTTTGATTCACTTACTGCCTACTTTTTGTGGTCTCCCAGGTGAGGATCTACATAAACATTTAAAGGAATTTCATGTTGTCTGTTCGAGATGAAACCCCAAGGAGTGACTGAGGAACAGATTAAGTTGAGAGCCTTTCCCTTTTCCCTGAAAGATAAGGCAAAGGATTGATTGTACTACCTACCTCCGGGTTCAATAAATACATGGAATAGGATGCAAAGATTATTTTTAAAAAAATTTTTCCCTATATCTAGAGCTGTCAACATTCGAAAGGAGATATGTGGGATCAGACAGATTAACAGAGAGACGCTATATGAGTACTTTGAGAGGTTCAAACAGCTCTGTGCCAGCTGTCCACATCATCAAATACCGGAACAGCTCTTGATTCAGTATTTCTATGAAGGACTTCTATCCATGGATAGAAGTATGGTAGATGCGGCCAGCAGAGGAACGTTGGTAAATAAAACACCTAAAGAAGCCAGACAATTGATCACTAACATGGCAGAAAATTCTCAACAATTTGGATTGAGAACGGAGGGAGTTACGAAACGTGTCAATGAGGTAAGTCACTCTCACCTTGAAAATCAAATTTTTGAATTGACTGCTTTGGTTCGTCAAATGGCTGTAGGGCAAATACATGCAACCAAGGTTTGCGGTATATGCTCGATACCCGGACATCCTACGGATATGTGTCCATCTCTGCAAGAAGATTCTACTCATCAAGCAAATGTCGTAGGAGGATTTCCTGGCCAACCTCAGAAGAAGTATGACCCCTACTCTACTCATTATAACCCCGGATGGAGAGAGCATCCAAACCTGAGTTACGGGAATCAAGGAGGACAAACAAGATATTCTCCTCAGCAATTCAATAGGCCAACACATACACCGACACAATCGTCTAATTCAAGTATGTCCTAGAAGATATTGTGAAAGCTCTCGCGACTAACACTCAACAATTTCAATAGGAAACGAGAGCTAGCATTCAAAACTTGGGAAATCGAATCACTCAGTTAGCCACTTCAGTTAGCAATTTGGAGCGTCAAAATTTAGGGAAATTACCTTCACAAACGGTAATAAACCCTAAGGAGAATGCTAGTGCAATGGTATTGAG
Organism: Dillenia suffruticosa; assembly: GCA_033439265.1. Taxonomy (NCBI): domain Eukaryota; kingdom Viridiplantae; phylum Streptophyta; class Magnoliopsida; order Dilleniales; family Dilleniaceae; genus Dillenia; species Dillenia suffruticosa. The sequence continues at coordinate 13,529,734 of JAVTVX010000019.1, forward strand.
GAGTGGAAACGAAATGCAATCAAAACCACCATCACCCAAAAAGAGAAATAAGAAGAAAGATGAAGAGGAAGAAGCCAAAGTTGCCAATGAAAATCCAAACAAGGTAAATTCCGATTCTCTTTTACCTACGAGTCCTAACATAGTTGTACTACCTTTTCCTAGCAGGTTTGAAAGATCCAAAAAGGAAGACTACGAAAAGGAGATTTGGGAAACTTTCAAGAAGGTGGAAATAAACATACCTTTGTTAGACGCCATCAAGCAAATACCCAAATATGCAAAGTTTTTGAAGGAGTTATGCACAAACAAGAGAAAGATGAGAGGTGATGAGAAAATAAGGGTCAGCGAGAACATGTCTGCTGTTATCAAAAGATCTCTACTCGAGAAATGTTCGGATCCAGGTATGTTCACTTTACCCTGTGTTATTGGGATGAAGAAATTTGAACGTGCTATGCTAGATTTAGGAGCAACAATCAATATCATGCCATATTCTATTTATATTGCTCTAAATCTAGGTCCCCTAAAGAAAACTAAAGTGATTATTCAATTGACTGACCATTCTATCGTGTATCCAGAAGGGATTGTTGAAGATGTTTTGGTGCGGGTTAATGAGTTAATTTTTTCAGCAGATTTTTATATCTTGAAAATGGATGAAGACACCATTACAAATTCAGCACCGCTACTATTGGAGAGACCGTTCATGAAAACGGCAAAAACTAAAATAGACGTGGATGATGGTACACTCTCCGTAGAATTTGATGGCGAGATTGTTAAATTCAATATTTTTGAGACCATGAGATACCCAAATGAGTGTCATTCGATTTGTTCCGCTAATGTCATTGATTCAATTGTGTAGGAAATCTTTGAAGAAGAAAATGACACAAGTTTTGAATTGGATACGCAATTAAACACCAAAGAAGAGATGACCGAAACTTGTGAAATTTCAGAATCAATATTGGAACAACAATCAAGGTCTTTAAATTCGAACACCACATTTCCTGTTTCTCACAAGAAAATGTTACCTTCCATTTTGCAGGCTCCAACATTGGAATTGAAGACTTTGCCGGATCATCTTAAATATGTATACTTAGGTGACGAAGAGACCTTGCCCGTTATCATAGTAAGAGAGTTGACGGAAGAACAAGAAAATCGGCTACTCCAAGTTCTAAAAGAGCACAAGACAACAATTGGTTGGACTTTAGCCGATATAAAGGGTATTAATCCCTCAATTTGCATGTATCGAATTCTTTTGGAAGAGGACACTAAGCCAGTGAGGGAATCGCAAAGAAAGATGAATCCAATCATGAAAGAAGTGGTGATGAAGGAGATTCTCAAACTTTTGGACGAATACATAATTTATCCAATTTCCGACAGCAAGTGGGTTAGCCCAATCCATGTGGTACCAAAGAAAATAGGGATCACGGTGGTAAGAAATCAAGACAATGAGTTGGTACCTATGCGAGTGCAAAATGGTTGGCGAATGGTCATTGATTTTAGGAAGCTCAATTTAGCTACTAAAAAGGACCACTTCCCTTTACCTTTTATTGATCAAATGTTAGAAAGATTAGCCGGGAAATCATTCTTTTGTTTTCTTGATGGTTTTTCAGGTTATTATCAAATCGTGATTGCACAGGAAGATCAAGAAAAGACTACATTTACATGTCCATTTGGAACATTTGCTTATAGAAGGATGCCTTTTGGTCTATGTAATGCCCCAGGTACATTCCAAAGGTGCATGTTGAGCATTTTTTATGAATATATTGAAAATTACATTGAGGTATTTATGGATGATTTCACTGTTTACGGTGACTCGTTTGATAGTTGTCTAGGGCATTTGATAAAAATTTTGAAAAGATGTATGGAAACGAACTTGGTTTTAAACTATGAAAAATGTTATTTCATGGTGAAAGAAGGTATAGTGCTAGGGCATGTGATTTCTCCTAGGGGTATTGAGGTAGATAAGGCGAAAGTTGATTTGATCAAGAGTTTACCTTACCCTACAAATGTTAGGGAAATACGTGGTTTTCTTGGACATGCAGGTTTTTATCGCAGGTTTATTCAAGACTTCTCAAAAATTGCCTTGCCATTATCCAAGTTGCTTCAGAAAGAGGTACCTTTCGAGTTCAGAGAAAAATGCAAGGAAGCCTTCGACAAGCTCAAAAACCTGTTAACTATTGCACCAATCATTCAACCACCTGATTGGAATTTACCTTTTGAGATCATGTGCGATGCAAGCAATTTTGCTGTGGGAGCAGTTCTTGGTCAGTGGATTGATAAGAAGAGTCACGTCATTTACTACGCTTCAAGGACATTGAACGCTGCTCAATGCAACTACACCACCACCGAAAAGGAGCTCTTAGCAATTGTTTTTGTTTTAGATAAATTCAGATCATATTTACTTGGTTCTAAAGTAATTGTGTATTTTGATCAAGCAGCTTTGAAATATCTATTGGCAAAAAAGGAGTCAAAACCCAGGTTGATACGGTGGATTCTCTTGTTGCAAGAGTTTGATTTGGAAATCAAGGATCGCAGTGGAACCGAGAATTTGGTAGCTGATCATCTAAGCAGGTTAGTGAATGAAGAAGATCCACTACCTATTTCTGAAATCTTTCCCGATGAGCAGTTATTTCAATTAAAAGGTATTACTCCTTGGTATGCAGATATTGTGAATTATTTGGTCACACACATCTTGCCTAATGATCTTAGTAAGTCAAGGAAGGAAAAAATTCGATGTGAGGCAAAATATTATGTGTGGGATGAACCTTATTTGTGAAAATTTTACTCTGACCAAATAATTAGGAGATGTATCCCAGAGAATGAACATAAATCCATTTTGGCATTTTGTCATAGTTATGCTTGTGGGGAATATTTTGGGCCAAAACGAACTGCTAGGAAAATTTTAGATAGTGGGTTATATTGGGAGACCTTGTTTAAAGATGCTTACTTATTTTGTAAAAGCTGTGATAGATGTCAGAGAACAGGATCTTTGTCCCATAGAAATGAGATGCCCCAAACTCCCATTCTTATTTGTGAAATATTTGATATATGGGGTATTGATTTTATGGGTCCATTCACTTCGTCTTATGGATATGCTTACATTCTTTTAGCTGTTGATTATGTATCGAAATGGGTGGAAGCAACAGCCACCAGGACTGACGATTCTAAATCTATTGTAGGTTTTATCAAGACTAACATTTTCGGCATTTTTGGGATCCCTAGAGCCATCATAAGTGATCAAGGAAGCCATTTTTGCAACCGAGCAGTCGAAGCATTGATGAAGAAATATGGAGTACATCACCAGGTTGCTACGGCATACTATCCTCAGACAAATGGACAAACCGAAGTTTCCAACCATGAAGTTAAATCTATTTTAGAGAAAACGGTCAACCCGGGACGAAAGGAATGGAGTTTACGTTTAGATGATGCACTTTGGGCTTACCGGACAGCTTTCAAAACACCAATAGGGATGTCTCCTTATAGGTTAGTCTTTGGAAAATCTTGTCATTTACCAGTGGAAGTTGAACATAGGGCGTATTGGGCGATCAAACGTTGCAATATGAATATGGATGTAGCCGGTGAGTCGAGGAAATTACAATTGCAAGAACTTGAAGAGTTGAGATTGGACGCCTATGAGAACTCAAGAATTTATAAAGAGAAAACCAAATTGTTTCACGATGGTATGATCTTAAGGAAACAATTTGCGGTCAGACAGAAAGTGCTTCTATACAATTCTCGACTCAAACTCATGCCGGGAAGTTACGTTCTCGTTGGGTTGGTCCATTTGTTGTCACTAATGTATTTTCTCATGGTGCAGTGGAAATCAAAAGTCTTGACACAAACAAGAGTTTCAAAGTGAATGGGCATAGGTTGAAGATATTTCACGATGATATGGAGATTTCTAGAATGTTGGACATTACATTGACGTCTCCAAATTATTCCTCCGGCTGAATCAAACATGAAGACCGTCGAGCATAACGACGTTAAATACTTGCGCTTGTTGGGAGGCAACCCAAAATTTTTTAGAGTTTGATTTAATTTTTAGTTATTTCATTTTTTCAATTTTAAATGTTTTATTAGTGTTATTTATCCCTTCTCTTAATTTTTTGCATGTGTTCAGCAATTTTCTCAAGCCAAGACACAAATAGAGTGACAGTCAGCTTTCGGACAGAAGCAGTCTTGGCATTAGGGCGTGATCACGCGGTTTCCACAACCCAATAAAATTTTTGGGCAGAAGCACTCTCGTCATTAACAGATGATCACGCGGTTTTCTGAAGGAAGTGAAAAAAAAAAACTGGACAGAAGCAGTCATCTTAATAAGGCGTGATCACACGATTTTCGGCCTAAAAAAAAAGAAAAAAAAAAAGGGAGAGACGGTTCTGAAGAAATACCCAACATGCGGTTTTCAGATGCAGTCATTCCCAATTTGGCCCCAAACCAAAACCCTAACTTCGCTTCATCACGCATCACCATTCCAAGAGCTCGCTTCGTTCGTCCACCAATTGATCAACATCATCTCTTCGATCACACCCTACGCTTCGTTCTGTGACTCTACCACAGCACAATCCCTGTTTCAAGGGCGTCGTCGAGGCTTCGTACCATGTCTCTTCAACAATCGGTTCGCCCCTGAAAACCCCAACCATTGGAATCACTCCATCATGGGACAGAAGCGAACTCCCCAACATCGATATAGGCTTCGAGATCACCAGGGTGCATCTTCCTCATGCGAAGCCTCATCCAAACGCACAAGAGCCACAAACCCTAGCGACGACCTGATCTCCCTCTCTTCAGACAATCAACCGTCTCCTTCAGCAACTTCTTCCTCACAATCATCTCTGCAATTGCCTACGGCATCTCCTCAGCGTCCAGCTTCACCTATAGGGCCTCAGGTGCGAATGGCCAAACCGACGGCTCCACCGCGAAAGCCTCGCATGCTACTTCCGACATTGACTGCAACCTTTTCGAGTGCCACCTCTGACATTGCAGACCCTGAAGCACCTACCCCTTCATGGACCCTGCACAGCATGCACACCCCACTTCCATAGAGCAACAACAGCCTTCTTCTTCCCGAAGATCCAAATCGCGATCTCGAATTGCAAAAGGGAAAGCAATCATCCCCCCACAACCTACGAAGATGGGAGGCTGCCTCAGATTCACTTTTGCTGAGCACAAATGCAGGTATTTCGACATCTCCACCAGAACCATACTTCCCTGCAAACATTTTCATGTTCCCATACTTGAATCTCTTGGATTACTTGATAGAATCTTAGTTTTTTATCGGCAATTGGCTGGAGCAACTATATGAATGTGTCATTCCCTGCATTTAAAGAACTCACATGTGAATTTTACACAACATTTCGGTTTAACACCTCTACCCAATTGAAAGTCGACACCCCAGGTCTCATTGAATTCCGATTGATGAACCGAGCATTTCACTTTTCCTTGACACAATTTAATGAAGCTTTAGGGTTTCTAGACACTTCCAGCTCTAGCACATCTGCTTGTTCTCCTGTTTGTGATTACATGTCTCATTTTAACTCATATTGCTCTAGTATTTGGTCTGAATTGACAACTGATACTATTAGCTTCGATCCAAGCCATTCCAAGAGTTATTATCTTAAGGATCATGCATTGCAAGTCATATAACGATTTTTAGCCTTTAGTTTTTCTGGGAGAAAGGCTAGTTCTGTTGTTTGCACAAAACCCGAACTGTTTTTCTTATGGTCCATGACTCAAGGTCAAAAGGTTAATTTTGGTTATTGGCTTTGCTACTCAATTTTGGAATGTTGTGAATTTTTCTGCTAGACCACTAATTCTTGGCTCTTTAATCACACATTTGGCTGTCAATTTGAAAGTTTTAGACTTCGCACATCACACATTGAATATTGCTTGTTCGGCCGAACCTTTAGATTTTGGATGCTTGATGCGAATGGGTATTGTTTCTATGAAGGATGGTGTTTATCATTTCACCTCGCCGGATGATATTCGGTCGAGAGTTCACTCTTCTTTTGTAGGTCCCTCTGATGCTGTACGTTTGTCTCACTCTCCTTCCTTAGCTCAAATGGTCGACGACTTACAAAAACACATCTCTCAGTTGGAGCAGAAAATCTAAGCGCTCGAGACTTTTGTGGGATTTCCACTCCTATTCCCGCCTTCACCTTAGAGGAGTTATCTCATTTTTTCTCTTCCTTGTCGTTGTCCTCTTTCATTGCCTAGCATCTTTCAATTCTGAGATTAGTTTTCAATTGTGCTAGTTGTGAATTTCTTTGGCATTGTGTCTAAAATTCTTATCTTTTGTATACATTGAAGACAATGTAGTATTTAGGTGTAGGGGAGGATTTTAATGCCAATGTCATTTCTTCTATTTTTCTTTGGAACTTCGTACTCTCTGGATTTTGTCGGATAATGATTTTGAGTTAGTATACATTGTTGATTTGAGTTTGAAATGCAAGAAAGAGACAAGTGTGATTAGTTATTTTTGGCTAAAATTGTTTTAAAGTGTCCTATTGATCTTGATGATTAAGTCATTTGAAAATGTGATAGATTCGATACAAATTAAACATTTTTTTGTGAGAATTTGAGCCTTAAGAGCATGTCAGCAAATTTGTTCTAATCTTTCTTCATGAGTGTGCATCAATCTTAGTGTGTTTATTCTAGAACTTGCTTTGCTATTCTTTTCAAGACCACATTCATGACTTCATGCATTAATATGATAGGGGCATTTAGGTTTACCCATTTTAGCTCTCGAAAACAAACCTTCTTGTGTATAATATTTCCCTTAGTGAAACCCTTTGAGCTTATGTCCCTTTTATTTGCTTTAACCTCATTAATTAACACAATAGCCTTTTTTTTACGCTTTACCTTCTTTTTGGTCCTTATATTAAAGAAGCATGTGATTTGAGCATATATTGAGTGGTTATTTGCAAAGGGAATGGAGTACTTCTATTGTGAGATTTATTTTCGGGAAGTCGATTATACACTTGGGGTGGATTGTATATGCGCGGCATTTTCATTGATCCTCATTTAGTTTTCTTATTCAAAAAAAAAGGGAGAAAAAGAAAACAAGTGAGGAAAAGAAAAAAAAACAAAAAGAAAAAGAAGAAATTCCCAAAAGTTGAAATTGGGGAATTTGAAGAGAAAATGTAAAAAGTATTGAGAAATGATAATGATCTTGATTGGAGTATCTTTCTTTTGATTTGATTGTATTTCGTGATATGGGATGTAGGAGATATGTTCTTGACATGCTTCTTTGATATATTTATTACACAATACATTTATCCTTTTACCCTACCTTTACCCAAACCACGTTACAACCCTATAAAGACCCCCGGATTTTTGTTTTGAATTCATATAAGTGGTGGTAGAGATTTGATAAATAAGCAAGCTTATGGTAATAACATATATTGATTTGATTTGAAAGTTATTGATAAATTCCCTTAAACACTTTGAGTATATAGAGTGAAATTCTTGTGAGGGTATTGAATCTTGATACATTGAATTTGATGAGATTATCGAGTTTGATGGGAAGCTTATATTTTCTTTTAAAGTTATAAAACTATGATCACTTACTCTCCGGATTGTTATTTTTGCTTGAATTTTTTTATATGTACTGTTTTGAAATTATTTGAAGATGAATTGAAAGAGGGGAAGGAGTGAAGAAGAAAATACTTGTGTGACATTAATCTAGTGAATGCTTGAGGTTGTTGAATGATGAAATGAATGAGGGAAAGAAGTGAAAAGGAGAATGGTTGTACGACATTGGGATAGTAAATGCTTGAGGACAAGCATTGGTTTGGTGTGGGTAAATTTGATAACATGCAATTTATTGAATTTATTATTGTTATCATGGCTTGAATTTGAATTGTTTAATGCACTATTGGTTGGTTTTATTGAATTTTATTTTTAGGAGATTGAAATTGAAGACTTGGAGCAAATTGGGCTTAATGAGGCAATTTGGAACTAATTGGGTCAAGACATCTTATTGAACTTTGAAGAAGATGAGTTTGAATTGTAATTTCAGCATTTTAGTAGAGTTTGTTTTTTTTTTTAGTAAAAAGTTTTTTTAGTAGGAGTGAGCTTTGTAAATTTCTCAATGGGAAGAGTCCTAATCAAATTGGAAGACTAGAAGGAAGGAAAGTTGCATTATTCTTTAGGAGAACTCTAACGACGGACTGTTTTCTTTTTTATTTTCTCTCAAGAGAGTCGGCTGCCCATACTTCATATATTCTTTCACAAAAGGGTTGTACACAATTAACACATACTCCAAGGAGGCGGCTACATCTCAAGGAGGAAGGAGAAGGGCTGCTCCTGCAGGGACTTCATGACTGTTCATTCACTCTCTCATTAGGTTTTATTTTTAATTTTTTTATTTCTTTTTAGGAATTTTATTTTTCTCTGTTTTCTTGTGTTGATACTTACCACCATGAGTGGCTAGTTCGTTTATTCTAATTCAAGGGGAATTTTAATCGATTGTTCTTCATTGTGAGGTTATGTTCATAATTTAATTTCTTGCATTTTATTCAAATATTCGTTGATTCTTGATTTATTTTTAGGGAAACCTAATATTAGTTAATCTGACAATTTAATTCAATATTAGTTTTCTTATTACTATCCAGAAATTCAGTGATTCGTAATTGTCATGAATGAATGGTACAAGTAGCAAATAGGTTATTTATGTTTATGGGTCGTTGTCGATATTCATGTTAACCTAAGGAATCGATGGAACAAAATCGAATAATTGTACGGCTATCCTGATTATTTGTATTTTGGTTTAACTGTTTTCACAAAACTTAATGCTGTCATTATTTGATATAGAACGCTATCGTGCCCAGTCGATTAATGATAAATTTTGATTGGATGCTGGATTTGGTCAATTATTTTAGGAAAACGCAAGATTTATTATGGCTATCCTAATAGATTTAAGGTTAAATGCTTGAATTGTAAGAATAATATTTTCAACCAATGATCAATAAGACATCGAATATATGAACCCTTGGATCGGAGTTTGATGAATTGAATTTATTCTTTAAATTTTAGTATTTTTGCATATTTGATTTATTTTTTAATTTCAGCTATTTAATTTTTTATTTAGGAATTTATTTTATAAACCTCCCATTTTATTTTGACATTTACTAAGAAGTTAAGTTAACATAATTCTCTTGGGATTCGATCTGGTAACCACTATTGCTACAATTTGTTGCATTGGGGAAATCAGTATTAATTTGAGGGTTTCGACAACCCGACCAGTTCTATCCTTAGACTGATGGCCGATTTAAAAGAACTTTGGAGGATATGTTCCGAGTCAGTGCACTTGACTTCTCTGATAGTTGGGATAGACATCTTCCTTTAGTAGAATTTGTTTGCAATAATAGATATCAGTCTAGAAAAGGCATACCACAATATGAAGCATTATATGAAAAAAAAAAAAACATAGTACTCCATTGTTTTGGGATGAGGTCGATGAGAGAGATAGAAAATGTGAAATCGATTAAGGCAACCATAGAAAGTGAAGGTGATTCGGTCAAGAATGAAGGTGGCTCAAGGTAGACAAAAGAGTTAAACGGTCAAAAGGAGAAGACCTTTGGAATTTGAGATTAGAGATATGGTCTTTTTGAAGATATCACCTTGAAAAGGTATGATCCGATTCTGAAAGCGGGGAAAATTACATCTTAGTACATTAGCTCTTTTAACATTCTTGAGAGGATAGGAAATGTGGCCTAATAGCTTAAGGGAAGACTTGAGTTTCAAAATTCAACCCATAGTTATTCTTGATCACCAGTTGTGGAACAGACAAATCCCTATTGTTAGGATCAAATGGAAAAGCGATCGGGTTGAAAAAGAGATTTGGGAGTCTGAGGATACTATGAAAAAGCAATACCCTTATCTTTTTGAGATATGAATTTTATTTTTAAATTTTGAGGACAAAATTTTTTTTAAGGGGTTAAAAATTGTAAAGCCGAAGAAAAAAAGAATTAAAGTGAAAAAGAAAAAAAGAAAGAAAAAAAGGGGGAGTGAAAAAGTCAATAGAAAAAAACAACAACAAAAGACTCATTCTATTCCCCTCCCCACTCTCTTTTTCTCTCCCCACCGAGACTCCTTTCCCCCTCTCTTCTCTGTGCCCCCACTCTTCTGTCTTGGCCCCTCTCCCTCTCTCTCTCTTCTCTCCCTCCAACTTGACTAATTATCCTCAAATACACATAAATTTAAACCCCAAATCCTTCAACAAACCCCTTAGAAGGTTGAATCTAGGGGAAGATTTAATTTTTCCTAGAGAGTGAAAAATCTAAGATTTGGCGTGGTTCAACAATGGATAAAATTGGTGGTTCCAGTAGAGGTAATACTCTTTTCTGAACTTGGGTTTTCATTATTTTTGTATAAAATTTGGATTTATGTTGAGATTTGAGGTTTATGTAGAGAGAAAAATTTGGGTTTGAAGATGATGTGAGGTTTTAAATTTAGGGAATATATAATGTTAAAATTTGGGGAAATCTTGAAAGAAGAATTATTTCCTTAAATTGATGATATAATTTGATAAAATTAAATGATAGATTGATAAATTTTGAAAAATTAGAATTTGGGTTATATGAAAAATATTGATTTTTTCTAACGTTAGTTTGTGATTAGTTGATAAATTTGAATTTATTGGTTTAAATTGAAACAATTACAGAATTAAGAGGATTTACCTTGAACTGGATTGTGGATTGAGAGTATTCACCCTCCCAAGAGGTGAATGATTTCATAATTGTATTTAAATAAAAAAATGCTTTTATTGAATTTTCGAAATGATTTTCAAAACTTGGATTTATATACTTTAGTGTGTGTGGAATATTTCAAATATTAAATTTTGAATTCTTATGCATCCTATATACTTTGAATGAACAAATATGTCATGTGAATTGGTTGATATTGAATTCATTCATATGATGATTACTATTAAAAAATTGTTAAAATTGATGGCACATGATTTGGATTTATTATTTTGTGAAATGGTGCATATGAATGGATTGTGGAGAGAATCTGAATGCCTATTAATTGACGAGTCATTTCTCTCTACGGAGTGACCCGACAGGATAACGTAGTAAGACTGGTAGACCATGGGATGTAGCCGAGTACGTGCGGTACACTCATGGCTAGATATGATAAATAAGGTTGTGGGATAGTTGGTTGTACCACTAAGGAAACATCACATCCAAAGATAAAGATGTGGACATTTTTAAAATGTAAAAATTTTTAAAACTCATGATGATTTCACCCTAAATTGTGGTAGATCTTTATTGAGAACGGTAATTTTGGTTTGTCCCGTATTTGAAAATTTAAAATTGTTGGATGCATATAAGAATAAATTATGACAATTGAGAATTTTGATGATATTTGAAACAATACTTGATTTATTCATTTATTCAATAAAATTGTGAACAACATGATGTTTGAAATATATATATATATATATATACAATTGATATATCCACCATACAAATTTTATTCTTGTACAATTTATATATCACTCTCTGGATATATTATATATTCACCCCTCCTATTTCTATTTTTACAGAGAAACTTAGTCAAGACTTATGAACGTTTAGAGTGATTTGAAGAAGATTGTTTTGTTGAACTATCTTGGGTAATAATTTTCATTTGGAATTGGGATATTAGTGGACCTAAATGGAGACACATCATGTAATTATTTCAAAAACTCATTTTCTACTATATTGTTTATGGATTTGAAATTTGATTATCGTTTGTATATTTAAAATGAGAACTTTCCCTTTTTATTTTTCTGAATTTCCCTTGAGAATTATTTTGTTAGAAATTTGATTTTGATCTCTTGAGTAAGGATTTGTTTATAACCTGTAGATTTCATTTGAATGGCCGAATTGACCCATTGCATGCATGTTTTGAGTAGGGATGGATCCGGTTGATCATTTGATTGTGCGAATGAATCCATACTGCTTTATTTTGATGGATTTATTATTTTGAAAAATATATTGATATTAGAATGTCTTGCGGTATCTTGAAATACAGAGTGGGGTTCACACGTGTTTCGGGATAATACTACAGTTATTACATGTTCGATCCAAGAATCGGGACGTGACATATATCCTCCTTTTTTTCAAACTCCTAAAATTCCTCTCGGTATTTAATTCTGCTGTAAAAGGGTGTTATTAATCGTTGACGTGGCACTCCTCAAAGTTTTGGCATAGAATTCGTATTTTGTCCAATTTACTATGTTGCTATTTTATGTTAAACAAAAACTTCTACAAAATAATGTTCTTTTTAAAATTTTTAATTTTATGGATTGAACCTGATAAAAAGAAGGCCGCGGGAGAAGCTGGTATTCCACCCGGGATAAGTTTATTGTAATCATGACAAGGCGATGAAATCTAGGAAATGATTTTGACAAGTTTTTCTTTCGTTATTGTTTTTTTCCTTTTTTTCAAATTACTTAGCCAAGTGGCTGACCAGGTCCTCAATGAAACGTCTCAGAGCAGTGCGCGATGACCCGCCATCTATAACAGCTTTCCTGCACTTGTCTCTCATATCCTTCACTTTCCTCGTCACCTCATTTCCATCACCACCATCCACATCCATCAATTTCCCAATGGCTTTCTGTATCTCCTCGGCCTTCACTAGGTCACTTTCGCCACGTGTATTGAACAAGGATTCGCTCATGTAGTCCATCCTTATCTCAACTGCCAAACCCAGTTCCTTCACTAGCTCGAACGCATTCATTTGTTGTTCTGCATAAAGTGGCCATGTGGCAATTGGTACACCATGCCACACACTCTCTAGTATCGAATTCCAGCCACAGTGGGATACGAACCCTCCGACTGCTTTGTGGGCAAGTACGTCGACTTGTGGGGCCCACCCTATGACCTTTCCAATCTTAGCCGTCCGATGTAGGAATCCCTCGGGCAAAACATCCTCTACGTTCTCATAGTCGGCGGTGACAATTCCTTCTTGGTCTTTTGGAGGGGGGCGGCGTAAGGACCACAGGAATCGTTGGTTGATTAGCTCCAGGCCACGTGCAATCTCACTAATCTGGTCCTTGCCAAAGCATCCCATGCTCCCAAAGCTCAGAAACACGACCGAGGAGGGGGGCTGGCTGTCCAGCCAACTCATAATATCCCCGTACTGGTTCGAACATCGGTTATTGTTTGCAGGTCCCAAAATGGGTCCCACTGGATAGACAGGGGGAGATTGGATTGCACCATTGTAAAAGCTCTCGAGGGCGTGTGATTCTAGCTCTTCACAAGTGTTGATGAGAATGCCTTTTGCTTTGAAGAACCTCTGAGCATTGCTGAACAAAAATCTCGGTCCAGCTACCTTGTGTGTGACCACTGAAGGCCACAGCTTAGCCGGAAGTGGGTTCAGCAAACTTGCCTGCTTCAACTCACCAACGGACTCAGCCAACTCGACCAAGTCAACGTTTCCCTCGTAGTGCAATCTCTGCGTGTGAAGGAAATGGTCAAGACAAACAGCACCCGAGGGAGAAAACACGTAAGAAGGAACCCCAAACTCGCTCGCAACCTCAATCATGATTGTACAACACATGTCAACCACAAAGCCGGCAAGTCGAGTGGGGTTAGAGTCGGAGCGAGTCAACTGAAAAACAGCATCTCTAACAAGTGGCTTGTGAGCTTCAACGAAGCCAATAAAGAAATCGAGGGAAGTTGGTGATGGTTGCTCTAACATTGGGGGAAGGTGGACGAACCGGATCCGTGCAGAAGAAGAAGAAGATGAAGATGAGAGAGATTTAGTGTAGTTGCTACCCAAGGGATCCGAGGGTAATGTCATGATTACGATAGTTATGGAGATTTGGTCGTCTCGAGCAATGAGGAGCTTCGCCAACTCCACCATTGGTACGAGATGGCCCATTCCAATGAAAGGAACAAATACAAGCTCAACTTTCTCCATACTCTGATTTTTTTGTAGATCTCCCAGTGAGTTACGGAACTTTGGAGCTCATACCAACAAGATATATATGTATATATGGTGAGGTGGTGGCCTTGCTGAGGAAGAAATTCACCTGCACGAGTGATGTCATGGCAAGCCGGCCGGGAAAAGGCCATGATGGTTGCATGTCCACTGAAAAGGAATTGTGCACTATAGAGTGTACTTTCACAATACGAGAAGCGTTTCATTGGCATTTGAAAATTAAAATTGGAATTAAAATTAAAGATTTTAATAATATGGGTTCACCCCTTATTTTAGCGATTTCATTCGTAAACCTCTATTCTTATTCCATTAATTTAAAAAAATATATAGATTTCAATATGATTCTTGATTTTCATTCCCTTTAATCATATATCATCTCAATTGTGGGAAGATATGAGAATATTTGATTTTATTTGATTCTATATTTATAATAATTATTTTTAAAATTGTAACAATAAGTTTTTTATATAAATATAATATATTATAATATTTCATTAAAATAATAGATTATTAGGGTTTAATATTTTGATATTATTTCACATCTTTAACATGATATTAGAACCATATTTAAAATTTTCTATTATAAATGCTGAAAAAATCTCCTATGCGCTTTTACATGCCGCTTGAAATTCACTAGTCTAACCTACTAGATGCTATTGCTTAAAGATCGAAAATGATTCAAAATAACGTATTGATATTTCACTATTCTTTCTCAACAGCAGCACATTTTCAGCCATGTCAGTATCCACGTGTCATCGCATCAATATACATTTATTAACTTTTTCAAATTCAACTAATTTTCATTATATTATATTGAGTTTGATAAGAAAGTTAAAAAATGTCATATATTATGAGAATATTTGATTTTGTTACTATATATATATATATTAAAATAAAATTAATTATTAATTTAATTTTAAGAATATTTGATTTTATTTGTCTCTATATTTGTAGTAATTATTTCTATATTTATATCAATAATTTTTTATATAAGTTAAATATATTATAATATTTTATTAAATTGATAAATTATCAAATTTTAATATTTTTATAATATTTTCTATTTTAATATGATATCAGAATCTTCATATTTTCATAAATCTCAAGTGGGAGTTGAGGGCCCCATGGTTTGGACCTCTGAACCTCGATATGACACATGATGGAGGTTGTTATTTATCTCTCAAATTCATAGATATATACATATATATGTATGTGTATGTATACGTATCTCCTTACTCCTGAGATGATTTAGAAGCCAAGAGAAAAGTATGGCAGTATTTTTATTGTCACGATATATTATAATTGCAAATGTGCACATTCCCTAAGTTGAAATTGAAAGTAAAAATAAGAAGTAGGACAACTAATTTTCCATTTTCATGCGATTGGCTTGCTCTAAGTGATTGAGTATCCAAATCTTTCATTTAGGAACTGAATTTCAAAAAGGAAAATTCTGAATGCTAAATACGAAAATATAAAATATCTTGTTTTGAAATTTGAAATTTTTGTTATCCGATTGCGTTCAGTTTTAAATGGTTATTTATTTACAATCTAGTTATTCATGCCAAATATTATTGAATATTTGGAAGAGAGATTATATGATTAAATGTATTTCAAGAAAGAGAGTTAACAATTTGACTATCTCTGATTGGCACAAGGGTGAAATTGAAAACTTACATTTTTTTTAGATAGGGAATTGAAAATAATTTTTATAAGGAGAATGAAAGAGATGTTGAAAAATTAAATACTTTCTAGGGAAACGTGTCACGCCCCAATCCTTGGATCAACTACGTAACAGCCGCCGCATTGTCTCGGTACACGAGTAGAACCTTCCCATATACCGAAACTCCGCAAAACTACAAACCAGTACAACAATTTTTTTCAATTCAGAATCCATCCCAAATAAGAAAACATATCAGTAATACACACACAAAAGACCCATCCGGTCCATCCCTGTACACACAAGCATACGTCGACACACAATTGGGGAGGGGGTTCCTGTACATGCATTCATACAGTATGGCCGTCCTAGCCAATTCAGAATTATCAGCACAAATAAAGCATTTAAAACAACCGAAATCCCAAATAATAGTCGCAGGATTTTACTAACATTCGCATGAAGAAAACGAGCTAGCATCAGTAAAGTTCGTACGGTATAAGATGTACAGAATTTCGTAAAATCGAAAGAAAATAATGAATCTCAACATTTCAAATCAAACGTCTCATTTGAACAGTAAGTCCAACCAACAAAATGAGAGTTAAGAGAAAATGAACAAATTCCATACAAACTCCAATACTACTATGTAAGAATTCCATCAATATTTGCTCCTATGTATGAAACGAGTATTGATTTAATCCATACCAAAAGAATTATACAAGTCTTCCCTTCTATGGATTCCAAAACAACCAAATTAACCTTACATCACTATCATACCTACACAAAACAACGAGTAAACCTTCTCAAGCTTCAATCACTGTGCAAACCTAAGTTTCCTCTGAAAGATTTAAAAGAGAGGGGTGAGTATTGGGAAATACTCAGTGAGTGGAGCGCAATGATATGATTGTATAATAAATGAGGGGTGAATATGGGGCAGTCAAATTCTATCTCATAATCACACTGTATAATTCAATCAATTTGCAAAACATGCATCCACATTAATCATTCTATCAGAAAATCATGGGATCCCATTGAAAACACTCCCATCTTAGGCTGGCCAAACCTAGATGAAATCCCCCAAGGGTTTTTCCATCCAATGTTTCAAAACATACCCCCTTCCTTGGCGTTGGCTCGTATCTCACCGGAGTGCAAACCAGATATAGCACGACTTCGGCAGAGAGAGGAACGTCTAATTCCCCCGCACATCCAACCCCAACCACACCACCCCGTCGGGTCGCTCCGTGTTGGGAATGACTATAACCATTAACTACCAGCACCCTTCATTTCTCAAACACCTCATTTCACAAATCATGTGCCATAATTTCCAACAAATAATCATAAATTTCTTGGCATAGCAGTTCATAAAACAATATCAAATAACATATGACACACATGCATTCATAAACATAGTGGGTGCATTCATAAACACAATGGATGCATTCATAAACACAGTAGATGCATTCATACTTCACAATCCAGTTCAGACATCCCACAATCACAAAATAATTTATATAAAACAGGTAAAAATCTTACAAAATCATTTTATAAGAATTTCAAAACAACTTTGCTCATTTACTATACAATGGATCATCCACTCACCTTCTAAGGAGGGTATTCACTCCCTATTTCCACAAGTTTTCCAAAATGACTCCTTTCAAGTCTCCAAAAGGTCAACCTAGACCAATAATCTACAATTTAAATTCAAATTCCAAGGAAATCTACTTTGATCAACCCAACAAGTTTCAAATTTCATCTAACACATTTCTTTCATATGATTCATCCTAAATTCATATAGAATTTAGACGTAACCCTAGAAATCACATATCAAATTGTAGGAAAATGTATTCTTTTCGAACTCTACACATTTTCAGAACATATATAAAACCTCCCATCCTAAATTTAACTTAAATCCAATCAGTTATTGAATGCATTTAAAAATTCCCTCACCTAGGGTTTTCGCAACTTGTAGCCCTAACGTCCGTGTGCCATTCAATCCATTTCGAGACCTACAATATTTCCAAATTGAAGCAAAGTTCAACATTAATTCTAATCACTATGGAAATCAAAACCCTAGAACTATAGGTTAGAACTTTCACCCTTACCTGTACGGGATATGAGTGCAAGCTCAGCCTAAGGTTCTCGGATGCCTCTCGCTACTACCAGCTTGGGGCTTCTGCGAAGGTTGCAAAAGGGTGGCACTCGCAGGGAGCAGCACGCGTGAGCGAGTAAGGGAAAGAGAAGCTGTCGCGCGCGAGCGAGCAAGGGAGAGAGAAGCTATCACGCACGAGCGAGCAAGGGAGAGACTGTTCGTGTGCGCGCGAGAGAGAGAGAGGGAGCAAAGTATGAAACAGAGAGAGAGGGAGAGATTAGGGCTATTAGCCCTAATCGATTTGGGGAAAAAGGGGGGAAGGGGAGGAAACGCAGCGTTTTAGGCAAAACGCTATGTTTTCCTTCCTTTTTTTTAAGTGTTACAACTCTTAACCCCCTTAAAACAAATTTCGTCCCCGAAATTCCAAGATATAATTATACATCAAAGAGCTGCGGGTATTGCTTCCGCATTAATTCTTCGGTTTCCCAAGTTTATTTTTCAACTTGATTGTTTCTCCATAACACCTTAACCATAGGAATCTGCTTATTCCTCAACTGTTTGATCTGCCTATCAATGATTTTCACCGGTTGTATCTTGAAACTCAAATTCTCATCCAATTCCACTAGAGGTGCTTCCAATATGTGTGAGGGATCCGATAAATACTTCTTCAATATGGAAGCGTGAAAAACATCATGGATTCTCTGTAATTTCGACTGTAATTCTAGCCGGTATGTCACTTGCTCAATCCTTTCAAGAATTCTGAAGGGACCGATCTAACGAGAATTTAGCTTTCCCCGTTTTTGAAAACGGATTACGCCCTTCCACGGAGATATCTTCAAAAACACCATATCTCCTTCTTCAAATTCCAAAGGCCTTCATCTCTTGTCGGCATAGCTCTTTTGTCGATTTTGAGCTGCCTTCATTCTTTCCCGAATCAACTTCACTTTTTCTTTAGTAGCTTCGATCATTTCTACATTTTCAATCTTTCTCTCTCCAACTTCGTCCCAACACAATGGGGTACGGCACTTCCTTCCATAAAGGGCTTCATAGGGAGGCATCCCTATACTAGCTTGGTAACTATTGTTGTAGGCAAATTTAACTAACGGAAGGTGCCTATCCCAACTGCCTTGAAAGTCTATGACATATGCTCTAAGCATGTCTTCCAATGTTTGAATCGTACTCTCGGATTGTCTATCCGTCTGTGGATGAAATGCCGTGCTGAATTTTAATTTGGTTCCCAAAGCCTCTTGTAACTTAGGCCAAAATTTGGATGTGAATCGGGGATCACGATCTGATACAATCGATACAGGAACCCCGTGGAGTCAGACAATCCCATCAAGATACAACTTCGCTAATATCTCTAAAGAATAGGTATTCTGAATCAGCAAGTAATGAGCTGATTTAGTGAGACAGTCTACAATCACCCATATGGTATCGTGACGGCTTGGAGTACGTGGAAATCTCACTACAAAATCAATAGTATTGTGCTTCCATTTCCATTCTGGTATAGGCAATGGTTGAAGTGTCCCGGCCGGCTTCTGATGTTCGGCCTTGATTTGTTGACATACTAAACACCTTGCTACAAATTCAGCTATTTCCCATTTCAATCCCGACCACCAATATGTTTCTTTGATGGTTTGGTACATTTTAGTGCTCTCGGGATGCATAGCATAAGCCGAAGAGTGTGTTTCCTCAAGAATGGCTTACCGAAACTCATCATTTTTGGGAACACATATCCGTTTCCCATGTGTCACCATGCCATCCTCCCGAATATGGAAATTATCAGTTTCACCCTTGCGAACCTTCTCTGCTATCTGCTTTAACTTCTTATCAGTTGCCTAGAGCTTTTTAATACGGTCCACCAAGGTTGGTCAAACTTCAAACTTCGCCAGTAATGCACCATTGTCATCATAATCAAATTTGGCTCCAGGAGCACGAATTCCAACAAGGCATGAGAGATAAGAACCCGTTTGAGAATGAGAAGATGATGACTTGCGGCTCAGAGCATCCGCAACTACATTCGTCTTACCCGGGTGATAGTCAATGTCCAAATCATAGTCTTTAATCAGTTCTAACCATCTCCTTTGCCTCAAGTTGAGCTCTTTCTGGGTAAACAAATATTTGAGACTCTTGTGACCAGTAAGGATTCTGCAGGTGGCTCTGTACAAGTAAAGTCGCCAAATCTTTAAGGCGAATACGATAGCAGCAAGCTCTAAATCATGTGTCTGATAATTCAGTTCGTGCTTCTTTAACTGTCGAAAAGCGTAGGCGATAACTCTATCACCTTGCATTAGAACACATCCTAACCTTTGTTTGCTGCATCACTATAAACTATATAATCATCAGTAGTAGGTAGAGCAAGTATGGGAGTCGACGTGAGTGTCCTTTTGAATTTTTGAAAACTCTGTTCACATTTATCATTCCATTCAAATTTAATCCCTTTCCGCGGCAAACTAGACAATAGAGCTACAATTCTGAAAAAACCCTCTACAAATCTTCGATAGTACCCAGCCAAACTGAGAAAACTACGTACCTCGGCGACGGTTTTGGGTTGTTCCCATTTTAGAATTGCCTCAACTTTCTTTGGATCAACAAAAATTCCTTCTGCGGATACCACATGTCCCAAAAAGCCAATTTCCTTCAGCCAGAATTCACACTTTTAGAACTTAGCAAACAATTGCTTATCTCAGAGAGTCTGCAACACAATCCGAAGATGATTTGAATGCTCCTCATCATTCTTGGAATACACCAAGATATCGTCAATGAAAACAATGACGAATTTGTCAAGATAAGAATGAAAGACTCGGTTCATGAGATCCATGAAAGCTGCCGAAGCATTCATTAGACCAAAAGGCATCACCAAGAATTCATAGTGCCCGTACTGTGTCCTAAACGCAATCTTGGGTACATCATATTCCTTTATCCGCAGCTGGTGATAGTCGGACCTCAAATCTATCTTAGAGAATACACTGGCCCCTTGGAGTTAATCAAACAAGTCATCAATCCTTGGCAAGGGGTATTTGTTCTTGATAGTCACCTTATTTAATTACCGATAATCGATACACAACCGAAACGTGCCATTTTTTTTCTTAACAAACAGAACCGAAGCACCCCAAGGCGAGGTACTCGATCGGATGAATCCCTTATCTAACAACTCTTGAAATTGGACCTTCAACTCTTTCAATTATGCCGGTGCCATTCGATAAGGAGGAATAGAGATTGACGCTATGCTGGGAACAAGATTTATAGTGAAATCAAACTCCCGGATCAATGGTAACCCAGACAACTCTTCCGGAAAGACGTCTGGAAACTCATTCACCACAGGGACATCGCTTAGATCAGGGCTTTCCACCATAGTATCAATGATGTGAGCCAAGTAAGCTTTACAACCCTTATGTACTAATCTCCGTGTTTCGAGAGCTGAAATCACACAGCTTGGCAATACTCGCTATTCACTAGCGAACACAAGTAGGGGATGCCCTGACTTACTGAATTCCACTTCTTTAGTGAATTAGTTCACTGAAACTCAGTGAAGGCTTAGCCAGTCCATGCCTAGGATGGCATCAAAATCTTTCATATCCAACGGAATTAAATCCGCTTTAAGGATTGTCTTACTAACTTTCACCTCACAAGACTTACATACTAAATCCCTAATCAAATGCTCTCCCAAGGGGGTGATCCCAAGGGGGTGATAACCAACAATTCTTCATCAAATAGGACTAATGGCCTATCAACATGTCTCTCAAATTCTGAACTCACAAATGAATTATTTGACCCGGTATCTATAAGTATATGAGCATCAACATCAAAGATATTCATCATACCTATAAATATAAACCATAAACAAAATTATATCACCACTCCTTAATTCATTATCATAAATCATCAAATCATAATTATAAATTATAGATATCACATTTCAAATTTTGAACTTAGATTTAAAGGAAAATTACCTGTAACTACGTCGGGATTAACTTGGACTTCTTCATTAGTCATAGCAAAGCTCTAGCTTGAGATCTAGGTTGAGGTCGCTGAGCGGAGGTGGCTATAACATTACTTCCCGTGCCCGTCCTAGGGTTAGTACTGGTAGAAGGTGTCGCCGAACCAAGTGGGCCAGTTTTGGAGCCGCTAAAGGGACCTCTGACTTGACGACTCCCTTGCCCTTCTTCCTTCAACTCAGGGCAAGAATAACGGAGGTGTCCCTCCTTCCCACAGCGATAGCATCTCTTAGGTCCTCTGCACGGACCCGTGTGATACCCTTTACAATTAAGGCAAGTCCCCATTTCACTTCCCCATGGTTTATCTCCTAATCTATAATTCCCAGTGCTAGGAGCACTCGATCTATGAATTGGTTAGGTTTGAGGAAATCCAACCGATCCCGAAACAAATTCACCGCTTTGATAGCCTGTATTTCTATTCTTCTTAGAGCTTTGGCCCGGTACAAATCCGTCAGACCTCTTCTTCCTACGGTGGTCCCTAACATTTCCCCTTTCAAGTACCATCTGTTCAGCCCTCAAAACCAATTGTAACACGTTTTGGTATGTGTGCTCATCCGTGACCGACATCTTCTCTCGGATATTCAGATTCAATCCATCCTCAAACTTGAAGCGTCTGTACTCTTCGGAGGTGATTAGCTTAGGTACGAATGAAAATAGACTTCTAAATTTCGCCTCATATTCCTTTATAGACAGATTTCCTTGGCGAAGCCGAAGGAATTCTCTTCTTTTCAAGTCCCGATCGAATCGGGTATAGAACCTCTAGTCGAATTCCCTAAGGAAATCGTGCCAAGTGAGAGGTGCAGCTGCCTTTTCCTCTACTCCATCCCACCATGTGCTAGCATCTTCGTCTAACAATCTCATAGCTACCAAGAGCTTCAAACTATCCTCTATTCCCATATCCGTTACAGCTTTTCTGACCTTCTTGATCCATTTCTTTGTCTCTGCAGGATCACCAGATGCCAAGAAGGTCTCACATCCCAGTTGCCTTACTTCCTTGATTAGTTTGGACAACTGAACTGGGGAATGGCTTATTGGTGCAACAATTGGAGGAGGTGCTACTGGAGTATTGGGTGTAGCAGCTGGCATTGAAGGAGGAACATGTGGAGGGACTAAAGACGGTTGTGGAGCTTGATACTACGCTCCGAAGGTACTCCACCACTCCATTACTTGCTAAAGAATGGCGATAGGAGGAGCAATAATCTTGGGAGAAGGAGTCGGGTGTGTGGACGCAGGTGGAGGAAGAGCATGTGAGGAAGACTCATCCCCATGCTCCTGTAGAGGAATCTCATTTACATTCCTCACATTCCTTCGTGGAGGCGTGGCAATCTATAAGGGAAAAATTATATTTAGTAAACAGGGTTAAGAGAAATACTAATAACTTAACCCCCTAAAAAGGATATCCCAAATTTCCTAAGAATCCATGGAAGGTTTTTGTACATCCTTAAAAGTAAATCTTTAAAAAATAGAAATTTTCAAAAGAAAAAATGCTTTTAAAACCTTTAGAAACCTTTGGGACATTTGGAAATAGTTCAAACGTTCAAACATTTAAAATCGTGAGTCTAGGCTCTGATACCAATAAAGCTGTCATGCGATCCTCGGATCGACCACGCAACAGCCGCTGCATTGTCTCGATACACGGGCAGAACCTCCCCATATACCGAAACTCCGCAAGGCTACAAATGTAACACCAAGCCTTTAAAAAAAAAAAAAAAAAAAAAAAAAAAAAAAACCAATTGGGGATTAGGGTTAACCCTAACCCCCTTTCTCTCTCTCTCTCTCTCTCTCTCTCTTTCTCACTCCCCGACGTTCCCTCTCCTGCGGCCGTTCGTCTTCTCCCACGGCCGTTCGGCTTCCTCCGCCACAGCCACCGCCGCCGCCGCCGACAGCTTCTCCTTCTTCTTCTTCTTTTCCTTCTTCTTCTTCTTCTCCTCCTTCTTCTTCCCTCTCGGTTTCTCTCTCTCCCTTCGCGATCCCTCTCGCGATCGCTCTCTCTTCGTTGTTCTCTACCCTCCTCCGCGCGCCACCGCGCGACCCGCTTCCCTGCACAATCGCACCACCCGCGACCTTCCGCAGGCACCACCACCACAGCAACGGTGATTCCCTCCCTCGTGCCACAACGCGCGATTGCTGCCTCCTCGCTCTATCGAGCCACCGAGTGTGCCCTCCAGCCCACAGCTCGAGCCCAGGCCACGAGCAGGACCGAGGCCGCGAGTGCGAGCAAGGCCGCGAGCGCACAAGGCCCAGCACACTATCGCGCGAGGCCCAGCGCACTAGCGCGAGCGGCCCAGCGCACGAGCGCGCACGGGCGCGCGGCCCAGCGCACGAGCGTGCACGGGAGTGCGGCCCAGCGCACGAGCGCGCGCGAGCAGCGCACGAGCGCGTGAGAGCAGTGCACGAGCACGCCCCAGCACAGCGCACCAGCGCACGGGCGAGCACCAGCCCGCGAGCCACTGTCGGCCCGCAGGCCCATTAGCCGCAGGCCTATCAGCAGCAAGCCCACGGGCCCACCAGGCCCGACAGCCCGTCCAAGCCCGCAGGTCCAGTACGGCCCGCGGCCCAGTTCAGCCCATCGGCCCGCCAGCCCGCCGGCCCGCTACCCCATAGCATGCAGACCAGCGAGCCCGCTAGCTGTAGCCCACGAGCCCAGTCCGGCCCGTGGCCCACGAGCCCGCGACGGCCAGTGACAGCCCTCGAGCCCGTGACAGCCCACAAATCTCCACGCAGGTAAATGACTTAGGGTTTTGTTTCGGATCTATGTGTTTAGATCTAACAAATGAACCTTGTTTTGATAGAAAACCCTACAGACTTTGGAGTGACCGAAGCGACTTTCGGACGAGACTCGGCGCTTCGAGAAAAACCTAGGTGAGGAGATTTTGACTCTAATTGATAAATTGGACGAATCTAGGATTGAATTTAAGATGAAAGGTTTTGTATATGTTTAGAGTGTAAGTGGAATGCAAATAGAATGTTACAGAAATTTGATGATCTGATTTAGGTTGATCTTTTGGAGACTCGAGGAAGCAGATCAGATTTGATTAGTTTTGAAAATAGGGAGTGACCACCCTCCCTAAAACTGTGAGTGGGACTTTGACATTCGCTATTGATTGAAAATCATATTTCAAAAATACTTTTAAATGACATGTTTCTGCAAATGTATGATTGTTAGACCTTTCCAATATTTGATGAAATGTTTTGTGACTTTTGGAGTGTCTTAACTGCTGACTTTATTGATATGCATCCATGAGTTTTGATAAACGTATATTGTGCCACATTTTCGACATATTGATATGTTTTAATGCTTTCACTGCATTGGCACATGGTTTTAAATGGATTTACTTACACATTTTGGGCTGTATGCCCGGCCGACGTTATGATATTATGCATGGGGCTATATGCCCGGCCGACTGGTGATGGGATGCATGGGGCTACGTGCCCGGCCGATTTGATATTGTGATCCGTAGCTACGAAGGACATCTGGTAGAGGCACCCCTTGTGTCCGGATACGCTTCGGCCGGAGGTATCCGCCAGATCGTCGTGTGTATGGGTGCCCCAGGTTGACCCTCATCGGAGAGGACGTTGAGTACGGCTCCGTCTAGCACCAGGCGGGGGCACCATACACGGCCGACTAGTTATATGTACATTATTTTTTTTTTTACAGGCTAGTTGGGGTAGTCTGTGGCCAACATTGGGGTAGAGAACCATTCTTTAATACTTGCATTTGGAAAAAAAACCCCAATGCGCCGTCCTTGGTCGAGGTAGATCATTGCCGGGAATATTTCATTGGCCGGTTCTTCATGACATTGATGTAAAATTTTGGGATGCATATCTTGCTTTCTGATGTGTGCGTATTATATATGATTTTGAAATAACATGATCGGTTTGCACAGTGGATATTTTCTTATCTTATGCTTTGACACTCCAAGTTCACCCTCGATATTGATAGTATGATGTCAATCCCCTCACTTACTGAGTATCCTCCCATAGATACTCATCCCTCACTTTCTTTTCCACAGGATTAGTGTTGGATCGAGGAGATACCACTGGGTTTGGGTATGGATATTTTCCATCTCTTCCGCTATGATGATTAGTGATATTGTTATGTATTGGAGATTTTAGCTTGACCAATGTATTTATATAAATTTTTGGGATGACTGTATAAATTATGGACTTTTATTCGTGAAACTTTCGTGTTGATTATTTCATTGCATTGAGGCATTTGTAAATATTTAAAAATAACTTGGGAATTTATTTTATATATGCGTAGAATTTAAATCCGCTCGGTGTGGCGGCTGCTCATGCTCTAGTTGGGCATGACAGTAGAGGTCTGTTGCTAGGACTGTTAGAACTTATAGCCTTGCGTTGTTCTGGATGTTGGCTGTGGTATTTGTTGATTTTGGAGAGGCCGGGATGGCCATTTACTTATTTTTTTAGGATGAATATGATATACAGGTGAAATTGTACTTGGGAAACCTCCGATTTATGGGGAGGTTCTGCCCGATTTTCTGTAAAAATACAGCCGGCATCCAGGGACAACGGGCGGCTGCTCATGATCCCAGTTTGGGGCGTGACAGTTCGGTTGGTATCAGAGCTCTTGGTTAGAGCTATATTTTATAAAATGATTTGAAAACATTCCCAAGTAACTTGATTTTAAAAGTCCTCAATGCATAAGAGCTTCATACAGTCATTTATATCCCTGCATATGATCTTCGACATATGAGTTTATCTATTTTAGGGGGTTAGATACTAATTCTTATCTAACCTAGCATTTCTTCATTTTCAAAGAAGGAACCAATGGAGATGGTTCTTAAATTGATGACTTCATTCATTTTAGGGGGTTAGTTACGAATAACTAGCCCTAATTTTTAAATCATGTCAAACTCTAGAAGTATATCTAATGAAAGTTCTCTCCTTGCAGAATTATGCCGCCTAGACGCGGTAGACCAGTAGGACGCGGAGCTAGACCCGCGACCCCTCACGTGTCTGACCCTCCGAGGGAGCCTGAGACCCTTGGAGTGCCTGAGGTTGCTTTCTCTACACGGGCGCCCCCTGTAGCGCCTACTCGGCCGGCTGCTCCTGCCGAGGTTCCTCCACCGTCCCTTGAGGCATTTAGGCAGGTGTACGAGTGGTACACCTCACACGGAATTCAGATGCCACCCCCACCACCACCACCGACGGCCGTGCCGACTCCTACGGCCGTACCACCTTCTGTTGTACCAGATCAGCCACCAGTTGCTGATCCTTCTACTGTGTCGGGACCTAGCGACACTATCTCCTCCACCTTGAGGTGTATTCACGAGCTCACCCAGCTGGTGAAGGAGGCGAGGCAGTTAGGCTGCACAGAGTTCGCAGGGACGGGTGATCCCACAGCAGCGAAACACTGGATCAACCGCACCCGTAGAATTTTGACTAATCTAGGGTTGAGCGAGGATTACCGGCTTCGGATAGCAGAGAGACTTTTAGATGGTGACGCCCTCACTTGGTGGGAGGCGATTTGTGACGATGCTACCGAGCCGCTGCGATGGGAGGACTTCCTACGGGAGTTCGATCGCAGGTACTTCTCTGAGTTCCAGCAGGACCGCAAGAGGGCAGAGTTTCTGCACTTGCGGCAGGGAGCCAGGACAGTGACAGAGTATGAGATGGAGTTGAAGCGACTAGCTGCTTTTGTTCCAGACTTAGCGACGTCGACGCAGCTACGGTTCAAGTTTGAGGACGGCCTCAACTTGAACATCAGAAGGTACATGACAGTGACCCCTAGTTTCTCCCTTGCGGAGATTGTGGACTCAGCATTTAGGGCGGAGGAGATCGTCCGTGCTGAGGGCAGACAGCGGGAGAACAGGGAGCAAAAGAAGAGATCTGGGGCTTCTTCGAGTCAGAGCTCGAAGAAGGGCAGGAGTTTAGGATTTCACGAAGACTCTTTTCAGCCGAGACAAGCACATCCCGGACAGGGATCACGATCCCAGGGATTTAGGGCACAGGCCTCTAGCTCCACTACTCAGATTTCAGATCAGCGGTACCCTTTTTGCCGCCGATGTGATGGATACCACCCTTTGGGAGAGTGTAGGATACCTATTACGTGCTTCCGGTGTGGGAAGCAAGGGCACATCAGGAGCTCCTGTCCTGAGTTGGGATTTGGAAGTCACATAGCTAGTGGACACTTGAGTGTTCCCCAAGGAGGACAGCAGGGAGCACCTGCGCACTCGAGTCACACTGCTCCACTGACGGTAGCCGGGAGCAACACGGCGCCAGGACCATCACGACAGCAGCAGAGGACACAGGCCCGTGTATATGCGATGATGCAGGAGGATGCTGAGGCGAGTCCTGATGAGATTTTTGGTGTTCCTCCCACTGATCCCCATGTTTAGAGATGTCCATGTACTTTTTTTGAGAACCATCACTAGTTAAAGCCGTAGATGCTTAACTATGTTGGTTGTACATACATTTTGATATATATATCTATATATATTTTCTTTTATATTCATCGACTGATCTTTTATTTCCTCACATTAGGAGTTATGGAAATATGGAAAGTCGACACTCGTGTTCTATTTGACACCGGGTCGGACCATTCGTATGTGAGAAGCGCCTTTTTGCCCACGGGTTGGGTAAGCCGTGTCGCGAGGTTGCACGGCATACCTAACTCATGTTATCGACACCACTGTTGAGGACCCGAGGCTTGAGAAGGTCCCAGTGGTGTAGGTTTTCCTAAATATATTCCCGAGGAGCTATCCGGACTACCCCAAGTTCGGGAGTGTGGTTTCGAGATTTACCTAGCTCCAGGGATCACTCCTATATTTATTCTGCCATACAAAATGGCACCAGTGGAGTTTAGAGAGCTCTAGGTCTAGTTGCGGGAATTACTGGACAACGGTTTTATCCATTTGAGTACTTCGCCTTAGGGTGCTCCGGTGATTATTCGTGAAGTAGAAAGACGGGATTCTAAGATTGTGTGTGAACTATAAACAGCTAAACAAGGTTTTCATCAAGAATCGGAACACTTTGTCGCATATTGATGATTTATTTGAGCAGTTCCAGGGTACGCGTGTTTTTCTCAAAGATTGATCTTCGATTTGGATATTATTAGTTGTGGATCAAGGCTGAGGATGTGCCTAAGACCACATTCCGCAATCAATATGGATATTACGAGTTCGTGGTCATGCCATTTGGGCTGACCAACACACCAACAGCCACAGACAGTGACCGAGGTGCGAAGTTTTCTTGGCCTTGCGGGGTGTTATCGGCGATTCATAGAAGGATTTTTCAGATCGTCGCTATACTTACCAGATTAATACGAAGGGCGTTAAGTTCTTGTGGGACGATCGTTGTGAGACGAGCTTTTAAGAGCTCAAACAACGTCTGACGAGGGACGGCCAGACAGAGAGGATCTTAGTGTTTTAGCTCAGCACGTAGCTGTTCTAGATTGATAGATCAGAAAGCTACGGAGCAAAGAACTTTCATTGGTCAGAGTTTTGGGGAGGAGTGACCAGATCAAGGAAGAGACCTGAGGGTCCGAAGAGACTATTAAGAGACTTAAGAAACAGTACCCCCATTTGTTCAGCGTATTACTTTCTTTTAGTTTCGAGGACGAAACTTGTTTTTAGGGGGTTAGAAAATGTAACACCAAGCCTTAAAAAAAAAAAAAAAAAAAAAAAAAAAAAAACAAATTTTGGAGACGCAGCGTTTTGGGACAAAACGCTGCGTCCCCAATTGGGGATTAGGGTTAACCCTAACCCCCTCTCTCTCTCTCTCTCTCTCTCTCTCTCTCTCTTTCTCTCTCCCCGACGTTCCCTCTCCTGCGGCCGTTCGTCTTCTCCCACGGCCGTTCGGCTTCCTCCGCCACAGCCACCACCGCCGCCGCCGACAGCTTCTCCTTCTTCTTCTTCTTTTTCTTCTTCTTCTTCTTCTCCTCCTTCTTCTTCCCTCTCGGTTTCTCTCTCTCCCTTCGCGATCCCTCTCGCAATCGCTCTCTCTTCGTTGTTCTCTACCCTCCTCCGCGCGCCACCGCGCGACCCGCTTCCCTGCACAATCGCACCACCCGCGACCTTCCGCAGGCACCACCACCACAGCAACGGTGATTCCCTCCCTCGTGCCACAGCGTGCGATTGCTGCCTCCTCGCTCTATCGAGCCACCGAGTGTGCCCTCCAGCCCACAGCTCGAGCCCAGGCCACGAGCAGGACCGAGGCCGCGAGTGCGAGCGAGGCCGCGAGCGCACAAGGCCCAGCACACTATCGCGCGAGGCCCAGCGCACTAGCGCGAGCGGCCCA
The DNA here is from genome assembly GCA_033439265.1 of Dillenia suffruticosa. Classification (NCBI taxonomy): domain Eukaryota; kingdom Viridiplantae; phylum Streptophyta; class Magnoliopsida; order Dilleniales; family Dilleniaceae; genus Dillenia; species Dillenia suffruticosa. The sequence continues at coordinate 13,559,666 of JAVTVX010000019.1, forward strand.
GCGCACGAGCGTGCACGGGCGCGCGGCCCAGCGCACGAGCGTGCACGGGAGCACGGCCCAGCGCATGAGCGCGCGCGAGCAGCGCACGAGCGCGCGCGAGCAGCGCACGAGCGCGCGAGAGCAGCGCACGAGCACGCCCCAGCACAGCACACCAGCGCACGGGCGAGCACCAGCCCGCGAGCCACTGTCGGCACGCAGGCCCATTAGCCGCAGGCCCATCAACAGCAAGCCCACGGGCCCACCAGGCCCGACAGCCCGTCCAAGCCCGCAGGTCCAGTACGGCCCGCGGCCCAGTTCAGCCCATCGGCCCGCCAGCCCGCCGGCCCGCTACCCCATAGCACGCAGACCAGCGAGCCCGCTAGCTGTAGCCCACGAGCCCAGTCCGGCCCGTGGCCCACGAGCCCGCGACGGCCAGTGACAGCCCTCGAGCCCGTGACAGCCCACAAATCTCCACACAGGTAAATGACTTAGGGTTTTGTTTCGGATCTATGTGTTTAGATCTAACAAATGAACCTTGTTTTGATAGAAAACCCTACAGACTTTGGAGTGACCGAAGCGACTTTCGGACGAGACTCGGCGCTTCGAGAAAAACCTAGGTGAGGAGATTTCGACTCTAATTGATAAATTGGACGAATCTAGGATTGAATTTAAGATGAAAGGTTTTGTATATGTTTAGAGTGTAAGTGGAATGCAAATAGAATGTTACAGAAATTTGATGATCTGATTTAGGTTGATCTTTTGGAGACTCGAGGAAGCAGATCAGATTTGATTAGTTTTGAAAATAGGGAGTGACCACCCTCCCTAAAACTGTGAGTGGGACTTTGACATTCGCTATTGATTGAAAATCATATTTCAAAAATACTTTTAAATGACATGTTTCTGCAAATGTATGATTGTTAGACCTTTCCAATATTTGATGAAATGTTTTGTGACTTTTGGAGTGTCTTAACTGCTGACTTTATTGATATGCATCCATGAGTTTTGATAAACGTATATTGTGCCACATTTTCGACATATTGATATGTTTTAATGCTTTCACTGCATTGGCACATGGTTTTAAATGGATTTACTTACACATTTTGGGCTGTATGCCCGGCCGACGTTATGATATTATGCATGGGGCTATATGCCCGGCCGACTGGTGATGGGATGCATGGGGCTACGTGCCCGGCCGATTTGATATTGTGATCCGTAGCTACGAAGGACATCTGGTAGAGGCACCCCTTGTGTCCGGATACGCTTCGGCCGGAGGTATCCGCCAGATCGTCGTGTGTATGGGTGCCCCAGGTTGACCCTCATCGGAGAGGACGTTGAGTACGGCTCCGTCTAGCACCAGGCGGGGGCACCATACACGGCCGACTAGTTATATGTACATTATTTTTTTTTTTACAGGCTAGTTGGGGTAGTCTGTGGCCAACATTGGGGTAGAGAACCATTCTTTAATACTTGTATTTGGAAAAAAACCCCCAATGCGCCGTCCTTGGTCGAGGTAGATCATTGCCGGGAATATTTCATTGGCCGGTTCTTCATGACATTGATGTAAAATTTTGGGATGCATATCTTGCTTTCTGATGTGTGCGTATTATATATGATTTTGAAATAACATGATCGGTTTGCACAGTGGATATTTTCTTATCTTATGCTTTGACACTCCAAGTTCACCCTCGATATTGATAGTATGATGTCAATCCCCTCACTTACTGAGTATCCTCCCATAGATACTCATCCCTCACTTTCTTTTCCACAGGATTAGTGTTGGATCGAGGAGATACCACTGGGTTTGGGTATGGATATTTTCCATCTCTTCCGCTATGATGATTAGTGATATTGTTATGTATTGGAGATTTTAGCTTGAACAATGTATTTATATAAATTTTTGGGATGACTGTATAAATTATGGACTTTTATTCGTGAAACTTTCGTGTTGATTATTTCATTGCATTGAGGCATTTGTAAATATTTAAAAATAACTTGGGAATTTATTTTATATATGCGTAGAATTTAAATCCGCTCGGTGTGGCGGCTGCTCATGCTCTAGTTGGGCATGACAGTAGAGGTCTGTTGCTAGGACTGTTAGAACTTATAGCCTTGCGTTGTTCTGGATGTTGGCTGTGGTATTTGTTGATTTTGGAGAGGCCGGGATGGCCATTTACTTATTTTTTTAGGATGAATATGATATACAGGTGAAATTGTACTTGGGAAACCTCCGATTTATGGGGAGGTTCTGCCCGATTTTCTGTAAAAATACAGCCGGCATCCAGGGACAACGGGCGGCTGCTCATGATCCCGGTTTGGGGCGTGACAACAAACCAGCACAGCAATTTTTTTCAATTCAGAATTCATCCCAAATAAGAAAAGATATCAGCAGTACACACGCAAAGGACCCATCCGGTCCATCCTTGTACACACAAGCATACGTTGACATACAATTGGGGAGGGGGTTCCTGTACATGCATTCATACAGTATGGCCATCCTAACCAATTCAGAATTCTCAGCACAAATAAAGTATTTAAAACAACCGAAATCCTAAATTATAGTCGTAGGATTTTACTAACACTCGCATGAAGAAAATGAGCTAGCGTCAGTAAAGTCCATACGGTATGAGATGTACAGAATTTCATAAAATTGAAAGAAAATAATGAATCTCAACATTTCAAATCAAACGTCCCATTTGAACAATAAGTCTAACCAACAAAATGAGAGTTAAGAGAAAATGAACAAGTTCCGTACAAACTCTAATACAACTAGGTAAGGATTCCATCAATACTTTCTCCTATGTATGAAATGAGTATTGATTTAATGCATACCAAAAGAATTATACAAGTCTTCCCTTCCATGGATTCCAAAACAACCAAATTAACCTTATATCACTATCATACCTACACAAAACAACGGGTAAACCTTCCCAAGTTTCAATTGCTGTGCAAACCTAAGCTTCCTCTAAAAGATTTAAAAGAGACGGGTGAGTATTGGAAAATACTCAGTGAATGGAGGGCAATGATATGATTGTATAATAAATGATGGGTGAATGTGGGGCAGTCAAATCTTATCTCATAATCATACTGTATATATGTAAAAGCATTTCAATAATTCAATCAATTTGTAAAACATGCATCCACATTGATCATTCTATCAAAAAATCATGGGGTCCCATCGAAAACACTCCCGTCTTAGGCTGGCTGAACTTAGACGAAATCCCGCCAAGGGTTTTTCCATCCAATGTTTCAAAACATACCCCCTTCCTTGGCGTTGGCTCATACCTCACAGGGGTGCAAACCAGATATAGCATAACTTCAGCAGAGGGAGGGACGTCTAACTCCCCCGCACATCCAACCCCAACCACGCCACCCCGTCGGTTCGCTCCATGGTGGGAATGACTATAGGCATTAACTACCAGCACCATTCATTTCTCTAACACCTCATTTCACAAATCATGTGCCATAATTTCGAACAAATAATCATAAATTTCTTGTCATAGCAATTCATAAAGCAACATCAAATAACATATGGCACACATGCATTCATAAACACAGTGGATGCATTCATACTTCACAATCCAGTTCAGACATCCCACAATCACAAAACAATTTATATAAAACAGGTAAAAATCTTACAAAATCATTTTACAAGAATTTCAAAACAGTTTTGCTCATTTACTACACAATGGATCATCCACTCACCTTCTAAGGAGGGTATTCACTCCCTATTTCCACAAGTTTTCCAAAATGACTCCTTTCAAGTCTCCAAAAGGTTAACCTAGACCAATAATCCATAATTTAAATTCAAATTCCAACGAAATCTACTTTGATCAACCCAACAAGTTTTAAATTTCATCTAACACATTTCTTTCATATAATTTAGACTAAATTCATGTAGAATTTAGACGTAACCCTAGAAATCACATATCAAATTGCAGGAAAATGAATTCTCTTCAAACTCCGCACATTTTCAGAACATATATAAAACCTCTCATCCTAAATTCAGCCTAAATCTGATCAGTTATTGAATGCATTTAAAAATTCTCTCACCTAGGGTTTTCGTAGCTCGTAGCCCTAACATCCGTGCGCCATTCAATCCATTTAGGGACCTACAATGTTTCCAAATTGAGGCAAAGTTCAGCGATTAATTCTAATCACTATGGAAATCAAAACTCTAGAACTATAGGTTAGAACTTTCACCCTTACCTGCGCAGGAGATGAGTGCAAGCTCAGCCTAGGGTTCTCGGATGCCTCTCGCTACCACCAGCTTGGGGCTTCTACGAAGGTTGCAGAAGGGTGGCACTTGCAGGAAGCAGCGCACGCGAGCGAGCAAGGGAGATAGAAGCTGTCACGCGCGAGTAAGCAAGGGAGAGAGAAGCTGTCGCGTGCGAGTGAGCATGGGAGAGAGAGGCTGTCACATGCGAGCGAGCATGGGAGAGAGAAGCTGTCGCGCGCAAGTGAGCAAGGGAGAGAGAGGCTGTCGCTCACGAGCGAGCAAGGGAGAGAGAAGCTGTCGTACACGAGCGAGTAAGGGAGAGAGAAGCTATAGCGCGCAAGCGAGCAAGGGAGAGACTGTTCGTTGTCGCACGAGAGAGAGAGAGGGAGCAGAGCGTGAAACACAGAGAGAGAGAATCGGGAGAGAGAGAGAGGGAGAGATTAGGGCTATTAGCCCTAATCAATTTGGGGAAAAAGGGGGGAAGGGGAGGAAACACACCGTTTTGGGCAAAACACTGTGTTTTCCTTCCTTTTTTTTAGGTATTACAAAACGAATCCAAAGAAAAAAGAGAAACTATCATTTCTAAATAGAGAAAGACTGAAAATTTTAATTTTCTTTCTTTTCTAGTGGTGGTGGGAACATTTATCATTGTTTCAACAAAAATATTGACAGAAACTTTCATTTTTGTTTGTGTTTTGAAGCTCGGATCGGAGTACAAACCGATTGTACCAAGGAGTCAATGGATTACCGGGTGAAACTGGTTGGACCGGATAAAAAAATCTAATAACGTCATCATAAAATAATAAATAAATTTAAGTTATAATACACTAAAACCACAACAAAGGTGTGGCCTAGTGGTGAAAGTTATGCATATGTTCATCCCATTCTCAGGTCCAAGTACAAACGGATACAATTTTCAAATATATGTTTTATACTGAAAACGGTCCAATGCAATTCCTCTGGTCCAACTGTGGTTTTGATTGGTTTTTTCAAAAAGCTGCTCTATAAAGAAACCCAAACCGGTTGCTAGTCCAGTTCCCAGTTGAATTGGTTGGACCAGCTGGTCTAGTATGGTTTCAAAACAAAGATTTTTGCTGACATTTCTTACATTAATAAAGTAGAGCTGCCAACATTTAGAGTAAATGTAGATAAAAGGTAGAGAGAAGAGTATCCTAACATTTTCATTTTAAACATTGGGAAATCCTTTCAAAGAGAGAAAGAGTGGTCTAGAGAGAGAGTCTGCATGAGGGATATACCGACATTTAACAATGTCAGCACAATGTCTGCATATGCTCTATTTCCTAACACTTTTAATTCATAATAACCCTCGACTAAACTTCTCTTCTCTCTCCTCCTTTCTCTCTTTCCTTTTTGTTACTTTCTCCACTCGCCATCGCTACTGAAGCTCCCCGCTGAAACATTTGCCACCGTTGCTGCCCCGCCATCGAAGGAAGGAGTAGAGGTTGCCGTTCAGTAGAGGTTGCTTTCTCTCTCCTTACTGTGTAACTTCTCACTGTTTTGTTCTCTTTCTCTCTCCTTACTGCGCCATGAACTCTATTTTCAGTGAAAGTGAGTTCCTCCATTTTTTGCAACTCTGAGCACATTGATGCATTAGTTATTATTTTTTTATACACATACATGATTAAGGTTTAGGATAGGAAAAGATTAAGACAAAATCAGGGCAAAATTAGGTCAAAATTCAATTAAATTAGCGTCTGTTCATATTGTTAGGTTATAATTATGATAAAATTAGGATGAAATTCAGACAAAATATGATAAATTAAGGTTAAATGAGGGTCTATTCATATTATCATGCTATAATTATTATAAAATTGGGGCATAATTAGCATAAAATTATGACAAAATTAAGATAAAATTAGGTTATAATATATAGGGCTAGCAATCAAGCATTTTTGAGTTGGGCTCTATGAAGATTGGGCTCAACATGTTTAAAATTTTATGGGTTTGAGGCCGAATCTGGATTAAGAAAACTCGAAAAATCAAGACTCAAAATTAAAAGGGTGTTAAGGCCTACACTTCAATTATATTTTTTGGCCCTTATTTATGAATTTTAGGACTATTATAAACCTAATTTTGTGTTATTATACTAATCAATTTTGTGAGTTGTGTTATAGGAAATATTGGATTGTTGAAGAGGAAATTTGGACAGCATAAATAGTTGTCAGTATTTTGGACTTAACTTTACTCCGTTGTCCAATTGAGCAGATTTTTTTGCAATAGAAACTAGGTTTCACGATCTACAAATCTTGTGGAAAGTCTAGAGGTTAATTCATATCCGAAAATATCAGAAAATTTGGATAAACATTACTGTAGTATTGAAATTCAAGAAAGTCAAAGTCCTTGTTGAGAAAGGAAACTAATTGAGTTTATCTAACGAATGATTTTTGGAATAAAGTTACTGATGATTTCAGAAATCTTCAAAATCAAGAATAAAATAAAGTTTCCAAATTTTGGGAAAGTAAAAATATAATGTCTACCATTACAAAAACAAGTTTTGAAGTCAAAGTGAAAAGCTAAATTTTCTAATGATTCACAACTCCTTATTGATCTTGCGTTTTAGTCCCATAAATAAGAGATATCCTAGGGCATCAAATAGATCTTTACACACCCTAATATGGTTAGCCCATTTCTTTTATTTTTTGGACTCAATGGATTCTATTTTAAATAATTTGAACGATTTGATTTATTTATTTCCCTTAACATTTATTGGTATGACTATTGTTTGATGAGATTTTATTATTGATCCTTGTACTTCAAGATGCTTAAGTTTGTATTTTGTATGATTTGAGATTGATTGTTTGCATAACCAACATAATTGTAGGATATTGGTCCGTAATAATAAAATCCATTCGAAGTTATGAAATCAACTAAAAATTAATTTCTTGTGTGAGAATCTAGGGGAAACTCTAGATTACAGCTTTCATAGAACTTAATACAATCCGATTTAATCAAAATTGTATGACTATTGAATTTTGATTACTCAAATTAGGAATTTCATTGCATGACCATTAGTGAATCTACTTTCAAGAAATCTACCTTCATCAACAATAGTTCATTGGTTAATGAACCTAAGTGACTTGAAAAGATTAGATTGTGTAAAAAATTAAAAATAAAATGAAGATGATATCCTAAGTTTTTTCTTATCTATAGATTTTTGATTAATATTTTTGTAATCTTGATTTAATTTGTCCAATTTAGATAGGTTAGTTTACAGTTGGTAATACAAAATTTTATCATGAGAATGACAATTGCTCGCATTATACACAACACTTGATTAGGATATACCTGTGTGGAGTCGTGATATCAAATTCATGTATCAAGTTTTTGGCACCTTTGCTGAGGATATCTTTGTATATCAATAAGAATAATTTTGTTTGATATTGGATACTGTATTTTATATTTTTTGTTAATTTGTTTTTCATATTTCTTGGTATACAGTCTTTTAAGTTATATAGTCGCTATTTAGGGTTTGAATCTGATCCGAATTTGGCTGGAATATTTGGTATTAAAAAAATTTCTTTTTAGTAACAAGGATTCTACAACCACTTTTTCCAAATGATTTCAGTGTGCTAATATCCATCTTATAAACTTTCTAGAGATATGTGATACAATCAAAATGAATGGAGCTAGCCCTGATGCAATAAGGTCATTGTTGCTTTCTTTCTCTCTTAGCGAAAAGGTAAAGATATGGTTTAACTCATTCCATGCTAATCACTTTACCAATTGGGGGAATCTATCCTACGCATTCCTAGTTAAGTGTTTTCTACCTGATAAAATGGCTAAACTGCGTAATGATATTACTAGTTTTAGGCAATCTGAGGAGCAATCTTTGTATAATGGTTGAGAGCATTTTAAGAATTTGATTAGAAAATACCAATATCATTTTTGTTTTTTGGTGCTGGAAAATATCAATATCATGATATTCCTGATTGATTGATATTCTAAAATTTTTATGGTGGTCTTTTGTATTCTATTAAAATTGCCATTGATACTATAGTTGGAGGTACACTACAAAAAATAAGAATTCAATGATGAATTTTAGCAACAAAAAATATTCATAGCAAAACTGCAACAAATTTAGTGACAAAAAAGGGTATCGTCGCAAATTAGCCACGATTTTAGCAACAAAACAATTTTCGCCGCAAATTTAGCAACAAAAAAAATTTCGTTACAAAAGTCATCGCTGATTTTTGACGAAAAATTTTTTATGCAAAATTCGTTGCCAATTTGCGACAAAAAAAAAATTCGTTGCTAAATTTGCAACGAATTTATAATTCATCCCAAAATTTGCAACGAATTAAAAATTCGTCCCTAAATTTGCGACGAATAAATTAATCATCCCTAAATTTGCAACGAATTTCTAAATTCGTCGCAAATTGGGTGACAAATATTTATATTCGTCGCAAAAAATTCGATTATTTGTTGCTAAATTTGTTACAAATTAGTGGCAAATATAACATTTGTGGCAAAATTTGTCACTAAAATTCTTTTTTCGGTGACTTTTTAAATTACTTGTATTAGTAACATTTTCTAATATTAAAAAATGATTTGTAAATGGTGATATGCACTACTAGCGTAGAGAATTTTAAGATATTCACAAAACCTTATATAAAATGGTTCATTCATTATCTGTTTATATAAAAGAATGATAATATAGTGTAATCTTTTAAATTGATACATTCATTTCTATAACTTTACAAATCTTTTACATTGTTACAAACCTTATATAGTTTGTCTATTTAGTTTTTATTTTAGTGCATTCAATAAGTTATTTATTAGAAACCATAAATATCGTTACTAAATTCATTGCAAATTGTAAAGAAAAAAATTATTTGTTGTTAAATTCGTTAGAAATTGCGACGAAGACATATATTTATCGCAAATTTAGCGACGAAAACATTCTTTTGTCACAAATTTTAGCGACGAAAAATCCTTTCGTCGCTGATTCAGGGATAAAAACTAAATTTTGTCTCGAAATCTGTGACAAAAAAAATTTTCGTTCCTGAAATAGTGACGAAAAAAAAAATTCGTCTGTGATTTAGGGACAAATTCTTTTTAGTCCTTGATTCAGGGACGAATTTTGTTTTCGTCCCTAATTCAGGGATGAATTGCTTTTTTCGACCCAGCTTTGCAACGAATTCAGGGACAAAAAATTTTTTTCCCTAATTTCAATATAGTCAATACTTAACCATTCTTTCTTTTGTTTCATATTTTTGCGACAAAAAATACTTTCATCATTGATTCAGGGATGAAAACTAAATTTCGTCTTGGAATTTGTGACAAAAAATTTTCATCCCTAATTTGGGGATGAATATTTTTTTTGTCCCTGATTCAAGGACGAAAAAAAAAATCGTCCCTAAATCAAGGATGAAATTTAATTTTCATCCCTGAATTCAGCGACGAATTTTGTTTTCGTCCCTGATTCAAGAACGAATTTTTTTTTCGTCCCTAATTTGCAACGAATTTAAGGACAAAAAATTTTTATCCCTAATTTCAATGTATTCAACACTTAACCATTCTTTCTTTTGTTTCAGATTTTCGCAACGAAAAATACTTTCATCACTGATTCAGGGACAAAAACTAAATTTCATCCCTAAATCAAGGACGAAAAAAAAATTCGTCCATGAATGAGGGACGAAAAAAAATTCGTCCCCTGGGCATCCCTTGGCAGATCTCGCGGCTAACCACCGGATCCGAGCTGTAGAAGGCAGATCTGGGCATCCCTTCGCGGGCCAGCCGTGGCAAGGGGCCGTGGCCCCTGCCCCTTCACACGTGGCCCATGGGGCTGCGCCCTTGCACGACCCGGGCTGGCCCATTGGGCCCTGCCCAACCCATCATTGCTACTTTGATAAATAATTTTGTTTTTAATTTTTTGAGAAATGTTATTTAGGAAAATATTTTTATAATATTTTTTTAATAATATATTAGTTATTTATAATTAGTAATATTGTTTTAATAAATATTCATATATATATATATATATATGAATATTTATTTCTTTATTTATTTACTCATTTATTTATATATATATATATAAAAAGAAAAAGAGGAGGCACTGTGTTTTTTGCCAAAACACGGCACATCCCTCTCCCCCAAATTCGATTAGGACAAAACGCCCTAATCTCTCTCTTCCTCCCGTCTCTCTCTCGCCCTCTCTCAAACTCTCTCTCCCTCTCGCCTGTCACTTTCTCTAGCCCAGTTGAACTGAAAGGGGAGGCCCGTCAATAATAGGCGGTCTAGCACTGGGGGAGGTCCGTGACCAACGTTAGGGTAGAGAGTTAAATTTTATATATACTTACATATGAAAATTTTATATATCCTTGGTCAAGGTAGACCACTGCTGGGGTTATTTTTTTTGGCAATCTCTATATGATTTCAGAAATGTAAATAGATGCATACTTTGATACTATAATGTGTGATACGTGATCACTTGTTTATGGAAAAGTCATGTTGAATTTTGAAATTATTGTGTTCGAAATATACTTTGACACTTCATGCTCACACTTATGATTGAGAACATATTTTCGATCCTCTCACTCATTGAGTATTCCTAATACTGACCCCTCTTTCTATATTTTTTGGAGAATACTTAGTTCGGAGACTGGACGTTGGAGCTTGCGAAGAATATTTCGCTGATTTGTAAAGGTATTTAGTAGTGTAGGGTTTTTGGGAGTTGTAAATCATAGATTCATGGAAAGGAAGTTCTGTACATCTCATACCATGCGGATTTTACTGATACTGGTTGAGTTCTTTGACAAGTATTGGTAAAATCCGACGATTATGATTTGGGAATTCATTATTTTGATTGAACTATTTTTGGAAAATGTTTTATCTTGTATTGAGACATTTGGATTGAAATGTTGAATTTCGATATTTATTTTTGGTATTATGAAATTCTGTACATCTCATACCGTTTGGACTTTACTGATGCTAGCTTGTTTTTCTTCAGGCAAGTATTAGTAAAATCCTGCGACTATGATTTGGAATTTCTTTTATTTTGAATGTTTTATTGGTACTGAGATTTCTAGAATGGCTGGGATGGCCATACTGTATGCATGTGTGTACAGGAACCCCCTTCCCAAAGGTGTGCCAACGCATGCTTGTGTGTACAGGGATAGACCGGATAGGTCCTTTGCTTGTGTATTGTTTTATGAATTTCTTATTTTGATGGATTTGTGTACTGAAAGATTTATTATTGCTGATTTAGTTGGGATTAATGATGATATTATTATTGATGATTTAGTAGTTTTTTTAGTAGTTTTTATTAATATTGAAAAAATTTTAAATTTGGAGATAGGGAAAATACAGAACGAAATAAATTGGATGTATAAAAAGAACTTATCTGATCGTCGGTGTTTAATTGATGAGTTTATTTTTGGGTTAGAATAATTTTTAGATTTTGCTTGTAGTCATATTGATTTTATGGATAGGAATAAGCTAAGGTGTCTGTATAGAAGGTGTTGTAATGGTAAATTTTGCAGTGTGATAAAGTTAGGGAACATTTTTGTAGAATTAGTTTTATCCCGAATTACTATAATTTGACATGTCATGATGAACCGTTCATTTCTGATGAGGAGTGTGGACGAAACAAACAATTCTCAGTTAGTGGGATCATAGTTATTATGATCAATTGAATCCATATCAGAGGATGGTAATTGATGCAGCGGGTCCGAATTTTATTCCCGAACCAAGCACTACAAGTTCTAGCTTTGCTCCAACATTTGAACATGGGTATAATAGTTATGCATCACCATTGGAGGAGGTAGAAGTACCAGATGTTGATAAAATGTAAATAATGAATCATCTCTCCAATTTCAAGAAGTGTTAAGAGCTACAGATGAATCTTTGTAGGCTGGTTGTGACAGCCACACTAAGTTATATCTAACCGCAAGCCTGTTGAATGTCAAGGCAGAGCATAATGTGTTTGAGGATTGTTTTAATGATTTTGTTCAAGTTATTGGAGAAGTATTGCCGCATGATCACATTATGCCCAATGATTTCTACAGTATGAAAAAGCTGGTGAAAGAATTAGGTCTTCCGGTGGAAAGAATTGATGTTTGCAGAGATGCTTGTATGCTATATTGGGGAGATGATAAAGATGCAGATTTTTGTAAATTCTGTAATCAATGTAGATACAAGAGTACTAGGAGGTCGGGTCGTAATCAGCGGCATAAATCATATAGACAAATGTTTTATTTGCCTTTAACTCCTAGGTTACAAAGGCTTTATGCATCTGAGACCACTACAGAACACATGACCTGACATGCAAATCATGAAACAGAAGAGGGGTTAATGTGTCATCCTTCAGATACAGAGGCGTGGAAATATTTTGATAGAACATATCCTGAGTTTGCGAGAGAGACTCGAAATATTATGTTAGATATCTATACTGATGGGTTTGCTCCATTTGGTAAACAGGAAGAACTTATTCTTATTGGCCAGTTATCTTAACTCCATATAATCTTCCACCCGGTATGTGTATGAAGACACCGTATATGTTTTTAACATTAGTCGGGCCTGACCCGCAAAATCCGAAAAAGTTAATAGATATTTAGATGCAACCATTGATTGCGGAGTTGAAATAACTATGGGATGAAGGTGTTCCTACATATGATGTTCATACTAATTAGATGTTTCTAATGAAGGTTGCTCTTCTTTGGACCAAAAATAACTTTCCGGCTTATGGTATGTTATCGGGATGGAGTACCGTTGGGATTTTAGGATGTCCAATACGTTTGGAGAGATCAAAGTCATTCATATTGAAACATAGGAAGAAAGCGAGTTATTTTGATTGTCATAGACAATTTTTACCGTTAACTCATAAATTCAAAAGAAATAAAGAAAAATTCACTAAGAATAGAATTAAAAGAACACTTCCTCCATTGAGATTAACCGGTGAACAAATTTGACACAGAGTTCTTAACTTTCCATCTGTTATTGAAGAGCCACATGGTACAACATATGGCTATGGTCATTCGCATAAATGGACTAAACGGAGTATATTTTGGGATTTACCATATTGGAAGACTCATTTGGTTCATCATAATCTCGTTGTAATGCATATCGAGAAGAATCTCTTTAATAATCTGATAAATACAGTGATGGATATTACTGGGAAAACGAAAGACAACTTGAATGCAAGAAAAGATATGCGACTCCTTTATAAACGACCCACTCTTGATGTTGATGAAAGTAGTAGGGGACCAAAATCGAAGGTAGTTTATACATTGAATAACGATCAGAGACGGATTGTTTATGAATGGTTGAAATCATTGAGGTTTCCTGATGGTTATGTCTCAAATCTTGGAAGATGTGTCGATTTGAAGGAATGTAAATTGATTTGTTTGAAAAGTCATGATTGTCATATATTTATGGAAAGACTAATTCCTATTGCTTTTAAGGAACTCTTACCAAATTTTGTTTGGAATGCCATTACGGAGTTAAGCATTTTCCTTCATGATATTTGCTCGACAGCGTTGAGACATTCACACATGGAGATGTTAGAGCGAGAGATTCTAATCATTTTATGTAATTTAGAAAGGATATTTCCACCGTCATTTTTTGATTTCATGGAACATCTTTGGGTTCATTTGCCATATGAGGCGAAAGTTGAAGGTCCTGTCCAATTTCATTGGATATATCCATTTGAAATGTGAATTTTTCATCTTTTATACTTCGTTATCAAAGCATATAAAATTACTAATTTCATTATAAATAATTTTCTAATACATTTTGTTTTATTACAATTAGATTCCTATATCATTTGAAGAAGAAACTAAAAAATAAGACACGTGTTGAAACCTCTATTGTCAATGCATACATTGTGGAGGAAATAACAACGTTTGAATCATATTATTTTGAGCCTCACGTCCAGTGCAAGAGGCAGAGAGTGGGAAGAAATGATGAGGGTCCTATTGATCTCAATTTGAAGTCATTCTCAATTTTTAACTATCTTGGTCGACCAAGTGGACCATGGAAGCATAGATACGTAACTGGTCAAGAATGGCGGACAACCCACATATATATTTTACTAAACTGTCCAAAAGTGACGTCTTATTTCGAGTTAGTATATATTTTCTATTTTATGTATTTCTTATGTTGTAAATTGTTTGTTCTTTGATGGTAGGATTTTTCAAAATGTATATTCTGAACTTTCTACATATGAGTTTGATCGTTTCTACGACGAAAAATTTGCACCATGGTTCAAAAAATATGTAAGTAGACTATAAATTATTTAAATATGTACTTTAAAATATACTAACATATTTATTTGACTTTAGGTCCATGATAATCAAGCTCAAATTGAGCAAAAATTGTTAATCTATCTGTCATGGGGTCCAAAATCAATGGTACGAACTTGGCCAGCATATTCAATAAACGGGTATAATTTTCATACTGAAGAATATAGAATGAGAAAAACGACAATGAATAGTGGGGTTTGTATTCAGTCATCTAATGACAGTGGAGGTCAAAATGATTTTTATGGTTTGTTGGATGAAATCACAGAGGTAGAGTACCTTGGTCCAGAATTACGGGTTGTTTTATTTATGTGTCGCTGGTTTGACCCTGTCAAAGGGATGAAAGTGCATCCACAGTTTAATTTGGTTTAAATAAATCATAAGAAATTGTATAAAAGATATGAACCATTTGTGTTGACACAATAAGCGATTCAAGTATTTTATACTTCATATTCTAGTTTGAAACGTGACAAAATTGATTGGTGGGCTGTTTATAAAATGAAAGCACGAAAAAAAATTGAAGAACATTGGGAAGATATAGCATATCAATAAAAGGAAGTTGCCAATTCATTTCAGACCGAGCAATATAATATTCCAACGTTACGAGATCCTAGCGGAGTAGTGATAGATGTGGATGCAAGTGAAATTCATGAAGAAGACGATGAAGAATCTAATTTTGAGACAGATGAAGAATCTAATTTTGAGACAGATGATGAGGATGAGGATAAAGGTGAGGATGAGGATAAAGATGAGGATGTTGATGATAATGATATTGAAGAGTCTAATTTTGAGACATACGATGAGGATGAGGATGACAATGAGGATTTTGATTTTTGATAACGGGTAAGTTTTGTTCTCTTAATATAATAAAAATCGGATATTTATCTTGATATATGATAATCTATTTTTTGTAGTGGATAAGTTAGTTTAGTTTTAATTTGCAAATTTTGTTACTCAATTTGTTGTCTATTTACTGTCTCATTCTTAAATTTATATATTTGATTTGTTAATGTATTATCTTTTTTCTATAGGTCATTAGAGAAGATTTCTTGACATATTGGTGTCTTGTTTCGTCACATTTAATTTGTCAACTTAAATATGGTAAGTTTATTCATGTTCTTTATTATGTATCTGATGAACATGCAAATTTTATTTTTTTTATTTTTTTTAATAATATATTATGGCTGACAGTTTCGACGTGGAGGCCATAGACGAAATTCTGATGGAAGTTCATGCTCTTCACCATCACAGTCTGTTTCGGAACCTTCGCAATCCCATTCCCTTATCGGCAATGTACCTTCGCCTCCCCCTTCTGTTGCAGGCTCTTCGCATTCTCAACAAATGGCTAGTAATGTACCTTCGCCAGTCCCTTCGGTGGAATACTCATATGCAGATAGGGAAAACAATCGAGAGTTGATAGCCCCTTACGGAGATTCGTAAGTACAAAATTTTAAAATTTCAGATGTATTATTTCTTTTATTTATAAAACAAAATATTATTTTAACTATCTTGTTTATTTAACATTATTTGTTTGAAACTTTATGATAGATTTATAAATTCTGTACATATTATTCACGAACTTAATAGAATAGTGAATAACCATTGGGGAGGGATTTCGATGACTTACACAAGCACTCCGGAAGAAATAAAAGAGCTATGGTGGAGCGAGTTCAAGGTAAGTTATCCCAATCAGTTTATATATGAAATTAAGTTAATAGGTTTATAATCAATTAGTTTTTTTTCCATTACAGCGAGTATTCACTTGGGACTAGATTGAAGAGTTGGAAGTAAGAAGGATTTTCAAGAAAAAATATGGCGATCACATCCGACACATTCTAAATCATGCGAAGAGATACGGAAAAAAGCCAAACTTTATCACCAAGCAAAATTGGGGCATGATTATGAATTTTTGGGAATCGGAGGACAGCAAACGAAGGAGTAAGCAGAATAAAAAAAAACCGAGCTTATAATTTTGGGGAATCATCTGCGACGTATGCGGGAGGCTCGATCAGTATCGGTGAACATAAAAATGGATTGGTAATTTTATACAAATACTAATTTTTTAATCTAATTTAAACTATTTCATTATTTATAATAGTGTTTTTTTATTTTAGGCCAAGGAAACGGGGACCGAGCCTTCATTCATAGATACTTTCACGCGCACATTTCAGGAAAAAAAAAAGACAAGACTTGAGAGAGCTAGAGCAATTAAGGTTTGTAATTTCAAAACTTCCAACTATTTAATGAACATTTTCAATGTTGATTTGAACATATTATGTTGAACATATCATAACAATATAGGAAGATGGATTTATTAAGTTAGTTTCTCCCAAATTTATTTTTATTGTTAACTTGATTCTTTGATTTCTAATGAATTATTTGATAGAGATTTTTTTTTCATAAATTTCAACTTATTCAATGTTAATATGAATGTTCATAATTTAGATCCTATATAGTCTCATGATTTATGTTACAATTTTTTTTTTCTTCATATATATATATATGTATAATCAAGATTATATGTGTTTGTATTATATTGTTATTGCAAATTTATTTTAATTTTTCTCATGACAATACAAGAGAAATATGATGAGCTATCACATAGAAGTTTGAGTGTTAGTGACGATGCTGGCGGATCTAAGCCATCTGTTGATAACATGAATACATGGCTCGAGGTGACTGGTGGACCAAAAGAAAGTAGTTGGGCTAGGTTCTTTGAGCAAAACTTACAAAATCACTGGTTCATCTTCTTCCACCCCACTAGCAGTCAGGGCAGAAATAAATCAATTGAATCAAGATGTGAGCCATTTGAAGGAGTTACTGCTACAAAGAAATTAGGAATTCAATGAACTTCAAGCAAAGCACACGCAAGAAATGAACGAGTTGCTCACGCAGCAAATGTTAATCATGCAACATCTTCAGTTAGCCTCCGCTCCAAATCAGTTTCCCCCTTCTATTTCTCCTCTTGATAATGCTCACGATGGTGATGAAGGTGATGATTTCTTCGATGATGATGATGATGATGATGGTAGAGGTCGTGCTTGAAATTGTGTATTGTTATTTGATTGTTACATTTTGATATTTGTTACATTGATTTTTTTTTGTTATATATGGTTATTGATATTTTAACATTTAGACTTGATGTTGCTTTTATCTTTGATATTACTATTATGATTTTTTGTTGAATTTTTAACTTATTGATCTTATTGAATAGTTAGTTATATTGATGAGTATAGATGGCTAAAATTTGATATTAAAAATGATTTGGATTATTAATTGTTGATGAGGTTGGATGAGCAGGTATAAAAACAGGTTATATAGGGAAAAATGGTCCAAATATATCAATAAAATTTATATTTGTCGCAAAATACATATTCGTCCCAAAATTTGTCCCTGAAAACTATACTTGTCGCAAATATTATTACTAAAATTGAATTGTAAATTTTGATTAGGGAAGAATTTTACAACGAAAAACATTTGTTGCAAATTTGCGACAAATTCTGCGACGAAATTTTTTCGTTCTTTATTTTCCACGAATTTAAATTCGTTGCAAAATTTCCGACGAAATAAAATATTCGTCGCAAATTTGCAACGAAAATTAGTTTCGTGGCAAATCTGCGACAAAAAATATTTCGTCGCAAATCAGCGATGAATTATTTTTCGTTAGTAATTTACGACGAATAACTTATTCGTTGCAAAATCTGCAATAAATATTTTTTCGTCACAAAATTTGCGACGAAAATTTTATTCGTCTCAAATTTGCAACAAATAAAATATTCGTCGCAAATTTTGTATCGAAAATTTTTTTGTCGCAAATTTTGCGATGAAAAATATTTGTGGCAAATTTAGCGATGAAAATTTTATTCATCGTAAATTTGCAATGAATAAAATTTTTGTCGTAAAATTTGTAACAAATATTTTTTTGTCACAATTTTTCATTACAAAATTTGCGACGAATAAAATTTTCGTCGCTAAATTAGTCACAAATTTGTGATGAATTTTGCGACATAAAAATATTTGTTGGAAATTTTTGCAACGAATAATTAATTTTTCGTCCCAAAATTTTGCGACGGCTTGTTAGCAACGAAAAAATATTTGTTGCAAAATTCATCGCAAATTTGTTTTGGGACGAATTTTTCTTACAAATTTGTCGCAAATTGATGTTTTTTTTGTAGTGGTACATTTTTGAGTAAATCTTACAATAAAGTATATGAATTACTTGATGATATAACCTTTAATCAATATGATTAGTCTAATGAATATAAAATTCCTAGACAAAAAGTTGGCATGCATACAGTCGATAGTTTTATCATACTTAATGCAAAAATTGACTCTTTGATTAATATTATGAAAGCAAATCAAATCAATGTTGTAACTAATCAAATTTATTCTTGCAAATCATGTGGACATTCTGCTGATATGGTTTCTAAGTGTCCATAGATACAACAAGCAAATTTTGTTTCAAACTTTGGCGGTCCATAGAATTACTCTTACTCCAACACATAATATGGGTAGAGAAACCATCCTAAATTTTCATGGGATCAAGGATCACCACAAAGAGTAAATTATCCATCAGGCTTTAACTCATGAAATCTATAGGTAAGGGAGAACAAGGCATAATGGGAGATCGCAATTGAGCATTTGACAATAGAAACAAATGAAAGAATTGAAAAGTTTGAAAATAAAATAGATCAATTGACTAACGCCTTTCATTCTCGTGTACCAGGTAGGCTGCTAAGTGATACCGAGAAGAATCTTAGAGAGCAGGCTAAGACAGTTTCATTGAAGAGTGGAAAGAAATTACAGGAGATGCCAATTTGGTCCAAGGACGAAGGTGCTAAACAAAAGACCAAGGAAAAGAGCAAATAGCCTACAAGTGAAAAGTCAAAACCACAGGATTCAAAAAAGAGAGTACTCTACCTTTGAGGGAATATATGCCTCCTGTTTCTTTTCTTAAACATCTTTTACAAGCCAATGCAGAAAAGCAGTTCAAAAAATTTTTAAAAGTTTTTAAGAAATTGCATATTAACATTCTTCTTTTGGATGCTTTCAAGCAGATGCCAAATTATGAAAAGTTTTTCAAGGATGTGATCACTAACAAAACGAAACTTGATGATGTTTCAATGGTCAATCTCATGGAGGAGTGTTCTATAATTATACAAAGGAAGCTGTACCGAAACTCAAAGATCCACGAAGTTTTTATATCTCTTGCACCATATGTTCTACTGATTTTTTTTTTTTATATATATTTTATGTGATTAAGGTGCTAGTATAAATTTCATACCATATTTGGAGTTCTTGAAGTTAGGATTAAAGAAATGTCGATCAACTAATATTTATTTACAATTAGCTGATAAGAGTGTAAAGTATTCAAGAGACATTATTGAGAATATACTTGTTAAAATTGATAAATTTATTTTTCCTGTTGATTTTGTCATCTTGGATATGGATGATGATGAAGGTACTTTTTTTTTATTCTAGGTCGACCTTTCCTTGCCATTACACAAGTATTGATAGATATTTCTTATGGGAAGTTCATTTTGAGACTTAATGATGAAAAAATTGAGTTTAATGTCTTCTTTTCCATAAAAAATTTTAATGAACAAGAAATTTTTAGAGTTGATTGCATTGAGAGACTTGCTAAACATGATTTGAATTTGTTTTACTCAAATGATCTTCTTGAAAATTGCATTGCTAGTTCGTTGCTGTGAATCATGATTTTCTAGACAATGAACATGTTGATGCATATACTATTTCGGATGTAAATTTAGGTGACTTTCATATTTCATGCACATATAGAATCTTTGAATATTGAGGAGAAAAGTAATAAATCACAACAAATTGCTCAACTATCTTTTACTTTTAAACTTAAACCACTGACTTCTCATTTGAAATATATCTTTTTGAATAGTTCTTTAATGTTTTTAGTGATTATATCTTTTAATGTGACAAGTTTCGAGATAGAGAAATTGTTACAAGTTTTGCATCAACACAGAAAAGCAATAGGCTGGACCATTGCTGACTTTCGTGGTACAAATCTCTCGATTTGTATGCATAAGATCTTACTAAAAGACGGGTTCAAAGCCATAGCTAAACCACAAAGGAGGTTGAATGAACATCTTAAGAGGTAGCAAAGAAGGAGATCATTAAATGGCTAGATGCAGGCATTATCTTTTCTATAGCATGTTCTGTTTGGGGTAAATCCTTTGCAAGTTGCACCTAAGAAGGGTGCAATAACTGTGGTAAAAAATGATAAAAATGAGTTAATCCCTACACGTATTATCACAGGTTGGAGGGTTTGTGTAGATCACAGATAGTTAAATGATGTTACTAGGAAAAATCATTTCCCCTCCTCTTTCTTGATAAATTTGTTGAAAAATTAACTAGTCATGCATTCTATTGTTTTCTTAATAGTTTTTCTGGTTATTCGAAAATTGCAATTGATCCTACTGACCAAGAAAAAAACCACTTTCACATCTTCATATGGTACTTTTGCATTTAGACGCATACCTTTTGGTCTTTGTAATGCCCCAGCTACTTTTAAGAAATGTATGACGTTTATATTTGTTGATTTCATTGATGATTTTATGAAATTTTTCGTGGATGATTTTTCCATATATGGTTCCTCATTTAATAATTGTCTAAATAACTTCAGACAAGTTTTAAAGAGATGTGAAGAAACCAATTTGGTGCTTAATTGAGAAAAATGACATTTTATGGTAAAAGAAGATACTGTTTTAGGTCATAAGAAATCTTATAAGGGAATAGAGGTTTATAAAGCAAAAGTTGAATTCACTGAAAATCTTCTTCACTAAATCATTAAAAGATATTAGATGATTTCTAAGACATGCTAGTTTTTATCATAGACACATCAAGGATTTTTTTCTAAAATTGTTAGACTTCTAATCAATCTTTTAGTGAAAGATGTATTTTTGTGATTGATAATTCTTGCTTGAATGCCATTGTTGAAATTGATTGAGGCTCCTATTGTGCAACTACCTAGAAGGGATTTACATTTTGATATTTACTGTGATGAGAGTGATGACTATAAGTGCAGTTTTGGGCCAAACTATTGATAGGAACTTTCATGTTATATATTATGTGAGTAAGACTATGAATGAGGTTTATAAATTATACACCACAACTAAGAAAGAACCACTTGTTATGATTTTTTCTCTTGAGAAATTTCAGTCTTACCTATTGCTATCCAAAATTGATATTTATACTAACCACTCTGCACTTAAATATTGGATTTCAAGAAAAGATGCAAAGGCCAAATTGTTGTGGTAGATTCTCTTATTGTAGGAATTTGACTTTGAGATAGTGGATAAAAAAGGAGTTGATAATGGAGTAGCTAATCATTTATCTAGATTGTAGGGAGATTACATTGAGATAATGATTGATCATCCTTTAAATAACTCTTTTCCTAATGAACAATTATTTTCTGTTACTCAAATTGATAAACCATGGTATGCTAATTTTGATAATTATCTTGTTTGTAGGATTGTACCATGATAAATGGTGTGGCAGTAGACAAAGAAATTATTTTTCGATGTACATCACTATCTTTGGAATGAACCCTACTTGTATAAGGTTCGTGATGATGGTTTCATTAGGATATGTTTGCCCCAATAGGAGGTAAATAGTAACCTTAGTTTTTGTCATGATAAGAAAGTTGGTGGTCGTCATGGACCATTTCGTATAGCAACTAAAATAATTTAGTCTCGATTTTATTAGCCAACTGGGAATATTTCAAATCATCATAAAATGCCCTTAAACAATATTTTAATTGTGGATATCTTTTATATTTAGGGTATAGATTTCATGGGCTCTTTTTCAAAATCTTTTAATAATGAATTTATTCTTATTGCTGTTGATTATGTGAGTAAGTGGATAGAGGCAATTCCATGCATAAAAAGTGACTTAAACGGTGTGTAAATTTTAAAAGAAAAAAATATTGTTTTTTTGTTTTGGTGTTACTAGAATCCTAATTAGTGATGGAGGTTTACATTTTCGCAAGGATTTTGAAAAACTTTTGGCAAAATATGGTGTTACCCATAAATTACTATTCCTTACCATCCCCACACTAGTGGACAATTTGAGGTTTCAAATTGTGAATAAAAAGCATTTTGGAAAAAACTGTAAGTCTTTCTCGTAAGGATTTGTCTATTAAATTAGATGATACACTTTAGGCTTATAGAACAACATATAAGTATCCGATTGATATGTCACCTTATTGTTTGATTTATTGTAAGACATGTCATCTCCCTGTTGAGTTAGAGTATAGGGTATATTGGGCAATGAAATATTTAAATTTTGATTTATCTCTTGTAAGTAAAGAAAGAAAAATACGATTAAATGAGCCAGAGGAATGGTGGAACGAGATATATGAGAATACTCGGATTTATATGAAAAGGACAAAAGCTTGGCATGATACTAGGATCAAGAAGCAAGAGTTCAATGTTAATAATAAATTTTTATTGTATAACTCTCATTTGAGACTATTTCTATGAAAGTTGAGATCAAGATAGTGTAGTACATTCGTGGTGACACATGTTTTCCTGTGTGGAGCTATAGAACTTTCAAATGAGCAAGGAGAAAAATTCAAAATCAATGTGCATTGTTTGAAGATCTATAAGGATGAGACCAACTTGAAGGAAGGGTCTTAGGACCAACTTGAAAGAAGGGTTTGCCATTTTCTTAAACAATTCATATGTACAAGAAATGCTTTGCATGAGAGGAAGAGAAGTAGACTGAAGAGGAGGTTGTAGGTTCACTGGCTTCATTAGGTGAGTTTTTGTTCTCTTTTGTTTATTATTATTTCATTTATTATTCATTTTGCGCATTGCAAACAATGTTTGGTTTAAGTGGGGGGGAGCATAGACCATTTGTTGCTAATTTTTTTCTAAAATTTTTAATTTAAAATCTTTTGAAAAACCCTTAAAAATGTTAAAAGAAAATTTTCAATTTTTGCAGAATGTTTTCTATGCAAACAAAATTTTTTTGAGATTTTTACTGTTTATATGTTACTTGATCTGAATTGGGTTGTATGAAAGATGATTGGTATTAGTGGTTATTTACTACATGATTAGTTATTTATCTTTTAATGATTGATTTGAAAGATAGAAATGTAAGATTTGACACACAAAATTTACCTAAATGAGAAATTGAATCTTAAAGAGCAATTCATTGTGCTCTCATTTATCATGTTAAGTATATATCGCGCATGATTTGGTATCTCTTAGTTAACCCATTTGAATTTAAACATTTTCTTTCTTAAATTACCCATATAATTTCTATCATGACCTATTTTTTTTCTTACTCCGGATTTTGAATCCAAGTTTACTAATATACTTATAGTTGATAGCATGTTATTATATTTGTATACATTATTATGTTTTTATATTTTGGAGATTTTTTATTCTTCTAGTAACATGGCGTACTGTGACTCAATGCAGCATAAAAAAAGAGATTTATCATGTTGAGTTACGAAAAAAAAAAGTAGCAAAATATGAAAAAGAAAGAAAAAAAAAGAAAAAAAAGCAAGAAAAAAATTGAGAAAAAGCATTTTTCATTCTTGAAATTGTTCATTCTTTAGTTGGAGTTCCATTACATATTTCTTGCTTTAGAGGAGTGATATATCACATTACATATTTGTAATTGAAGTGCTATACATATTTTGGGGTTGGAAGTTGTGGAAGTTAGTTTTTCTTTATTTTGGTATAAACAATGTCATATCTTAATATTTGAGCTTTTTTAGTGAATTATTTTAATCCAATATTTTTACCCATTTATCCTACCCTTAGTTCTAATTCCATTACAACTAAATAAAAGATTTTTTGATTGGTGAATGGATTTCATATATTTAAGTGGTAGAGATTTAATATATTAGGAAGTTAATGGTAATACCATTTTATTGTGTTGATTTGAGTGAACACACATTTCTTCCATAAAATTGAGTACATTGTGTAGTTGAATCCATTGTATTGTTCTTAATTTCAATAAGATTATAGAAGATATAATAGTTGTTTTAGCATTGAATGCTACGAAATATTAGTTGTCTTAATTGTAATTTCGGTTTGAATTTGTCATATGCATGATTAAGATTTTGGGAAAGTAGAATTGGTTTTGAAAAAAATTTGTCTTGGTTGAGGACAAACAAATATTCAAATATAGGGGTATTTGATAATAATAATTTTATACACTTAAATTATATTATTATATCCTGTATTTATAAATTTTAGAACTGTTATAAATCTTATTTCATGTTATTACACTAATTAATTTTATGGGTTGTGTTGTTGGAAATATTGGACTTGTTGAAGAGGAAATTCGGACTACATAAATAGTTGTTTGTATTTTGGATTTATGTCTCTATTCTGATATCCGATTGAATTGATTTTGTTGCATGGGAAACTAGACTTCAAGACCAACAAATATTGTGAAGAATCTAATGGCTAATTCAGACTAGAAGATATCCAAAAATTTGAACAAAAATTGCTGCGGTACTAAAATTCAAGAAAGTCAAAGTTCTTGTTGAAGAGGGAAACTAATTGAGTATATCTAATGAGTGATTTTTGGGATAAAGTTACTGATCAAGAATTTTCAAAATTAAGAATAAAGATAAAGTTTCTAAATTTCAGGAAAGCAAAAAGATAATATCTATCACTACAAAAGCAAGTTTTCAAATCATTGTAATAAACTAAATTTTCTAAAGATTCACAACTCCTTGTTGATTTAAAGTTTTAGTCCTATAAATAAGAGGCATCCTAGGGCATCACATAGATTTTTACATACCTTTAGTAGCCACCACGTGATTTCCACTTCTTCTTTGTGCAAAAAAAGGGGGTTGTAATGTTTTCATTATCCTTTTTTGATTTTCTTTAATATGTCTAACTAATTTCTTTTGTTTATAAAATTTGATGAATTCTACTCTTAATTAATTATTGACTTAATTTATTTTTTCCTTTAAGATTTATTAGCATGATTATTGTTTGATGAGATTTTATTATTGATCATAATACTACAAAACATTTAGGCCTATGTTTTATATGATTTGAGATTGATTGCATAAACGACAAATATAATTGTAGGATATTAGTTCGTAATAATAAAATTCATATGAAATTATGAGATCGAATGAAAATTAATTTTGTGTGTGAGAATTTAGGAGAAAAACCTTAGATTATAGTTTTTTCATAGAACTTAATGCAATTAAATTTAATCAAAATTACATAACCATTGGATTTTGATTAATAGAATTAGGGATTTCATTGCAAGACCATTGGGTAAATCTACTTTTAGGAAATCCACTTCCATCAACAATAGTTCATTAGTCAGTAAATTTAAATGATTTGAAAAGATTAGATTGTGTAAAATATTAAAAATAAAATGAAGTTGATGTCTTAGTGTTTTTGTTATTCTCGATTAATATTTTCATAGTTTTTAATATTTTCGTAATCTTGATTTGATTTGTCCAATTTAAATAGGGTGTTTTATGGTTGATAATACAAAATACTGCTCTTGCTCGCATTATATACAACACTTGACTAAAATATATTTGTCCGAAATTATGATATCAAATTCGCATATCACCATTTTAGGCCAAGCTTGAGATCAAATTATAAATTTTATTTTTTAATATTTTTAACTTATTTTATAATATAATAAATACCAAATAAAATCACATTAATCATGCATAATAAAAGACAAAGAAAATGTCATTATACCAAATTAAGAATTACATACTATTATGAAGATTATTAAAGTCACCATCAAAGTACCATAATATTTGATTTTAAACAGGTCAAGTCCACTTGTGTTTAGGTTCGACCCATAATTAAAATGGGCTTAAATAATGGGGTCGCTAAATTGTGTCAAGCTTAGCCTTTCAAAATTGGTTGAACATGGGCCAACCTTAAACCTGTCAGCTTAATTGCCGGTCCTAGTAATATATATGGGATTTCAAATGGAGATATATGTATAATATTTATTGACCAAATTAGGTAAGTAAATAGATTAAATAAATGTGTTTTAGCCTTAATAATTTTAAGGTTCATTTTTAAGTAAAAAAATTATGATTAAAAATAGAATAAGAAAATAAAAAAAAGACTAAAAAAATATACATCTATGTTATACATGTATGTACGGAGAATGTACATACATCATATTAAATATTAATAGGTCACCTAAGGTTTAAATGAATAGGTGTTAGACCAACTTTATATGGATATACACACACCACATTTTCAACTATGTCGATCGTATGACACCACTCACTAGTAAAAACCTAACAAGCTGTGATCCATTCTAGTTATAGAACTTTTCTTTGCTCCAATCAACATTCCATTAGATCTAATCCAACAAATATTAAAATGTTTTTCACTTCAACAAAAACCCTATTTATGGTATTGGTAGAACAATCAATGGTACAAGAAGTTCAATATTATGCAAACTTATATAGCTTATATCAAATGCTTTATTACTTTTGATTTCATATAGGAGTAGTACTTGAACATAGAAGTTCCACATTCCATTTCATTCCTTTTGGTTGGTGACTCATCTTTGCTTTGGTGTACTAGTAGTTCCATCTTTGACTTTGTGTATGACTCTGGTATTTTTATTTTTGATGATGTTCATATGTTTATTACATTTCATTTTTGCTTGTGTCTAACTAATATGTTACAAACTTTTAATTCTTGTGCTAAAAACACACGTAAGCATGTCTTAGAGATGAGGAAAATTTAAGGGAATCAAAATTATTGAATCATTTGAAAAGTACCATGGGCCTAAATGAAGAAGGAACTACTATTTTGCAGGACATTACATTGGTAATACATCAAAACTTATTATTAATTTAAAACATATTAAGTTTGGTTGTTTATTAATTTATTATCTCATATTTTACAGCTAATGATGTTCAAACTACTCGAAGAAGAGGGAGGACCACTCTTAAGGACATATGGGACCGAAAATCACAACAAATTATAGTGACATTCAATTTTGACCAGGAACCTTTAGACGGTAGTTGCAGAAACTAACCAACTTTCGTAATCTTGTGGTTAGAAATATGTGATTTTGGCCTCTTAGTCATAGGGACTGGCACAATATCCCTATAGTATTGAATGAACAAGCGAAATCTTTCAGAAAGGCACTCTTTAGATTTGCTTCCTTTTATTGCTGTTGTAACATGTTCTAATTCAAATATTTTCTTTTACAGTAAAGATTTTTAATCAAAAGAGAAAATGAGAGTGGTGTTGATGCATTCATGCTCAAATCAATTTCGATAAAATTTAAAAAGTATAGATATACTCTTAAAAAATATTATGATGAGGGTAAGACGGCTGAAGAGGTTTTAGCAAATGTCCAGAGGGTACCTTGTGAATGTGAGGCCATAGCTCATACTGATACTCCAGACAAAGAAAGGTAATAATATATTTTAAAAAATAACATTTTATTTATTTTTATATTCTCACCATAATAACTCAAAATATTCTAGAGAAGTTTGAAGTAGGGAACTAGAGCGAATTGTAGCAAATGTATATGCACACTTCTAGCTCAAAGTCATTTATGAAGCAGGCAAGAGAATTGGAAATTATTTTATATACTAATAGTGTATTTAGTAGTATTTTCTTAGTTACTAACAATTTAGTTTCATAAATTAGAGATAGGACATCCCCAGTAGAATTAAGTTGTACAAAGTTATCCATAAGAAGGGAGACAGATCATATGTGAATTCAGAATTTGCCATTATGATGGTAAATTACATGAACTTTAGACATCACTTCATAGTAAGCATTTATATTGATATATTATATGCATTTTTTATACAAACCAACAAACCGGTGAAATTATGGCAACTCAACAAGTGCCTCAAGTAACAGTCCATCAATCAAATTGAGAATAGAGTGTTTCTCAAAATTAGTGGCAAGTAAAGTTTGGGTAGAGTTAGAGGTATAGGGATGGGCCTAACATCTAGCAGCAACTATGGAATATCATCATCTTCTCAAACAAAGGTTAACTCTAACAAAAAGTTAACAAAAATGCCATGTTGATTGAAGGAAATAAAAGAAAATTTACAAATATTGTCTCAAATGTTTACGCCAGCATTTTCAAATGTGCAAGTACCTCCATAGATGTCGGAAGAGGTAATATACTAACTTTTGTTTTTTTACATAATGTGAAATATATTACGTGATATTTTATGGTTGTTTTAATTATAAATATATTATTTCTATATAATGATGAAAGTTTGTCTAGTGATAGTGGTGGTGCTCAATCTGTACGAAGGTTGGTCCTATGCCTTGAGGCAAGAAAGATGATAGGTATGTTGTATGCAATGGGATATTATGTTTGTTCCTTAACTATTTTTTGAACATATTTGAATTATGAAATGGTTGTTGATTAATTCTTTATTTTTGTGATTCAAACTTATTGTGGGTGGTTGTTTGTTTGTTTGAAGTGTATATTATATTTGAAGTAAAGAGTTATTTGTAGTTCAAAGGTGATGGTTACATTATGTTTGTTTGGAGGAATGAGGTATTTGGTATTTGTGATGGATGATTGTTTGTTTGAAATATGAGGTATGGTTGAAGTATGAAGTTTGAAGTTTGAAGTTATAGCATAGATGGTTGTTGGTAGATGCTTGATATTGTGGTTGATGGCTATGTGATGAATAGGTTTGTGCTTGGGAATAAGTTTTGGGGACAATAAACTAACCATACCCAAAAAAAAATATAGCTCTTGCCTATGTTTTTATAGAAAAATGTTGGCAAGTGCACATGGATTTGCCGACATATGTCGGCAAATCCTTTAGCCATTGCTTACATTTCAAGATTAAAAGTCAGGAAGTGCTCACATCTCCCAACATTTTACTCATCAAACATGTCGGAAAATCTCAAAAATTTGCCAAGGTTTTGTTCACACAAATGTCAACAATGAACAAAAGATTTCCCGAGGATTTTAACGAATGTTGGGAAATCCATGATCTTTTCTTTTATCGACATTTCACCAGATATTTTTGCTTTTGTTGCCATATCCTTTGGTGACACTTATAAAACATCGGGAATCATAAAAAAAAAATGGAAAAAGAAAACACGTTGGGAAAAGCTATATTTATTGTAGTGTAACAATGCCTATGAAGAAACCCTCGTAGCTAGATTCCTAAGAGGACAACCAAGTGGTTACAACCCTCTCCTCCAATACAATCTGGTGATCTCAGTTTCAAATATCTGTGTAACAAAAAAAAAGAAACCCTCATAGTTAGAATGTCATGATAAATCATAATCATCTAACACCTTTCCAAAATGTTATAATTTTAAATTCTAAACATGAATAAATTTAGTATTAGCACTATATTATATGCTTTCTGAAATTTTTATTTATTTATTATTTTTAATAATTTTAATAAGCTCAAACTCAACAATTTTTTGTTCTCATTTTAACCCCCTTTCCTCATCTCTCTTGCTCTCTTTTCAAAAAACTTCGCTTTCTTTGAAGAAACCCATCTTGCCCTCACTCTCTCTTCCATTTTTCCATATTTCCCTTCTCTTCGATCTCTTTTATCCCTTTGTTTTACAATCCGTCTTCAATTTCTTTTATCTTCATCTTCTTTAAACTCTTTGAACTCTTAAAATTAACCGCTAACCTCTTTTTGCCCCTAATTTCACCAATCTTCAACCAGAATAAAACCAGTAACGTCTTAGATGGAATCTCGATGATGTAACCTTTGATTTAAAGTTTACTTAATTATTTTACCTCAAATTCAATTAACAAGTTGTAAAGGTGGTAATTGGATTTTCAACCAAAATAAATAAATAAATCTCAATTATGTACTTTCATTATTGTTTTGTCAACCTCCATCTCTATGTCTTTTTTTTGGGGGGGGGACCTTAGATCAAATGTCTATCAAAACAATTCTCAGCTTCTGATTTTCGTCATGGGTGTGTAGATCAGTAGAGGTTAAACATTTTCTTCTTCTTATTAATTTAATTTCGTCATGGGTTTGTTATTGATGGCTTTATTAATTTTTAAGATGTTGAAAACTATTTTAAAATATAGAAACAAACCAAAAAATAAATGGGAACTTCCTTAAAAGCTATTTTATCTACCAAGTAGAAGGCCTGAATTAAATAATTTTACCAGCCAAAGAGAAAGAGCGAGAAAAAGAAATATTGCAACAGAATTATATAATACAATTAAATCTTCGATTCTCACTAAAACTTGTAACCAAAAAATAGGCAAGCTATCCTTAACCAAAAATAAATGCAAAGAATTAAATGAGAACCCAACAAAATGTGGAACAATTCGGCACAAATACATCTATATACTAGGTAGGTAATTTTAGTTAGTGTTAGATGTGTGCCATATAGTGTTCATGTAATTACATTAAATTCTTCATTTTTAATGAGTTGAAAATATTTGTGGCCAAATAATTTTATCTAAATACTTAAATTCATTTACATTCAAAAAATTTATGATCAGTTATCTTAAGTTTAGATATTGTTGAATGCCCTCCCCATGTTTATTAAGGAGTTACTAATGTGAATAGACCGGTGAATCTCATGGTAGGAAACATATGGATGCTTATCGGATAAATATACTAAATATGACGCTAGAACGACAATAGCATGAAGAATTATTTATGTTGGTGAATTGATATTTCGATCGTGATCATGCCATTACAAAAAAAGGGCTTTTAGTGACACAAACATTTTGGTCACTAAAAGCTCAATTGTGGTCACTAAAGCACTTTAGTGATCAAGAAAATATCGTCACTTAGTGGTCACTAATACTCTGTCACTAAAGGTCATTAGTGACGCCGACTTTAGTGATCAAAAGGTTTTTTATCATCAGGTTAGTGACAAAAAAAGTTATTATTGAGGTGATCACAAAAAAATCCAAATAGTCACCAAAAGTAGCTCGGTTACCGTCTTTTGTGATGACTTTTGGTGACTACATTAGTAGTCAACAAAAAATGGTTGGCACGTGATGAACTTTAGTGACTTGGTTCGTTGACGAAAAAAGCAATCACTAAAAATACGTAGGGCAACGTAATAGTAATAACTTTAGTGATGAATTTTTCCTCGTTAGCAAATCAATGTATAGTGGTGATTGATAATTGGTGACCAAAAATTGATAATTGATGACAAAATCAAAGTCATCACTAACATTAACATCTAGTACTAAATATCTCAAGAACATTTATTAGTACTTGAGTGCTTAATATCATACATAGTGATAACAGTGTATCATATAAAACAATTACCAATATCATAGAAAATAATTCACATAATCAGTACATGAGTTCCAGCAAATGAGCCATTTAGCCTACACCATCGCATCATACTCCTTTCTTGATTAGTAGATACTTCTTGAAGCATTGTACAATGAATCACTAAAAAAGAAAAAAAATTACACCAATCATATGAAATTTATATTAAAAAACCATAACATTACGAGTAACTAAATAATTACACAAAATACCAACTATATTGATTCAAAATCAAATTTGAAAGAAAATGTCTTGTAATACAATGATCATAAAACAAAAAGGTGGCCTAATATACAAGGCTCCCATTATTATTAAGTGTTGGAGGTTGTTTAGATGGACCAATGATAAGAAACTTCAAGAGAGTACTGACTAATGAGTCCAACCTGAGGAGAAGGCTTGATTAAAGCAACAAGATCCGATGGTCATCACCTCAAGAGCCACAAAAAATTTTAAAGATAGAAACAAGCTGTGATGGCTTCCACCTCTGTGGATTCGATAGGAACTTTATACCCACTAGAGAAAAAAGGGGCAATGATGTTGGAAAAGACAGTTCTGAAGGGAGCCATATCCATCCACTCTGTGGATCTACATGCACTAAGAAGCAATATCAAGATTCATTTACATGTTTATGACCTTACTATGAAAGCCACTCAACTAAATCTATTGCAATGTTTCCTCACAAATGGGGCAAAAAAGAAAAAGAAATAAAAGCAAAGATAGCCCAGGATGTTATGCATCTGATCTCTCTCAATAGTCTAGCAAAAGGAAAAGGCCAACATAAGATATCATAAAAACATGTATTTAGGATCATGCGTCATATATATTGAGGTATAATAGCAAGGGGTTATGAGTGATGACACAGGCTTGGATTTAAAACCACCTATATATATATTTGCGTAAATTTATTAATAAAGATAGAATTTGCACAATTACTATATCAATAAAATAAACAGCAAGGTTACACTTGCAACAAGTTCTTGAACAATTAGAACGAGGGCGTTCCGTTGGACATGTTGGATAAGAGCAGGAACACTTTGGGCAGGTGCAGGAGCATGTCCATCTGCAGCAAGAGCAATCCGGGCATAAACTGGAAGAATGCAGCAATTTCTGCTACAAATACAACTTCTTCTTCTACAACAATTGCTTTTGCCTCAGCATGAAATCTTTTTGAAGCAGCAGCAGATGTTTTGGGACAAGAGCAACAGTGCCACGTTGGTCATTTGCAGCCAGAACATGGACAGCGCTCGCATGGTACTGGACAGCAGTTGCATGGTCCGCATTTGCAACATTCAGGCACTTGGAAGCAATCAGAGCACTAAAGACAGAAGGATTTCCATGAGCAGCTGAAACAAGATGACACCAACTGCACCAACTGCATATGAAATGAAGGATAATCTAATATAAGACATCAACAAGTACATTATAATTGCTCTTCTATATTCTGCCCGGGTAGAATCTGCATATTTCGCAACCAGAGATTTCGAATAGAATGGGCTAGCCCACAGTGGCACAAGTCCCCCCCTGAGGGATAGGTACAAAGGGTTCATGTCTGGGCCCGCCCCACATGCTGACATGGCATGAATGATATGATTTCTCTATTCTATTTGATATATTTTTTATTTCATCAACATTATTTATGTTACTTTTTGTAAGTTTATTGCATTACATATGTATGCGGAAACAATTAAATTAAAAGTTCAGAATTTTCGAGTAAATACCGTAATATATAGGCTTCTAAGAAATCAATCAATCCGTGAACCCTGTCGTACGGTTCACTCAGTCGGGATAGTGATCACAAAATGAACCACCACCATAGATTCACAACGTCTCAATCCAAAATCCAATGAACTCAATAATAGGAGAAATTTTTCTACTCAAAAATTTCTCAATCCATACACTCTAGAGTTTGTGTCTGAATCAAACTAAATCTCTTGATAATGACCCACTTTTTTTCCATATAGGCACATTAGAGACTAAAGGGGGAGAGTTACTTTTAGTTATGGTTGGTTGGTGGGTTATATATATAAAAAAAACTAACCCTTGGTAAAAGAAATGCCCCAACATGGGCATAACTACCAACATCTCCCACTTGCATACGAGAGCATTTTGCATCCGTCACAAAATCACAACTCATGCAATCTTTCACATCACTCTACTGGACTTTCATATAGGATTGGGTGTCGTGCGACTGACGAATACACCTGCAAGTAAAGATTTGTCAATGCAGCTGATAGGATGATCAAGAAACCACCATTAGTACAAAAAAGAATTCGTTATACCCCAAACTCAATGGAATTACATCCATCAAGCCACTTTCCTCATTGAAAGTGATCTCCAATCATTTGTTCGACTGTGTATTCACTATTATATTTGAATCATAACATTAATTAATATAACAGATCGACCGGTGAATACTACACAAAGATGTAATGTCGATTGATTTTCCTTTTCCCAAACTCGAATCCATCAATCTCAATTCAGCTGTTTTTCTAGACCTGCCCCCTTAAATCTCAATTTATCTTATGGACCATAGGTAAATAGACTAAAATAACAAATACTGAATCAAGACTTTCAGAAACAGCTGAAAGTAATAAGCATACAATAGAAATCTCATCCAATGGATCTCGAGTCTCACACAATGGGAATGGGGATCATAATCATACTATCGTTTCAAATAATAGTTCTCACTATCCCATGGTTGTCTTATCACATGTGAAATGAAACACATGCCATAATGTTATTCCCTCATCTCTCAAAAGGGCATATGTTAGATTTCGTTAACACTATGCAAGTATGAGATTCAATCTGCATATAAAATTTTATCCAAAGATCTCAAAGAGAATATCTCAGACATGATATCACTAGACACATGTGATATCTGAGAGCTTAAACCTGGCTACTTACAAACAACATGGATGTGGGTATGTCCACGTTGGTCACATCGCATATGACCTCATCCTGAACACATATTATGACGACTTATATTTTAGCGGGACCACTCTCAAAATCTCTTACGACTAGAAACCGTTTCATCCTTACTCACTCAGAGTTGGAGGTGCTCACTCGTGTAAGAGAATCAACCATATCTGTCTGATATATCTTTTATCATAACACACTACAGAATATACGATAATAAACAAGTGCAACAAATAAACTTGTGACTGATTAATGCATAAATGTCAATATATCAATAAGCATAAAAAATATCAATATAGTATAAATGAGAAATGTCAAATTACTTGTAAACCCAATGATTCTATATATCTCACAGAGGAATCTCTCACAATGGATTTGATGAACAGATCAACCATCATACTGTATAAAAACTATACTTAGTCATCACTATACCTTTTTTCGGTGATATCTCTTATAAAATGATATCTGATATCAATATGTTTGGTTTTATTATGATACTTAAGGTTTCAGTTGTAGGCAATGCCAGCATGATTATCACTAGAAATCATCACTGACCTCTCACTGTCTACCACAACTCCTAAAATCAAACACTCTCCTGAACTGCCACTGAGCATGTCACAACCTCAATCTCTATCTTAGATAGAAATATACAAATTTGCCTTTTACTTCTTTAAGACATGGTACCATTATTGAGCAAGACAACAAAAACTGATGTCGATTTGTGTCTATCCAGATCACCAACCAGTCGGCGTTTGAATACCCAACGAGATGCAAATCACCTCTTCCGTAACACAAAAAGAGGTCCGCAGTTCACTTGAAATATCTTAAAATCCTTTTCACTACTCTCTAGTGATCCCTTCCAGGATTCGATTGATGCCTAACCACTAGACTGGTTGCTAAACTAATATCTGGTTGTGTACACCTCATCGCATACATTAAACTTCCTACTACACTGGTATAAGGGATTTTACTAATCTCTCTTATTTTTTCCTAAATTTTAGGACATACGTCAAGACTCAAATCTTTACCTTTAACGATAGAAGTATTTATTGGGTTACAATCGCTCGTCTCGAAATTCTTAAGAATCTTCCTGATGTAAGACTTTTGTGAAAGAGTTGACACTCTTCTCGAGCGATCTCTTTGGATCCAAATTTCGAGAATGAACTAAGTCTTACCCATATCCTTCATATCAAATCTCGACAATAACCATATTTTAATGATCATCAGATACTTTCTGTTGTTCCCGGCCAACTAAATGTCACCCACATGTAAGAATATGATTACAAAAAAGTCATTAAAATATATCAGATAAACACAATGATCTTTCTTGATCATTATAAAATTATAAGATATCACATTCTCATAAAATCTTAAATACCACCGCCTGAATGACTACTTTAGATCATATATCGACTTTCGAAATCGGCAGACCTTGTCCTTATGACCTACTAGAATGAACTCAGAGGGTTGCTTCATGTAGATCTATTCATCCAAACTTCCGTTAACGAATATAGTTTTTACGTCCATCTGGTGTAACTCCAGACCTATGTTCACGACAATCGTTAAAAGTAAATAGATCAAGGTAAATTAGATTACGACTCCTCAGTAGTCCATGCCCTTTATCTGAGTATAACCTTTGATTACTAGACGGGCTATATACCTCTCTATCGATACATTGACATTTCTCTTGATTTTGAGAATCTACTTGTTCTCAATAGTCTTTCTATCCTCAGGCAAATCAACTAGATCCTAGACCCCGTTATTTCTCATCGACTCCTCTTTATCTATGGCCTTCAACAAATGGTCTTTCACAGAACCCTTGAGAGCCTCTTGGACTGCTTTAGGTTCCTCATAGTCCTCAAGAGTCACAAGGAAGGTATCACCCTCAATCGGGAAGTGGCGTTTAAGTACGTGTCCTCAATACTTCTGCGATGAGAGAGAACCTCTTCACCTATAGATCAATCACTTCCACTATAATCAAGAACCGTAATGGATTCTTGTGTCCCATCGCTAGACTCACCTGAATCACTAGACTTATCAGTCTTACAAAAAGTAAAGTTCCGATCGATTTTACCTCTCAATGGATTGCTCCCAATAGGACCAAAATCCGTAATAGATTATTGTATCTCGTCGCGGGGCTCATCCGAGTCATTAGACTCATCCCTCTTATAAAAGGTAAAGTCCTGATCAATTTCACCTCTCGATAGATTGATCCCATTGGAACCAAGATTCGTAAGGGATTCTTATATCTCGTTGTGGGACTTATCTAAGCTATTAGTCTCATCTATCTCATAGAAGGTAAAGTTCATATTGATTTCACCTCTATTAGGGAAATCATTCTCAAGGAATGTGATATCACGAGACTCAATTTCAGTGACAATATTATCTGTATGCTCACATGAGAACACATATCCCCCAGAGTGTTTTGAATATCTTAAAAAGATACATTTATTTTCTCTCGAGGCTAACTTGCCATGTGAATGCGAAACATCGTGAACATACCCGGTACAACCCCATGACTTTAAGTAGCTAAGGTTAAACTACATCCCTATCCAAAACTCAAATGGGGTATTGATTACGGATTTTGATGAGACAAGGTTGAGGACATAGCCTGCAATCCATAAAACATCTCCCCAATAGGAGATGAACAAATTGATCTACGCCATCATAAATCTCACTATCTTCAACAAAGTCTTATTCCTCTTTTTAACTACTCAATTCTACTGAGAAGTAACAAAAATAGTCAATTGTCTCATAATACCTTCTTGAAATAGAACTCTCTGAATAATTCTGACAAATACTTGCTCCCCCGATCCGTTCTAAGAGCTTCACTTTCAAATCTAACTGATTCTCAAAATAAACCTCCTGAAACATTCCAATACTTCAGACTTATGCATGATCAGATAGATGTAACCGAAACATGTGTAAATGAACGATATAAAACAAACAGCTCCATTTCGAGCTCTAATGCTAATAGGGCCATAAACATCGAAGTGGACCAACTACGATGGAGTCCCAACTCTCATTGCATTATCAAATTGTTTTCTTGTAACTTTGCCGACTAGACAAAATTCACATATGGGTAACTCAAACCTGGTTAGCAAGTCTAACAGACCACTCGCTGCTAACCAATTCAACCTCTCTTACCCTATGTGTCCAAGTCTTTTATGTCATACAGTTACATCATCATCTATGCAATTAGATGTAAAGGCAATAGAAAAATAACAAAAAAACCACTAGAAGAAATAACACCCAGTGCATATAGTCCATCATGGATAAAACCAAAATAGATCAAAGAGCTGTCGTATTTCATAAAAAAATAGATGATTTTCTATATCAAAAAGCATATCCTAGACAATTTTAAACAAAGTACTGAAATCAAGTTCCGTCAAATTTCCAGAGTGTCAATAACGTCATTTAGATACAGATTTTCGCTACTTTGCAACTCCAACTTGCAAGTGTCAATCCCTCTGATGACGACAAATGCTTCGTTCCTCACATAAATCCTCCTAACCTGAGGATTCACTTAGCAAAACTCTACGTATGTGCTCCTATCTCGAGCTACGTGATCAATGACTCTTGACTTTACAATTCACAAATGAGAGAAATAAGCGAATATCAAATTAGATGAGACAAATCTCAAACCACGTAAAGAAAGACATTCCTTACGCTCATCACACTCACGAGTAAAATGACCAAGCCAACGTCAGACGTAGCACTCCACGTTGGTCTTATCAAGTTACTTCTTCTTGTACTTTTGTATTTTGTTATCGGATTTCTCGGATTGTTTCCTCCTGCCTGGACCTTAAGTCTCCTTCTCATGCCTATGCTATTTGTTTGGTACCATGAGAGCCCCTACTCAACTTCTCTGCATAAACATGAACCGAGTGCGGTCTATTCACCTCCAGGCACTCCTCCTCGTGCTCACAATACCTGCTCACATTAGTGGAAGTACAAATACTCTCGAAATGTGTGAGACATGATCTCTCATGAATTAGGTAAAAGACCAGATCACACCCAATAACTAAACCTCATCCAAAATAGGCTCGTCTCCATGATCATACTCGACATTTGAATTAAATGTTACATCATTGTATTATCATCCATTTTCTTATAAGTTATAAACTTATAAATTAGCATCCTCACCTCAAGAGCTGAAAGAGCACCATAATACTCTTTTAGGGCGAGCCAAAATTGATATATCCGTAAGATATTGCTCAGAGACTAGGATCAAGTTATCGTGCATACCATTAATACGACTGCCCTAACTTGGCAATCATTTTTCTTGAATGCACGATACACCTCCTTATCTTGTCTAGCCCGAGATGTGATACCCTCCCTAGGGCCCACCATCTCATACACATCTTGTTCTTTGAAAACAAACTAAATTTATCGGTGTAAAATCTCACAATTGACACCATACAATTTATTCTCTTTCTAAAAATCTATTACCACAGTTTTTAATATAACAAAAGAGATTTTACTGATTTATGGATACTTATTCTCACATTTTGTGCACCCTTCAAATCAATAAATCCCAAATTATTTAAGTATAGACCATAAAGTGAGTGTATGAGTCAACGGATACCATACACCACAACCTAGAATCGCGTCTTACCATTCGGATTTGGATTCGACACACAAAAACCTAGAAAAGTCACAAATGTGGATGTTGGACCTTCTAAAATTTGGAAAAAATCAATCTAGAATGATATCACACACCGTTGGAGGTCCCAAGAACTGTCATGCATCAGTAGCGCATAGCCAGGCTCCTTCATGCGCCGGCAACAACCTGTTACACGTGCTAGATACGCAATATGTCTGGCACGCACCTGCACATGTGGGGCAACAAGCTGCTGCATGCGCAAGACGCTCAGCGCATCCGGCATGCACCTGCACGCGCAAAGCGGGTCCGACCCGAGTCACCAAGTAGGCGGACTCAGATCAAGTCAACTCGACCTGAAAACCGCCTATGTTGTTCACACACCTCACTCACGCATAAATTGCACACACTCACTCTTCTACATGTTAGGTGCCTTCTCACGCGTGTACTCCACGCACCTATGGGTTGGGCCGATTCTTTTTCACCCAACGGGTCTGTAACCGGGTCCTCTTGACCCAAGTGCCGGAAATCCCATTTCCATTCTATTTCTAACGTGATATTTGCCAAAAAATTGTAATTAAATATCATCCAACGATCTTTGACTCGATTTTAGTTGGATTTGGGCCCTAATCTCAGTAAATCAAGTGTTTAAATTTTCAGCCCTTCGTGACCATTTTGGAAACTCGTTTTCTGATGATCAAAATTCACAATTATTATATCAAAATGCAGATCTGAGCATGACAAATATTTTTAAACCTTTTTTATAGATTGATTCTGTTTTAAACTCGACAAATCTAAGGTTTTTTGTTCGTAGAGTCAAAAATTTTGATCGGACTTTTCATAGATTTAATGTGTTAAAAAATTCAACAAAAATTATTTTCATAATCTTTGGGCCATGGGTATTCTCGTGGTGTCCTTGGAATCACGAAACTCATTCGTGATCTGAGCCGTAAATTTTATACCCTACACATTTTATGCCTAAAAAATTCCAAATTTTTTTTTAAAATCTAGCGATCACTCTAATACCAATATTAGATTTATTACACTACATGCGCATGCAGAAGCATATAATTAAAGGTTTGGAATTTTTGAGTAAATACCGTGATATGTAGGCTTCCAAGAAATCAATCATTCGCGAACCCTCTTGTACAAATCGCTCGGTCAGGACAGTGATCACGAAACGAACTACCACCATGGATTCACGATGCCTCAACCAAAAGTCTGGTGAACCCAATGATGGTTGAAATTTTTCTACTCAAAAATTCCCTTATACTCTGGAGTTTGTATCTTAATCAAACTCAATCTCTTGGTAATGTACACTCACAAAGAAATCCCTCTCATCTCACGTTCATGGCAATGTACAGAGAGAATTCTCTATCTCATAAAACCTACTCTTTTTCTATGTAGGCACATTAAGGACTAAAGGGGGGAGTTACTTTTAGTTATGGTTGGTTAGTGGGTTATATATAAAAAACCCTTGGGTAAAAAAAATGCCCCAACGTGGGCATATAACTACTAACACTTTTGTATATATTTCAATTTTTCATCTTTATTTGAATGAATTTTTATTTTGATCAGCTAAAAATAAAAAAAAATAACAGTAGTTTGATTTTTTATTTGTTGTTAAGCAAATATCACAAAAAATATTTAAGATGAAATACCATGGTGTATACTTTTTTACAGATGATATTGTGTTAGTTGATGAAACTAGGGAGAGTATTAGTGCTAAACTAGAGTTATGAAGAGTTACATTGGAATCTAGAGGGTTTAGATTGTGTAGATCGAAAACCGAATAGTTAATCATGTGCTTAATAACCGCTGATATCAATCATCATTCATACAACCAATTCAAAACAAATAGCATACAAGAACTAGAAAATTTGAAAAAATTTTGTTGTTATGGAAACAACTCAACACAAGTTTTCACGGCCTAATATGTTATATGCTCTAACTTAGCAGGTAAATGACATGCCTTACCATAAATCAAACGATAAAGTGACATAACAATTGGAGATTTAGTGACATGCCAATTGGAGATTTAAATGCTGTTCTATAATCCCAAAATACATCATCCAATTTTATGGGCCAATTCCTATGAGAAAAACTTATAGTCTTTTCCAAAATACTCTTTAATTCACGATTTGAAATCTCAACTTGTCTACTAATTAGGGGATTATAGGGGATAGCAACCTTATGGGTAACACCATATTTAGCTTAAAGTTTTTCAAAATATTTGCAAAAATGTGAACCATCATCACTAGTTATAACTTTAAGAATACCAAAACGGGAAAAGATATTTTTTTAAAAAAATTTATACACTGTTTTAGAGTCAATTTTCACACATGTAATTGCTTCTACCCACATACTCACATAATCCATAGCAACTAGAATGAACTCATTATTAAAAGACTTGGGAAAAGAACCCATGAAATCTATACCCTAAACATAAAAAAATATCTACAACTAAAATATTGTTTAAGGGCATCTCATAATGGTTAGAAATATTTCCAGTTTTTTGATATTGATCATATACACAAACATAAGAGTGAGTATCTTTAAATAAGTTAGGCCAATAAAATCTAGATTGCAATACCTTAACTACTGTACAAGATGGTCTATGATGGTCACCAATCTCCTTATCATGACAAAAACTAAGAATAATACTTACCCCTTGTTGGGGCACATCTCTCCTAATGATACCATCATCACAAACCATATACAAGTAAGGCTCATTCCAAAGATGGTGGTATACATTAGACAAGAATTTCTTTTTCTGTAGCCATGTAATTTTCTCTGGTACAATCCTGCAAACAAGATAATTAATAAAGTCAGCATATCGAGATTTGTTAATAGGAGTAATAGAAAATAAATGTTCATCAAGAAGGGAATCATTTAAAGGATTGATGTTCAAGCATTGTTTCAACATAATCTCCTTTCATTCGAAATAAATGGTCAGCAACTGAATTCTCTATTCCTTTTTTGTCCACTATCTTGATATCAAATTTCTATAACAAAAGAATCTACTGCAACAACTTGGGTTTTACATCTTTCTTTGAAATCATGTATTTAAGTGTAGAATGATCAATATGAATCACAATCTTCGATAACAACAAGTAAGACCAAAATTTCTCAAGTGAAAAGATCACATCAAGTAATTCTTTCACAGTGATGGTGTATAATTTCTTTGCATTATTCATAGTCCTACTCATATAATATATAACATGAAATTTCTTGTCTACCGTTTGTCCAAAAACGACACCTACAGTGTCATCACTAGCATCACAATAAATATCGATAGACAAATCCCATCTAAGTGGTTGCACAATAGGAGGTTCAATCAATTTCAACTTCAGGCAATTAAAGGCGCTCAAGTAAAAATTATCAATCACAAAAGTAACATCTTTTAATGATTTAGGGGGAGATTTTTCAATTAGTTCTACTTTTACCCTATCAACCTCTATTCCCCTTGAAAATATCTTATATCTCAAAACAATGCTTTCTTTTACCATAAATTGACATTTTTCCCAA
This sequence comes from Dillenia suffruticosa, assembly GCA_033439265.1. Taxonomy (NCBI): domain Eukaryota; kingdom Viridiplantae; phylum Streptophyta; class Magnoliopsida; order Dilleniales; family Dilleniaceae; genus Dillenia; species Dillenia suffruticosa. The sequence continues at coordinate 13,602,439 of JAVTVX010000019.1, forward strand.
TTGAACACCAAGTTGGTTTTCTTAAACCTCTTTAAAACTTTCTCTAAGTTATTCAGCAAGTATTAAATAAGGAACCAAATACAGAAAAATTGAACATAAAAACCTTCATAAAATCATCAATAAAATTAGCAAATATAGACATCATGCATTTTTTAAAAGTAACTAGAGTATTACAAAGACCAAAAGGTATGCGTCTAAATGCAAAGGTACCATATGGACATGTGAATGTAGTCTTCGTTGGTCAGAAACATCAATGGCAATTTGTAAATAACCAAAAAAAAACAAGTAATAAATGCATGACTAGCCAATTTCTCAACAAATTGATCAAGAAAGGGGAGAGGAAAGTGATCTTTCCTCCTAATATCATTTAACTTCTATAATCCACACAAATCCTCCAACCCGTGATAATACGTATAGGGATCAATTCATTTTTATCATTTTCAACCACAGTAGTTCCACTCTTTTTATGTACAACTTGCAAAGAACTCACCCAAACAGAATTAGAGGTAGGAAAGATAATACCTACATCAATCCATTTAATAATCTCCTTCTTTACTACCTCTTTAAGGAGCTCATTCAGCTTCCTTTGTGGTTGAGCCGTGGCTTTGAACCCATTTTCCAGCAGAATCTTATGCATGCAGATCGAGGGATCTATACCATGGATGTCAGTGATGGTCCAACCTATTGTTTTCTTATGTTCTTACAAAACTCAAAGCGACTTCTCCACCTCGAGACCTATCAAATTAGAAGATATAATTACTAGAAATATTGAAGAACTATCTAAAAAGACATATTTTAAATGAGAAGGAAAATGTTTAAATTCTGGTGTAGAAGATAACTAAGCAGCTTACTGTGATTTGTCAATTCTCTTCTCAATACTTAAAGATTCTCACAAGCTCTCACAATGTGTCGAACTTCACCCAAACCTGCATCCAAAACAATACATGCATCAACATGCTCATCATCTAGAAATTCATTATTCTTATGCAAGGACTTAAAAATGCAATTCTCAATGGGATCATTAAAATGGAGAACATTAACATCGTGCTCATTAATTCTATCAATGTAATCAATTCTAAAGATATCATGTTTATCAAAATTTCTCAAGTGATTGAAAGCATCAAACCATCATTGATTCTTAACATCAATTTCCCAGCATGAACATCAATCAAAGCACGGATAGTAGTATGAAAAGGTTAACCTAGTATCAATGAAGTACTCTCATCATTTTCATCTATATCTAAGACAACAAAATCAACAGAAAAAATAAACTCATCAATCTTAACAAGTATATCCTCAATTATGCCTCTCAAATCCTTAACACTCCTATTAGCTAATTGCAATAAAATGTTGGTTGGTCGATGTTCTTTTAACCCTAACTTTAAGAACATATAGTATAGCATGAGATTTACACTAACACCCGAATCACATGAAACATCAAAAAACGTAGTAGAACCAATGGTGCAAGGTATAGAAAAACTCCCTGGATCCTTTTGTTTTGGCAGTAGATTCCTTTATAAGAATGCAAAACACTCCTCCATAAGCTTGACTGTCAAGACTTCATCCAGCTTCCTCTTGTTGGAGATCAAGTCCTTCAGGAACTTCCCATAACTTAGCATCTGCTTGATCACATCCAAAAGGGGAATGTTAATATGCAATTTCTTAAAAACTTCTAAAAATTTTTCAAACATGTTTTCTGCATTGGCTTGTAAAAGATGGATTGGGGAAAAGAACAAGGGGCTTATATTTACTCAAAAAAGTACTTCCCTATTTTGGTTTTCGATGCCTTGGATTTCTCATCAGTTGGCTTGTTGATCTCTTTATTGACCTGTTATTCCACTTTTTCATCATTTGACTGAATTGGCTCCTCCTATAGTTCTTTACCACTCCTCAATGTTGTTGCCTTAACTTGCTCTCTAGGGTTCTTTTCGATATCTCTTGGCAGTCTACCTGGTATACGAGAATGAAAGGTGTTAGATAATTGATCAATTTTATTTTCAAGCCTCTTAAACCTTTCATTTGTTGCTATTGCCAAACTCTCAATCTTTTAACTTCTTTCTGTTGCCAAGCGTTCAATTGCCAACTCCGATGATGCCTTATTTTCCCTTTGTTGTGGTTGAGAACTTGAGTTAAACCTTGGTAGATTGTTCGATCTTTGTGGTACCCCTTGATTCCATGATAAATTTGGATGGTTTCTCTACCCAGAATTGTATGTATTTGAGTAGGGGTTATCTTGAGGCCTACTAAAAGTTAGAAACATAGTTTGCTTGCTGTATCGACGGACACTCAGAAGACATGTGAGTAGATTCACCACAAGCATCACAATGCAAGACTTGATATTTCATAGCATTAAGGTGATTAGTTTTCATGCAATTAATCAAAGAGTCAATTTTTGCACTAAGCATGGTAAAATTGTTAACTTCATTCACATCATCTTTCTGCATAAGAATCTCAAGCTCATTAAACCAATCATATTGATTAGAAGTCATATCATCAAGTAATGCATTACCTCATTATATGACTTACTCATGAATACGCCCACAACCACAATATCAATGGTAATCTCAACAGAATGTAATAGTCTATCATAAAAAGTTTGCAAGACTAACCAGTCAGCTATACCATGATATGAGAATTTTTTAATCAAATCTTTAAAATATTCCCAAACACTATACAAAGATTCACCATCCAATTGCCTAAAACTATTAATATCATTGCGCAACTTAACAGTTTTATCATATGGAAACTACTTAGCTAAAAATGTTTGAGACAGGTTTTCCCAATTTATAAAATGATTAGAGGGAAGGAATTAAGTCATACCTTTTCCTTTCCTCTAAAAGAGAAAGGGAACAATCATTATCTTATGGCGTCAGGGGTTATTCCATTCAATTTGATAGTATCGCAGATGTCCAAAAAATTCTTCAGATGATTGCTGGGGTCCTCAAAAGTCTCTCTTCCGAATTGACCTACCTATACCATGCCAATAAGACTAGATTTTAGTTCAAAATTATTTCCTTTTACTGCAAATCATGCAAAACTAGTTTGAACATTTTGAAATCTAGGCATAGAATACTCTCTTATAGCTTTGTTATCTTGAGCCATTGCTTCTTCACGTTCTTTGTTTTCCCTAACTTGTTTACGAATGGATTTCAGAGTCTTCTCTATCTCAAGATCAAATTTGGTTAAGTCAAGACTCATCGATCTCAGTATAAACCCTATACTGACGCAAAATAGTACAAAATTAGATCACTAAAATAAATTATAAAAATCACTCAAAAACACCTAAACAGTTAACTGAAAAATTAGAAAATCACGAAAAAAAATCAAAGAAAAATAGAAAAACTAATGAAAACAATGAAATTTGGTCAAAATAGGGTAGTGCCCGTGGTAAAGCAACGGGTTTAGCTCAGAAGGAAAAAATCTTTTGGCACAAGTGGTCGATTAACCCTAAAGTCCCGCCAAATTTCCAAAAAACTTGTCCTAAAAGTAACTGTATTACCCTAAACTCTACTCTAAAAAACAAATATTAAAATTCAATCTTAAATAAGATTATTATTGTTGATATGCAAAGATATCCCCGGTAACGATACTAAAAACTTGATTCGTGATCTTAAGATCACGATTTCGAACAATTATACCCTAATCGAATATTGTGTATAGTGCAAAACAAGTGTTTTTCCCATGAGAATATGCTATACTATCAAATATGAATAAATTTAATTTAAATTGGACAAATTGAATTAGAGATGTGAAGTTATTAGAAATTACTAAGAATAAGATTTAAGATTTGAAATCTTAATATGATAGAAACCACCCTAAAACATCGATTTCATTTGTTTTCAATTTTTCCCATGATTGAATCCTTTCAATTTCTTAAATTTATTGATAAAAGAGTTATTGTTGATGATGACAAATTTCTCTAAATTAGATTCAACCAATGATCATGCAATGCATCTCTAATTTGATTAACCAAAATCTAATGGTCATGCAATTTTAACTCAATAAACATTGTCTTAGTATTTGATCAATGAGCTTTCAAAAGTATGCCTGACGTTATTGTAGTTGAAACATATAAATTTTAGATTCGATAAATCAAGGTTTATATATTTTATGCGGTTTTGAACCTTGATTAAAAAAATATATAATATTTCCTTCTTCTTTATACACTAAGATTTTTCTTTGAATGATTCAATTAACAATCATTGTTTGCATATATTTATAACTATGTATTAATAGAGTCATTCAAGTCTATCTAATCTGTTGAGATTTATTTGCACGGTGAAATATTTATGTATAATACACATTGATTTTATTTTATTTTATTTTCGTAATCTATAAGTTGAGATTAATTCAATTAATTTACTTGATCACACGATTTGATAATTTCCACACATTACAAAAAATATGGTTTTAACGACAGAAAAAATTCGTCACTATTTTACGACGGATTTAGCGATAAAAATTTTTGTCATTGTTAATTTCTAATTTACAATGAAATTAGCAACGAAAAATTATTCGTGGCTAAATTAGAACGAATACATTATTCGAAACTAAATTCGTCGCTAATTGATGATAAAAACATTTTTGTCACTAATTGGTGACGAAAAATTTTTTGTTACAAAATTCGTCACTAATTAATGACAAATAAAAATTTCGTGGTTAAATTTTGTCACGGATACTGTTATCCGTCACTAAATTTAGCAACGAAAATATTTTGTTGTCAAATTTAGTCACGAATAATTTTCGTAGCAAATTTTATTGCTAATTAGTAACAAAAATTTTCCGTCGCTAAATTTATCATTAACTCTAAAATTCGTCACAAAAAAAATATTTGTGACAAAATTTATCGCTAATTAGTCACAAATAAAATATTTGTAACTAAATTCATTACTAATTTATTATCGCAATTTCAAAATTTATGACTAATTTTCAAGCAAAATTTCTTCTATACTCTATTAGAAAATATTTTTAACCGAATCTCTCTTTTTAACATAGTCTAAATAACAAAATCAAATTAAATATACACTGAATATTATAATTCTCACCAATTTGATAATTTTCAACAATAAATAATTCAACCAATCTATAACAAATAATTTTCAATTAGTCGCGACTGTCAAGTTCACCATTCATGTTTTTTGTCTTTTATATCCATTCGCTTCTCTCATATAGTTCAATTATCTTTAAAAATTCAGTTCTTCATTTTTATTCGTTATTGTCATCGGCAAGAAACACAATATATCATACATTCACGTTCAATGATCTATCTCGTCTCACAAATAGATCAAACAGTAGTTTTCAGAAGACAACGGCAGTGAAACAGATGACTACTGAGAAGCGGTTGTCCATTTATCAATATGGTTTTAAAAAACTAAAATAAAAAATAAAAAGAGTGATAAAATAATAAAAGAAAAGAAAAAATAAGAAATAAAATATAGAATGCTATACTTAATTTTTTTAAAATTAAAATTTTATATTTTATTTTATTTTATTAATTTATATTAACTAATCATATTTATTATTTTATAATATTTTAAATTAGCATTTTATTTTATCATTTTATTTTTTTATTTTTTAAATAATTTATTATTTAACGATAGATTTAGCGACAAATACCTGAATCCGTCATTAACTTAGTGACGGATCCTGTAATCCGTTGCTAACTTAGTAGCGGATCTTACAATCCGTCGCTAAATTAGCGATTGATTTTAAAAATCGTCGCTAATTTAGCAACAGATTCCACAATCCGTTGCTAATTTAGTGACGGATTCCGCAATCCGTCGCTAAACATAATTTCTTTAATTAATAATTTATATTTTATTTTATTTTATTTTGTTATTTTATTAATTTATAATAACCAATCATATTTATTGTTTTATAATATTTTAAATTAGCATTTAGAAAATTTTTTTATATTTTTATTTTTTAAAAAATAATATTATTTTATTTTTTAAATATTTTATTTTTTAATGACGGATTTAGCGATGAATTAGGAATCAATCACTAAATTTAGCGACGGATTCCGCAATCCGTTACTAACTTAGTAATAGATTCCGCAATCTGGTACTAAACTTAGCGATCCATTATTTTATTTTATTTTATTAAATTATATTAACTAATCATATTTATTATTTTATAATATTTTAAATTAACATTTTATTTTACTATTTTATATTTTTATTTTTTAAAAAATAATATTATTTTATTTTTTATATGTTTTATTATTTAGCTACAGATTTCACAATCTGTCGCTAAACTTAATTTTTTAAATTAACATTTTATATTTTATTTTGTTATTTTGTTATTTTATTAATTTATATTAACTAATGATATTTATTATTTTATAATCTTTTAAATTAGAATTTTATTTCGTTATTTTATATTTTTATTTTTTTAAAAATAATATTATTTTATTTTTTAAATTTTTTATTATTTAGTGACAAATTAATAATCTATCGCTAAACTTAATTTTTTTTAAATTGACATTTTATATTTTATTTTATTATTAATTTATTATTAATTTATTTTATTAGTTTATATTTACTAATCATATTTATTATTTTATAATATTTTAAATTAGCATTTTATTTTATAATTTTACATTTTTATTTTTTAAAGAATATTATTGTTTTATTTTTTAATTTATTATTTAGCAATGGATTCCGCAATCCGTCGCTAAACTTATATTTTTTTAAATTAATATTTTATATTTTATTTTATTTTGTTATTTTATTATTTTATTCATTTATATTACCTCATTTGAAATTCATCACTAACTTAATTTTTTTTAAATTAACATTTTATATTTTTATATTTTATTAATTTTTATTAACTAATCATATTTATTATTTTATAATATTTTAAATTAGTATTTTATTTTATTATTTTATATTTTTCTAATAATAAAAAAAATATTTTTCTTTTTTTTTTATGATCTTTTAAAAGAATAATATTATTTTATTTTTTTAAATCTTTTTTTATACTAACATTTTATTTTATAACAAATTATCATTTTATTATCTTTAGAAAAAAGTTAGAATTAGATAATAAATAAAAAAGGGTAAGATTAGATTTTAACATTTGGTCTAGTGGGGTGCTCTTACATTTTTATGCGTGCGCACGCAGGCACCGGCGTGGGCCGAAGGCAACAGGGGTGGGCTGGCGGGGACTCGAGTGGGGCAGCAAGGTGGGCGCTGGGCCGGTAGGCACGGACTTGGGTGGTGGACAGGGCGGGGTGGGGGGAAACGTGAGCTGGAGCAATATGGTGCGTGAGCGGCCGTGAACGGGATCCGGCTAGCAGAGGCGTGGGCACAGGAGCCGGAGCAGAGCGTGTCACCCGCATTGAGGTTAGCGACGGATCTAACATTTGTCGCTAATTAAATAAAAATAAGATATCAATATAAGGATTAAATAAAATATATATAATAAATAAAAAATATAATTATATATAATATAATTTAGTGACAGATTCCTGGATCCATCGCTAATTAAATATAATATAATAAAATAAAATATTAATATAATAATAAAATAAAATATATATAGTAAATAAAAAATATAATTATATATAATATAATTTAGCGACGAATATCCTAAATCTGTCGCTAATTAAATATAATTAAATAAAAGAAAATATTAATATAATAATTAAATAAAATATATATATAATAAATAAATAATATAATTATATATAATATAATTTAGCGACGGATTCCTCGGTTCCGTCACTAAATTTAGCTACAAATTTTGAATTTTTTGTTGCTAAATTAGAGACGGATTTTTTGGATCCGTTGCTAAATTTAGAAACAAAAAATTTTTTGTCACTAAATTCGTCACTATTTTAGCGACGGATTTCTATATTTCATCATTAAAATTTTGCGACGCGTCATTAGTGACGAATTTTTTAAAAATTTTCGTTACTAAATTCGTCGTTAAAACCGTATTTTTTTTGTAGTGACAGGTTGATTCCCTTGGCGGGCTCATAAGCTTGGGTCCTTGTTTCAAAGAAATTCATAAAATTTGGAGCAATAACTAATCATTGAGAGGTACAAATATATAGAGAGAGAGAATTTTTTTCGTTATAATTTTATATCTTAATATGGATAATTATCAACATAAGTTTGAAAAAGAAAATTGTATGCTTAATGATCATAAGATTCACAAATATCATGATAATCAAGCATTAACTATTAATAGATGATAGATCACAAAAAGAGTATTTGAAGCAAGAAAAAAATAGATATTTGTAAATCCTTTTAGTGAAAAAAAAAGAAGATAAATTTATCATAAGTGGAATTTGAATTCACGCCCTCTCTCAAAGACCAAAACTTGAGTCCGACAGACCATTGAGTCATCCTATCTAAAGGTTCAAGTTCGAGATGACAATATATACTACTCTCTGTAACAACAAAACAAAGGTGGAAAACACATATCCAACTCTGCGCCCTAATCCTTCTAACTTAGAAACTCATAGCTTCATACTCCGGGAATGAAATGCAGCATCATTCTATTCATTTTCTGGTAATAGCAATGTTTTAACAATAAAATAATTATTTTTTTTGCTATGTAATTACATTTCATAATCGACAAAAGTAGACTCACTTATGTTTTTTATATAATATGAATTATATTACGCGATATTTTAAGATTATTTTAATTATAAATATATTATTTATACAAAATGATATCAGTACATCTTGTGAGGGTGGTGGCTTTCAATCTATATAAGGGGTTGGTTACATGTTTCGATGCAAAGGAATGTGATGGATATATTGTATATAATCTATTTATGCAATATTGATATTTGTTTATTAGCTATACTTTATGAAAATTTATTTATTTATTTTGGTGGAAACTTTATGTAAATTTATTTGGCTTATCAAATGGTTGTTAATATTTTGTAATTCAAATGGTATTTACATTATATTTGCATTTGATGGATGGTTGGAGTTATATTTTATGCAATTTGTGTTTGATAAATGTTTAGAGTTATAACTTATAGTTGATAGTTGTTATTTGATATTTGAAATGTTGTTGATGGATGTTGGGATCGTTATGTGTAGATGAAATATGAAGTATGAAGTATGGATAAATTATGTGTATTATGGTTGATATATATTCGATGAACAGGCTTTGAAATTGGTTCTTGATAACTAACGTAAGCAAACCAAACTTATAAAAAAAAAAATACAAAAAAATAAAACATATCTCTTTTGATGTTTTTATAAAAAAAATAAAAATGTGGCTAAGTGTATAAAGATTTGCCGATGTTTCAACTATAAAACGTCAACAAATATGTTAGATTTAACCGGCGTTTTAGGTTTAAATATTGAAAATTCTCACATTTGCTGACATTTTACTTGTCCAACATGTCGGCAAATCTCAATAATTTGTTGACATTTTTGTCACATAAATATCGATAAAAATGCAAATATTTCCCAATGTTTCTTTAGAAATATCGGAGAAATCCCCAACATTTTTTTCATGACATTTTGCTTGACATTTTTTCTTTCATCATTCTATTCTTCGGCAACAGTTATAAAATATCAGGAATAGTAAAAAAAAAATCAGGAAAAGTTTGTTTTTGTTTTTGTTTTTGTTTTTTTTGTAGTGTGACTTTCTTATTCGGGTTGGTTTGAAATGAAATATAGAGCACTTTAAAAAAAAAAAAAAAAAGTGAAGGATTTTAGCCAATGGGTCAAATTTGAGAAATTTAGTTATTAGGAAATGGAAGCCTGAGACTAGGAATTGAGTTCGGAATTTGATAATCCCTCGATAGCCATGGTAGTGTTCGCGCCAAATTTTTTGAGGCCATTGCGGTGTGCATGGAAGCTGATGTGTTCACTTATCATACATAACAATATATAACCATACTTGTATGGATCTAGTTGCAAAGCACTTAATTCTCTTAACCATAAATCTTAGATTTGAATCATTTTTTTGATACAATGAGAATGGAGAAATGAGATTTGGTAGAGCCAACCCTTAATGGACCCAATAGTAATTAAATTAGATTAATCGTGATAAATTCGTATATCAGTTGATGAGAACAAAAAAAAAAAAAATACATAACATTATATAATGGGTGGTCAATTAACTTCTAAAATATATTTGTTAAGAGTCGAATAATGGATAGCAAATTAAAAAGAAATTAATACACGCACAATCCACAAAAGGAGAGAACAGTATCTTAAAATTTTGAATAAATATCCATTTTACTAATTTTATAAAGAAAATATATACCAAATAGTGGATAGTGTTTCATAGAGTAATAAAAGAAGGTCAACCGATAAAGGGCTATAAAATAAGAGAGAAAATAGAAAAATAACGCACATGAAATCTATCTCTCAAATAGACTTTTACTTGTTTTATTTAGTTGTTCAATTATGTTTGCTATTTCAATTTCTAGTCCTGTAATAAAGTTCAACATTGTAATAGTTTCTACTATTTTCTTCCTTTGAGAAGACGGTCACGACCAGAAGCTGATTTTACCTTACCTAAGAGCTCATAGTTGAGTAGCATAAATTTTATACAAAATGTCACGTCATTTATTTAATAATTAATTGCACAAATAATCGATAATTTTATTATATGATAAAAAATATAGTCAAAAATCGATAGAAAAATTAAAAAACTTTATGACTAAACGAAAATTTGGATAAAAGATTTCAAGAGTTCAAACCTAATTTTTTTTCAAATAATAATATATGCATTTATTTATATTGCATATCATATCATATCATATCATGGTACTTAATCCATGTTGAAGCCAACATAAAGAAACCAAGTAAGAAATCCGGCTGGTTTGAATGGAAAGGTACATGGGCAAGAAATTAGATGGTGCGGGTTTGTTTGTAAAGTGTAGCGAAAAAATTTTGGATTTTTTTCTACATAACCATTTTTTTAGAACAATATTTCAAACACGTGCACCATCAACTAAGTTGATGTTACTCACACTAACGCTTTATTAATTTAGTGGAAGGACACTAACACCACATATTAATAATTGAGATTCGAGTTTTGATAGTGACAAAAAAGATGTTGGGAGAGTTTTCTCTCGTTTGGGATCTGATAACAATTCAGTCGAGACTAATCGAAATAAATCTCTGAATACTTAACAATGGATCAAATCCAATAAACCAAAAAAAAAGTTGACGTTACTCTGGAAATATCCAACAAATCATATGTACCAAATGATGAGATTTTTATTATTTTCTAATACAATTGGAAAAGAAAAAGGTATATATTGGATTTGAATTTTTTTTGTTATATCAATTTATATTTAAAATTATATTTTAATTAATTTAATTCAAATATTTATTAAATTTAATTTAAAAAGTAACTTTTATAATTGGATGTCCAGAACGATTTATGAATTTGTGGGACATTGTGGTTGCATCCAAGGAAACTTCGCTTATATGTTGCTTAATGAAGAAACATATGATGGGGCTTGGTATGGGTCCATCCAAAAATATTACGAGGGAAAATTGGAGAAAAGATTTATCCTTGTATATGATATTTACATATCTTTTTTCTTTTTTATGTATTTACCATACCCTATTATCACTTTACTATTGTATTAGTTATCATTAAAACAATGCATAATATTTTTTATTTTTACTTATTTTATTTGATTATTTTTATTATTTTGTTTACTAAAATATTTCAAAAAAATCATTAATAAGATTTTTTAATAATTTCATAAAATTCCTATTGTTGTCGATTTAAATCCCAAATTTCAATTTCAAACAAACACAAGCACAGACACAGACACACACCCACTCTCTCTCTCTCTCTCTCTCTCTCTCTCTCTCTCTCTCTCTCTCTCTCTTTTTGTAATTCCCCAGATTTCAAACTCAGGAAACCATTTCGGTCTTTCCTCCCCTTTTTGCCCCAAAAACTCAATTCATCAAATCACCAATTCCTCCCCCTTTTAGAAAAACAAGAAGATATGAGAAAATTGAGAACCCCTTTGATTATTTCCATTTATTCTTTGGAATTCCTGAGGCAGATTCAAACCCCACCAACCGTTTCAATTAAATTATCTTCATGTATCAAATACTTTCTTAATCTGGTTCTACAATTCATGTATATGAAGTTGTTTTCTTCCACATTGTCTGTTTTTATTTTTATTGTTTTTTCGCGTTCAGGCGAATTTGGTGATTTTCAGAGATATAAAAACAGGTTTGTGTTTTACTCCTCTAACCCCTTTTGTTTCTTGGGGTGAAGCTGAAGCTGTTTTCTTCCGCATTGTCTCTTTTTATTTTTATTATTTTTTTGCGTTCAGGCGAATTTGGTGATTTTCAGAGATTTACGAACAGGTTTGTGTTTTACTCCTCTAACCCCTTTTGTTTCTTGTGGTGAAGCTGTATTTTGATGATTCATTTGTGTTGTTTTGGTGAGTTTTATGTGATTCACGCCTTCCGTATTCAATGTGTTTAGATTCAGAAGAAGGTTTTTCAGACGATATAGGCATCTTCTGTTCATTTAATGCTGGTTTCAAAATTTTAGCCCACATCTTTTGGTGAATGAATTTATTGTTAGTGTGTTCATTAACGAAATTTTTTTTCTGATTTTTTAAGGTTAATTTTAATTAGATATGGCCGAAAACAATCAGCAAATCCAAACCAATGTCCTAGGGACACCGGAGATGCCCCAACCGGCACCAGAGATGCCCCAACCAGAATCAGCCCCGGCTCCACAGGGAAGTGGGAGGCCGGCAGGGTCTGGCAGGAAGAGAGGGCGGCCAGTAGGGTCTCGGAACAGGCACCCACGTGGGCGCCCGCAACACCCAGTCCCACCACCACCCCCGTCTTCATGTAAATAAAATTTTTACTAATTCATCACAAATGTCCCTTTAGTAGATGCATGTGCATACAACACCAGAACACGTAGTTATAAACTGCTTGATTTTCATGTTTCTTTACATGCTTTGCATTTCAATATGCAGGGAAAATGTTTTGTGGTGGAGATTCCCAGGAGCTCACAGCCATGCTTAAGAGCGGTGAGGTATGCTTTATTTATTTTTGCCTCAGTAGCGTGATGAAATGCTTGTTTGACTGTTAAAGTAAAAGTGGCCATGCAATTGAGGTTTGTGTCTGCCCCTTTGCTTTTGTACATGATGGATTAAGACATGATATCTTTTCTAGTCCTCTTGTTCCTACTGCTCAATTGCTGTTTCTCACATGGAATTTCACTATCTTTAGTTGAATTTTTCCATTGCAGAGTAGTGGTTAATTTAAATGGGAAACAAACTTAGGGTTCAATGTTCGGACTAGAATTTGCTGGCCTATCGATTAATGCAGAGAATACCTATGTGTCACTTGCCAAGTGTCAATTACCATCATTTCCAACTTTCCCTTTTTCTGTACTTGGAAACTAATATCCTGTGACATTTGTTTATGAGCTCGAGCTTTAGCATTCGTTTCATTCTCAGATAACTTTTCGGTTGACCCATAGTCCTGAAACTTTCAAGATGAGGAGCTGTTCTTGTAATGTATTGAGTCGGAACCTAATACAATTGATGTAGCGATCATGTCTTGATCAAAATTTAAAATTCCCAGCAAACCCTTGTGTATTTGCTATTTTCTGTTTCTTACCCTAGATATTTGATGGATATAAATCTATTCCATGTTGGTCACAAATCCCTATCCCTTCTATTTCTTCTGTGGCATTGTTGGGCAAGTCTCGGACTAACATAATGAGGAAATCTTTTTAGTATATAAGAAGTGCAGCCATGCAATACCGACGAGCAGCCAGTTGCATCTGGATCCTCCAGGGTTTTTGTCTTGATCTTTTTTGGTTAATATCACCGAGTGTGTTACACACTCTTTATGGCGTTCTTTTAGTAACAATTAGAAGCAAATATTCTGGCATCTGGACCTTTTCCTTTATTGGTTATGGCATTAGAATTGCCACTCTTTTGGCTTTTCTCAATTTTAAACGGGCTTGTATAATTATAATGTTGTCATATTGGATGCTGATCACACGCAGTCCATTATATTTTATATGGAACATTTGATATTAGTTTTTGTACTAGTTTTAAACTACAATGTTGTGAGATTGTCATAAATTAGAAAGAGACAAAAGGAAAGAGATAAAAGCAGTCAGCATCATCAATATAATCGACCAAGCCAATTTTATAGTTTTCAAAATCTCAAAATATCCCTTAGTAGGTTTACCTTCCGTTTTTTCTTCCCCCTCCACCCCCCAAGTGTTAGACTATAATGGTAAGCCGTTGCAACTTGCTTACTTGAAGGATCTACCTAGACAATGTCCCCCTACGAATACCTATCCCATTAAATTAATAAGCTACATAAAAGGGTTACAATACTTCCAAGTCTAATTTTCATGGAGACAAATTAAATTAAGAGCAAAAAAGGAACTTTTGGGATCTTTTGTGACAAGGCCATTGATGTTGTTTAGGAAGGGACCTCACTCTGGGACCCCATGCTTGCATAAATGAACATTCCAGACTTTTGTTGAAAAAAGAGCTTGCCTCTTAACTTAGAACAGGATGGTCCTTCTGCAACATCAGGCTGATATGTTTGATGTTCTGCCAATGATGATTAGGCCAGGCTGAAGAAAAAGATTGAAAATAAATGGACTGATAATTCCTTAGGATGAAATATTTACTTTGGACCCAATGAACCCGCCCCACCCCTGATATTTTCTTGATACTCCCATTCCATGCCTTGGATATACTTAATCAGGTCTTGTTGAGGTGTTCTATGTTGCTCCTTTTATGCAACACTTTCCTCCTTTTTTTTCTTTTTGTAACTTTTCTTCTTCTTTACTTTTTCTTGTTCCTCCTCTTTTCCTCTTCGAGCCTTCAATAGCCCATCAATTTTTGGTCGTGCTACAAAATCAGCAAATATAGCATGAAATTGTTGACTTTTTAACCAAAAATTTTTGGTTTTGTCTTCTGATTTCCTTGTTAATCTTCTCAATTGTGCCAAAATTGAGGGGAACTACATGGGTATTCCACAGTTAAATCAAGGACCACTCTTCTCTCTCCCTGGGAATCCATGATGTGTTTATCACAAAATTGCTTTTCTCCTATTCTTTTCCCTTTGTTTTTGTTCTTCATATCATAGCTAGCCTTTCTAACATTTACTTTTCCACTTTATTTTCTCTCTTTCTTTTTCTGATCTGCTAGCTTCCATCATTGGTCTGGTTCAGTTGTGTCGTTTCCCTTTATAAGGTGGAGTCTTTCTCCCAACCTGCATATCCTATTGTCCAATCTAATACTGCAGAAGGATATACTGTAAATAAGACAACCCCTCTTGCTTCATCGCTACTGTCAAATGGAATAGACAGATGTGATTCATCCATTTAAAAAGTAATCCCAAATCTTACTCCCATTGATTTAATCTCTTTCTCTCTTCCTTCCTTCCTTCCTTTCTTTGTTTTATTTATTTATTTATTTTGTGTAAATTTCTCTTTTTAGATTTTGGGCAACATACCTGCCAATCCCGTCCCCATAGGGTTTACGGGGCAGGGTTGGATCCCTGCTTCCTCACCAGGGCTGCTTAGGTCAGAAGTTTCATCTTGACTGGGGTTTTAAGCGAGGTTGAAATAGCCCCCTGTTAATTTGGACGGGTCAAAACCTGGCTGCCCCACTGAAAATCTATCTCATTGCCATCTCTAATAATTTCTAATAGAAAAAGCACTCCCTTGTATTTAAAGACACTGGTGAGCTTCTCTACCCTTGGTAAGGAATCCTCACAATCATGTCTACCCAACACACTTTATGAATCTATCTCTGGAATTGATATATCAGAATAATGGTGATTGCCACTAAAGAAAGATGTTGCTAACATTATTACATCATGGATAAAAATTGATAGTTTTTTCTCTTGCAATTTGAAGAAAAACATGGTGAGCATGGATGAACCTGGCTTAGCTAGGCCTAGTACACCTAATAAGGGCTACTAACCCATTAATTGGTCAAGACAATTTTGAGCAATTAACAAAAAAGTTTTCAACATATGCTTAGTTTGTGTCATCTTCGAATTAAGGAAATATTCTTGAGCCTACCACAAGAATGACTTCAAAGACTACTCAAGTTTGAAGAGGCAATCTTGAGCTTATCTTTTATGCTAGATTATGTTTCCCAATCAAGCCTGTGCAACTTTATATGTGCCTAATATGGAACTTGATTCCCAACTCTGGGGGAAATAAGTTTGGCATTGATTTTGGATGGTTCCATTCTTTATTTTTTTATTTTTTATTTTTTTTCCTGGGCTTGGATAGTTCATTCTTGATAAGTCCTATTGTAACTAGGATTGTGTTTCAATAAATTCTCATTACCAAGTGGATAAGTAAGGTTGTGGAAAGCTTGTTGAGTTTGTCTTGTAATGTAAAAAAGCAAGCTTGATGTCAATTTCAATCTTGTTAATTTTCAGTAGTAAAGTTTGAGCTTGTTGATGATTGGATTGTACTTATTTATCATGTGCAAATTAAGCAACTTGAGTTTCTCTCGAGCTTGATTTCTTAAAGCACATTCAAACTCAATTTTGTTTGATAAATAAGAAATATAAAAAATAATATTGTCCCAGAAAAAGAATAGTGCTTTGATTTCTAGAGCTCCTAGCATTTTGTTTACTCTAAATACACTAAAAAATAGCGACATAAGTACATTTCTGAAGCAAAAAAAAAAAAAAAGAAAAATCCTTCTGCATTCCAAAACATTAAAAATTTTCCAAAGTGCACATCAATAAGGCTTCTGGTTCAAACTGACCGATATACAATGCAAAGAGGTGGTTCCTTATCTCTCGCATAATAGAACAATATGAAAACAACTGATTTCTAGTTTTAAAATTCTTGTAATACATGATATAAATGTCCATATATATAGTCTTAAAAGATATATTTCTATAGTAAATTATTTTTATTGATCTTAAACACAATATACCAAGTAAGAATCGGCAAGAAATTTTGCCTTCCTAATGAATTTGGTTAGGGAAAAGGAGCGGTGTAGGGAAGGCAGATGTGATGATAAAAGAAAGATTTGTTAGAGAAAGTACCAAAAGCATCCAGAGTCCTGTGAGGGACATTCAGAGAAGGTTTATTTCCTTGTTGCAAGGAAATTAGTGTGGAAAAATTTATAGTTTTCAAATGAATGTCATGATTATGAAAATTTTGGATGAGAGCTGAATATAGCTTTAGAAAGCTAATAGGGTCAACAATCAGGGATAGAATGGGAGTCCCCAATCCAAGATTCCTCCCACAAGAGAACACGGTAAATATTTTTGCTTTGGATGATATCAAAGGAAAAAAGATAGCATAACTAAAAGATAAATTTCTAAGGCTAACGGCTATAATAAGAAACTCTTACCCCAACGATTGACATCTCTTCCATTTCATAAGACACCATTTTGTAAGGAGAATACATGTAGTCAGTTGCCTCGAAATTTATTTGGGCTCCGAGTTATTGTGTTCCAAAGTACCCTTGGATATATGTTTGAAATCTTGCTCAATGCTCCCAATTTACAAAGTAATCCCAAACTATTGCCAAACCAGATGATAGGAAGTCATTGTCAACTTCTCAATTTTTTTACCACCTTTATAAGAATCTTAAAGGGGAAAGAAAATAGAGAGATACACTAGAAATATAAGATAATATCCACACCTTGAGAGAAACACCCTTTGTGTAAACTAAGCTTTTACTAATCCTAGCCATAGCATCCCAAATATGTTGAGGGTGGTTTCCTTGTGATAATGCAGTATTCAAGAACATTTCTCTGGCAATTGGAGATTTCGTTTAGAACTGAATTCTTTACTGCATAAAGTTATTGAGACTAAGTATACTTCAGAATGGATGGGATGCCAATCCTAGGCAGTGAACTTATTGTAGTTCTGAGAAATTCATCCCTTAGTTGTATCAAACTTTCATTGTCTTGTGTCTTTTAAACTTTTGGGAGAATTCTTGGATTTGGGGTTCTCAATTGTCTATTATTTTTCGCTCTCTCTATAGGTTGTCCATGCTTCACTCTGTTTCTATCAAAGACGTTTTTAATCATAAGTGATGTTCAATCTTTTGGAATTTTCACATTTTAATAAATCTTAATGATAGACAGGTTGTATAGGCTTCTTCTGTAATATCCCTCTTACAAAGAAATGAAAATTCCTTTAACATCTTATTAGCCTTCTCCAAAGTTCTCCTTTTGATGTTTCGGGTGTTTTTCATTGCAGAATTCCTTTTAACATCTTATCAGCTTTCTCCAAAGTTCTCCTTTTCTAATGAATTGCTACAAAGTTGAGACCATTTAAAGTTAGCTCTGTGGTTGTGTGTTGTGTGCTATGTGCTACAATAATTCCAAAAATAATGATCATATATTTTTGCATTGTTCTGTTGCATGGAAAATGGAAACTGGTTATTTGTTGTGTGTGATGAGGATTCAGTTTCTCCCAAGAGCCTTCTTAAATTGTTGCTCACAAAATTTAGAGTTTTTGAAGAGCATGTTCATTGTGGAGTTTTTTTTTTTTAATCACTATTCCTTAGTTTATTTGGAGGGAGTAGAATCGTAGAATTTTTAGTGATGAAATTATTGTTTTTTCTATTATGTGAGATAAGATCGTGTTTTATGCTTAGTTGTGGACTCATGGCTTGGGATTCTTAGAAATTATAGTTTAAAGGAATTGAAAAAGGATTCTAGTGTGGTTTTTCACTTGCTTATATATTGTTTTTTTCTGGCCTCTAGAATTTCTGATTGAGTTTTTTTGTATCCTAAGCTCATGTTTAGTGGGAGATAATGTAGGAAAGAAATTCCTATAAGCATGGTATTAGTCAAAATCTAGCAACTTCAAACTCAAAAATTCCCAAATTGAATGACAACTAGATTGACCAAAAGCAAATATCATGAAGCCAAAGTGTTTCTTCCTTGTGTTCACTAAAGTAGCTAATTTTTGTATTATCTTCTTTCCTCCGCAGCCTGTGGAGAAATTTGCATGGAAAGTTCTCAAATTGAAATAGTTTACAAATTCAAGCATTGAAATTACAAAGTGCTAGGGAACTTTGTTGAGACCATTCATATCCTTTATCGCCTTGAGTCGCGTGGGTGTCATTGCAGAGGTCCTTAAGAGTGGTAATTACACAATCAACACAGAATCTGCATTGTGAATGAACATATTCCCTTTAATTACTTTCACTGTAATGTAAATTCTGATTCAAACCCTCTGCAAGCTCATTTTGACTGTATAAGTATTGCCAAGTGTCATCACCCAAATCCTTAGCACTTTTCTTCCTTTTTAATATTGTTACAATAATGTTAAGGATAGTTCAAAAGGAAACTATTTTCCCTCCGAGGTTTCTCTTTATTTAAATGAGAAATAAGAATTATTATGCCTTAGATTGATAAGTTTTCTCCTCTACCATAAGGTGTTGACGGATCTAAGAGAGTGTGATGTGTTTATGTTTGTAATCCTTTGTTTGATTAAGGTTAGCTCACTGAAACTTGGTCAGTGCACTTGATGAATTGGCTTCATTGATCAATGGTAGTGGTGAACTATTATTTGTTGTCTTTATGTTGTCACGATAGGCAACGACCATGACATTTGTACACAGGAAACTGGTGTTGACTACTGAAGGAATAACAATTTGAAGATGATTTGATCATGTATGATAGCTTCCAGCAAAAGGAAAAAGCCTTGTATTCCTGTATTTTATATGCTGTTAGCATGCATTACAATTGAATAACTCACACGATAATAGTACCACATGCCCCTTATTGGATGAAGGCAAGTTATCTTGCCTTTGTGTTGATCATCATATAATGGATGATTATCTGGATGTAGGGTAGCTCTAAAATGCAGGAAAGACAACCCTGACCCCTAGTTGTATACTGCACATCTTTCACAATATTATTGTTTTTATCAGTTACTGCATCTAAAAGATGTGTCAAAAATGCTTTTGGACTTTTGTGGGCATTTGAGTATACATGGCCCAAACATGGCATTTTTAGTTGTGGATATTTTACTAAAATCTATTTTGTATATTTGGAAGGTGGTATTTAATACTCTGTTTGTCCCAATTTGAATGAATAATGCACAAGCACACGTAGTATGATAAATGTATCAATTGTTCTGACTTTATTACCTAGTAGAAATTCTTCCAAAATTACCCAGAATAAAGTTGCTCGTCTACTTAGTTTGTTGTTCTTGTAAACTTTAACCTTCATTGGCAAGAAAAGGCAAAAATCTCATCACTTTTTTTTGGGGGGGGGGGTGTGTGGGTTAAAATTTAACTTATTTTTTGTATATGAAATTTAATTGTCAATTTGATAGCTATCACTTGTATTTCATGTTGTTTTTGTAGCTGCTTTCCTCCATCTCAATATTCATCACTATGTATGGCTTTGACAAACATGTGCTTGCATATTATTCATCACTATATATATATATATTTTTTTTTTGTGCTCTCATGTTAGTTTATTGTATTGTCTCCCTATACCCTATGTTTGGTCATGGCCATATTTAGCGGTTTGTCATGCCCTTTAATGCTATAATCACAGGACTAGATCATGGATAAATTTTGACTGTCCACAATCCTGTTTCATCTTAGAAGTCTTATTTGCTCTTTAGTGACCTATTTGAACCAGGAAAACTTTGCGAAGTCATCTTAAATTGCTCCTAGGTAAGGTGAAAACATCTATTGTTGGTAGAGGGCATAAATATCAATAGCTCAGAATCTATATTCTTAGAGATATACCTGAATCTGAATTAACATCCTGGACTTTTAGGGACTGACTATGCATGTTTATCAATTACAAAGCATCCAACCTTTAGGACTTTACATGCTTGGTGGCAAAATCCAAAAATGAAGTCATTACTCCAGGAGGCCACCATATGTCACTTGTTTGATGAAGTTGTTACTTGTATTGTTTAATATTTATTTCCTCCAGCAAAAGAGATCAACATATGAGGTTCAATAGCTTTGATGCACATATGATCACACTAGTTAGTCGAAATGCCCGAATATCAACAAACATCTTCATAAAGTCATTTGCACTTTATATTATAGGGTGAAGTAAGGGTTTTAAGGATGTCAACATTAGCCAGACAAATGAAATATAATATTATTGTGGTATTTTCATAATTGCACTGAGCTTGGTTCGGGGAGCTGACTCATATAAGCTTTCCAGAAAATGTTATTTTCACTGTTAAATTTTTCTGCTTCTGTATGTGTAAAGAATGATTGTTGTTATTCTTTTCTTATCCTTTTTTTTTTGGCGTGGGGGGGATTAAAAGTTATGGCGATCTAAATTTTCCTTGTTTGTAAACCGTTCTTGGCTCTTCAGTGCTTTTTGGAGTGTTCCAGTCCATAGTCAACAAGGTTTTTTTTTTAATGTTTATTTATTTATTTCATTTGTGGCTATTTTAGGACTTGTCGAATATGCTGGAATCAGTTGCTTTGAAGGAGTCAAGGGTCCTTCGCGTCAACTCTGCACAGGGACGATTATCACTTGTAAATCTTGCTGGCC
The DNA here is from genome assembly GCA_033439265.1 of Dillenia suffruticosa. Classification (NCBI taxonomy): domain Eukaryota; kingdom Viridiplantae; phylum Streptophyta; class Magnoliopsida; order Dilleniales; family Dilleniaceae; genus Dillenia; species Dillenia suffruticosa. The sequence goes on from JAVTVX010000019.1 coordinate 13,623,921, forward strand.
CTTCTAGTGCATGTCCAATTTCTTATCAGGTACCTAGCTCTTAAAAAAAAAGCACTGCCAAGTCTGTTTCAACTTTTTCATTTTCATTTTTCTTTTGATTACATTTTCCCCTAAGTTTAGGAAGATTTGCATTTTCCTTATGTGTGCTTCACGGCATATATTAGCAGATTCTTGAGTATGCATTCAGATTCTACTCTAGAAATTGTCTCTATTGTAGAGTGGGTTTTACACCCTCATATCATGCTAACACTTCATGTTGAGAACATCTACACTTAATTCAAAATGGTTTTTTTTTTTTTTGGTAATTTAACTCATTTGTTTTTTTAGCTTAATTGTTCTGCAGAATAGGAGAGTTTCTAACTTAAATGGCACCAAGAAATGTTTATATGACAATTTTCAATTTAGTTTTGAACTCACTTAGTGATGGTGATTGTCACATAAGGGGTGATCATGGTGCTGGTGGAGCAGAAGGGTGAAGTGTAATTTGTTGCAAAAGGATTTTGGGCTGAAGAAAATTAAGGGCTATGAAAATAGGGCATGAATAGTTGATTCTGAAGAGTTTTTTTGTAAGAAATTCAAACATCATAACAATTCCCGACAATACGTAGCTTCACAACTTTATCAGTTCTCAATGTGGGTGCATTGGTAGAAGCATTATTGCATTTCAAATGCACCATGACTGATAAAGATGCTGATAAATGGAATATGGTAATAGATGGTTGTTTTATGAAGTATATGGCAATAATAAGTGATTTGACTCCAAAAGTCACTTATATATGAATCTGGTGTAGAAACATTCTCTACTTAACCTCCTGATTTCCTTTATAGGAATGTTTGGAAAAAAAAAATAACTAGGTATGATTGCCATTTATACATTTTCCATCTTTCTGGGCATTGTAATGTATAGAATTTAGGGCACAGGAATGCATTGGATATTCAACATAGATCATGGCTTTGACCACTTTCTCTTTCTGTCATCCTTGTGCTTCTGTTCTTTTATAGTCATATTTTGAGCATCCGCATGTCTGGATTCTTTTTTATTTTTGGGCCAGTGTCATACTGGGTGAAATTTCTGTTTGGTCAACTTTGGTTTTTCATAAGGATAAAATGTGAGAAGTTTCCAAAGCAAAAGGACTAGTGCTATATCTTCTGTGCACGGGGATAAAAGATGTTTTCTAGCATCAGATCTCTAGATGCTTTCTAGAAAAAATTATTTGCTGTCACAACAAATTTCTTGATTTGTGATTTAGATTTTTCCTTTTATTTCCTTTTTCTTATACTTCCAGCCTTTTAATTTTATTTATATGGTTTGTTGATCTGGGAATATATTTTTCTAATCCCAGTACTTCCTTCTTGTAGGGTCGATGGGAGATCCTCTCCCTATCAGGTGTAATAGTGCCCGGCAATAAGGTGGGAAATCATCCAATTGGTGGAGTTTCAATTGGCTTCGTTGGACAGACTGGAGAAGCCATAGTGGGTAGAATTGGTGGCCGTGTCATTGCTGATACGGCGTTGATGGTATGGACCTATAACCAACCACCCTTCATTTTCTGTTCTGATGAAGAAACTTGCTAATTCCTGACTAGAACCAAAAAAAAAAAAAAAAAAAAAAAAAAAAAAACCATCTCACTCTGACTTCTAGTCCCAAGTAAACATAAACACCAAAACATGGCCTATACATGCTTGTGAACCTGATTTGTGTGATGGCTGGTTGGCGACGAACTATGAAGTCACTGGACCTCATTAAAGGATGGTCCATGGTGTTTTTCTGTTGGTTGATGCTTAAGGGTCATCTTATGCCCAGACTTTTATCAAACTATTTGGAATTGTTGGGAAGCATCTGCCCACTTCTAACTCTTGAGTTTTAATCAAATCTCAGGTTTCTATGACCGCTTATGAGTTAAGCGGGGAGACAAATGCAAAGAGGCGGCGAGGACCTGGGCCTAGGGTAGCTAGGCCTGTTCCATCAACGGGGGGTGTACTTGCACTTCCTGATGTGCACGAAACAGAGAGAGCAGCAGGGGAGGAGCAGGTTATTGCTGGCCCGTCTAACGCCAGACATGGAGTGGCTTCAGATCAAGAGGTTATGCCTTCTGCTGCCGGTCCATCCGATTGAAAGTGAGTTTTGTTTTCGCCAGCCTAAAGATGATGAACACTTTGGATATATATCAATATTTATATGGCAGATACTATTAGCATGCTATAATTGTTTTTTTTTTCCTTGAAACATTTTCCTTTTTTTTTGGGGGGTTTCCATATACAATATACCTCTTTTTATATTGTATAAATTTTAATATAATTTCTTCACCTCCCAATTTTTTATATTCAAACATTAAAATATAACTTAATTCTCCTAAGGTCTTCTAAATTGGTCCACTAGGAAGATTACATGTGGGAAGTCCTTGTGTGTTAGTTTAAACAAAATTAATATCATATTTTATGTGTCCACAAAGGAAACTATCTTTCTTCATTGACCATAAAAGTAAAACCACATTCAAATGAAACAAATGGTGGAAATTCATGTTTTGGCTTTTGAATTTTCACTTTTTTATTTTATCACTTTTCTGGTTTTATTAAAATATTTGTTTTATTCATAAGTAGCACTTTCTGAAAATTTATTCAGTGAATTAATCTAAATTTACATGAATGTTAAATATCAAGAATGTAAATGTGACATTTTTTACATCATATTAATACGGATATGACATTAAATTTTGTATCATTAAAAAATACACAATAACAAAAATTGAAGAAATAATTTTTATAATTTAGAATTATGTGGGACTTTTCCATGAAACCTCGAGAATGGGTAGATAGAGACAAACACAGTAGAGAGAGATAAACACATTTTAGAGAGGACTTTAGAGCGAGAGAGAGTGAGACAGAGAGAGGGATGCCGATGTTTATTCATAAAACCATTGGCAAGGGTTAGAGAGAGAGAGGACAGAGTAGAGAGAGACATTTTTGAGTGATATAGAGAGAGAGAGAGAGAGAGAGAGAGAGAGAGGATATCCTAATATTTTTCTTAAAAATGTCAGCATGGTCATGTTTTGGCTGATGTTTTCAGGCGAAAAATTGGGAATTTTAGGATTCAAAACCCACAAAAACAAACTCTTCGCCTCTATTTTCTGTTCTTTCTTTTCGCTTTGCTCTCCTCTCTCATCGTTGTCGCTACTCCTCCCGTGCCATTCTTGCCTCCGTTCTGCCCCACCATTGACAAAAGCTACCGGACGTTGCTCTCTGCTGAAGATTGCTCTGTCAACTCACTTTCTTCATTCTCCGTACTGCTCTCACTCCGAGTACCACAGGTGAGTTTCCTCCCTTTTATTTAATCCGATTGTGTTTATGATATTATTTATGTCTTAGTAAACTTATTTTGGTACAGACACATGATTATGAAAAGATTATGGCAAATTTATGGTAAAATTAGAGTGAAATTATGGAAAAAAATTGGTGGACAACCTAAGGCATAATAAATTCATATTATTGTAAAATTAGGCAAAATGAGGGCATAATTAACGTAAACTTAATTAATGTTAGGGTAAAATTAGGATACAAATAGGAAAAATTAATTTATTATAGAACTATATTTGGGTAAATTTAAGACATAATTAGGGTACAATTAGGGTAAAATTAATTTATGATAGGGTAAAATTATGATAAAAATAATTTATATTAGGGTAAAAATTAGGCAAAATTAGTGGACATTTAAGATAAAATTATTTTATATATGTTTCTCATTCTTATATGTTTGGCATGCATATGATGTCACAGAGACTATTTGTTTTTACTAATATACAAATATTCTGTCATATTTCTAGCAATATAATGTCATGGAAACTATTTGTTTCTACTAATATGCAAATATCCTATCATATTTCTAACAATATGATATGTTATGAAGAGTATTTGTTTTTATTAATATGCAAATGAAGTTGATAATATTTCTAGCAAATTGATGGAATGAAGACTTTGCTTCTAGTGATATGCAAATATTCTCTCATATTTCTAGCAATATGATATGTCATGGAAAGTATTTGCTTCTACTAATATGCAAATGATGTTCAAACTATTTCTAACAAATTGATGGACGAAGACTACTTGTTTCTAGTAATATGCAAAAGATGTTGATGCTTCTAGCAAAATGATTTCATGAACACTATTTGTTTATACTAACATGCAGATATTCTATCATGTTTTTAGTAATATATTTTGTATGAAAATATTTATTTATGGTAAATCCTAATTTGTATCAAGTAGATTTTTGACATACTTGTCATTCAAAGGGAACAGATTTTTGTGAAATATTTTAAGAAATGGATAAATTTTGGATACTAAAATCAAAGTTGGGTACCAAATATGAAATTAAAGTATAAAGTTTTTTGGAATTTACGTTTAAAAATTCAAATGAGAGTGGAAAAATTACATGTACTTGTGTACAGTGTTGTAATATTTATTGATAATCTCATGACAAAACCGAGAAACATTTAACATGTGATAATATCATCAGATCATATGATTGTTGGGTATTTCATGGGGAAACTATTTCTACAACTTCTAGATCTTTGTTATCTAGTGTCTCACAAATACAACCACAACTTGCGGAATTCCAATATCAAAATATTGGTATTGAAAGTATGGAAGGGTTATTAAGACATCTATTTGAAACTCATAATTAATATCCAAATGATCAGTGTTAAAAGCAATGTAGACATGCCAAATCAGCATACATCTAACATGGTTCATGGCGTAGATGAGCCAAGTATGAATAATCCAATATTTATGAAGTTTCTTGAACATGTAGGCAAACAACTTTATCATGACTGCTCAGAGGCTTATAAACTATCTTTCGTGGTCACTTTATATCACTTTAAGTGCATGTACATGTGGAGTTCTATGTCATTTACTGGTCTTTTGGGATTCTTGAGTGTAATCTTTCCACATGCAATGCTGAATTTAAGAAGTTTATTAAGGTTTTAGGCCTTGCTTATAAGAAGGTACATGTATGTTCAAAGGATTGCATGCTGTATTGCGTTGATAGTAAAGAGCAAAATTGCTGCCCCATTTCTAGTTTATCTTGATTGTTGCCAAATCAAGCTTGCAAAATGAGGAATAAGAAAAACTGGCAAAGATATTACGATATTTTCCCCTGATTCCTCGACTTAAGAGGTTATTCATTTCTACAAAAATATCGGATCTCATGAGATGGCATGATGAGGGTCGTACAAAGGATCAGTTGCTATGGCATCATGCAGACATGGAAGCTTGGAAACATTTTGACAGATTTGATCTTGATTTGTAGATGATTCAAGAAATGTAAGACTTAGATTAGTGAGTGAAAGTTCAATTCATTCAAACAGGTAAACACTACGTACAACTTCTGGCCAGTTGCGCTTATTCCATATAACTTACCACCGTGGCTATTTATAGAGTAGAACTCTTTGATTTTATCCATGATTATCCCCGGTCAAAAGAAATTGACTGATGATATCGATATTTATTTGCAATCACTGATTGAAGGGTTGAATTAGTTATGGCAAGGAGTTAGTACTTATGATGCTTCAAAAAAAGTCATTTCATGTGCGTGCCACCTTGTTGTGGACCATTAATGACTTTCCACAATATGTTAACTTGTTTGGGTGGAGTACAAAAAGGTTGTTATGTTTATCCGACTTGTGATATTAATACTTCCTTTAAGGAGTTATCTAATGTTCGAAAATTTTATTACATGGGTAATCGATAGTGTGTTTGAATATGGATTATAGATTTTGATATCAAAACCAGTTGTTTGATGGGTTTGAAGAGTGGCCTCACTTTTTGGTTCAAAGATATTGAGAAGATTATAAAGTTTCTTTTTCATTTATGGAAAAAGTCGTGTCTCATTGGATTTGAGAGAAGATGGTAAACAAGCAAGGAAAAGAGTTACTGAGAATCCGACCAAGAATCATGGTGAGACAGAAATGAAAGACAACATGAAAGATGAAAATGACACAAATGTATTGAATCGTGGAAGAAGAAAAACAATTTTTTTGAGTTATCTTATTGGGAGTACAACTTATTGTGTCATAATATTGACTTCATTTATAAAGAGAAGATTGTTTGTAAAATTATAGTTATGACAATTTTCAATGATCCTTGAAAATCCAAAGATAATTTAAAGGCACGTCTTGATTTAGAAGAACAGGCATTAGGCGTGAACTGCTCCCATACTTTCTTCACAGTGGGAAAAGGCATACACCAGCGGTTTGTTACTCCTTAACAAAGAATGAGAAAAAACTTTGCTACAGAATTTTAAAAGAAATTATGGTGCATGATGATTATGTTTGAAATATTTTGAGTTGTGTAAGTGTGAAGGATTCTAAACTTATGAATATCAATTCTCATGATTTTCATGTTTTGATACATGATCTCCTTCCAATTGCCTAATGAGCTTCTGTGCAAAAGAAGGTTGCTTCGGTGCTAATTGAACTTTGTAACATTTTCAAAACACTTTGTGCAAAAATTTTAAACATCAAAGATCTACAAAAAGTTCAATCTCCTTCTGTAATTACTCTGTATCATTTGGAAAAATGATTTCTTGTTTCTTCTTTACTATTATGGTCCATTTGGTGATTCATCTTTCAAATGAGGCAATCTTAGATAAATCAGTTCATTATCATTATCGATAGATGTATATAATCGAAAGGTATTTTTTATATCCAGATCCCTAACTCCATTAGTATGTACATCTTCAATCCATACAAATAAACGAAAACAATTATAATCTTTTCAAGTGTCTGTCAATATTTAAATCCTATGTGCATAACAAGATTCATTCTGAGGGTTCTGTAAAAGGATATATTGTAATAGAGTGCTTAATCTTTTATTCGAGATACCTTGTTGGAATTGAGACAAAATTTACAAGAGAATCTCGAAATCCTAATTTGATGGATGATGAAGAGTTGAACATGTATTTATTTAACACTTAAGGAAAGATAGTTAAAATAACTGATATTGCAAGGTTGGATAATATCACATGGAGCCAGACATTATTATGTTATCGATCATCATGAAAGCATTACTCCTTTATACGCGTAAGTAAATTAATTAAATAGTTTTATATGTTTAATATGTTAAATTCAAATAATTCTAATTTAATGAATTTTCTCCGTGAATATCAACAATTTTTAAGGTTTGGTTGAGGGAAATCGTAAGATGTACACTAGCTTAGTTAAAGTTTCATATTCCATGCAATGTTTACCTTGAATTATCTACATTTTATTGTATTTTAGATTTCAAATTGAACTAGCATTACTGAAGAAATAAAATGGTTAACTCAAGGATCTATCCTTATTGCTAAGAGATACACTGGACTTACAATTAATGACTTTAAATTTCTTACTAGAGATCGTGAGAAGAATGAACAGACTCAAAAAATTCTGGAATTGTTGTGATTTCATCAACAAGCTCTGCAAGTATTAGAGACACAAATCCAAGGCAAAGAAGTGTGGATCACTATGGCATCTTAACTAACATTATTGAGCTAGATTACAATGGAAAAGCAAAAGTTGTTCTAATTTGATATTATTGGGCTGATGTGAAAAGATGACTCGGGTTTTACACTTGTGAGTTTCGATCAGTTAATTCAAATCGATGAACATTTGGTCCATGAGTTTTTTGTATTTTTATCTCAAGTGAAGCAGGTGTTATATCACATGATTTTAAAGATGAGAAATGGATTGTTGCTATTTACAATGTACCAAGAGATTGTTTTTATTTTTATTTTTTTGACATGGGTGATGAAGCGGGTCTAGTAACTTGGAGGTAGATTGTAAATGGTTACTTTTCCCTACTCAGTTATCAAACGAGAATATAGATGGAGATTCTAGCTTAACTTGGATTCATGATGATGTGACTAAAGATTTTTATGATGATTAACAATTTGTTGACTCTATATGTATCTTGTATTGAATTGTTTATATTCGGAATTATTGTTAATTAAAATATGTCTTATTATTATCTTAAAAGGAATCTTCACATTTATATTTATGATATGCTTATTATTTGATTTAGTTATAATTATATACCAATAAAAAGGGAAACTAAAAGATATAAACATTTTGAAAACTTCTAAAGAAGTACCACGAGTAGTTATTGAGTGTTCAAATGTAGTTGAAAATGACACTTCACATGAGATCACGTTTGGTAATGTAGTTCCATTTATATATACATATTCATCTAGAAGTGTAGTTGACAAAATAATTATCTTGAAAATTTTTGAAGGTTTTTTTTTAATATATATAAAAAATCTTTATATCAAAAGAATAAAGAATACATGGGTACCAAGATATACCCTGGAAACTTGAAAGAATCATCGACCTATACAAAATGACCTAAGTCCTAGGCTTAATTGATAGTAAGACTACACTAACAAAAGTTGCAATGACTTGTGATGATAAGTGACACTTATCTATCCTTCTTTTATGTCTCTCCATCCAAATATGGTAGATATAAGCACCGAGGATGCATTTGAAACCCTATTCCGTCAAAGCGTAAGTATAGCCATAAGGGTACCTCGAATGCCTGACCAAGAGATAGGAAATTTTGCAGGAATAAAATTCGCCATGGTGAATCTCCATACCTTCCTCGAGAAAGGGCATCGGAAGAAAATGTGATCAATAGTCTCTCTCCGACTCGACTAACACAAAGATGGCATGTCGATGAAGTCGAAAACCCAAGCCTAAATAGGAAATCACTTGTTTGAAGCTATTTCATGCAAACTAACTAGACAATGAAGGCAAATTGAGGAATAGCTCTCGAAAAGTAAACCAGATCCACCGACAGAACTGGATGATAGGAACTATCGAAGTACTTCCACGTTGATGTAATAGACAACTCTCCACTAGAACTGATCATCCATACAAGCATATCATAATAAAAAATAGGTGGACAATAAGACTCTGAAATAGTATCCTAGATACGGTCATAGAATGCTCACAACAGTCTCGAAGTATGCTGCGCAGTACCCTAGATATACTCTGTCCATAAAGTGGTGGAATATACATCTCGAATAACACACCCAACACTAAAACTTGACCTCTCCATGGTTTGTATACCAAAGACCTCTATCAAGAGGCCTATATATGACCAATCATCAAACCAGAAAGATATACGGCTTCCATTACCCATCTTCAATGCCACAAGATCTCGAATAAGGTGCCATAAGAACAGAAGTTTCCTCCAAATTCATGAACAATTAGGAACTCCAATGTACAAAAATGTTTTGTCCCCTTAAAAGATTAATTCTCACCCATCAAGTCCATACATTATCCTCCACGTCAGAAACGATGTTCCATATGTGCATCTATGTACCTCTATTCCAATCTGTAACTCACTTCAGCCCAAGAACCTTTCCTCCTTAGATCGGCATATAAGCAACCAAGTAACCTTGGCCTGATGGTGGTCAAGAGATGGACCAGATCATAAGAACCCAGACATAAGCTGCTCAATCTCCTTACAAACTACCGTTAGAAGAAGGAAAATAGAAGACTAATATGTCTGGATCAAAAAAAGAATAGAGCTAAGCAGCTGTAACCAACCTACGTTGGATAAGTGTTTACTCGTCCCTTGATAGAACCAGGCTGTAATGTGCTGAACCAATTGAGTATAATCCTAGGTCGAAACACGCATTGACAAAAGGGGAATCCCAAATACTGAACAGGGAGGCAGTCCTAGCAAAATTCTGAAATCCTGAAATCCTAAAATCCTCAAGATCTCCTCCCTAACCTCTTGATCCACTGCTCCAAAAAAGATCTCACTCTTCTATGGGTTTATCCCAAATCCAGATAATGTCCCAAACTGAGCCAAGCTGTCTAAGATACACTAAACCGAAAACAAGTTCCCTAGAGAGAAGTGTATCAAGTCATCCATAAAACAAAGATGGGATAGCCTAACTTCCTGACATCTTAAATGATACTCAAAGTAAGGCCTCTTGGTGATACTATGCATCAATCTCAAAAAGACCTCCATGATCATCATGAATGGTACCATCCTTACTAACCTCCTATGCTAGTGATCCAAGGAATTCCTATCTTTGGTGATGGGGTCGGCCCCTATCATTCATGCCGTCAACCATTGAAAATCAAACAAAAGCAAGTAATTTCTTTATTGCCCTATTGTGAACAATAGCTAAAGCTACTATAAACAGCTGACGTCTGATCATTGAGCTTCCTTTTGAAAACGGCTGATTGGCTTTCGTCATCTTTTGTGTCGATTCATCTTCCTCCTTTCATAGTTAACTTTTCCGTCAAAGTTGATGACCAAGGATAGTAGTTTCTTCGATGATGATGAAATATGAGCTTCGACAATGGAGGTTGTGTCATGGCAGTGGTCTAATTTGGCAAAGACGCGATGATCCGCGATTGTTTGACGATCGTCTCGATGAGATAATTCACTATCTGTTTGACTATTCGACTCCCTTCGAACGCAACCTTTTGTCTTCCTGATTCCTCTCCAGTCACCCTTGGCTGACAAAGATGCCGACAAACCAATGCCCATTGGTCACCGTCATCGCTAGGGTGACGGTGGTAATGCTCTAGTGACAGAAGGGTGGCGGTTGTGTGAGATTTGTAGGTTTCGCCTCTTGTTCGCCTTAGGCAGAGAGAAAATAGTTTTTTTTAATGCTTTTTTAATATTATCCTTTTTAAGGTTCATTTAAGAAATATCATTATTTATTATTATATTATATTTTTTTATTGTAACTTGGTCTTGTTTAAGATTTTGGGTTAACTACATGTCCGGTCCCCGAACTATGGCTCGAGTTCACATATTAGTCCCTGAATTTCAAAATGCTACAATGGAATTCTCAAACTTCCAAAAGTGTAACGGATTGGTCCCTCTATTAGTGATGGAAATAGATTGTCTATTAACTACTGATATGGAATGACATAGCGAATGGACCGGATATATGGATAATAACGTGGTAGTGCCAAGTTAGCATCCCAAACACAACATACATTGTCACATCAGCATATGCTGTTGTTGCAATGCCATTGATATATGATTTTTATATTATGATTTCAAGCATGTATATTCTAGTTGAGTTCTGTGTATAATATAAGCAAATATCGTTCCCACAATGATATTTTGTATTACCAACTATGAATCATTTTATTTAAATTGGACAAATCAAATCAAAATTATAAAGATATTAAAAACTACAAAAATATTAGTAAAAAATCTATGGATAAGAAAAACTCTAAGGCCTCAATTTCATCTTATTTTTAATTTTTTATACAACCTAACCTTTTCAAATATTTTAAATTTACTGATTAATGAACTATTGTTAATGATGACAGATTTTTCAAAAGTAAATTCATACAATGGTCATATAATTTTGGTTAAATCGGATTACATTAATTCTATGAAAAACTGTAATCTAAGGTTTTTCCTCAATCCTTACACACGAAATTAATCTTCTATCAATCTCATAACTTCATATGGACTTTATTATATTGGACTAATTTTCTGTAATTATATTGATCATGTGTGCATTTAATTTCAAATTATACAAAACGTGGATCCTAACGTTTTGAAATATTAAAATCAATAATAAAATCTCATCAAATAATAATCATGCGAATAAATCTTAAGGGAAAGAAATAATTCTGGCCATATAATTAATCAAAAACAGAACCATCGAGTTCTAGGAATAAAAGAAATTAACTAGTCATATTAAAGAAAAATAAGAAAAGAAAATATTAGAACCCTAAGGTCGTGTGTGTGATGATCCTCTTTTCTACCCTAGGATGCCTCTTATACATAGAACTAAAATCATAATTAACAATAAGTAGTGAGTACTTAGGAAACTTGGTTTTTTACTTTGATTTGAAAACTTGCTTTTGTTGTGATAGATATTATTTTCTTACTTTCTCAAAACTTAAAAATTTCAACTTTATTCTTGATTTTGAAGACTCTTGGAGTTTTAAGTAACTTTATCCCAAAATTCATCCATTAGATGCGCTCAATTAGTTTCCCTCTTCAATAAGGATTTCACTTTCTTGAATTTTAGCACTATAGCAATTTCGTCCAAATTTTCATATATCTTTTGGCCTGGATCAATTTTTTGACTCTTTACAAGTTTTGTAGGTTTTGAAGTCTAATTTCCAATACAACGAAAATTAGCCCAATCGGAAACAGAATAGAGAGATAAACCCAAAATACTGATTGCTGCCTATTCAGTTCGAATTTTCTTAAATAAATTCAAAATTTCCTAAAACACACACAAAATTAATCAGTGTAATATCATAAAATAATATTTAAAACAGTCTTTAAAGTCATAAATAAATGTTAGAAAAATATAGTTCAAGTGTATAAAATTATTGCTATCAAATATTCACACATTTGAATATTTGTTTGTCCTAAAGCAGGACATATAACAAAACAACTTTTTCTCCAAAACCAAATTGACTTCCGAGGATCCTAACCATGTGTACGATAAGTTCAAATCAAAATTTCGATCAAGACAACCAATATTTCATAACATTTAGTATTAGAACAACTATTGCATTTATATAATATCATTTAAATCAAGAATTAATGAAAGATTCAATCACCTTCACAATTGGTTTACTCAATAGAATAAAGAAAAATAAGATTTAACTACTTAATACACTCAATTTTATGGAATGAATATGTGTATCACTCAAATCAACACAATGATATGGCAACCATAGGTTTGTTAATATATCAAATCTCCACCACTCAAATATATGAAATCTATGCACTAATCAAAAGGTTTTTTATTGGTTGCAATTGAGTTAAGGTTAAGATTATGATAAATAGGCATAAATGTTAGATTAAAATAATTCACTAAAAATAATCAAGTATCAAAACATGACATTCTTTATACCAAAGTAAAAAGAATGCTATCTTCAACAACTTCTAATGCCAAAATATGTATAGCATCCCAACTCCGAATATATTATAATATATTACTACTTCAAAGCAAAGAACATATAATGGGACTCCAACTAAAGAATGAACAATCTCAAGAATGAAAAAAATACTTTTTCTTAATTTTTTCTCTTTTTTCATTTTTCTTCCTTTTTCTTTCATTTTGTTTTTTAACCAGCACTATCTCTCTTTTTTCTTTTTTCATATTTTCATTTTTTGTTTTTCAAATTTGGCTTTTTTCCACTTTTTTTAACTCAAAATGATAATTCTTTTCTTTTCTGCTACACTGAGCCTATATTTCATACTACTAGAAAACTCCAAAATGTAAAAGCATAATAATATCTAAAAACATAATGTTATACTATCAACTATAAATAAATTAGTGAACTTGGTTTCAAAATCTAGAGCTAGAAAAGATAGGTCATGAGGAAAGTTACGTGGGTAATTTTAGAAAGAAAAAGTTTACGTTCAGGGATATAAAATGTTTGGGATGGTATATTTTGAAAATCTAAAGTGTGTAAACCTAAATGCTTTACTCATTTTTGTGTATGAAAATAAAAAAAAAAATTATATGGTCTCACAATACATAACAAAGCAACTTCTAGAATAATCATTTCATGTGTGATATACACTCAACAAGAAAAATAATGTGTACAATAAATTGCTCTTTAAGACTCAATTCTTTACTTTGGTAAATTTTATGTCAAATTTTACATGTTTATCTTTCAAATCAATTATAAAAAGATTAGTAGTTAATTATATATCAAATAACTACTAATACCAATCATTTTTCATACAATCCGGTTCAAACCAATCAACATACAAAAACTAGAAAACTCGAGAAAATTTTTTTGGTATGGAAAAAATTCAACAAAAACAAAAAAAAAAATTTTTTTCTTTTAAAATTTTTAAGTTTTTTCTTTTCTTTTTTTTTTTAAATCAAAAATAAAAAAGCAGAATACTCCCCCATAGTTAAACCAAACATTGTTCGCAATGTGTAAGAAAAATAAAGAAAATAAAATAAACAAAAGAGAACATAGAACTCCCCTGATATAGTCGATGAACCAATAGCTTCCGGTTTAGTAACTTCTTACTCTTTCTTCCTCATAGATCATCACGCTATGCCCATTCATGGTATCGTGCAATGCCTTTGTCATTTTCTTATAAATTCACACATTTTCATATACCTCGTGTTGCCCTTCCTCCAACTCATTTAACCGCAATTTCAATTTTTTACCGGTGTCAAGTTTCGTTTTTGGTTAAAATTCATCTAAATTCACACCCAAATCAGTATATGCATTAACATTTTCATTAACAAGGAAGTTATAATTCATATACAACAAATTAACAATGCAATTTTCAATAGGATCATTAAAATAAAAGACATTAAGATCATGTTCATGAATCCTATTAACATGATCAACTCTAAAATTTTCTTGGTTATCGAAATTTTTAATGGCATGAAAGACATTGAACTTAATTTTTTCATCATTCATTCGCAAAATCAATTTCCCTTCATAAACATCTATCAAAACTCGTGCAGTGGTAAGAAAATATTGACCTAGAATCAAAGAAGTATCCTCATAATCATCCATATCCAAGATGACAAAATCAACCGAAAAAATAAATTTATCAATTTTGATGAATATATCTTCAACAATATCTGTTGGATACTTTATATTTTTATCAACTAATTGTAAAGAAATATTAGTTGGTTTACATTCCTTTAATTCTAACTTCAAAAACACAAAATATGACATGAGATTTACACCAGTACGCAAATTGCATAAAAGATGAGAAAAATTAGTAAAACCAATGGTGTAGGGAATAGAAAAACTCACTAGATCCTTGAATTTCGATAGTAGCTTTCTATGTAGAATTACAAAACACTTCTCTGTGAACTTGACCATTAAAACATTATCTAGCTTCCTCTTGTTAGTGATCATATCCTTGAGGATGAGGATTTTCCCAAAACTAGGCATCTGTTTGATGACATGTAAAAGATGAATGTTAATATGCAATTTTTTAAGACTTCTAAAAATTTTTTAAATTGCTTTTCTACATTGGCTTGTAAAAGACATATAGGGAAAGGGACAGGGGGCTTGTATTCACTCAAAAGTAAAGTACTTTCATGTTTTGAATCCAGTGCCTTGGGACTACTCAGTTGTAGGTTGCGTGATTTCTTTCTTTGCCTCTTGTTCATCCTCTTGAACCTTAGACTGAATTGACATCTCTTGTAATTCCTTCCCACTCTTCAATGAAATTGCATTGCACTTAGTAGTCTACCTAGCACACGAGAATGAAAGGTGTTAGTCAACTACTCAATTTTATTTTCAAACTTTTAAATCATTTCATTTGTTACTGTTTCCAAATGCTTAATTGCGATCTCCTATGATGCCTTATTCTCCCTTGGCTATGAATTTCCTGAGTTAAAGCCTGATGGATTACTTGGTGTTTGTGGTTCTCCTTGACTCCATAAGAAGTTAGGATGGTTTTCCATTTAGGATTGTATATATTGGAGTAAGGGTTATTCTGAGGTCAGACAAACTTTGAAAAAAAAAATATACCAACGGACACTCAGAAACCATATGAGCAAAATATCAACATAATTCACAAGATATAATCTGGTTAGTCACAGCATTGATTTGATTAGCTTTCATAACATTAATCAAAGAGTCCATTTGTGTATTAAGTATGATAAAACTATCAATCTCATGCACACTAACTCTTTGTCTAAAAATTTCAGTCATTAGACCAATCCTATTGATTAGAAGTCATATCATCAAGTAATGTACATGCTATATTGTAAGATTTACTTATAAATGCATCCTCAGCCATCGCATCGATTGTAATTTTAACAGATTGCAAAAGACTACCATAAAAAGTTTACAAAATCAACCAATCAGGTATACTATGATGTGAGAATTTCCTAATCGAATATTTAAGATGTTCTCAAACATTATACAAAGATTTACTCTCAAATTACCTAAAAGTAGTAATATCATTATGTAGTTTAACCATCTTACTAAGTGAAAAATACTTAGCAAGGAATGTTTGAGATGAATTCTCTTAATTCGTAAAATGATTAGTAGGAAATAAGTTGAGCCATACCTTTGGCTTTCCTTTAAGAGAGAAAAGAAATAATTGTAATCTTATTGTATTGGGGTTAACTCCATTCAACTTGATTGTTTCATAGATTACCAATAAATTTTTTAGACGACTATTTGGATATTCAAAAGCTTCTCCACCGAACTAATTTGCCAGCACCATGCCAGTGAGACTCAATTTAAGTTCGAAGTTGTTTGCTTCCATGGTAGTTTGTGCAATATATCTTTAAATCTAGGTATCGAATACTCCCTTATAAGTCTATTATCTTATGCCATTGTTTCTAACTTGACTTCCCCAGCTTGTTTATGAATGGTTCTTAAACTTTTCTCTATCTCAGGATCAAATTTAGCTAGATCAAGATTTTTCGATCTCAACATGTATTGTATTGACATAAAAAATAACACAAAATTAGATCTTCAAAATAATTTGAGAGAACCACTTAAGAAAATCTATATCACCTATATAAAAGTAGAGATCATGAAAAACAGTAAAAAGAATGCACAAAAGATACTCAAGAAAACAATCAAAAAACCTTAAAAATCAAGAAAAAAAATAGAAACACCTATGAAAATAATGGAATTTAGCGAAAATAGGGTGGTACCGTTGCTATGCTTTGGATTTTGATCAGCACACCGAAATCCTTTGGAACAACTGGTCGCTCAATCTTAAATCCCAAATTTTTTTTTGACAACAGAAAACCATAAAATTTTCGGACCAAATAAAAATACTCTAAAAGACTATATAAACCAAAAGATTGTATACCAAGAAAAAAAAGATAGTAACAAAAAATATAAAAGACAGTGTCCAATCTCAAATAAAATTGTTATGATTGATATACAAGGATATCTGGACAACGATGCTAAAAACTTGATTCGCGATTTTTATTTCACAATTTCGAAAAAGTATACTTTAGTCAAGTGTTGTGTATACTGTGAAAAAGTATTATTTCACTGAGAATATTTTTGTATTATTAACTATAAACTACCTTATCTGAATTGGACAAATCAAATCAAGATTATCAAGATATTAAAACTGTGAAAATATTAATAAAAAATCTATGAATAAGAAAAATCCCAGGATGTCAATTTCATCATATTTTTAATCTTTTACATAGCCTAATTTTTTCAAATCCCTTAAGTTTACACAAACTAATTTTTTCAATGGTCATGAAATTTTGATTAAATTGGATTGCATTAAGTTTTTGTGAAAAATCTATAATCTAGGGTTTTCCCTAAATCCCCACACATGAAATTAATCTTCCGCTGATCTCATAACATGAAGTGGATTTTATTATATCGAATTAATCTCCTGCAATTATATTAGTCATTTATGCATTCAATTTCAAATCATACAAAATGTGGATCTTAACTTTTTGAAGTATTAAGATCAATAATAAAATGTCATGAAATAATAATCAGATGAATAGGGAAAGAAATAAATCAAATCATATAATTAATCAAAAATAGAATCCATCGAGTCCTAGAAACAAAAAAAAAATAATTAGACATATTAAAGAAAAACAAAAAAAGAAAATATTAGAACCCTAAGGTCATGTGTATGATGATCCTCTTTTTTGCCCCAAGATGCCTCTTATTTATGAGCTAAAACCCTAATCAACAAGAAGTTGTGAGTACTTAGAAAACTTGGCTTTTTAGTTTAATTTAAAAACTTGCTTTTGTTGTGATAGATATTATCTTATTGTTTTTCCAAAATTTGGAAACTTCATATTTATTCTTGATTTTGCAAACTCCTAGAGTTTTAAGCAATTGTATCCCAAAAATCCTGCATTAGATAAGTTCAATTCTTTTCCCTCTTCAACAAGGACTTGACTTGAATTTGAGCACTATAGTATCTTCATCCAAATTTTCGAATATCTTATGGCCTGAATGAGCTTTTGGACTCGTCACTAGATTTGTAGGTCTTGAAATTTAGTTTCCAATGCAATAAGAATTAGCTCAATCAGATATCGGAGTAGAGAGATAAGCCCAAATTATTGACTACTATATGTCTAGTCTGAATTTCCTTAAATAAACCCAAAGTTTCTTAAATCAAAACCCATAAAATTAATCAATGTAATATCATAAAATAAAGTTTGAAATAATTCTAAAAGTTATAAATAAAGGCTAAAATAATATAATTCAAATACATAAAATTATTGCTATCAACTATGCAACCAATATGCTAATGTGGCCGTATTATGTCAAATGAAGAACTGTGGCTAGATAACTGAGAGAGGAGTAAATAGGTTATCGACACTTTTTTGGGATTTCCTACTTTGAACTACAAAAACAGAGTTATAGAGAGGGAGAGAATAATGATCCACATAGAGATTTATAGTAGTTCCGCTATCCCCATGCACATCTACTCCCAAGTTCCCCCTTGAGTTTCTAATCCACTATTGATTCCCAAATAGTACAACCAACTAGATTCCCATGTCTTAGTTAAACCTTTACAAGTGTTGCTCCCGAACGCTCACACTGGACTTCACGGTATTAGCAAGCCTTAACTTGTCTTTCACAAACAATCGAATCCTTACATGGTTACAAGAGAAACATAAAGATTACAACCTTGAGCCTTGATGCTCAGAAAGTAAATACAACACTAAAGAAATAAAAACAGAGAAGACCAAGAGTATTAAAGCTCACTTAATGTTTACAACAATTTCAAAAGATTGTTTGGTATTCAATAGTGATTGTATTTACAACCTCTCAAGATGATCTAACCGTTGGAGCTCATTTAATACTGAAACTAGCCGTTCGGAGGTTGTTGAGGGGCATTAAATGCTTAAACCGATTTTCTAGAGACTAGCCATTACTCATGACTTGTCGACTACTTTTCACTACTAGTCGTCTACAATTTGAATTTTTGCCTGCATTTCTTCATACGTTAGTTGATTGCTTCTTTCTTGATACCGGACTTCTTCTCGGCTTAACTCTTTGAATAGTTACAAGTACTGATACTCCAACATTCAATGATCGGTACTCGTCATTGTGTTCCCTTTTAGCTCATTGGTAAGTCGATTGCCTCTATTCATGATAGTCGACCACATTCGTACTCCAACTTAGCTCTTGGACTTTTATAATATAAAGGATTGGTACTCGCATGTCCAAAGATCTGCACTCATCTTGTGAGACTAGGCATAGTTGTCTCCCTCACTTTGAGTAGTCAACTAGCACTTGAACATGCTTTGATGTATGTGTATCATGTGAATGCAGGGTGGCTCAGTGCATGTAGCATAATGCTATCCTCATGTGGCATGTGTCATGTGGGATTATGCTCTAGGGTTGCTTAACTCTAAGTCATGTGACGTGTTCTGTTCTAGAAGCAGCAAGAGTCGATTTCCACCACTATAATAGACTTCCTCATGTTCAATACTTGAGAGGATCGATCTTTAGTCATCCAAGGATCGATACTTCACCTCCAGATTTAGATTTTTTTTGTCATCATAAGGTGAGTCGTCTATGGTGGAACCATGAGTCAACTAGGCCATTTGCCTATTGTGAATGTATATGCAGTGGCCTTGTACAATGGTTTTGTGGCATGTGGATTGTGGCATACTAGCACTCGTGCCATGCTCATGCAATGCTAATGCCATCGCCGTGTTCATGCCAGCCTAATGTTATGCTTGTGTCATACTTATGCTAAACTTGTGCCATGCCAATGTAATTTATGTGTCAAGCCAGTGTAGCTCATGTGCCATGCTAATGTCATGAAAATGTCATGTCAATGCATTGCATGTGCATTGTGCTCATGGCTCAATCCTTTCTAGAAATGTGAGTCGAATGCCATTTCTATTCAAGTTGACTAGTTTGAATGTCTCATGGGCTCATCGAAGTCCTGTGCGAGTTTTGGCATTCATTTTGGCATGTTGCATGTGCCACAACTTATGTCTCATGTGCAATGCCATATACTTGATGAGCTAACACATGTATGGCCTAATTTGTAAGTATAAGTCGACTCTGATCTTTGGTTAGTCGACTATAATGTGTCCTATTCTCATTTTGTCTGTTATTATTCGACCGTCAGCATTTATGATTTCATCATTATAATTGGCTAACTATGATAGTTGACTAGAAGAATAAGTTAGTCGACTAGTGTACCATGTTAGACCAAACTTAAACTTCTATGTAATTGAGCAAGTTAACTGCTACATTGCGTAATCGACTAGGCTTCTGTTGTAAATTGCCTATATATTTTGCATTGAGCCCAAACCATCCTATCTCCATATAATTCAATTTTTCATTAGTCCAACACAATCATTTCATTACCATACTCTTTAACCACATCTCTTGCTCATCATGAAAACTCATTTTGCCAACATTAGCAAAAAACTTTTCCTCCCGAAATCGGTTGGAAAAAGAAAAAAAAAAACTCCCCTCCCTTCCCTCCCCCTTTCTCTCTCTTCTCTCGTCTCTCACTGAAAAAAAAAACACTATTCTCTCTCTCTCTCCTCCCCTCCCCCTTTCTCTCTCTTCTCTCCTCTCTTACTAAAAAAAACACTCCTCTCTCTGTCTCCCCCCTCAGATGGGTTCTTCAAATGCCACCCCATAATAGCCTTGGCATCTTCAACTGCAGCTCCCACAGAACACATCCTATGAATCCCGCCACTACAAAAAAAACCCATTTTAGCGATGGATTTAGAGACAAAAAACTCAGAAAAATTCGTCGCTAAAATTTTTAGCGACAGATTTTGCGACGAAAATATTTTCGTCGCTAATGATGCGTCGCAAAAATTTAGCGACAAAAGTGGTAGATTCAACGCTAATTTAGCGATAAAAAAATTTTCGTCGCTAAAATCCATCGCCAATTTAGCGACAAATATTTTTGTCGCTAAAATCTGTCGGTAATTTAGCTACAAAATATTTTTCGTCGCCAAAATTTGTCGCAAATTTAGCAACAAAATATATTTTGTAGCCAAAATCTGTTGCCAATTTGGCTACAAACAGTAGTCGTCGCTAAAATTTAGCGACGAAAAAAGTTTCGTTGCTAAAATCCGTCGCTAAATTTTGCGACGGAAATCTTCTTCCGTCGCTAAATTTAGCAATGGTTTTATATGTCGTCGCTAAATTTAAGAACGGATATATTTTTTTAGCGACGAATGTAATTTTCTTCGCTATTTTTAGTGACGGATTTCATTTTAGAGGATTTCTTCCAATTTAGCTACGGATATTTTTTTTCGTCGCTAAATATTTAGGTGCAGAGATTTTCTTGGCTAAATTTAGCCACAAATTTAGCGACGGATTTAAAATTTAAGAAAAATTAAATTTTGTTATTTTTTCATATTTTGGCCTATTAATTAAAAAAATGTTATCCTGTTCAATAACTCATCAATATTTATCCAATCCAATATTATTTGGAATCTAACCAATAACTCATTAATATCCAATTCAACTGATAAACCATACAAAAAAAAATCATTCCAACCAAAAAAAAAAATCATTCCAACCAAAATATATATGGAATTCCAAAATGAAAATGTCAATAACATCCGATAATAAATGTCAACGGATAATTAATAGTTTCATAAATTATACGTAACATAAATATAAATATAGTCAATTATCAAACGTCCAGAAAATAATAATAATAACAATAATATTAGTATTGTCCAAAACAACCACCCACCACCCACCATAAGTCCTTATCTTCATTATGTACAACCGTAAGTCGTTATCTGTCTTCATTTCATCAGTAGGAGGGGTCATAGTAGGAGGCAAAGAAGGGTCAGTCACTGGTCTTCATTATCGGGGTCGAGCAGCAGGCAAAGAAGGGGGAACCTAACTCTGTGAGAGAAGAAATTGAATTGCATCCAATTTGAGGTGCTGAAAAATAAGTCGTTGTGTTACCTCAAGTGATTGTCTGATTTCTTTGATTTCTTCATCTTTTTTTGCAAGTTGCACTTTGATTTCTTCGTCTTTCAATGCAAGTTGCGTTTTGAGGTTATGTACTTCTTTATCTAGTTGCATTTCTTTTCTTAAAGCCATCGCAGTAGAAGATGGACCTGGCGTGTATATTCTGCTCAATGATCCCATCTCAAGTATTCTTCCCCTTTTTATCCCACCAGATGCCTCTAACCACAAAGCCATACTATCAACAGATGGCTTAGATAAGGCATCATGATTAGCACTACTCGAATTAGTCAGCAAAAGTTCATTATATTTTTCCCATATTATTAAGACAGAAATCAAAATAAAATAAAATAAAAATACAATAAAACTATAAGAAAAAACAATTAGAAGGTCATGAATTAAACTAATTGATCACGTATGATAGAAGAATTAAAAGCTGTCATATTGCATTAATGCCATCGCCTGAAAAGAACCTATCACAAAGTGATTCAAAAGAAGGTTATAGTTATGGGCAGAGCTACTATACCAAGAGAACTCAAAAGTCAAACATGTCAAAACAAGGTTTGTACCAGGGAAATTGCATTCTATTTTTCTAACATGGAGGTGTCCCAAATATAATATAAACAATATATATATATGGCTAGAGAGAATAATTCAGAAAGCTAAATTAAGCTAAACTGTGCTTGATATTATAAGTACTTAACTCATGCTATAATCATAGACAAAACTCATGCTATAACCTGGAATTTTTCCTTGTAGTGGTAAAATGTCACGCCCCGAACCGGGATCGTGAACAGCCGCCCGTTGTCCCTGGATGCCGGCTGTATTTTTACAGAAAATCGGGCAGAACCTCCCCATAAATCGGAGGTTTCCCATGTACAATTTCACCTGTATATGACATTCATCCTGTAAAAAATAAATAATTGGCCATCCCGGCCTCTCCAAAATCAACAGATATCCCAGCCAACATCCAGAACAACGCAAGACTATAAAGTTCATAGCAGTCCTAGCAACAGACCTCTACTGTCATGCCCAACTAGAGCATGAGCAGCCGCCACACCGAGCGGACTTAAATTCTACGCATATATAAAATAAATTTCCAAGTTATTTTTAAATATTTACAAATGCCTCAATGCAACGAAATAATCAACACGCGAGTTTCGCGAAATAAAGTCCATAATTTATACAGTCATCCCAGAAAATTTATATAAATACATTGGTCAATCTAAAACCTCCAATACATAATAATATCACCAATCATCATAGCGGAAGAGATGGAAAATATCCATACCCAATCCCAGTGGTATCTCCTCGATCCAACACTAATCCTGTGGGAAAGAAAGTGAGGGATGAGTATCTATGGGAGGATACTCAGTAAGTGAGGGGATTGACATCATGCTATCAATATCGAGGTGAATTTGGAGTGTCAAAGCATAAGATAAGAAAATATCCACAGTGTGCAAACCGATCATGTTATTTCAAAATCATATATAATACGCACACATCAGAAAGCAAGATATGCATCCCAAAATTTTACATCAATGTCATGAAAAACCGGCCAATGAAATATTCCCGACAATGGTCTACCTCGACCAAGGACGGCGCATTGGGGGTTTTTCCAAATGCAAGTATTAAAGAATGGTTCTCTGCCTCAATGTTGGCCACAGACTACCCCAACTAGCCTGTAAAAAGTATATAGTGTACATATAACTAGTCGGCCGTGTATGGTGCCCCCGCCTGGTGCTAGACGGAGCCGTACTCAACGTCCTCTCCGATGAGGGTCAACCTGGGACACCCATACACACGACAATCTGGCGGATACCTCCGGCCGAAGCGTATCCGGACACAAGGGGTGCCTCTACCAGATGTCCTTCGTAGCTACGGATCACAATATCAAATCGGCCGGGCACGTAGCCCCATGCATCCCATCACCAGTCGGCCGGGCATATAGCCCCATGCATAATATCATAACGTCAGCCGGGCATACAGCCCAAAACATAATATCATAAAGTCGGCCGGGCATACAGCCCAAAACATAATATCATAAAGTCGGCCGGGCATACAGCGCAAATGTGTAAGTAAATCCATTTAAAACCATGTGCCAATGCAGTGAAAGCATTTAAAACATATCAATATGTCGAAAATGTGGCACAATATACGTTTATCAAAACTCATGGATGCATATCAATAAGGTCAGCAGTTAAGACACTCCAAAGGTCACAAAACATTTCATCAAATATTGGAAAGTCATAACAATCATACATTTTGCAGAAACATGTCATTTAAAAGATATTTTTGAAACATGGTTTTCAATCAATAGCGAATGTCAAAGTCCCACTCACAGTTCTACGGGAGGGAAGTCACTCCCTACTGACAAGCCAAATCGGATCTGACCGCTCGAGTCTCCAAAAGATCAACCTAAATCAGATCATCAAATTTCTGTAACATTCTATACTTAACCTTCAATTCATAGATAATCATTTCATAATTTGTATTCTATATGCATTCCACTTACACTCTAAACATATGCAAAACCTTTCATCTTAAATTCAAATCCTAGATTCGTCCAATTTATCAATTAGAGTCGCAATCTCCTCACCTAGGGTTTTCTCGAAGCGCCGAGTCTCGTCCGAAAGTCGCTTCGGTCACTCCAAAGTCTGTAGGGTTTCCTATCAAAACAAGGTTTATTTGTTAGATCGAAACACAGATCCGAAGCAAAACCCTAAGTCATTTACCTGCGTGGAGATTCGTGGGCTGTCACGGGCTCGTGGGCCGTCACGGGCCGTCGCGGGCTCGTGGCCGAACTGGGCTCGTGGGCTACAGCTAGCGGGCTCGCTGGTCTGCGTGCTACGGGGTAGCGGGCCGGCGGGCTGGCAGGCCGATGGGCTGAACTGGGCCGCGGGCCGTACTGGGCCTACGGGCTTGGACGGGCTGTTGGGCTTGGTGGGCCCGTGGGCTTGCTGCTGATGGGCCTGCGGCTAATGGGCCTGCAGGCTGGCGGGCCTGCGGGCCGACAGTGGCTCGCGGGCTGGTGCTCGCCCGTGTGCTGCGCTGGCTCGTGCGCGCTCGCGCGCTGCTGCGCGCTCTGCTCGCGCGCTCTGCTCGCGCTCGTGCGCTGGGCCGCGCGCCCGTGAGCTGGGCCGCGCGCCCCTGCGCTGCTGCACGCTGGGCCGCGCGCCCGTGCACACTCGTGCGCTGGGCCGCGCGCTCGCGGCCTGGGCTCTCGCTTGCGGCCTGGGCTCGCGCTCGCGGCCTGGGCTCGCGCTCTAGTGCGCTGATGCGCGCTGGTGCACGCCCGTGCACTGATGCACGCCTATGCGCTGTGCTGCTGCGCACTCGGTGGCTCGATCGTGGCTCGCGGCAGTGTGCGGCGAGGCGGAGAGAGAGCGATCGTGGAAGATAGCGAGAGGGAGAGAAGACAGAGTGAGGTAGAGAGGGAAACCGCGAGGGAAGAAGGAGAAGGAGAAGAAGAAGAAGAAGAAGAAGAAGAAGCTGCCGGCGGCGGCGGTGGTGGCTGTGGCGGAGGAAGCCGAACGGCCGCGGGAGAAGACGAACGGCCGCAGGAGAGGGAACGTCGGGGAGAGAGAAAGAGAGAGAGAGAGAGAGAGAGAGAGAGAGAGAGAGAAAGGGGGTTAGGGTTAACCCTAATCCCCAATTGGGGACGCAGCGTTTTGTCCCAAAACGCTGCGTCTCCAAATATTGTTTTTTTTTTTTTTTTTTTTTTTTTTTTTTTTTAGCTTGGTGTTACATAAAATATAAAAAAACTTAAAATTTATCTCTTTTAAAAAGAAAATATGTCAATTACAGTGTAACAAAAGTCTTATCATACATAAAAATATATTCAATTAAAAGAATAATTTGCACTGGGTTGGTAGCTATGCTACGAAATAAAATTACATTCAAAGGTGGAATCTAAGCTTCCTTGCTTGACTCATAACACCTTAGACTAAGTTGACAATTGCTCTTTGCAACCAAATAAAATGACCGCCATAGCTACTTGACAATAACACTAAGTTTTATTGAAAACATTTTCTAAAATGGTTATGGTTCAGATCCAAATTTGGTTTGATATGATTTTTTTAGTTTCAATGATTTTTACCCATTTTTACTATTCTTTCATGGTTTGATTTCAATACTTATTCTTTCATGGTGTTAAAATTGGACAAAAATCATTTTCATGAATTGTAGTTCGGTGCTCCTTAAAAGAAAATTTGAGTATGTCTAATTAAATAAATCCCAAAGTTAATGTTGCATATATACGATGGTTCACCATACCACTATCATTTCAAAGCAATAAATCATTAAAAAAAATAAAAAAATAAAAAAGTCAGCAATTTCTTTTGATATCCTATGGGTCCCAAGTATAATATAAACATTTTTGAGTGTTATCTTGCTATCTTTTCATTAGAGAGGCTTATGCCCGCCGCCAAAGAAGATTTCTAAATTGGTATGTCTCAGTTTCAGATGAGTTGTTCTCTCAAGAAGTTACTGTTCTATTTTTTTACACCAAAGCTTTGAAACATAGACCCCCACCTATATATTATTGTCAACCTAAGATTATTATGCATCACTTTTTTATCTTCACCAGCTACAAAATTGGTAAATAAACAATCAAGATAGAGAGAGATAGTCCTTTGATATGCATAAGAAAATTAGACAATATCAAGGGTAAAGTGAAAGAGATTATGTTCCAGTCTCATTTGATTGATTTGGAAGTTTATAATGATTCATACATGTATTTTTCAAGTGAGCTAGGGATTGACAAAATTGTTCCTAACCATATGAATAAGGACTTGTCTAGCTAATTTTGAGTGTCAATTATATGAAAGGAAGTACATCATTAAAGCTAAGAAACACTTAAAACAAAAATTCATATTCTATAGTTTGATTTGAGTAATAAATTTATTAGCAGGATCAAAAGTTTATATATAATTCATGAAATGGCAACATGTTAATGTTTTGGATTCACCAAAGCTGATGAATTGAACTAAACTTTCATGAGGAAAACCCCAACAAAATATGTCATTTTCTTTGGTCATTTTCACAATGGGAAGAGCCAAAAATCAATCTATCCATCTACACTACTGATGCATTAACCTGTGGGAAATAGAAAGAACTTTGAGAGAAAAACGATGGAGACCCAAACTTATAATTATCACTCCCTAGGTCCAAACATGGAAAGATCTACCACTACAACATGATCATACCTCCTAGGTTAGCCTATAAAATTTCCCATTACCATTACCAATGGGAATCCACTAGCCAACACCCAAAATGTCCTTTCCTCCTTTTCTCTGATAAGATTCTATGGATGCAAAATCGAAAAGCAATTACTTTGAGTAATAAAATTCAAAATTATAATTTATCCTTGGGGAGGGAAGACCATTTAGATTATATCATTTTGTATTAAAAAAGGGAGGAAAAAATAGATGCATGTATATTTATCGGAAAGATAACGTGCAAGAGAAGGAGAAATCTAGACCTATGGAATTGCAATTTTAATTGTCAAAGTTTCAATTACATACCGATATTACTTTTGCTCTCTCCCCACTCCAAGTGTTGTCCTTCTTTTGAAATGTTTGCTCAAAAGTGTCGATATATGATCGCTCAAATCCCTTTTCCTTGGCCCAAAAAAAATTAAAAAAAATCATTTAAAGTTAACAATAATAATGAAATAGTAAAAAAATAATTAAATGAATTAAATAAAAATATAAGTGTTTGAAATAGTTACCAATCTTTTTCTATGTTCATTGACATTGATTGACCCCCGCGCGTAAGTGGCAGACGCTTGCTCGAAATTACAAGATCAGTTCCGTTTATTCTGGTCACTTCTTTTTTTGCTGTCATCGGACTCCCAAATTGCCAACATTCTTACCCAATTTTCCTCCATGATGCAATTTGGTTTCTTCCGATTTGTTTTGGCTTTGTTGATCACATTTTGAATGTGATCACCGGCTTTTTTTTTTTTGAAATTTCTTCTTATCTCAGTCTCTTTTGATTCATCCTAACTAAACCTCCGCTGCAATAAACAAAGAAACAATTATCTTAATTAAGGCATAAACTTTAATTAATGTATCAATTGAAAGATAAAATTTACCTTAAATTCTCTCCACCATAATTCTTTTGTTTCATTCTCCGTGCTTGTGTAATTCATTGATATCTCTCCCCAATGATTATTAACAATTTTATTTATAATACGCATCACATATATTGCGTATGAGAATCTAGATATGAATAATTTATAAATGAGCAATGATAAATAAATAAGATAAATTAAAGAACCATATATATAAATAAAATAAACAAATTAAGTAAAATTTTAAAATTAAATTTTTACGAATCTCCACAAGCGGATATGATGTTTCGCCTATCCTCTATACTTGTATCCCCCACATCATTTGATTGTTGCACAGAAGGTGAAGGTGCAACTGATGGGGCTGAAGCAGAAGGGCAGGGGAAGGGGACAGTGAAGGGGAAGGAGAAGGGGAAGTGCTTGATCTTCCTTTTTAAGTTCGAACATGTCCTCCACGTTTATACTAACAAGCATAAATGTTAAACAAATGACAAAAACAACAATCGCATTTGTAACAATACATAAGAAAGGGCATGAAGAACTTACCATATTCAAACTTTTGTAGCCGACAAAATATTATGAAGAGTCCAACTACCAAACCGAAATTATCTACAAAAAGAAAGTAAAGTATTAGGTTTGGGATACGAACATGGATGGCCTATGCGGTGGCATGAGCGGGCGGCCCCTTTGGATTGGCCGTGCGCCGGCACTAGCTTCGCTGGGCACCTGCGCCCGCCCCTTTCACGCATTCATTTCACTGGTGCTGCATGCTCGCATGCCATGCCGTGTGCTGCATGTGCGCATGTGGCATGCGCGAGTGCCAACCGTCGCATGGCCGGCCACGGGCAGCCCGATTGCGGCGTAGGAACCAATTTTTTGATAATATAAACATTAAAAATAATAAAAATGAAATAAATAAGAAGAATAAGAAAAATATTTTACATCTAATATTTCATATTTGGATGGCAGATATTATATTAAGATATTATATTAAGGTACATGAAAGATACATGAAAAAAAAGAGGGAAAATTTGAAATTATGGAAATTGAACTTTGGGTCGAAATTTTTTTACGCCGGTTGGTTTGGTTGGTTGAGAAGATGATGCAGTTCCACTTGTAGTTCCATGGGTCGCAGAAGTAGTCCCACCAGCAAAGGATGGTATTCCCTTTATCACTTCATCGATACGAAAAGGGTTAAGATCATGTCTCGGTCTGGGAGGAGAAGCAAATGAAGACCTTGGAGGACAAGGACGAATGACGAATGGGTTGGTCGGGTAGGCAGAGCTCCCAATTGGTTGCACGGTTCTGGAGGAAGATGGTCCTAGTTGCGCGATTCTGAGCTGCAAATGATCTCATATACAAGTAATAAAATTACTATTCACCTATAGATCCCCCTCCATATTCATCAAGCGACCTACCATTTTCTTATGATCTTCCTGGTTCTGTTCCTTAAAATGATCATCACGCTGCCTAAATTCATCAAAATTATACCTCAATTCACTCACTTGGGTTTGTATTTGTCCGATTTCTTTTTGAGATTCTCTCACTTCACTGCGAACCTCACCGACTTCACTATGAACCTGGCCTACTTCACTGTGAACACTATCCAATTGCAATTTCATATTATTCATATATTCAAACAATTCTTCCCACCTTCTTTTTTCATTTTCATTGTCGTCGTTTACATAGTCATTTACATCATTTACATCGTCATGAACTTCTTCCCCTCCTTCCGCTCAGGGTTGTGGCTCTGGCACTGGAATACCTCTTTTTTTTTTAAATTAATCCAAATACTATTTTGATTTACCCAATAAGCTCTTCGTAAAGTTTTATGATTTATACTATTTTTATATATATTTAATTGTAAATGATTTTCTTTCTCTAGATTTATTCCTTGACTTTTTAAAATACCACTCACCATACTACAATACGATAAATTATTATTAGAATCTCTTGAAGATATCATAAAATAAGGAAGTAAAAAGTGTAAACCTGGATTTTTTCTTTCAATTATACGTGCCATTAACCAAAAATAATCCCTCGTAATAGATGTATAATTTCCTGCACATGGTTTAATAGTATGTATAATGAGAAAGTGAAGAATTCTTTCTTGAAAATTTAAATCGGTAGCATTTGAATTAAAAAATTCTAAATTATCATTATAAAAAAATATTTTAGCGTCCATTATTATTTCACTGTTTAAATACATATCACACTCTTCATATTCCGTCCAACAAAGATCAGCCTCTAAACATATCATTTTAGGAGTCACTGTAATTATTTCACCATCAAAATATGTTTTAAAACTACAGAAAGTAATATTACCATCAATAGCTACACAATCATTATCCATTTTTTTCATATTATTATAAAAAATTCTAACAGCATTCTCATATATATTTTTATCTGGATTAAGAATCCAAGATAGACACACTTCTTTTAAAAAACTTCCTATTCAAAATTTATACTATCCAAAAAATTCAAATCAATTAATTGGCCCGAAATAATATTCCTATGAGAAAATACCTTTTGAAATAGATTGTATTTTTTCATTGATGGAAAGTGTTTGTTTCCTTCCGAAACCATCATAATTCTTTTTGCTTTTCTAGACGAGGAGGCCATTGTCGATTGTTGAGTTGGTGAGTTTGGAGAGGCACTGAAGAGGCGGTTTGAAGGAGAGGGTAGGAAGGAGCGGTGAAGGAAGCTTGTGGTGGTGAGAGAACAGTTTGTTTGTGAGTGAGTAAAGTGGCCAGAGGACTGAAGTTTGTTGGAGACCAAGTGTGGTGAGAGGAATGGGATGAGTAAGAGTTAAGTAAATAACACTAATGTTAAAAGAAGTGTGTTAGCTCAGGTAGCTGGATAGAGTGCAGGTAGATGGATAGAGTGCAGTAGTGTACCGGAGAAGAGTGTAAAAGTATCGGATAGCTGGATAGAGTGTAGTAGTAGTGTAGATTAGTATAGCTGGATAGTACAGAAATAGCTGGAGTGAGCAGTGTAGTTGGAGAGTGCAAAAATAGCTGGAGTACAGGAGGCTGTGGGAGTTGCAGTTGATTGTTTTCTTGTGGGTCGTAGCAGTGCAGTGTAGTGTTTGTGCAGGGCATTGGAAGGTAGTGCAGGTGGGTGGCTGAGTGGCGCGGACCAAGTGGAGTGCAGAGTGCGAGGAGGAGTCCTGTCGTGGCAGCGTTCAAATTTTGAAAGTTGAAATTTCCTGTTCGCGTAAATGCGATGACCAAGTAAAAAAATTCAAATTTGTCAGTGTTCATTTGAAGAAGTTATGTCGGTTTGTCACGAGGCAAGTTGAAACTTCAAACTTCAAATAGCGCGGCAAAAATTCTAATTTTTTTTTTTTCTGTTTTCTTGTTATTTTTTTCTTCCTTCTATCCATATATTTATTAATGTATTCTTTATCTCCATAAAAAACAAATTTGTAAAGTAATTAATTTTTTTATAAACTTTTGTTAAATTATCTTTTGTTTATAGTATTTATTATTTCTTCAATTATTTATTTTTGTTTAGCTACATAGACAAACAATTTTTTTTTTTTTGCTACAAACAAATCGTGTGAAACTCAAACTATATAATTATTTTTTAATTTTCTTCAAATTGTTATTATTAGAAAAAAAATATAATGAATTCTTTTGTAGAAAAAAAAAAGATCGATGTTAATGAGACAAAAAAAACTTTATTGTAATATTAAAAAATTTAGAGTACTAAAAGATTAAAAAAATATGATTATTAAGAAATAAAAAACATCAGCCTTTTTTCTACAAATTTGTTGACAAAGAAATATTTTAAATTTTTTTTTGTTTCTATTTATTTATTTCTTTATATTTTCTTTCCTTTGGCATGACTTCTATTTATTTGAAAATGATACTGCCTATTTATTTGTGTGGAAGTCATAAGATCAATTTGGTCTCAATTGGTCTCAATTGGTCTCGGCTGTCATTCAAATATGAACTCAGTAGTCATGGTTACCGGTTGCCTTTTTCTTTGCTTTGAGTAGCAGAGAAAAAGAATTTGGCAAATTGGATTGGGACATGCCATGGGTGACCTTGACAAACTTGACTTCTCCCAAAATACTTGAACTACTATATTTGTGTGTGAGTGTGAGATCCCAAAATACATGAACTACTATATTTGTGTGTGAGTGTGAGAGAGAGAGAGTGTGTACTTGAACTAATACTCCTACACAATTCCATTATTATTTCATAGATCCATGCACATTGGAGTTGGAGAGAGAGAGGACAATTTGAGATTGGAATTGGAATGTAAATTTTATAATTAGTGGAATGAAAATTTATATTCATTAAAAATGTAATGTTAAATAATTGTAAAATTATATATATTATTTAAATTTATTTAATTATAATGATTATACATTCAAATAAATTGAATTATAGTAAGTTTTCTTATAGTCACGTAGCTATTCAATTCAATTCGTTTGATTTGAGTTTAATGTGTTTGATTTGAGTTTATTGGCATGCGTGCGTGTTGAATAAGAGTGGTCGTGTCCACCGTGTTGTTCGATGCCGAGCCAAAATCTTCACTTTCAATCATGAATTATGTTGGGACAGATGAATTATGCCCGAGACACTTTCAATCATAAATTATGGTGGGACAGATGAATTATGGCCGGGACAGATGCAATGCTAGTCTGGAATTTGCCACGTGAATTCCCATGGCCAGTACTGCCATAATAAACACTATGCTTGTTTCTTGGTTTAATTAATTTTATTATTTTTTTAAGAGAATACATTTATTGCTTATGCACCATGCCCGATGAAAATCTCACACCAGCTGATACTATTCTGAATACTTATCTGAAACAATTTTTATCTAAATAAAAATTGTGAGTGTTGAATAAGACTGACGCACACTTGTAGATGGTACACTGTCGATCGTTAGTACCATAACCACTTGTAGCATGGGTACGAAAAAGAATCTTAGCTTGTAAATTAGGTGTGTCAAATATGGATATGGAGAGAACAATTCAAACAAAAGTATTATGCACGCACGTACATTATTGGAGAGGAAGTTCAAAGGCTAAATCAAAGTGAGATTCAAATGGTTTGTAATTAGTGGAATAATAATAATTAAATTTATTTAAAAATTATTTTTAAATTGTAAAATTATATATATTATTAAAATTTTATTTGAATTAAATTTTTTATACAAAAAACTTTTAAGAATATCCTGACCATGAATTTGTGAAAGCGGGTGCATTTTATATATATATATATATATATATATAATTAGTATCAATGAAAGTGGGTGTCTTTTATATATATATATATAATTAGTATCAATGTTGGAGCGGTTTTCCTTACCATATTAAACATGAAATATTAAAGGAAAATGTGTTATTGATTCTCCATAAAATTTATCCAATAATATATATATATATATATATATATATATATATTTATATATATATAATTAGTATCAATGTTGGAGTAGTTTTCCTTACCATATTAAACATGAAATATTAAAGGAAAATGTGTTATTGATTCTCCATAAAATTTATCCAATAATATACTAACTCTTTTTTTAATTTAATTTTCACCTATTGTATATAAGAATCTTTGACATTTAATTACTAAAATTTGTTAAATAATTTACATTTTTGTAATTTACTAAACTTAAAAATTAATATAATAAATTTTTGTTAGAATTCAATCAAACCTACTTCACTTGCTTGAAATGGTTGTGTTTGGTGGTGATATATAGAGTTCTTCACTTGGTCTAACAACAAATTGGGCAGACATAATCAGTCAAAACACAGAGGAAAGAAAATTGGATAGACTATATATATATATATATATCAATTTAATTGATTTTAGAATTTTGTGTTGTACATAAATAAATAAATAATTGGAGTTTTTAAAAATATTATAATATCAAATAAATTTATATTTTATTTTTCACTTCCATCCTTTCTTTCTTTTTCTTAGACAAAAAAAAACTCGAATTAATCTCTCACTCCCAAAATCTTCACATCCCTTTTTACTCCCAAAATCTTCACATCTTTTTATGGCGCCAAATAAAAAACTTAAACAACTTCATTTTCCAATTTTTCTTAACTTCAATCTTCAATCTTCTTAATCACCTCTTTCAACTCTCTCACACAACAATCTTTCATTCTTTTAATCAATCAAACCTTTCATCCTATCAATTCAACCAACAAAACTTCTTAAAACATTAACATTATTTCTTTTTCATATTTAATCTTAATCATATTATATAATATAATATAATCATTTACAAATTATAATAAACAAACAAACTACTTTTTTTTATTATTAGAATTTTGTTTATATTAGGTATCAAATTATTATTTTTTTTTATTAAAAAAATAAGTTATTTAGGAGGCCATTCTAATTCTAAAAGAATAAGAAAAAAAGATTATAAAATATTTTATGGACATGGAGAAAAAAATGAGAAAAAAATATTTTATTGTAATGTTACAAATTTTTTTATGTAAAAAGAAATTGATTATTAAGATAAAGAAAAAGATTTTTTTTAAAAAAAAAAAAAACTTATAAACCCCTTTTTCTAAAATTTCCTGAAAATACAAATTTATTAAAAAATATATTTATTTTTTAATATTCAACTTTCTATCCATTTTTCTTTTTTTTTTTTCTTCCTTGAATCATCTCTCCCAAATCTTCTCATCCCTCTCTATCTCTTTCTCCATCTCTGACAATTTTCCTTTTTTAAGTACAAATTCTCTCTTCTCAGTCTTCTATCACCTTTAGTCACCTCTCTCTATCTTTCAATATCCCTCTTACGAAATTCTCCTCTCTCTCTTCTTAGTCTTGTCATCCTCAACGGCCGTATCTCCCTCTCACGAAATCCTTTAATCAATTCAAAATAAATTTGAAAATTTAATATTTTTTAAAAAACAATTACAAATCACAAATCAAGCTTTTCCCCAAATTTTGAGTGCCAATAAACATTTTATCCAAACTTTTCATTTTTACTCAACATACCTGTCTTTCTATTCATAAAACAATCGCAAAATTAAATTAAATTAAATCTATATTTATGTTAGCAAAATTTAATCTAGTTAGTTAATTAAGAGATGTATTAAATTAAATGACATATTTATAAATTATAAAAATTACTATACAACTACTAGACATTAATTTTGTCGTGAGCCCACTAAATTCTTTATTAAATATTAATATTATTAAATGATATTGTTGTCGAAAACCTTTCCTTCTCTCTTTTAAAATA
The DNA here is from genome assembly GCA_033439265.1 of Dillenia suffruticosa. NCBI lineage: Eukaryota > Viridiplantae > Streptophyta > Magnoliopsida > Dilleniales > Dilleniaceae > Dillenia > Dillenia suffruticosa. The sequence goes on from JAVTVX010000019.1 coordinate 13,659,120, forward strand.
TATATCTTTTAAAATATATTTTTTACTGGGCTATATAATTATTAAGTTAGGGAATTATTATTATAATTAAATTAGTTATTTATATATTATTAATTTAAATTAATAATATTATTAATTAACAATTGAATTGATATTCAATTATTAATTTATATAATAGTGTTATGATATTTTGTAATATATTATTATAATATCTTATACTTTTTTTTATGAATTTTTTTAAAAACTTGAAAGCATTTTTTTATGAATTTTCTTTAAAAAATTAGGAGAAGAAGATGAATTTTATCGAATGAATTTTCTTAAAGAAAGAAGCAAACAGGAGAAGAGCACATTTTTTCGGAAGGAAGGAAGCAATGATTTTTCTTAAAAACAGGAGAAGGAAGAGCACATCAATTACTTTAGAAGCGCATTTTTTATGAATTTTCTTTTTTTAAAAGGACATCTATTCCATCGAACCAAAGGAGAAGAGCACATCGAATCCCTTTGGAAGCATATTTGAAGAGCAATTTTTAATGAATTTTCTTAAATAAAGGAGAAAACTATGTGCTGCACAGGCTCTGCGCAGGCGCCAGCAAGGGTGCTTGCCACGCGCATGCCCGGGCTCCCGCAAGGCTTGCGTGGCATGTGCCATGCCCCCACGAGCCAGCACCCCGGGCCCCCGCTATGGCATGTGCAGGCACCCGTGCAGGTGCTTGCGCACTTGGATGGGTGCGGTCTTAGCCTACGAGTGTGTTTGTGAGTGTGTTTGTTTTGTTTTGTTTTATATTTTGTGTGGGAATTTAAATTATTAATATTTTTAATTTAATTAATATGATTAGAATTTATTATTTTAATTTAAGTTGTTCATATTTATAATTTAAATAATGTAACAATATTATATAATTTTATATAAATTAAAAAAAATAATTAATAATATTAATATTAATTTATTTTAATTCATACTTAATTTACATTTACAAATATTTAAATAATAACCCAAAAAAATATTTCTCATCCCAAAAATAATTTTCTATTTTACTACCAAATTAATCAAATTTCCCACCTTCCTTTCTTTGCCGATTTATAAAACACATCAAAAACATTTTCTTATTTATTTTATTTTTTTTCAATCCAAATTTGTGCAAAATATGACGTCAGTATTTCAATTTTTACTGGATATTCAATTTAATACCCATATTTCACACCTACGCTATAAACACACCCTAAACACATGGACGGTCATGTATTCTAATTTTTTTGAACATGTTTGGCATCTTTTATTCTAATTTTTTGAACATGGCATCTTTTATTCATAGATTTATATAATGGTAGATATAATGGTAGATGACTTTTGCTAAGTTTCATAGCAAAAAACCAAATATAAAGTACTATATTAATTAATTTTAAACATCTCAAAATGTAAAATGAAATCTATAATTAAATTTAAACATGTCAATTATAAAAATATTAATGGTTGAGATCTGGTTCGAGTTGGTGGTGATGTAGAGAACTTGTGTACGATGAGAAATAAAATTTTGAATCACTATAATAATAAGTATTATAATTTAAAAACTATAATACTATATTATATAAATTAATATAAATCCATAATTTCATATCATTATATTTTTTAAATTAATTATATTATTTAAATTAATTATATTAATAAGTTTATTGTCTTGTTATTTTTAATTAATCTAATAGAAGTATAAAGAGGAGCGCGGTGGTGGTGGTGGTGGTGGTGGTGGTGTGGCAGTGCGTGGTAACTAATGTAGTATGGTAGTTTAATATATTGTCTTGTTATTTTTAATTACTCTTTGTTATTTTTAATTACTGTAATAAAAGTATAAAGGTTATGACAAAAGTATAAAGGTTATGGCAAAGAAGGGAACGTGGTGGTGTGATGGTGTGGTGGTGTGGTGGTAAGTGTGGTGTAACCAAGTAAGTAGTTTGTAAGTAAAAGTATAAAAAAATTTTCTAGCGCCATTCAAACCTCTTTGCAAAAATTTAATGCAAAGGTTTTTCAAATATTAAAATACTATTTTTAATTCTTTATTTTCATTCAACACTTCTTATTTTCCTACATTTGTAAATTTGTTTTTACTCAAAAAAATCCCTATCAAATAAATTAATTAATGTTTATAATAAATTTGTAATTTGTTTTTAGTCAAAAAAAGCATGATGGAACATTACTAAACTGAAAAAAAAAAAGAGTAATTTTTTCAAAACATATATCAATTTGATTTAACACAACAATATCCCATAACATATATTATATATATGTTATATGTTATGTTATTATGTTAATTTATAACATATTAATGTTAATTTTGTTGTAAGGTGATTTTTTCATAAATGTTTCCATGCTAAATTCATGCTAAATAGCTTAACACGAATTCATAAATAGATTAATAAAGCTCAAATTCATAGAAAAAGTAACGGTTTAGTTATTAATAAAGTTAATAATATGAATTTATATTTGTAACTACGTGTTAATATAATATATTTAAATATAATATAATAATATATTTGATTAACGATAATTATAATAATTTATAATTAATAATAGTGTTTATTCAAAAAACTTTGAACTCCGTTCTCTACACTCGTTCTCTGCTCTGCGGAGGTGGCTAATATCATATCGATAACATCCAATCAGTCGAGTAGTCGAGTCAGCGTGCTTGAGTTCACTGAACCGTATTACCATCAAAACCAAAAAACTACAAACTCACTTCTTCCTTCTATCAAAACCAAAATATCACACAAATCAAAATCAAAACTTCCTTCCATCAAAACCAAAAAATCACACAACTTTAAACGATGTTTAGGGTGGGTTATTTATCCTTCGACTACAAATGTGTTCCGGTATTACTACTATTATTACTACTATTATTACTACTATTATTGATATTATCGATGTTAAAAATATTCGACAATATAATTGGGCTAAATTTGTATTTGTATTAGAATGGTTAGCGGATGAGATTTGTGAATTCAAATGTCAAGCAAAGGAACAGAGAGGAACAAAGAAAGAAGAACGTTGACCAAAGGAACAGAGAGGAACAGAGAAAGAAGAGAGAAAGAAGACGGTGTAAGCTTTCAATTTAATTTTCAAAATGAATGATTGCAATCTATTTAATAATATTTAACAAATTTCATTTTATGTTTAGATTTTTTATTTTGAGAATGTCATAGTTGAATTCGACATCGTTATGGACAACGGATCGAAGACTTGAATTCGACGGATCGACTTGAATTCGACCGATAGACTTGAATTCATCTTATAAATATATGTAAGTTAAAATATGTTTATATACATTATGTAATTACCGTAATTAGCATGGAATCTAAATAGTATAATATTTATTTATAGGTTTATTCACCTTTTATATTTTCTTTATTTTTAGGGTTTATTGTCTGAAAAATTGTTGAGTGTTGAGTGTTGTTGAGTGTTGAAGAAGCTGAAAAAAGTGCTGGTGTTGAAGGAAGTGAAGAAAAAAATTAAGTAAACTTACAAATCACTAATTTATACCACTTACAAACTTATATATACACTTATATAATAATGCAAAATTTAAAATATTTTGGAGAAATCAATTCAAATTCATTTCAATTTGTTACAAATCATGATATGTTATGATATGTTGTACAAACTTTGTGATTATGTGATTATGTACAAAATGAAGAAGAGAAGGAAGAACAAAAGAAGGAAAAAAATCAAAAGAAAGGGAAAGAGGAGGACAAAGCCCAACAAGAGAAAAGGAAAGCGCAGGAGGAGTGTTTGGAGAAGGAGAAGGGTTTGGATGAGAAAGGATGGGAGGAGGAGAATGATAAAGATACCGAAAATGAATTGGAATGAAAGATTGATGAATTGAAATGAAAGATCGATGATACTGAAAATGAATTGAAATGAAAGATGGAAAGACAAACCAACTATCTTTCTCCAATGTTAAGGTTAGGTTTTTTTCTGAGCACGAGTTGGTTCGACTTTGTTTTTCTTAATTTGGAATCCAATTTTTAAAGATATTTTAGTTAATCTAATTTTTCAATTTTTAGTGGAATTAGAGCTGGATGCTTACGGATTGGGTTACTATGAATTCTTTCTATTTATTTTTAATTTTACATTAATTGTTTTTATGCCGACTCAATACCATTTTCAATCCAAACTTATTGTCAAAGTCATTATCTGCATTTTACCACCATCATTCCTCACTTCTCATCATGATCATTTGTACTCAAATATCATTCTTTTTTAATAATTTTTTTCATTTACATATTATACTTATTTTAGAGCTTAGAGCCGAAAGCAAGCCCAGAAGAAAATGGGGCCGAAAGTAAGCCCAAAAGAAAGTGGATATTTCTATCGTCTCAGAATTGAATTTCGATTATGAAACCGGTGAGTTTCACATTTGTAGTTATTTGTTATTTTATTGTTTTTTTTATTTGGTATTAGTATTGGTTTTGTTACGATGGTTTTATTTTATTTTTCAGGATCTCTTTTTGAGAAAAATATATTTTCTCAAACTTTTATTTTCAGAATATTATATTGAAAATGATATTATATTGAAGATATTATATTGAAGATGACGGAAACAATGAGGAAAAAGTTTCACAGAAGACAACTAGAAAAGAAGACAAGTAGAAAAGAAAAAAGATGAGGAAAAAAGTTTCAAACAAAACAAAGGAGAAAAGAAAAGGAAAAGGAAAGAGGAAAATTGAGAGGATGATGTAGTGTCTCTATGTATGTATAAACAATTTTTTCTTCTTGTCATATCATCTTATAAAATATCACAACACTTATCACATACTCAAATCACAATCACAATGTCTCTCTATGTATCAAATCACAATGTCTCTATGTATGTATAAACAAATTTTTCTTGTCATATCATCTTATAACATATCACAAAATTATCACATACTCAAGCATACTTACACACACTTGTCACCTATAACATAACACTCTCCCAAAATTATAATACTCTCAAATAACTTACAACTTCTAAAATTACAACTTCAGACTATAACCTATAGCATAATATCTCAAACAACTTCCAAAATTAAAAATATGTGCTAAAATTTACAACTCCACTAAGAATCCAATTATATTTATAAACACATATTTATAACTTCATTAATATTAAAATTATAAATATTAAAATAATATTGGTATGCTCCTAAATCTAATATTAAAAACTACAGCAATAATAAATTTATTTATATTTATAAATACATATTTATATTTTTTAATATAAAAATTAATATTGCAATCACATGGCATGCTTGCCGCGTGGGAGCTCGCGCTGGAATGGCCGGACGAGTGCGCAGGCACTTGCGAGCGCCTGCCAAGCGCTGGGCGCCCTCGCGCAGCTGCTTGCATGCTCACTTGGCCCGCACGGTAACTTGCGCGGGTGCCCCCACTGCCATGCCTGGGAGCCCGCATGGACCCAGGCATGCGCGCATGCAGCGCGCGCTGCCATGCGCACGCTGCCATGCATGAGCGCCGTGCTTGCATGGCCTAGCGCCTACGTTAGCACGGCATGCGCGGGGGCTTGCATCGGCACATGCAGCTCAAGGTGGCATGCTCGAGCGACAGTGCAAGCCAGGGCGCCCGTGCTGGCGCTTGCATGAGCACACACAGTGTGCTTTGGTATGCGCGGGTGCCAGTACTGGCAAGCCCGAGCGCCCGTGCGGGTGCTTGCATGCGCTCATGCTACGGACTTGTGCGGAGGCCGTCATGCCATGATCGAGTGCCACATGGGCACTTGCACCGTGCGGCCACTTGCATCGTGCTTCCTGACGCTGTGCCATGCGCGGGCGCCCACGCAGGCATGGCGCTCGCTTTGGCTTGCATGCGCGCTTACAACGCATCCCAGCCCACCTTCCGAACTGGACCGGACCGGTGGCCCACGTCCTATTTTTGAGAAAAGTTTTTTTGCTTTTCTTTTTCATTTTTCCCTAAAAAACTTCTCACCTTTTTTTTTGCTTAGAATATATATTTTCCTATTTTGTATTAAATATATAGAATTTTTACTTCTTTCGTTTTATTTCTTTATAAATATAAATTCTACAAAAAATTAAAAAAAATATAAAAGATACAAACACAATTAGGAATGAAATTAATATGAAATATATCTTGCATGATCATTACTTACCATATCATCTCGTTACCATATACTTTATCTATATCTTGCATCCGCGGGCCCCAGTGCTAGCATGCCTGGGCCTACGCTGGGAGCACACACAGTGCGCTTTCGTATGAGCGGGCGCCCGTGCTGCCAAAGCCGGGCGCCGACGCTGGCCCTCGCCTTTCCTCTCTAAATTTTATATATATTTAAAATAAATAATAAAAATATAATATAATATTGATATAATAAATAAATTAAAATTTAATTTGTCCCTAATTTAGATGAATTTCGAATTCTATCGAATCTTATATATAATAAAAATTAAATATAATATTAATATAATAAATAAAAAAAATTTATTTTAGCGATGATTATGGTTTCCGTCGCTAAACCCAACAATCTTACAATTTGTCCCTCACTTTATATATAATAAAAATAAATTATAATATTAATATAATATTTAAATAAAATTTTAATTTAGCGACGATTCTAGATTCGTCATAAGAATCCTACAATTTTTAACTAAATTTTATATATAATAAAAATAATATATTTTATTAATATAAAAATTATTTATTTATTTATTTTAGCTAAGAATTTCAAATTGGGTCGAAAACCCAAAAGTTGACGAATCTAATAATTCCTCGCTAAATTTTTTATATCATAAAAATATAATATAATATAATATTAATATAATAAATAAATAAAAATTTATTTTAGCGATTCGCTATAATAAATAAATACAAATTTAATAATTATGACAAATTTTGTGGTCACCAATTGCCCATGAATTTAGGGAAGGATAATGTTTTCATTCCACGATCATTTAAATAAAAAATATAAAATGATAATTAAATATATTATCAAATAATAAATATGATTATTTAATATCAATTAATAAAATAACAAAATAAAATATAATAAAATATTAAATGTTAATTTAATATTTAATCCGTTGCTAAATCCATTGCTAAACCCTAACTTAGCGACGGATTCGATTCCGAACTAAGTTAGCGTGCCTGCCTCCCTGCCTGCGCCCGGTGGCCGTGCGTGCATGAGCTGGCGCCCGCGCAGGTGCATGCCTGCTTGCGGCCGGCGCCCGTGAGTGCATGAGCGGGCTCGCGCATAGGCGCGCGCCTGCACCCAGTGCCTGTGCGTGCCGACGAGGGCACCTGCATAGGCTCACGCCCGCAGGCACACTGAATTATTTTTAATTAAAAAATTTTTAAAAACCATAATAAATTGATTTCTATTATTCAATAAAATAATAAAAAAATTTTATAAAACAAAAAATATAAAAAATTAAATAATAAATTAATTACAAAATATATTAATATTATTCTTTGAAAAATAAAATATAAAAAAATAAAATAAATTGCTATTTTAAAATATTATAACATAATAATTAATTGATTTGTTGATAAGGTTTTAAATAATACGATTTAAATAAATTAAAATATATGGTTTTTTTCTTGATTTAAATAATATTATTCTTTTCAAATAATGAAATATAATATAATAAAATAAAATGTTAAATTAAAATATGATAAAATAATAATATGATTTGTTAAAATAAATTAAAACAATAAAAAAACCAAAAAAATTTAAAATTCTAAGATTAAATTTTGTGACGAATTTAAGTTCCGTCGCTAATTTTTAAGGACAGATTCAAAATCCATCACTAAGTTAGGGACGGATTTCAAATCCGTCGCTAATTTGGGACGGATTTGAAATCCGGAATATGAAATTTTGTCGTGCCGCTAAATTAATTTTTTAATTTAATTATTATATTAATATTATTTTTTATTTAATTATATATATAAATTTAACGACAGATTTTAATATTATATTTTATTTAATTATATATAAAAAGTTAGCGACGGATTAGGATATTTGTCGCTAAATGATTTTTTACTTCGTCGCTAAATTTATAGACATGTGGGTGATAATTTTCCAAAATTTAGCCACGAATTTGTTTTGTCGCTAAATTTTAGCTACTGATAAATGTATCCGTGGCAAAATTTTGCCACAAAATATTTTTCGTCACTAATCAGCGACAAACATTACAACGGAAAATTTTTTGATGCTAATTCGCGATGAATTTAGCCACAAAAATTGTTTCGTCACTAATTGGCGACGAAGTTTGCCACGGCTAATATATCCGTCGCTAATTTAGCCATGATTTTATTTTCGTCGCTAATTTTGTGACAAAATAGCAATGAAACAATATCCGTCGCTAAATTCGTCGCCAATTAGCAACGAATTCTTTCCGTCACAAAAATCCATGGCTAAAAGCGTGTTTTTTTGTAGTGCGCATTTGGGCTGCTACTTCTTGCCAGCTTTATGACGGCCACTTTCAGATCTAATTGCAAAGAATCTTTTAGGAATTCTGGAATGTTACTCTGGCTTTGGTCACCAACAGATGGGTCATTCCAACTATCTATCTCTTTAGTGGTGTCATCTGATGAAGCTGCTGATGATCAAATAAATTGTTTTCAATTGCAGTAAGAGAGAGAGAGAGACAGAGAGAGAGTGAGGTTTAAATTTCTTGGGAAGCAAAGAAAGAGGACACCACCAGTGTTGGTTCTCATTGCTTTTGCTTTTTGGTTTCTTGTTTGCTCTTATTGGAAGCTGAATACTCAGAATAGAGAGATATATTGAGAGTGGAGTGTTAAGAATTTTTTTAAAATTTAAATCTCATGAGTTAATGCATTCAAAATGAAGTTAATATGAAAAATATAACAAAAAAAGATTAAATATAATAAAGAATGGAAGAAATTTGAATTTTGATATATTTGGCCGGATTTTGGTACCTCATTCAAATCTCTACACAATTAATCTTCTTTTTTCCATTTTGAATATTTAATTGAATTCTCATAACGTTTAGCAATAATTTAAGGTGACAATTAAAGGGTTTTAGTAGTCTTTTAATGGTTGAGAGCCTATATAAACCCTCTCCGGTGCATTGGGTCCCTAAGTCCGAATTTCTAAACTCCACACCATCTATTGAGTGAAATTAAGGGTTTAGAAAATTTGTGCATGTCCCAAGGATTATTTTGGTGTTATTACAATTGTCAGAGCTCATCACGAATGGCTGGAGTTACATTCACCTTTTTCGGATTATTTTTATTTGTGTTGGATTATTTTTATTTGTGTTCAATTATTATTGCATTTGATGCGCAATATAATATTACATGAAGAAGCTTAAGAAGGTGAGAAGAACAAAAAAGGAGATGTTGAAAACAAAGTGTTTGAGTAGAAGTTTTTGGTGATTATGGTTGGTGATAACTTGCTTACTTTTTTGAAAGGATGATTTGTTCAATTATTATCTATATTCTTAAAGGATGATTTGTTGAGGTTTCCTAATTATCACAATATGAAAGGACCAAATTTGGTTTTCAATTTGATAACTCAAATGGTACTTCAAACTTTACCAATTTGAAGGTGAATCCTGTCTACTTACCATTTCTTATGCATTATTTATTTTATGGGAAATTATTATTATTATTATTATTATTATTATAAATGAAAAAGGTGGTTTGCTGTGAAGCACAAGGTGCCTGGTAGCTGGTAAGACACATAAGGAGTAGTGGAGCAATAAAGAAGAGAGAGAGAGAGAGAGAGAGAGAGAGTGGTAGGTTTTGAATTTCTTGGGAAGCAAAGAATGAGGGCACGAAGAGGAATGAGATATCAACGTGGGTTGACTCAACTAGATGTGAGGTTGAGTGCCCTAAAGTATGACCGAAATTTGAATCCCGCTGGGAGTATCGGGCTCTCATGTATATGGAGCGTTCCCCATCGGGAGACCCACCCTCCGAAAGGAGCCACTACAGCGATCGATCTGGATTAGTTGAAGCGAAACCCCATATACCAGACGGTGTCCAAGACATGATACAAAAAAAAAGAAGAATGTGATCGATTGGAAAGAAGGAAAAGAGACGTGTAGAGCTAATCAATATAAAAAATTGATTATATGCATAGTGTTGCTTTTGCATTATTTATTATCATTATTAGGGGAAGAGCTTTTTGCTAATGTGGCACTGCCACATCAACTAATCGGTTGCATGTGGCTGTCGTGTTAGCATATTGTTGACATGGCAGCGTATGGTGTTTTGAGATACTAATATGACAATGATGTTTTTGAGATGCTAACTAGGTATTGCCATGTTAGTATCCGTACTTCCAATTCATTTGTCACGTCATTCCATATCAGTTAACAGATAGTCTATCTCTATTACTAATGGAGGGATTACTTACATGTTTGAAAATTTGAGGATCTCATTGTAGCATTTTGATGTCTAAAGACTAATTTGCAACCTCGAGCCATAGTTTAGGGATTGAACATGTAATTAACCCTTGAGATTTTCTATTCCTATGTTTTATGAATTTGTGCAGGTTTTTCGAATAGTTTTATAAAAACTTTAAAAAAAAAGAGATACTATTGATGATATATTAGCAATATGTGGTGGTGGTACCTCTCCATGTGTAAAGGGGTCATATGTTTTGCGGCTAATTTTTATGGTGGAATATTGTGTGTAAGTTTATGGGATATTTGTGATTCATTTTAATTATTGTACACAAACTTGTTTAACTTAATCAAATAATTGTTCGTGACTTCTTTATTTTTGTAGTTAAAATTATGTTTACATTATATTGGTATTTGATAGACTTTTATAGTTATATAATATGTACTTTGTGATTGATGGATGTTTGGAGATATATTTTATATTTATGGTTTATGATTGTTTGTTTGATATTTGAATTGTTGCTAATGGATGTTAGGATCATTATATCTGGATGAAGTGTGGATGAAATGTGAATGAAAAATATATATTATGGCAAATGAATGTTTGATAAATAGGTTTTGGAGTAGGTATTTGGTACCATTTGTAAAGAACCAAAATTTTCACCCTAATACCAGCTCTTCCTGATAATTAAAACTAAAAAACATTGCTAAGTGTAAAGAGAATTGCCGACATTTTTTAGAATATACATCGACAAAGGCTTCAGCATTTGCCGATGTTTTGAGTGAATAAACGTTGGCAAATGCCTTAACTTTTACTGATGTTTGTACACAAACATCGGGAAAGTATCACCTATTATCGACGTTTTTCTCATGCTAAATGATGGTCAAAAACTTTGCCGATGTTCTCAAATGTCGAAAAAGTAAGAGCTTCCCCGATGTTTGTAATTAAATATCAGGAAATGAATTTTTCCCGATGTTTTTCTTGGCATTTTTTCTTTCGTCACTCATTTAGTGACGGTTACTAAATGTTGGGAATGAGCAAAAAAGCCGTCTGGAAAGGTATAATTTTTTGTAATGGACATAAATGAAATGCAATAAATGTCGCACCTTAATCTAACTGCAACTAGCACTGATCTAACTCATTGAATTTTCAAGATTAGCTATTAAATGATTGGTTGAAGTTATCTTAATTGCCTCAATCAAACCTTAGAGTTGCAATAAAAGGAAAAAAAAAAATTGTAACGCTAATTTGTGATGAAAATTGTGTATTTTTACGTTAGAAAATACAACAGCGATGTAATTTGCATGGAAAAAAAAAACCAATATATTGCAAAGCTTGTAACGCAAGTTTGGTCTCTGCAAATTTTATCGCTATGCATAGCATTGACAAAGAAGCATCACTAACAATGGTGACACTGGTTGTCATTGCAAGATGCACTGAAAAATTTAACGATGATTTATTGTCGATACAAGTTGCATTATAGAGATGTGAAAAATATCACGATGATATATCATTTATAATTTGTCACAACTATAGTGATACAGGATTTCATTACAATTCATGTCACAAATGATTTTGAAAAATAATAACACCTTCGGAGTCGTAACTTCAGTTGCTAACCTTATTGTGATGATATATCATTTAAAAATAATAATTTTGCTAACGTATGTTAGCAAAATGAATTTTGATGATGAGCAAATAATGAACAAAAGTGAGCAAATGGTAAGTAAAATAGGTTAGATTAATGAAACATAAGTTTGGAAAATTTGAGAACAAATTTAGACAGATAACTTATCTCATAACTTAAACAAATCAACTTATTAAGTGTAGAACAGCGTTTAAGCTTAGATAGACACTTAGACTAGTTGACTCAAAGAGTAACATCAGTGGACTCACCATATGTCTAAGGTAGACTGAACTTAGACGGTAAGTTGTTCAAGTTGACTCACTCTGAATACCTAGTCGACTCACAGAACACTATGAGAAAATGACCAAGTTAAGACGAATGAACAAGTCAACCAGCCCAAAAATAAAAGTCATCTTACTTAGCCAATGAAACAATAGAGTCAAAATTTGAAGTCCTAACGATCAAAAATTAAAAGCCCAATACTCAAATGAAAATAGGATACACTCTATTCAGATCAAGTCATTCTCATATTGCAAGGTAAAGTAGGATATTGAAAGGTGTGATCCTACTTTCTCATATTGCCGGTCATAAAGGCCCATATCTGCATTTGTAGAAGGAATCATTCTCATACCACTTCTGGTAGGCGGCCATTGGTTCTTCAATAGCCTCTTTACGTAAATGAGCAGGAACAAAGGAGTCCAAGATGTATATGATCCTACAGATATCAAAACAACTTTAAGATTTCTCAACCAATTTGAGAAATTTGACCCGACAAGCTTATTAATATCTAGTATGTCAACTAGTGGATTGAGAGATTTCATATTTTCCTATATGTTTGCAGGAAAGTAATGAGATTTTTAGTGCTTTGTGTTTATATTCTAATAGTGATTATCATTTTTTTAGTCACTATTGCTCTCACTAATTTTTTATTTTCCATACTTCCAAACTTTGGGAAAACTAAGGAGTCATGAGTGAACATTTAATGTTTATTGTAACTCATTGCAATCTCCAATCTCCTCCAACTCCTAATACTCAAGATCTTACGTACATCATTCTTTGGTTCATCTTGCATGGGTTGAATTGAATCTTTGGTTCATCTTGCATTGGTTGAATTGAACCCACCAAACTTTCCTTTCTTGGGAATTGATATTCCCGAACATCAAATATTTGTTACGTTGTAGACTTCGTAATCCATGTACCAGCAAACGAATTAAGATTCCTTCAACATTTTTGTGGAGAGCTTGGTTGAATTTTACAAATTCTATCTATCCAATTCAATATTTATGTTTAGAGGATTTTTTTTTTTTTTTTGGTGACTTAACCTAATTCTAGTGTTTTCTATGCATTATATTTATAATAAAATTATGAAAAGTATTAAATAATAACATGATGATAGATTTTTACTAGGGTAACCAAACCAGAGCCACAAGAGATTGGTCAAGATCGTGTATACAACCTAGAGTACTGTCATAACCCAAGTAGGATAAAGAGAGAATATGAGAGAAAGATAGAGATTAGGGAGAGAAGAAAGAGAAAGAGAGATAGAGAGGGAAAGGGCTAGAGAGAGAAAGAGAGAGAGAATACAAGAGAAAATAAGAGAATTCAATACAACTCAATACATGTCATTATATGTTTTAGAGACTACTATTTATACTAATTCTACTAATAATTTCATTTAACTACTAACTAATCTAACAATCACAATTAATCACTAACTATTCTTATTAATTATGATTAACTACTAACCCTATGGTTAGTAGTTGTTACAATATTTCCCTCATTTGAAGACATCTTTGTCCTCAAGGATGGAAAATCAAGAATTGAGATTTAAATCCATAAATCTTGTACCAAAACTTGCATTTGTATTGAAAGATAAGGTGATGGAGACGAACAATAAATGTAACTTGAATTGCAATGAGAATAATGGGAGAAAAGTAGAGATGAGGAAACTTGAAAAAGTTTTTTCTTGAACTTCTTTTTGATGAAGGATTTGGTTTAATGAATACCAAAAATTCAATTTTTGGAGAAATTGACAAAAACCTACCATCAACTTCTTTCTTGAACATGCAAGACCCTTCTTTTTTGGACATACAAGACCCTACTTTCTTGATCATGCAAGACCCTTCTTTTTTGAATATACAAGACCCTTCTTTTTTGGACATTTGAAAATTTTCTACTCTCAATATTTTTTCATTAGGAATAGATAAAATGAGAGACTTTGAAAGTGATTCAATATATTGCTTTTCCATAGATTTTGGTATTGCTTCTTCTACCATTTGATTTGTTTTGTTGCTTTCCAATTTCTTTTCTTTTTCTTGCTCTTTTTCTACCAAGACTTTGATATCTTCATTGATACCAAATATTTTCAATAAAATGTTGAATTTGTCATCAAGACTTGCCATATTAGCATCAATCCTTTGGTATTGTGCATCAATCCTTTGATTTTGTTCGTCAATCCTTTCATTTTGTTCGTCAATCCTTTGGTTGATCTTTTCTAATTTTTTGTCAACATGCAAATGATATTCTTTGATTTCTACAACCATTTCTTACATTATAATTTCTTGCCTTTTGAGATGTTCTTCGATGGCTTCATAAAAGGCTTGCTCTTCGATGGTTTCATATCCAATCTCTTCTACCATTTTTCAATATTAGCTAAGAATTCGTAAACTCTGATACCATTTGTCATAACCCAAGTAGGGTAAAGAAAGAATATGAGAGAAAGATAGAGATTAGGGAGAGAAGAAAGAGAAAGAGAGATAGAGAGGGAAAGGGCTAGCGAGAGAATACAAGAGAGAATGAGAGAATTCAATACAACTCAATACATATCATTACATGTTTTAGAGACTACTATTTATACTAATTCTACTAATAATTTTATTTAACTACTAACTAATCTAAAAATCACAATTAACCACTATCTATTCTTATTAACTATGATTAACTACTAACCCTATGGTTAGTAGTTGTTACAATTACCTAATTTTTTTTGTGATTCAACATGTTGCTTCAAGCTTCGTTTCATCCTAAAATTTGAATTTGTTAGCAAAATGAGTTTTGATGATAAACAAATAATGAGTTAAAGAAAGTTAAGGATGTAAAAGATATGATTGATTAATGAAAGATTAGTTTAAGTGCAGTCAGGACATGTATAGGATCGATTCAAAGCACTTACGCAACTCACAATTTAAAATAAATCAACTTACCCACTTTTGCTAGTCGACTTGCTTGTTCTGCATAAACAAAGTTAGGCACTTAGCACAAGTCGACTTTCTCCTAACTACTAGTCAACTCACACAATTAACTTAATGAAATAAACTAATTTTTGAACTTCTAACAGTCGAATAATAACAGTCATATTGAATATAGGACACAATGTAGTTAGGTCAAGTCAATCTACTACAAGTCTCAAGTCAACCTACACTCTTGACATTTAGACAAATTCATGCAAGTAAGGATGATTCACATGGTAGCTCACCAAGCATGACAAAGCACAAGGCGTTGCACACAAAGCATGAGCTGTGACACATGTCACAGGCCTTAACACCAGCAAGACACATAGCAAACTACATGCCTAAACATAGCATGTCACATGCTGCAATGCATGCTATAACACATACCAACGTACATGTCAAGCCATGAGTCAAATGTATGTCATAACATGAGCAGGATACATGCCATTGCACCACATTGTGCTCACATGTTGGCACTGGTCAACTTGTGTGAGGCACCAAGTCAACTCACTTGCTTAAGACATAGAGCAACAAACACTTCAAGAAAATAGGATATCAATGACAAAAAATTAGTGATGAAAAAAAATCCGTCGATAATAATGACGGAATTGCGACGGATTAATTTCGGTAAAAATTATCGAGAGAGTAGCGACAGAAATATTTCCATCGGTAATCCATCGGTGTAATGGTCTAAAGTAAAACTAAATAAATAAATAAATTTATGTAAATTTATTAACGACGGAAATTAGTTATGGAAATATTTTCATCGGTAATCCATCAGTGTAACGATCTAAGGTAGGGAAAAAAAATTTAAATCTATCAGTGATGGATTAGTGACAGAATTTTTAGTGACGGAAAATCTCCGTCACTAATCCGTTGCTAATACTTATTGTTTGCTATCAGTGACGGATTATCGATAAATTTTTTAGCGATAAATCAACGATGGATTAGTGATGGATTTTTATTTTATTATTTTTTCATTTATTTTTTATTTGTTTATTATTTTATTATTTTATAATTCTTTTTCTTTTTCTTTTTCTTTTATTTATTTTATTGGGTATATCAAGAAAAATAATTTGTTATTCTATTTTAATTAATCAAATTTATGTTTTTGGTTCAAAAAATATTTTATTTCTTTATTTAGCACCAATTTAATTAAATTCGAATTTAAACAGTTAGAAAAGTTCAATGAAAATATTTAATGAAAAAAAATTAACTCAAGTTAAGGAAAAAATGAATTGAGATGAGAGTGAGATAAGAAAAAAAATGTGAGAGTAAAATAAATATTAAAAAAATGAGAGTGAGATAATAAAAAAAGACTTCACAAAAGGAATTATGGTATAGTGGTTGTGATAACTCAAAAATCATCATGATCCTTAGGTTCGAATCTGGGTGAAGACAATTTTCTCAAAAAAAAAAAACAAATTGCAGGCGCATGCACCTGCAGGCAGGTGCCAAGATTTAGTGATAGAAATTTTCCATCGTTGATAATTTTATATATTGTCTACTATTAGCAACGGATTTTTTAGTAACAAAAAATTTTCGTCACTTATATTTTTATATATTGTCTTCTATCAGTGACGGATTAGAAATGGATTTTTTAGCGACAGAAAATTTTTAGTGATAAAAAATTTTCATCACTAATCAATCACTGATAGTTTAGCGATAGATAGTATTCCATCGATAATATTTAACGATAAGGTTTTAAAGGCGGATTTATCGATGGAATTTTCCGTCGATAATACTCTTTAGTGACGGATTCTTTACAAGTGACAAATATTTCTATCACTGATACTTTATTTTCTAATAGTGTAAGTAAACACATACTTGGGTGTCGACACTGAGACGTTGAGATATGACACGAACTAGCTAAGGACATTATATCGCTCATAAGAAAGTCAGCCTAGTCAACTTGCACTATACTAGTATTCGACTCAAGCACTGAGAGCTTATTGTAATGCATGAGCTTGGCAAAAGCATAACTTGATCGCGATATGAGCTTAGCATGAGCATTGCATTAGCATTGCATTAGCATGGCATGAGCCTGGCACTAGCACTACACGAGCATGACATAAGCATAAGCATGTCACAAGACATTGCATTAGGCCAAAGCATCACATATGACCATACAAGGTAAATGGCCAAGTCAACTCACGGTTTCATCCTTATCAACTCACCACACCATAACTTAGAAAAAGTTCAATTATGGAAGTGTGGTGTCAACACTCCCATGTGTAAAATATGGGCAAGTCGATAGC
The DNA here is from genome assembly GCA_033439265.1 of Dillenia suffruticosa. Taxonomy (NCBI): domain Eukaryota; kingdom Viridiplantae; phylum Streptophyta; class Magnoliopsida; order Dilleniales; family Dilleniaceae; genus Dillenia; species Dillenia suffruticosa. The sequence continues at coordinate 13,676,586 of JAVTVX010000019.1, forward strand.
CAATGAGTGGTTGTCATGTCTCGACCCTCAGATCAAGTACGCGATAATTGCCGCGTTACCCTGGCAAACGAGTAAGCCCTGCCATACACCGGGATAACGCAAGGCATTCATCGATATCCATCTTATTTTCTAAACAATACAACAACATGCAAAGAATCCACTCAGTCCATCACTATTTCAAAACGCATGCATAAGGCCCAACCGGTCATTTCTAAATCTAATTAAATTTCACAATTCCGAAAGAAAATTCAACAATATAAAAGATAAAAGATTTAAATACAATTTAAGGTTTTAAAAAAATTCAAATGGGTGACTAGGTAGAGTTTTAATTACAATTCAAAAGAATACCCTCTATATGGGTCCAATTAGTCTCCTTAAAAAATTTCATCCAAGACAAGAACTGAAACCGGCAATAGAAATCTTCTCAAAAACTAACTTGAGCTCGGCAAAATCCAACACTAGAATCGACTAAATTTCCTAACTTAAACTTCCTTTGAAAAAAAAAGTGAGTATAAAAAAATACTCAGTGAATGGAATACAATGGTATGATTATAATAACAAATGAGAGATAAGTATGAGAATATCAAATCATATAATTCAAATAGTTCATCAAATAATATAGTTCTAACAATTATGGTAGATCAAAAGAATAAATGCATTCACAATTTTTATATTTTTCAAAAATCATGGGGTCTCCCTAAAAAAACCACTTCCTTCCAAAGTTTGGCGTTGACTCATACCTCACCGGTGGTCAACCGAATAGTACGACGGGAGCATATGAGATCGCGTCTACCCTCATTCGCCAATAATCACTAACAACGACACCCCGTCAAATCGTTTCGTGTAGAGAATGACTATAGTCATTTATATCACATACACCATATTTTCACAACCATTCAAATCTCATTTAATATGCTATGATTTCAACAAATAGTTATCAAACCATATCACAATATTCATAAATAAATTATTTAACAACATATGACACATTTTCATTCGTAAATAAAATAAATGCATACATATTTCAAATTCTCATTTCAAGACATCTTATAATCACAAATATTTGTACAAAATCATATAAAATCATTTAAAATCATTTATAAAAGAATTTTGAAATGATTTTCCTCATTAGAGGTACAACGATCCATCTACTTACTTATTGGGAGGATAATCACTCTCAATTATTAGGATGTCCAAACAACTATACTTACACACTAAACAAGAGTCCAGCAAAGATAACCCTACACATTTCAACCCCAATTTCATTTCATCAAATTACAACAAAATTTTCAAATTCATGAAAGAGGAAAGTAAACCCAAATTAAGAATTAGAAAATTACCTAAATTTTTTCACAAATTTTGCCTTTAGTTACGTCACCTTCAAATCCTAGATTTCTCTCTCTCTATAAAATCACAAACCTCAACATAAGTTCCAAATTTATGCTAAAATAATTAAAACCCAAACCAAATTAATAATAATATTGACTTAATTTTGGTACAATTCACCATCTAAAACAAATGAAACATAGGATCAAGGCCTCAAGTAATTCAACTCAAATAAATATATATATATATATATAAGTTGGAGCGATAGAGAGAAAGATTGGGGATCAAGAAATGAAACTCACAGAAGACGTAGTGGACAAGTTTTCCATGCATCGAAACATGTTGAATTACAGAGAAAGACCCTCCTCAAGAATCAGATCTGCACAACTCAAAAACCATAACACCTCCGACCCTAGATACACATGAACCAATAGATTTGCTCTTTCACATGAAAGGATTACGTCTGCAAAGTCACGAATTTTAGCTGTACTTGAAGATTTGATTTAGGGATGGAGACAGAGCAAACATAAAATCAACGAAGAGAGAGAGAGAGAGAGAGAGTTTGGGTTGGGGTTGTTTTTACTTCAGTTTGGGTCTCAATCTGAAATCGTTTGCTATATATACCAGATCTAGGGTTTTGCAGATAGGAAAGAGAAAGCCAAAAGAGAGGAGAGAAATTGAAAGGAGAGGGACGAGAGGGTGGATGAGAGAAGAGGGGGTAGATTTTGGCAAAAAGGAGAGGAAATGGGGAGGAAAAGAGAGAGAATAATAAAAAAATAAAAAAGGGGTGGGTGAGTGGGTTTTGACTTCTCTTTTTTTTTTCCGTTTTTTTTCTTTTCTTTTTTTTTCTCAGTATTACAATACTAGTGACAAAATTTAGGTAATTTTCTAATTCTTAATTTGGGTTTACTTTCCTCTTTCATGAATTTTAAGATTTTGTTGTAATTTGATGAAATGAGATTGGGGTTGAAATGTGCAAGGTTATCTTTGCTGGACTCTTGTTTAGTGTGCAAGTATAGTTCTTTGGACATCCTAATAATTAATTGTGGATTAGGAGTGTTTACCCTATTAAGAGGTGAGTGGACGGACCGTTATACCTCTAATGAGAAAAATCATTTCAAAATTTTTTTATAAAAGGTTTTAAATGATCTTATATGATTTTGCACAAATATTTGTGATTGTGGGATATCTCGAAATGAGAATTTGAAATATGTATGCATCCATTTTATTTATAAATGAAAATGTCACATATGTTAAATAATTTATTCATGAATATTGCGATATTGTTTGATAATCATTTATTGAAATCATGACAAATTGAACAAGATTTGAATGGTTGTGAAAAGATAGTGTAAGTGATGTAAATGACTATAGTCATTCCCTCCACGAATGGACTCGACGGGATACCGTGGTTAGAGATTATTGGTAAATAAGGGTAGACGCGACCTCCTACGATCTTTGAAAGTGGTTTCTTTAGCGCGACCCCATGATTTTTGGAAAATATAAAAATTGTTAATATATTTATTCTTTTGAATTAGCATAATTATTGGAACTATATTGTTTGATTAACTGTTTGAATTAATGATTTGACATTCACATATTCACCTCTCATTTGTTATTACAATCATACGATTACATTCTACTCACTTAGTATTTTTTTTATACTCACCCTTTTTTCTTTTATTTTTCTGAGAATGTTAAGTTAGGAGATCTAGTCGATCACAGTGTTGGATCTTACTGAGCTCAAGTTAGTTTTTGAGGAGATTTCTATTGCCGGTACCAGTTTTTGCCTTGGATGAAATTTTTTAGAAGAGATTAGTTGAGCACATATGGAAGGTATTCTTTTGAGTTCTAATTAAAAATCTGCCTACTCACCTATTTGGATTTTTTTTAAAACCTTAAACTGTTTTAAAATCTTTTATATTTTACGTTGTTAGATTTTCTTTCAAATTGTGCAATTTTATTGGATTTAAAAACGGTCAGGTGGGACTTATGCATGCCTTTTGAAACAGTGATGGACCTAGTGGATCTTTTGCATGCTGTTGTATTGTTTAGAAAATATGATGGATATCAATGAATGTCTTATGTTATCCCGGTATACGAGCAGGGTTTACCCATTTGCCAGGTGACGCGGCGGTTGTTGCATGCTCGATCCGAGAGTCGGGGTGTGATAGTAGTAGTCCACTTGCATAAAGTTTGCTCTACACAAAACACTTCACAAGTCTAAGAATATGAGCAAACCCAAGTGCACAATACCTTATGAAACATCCTATAAACCCAATGCACTATGCCACACGCATTGAGCCATCTTGCATATGAACAATGCGCATACACTTAAGCAGATTCATGTGCCAAGTCAACTTATCATAATGCATAAGTGGACTACTACAAGGCATAAAAGAGTGGGTGTAAACACTAGACCTTAAGGGTGTCGATACTGAGTACTGTTCAAGCCTAAGATCTTACCAAGACCAAAGAAGCAGTCGACTCACTTCAAGTGCTCAAGGAAAAATTGTCAAGTATGGAGAGGGGGGTTGACACTTGATCTTTGCAATGTCGACTAGTAATGAAATAATAAAAAAAAGTAATTGAATTAAATAAAAATGTAAGTGTTTAAAATAGTTATCAGTCATTTTCTATACTAGTCGACATTAATTGACCCATCCGCATAAGTGGCTGACACTTGCCTAGAATTACAATCTCTGTTCCTTTTGTTCTGTTCACTCTTTTGTTTACTATTCTCAGAATCCCAAATATTCAACATTCTCATTCAATTTTTTTCATAACACAATTTGATTTTATCCGACTTGTTTTGACTTTATTCAACACATTTCGAATGTGTTCACCAACTTTTTTCTTAAAAATTCTTCTTATTTCACTCTCTTCAGATTCATTCCAACTGAAACTCCGCTGCAATAAATAAAAAAACAATTAACTTTATTAAGATATGAACTTAACTTGATGTATCAATTGCAAAGCAAAACTCACCTTAAACTCTCTCCATCATAACTCATTTGTTTTATTTGGAATGCTGGTGTAACTCATCCATCCCCTCCCCAATGGTTATCGACTATTTTATTGATTATGCATACCACAAATACTGTATCTAAGAATTTGCAATCAAGTTATAAATGAGCAATAATAAATACATAAAATTGTTAAAAAATACATATGCTATATAAATAAAATAATTATATTAAATGAAATTTTAAAATTAAGTACTTATCAATTTTCACATGCGGATATGATATTTCGTGTATCTTTTACACCTACGTCCCCCTCAACATTTGATTGTTATAGCACATTTGATTGTTATAGTGAAAGTACAACCGAAGAAAATGGAGTTAAAGGAAATTCATCAGGAGAGGAGGAAGGGGACCGCAAAGGGGAAGGGAAAGGGGAAGTGCTTGATCTCCCTTGTGAAACTCACTTGTCCCTCCACGTTTGTACTGACATGTATAAACATTAGACAAATGAGGAAAACAACAATTACATATTTAAGGATACATAAGAAAGTGCATCAAGAAGCTTAACATGTTCAAACTTTCATACTACAACAAAATATCACCAATACTCCAATTAACTGACTCGAATGATTTACAAAAAGAAATCAAAGTATTAGAATAGGAAAACCAATATAATTTAAAGTCAGAGAAATATAAATTTAGTGAATGAAAAAAACATATCCATTTGTGTAGATAAATCAACAAATGATGTATAATAAAAACAAATATATTATAAGGAAGCGAAATCAAATTGGATCAAATGTTTAATAAAGACAAATGTATTATAATAAGCATAACTATGTATGAGGTAATGGACAGAACCTCAATGGCCAATTGCCAAACTCTGATTTGCAGGATTCCCAAAGACCTCTTTTCAATTGATATACTTCTGCACTTTTTCTAGAACCTCAAAGGCTTAAGGATTCTGCAAGTGAGGAAATGCTGTCTCTGGAGTCAACCTAGTTTTATAGTCACTAGGCTAACTTATCCCATTCCAACCCAAGAATAAAATAAAAGGGAAAGACAAAAAAATAATAAAAAATAAGAAGGACAAAAATCAAGAGGAACATCACAAGACCACAAAAATCTCATTAAGCAATCAAGAGTAAATAACTATACCTGAACAGGTGGAAAACTGATTTTTGCAATTATATCTTCATTTATGAAGCCAAATATGCCCACAACCTGCATGCATCATTCTCAAGTTTAGCTGATGTAGTATAGAGGGAGAAATAGCGGGAAAATCAATTGAATTAAACTGAAAACAAGATAGAACTTCTATTTTGTTGAACACAACACTTAACCAAAGTAAGAAACCTCAACTTCCTGCAACTTGCTTCAATTCGGTCTTATTCTACTTGTAATATTTTTAAACCAAAGTAAGAAATAATTTGTAAAAAGTATAAGGTTTTGAAAGTATGAGTCAAATTTTCCTCAAAATAAAATTTTAATCATTATTATATTGATAATTTTATTGAATTCAAAAGTCAGCCTTATTTCACTTGAATTTAACCTTAATTTTCTCAAACAGTGCCCTAAAATGATCTTTCCTGTCAATGAAGTTCTCTACAAAGAAAACCCTTAAACCACTCTTTTGTAACAAAAACGGACCTAAACATATTATTCATGAGATTTTAAAATTTACAAAATGGGCAAAATAGCACCCTTCACAAATATGCACCTGAAATAACTAACCTCCCTTAACCAAACCAACCCATTTGACTTTGGACTCTCAAACAACAAACTTCCCTGCTTTCAATCACTAGGGGGAGGGGGGAATTAATGCATTCTTATTCATAGCTAATTTAATGACATTGGCTAAATTAGCGAAGGCTAAATTAGCCACAAACATAAAATTCGTTGTTAAATTAGTGATGAACTTTGTGATGTAAATTGCTTTTTCTTTGCTTTTATCAACAAATTAGTTGTTTGCAATAAAATTAACGATAAAAAGATAGTCCTCCTAAATTTACAACAAGATGAGGAATGAAAAAATATTTTTCGTGTGGTTCATTAATTGAAAGAATTTGATTTTCATACTTATAAAATGACCAGATTATTTAAACAAATTTAAAACATCTCTAAAGGTTATAAATGATAATATTTAAAATAAGTACAAATTTCTTTGCTTAATTTTAAAAGAATTGTTCAATACCCAATATATTCTTATACTTCGTTAAAAGATAAACTATCTTCTTCTACAAGTAAAATTCAATAGCTGTGTACGATAATATATTAAACTTTATTTCGTTACTCATAAAGTATCAAAAAAAAGAAATACTGTTGAAAATATTTTATAAAAAAGTATAAAAAAAATTTAGTCACGAAATTAACTACAAATTCCAAAAAACAATTGCCAATTAGCGATGAATTTAGTTATAAGTAATTTTGTGTGATTAATTAACGACAAATTTAACCACGATATGAAAAATTCATTGCTAAATTTTACCACGAAAATATATTTGTATTTAATTAATGATAAATTTAGCTACGAATAACCTAATTCATTGCCAATTAGCAACGAAAATTTATTCATCTCTAAATTTAATAACAAATATTGTATCCGCAACAAAATTTAACCACAAAATTGCTATTCATCATTAAATTTGCCACAAACATATATTTTCGTGGCTAACTTTGTCACGAATATATTTTCATGACTAATTAGTCATGAATTTAGTGACGAAAATTGATTCGTGGTTAATTAACCACGAATTTAGTGACGAAAAATTTTTTGTGATTAATTAGTTACGAATGTAGCAATAAATGGACTGTTCATTACTAATTTTACCACGAATGAGTTTTTATCGATAATTTCATTACAAAATAGCGACGAAAACTATTTTTATCCTCAATTCTATTGCAAAATAACGACGAATATTTTTCGTTACTAAATCCATGTTTTTTTTTTTGTAATGATTGTGCTAGAATGTAGAGATTTGATAAGGGAGCTAGGGGTGACTCAAATCTCTCGTACCTTTGGAGCAAACGAACAGAAGTGTACCAACGCTTCATTCGTCTAGTGGGAAAGGCACAACACTCCACATCAAGAATTCGGGTTCAAGTTTTGGTAATAACAAAAACAATATTGGGAGAGTTACTTTCTGATTGGAACCCGATAGCAGCTCGGCCGAGATTAATTGGAGTAAAATTTTGGATACTCAGTAATGAACTAAGTCCAAGAGACCAAAAAAATAAAAAAATGAATAGAAGTGCTGATTTTTTAGTTAAATTGGGAGGCCTTGCTCCCCCTGGAGTCACTGTTTAGGAGCATCCCCCTCAACGTTTGAACAATCTACTGCTGGTCCTCAATGAGATAGTTTGGTGGTCACAATTTTATTTTCCAAACTTTAAAATTCAGAATTTGAATACTTGTGTAATAAAAAATAAAAAACAATACGCCGGATGCACATAAGATGGGCTTGGGGACCTTTAGAGGTGGTGGGCTAAGGCCTTGTAGATCTGGTTTAGTGGAGATGTTTTAGTTTCCGTCGGGCGTCTCGTTGCTTGTGTTATTTCCTTATCACAAAATATAAATAAATAAATAACACAATTGTATAGTATATCTACAATATAAGTTTTAAATTTTTCTATATTTCTCTGTGCACCGTAGAATAATCTAATTAGTTAAGAATTACTATTTTCAAATTTTGATATGATTTATATAAAAATATCTGAATTATATTTTGTAGATAAAAAATCTTTGATTTTTAACTATTTTATGTCAAATATTTAGATATTAACCTTGCTTATTATTACTTGGTTCGTTGGAGTGGAGAGAGCGTTTTTGCGCGGTTGTTTCCTGCGAGCCTGACCAAAAACGTCAATTTTTAAGACTTCCCAAGTCCGAGTCACCTACCACTCACAAATCGCACATCATCCTTGACGTGGCCATCCGGCGGAGCCGATAAGACTAATTGAGAAGACAGATAATTGTTAATTGTTATTGGTCACAGTAGCTTCCAGGAACCAAACATATCTCTCTCTCCTCAAAATATCTTTTTTACAATACTAGAAGAATAAGAACTTCACAGCACGCCAAACATTTTCCGCCACTAGAACCCACGTGATCCCTCACGTGTCGGTTCAATTTGGCATGTCCTTTCCTACCAAATGAAGGGTCACGATTTTCCCTCCCCCACACAAAAAAAGTCTTCGCTTTGACCACGTTTTTTATCCTCACGACTCGTCTTAAACCTTAAATGCCATGGCCTAGTTCACAATTCTTTCCTTCTCACGTACCACAAATTCAGAGAGAGAGAGAGAGAGAGAGAGAGAGGGTTTTGGGCGATGAGCGAGACCATGCCTAGTCCAAGTGAGTGGGCGCAATTCTACTCACGCGACCTTGCCGTGCCACATGGTGGCTATGCAAGCTCAGCCACATCGGCGTTCAGCGATCGAGTGTCTGATTCCACTGTCATCACCACCACCACCACCACCGTCACCTCACCAACCACTCCCCTTGCTCCCATGGGCTCCAGTTCGAGTACTACCCACTTGACCCCAGAAGGCCGAGTATCAAAACCAATACGACGTCGTTCTAGGGCTTCTAGACGAACCCCAACAACCCTGCTGAACACAAGCACCACCAACTTCCGAGCCATGGTTCAGCAATTCACTGGTGGCCCAACCGCCCCTTTTGTAGCGTCCAATTCACCAGGTAGCATGTTAAATTACCATTTTGGGCTCGCAGGTTCATATCAGCATAATGCAAACCCTAGCAGCGGAGGGGTTATGCAGCAGCCTTCTTCAGCTGGTTATCATTTGCAGCAGCAGCAACAGCAGCAGCAGCAGCAACAACAACAACAACAGCAACACTTGATGTTTTCTCTGACTAGTGATAGTAATAGTATCAATAGAAAAGATGTGTCACGTGGAGATCACGTGTTTTTTCAAAGACATGGTGGAAACCCTGGAGCTAGACCACCTAACATGGGGATGGAGGGTTCATCTGCCCCTTCTCCGGATGGGTTTGTGATAGAGGGTATTTCCTCGCATGTTCCTAATCCCGATAGGCCCAACGGGAACAGAAGCAATAGCAGTTTCATGTTCTGAGAGTGACATAAAGCTGAGAAAAGAGACAAAAAAAGAAAAGTTAGGCACAATGGCTTGTCTTAGGGGCTGTGAGAGAGAAACGAAACATTGACGTCTCCCTCTCTCTCTCTCTCTCTCTCTGTAAATATAATTTTCCTTCCCTTTTATTATTTTTTCTCTTTCCATTGTTAATTTGACAATTGTGGGCATATTGGGTTGGTGGCTGGGTATACCATATTGCTTTTTGTCTCTCTTGTCTCCTGTGTAATTATTTTCCCGTTTCCTAGCTCTAGTCTAGCAGTTCGGTTAAATTCTTAATTTTAGTCTATTGTATAATTTGGTTTCCATGTCATATGATGTCAGTCTCACGTCTTCTTTATGTTTGTGGGTGGATAGATTTTATATCTGAACATTGAAAGTTCAAACTTGGAATCATGAAGGTCACATCTTTATTGAAATCTCGGTGTGAAATGCACTTATTTGTTGAAGCATATACTTCTTGTGAAATCTCGGATACTTTGTGATGTGTCACGTTGAAGGTCTGAAAGTTTATCACAGGACCCAAATTCTAATAAACGAGATTGGCATGGCTAGGCAGGCCAAGACAAAATAGGAGGAAAAAAAAAAGGACATTTTGACAATTAATTTTCACTGTCCTTTGATATTTGGTTAAAAAGAAAGAAAGTACTCTTGTTCCCCTTCAACCGTATCTTAAGATTGTTGTACAAGATTAGATATTAACGAAGTGAATGAATAATCATAATTTTAGAAAAATTAAAATTAATCGGCTAAATTACTATTTAAAAAAATAATTTTATCATAAAATTATATATTTAATGAAATAAAAAGAGATAAGGATAGAATTGGACAAAATAATTAATATATATTTTTTAAAATTTTTAAAATGACACTTTAACTGAAATAACTTCTTTTTAAGTAACATTTAAAGTGAAACATACGTTCTGATTAATGAAAAAGAACTTTTAATCCACCAAGAAAACCATGTTAAATTTTTGCATCCGACTTCTAAATTTATTATTATTATTATTATTTCTCCCATTGGAAATAAGTTTTTCGTATTTGTCTCAAATCAATAGAACACAGAGAATTTAATGTTTTATCCAACAATAAAAAAGAAAAGAAACCTTTTACATTAAAGGCTTTTTTGGAAAATATTTTCGTTGTAGATTTCTTCCTAGGGATGATAACTTCCAACAGCTTAGCCTCGCGGGATTTCTTGGAGAATAATGTTTATTTAGCCTTCTAGCCATCAGCCTATTCCCACTTTAGAACCCATGCTTGTGAAACATTTTTCATTTTTATCTTGGTGAGAATCCACCTCTGCAGTTAGTTTCTTAAAGTTCCGTTTCCGTGCCAACAATAAGCCTTTGTAAATAGTCAAAAGTTCCACTTTCATGGCGATACAAAATACCAATATTTTATGCTAACACCTTCAAAGCTTGTCAAGAACCGGCTTAATCTTGTCCCAAGAGAACAATCAGTGGTACAAACTATTCTCCTCCAATTTAGTGATCTAAATTTAAATTATTATACCAAAAAAAAGCCAACTTAATCTCTAAATGCACCACCTTTTCCTTACTAATCCAGGGTTGCGCCATTACAGGACAAGTTCGATCAGAATTCAACTTGATCAAAAGAAAAATGAAAAAACAGACGGCAATGAAAAATAAGAAAATTAACTGTAACTGACTGTAAGTATGCAAGTTGAAGGAAGACTAAATTAGAAGTGCAATGTTTTAATGTAAACATGGTTGACTCGATAATAATGTCATGAATGTTTCATTTAGAATTTGAATTTTTTATACATAATTATCACTAAAGCAGAAACTATGATCAGCTCGTTGCAAGTGTAATATTTTTATAAGCATTTTTTTAAGTACCATTGATTTGATTTAATATTATCATAAATCTTTTGAATGGGATTTTAATTGTCATAGATAGTTATCAATAAGAGCAATAACTAATGACTTAGTCAATGTAAGTGGTAATTAGTAAATAACATCCCGCTTATTCTTTCCTTTAGCCAAAAAACAAATAATAATAATAACAATAATAAAGAAACCCAGGTGCAAGCCGATGATCAAACATTTTATCTTTATGAAAATTCGTCCCTCACCACCAGAAAACACAACATCATTGATGAAAATTTCAGCGACGGATTTTTCCGTTGCTAAATCTATTACGGAAAGTTACCCCGTTAAATATCAACAATAGAATACTATCCATTGCTAATATCAACGATGGAAAAAATCAATCGCTGATAATTAGCGACGGAAAAAAATCCATCATTGATAAAAAAATTTAAAAAAAAATCAGTGATGGATCCAATCCGTCGCTGATTTTAGAGTTCTAAAAAAGAATTTGCACGCACTCCATGCGCCCTGACCCGCCAGCCCGCGTCTTAATTTGTGAAAATCACCTCCAGTGACCTTTGAACCGCGTTTAATCGTATTTCTTTTTTTTTTTACTTATTATATTTATAATAAAATAATATAAAATTATAATTTATTATAAAATAATAAAATAAATTTATTTTAGCTTAAAATAAAATAATAAAAAATTTTAAAAAATAAAATAATATTATCCTTTTACAAAATAAAACTAAAATAAAAATAATTATATTAAATAAAAAATAAAAAATAAAAAAAATAAAAAAATAAAAAAATCTGTTGGTAATCTGTCGCTAATGGTTGTACATATATTTTAATACACCGACGAATTAGTGACGGAAATATTCTATCCCTAAAAAATCTAGCAGTAATACGTCGTTGATAAGTTTACAATTTTTTTTATTTTTATTTTTTTTACAGTGGACCACTACAGCGACGGATTAGCGACGAAAATATTTTTGTTGCTAATTTCTATCATTAATCTATCACAAATCTCTCGATATTCTATTCGACATTAATCCGTCGCAAATCCGTCTCTATTACCGACGGAATTTTTTCCGTCGATAATTTTCCATCGGTAAAATTCTATTTTCTTGTAGTGCCTATAATCAGGATCTAAAGGTTCCTCTCCCATGCCAATGATAAACCTCCGTAAGTATCAAAAGTTCCACTTTCATGAAGTGCAAATACCAAACTCATATGCAAACTCCTAAGAAACTTACCATGAAACCTGCTTATAAACCTGTTTAGTCTTTTTTTTTTTTGGGGTTAGAACCTTGTATTTTTAGTTTATAAACTAGTATAGAAAATAAAAAGTTTTAAAATTGAAGTAATAATTTGTTTAGTTGAAGAAAATAATTCTAACAATCTAGAGGGGGAGGGGTAAATAGATTGTTTGGTATTTTATGGGCTTTTCAAAAACTTTGACAAAATTTATAGAATAGAGGAAGAAGAATGCTTGACACCAAATTTATTGTGATTTTACCTTTCCAGGGTACATTTACTCCCGGTCTTCACTGAAATTTCTAATCCATTATTTGCTTTCAAACAGTACAAACAACTAAATTTTATAGGCTCTAGTTACATCCTTATAAGTATTGCTCACACAACACTTCCCACTAGTTTTCATGGTATTAGCAAACTCTAACCTTTCTCTACAAATATTATACCCAGACCAAGAATACCCTTTGAGCCTTTAAACTCTATTGTGATCTTTTATAGCACACAAGAAATACAACCTAAGGAACTTAAAGAACTGAAGATCGAGCGTACACTTAGCTTAATAAATGTTCAGAGACTTGCCAAGAGATTATTTGATCTTTAATTGTATTTATAATCTCTCTTTATGTTCGGACCGTTGAAACTCTTTTAGTGTCCAAAAGTAGCGGTTGTAAATAGTTGCGAAGTCATTTAATATTGGAAAAGTTTTTCTGAATATTAGCCATTACCAAGCGAGTTGACTACTATTTGAATTTTACATATGCTGCTTGTTGCATGAGTCGATTGCCGACATCCCTCAGGTCGACTGTTTCTCGGCTTAGTTCAGTCCTTTAAGCTTAAACAGTGTCTTGTGTTGACACTTCTAACATCTGGTGTCTACACCCCCGCACCATACTTACATGATTTTCTTTCTGCACATAGAATGAGTCGACTAACTCTATACCCAATACTTAGTGTTGGCACCCATAAGGTCTGGTGTCAATACCTACTCTTTTATGATTGGTGGTAGTCGATTTATGCTTTTTGATGAGTTAACTAGTCGCCTGAACCTGCTTGTGTGTACGAGCATTGTGCATTAGAATGGCTTAGTGCGCATGGCATGATAGCTTAGTGTATGTGCCATTATGCAGTTTGCTCATGTCCTTAGGTTGGGTAGGTATTTTGTGCAGAGCATACTTTATGCAAATTGACTAGTGTTCACTAGCAGTCGACTTGCCCATGATTTATTCATGGTTGCGTTGACACCCAACTATCTAGGTGTCGACACCACACTTTCGTATTTAGAATTTTCTAAGTTATGGTTTGATGAGTCAACTTGGATGAAACCGCAAGTCAACATGGCACATGTCATGTTCATGCCTTGCTTATGTCATGCTTGTACATTGCTTGTTATACCATGTGCTAAATGCATTAGTCAACAACCGGTAGAGTGTAAGTTGACTTGGCTATTTGTCTCACAAGTTATTCTAATTTCTTAACTAGGTTGTGTCGACATCTCAATATCCAAGCGTCAATACCCATACATGTGTTCACTTAAATTTTCTATGTTCTAAGCAAGTGAGTCGACTTGGTGTCCCAAGCAAGTCGACTTGAGCCAGCATATGAGTGAAGTGTAATGTATAGGCATGTGTGTTGCTCATATTGTGACATGCATTTTGACTTGTGGCTTGATATACACCTTGGTATGTTGCACGACATACATTAATATTTGTATTGTGCTAATGTGTCATGCTAATTTTATGGCTTGTGGCATGTATCACAACACATGCCATGTGCATAGTGCTCTGTCCTTTGTCATGCCTTATCACCTAACATGGGAATCGTCCTTACTTGCATGAATTTGTCTAAGTGTTAGAGGTATAAGTTAGGTGACTTAATCTAATTGTAATGTGTCCTATTCTCATTTTGACTTTTAGGATTTCAAAAATTAAATTATATAGTTAAACTAACTATATGAGTCGAGTAGCTCTTATGAGGAAGTTGACTTGTGCAAAGTACTAAGCTTAGTCTAACTATGTATTGTGAGCAAGTTGACTTGCCTGAGAGTGTAGGTCGACTTGTATGTTATAAGTGTGAGTTGCTTAGGTGATCTTATGTTTGTCCCAACTTCATTTAACCCAATTTGTTATTAGTCTAACTTATCTTTCTCATATTTAATACTTTTTAACTCATTATCAAAATTCATTTGGTCAACTTTAATAAATTTATTTTTAAAAAAACTATTTTGTAAATTGTAAATTTAGTGAAATTATAGTAAAAGGTAATTAATATTAAACTTTCATAAATAATTTATGAAATAAATAGTTTTATAAACTTAGTGAAATAGTTAGGCTTTCTTTTTAAAAATATATATATATGATAAAATTGTAATTGTTGAAATAATTAGATTCAATACATTTTTATTAAAAAAAACAAATAAAATTTTCTTTTTGTAGCTTCAAGTCCTTTTTCCCCTTGTTTTGAAGTACTTTTTAAAAAAATCTATTTTATCTAATTTTTAGTTTTAAATTGAAAAAAATAAATTAAACAGGCACTTTTTTTTTTTTTTATAAACTATCGTTATGTATTAAATTCGATTCGAAATAAATTGAATTCTTTATTATTAAAATTATCTTAACATCTGTTTTTATTATAAATAAATATGAATTTAAAATTTTATTTAAAAAACGTCACTAACCAACGACTAAACCAAGTTAGCATTGGTTAAATTGACGCTTTGTTTTATATTGATATTGAGTTTTCCTTTCATCCCATTATAACACTTTCCGACTCGGAATCATTTTATGTCGGCAATCGCGCGCGGTGTTTATGTGCATATATGTTCTCATGTTGACCACGAGTTGCAATGCAAATAATTTCAAGTGAGGCACGAACTATGTATTTAATAGGAAAAAATAATAATAATCAAAATAATAAAATTTGGCTTAGTTTAATTTTACTTGATGTATATAGTAATTTTTCTGATTCCAAATCAAGCTTTGGTATTTGATTTTATTTAGTATTTCAATCGAAATAATATTATTTGTGCAGGATTAATGTCTGGAGCAAATTTTGTCGTCAAATATAAACAGCATAGCTGGAGCTTGAGAGAAAAAGGTTGCAGCATGAAAGATGGGCTAGGATAGTTGGCGTTATACGATCATTATTTAAAATATTCTGTGGGGTTTGAAAAGGATTGATGTGAGAAATGAGTTGGGTAGAGGGGGTGAACGTGAGTACAAAGGGGGACCTATACCAGCATCAAAGGCGAGAAATAATGTATATGTACTTTTAGCAACTCAAATCTACCTTAATCTTTGGTATTGTGACTGGATATCGGTGCTTTTTGAGTCACTAAGATTACATCAATCTTTTCAGTAATTCTAGGGTTATGATTATGGACACTTTATCTTTGAAGACTATTTTTTTTTTTTTTTTTTTTTTATGGGTTACATGGGGAGGGGATTGAATTCAAAATTTTTTAAAGGTGAAGGGAGACTGCGAGTTGAGTGATTGGGCTCAAAGACTACTTTACTATTTTGTACAGGTACAATATTTATTTGCAAAATTTGTGGACAAAAGTTCAAAGAAATGTACAAAATCATAAGACTATTCTCTAAATAAATCAATTATTATAAATTAATAATTCTTATAATAAAATTATGTCTACGTAAAAGTTGCATCAAAACTACCATGGTTATGAGAACATGTGTGGATTATAGTTCAAATTGGAGGCACTAACGAGAATTGTTTATTCGCGTTCTAAAAGATTTTCTTTTTCTTTTGTGTAAAATATTTATTTTTTAAAACGAAGAATCAGAAGGCATCAGCCCTACTGCTGTCTCTAAATAATAGACTTGAGAAATGGTGGCATGATATGTCATTTTTGTAAGAAAAATATTACTATAAAATGTCACATCCAATATTTTTACTCTCTTGTATAATAATAATAAAATAATTATCGAAACAATTGAATCAACCATAAATCAAGATACGCAATATAAAAAAGTCAGATTTTTTAATGTGATCTAGTTCATAAAAAATTTCGACTATAAATAATAGAATTATAATATTTTTTTTTCTATAATTTAGAGGGTATCAACAAATTAAATTTCTCAAAATGCAATTTTCACTCACCAGTAATTTTCATCTACTAATGATAAATTAATGTGGTTTGGTTGAACGCAAACTCCCTCTTCTCTCGCACAATTGGACTCCAAAGGAGCACCAATTTTCTATGCGATTGCGGACATCGAATAAGACACACATGCATCGTCAACTGATGCCTTACACAGATACCAGAAGTCATCGAACAAACCCACACGAAAATCTCTCTCTCTCTTTTTTTTTTTAGGTACCATGTCTTGGACACCGCCCGATATCCAGAGTTTTACCCCGACTAATCCAGACCGACTGCTGCAGTGGCTCCTGTTCGGAGGGCGGGTCTCCCAACGGAAAACGCTCCATACACATGAGGGCCCAATGTTTCCGGTGGGAATCGAATCTCGGTCATGACTCAACCCCACATCCAATTGAGCCAACCCACGTCGGTGAAAATCTCTCTCTCTCTCTCTCTCTCTGTGCCAGACCCAAAAGGAAACCCACCAAAGGCAAGCATGTCCCTCTTGGTAAAAGTGGCCAAGGAAGATACGAAATTTTTTTCGCCAAAATGTGATGACTATTATTAGAATTTATAAAAATAAAAATAAAAATAAAAACAAAAACAAAAACAAAAACTCTTACTTGACCACTTTTCTAAAAGACCAGCATATTAGGGTGCACACCAAAACATATATATATATATATATATACACAAAACATGCAAAAACATTATTGAGTGTCAAATTAACATCACTTCGGTCAATAAATTGGGCCTGATATCGGGGCTCTCCAAAATAGGAGAGAATCCTAACAATCTCCCCTCATGAGTAATTGGAGAGCTCAACCAATTTTACTTGCCTTTTGCATACATCAAGCTTTCTGTCCCACGGTCTGGTCACAATCTCTCTCCTTCAACATTAAAATTCAGAGTTAAAATTCTTATATAACCATAATATATATATATATATATCAAGCATTCTTTAGGCAACCACTTGGTCATCAAGTTCAAACCATTTTCATCTATATACACTTTTTCAAATGCCAATAACTTTATTTCCAAAACAATTCCGAATCTAATGGTAATGTTGCACTCATTCAGAAAAACTTCATTTATAAATAATAAGATTACAATGTTTTCTTTGATATCCCAGAGGATACCAATAAATTGAACTTATTAAGATACAATTTTAGATCACCTATTAATAATTTTAATCACTCAATCAATAAGACTCGACAAAAATATAAAGTTCACCAAATCAATATAGTTGGATTGAAAACAAACTCCCAATCTCTCTTGCACAGTCAGACCCTAGAGGAGTACTGATTTTCTCTTTGATTGGGAACGTCAAAGAAGAGACACACTTGCTCCCATTGCTACTTCTTATGGCTGCCGGAAGCCACCGAAGAAGCCCGCACAAAAAACTCTCTCGGTCTCTCTCATTTTAGAGGCAAATGGAGATACCATTTATCCCCGAAATCAAGAAGAAGAAAAGCAATCAAACCCAGAGATGGCATCTTGGACACCAGTGGCTCAGCAATTCAATCTTAAGCATTCGAAGCATGGGGCATTATTTCCAACATTGTGCAAGCACTACGAGGCTCAACATCAGCCAAAATTCAGCCTATATCTAGTCCAGTAGAAGTCCAAAACAAAGCCCGGGAGAAGTCCATAACAACCCAGGAACTATCCCGAACACTTGGGGCATAATCCATTGAAGTTGTGGCCTGCACTTATTCTAGCATAGCCCGGACATTTTGAGGTCCAATGTGTCCAAGGAAACCTAAAATGAAGACAAGCACAATCCAAGAAGTGGCCCAATCTACCAAGGCAGATTGGGTAGAAAATTTTGAACTGCTAGAAACAGCTTTCCAATAGCTAGTTCTCTCCCTCTCCCTTACTCTATTGGCTAGTTGGCCTTCTTTCACTATAAATATGTCTCTCCCCTTCCATTTGAACGTATTGAGAGTCTTAGAGAAGAATTCAAAATGTATTGAGAAGTTAGAGAGCATTATTAAGGCATGGAGAAGAACAGAATTTGGAAAAAGATGTTCTAAGGATCATAGAATTAGAGAACATCTTCTCTCTTGTTGGAATGTCCTTTTCATTTTTCTCTCAATCTCCATTTTTCTCTCAGTCTCTCATGTTCTGGAGCAGGATCAAAGGGTTAGAGAATAATCTTCTCTCTAGTTGGAATGTCATCTTCATTGATCTCTCTGTATCTCATGTTCTGGGCATTGCCACTCTTCTCTTTCAGTCACTTTTGTATAGGGCATTAGTGCCTCTTTCATTTGGCATTTGGCCCACTTATTCTTTGTTTTATGTTTCTTCATAAATACAAAGAAATTCTTTTGTTCTTCCATTGTTGTTGTTCCTGGATATCACATTGTTTTTGGAGTTAAAGCAATCTCCTCTAAGTTCCACCATGCTTTCAAGCCTTGGGCCAGAACTCTATTTAAAAATGTATTGTCAATCTCCCACTTTTGGAGATTACATTATGAGAACTGCCATGGATGAGAACTTGAAACAATCTTCTCAAGAATCTTTCCCAGCATCATACTCTGTTTTTTACAACATGGTATCAGAACAGGGTCTATCTTGTCTATCTCCAACAAGAGCAAGCTTTGATCCTGTCTATTTTTATGAGCAACTAGTCGCCAAGAAGAATAGGCTAGATCCTTCCTAAGATGCCTAGAAGTGGGGGAAATCTTTCCCGAAATTGGTCAGAAAGGCAGCTTACATATTGGCTCATAATGGCGCTCTAGAACAGCTCTATTTTCAAGACCAGCTTGGTTTTTCCTTCTTGCTTTCGATGCTTTCAACAAGAAACAAACCAGTGGCAAGGTGTTCAACAAGTAGCCAAAAAAATGGGCCAATCTTCCCCACATATGGCCCAAATGCAACAGTGAACTTGGCAACTGGAGGTGTTTTTTTAAAGCTGCTTAAGGTAGTAAAAACCTTCGGAAAGTAACCAAGCATGTGTACTAGTTCTTGAAGGAGTCTTAAAGCAGCTCTGAAAAACTTTTCGTCGCTACCAAGCATGTGTACTAGCTCTTGAAGGAGTCTTAAAGCAGCTGAGAAAAACTTTTCATTGCTAATTAGCGACGAAAACACCAGTTCATCGCTAAAGGCATGGCTAAATTTTCAACAAAGAGTTTTCATCGCTAAGTTCGTCGATAATTAACCACAAATAATGTTTCGTCATAAAATTCATCACTAATCTACGAGAAAAGCATTCAATAGAGATTGGATGTATAATAAGAACTTACCTGAACATTGAGGATTGAATGTTGAGTTTCGTAACGGGTTGGAATAATTTTTGGACTTTGTTAGTAGTAATATTGAGTTCATGGATGTGAATAAATTAAAATGTCCGTATAAAAAGTACAGTAATATTAAATTTCATGTGTGTGATAAAGTTAGTGAATATTTTAATAGATTTGGTTTTACTTCAAATTATTATAATTGGACTTGTCATGATGAACTATTTATATCTGATGAAGAATATCGAAGAACTCAACAATTTTCAGTTAGAGCAGAATGTAGTTATTATGATCAATTAAACTCATATTATAAGATAATAATTGATGCTGGTGGCCAAAATTTTGTGTCAGAATCAACCATGAGAGTACTAGTTTATTTTAACATTCGAACAAATGTATACTAATGTTTCACCATTAGAAGGGGTAGAAGTAACAGGTGTTGATAAGAATGTGAATAATGAATTTTTTTTTCTAACCAGTTTTGGAAAGTGTTGAAAGCTATAGATGAACGTTTGTGGATAGGTTGTAACAGCCACACTAAATTATCAGTGATAACAAAACTGTTAAACATTAAAACAAAGTATAATGTGTCTGAGAGCTACTTCAACTTTTTCACTGAAGTAATGTGAGAAGCTGTAACACCAGGAAAAAAAAATATCTGGATTAGGGCTAAAAAGCCCTAATCTCTCTTTTTCCCTTTCTCTCTCTCTCTCTCTCTCTCTCTCTCTTTCTCTCTCTCTCTCGCTCTCCGTCCCTTTCTCTCCCGCAGCCTCGCCCGATTCATCGTAGCCAGCAACGCCGCTCACCACCATGCCACCACACCCAGCCGCCGCTGCTCTTTCCTTCCCGTGAGCGCCCCATAGCCGCCTCGCCTTCCTCCCGTGAGCGTTGCCTCTCCGCGAGCGCGACTGTAGCTCCTCTGCCGCAGCGCTATCTCTCCTGCGCGAACCTGAGAGCTCCCTTGCGCGACCTCCCTATCACGGGCGCCGCCCTCCTGTGAGCACGCCACTGCGCGATCGCCACTGCACAGATCCTCCCTCCACGCGAGCGCTGCATCCTCGAGCCAGCATGAGCCCTACGTATGATCTCCCGCGAGCCAGTGCGAGCCAGCGCGACCCTAGCACGAGCGCTAGCGCGCTCCAGCGCGACCCTCTGTGCGAGCACAGCGCGCTCCAGCACGACCCACTGCTGACCCACAAGCCCACTGCAGCCCGTGAAGTCCGCTGCGGCTAGCAAGCCGGGCTGAGAGCCCGCGAGCCCACCAGCGGGCCAGCCCACTAGCCCGCCAGCCCGCGAGCCCGTGACAGCCCGTGAGCCCGCGACCAGCTGTTCCCTTCGAGAGCTCACCTGCATCTTCTGTACTACAGGTAACGGCTGTATTAGTTGAAATTCTAGGGTGTTAAAAATTTAGTTGTTGCTAATATATTTGAAATTTGAAAATATTACAGGTTTTAGACCAACCCGACAGGCGAATGACAGCTAGGTCTGAAACCCGAGGAACCTTAGGTGAGAGAAACGCACTCAATTCAAAGTTTGAATAAATTTTGTTGATAAAATCCCTTATTATGGTTTTATTTGATATAAAATTTGATGATTTGATTAGATTCGTCTTTTAGAGATTCGTTGAAAAATAAGGAGTGACCACCCTCCTAAATATGTGAGTGAGACTCTAATCTCTTGCATAAAATAGTAAAACGTGTTTTCGATAAAACATGCTTTTGATATGCATTGATTTGACGTATGATACTAAATTTCAAATCTATTTTGTGATTATTAGAGTGTCTTGAATTATGTTTACGATGACTATGCATCTATGGTTTGAAATGAAACAAAAATTGTGCCATTACTTAAAAATTGATAATTTCCTTTTCTACCGTTGCATTGATATGCTATTTTGAAATGATTTGATGAAACATATTGGCACGCAGACTTGAAATGTTTTGATGAACTATATCGGTCGGATACCTACTAGTTATGCGATGATATGATTTTACTTGGGGGACGTTGTTCCCTGGGACGTTGTGCCCTGGGACGTTGTGCCCTGGGACGTTGTGCCCTTGTGATACTATGATGATGATATTGATGATTTCGTAGCTACGAAAAGCGTTTGTAGAGGCACAGGTTGCCCGGATACGCTTCTGCAGGAGGTATCCGCAAACGTCATTTATTCTAAGGGCTATAGGCGCGGCCGGTTGAACCCACATAGGGGGAGAACGTGTGTGACGCCACCGTCTAGCATCGGACGGGATCCTATACACGTTGATGAATTAGCCCCAACGAACTCATGACCAACGTCGGGGTAGAGAGCGTTTTAAAGTCTATGCAAAATAAAACCCCCGATGCGTCTGTCTTTGATCACGGTTGACCTTTGCCAGGACCATTTTTGGCTCGCTCTAATATTACTTGATTTTAAATGGATGCATACATACTTGTTGTCGTGTGATTGATTAAATGATTTCAAATTGCTAAACATATCATGTTTTGTTGCGAAATATAAATTTTTGTTTCAAATGATATTATTTGACATTCCAATGGTTCACCCACGCTATTTATGCTTGACATTTTCCCCCTCACTCACTGGTTATCTTTCCATGATACTCACCCCTCTCTTTTACCTCCTCAGACATGTTTATTGTGATAGAGCGACGTTACAGGCTCTAGGGCAGATTTGGTATTCACGACGGTGAGATTTAATTCAAATAAAAATATGAAATCTTTATTTTATTTCGACCCTGCGAGGTCTTTACATTTAGATCCGTAGTTGACCATGTATATTATGGGATGACTGTATAACTTATGAGCATTTGTATGCATAACTCTCGTTTTGGTTCATTTTACTCGCATTGAGGCATTTGTAAGCGTTTTAAACTTTTTACTTGGGAAATGTGTTATACATTGTATAAACTTAGATCCGCTCGATATAGAGGCTACTCATGCTCTAGTTGGGCATTACAGTAGAGGTTTGTGGTTAGGATTGTTAGAAATTGTTAAGCCTTGCGTTGTCCTAGATGTTTGGAGATGGAATTTGTTGATTTTGGAGAGACCGGAATGACCATTTGTTTAAATTATAGTTTGATTTTGCATATACAGGTTTAATTGTACATGGGAAACCTCCGATTTATGGAGAGATTCTATCCGATTTTCTGTAAAAATACAGAAGGCATTCAGGACAACAGGCGGCTGCTCACGACCCCGGTTCGGGGCGTGACAGAAGCAATGCCTTGTGACATCAAGCCAAGTGATTTTTATAATATGAAAAAGATTGTGAAAGACTTAGGTCTTACAGTTATAAGGATTGATGTATGTAAGTGGAGTTGTATGTTAATTTGGAGGGATGCTAAAAATGTAAAATTTGATAAATTTTGTAACCATTCTAGGTACAAGATTAGCGGGAATCCAAGTCATAATGAGAAGAATAAACCATACAGGCAAATGTTTTATTTATCATTAACTTCTAGATTGCAAAAGTTTCATGCATCTCAGACCACTACTAAACACATAACTTGGCAAGCAAATTATGAAACAGAAGAGAGTGTAATGTGTCATCCTTCGAATGTAGACGTATGGAAACATTTTGATAGATCATATCCTGACTTTGCAAAAGAGTTACGAAACATTTAGTTAGATCTTTGTGTTGATAGATTTGCTCCATTTGGCAAATCAGGAAAAATTTACTCATGTTGGCTAGTTATTTTAATTCCGTACAATCTTCCATCAGGTGTGTATGAAAGGACCTTATATATTTTTTACATTGATCATTCTTCGCCTGCAAAATCCAAAAAGGTTAATAGATGTTTATATGCAACCATTGATTGCAGAGTTACAATGACTATGGAACGAAAGTGATCCTACCTATGATGTTTATACTCACCAAACATTCACTACAAAAAAACCAGCTTCTAGTAACAAATTTAGCGACGAAAATTTAATAAAAATTCGTCGCTAAAAATGTTAGCGACAAAATTAGCGACGAAAAATTTTTCGTCGCTAATAACGCGTCGCAAAAATTTAGCGACGAAAAATTAGAAATTCATTGCCAAATTTAGCGACGAATTATTTTTTGTCACTAAATCCGTCGTAAATTTAGCAACGAAAAATTATTTGTCGCTACATTTAGCGACAAAAATCAAAAATTCGTCGCAAAATTTAGCGACGAATAAATTTTCGTCGTTAATTTTTCGACGAATTTAGCGACAAAAAATTAACGACGAAACGTTAAATTTAGCGACGAAATATAAAATTAGTCGCTAAATTTAGCGACGGATAATTTTTCGTCGCCAAATTCGTTGCAAATTTAGATACGAAAAATTATCTGTCGCTAATTTAGGGTCGAAAAAAATTTGTCGCTAAATTAGCGACGGATATAAATTCGTCGCTAAAATAACAATGAAAAAAAAAATGCGCTCCCGCCTGAATCCAACCCGCCCTCCCGCCCGAGCCAGCATTCGCCCGCACGCCCGCCCGAGTCGGCGCCCACACGCCCTCCCTCACTTAATTCCTGAAAAATTCCTCCGCTTTGCTCCCATCATGGTTAGAACCATTGCGCTTCCGTAAACCTTTAAGTTCCTGTAACCATCAAACTAAATGTTAGTATCTGTTATAAGTTTGTTTTTTTTTTTACTTATTATCTTTCCCTCACATATTTCTAATAATAATAAAATAATATAAAATAACAATTTATTATAAAATAATAAAATATTAGTTTAAAATAAAAAAATAAAATATATAAAAAAATAATAATACTATTTTTTAAAAAGATAAAATAAAAATAAAATATAACATATTAATTAAAAATAATAAATGTGATGATTTTTTTTAAATAAAAAATAAAAAATATATATTAATATTTTATTTTATTTCATTAATTTTCAAATTTAGCGACGAATTTCAAAATTCGTCCTTAAATTACGACGAATTTCAAAATTCGTCGCAAAATTAATTAATTAATTAATAAATATATAATAATATTTTATTTTAATAAATTATTTTTCAAATTTTGCGATGAATTTTGAAATTCGTCGCAAAATTAGCGACGAATTTCAAAATTCGCTCAAAATTAATTAATTAATTAATTAATATTTATTAATATTTTATTTTATTTTATTTTATTTTATTTTTTTAAAATTTTGCGACGAATTTCAAAATTCATCCAAAATTAATTAATTAATTAATTAATATTTATTAATATTTTATTTTATTTTATTTTATTTAAATTTTGCGACGAATTTCAAAATTCGACGCAAAATTAGCGACGAATTTAAAAATTCGTCGCAAAATTAATTAATTAATTAATTAATTAATAAATATTTATTAATATTTTATTTTTTTTTTTTTTTTAAATTTTGAGACGAATTTCAAAATTCGTCGCAAAATTAATTAATTAATTAATTAATTAATATTGATTAATATTTTATTTTATTTTATTTTTTTTAATTTTGCTACGAATTTCGAAATTCGTCGCAAAATTAGCGACGAATTTCACAATTCGTCGCAAAATTAATTAATTAATTAATTAATTAATTAATATTTATTAATATTTTATTTTATTTTTTTTAAATATTGCGACGAATTTCAAAATTCGTCGCAAAATTAGCGACCAATTTAAATATTCGTCGCAAAATTAATTAATTAATATTTATTAATATTTTATTTTATTTTTTTTATAATTTTGCGACGAATTTTGAAATTCGTCGCAAAATTAATTAATTAATTAATAAATATTTATTAATATTTTATTTTATTTTATTTTAAATTTTGCGACGTATTTCGAAATTCGTCGCAAAATTAGCGACGAATTTCATAATTCATCACAAAATTATTTAATTAATTAATTAATATTTATTAATATTTTATTTTATTTTATTTTATTTTTTTTAATTTTGCGACGAATTTCACAATTCGTTGCTAAATTAATTAATTAATTAATTAATATTTATTAATATTTTATTTTATTTTATTTTTTTCAAATTTTGCGACGAATTTCAAAATTCGTCGCAAAATTAGCGACGAATTTTTGATCGTCACTAAATTAGCTACAACTATTTTTTCGTTAGAAATTTGGTTGGGAATAGCGATGAAAGAATATTTCGTCGTTAAATTCGTCGCAAAATTGCAACGAAAAAAAGTTGTCGCTAAATTTCGTCGCAAAAAACGTGTTTTTTTGTAGTGATTTGTAATAAAAGCTACTTTTCTTTGTACGATAAATGGTTTTTCAACTTATAGCATATTATTTGGATGGAGAATAGCTGAGATCTTTGGATGTCCGATATGTATGGAGAAATCAAAGTCATTCAGATTAAAATTTGGTAAGAAAGCTAACTATTTTGATTAATATAGACAATTTTTACTGCTAAATCATACATTTAGAATGAATAAAGTTGAGTTCATCAAGAATAGGGTTAAAAAATACCTCCATCCTCGAGATTGACCGGTGATCAAATTTGGGTGCAAGTGCATGATTTTCCAACTGCTATTGAAGTCCCTCATGGTACAACTTTGGATATAGTAGTACACATAAATAGACTAAACGGACTATATTTCGGAATCAATCATATTGGAGAACCCATCATATTCATCCTAATCTTGACATCATGCATATATAAAAGAATGATTTTGATAATGTCATAAATATTGTGTTGGATGTTACTAGAAAAATAAAAGATAACTTGAATGTAAGAAAAGATATGAGAATCATTAATGATCAGCCTACATTAGATGTGGATGCAAGTAGTAAGTGACCAAAACTAAAGGCAGGGATTAGAGATGAATTATATGTGAATGGTTGAATTCAGTATGATTTCCTAATAGATATGTTTCAAATCTTGGAAGATGTATTGATATGAAAGAATGCAAGTCGATAGATTTGAAAAGTCATGATTTTCATATATTTATGAACACTACTAGAAAATAAGAAATCAGCTACAGAAATTTCCGTCGTTGAAAGTAAAAAATCCATCGCTAAACGATATTAGCAATGGATATTTTCCGTCGTTAAATTTGTCGTTGAAAACTATCTCGCTAAATTTTACTGACAGAATACTATCTGTCGCTGATATCAATGACGGATTAGTGACGGAAAAAATCTATTGCTAAAAATATCCGTTATTAATCTGTCGTTTATAGAAAAAAATATGTAAAAATATCAGTGACGAAATTTTTTCATCGCTAATCTGTCGTTAATATTTCACTATCAGCGATAGATATTTTCTGTCGTTAATTCTCGAACCCTCAATAGCGCACGTGCCTCCACGCGCGCCCCACTCCTGCAAACCTGCCCGTACACCCCCGCCTACCCATGGCTACAAACCTGCTAGCCCACTCGCCAGCGTGCAGCCTGTCTACCCGCTTCCTTTAATTTGTGAAAAATACCTCCACATCCGTCTCTCACGAGGCTCGAACCTTGGCATGCGTAAAATGTTATAAGCAATACAACCATCAGACCACAGTTAAACATCTAAGTATTTCTTTTTTTTTATTTGTTATCTTTATCTCATATTTTTTAATAATAATAAAATAATATAAAATAATAATTTATTATAAAATAATAAAATAATAAAATTTTAGTTTAAAATAAAATAATAAAAAATTTTTTAAAATAAAATAATATTATTCTTCTACAAAATAAAATAAAAATAAAAATAAAAATTAGAAGAATTATTAAATAAAAAATAAAAAATAAAAAATAAAAAATAAAAAAATAAAAAAATAAAAAAATAAAAAAGATAAATAAGATAAAAATCCGTCGCTAAAATTTTTGTCGTTAATCCGTAGCTAAATTTTTTGTCACTAATCCATCGCTGATGGCTATACATATATTTTTTTATTTTTTTCTTCATCAATATATCGACGGATTAGTGACGAAAATTTTCCATCGCTAAAAATTCAGTCGGTAATCCGTCGCTGATAGGTTTACAATTTTTTTTCTTTTTTTTTGGTAGATCACTATAGCTACAGATTAGTGACGAAAATATTTTTTTCGTTAATTTCCGTCGCTAATCCATCGCAAATCTCTTAATATTCTATCCGACGTTAATCTATCACTATTAACGACGGATTTTTATCCGTCGGTAATTTTTTATCACTGATAACGTATTTTCTTGTAGTGAAAAGATTAATTCCAATAGCTTTCAAAGAACTTCTACCAAGTTTTGTATGGGCCACCATTATAGAGTTAAGAATTTTCTTTCATGATATTTACTCAACCGTGTTGAAAGAATCACACATGGAGAGACTCAAGAGAGATGTTACTATCATTCTCTGCAACTTAGAAATGATATTTTCTCCATCATTTTTTTGATTTAATGGAACATCTCCTAGTTCACTTGCCTTATGAAGCCAAAGATGTAGGTCTTGTCCAATTTCGTTGGATGTATCCATTTGAGAGATAAAATTTTTGTCTTATAAATTTCAAAATACTTAATTATATATGATTTTCTATAAATTTTCTTTTATTACAATTAGATTATTATATCATTTGAAGAAAAAAAAGTACAAAATAAGACATGTGTTGAAGCATCAAGTAACAACATTTGTATCATACTATTTTGAGCCTCAAGTGCAGTGCTAGAGGTGGAGACCATGAAGAAATGATGAAAGCCCTATTGATCCAAATTCCCAATCAATCTTTATTTTCAACTATTTTGGTCAACCAAGTGGCACATGTAAGTTTTGATGTTTGACTGGTTAAGAATGGCGGAAAACCCATACATATATTTGATTGAACTGTTTAGACGTGGAAGCACACTTTAAGTAAGTATACATTTGCAAATATATGTATTGTACATATGTCAAATATTTACTAATATATAAATGGTATTTGATGATAAAATTGTTCAAACTTCAATGCATGAACTACAATCAAATGTGTTTGACCGTATGTGCGATGAAAAATTTGCAGTATGGTTCAAAACATATGCAAATTGCCTATGAACCAAAATGAAGTTATTGATATTTTATACATCATTAGTTAATTAAAATATATATTGACCACTTTACAATAGGTTCAAACTAATCATGAACAAATTGAGCAAGAATTGCTATATCATCTATCATAGGGCTCAAATTCTAGAGTACAAATTTGGTCAGCATATTTTATAAATAGACATAATTTTCACACTCAAGAATATAGAATGGGGAAAGCCACGATGAATAGTGGAATGTGTGTTTGGTCATGCAATGATAAAAGTGTAAAAGTTGATATTTATGGCTTGTTGGATGAAATCATAGAGATAGAGTACCCTGAATTATTAATGCACGTCATATTATTTAAGTGCCAATAGTTCGACCCCGTCGAAGGTATGAACGTGCATCCGAAGTTTAATTTGGTAGAAATAAATCACAAGAAAATGTATATAAAGTATGATCATTTGTCTTAGCACAACAAGCAATTCAAATATATTATATATCATATCTTAGTTTGAAACATGACAAAACTGATTAGTGGATTGTATATAAA
Source organism: Dillenia suffruticosa (assembly GCA_033439265.1). Classification (NCBI taxonomy): domain Eukaryota; kingdom Viridiplantae; phylum Streptophyta; class Magnoliopsida; order Dilleniales; family Dilleniaceae; genus Dillenia; species Dillenia suffruticosa. Next base: position 13,705,877 of record JAVTVX010000019.1, read on the forward strand.
ACCAAAGCATGAAAAAAAATCGAGGAACATAGGAAAGATGTAGCATATCAACAAGATGAAGTCACTAACACGATTCAAACGGAGTAATATAACATTCCAACTTTACGAGATCCACGTGGAGAGTGGTAGATGTGGATCCAACTGAAATTCATGATTCTAATCTAGAAGGTGTTGAAAATTCTGAGATGGAGATAGATAATGAAAATAAGGATGAAGATGATGCTGATGATGATCATGGAGATGAAGATGACAATGAAGATTATGAAGCTAATGATGGTGCTGAATTTTGAATCTGATGGGTATGGAATGAACATGCATTCTGCATTCCCATGTTTTGTTTGTTTCTTTTGTTGTTTCAAGCAATGGTTGAATTCCAGTCAAAATTGTTTATATCAAAGAGTTCAATTCAATTGAATTTTGTTTGATCATGCAGGAAGACAGGAATCATGTTTATTTACTTTTTTTATCTAACTATAATGTGAAGCAAGGGGAGGATTCATGTTTATTCACTGTTAAATCAATTGATTCATAACTAGTTGCAAGTTTTCTTTCCCTAATAGGTTGGATGCACCCAGCCAGGAGAGCTGCTGATACGACTGTTGCTGCCGGTGTTTCTGGTTCAAAGCATTGCAAAATTGATTGAAAGATCCGCGTGTAAGTTAATAGTTAAACTTAATTTGTGGATCTAAAGTTATTGTTGTGCAAGTTATGAGTCCCCAAGATGATAAAGTCTTGGTCCATGTTGCATTTTGGAATTTTTTGTGGGGGAAAAAAAATTCGGATATGGTCTCTATACACTGGGTTTTATTTACTTAAGTTGTACAATACGAAGTTGTTTTCAGATTTTAGTAATTATTGTGACATATGCTACTACTATTACCTATGCAGGACAGAAATGAAGTGCAACACTAGATATCTATCTTGCTGTTTGTTGGATTAACTTTTGGTGTTATGTTGCTTATCTTCTGACAATTCTTGGGTGGCTGGGCTTTAACCGGTAATCAAGACTTGGTTAAATTTTGTTGCTTTATTATTAGCCTTGTTCAAGAATTAACTACCATGAAAGTTAGTTATTGAGATTGAGAGAGGTGGGGCTTATATAGTACACCACCTTAATGTGGGGATTAGCTAGTGTAAGACTCCTCTTCCACATGTGGCTTACATCTGCAGATGCCTGACTAGGACAGACGAGCCTGACAGAACAGAGTTGGCCTCTAACACTCATATCATATTAGAAACCTGATTCTTATCTTAGAAGTTAGCTATTAAGATGTGGAATTTTAAAGTTTTTAGGCTGCAGCCTAATGGTGGAAGTAGCCATTCCGGAACTTTAGAGTCGTATCCTTCTCCTCCATGAATTAGAGGAAATCCACTCTTATGTCAATTTGGCATATTAAAGCTGGGAGAGACGTGCTATGATTGTGATGGCTTCTAATCGCACCTGTCTGCGAATTTGTATGCTGGGGTTTTACTTGTTGAAGGTGAATAAGATTAACAGCATTGTCAGTGGTTCACTAATTTCTGAAAAATTGGATCATTTTCAGCCTTCGCAGGGGTTCACTTAATTCAATCCTCAATATTTAGAAATGGACTACAATCAGCATAGTAGGATGAATTCCCCACAAGTTCACTACTAAAATAGTCATATGTTGTATGATCAGCCGGCTACTGAGTCAAGCCGTTCATCAATGTCTATTATTGCACATCATATTGTTACTGATGCTGAAAATCCTGTTTCCTACAACAGATCAATAGTTTCACATATGATACTTCTATAATTAGCAGAAAACTAGGTCGGTGATGAGCTGTCACTTCTAGGACCCCAAGGCCTAATACTAACGAATCGTAATTGATTTAAATCCTTTTGGTTGGTATAGTCGAGGCTTAACATGTCACAAACGGAGGGGACTCACAAACACGCCGATGTGCACTTCAGACATTTTTTTGGGGGGGTTAATGTGGTCTTCCAGCTGTGATGGGATTCCATTTAACACAATTTTTGGAATAGGTAAAAAAACTTAGTTTCATGTAAGATGCGGAAGTTGACAGGCTTCAGTATTGTGAATTGTCTGAATGGATTATTGTGTTGATATCCCTGCTTCAAGGCTGACAGCAATGCTTTTCCAGAAAATAGATGGCTACAGAGAATAGAACTAAACCTTTTTCGTTCATTTCAAAATGCATGAGATACAATACTTATATAAAGACAGCTTAGTACATCACACCGTACTCAGACGATACTTTTTTGCACGGAAATAAAGAAAAAGATCGTACTTTACTTACCAGCATAATCCCTTAAAACATGGAAAGACACTGCTTTATACTAAAATCTTACATTTAATCAAAACTTTAATTTCTAAAAAATATTTAAAAAAATCTCAATTTTTTTAACATTACTCCACCTTCAGATTTTTTTCAAAAATTTTATATTAAAAAAATTTTGAAATGATTTAAAATGAACAACTGTAAATCTATTGATATTCCTGTAACTAAACTAGCGGTGTGTCAAAAAACTATCGCAGAAAAATATAAAATATTAAAAGTACTGTATTCCATCATTATTGGGAGTCTGATATAGTTATGATGTATACTCATCCTGACATCTGCTATACTATGGATTTGGTCAGTAGCTATCAATTCAATTTAGACAGGAGTCACTGAGCTGCTATAAAGAGGATTTTGCAATACCTAAGAGGAACTGCAGACTATTCCCTTTGTTATCGTGGAAATGATTTGTCATTGAATGGATATACAGATACTGATTGGGTAGCAATTTAAATGAATGCATGTCCACCTCAAAATACATTTTCTTATTGAATAATGGCATTGTCTCTTTGAGAAACAAAAAACAAATGTGTGTGTAACACCAAAAATAAAAAAAAAAAGGAGGAAACGCCGCGTTTCGGCCCGAAACGTTGCACTCCCTCCCCCTTGTCAGATTAGGGCTAAAGTCTCTCTCTCTCCCTCTCTCTTTCTCTCTCTCTCTCCCCGACTCTTCACCTCCCCCGCCGCTCTCTCTCCATCCGTTCCTCTCCCGTGGCCTTGCTTTCCTCCGCCACCACCATCGCCACCGTGTCTCCCTCTCTCTTCGTCTTTCTCTCACTTTCCCTCTCTCTCTCTCTCTATCCTTCCCTCTCAGTTTCTCTCTCTCTCTCCGCTGTTCACTCTCTTGCGACCTCCCTCTCGGTTTCTTCCGCCGCGTGTTTCTGTCGCGCGCCACCACCGCGAGTGCACCAGCACGCGATAGTGCCAGAGCGCGCGACAGCGCAGAGCATTGCGCGCTCTCCCGAGCACGAGCGCGCACTGCGCGACCCTTTGCGCGAGTGCTAGCGCGCCCCTGCGTGCCTCTGCACGAGCCAACGTGCCCCTGCATGAGCGCTAGGGCGCCCCTGCGCGCCTCTGCACGAGCCAACGTGCCCTTGCACGAGCGCTAGCGCGCCCCTGCGTGCCTATGAGCCAGCGTGCCCCTGCACGAGTGCTAGCGCGCCTCTGCAAGAGCGCCAGCATGCCTCAGCACGAGTGGGTCGCGCGCTCCAGAGCGCGACCCACTGCGCGAGCACGCGTGCCTTACAATACGCCAGCCTGGAGCGCATAGCCCACGTGCCCCAACCCACGAGCGTACAGCCCACGAGCCCACGAGCCCACTACGGCCTGCTGACCCGCGAGCCTACTAGCGGGCCAGCCCGCCAGCCCACCGGCCTGCGAGCACGCGACGGCCTGCGAGCACGCGACGGCCCGCAAGCCTGCGACCGGCTTTCTCCTTTGAGAGCCATCTGCCATCCTCGCAGAAATCCTTCAATGCAGGTAATGATTGTGATTGGTTATAGTTCTAGGGTTCAATATTCTCTTTGTAATTAAGCTAGATTTCTGAACTTTATTTCGAATTTGAAGCATTGCAGGTCCTGGACTGAGTAGAACGACGTTTGGACCACAGGATTGTGAACCACGAAGAATCTAGATGAGGATTTCTAACTCACTCGACTTATTTGGACGAATTTAGAGTAAATTAGAGTAAGAGTGTATTGCATTGTTTGACATTATATGAAATTAATTAGGTCAAATATAGGATTTTATACAAATTAAGCTATTCAGGATGATAGAATCGTACGGACTTGATTCGAATAGTTTCTCTTAGAGTTTGATTTGATGAATGCTTAAAAACATTTAGAATTTGGGATTTGAATTTAAGAATTGATGCAGTCTTTTCATTATAAATTTTCCTGTATAGAGAAAATTAAAATACGTCCATATTATGAAAATAGATTTCGATACCTTGAAAATGGAACGAAATTGATGATATTGGTGTATATTTATAAATTGAAGAATTTGGGGTTTGTACGAATTTAAGGAAAATGATAAACCCTGAAAATAGTTGGAAATTTGATGAAACTCGTGATGATTTGATTAGGTTGGCTTTCTTGGTGATTTGATTGAGGGGAGCTTTGATTCTACGTATTGTGGTTTTATTGGGGAGTACGCTTCCCTCCCCAAAATTGTGAGTGAGATTTATTTCAATATTTTTGTTTAATGTGTAAACTCTATTTTAAAATATTTGATAAATGAGCATGATTTGTAGCGTGTTTGAAATGTTTTGACTGGTTTTGAAATTGATTTTTGTGAACCGATGGAATGTCCAAAAACTGTGTTGAAATTTTGAAATTATGTATCCATGTGGTTGAAATGTATAATATGCCATTTTATGTTATATGTTGCATTTGGTTTGTTAACCTGATTTCGACACATTTTGATATGATTTTGGAATTGGTTTTGAGGGATTTGGTATGTATTGTTCCGTAACTACGAAGCACATTGTGAGAGACGTTTTGGTGGCGTCCGGATATGCCTAGGCCTGGGGTATCCCACGAGTTATCGTGATTTTTATTAACGACACGATATTAGCCAGGTTGAACTCGAAAGGGGGAGGATTTGGATACTCTCTCCAAGTCTAGCACCGAGACGAGATCCGTCACCAACGCCGGGGTAGAAAGCACTTTAAATAAACTTGTATATAACACCCCCGGTACGCCTGTCATTGGTCGCGACAGACCTCTGTCAGGATATTTTCGGCTGACAGCTCTATGATTTTAGTGACAGTGTTTTGAATGCATATTTGACTTGAAAATGCATGCTAATGATATATTGTTGAAATGAAAAGTATGATGATTTGAAATAAAATTTGTATACTTATACTTTGACACTCCAGTTTCACAGATCATATTAGACGATTGCATTGATTCACTCACTCACTCATTGAGTATTTTTTCCCCGAGTACTCACTCCTCATTTCCCCTTCTTGTTTCAGAGATAGTACTTGACAAGGAGTGTCACTTTTAAGACGCTTAGTATTATTGGGAGATTTGGTTTGTACTTGAGGAGTCATTATATATTTCTGCTGTAAATTTGTATTGGTAACGTATATACATTCTGAGATCTATAGACGATCATTGTATAATTCTGGGATGACTGTATAAATATGGACATTTAAATTGTGGAACTCTCATGTCATTGCATAACATTGCATTGAGGCATTTCTTATTCGTTGTGTATGTACTTGGGAATGTGTTATGTCTTAAAAGTGTACTCTAGGATCGCTCAGTGCCACCTCTAAATCACAGGAGGGGCAACTGGCGGCTGTCCATGCCTTTGACGGGGGCATGGTAGTAGAGATCTGTGGCTAACTTACTGTAAATTTGTATAGTCTTGCATTATTCTAGATGTTGGCTATAGGATTGATTGATTTTGGAGAGACTGGGATAGCCATTTGTTTATTTTACAGGATGGTTATGATTTATACAGAATTAATTATACTTGGGAGATCTCTTAAATATGGGGAGATTCTGTCCGATTTTCTATAAAAATACAGCCGACATTCAGGACGACGGGTGGCTGTTCAAGATCCTGATCCGGGGCGTGACAGTTGGATTGGAATCAGAGAGCGCCTAAGTTGAGAGCTATGTAGGAAGAGAGTCTTGAAAACATTCTCGAGTGTGTTTGTGTTTAAAGTTCTCAATGTATGAGAGTTTCATACAGTCATGAAATCCCAGTACGTGGTCATAGGTATATAAGTTCATCCATTTTAGGGGGTTAGATACGGTTGTTTCTAACCCAACATGTTTTTTTTTGGATTGGATTCCATTCTTTGTGAGGGTAGTTAAGATGTGACTAGCCCAAATTTCTTGAACCATACCTATTCTTTGAACGATACCTAACATGGATCCTTTTCTTACAGAAGTATGACGACCGGACGGAGTACCCATTTTACTCCACCAGAGGAATTAGACCAGCCGGAGGATTATTCCTCGACTCGCGTGCCACCACTGGTACCTACTCAGCCAGTTGCTCAGGCTGAGATTCCCGTACCCACATTCGACTCCTTTCGACAGGTGTACGAGTGGTACGTTTCTCATGGGGTCCAGATTCCACCCCCACCACCTCCTATAGCGGCGCCTGCATCTGCAGCAGCGCTAGTTCCTTCGATACCGGTTCCACCGCCGGTGGCCGGTCCTTCTACTTTGTCCGAGCTGAGTGAGACCACATCGGCCGCTCTTAGACAGATACATGAGTTGACTCAGTTGGTTAAGGAGGCCCGCCAGCTGGGGTGCACTGATTTCACGGGGCTTGGTGATACTATGACAGCCAAGTATTGGATTAACCGCACCCGCAGGATTTTGACCGATCTGGGGATTGGAGAGGAGCTCTGCCTGAAAGTGGCACAACGATTATTAGAAGGAGAGACCCTCTTATGGTGGGAAGCCCTCACTAATGAGGTAACAGATCCACTGTGATGGGACGACTTCCTTCGAGAGTTTGGCCATAGATTCTTCCCACTCTACCAGCAGGACCGGATGAGGTCAGAGTTGGGACGGCTTACACAGGGGTCCAGATCTGTCTCGGAGTATGAGGCAGATATGCGGAGACTTGCCACATTCGTACCGGATCTGGCTACACCTCAATATTTGCGCTTCAAATTTAAGAACGGTCTTAGTCTCAGCATAAAGAGGTATATGATTGTTACCCCACAGTTTACACTGGCCGAGGTGATAGACTCTGTTCATACGCGAAGAATTTGGTTCGCGCAGAGGCTAGGCAGAGAGAGAGAGAGCAGAGAGCAGAAAAGAAAGAAAGAAAAGTCTCATTTTGCGCAGAACTCTAAGAGGGGCAGGGGATCTAGTTCGCACAGAGACGGATTTGGATCTGGATTTTCTAATCTGGGACGGGGACAGTACTCCCAAGGGTTCAGACATCCCGCTCTGACTCACCCTCCACAGTATACTCCTCCTACATAGTATACTCCTTAGCAGCATCCTTATTGCCGCAGGTGCAATAGGTCCCATCCGATAGGAGCTTGTTCAGTGACGGTCACTTGCTTCTACTGTGGAAAGTCGGGGCATATTAGGAGTTCTTGCCCTGCGTTAGGACTCGGAGGACAGAGTTCACAGAGCGCACTAGTACTTCTCGTATGGGACAGTAGGGGCAGCCTGCTCGGCCAGTAGCTTCTAATCCCAGGGTGACCACCGGGAGTAACACAGTGCAAACCCAGGCATGACAGCAACCTAGGGCTCAGGCCCGGGTTTATGCCATGACGCAAGAGGACGCCCAGGCGAACCCCGACATCATCATGGGTACTCCTCCTTCTGATCCTGTAGAATAGGATCTCTATTAGTATTTCTACTTCTTTTGGGGGTGTTAGTATTGTATCATGATAGTTATATAGGTATTTATGTTGTGTACCATTTTATCGACATGATACTATTCTGATATCTTTGTACACTGAAGTTGTAAAAGCCTTAGAGGCTCAGCTATTTTGACATATATATATATATATATATCAAGTTTGAAATTATTCTAAATCTATGTGCATTTTGTTTAATGATAGGTACTCTACCTATTTTCAGAATGAATGCTCGTATCCTTATTGACACGGGGTCTAACTATTCGTATGTGAGCGATCAACTTTTCTGGCATTCTGACAGGTCGCTCTCACCTTTGGACATGAGATATTGGTCATCACTCCTCTGGGTGAACAGATTGTGCGCGGCACAGTGTATAGAGAATGTGAGATCAAAGTTTGGGATACAGTACTGAAGGCAGATCTAATCCCTCTCGCCATGACTGATTTTGATGCCATCTTGGGGATGGATTGGCTACATATATATTGGGTTTCAGTTGACTGTTTTAAGAAGCAGGTGGAATTTTGAAGACTCGATCAGCCAGTGTTGATTTTTGAGGGCGAGAGGCGGGTTTTATCCCACTGTGTCATTTTAGTGTCGGAGGCCAGACGCATGATTCACTGCGGATGTACGGCTTACCTGGCTCACATCATAGACACCACTGCTCAGGGATGAGACCGGAGGATGTCCTAGTGGTACAGGACTTTCATGTTATTTTCCCCGATGAGCTACCCGGATTACTACCTATTCGGGAGTTTGACTTTGAAATCGATTTAGTTCCGGGGACTACCCCTATCTCTATGTCGCCATACAGGATGGCGCCGACTGAATTGAGAGAGCTCAAAGTCCAGCTGCAGGAGTTACTGGATAAGGGGTTTATCCGTCCTAGCACGTCCCCTCGGGGCGCTCCAGTGCTATTTGTAAAAAGGAATGACGGCTTACTGAGATTGTGTGTGGATTACAGGCAAATTAATTGGGTGATTGTGAAGAATAGATATCCGCTGCCTCGCATAGATAATTTGTTTGATCAATTGCAAGGTGCCTGAGTTTTCTCGAAGATTGATCTTCGATCGGGATACCATCAGTTGTGGATTAGGAGTCAAGATATGCCAAAGACAGCTTTCCGCACTCGATACGGATACTACGAATTTCTAGTCATGCCATTTGGACTGACTAATGCCCCCGTTGTATTCATGGACTTGATGAACAGAGTCTTTCACGACTATCTGGATTAGTTTGTCATAATCTTCATAGACGATATACTGGTGTATTCACGGAGTGACGAGGATCATGTTCAGTATCTTCGTACCGTTTTACAGATCCTCCATGATGAGCAGCTGTATGCCAAATTCACAAAATGTGAATTTTGGCTAAAACAGGCTGGATTTTTGGGGCATGTCGTTTCTGCGGAAGGGATTTTTGTCGATCTGCAGAAGGTCGATGCCATTACGAAATAGGAGCAGCCGCAGACAGTGACTGAGATCAGGAGTTTTCTTGGTCTGACCAGGTATTACCACAGATTTGTTGAGGGATTTTCCCGGATAGCTGCTCCATTGTATAGATTGACGCGAAAAGGTGTCAAGTTTGTATGGGATAACCGTTGTGAGGTGAGTTTTAAGGAGCTCAAATAACGGTTGATTTCAGCTCCGATTTTGACACTTCCCACCAGCAGTCGGGAGTACACAGTATACAGTGATGCTAGCCGACAGGGGTTGGGTTGTGTTTTGATGCAAAATGGTCGGGTGATCACCTACGCCTCTAGACAGTTGAAGAAACATGAGGTAAATTATCCGACATACGATCTGAAGCTTGCGGCCATAGTTTTTGCATTGAAGATATGATGCCATTACTTGTATGGGGTGACTTGCCGGGTGTATACTGATCATAAAAGTTTAAAGTATTTATTCACCCAGCGAGTACTTAACTTGAGACAGAGGAGATGGTTGGAACTCCTTAAAGATTATGATTTTGTCATTGATTATCATCTGGGCAAAGCCAATGTGGTTGCTGATGCCTTGAGCTGGAAATCAGCTTCATCGTCTCAGGAGAACAATACGGCATACCTCACTTGTTTGATGAGACTTTGGGAGTTGGGAGTCAGATTGGCTAGTGATGATCAGGTCACTCTACTAGCCACGTTTGAGGTCAGGCCGACGCTGTTGGACTGTATTAGGGAGCTACAAGGCACTGATACCGAGCTCCAAGTTATTACTGAGAGAGCCTGCAGAGGTGATATAGATGATTTTAGAGTCCGTAGTGATGGACTTCTGACTTATCGAGATAGAGTGTCTATACCCACCGATGAGGATCTCTACAGGTCCATATTAGAGGAGGTACACTCCTCGATCTATGCCTTGCACCCGGCTAGTATAAAGATGAAATGGGCGGACTCACCAAGTCTGCCCATTTCATCCCGATGCGCAGCGACTCTCTATTGGAGACATTGACGCGTCTGTATATTGACGAAATAGTCAGACTGCATGGGGTTCCTGTGTCCATAGTCTCGGATAGAGATCCGAGGTTCACTTCTCGATTTTGGCCCAAGCTGTAGGAAGCTTTGGGCACACGACTCAGTTTTAGCATAGCATATCACCTACAGACAGATGGTCAATCAAAGAGGACCATTCAGATGCTCGAGGATTTGCTTCGGGGTTGTGTTATGGATTTTCGGGGTAATTGGGACAGGCATTTACCGTTGGTGGAGTTTGTATATAATAATAGTTATCAGGCTAGTATCGGTATGCCAGCTTATGAGACACTTTACGGCAGAAAGTGTCGTACCTCGTTGTGCTGGGATGGGGTAGGCAAAAGGCGCCTTACCAATGTTGAGTTAGTCGAGGAAACTAAGGAAAAGGTCAGGGTGGTCCGCGAGCGGTTGAAAGCCGCCCAAGATAGACAGAGGGCATATGCGGATCGGAGACGCCGGCCCTTAGAGTTTAAGATGGGTGATATAGTATTTTTGAGGATTTCTCCCTTGAAGGGACTCATTTGATATCGGCAGCGGGGCAAGTTGAGCCCCAGGTATATTAGCCCGTTCCGTATCCTTAGTAGAGTTGGGAGCATGGCATATAGACTAAAACTGTCAGACGAGTTATCCCGAATCCATGATGTCTTCCATGTATCAGTGTTAAGGAAGTACATCCCAGATCCTTCGCATATTTTGGAGCCTCCGCAAGTAGAGGTACAAGAGGACTTGAGTCTACCTGTTCAGCCGGTGGCCATACTTGACCAGCAGATCCGGCAGCTACGGAAAAGGGAGGTATCTCTTGTCCGAGTGCTATGGCGTAGCGATCAGGTCGAGGAAGATACCTAGAGTCTAAGGAGACTATGAGGAGACAGGACCCCCAGTTGTTTGCTGTATAGCCTTCTTTTAGTTTCGAGAACGAAACTTATTTTTAGGGGGTGAGAAATTGTAACACCAAAAAAAGAAAAGAAAAGGAGGAAACGTCGCGTTTTGGCCCGAAACGCAGCACTCCCTCCCCCTTGTCAGATTAGGGCTAAAAGCCCTAATCCGTCTCTCTTTCTCCCTCTCTCTTTCTCTCTCTTTCTCCCCGACTCTTCATCTCCCCCGCCACTCTCTCTCCGTCTGTTCCTCTCCCGAGGCCTTGCATTCCTCCGCTACCACCATCGTTCCCTCTCTCTTCGTCTTTCTCTCACTTTCCCTCTCTCTCTATCCGTCCCTCTTAGTTTCTCTCTCTCTCTCCATTGTTCACTCTCTCACGACCTCCCTCTCGGTTTCCTCTGCCGCGTGCTTCTGTCGCGTGCCACCACCTCGACCGCACCAGTGCACGACAGCGCAGAGCATTGCACCCTTCCCGAGTGCGAGCGCGTACTACGTGACCCTCTGTGCGAGCGCTAGCGCGCCCTTGCGTGCCTCTGCACTAGCCAGCGTACCCCTACACGAGCGCTAGGTCGCCCCTGCGTGCCTCTGCACGAGCCAGTGTGCCCCTGCACGAGCGCTAGTACGCCCCTACATGCCTCTGCACGAACCAGCATGCCCCTGCACGAGCAATAGCGCGCCCCTGCGTGCCTCTGCACGAGCGCCAGCATGCCCCAGCACGAGTGCGAGCGTGCTCTAGCACGCGGTCCATTGCGTGAGCGGGTGTGCCTAATAGCACGCCAGCCCGTGAGCGCACAGCCCGCGCGCCCTAGTCTACGAGCGCACAGCCCGCGAGCCAACTACGGTTTGCTGACCCCACTACGGCTTGCTGACTCGCGAGCCCACCAATGGTCCAGCCCACCGGCCCATGAGCCTGCGATGGCCCGCTAGCCCGCGACCGGCTTTCTCCTTTGAGAGCCATTTGCCATCCTCGCAGAAATCCTTCACTACATATAATGATTGTGATTGGTTATAGTTCTAGGGGTTCGATATTCTCTTGGTAATTAATCTAGATTTCTGAACCTTGCTTCGAATTTGAAGCATTGCAGGTCCTGGACTAAGTAGAACGATGTTTGGACCACGGGATTGTGAACTGCGAAGAACCTAGGTGAGAATTTCTAACTCACTCGATTTATTTGGACGAATTTAGAGTAAATTAGAGTAAGAGTGTATTGCATTGTTTGACATTAATTAGGTCAAATATAGGATTTTATACAAATTAAGCTATTCTGGATGATAGAATCGTCCGGACTTGATTCGAATAGCTTCTCTTAAAGTTTGATTTGACAAATGATTAAAAACATTCAGAATTTGGGATTTGAGTTTAAGGAATGATGCAGTCTTTTCATTATAAATTTTCCTGCATACAGGAAATTAAAATACGTCCATATTATGAAAATATATTTCGATACATTGAAAATGGAATGAAATTGATGACATTGGTGTAAATTTATAAATTGAAAAATTTAGGGTTTGTACGAACTTAAGGAAAATGATAAACCCTGAAAATAGTCGGAAATTTTATGAAACTCGTGATGATTTGATTAGGTTGGCTTTCTTGGTGGTTCGATTGAGGAGAGTTTTGATTTTACGTATTGTGGTTTTATTGGGGAGTGTGCTTCCCTCCCCAAAACTGTGAGTGAGTTTTATTTCAATACTTTTGTTTAATGTGTAAACCCTATTTTAAAATATTTGATAAATGAGTATGATTTGTAGCGTGTTTGAAATATTTTGACTGGTTTTAAAATTGATTTTTGTGAACTGATGGAGTGTTCAAAAACTGTGTTGAAATATTGAAATTATGCATCCATGTGGTTGAAATGTATAATGTGTCATTTTATGCTATATGTCGTATTTGGTTTGTGAACCTGATTTTGGCACATTTTGATACGATTTTGGATTTGACCTTGAGAGCTTTGGTATGTATTGATCCGTAGCTACGAAGGACACTGTGGGAGACGCTTTAGTGGCGTCCGGATATGTCTAGGCCTGGGGTTTCCCACGAGTTGTCATGATTTTTATTAATGACACGGTACTAGCCAGGTTGAATCCAAAAGGGGGAGGATTTGGATACTCTCTCCAAGTCTAGCACTGGGACGAGATCCGTCACCAACGTCGGGGAAGAGAGCACTTTAAATAAACTTACATATAACACCCCCGGTGCACCTGTCATAGGTCACGGTAGACCTTTGCCAGGACATTTTCGGCTGGTAGCTCTATGATTTTAGTGACAGTGCTTTGGATGTATATTTGACTTGAAAATGCGTGCTAATGATATATTGTTGAAATGAAAAGTATGATGATTTGAAATATAATTCGTATACTTATGCTTTGACATTCCAGTTTCACATTTCATATTAGACGATTGCATTGATCCACTCACTCACTCACTGAGTATTTTTTCCCCGAGTACTCACCCCTCATTTCCCCTTCATGTTTCACGTCGCTTTTAGGATTCTCAATATCATTGGGAGATTTGGTTTGGACTTGAGGAGTCATTATATATTTCTGCTGCAAATTTGTATTGGTAATGTATATACATTCTGAGATCTATAGATGACCATTGTATAATTCTGGGATGACTGTATAAATATGGACATTTAAATTGTGGAACTCTTATGTCATTGCATAACAATACATTGAGGCATTTCTTATTCGTTGTATATGTACTTGGGAATGTGTTATGTCTTAGAAGTGTACTCTAGGATCGCTCGGTGCCACCTCTAAATCACAGGAGAGGCGACTGGCTGCTGTCCATGCCTTTGACGAGGGCATGGCAGTAGAGGTCTATGGCTAGCTTGCTGGAAATTTGTATAACTTTGCGTTATTCTGGATATTGGCTGTAGAATTGGTTGATTTTGGAGAGACCGGGATAGCCATTTGTTTATTTTACAGGATGGTTGTGATTTATACATGATTAATTGTACTTTAGAGACCTCCTAAATATGGAGAGCTTCTGTGCAATTTTCTGTAAAATATAGCCGGCATTCAGGATGACGGGCGGCTGTTCACGATCCCGGTCCGGGGCGTAACAGTGTGTATCACCATTTACAATAGAAACAGAATTTGTGACTTATGTTTCTATAATTCAAGAATATGTTTTGTTAAAAGGGTTTTTACAACATTTAGATATCATAAACAATTCTGTGGGAGTTATGATATTTTTTGTATTACTCAATCAGCTATATCTTACACAAAAGATTCCAAATATCATGGGAGAATTAAACACATAGATATAAATACTAATAAAAAACAAGGTATTAACGAGAGATATTTCCATCGTTGATAGTAAAGTTTCCGTCGCTAAACTATTAGCGACGGAAAATTTCTATCGCTAAAATATCTATCGTTGATAGAAGACAATATATAAATGTATCAGCGAAAAATTAACGATGGAATTTTTTTTCGCTAAAAATTCCGTCACTAATCCGTCGCTAATTCTTGGTACCTGAGGAACTGTGCATGCGCACCCGTGCATGCTCCCTCATGCGTGCCCCCCGCGCCTACACATCAACCCCCTTACACGCCCGCCCTCTCACTAGCCCGCCTGTGTGCTTTGCATTTTTTTTTTCAAAAGATTCCAAATATCTCTTATACAAAAGATTCTAAATATTATGGGAGAATCAAATACATAGATATAAATATTAATAGAAAACAAGGTATTAGCGAGAGATATTTCTATCGTTGATAGCAAAGTTTCCATCACTAAATTATCAATGACGGAAAATTTCTATCGTCAAAATATCTATCGTTGATAGAAGACAATATGTAAAAGTATCAGCGACAAATTAACGATGAAATTTTTTTATCGCTAAAAATTCTGTCACTAATTCATCGCTGATAGCAAATTATCAGTGACGAATATTTTCCGTCGCTAATTTTTGACACCTGAGGAAGCGTGCACGAGCTCTCACGCTCGCTTGTGCACGGGCTCTCACGCTCGCTTGTGCACGCTCGCTTGTGCACGCTCTCTCATGCGTGTCCACCCATGCCTACGCACCAGCCCCCTCACGCGTGCCCACCCACGCCTACACACCAGCCCCCCTGTACACCTGCCCTCCCACTATATGATAATTCTTTTTGTAATATTTATTTATTTATTTATTATCTTACTCTCACTTTTTTTTAATATTAATCTTATTTTTTTTAATTTTTTCTTACTCTTACATTTCCTTTACCTTGGGGTTATTTTTTTGATTAAATATGCTCATTGAGTTTTTCAAACTATTCAAATTTGACATTGATTAAATTTGCCCTAAATAAAGAAATAAAATATTTCTTTGATTAATTAAGCTATAATAACATTTTTTTTGATTTACCCAATAAAATGAATAATAAAAATAGAATAAAAGAAAAAAAATTAAATAAATAAGAGAAAACAGAAAAAAGAAATATAAAATAATAAAAGAGCAGAAAAAAATTTAAAAAAATTTTAAAAATAAAAAAAATAAAAAATAAAAAAATAAAAAAATAAAAAAAATAAAAAAATAAAAAAATAAAAAAATAAAAAAATAAAAAAATAAAAAAAATAAAAAAATAAAAAAATAAAAAAATAAAAAAATAAAAAAATAAAAAAATAAAAAAATAAAAAATAAAAAAATAAAAAAATAAAAAAATAAAAAAATAAAAATAAATAAAAATAAATAAAAATAAATAAAAATAAATAAAAAAATAAAAAAAAAATAAAAAAAAATCCGTCAGTAATCCGTCACTAAAATTTTCGTCACTAATTCGTCACTAATTATACAACTATCAGTGACGGATTAGCGATAAAAATTTTCTATCGGTAAAAATCCATCACTAATCCGTCGCTGATAGCTATACATATTTTGTTTTTTCCTTTTTTTTTTTATCTTTCACTACTACACGGACGGATTAGTGATGAATATTTTCCGTCGTTAAAAATTCCGTGGCTGATAGGTTTACAATTTTTTTTTTTACTCTAGACCACTACAGCGACGGAAATATTTAGGTAGCTAATTTCCGTCGCTAATTTATCAGTAATCTCTTAATAATCCATCTGATATTAATCTGTCACAATTTCATCACTATTTACAATGGTTTTTTCAGTCGGTAATTTTCCGTCGCTGATGTCCTGTTTTCTTATAGTGAAAGTTTAATTTTATTCAAGACATTGTTGGAAAGAGGAAGATAATGTTAAAGTATATGCTTACGCATTTAATAGTGGCTGATCTGTTTACCAAACCTTTACCTATAGATATATTTTTAAAACATGTAAAATCTCTTGGATTGCGTAGACTATAGTTGTATTTGTATATATAATAACTGTGATATAATAATCATAATTTTATGACATTTTAATTTGTTTTGTATTTATGAGTTCTTATGTCTTGATTTGAAAATATGTCGGACAAGTTTTAGAGATTAGCTCTTTCACACGAACAATCATCTCTAATGTCTGTGTAACATGTAGAGATGAGATAATATTAATTTATGGTTAATTAACATATGCGTGTCGTCTTAGTAAAGAATTAAGATGAGATTATCGTTTACGTATTTTTTGATAATCGAAATGGATTTTCCACAATCTATTATACTTGTCTACAAACCAGGTATGGTTTTCTCCTGAAATTGTGATGATTATGGAGGACTTATAAGAAAAGAAAGTCAAATCGAGTATTGTGTTACACTTTGACTAAAATCTGTACGATACATTATATTTTTTAAAAGAGACATATGCTTATAATTGAGTACAAAAGATATCATAACACGTGTTTCATATCATGGGTGCGTTTATGATCTTAGGGGTAGTAAATTGATGAATCCATCTATACCTAATTGTGTGAGACCCAAATATTTTTATTTAATTTCATTCAATACTCTTAGGACTTTTATCTGTTTTTTGAAACTTTATTTTAGTATTGTTATGTTAGCATGCTATCAAGAAATCGTGATTGATTCGATTTTGCGGTGTATGTCTATAAAAGTAGCTAAAATGGAGTAGATAGATAGTAGTGTGAAAGAAAAACTATCTTATAGTTGATATGCTATTTTGTATTTACAGGCCATACACTTATATTTTTGATTCGGTGTTTTAAAATATAATCGTAAATGCATAATTTGAATCAAGTCATGTAAATGCATAATTGTTTGAGGGACAAGAAATATGTTGATTGTGTGCGGTAAAAGAAGTTTGGGGTATTGCGAGACTTGATGTCTTCACTATATTAAATGATGAGTTGCTATATAGGATTAACTTGTGTATAGGTCTAAGCTCTTGATATACTTGTTGGTCACACGATCCATTTGTTTGTACGAAATTGATGGTGTATGAAAATGATTAAACTAAATGCAGGTCTAACCCTCATACATAAGTAGGAGATATTGAAAATGGTTATCAGGTCGTCCATGTGGCTTTAACCCGACCTAACACAATTTTGAAATTCAAATAACAAGAGATAAAGAAAAGAGGGGGGAATAGTTTTGCACAAAACTAACTTTTAACCCCTAGTTTTGAATTTCAAAATATATTAGTTTTTTTGTAAAACGTAAGAGAACATCTTTATTCTCTCTTTTCACGAAAAAAAGGATACATATACATTTTAACAAAAATAAGGGAACATTCATTGTTGAGGGGTTTTTGAAAATCTAGATCATATACCATATTCAAAATTCTTGGATTGTGAAAATCAAATACATATTCATACGTGACTACTATTTAAACCTGTGCATTAAATGAGTTAGTGATTCAACCCTACATTTTGAGAAATTTATTTATGACATTTCAATTTTAAGCATGAAAATTCCATATTCGATTGTTATAAAATAATAATCAGCGTTTGTCCATTTTGAACCTTTTAAGCACATTTAATGCATATTTATGTTGAGACACAAAAATGCCTTCTTGTGATTGTGAAATCTCCATTCCCTGAAAATAATTCATTTCTCCAAGTTAGAAATCTCAAACATATCTTGCATTTTGCTTTTGAATTCCATAATCATGCTTTCATCATTTCCTGTAATTGAGAGATTATCAACATATAATGAAACAATCAGCATTTTTCCATTCTTCTCCTTCTTTGGAGCCTGTTTAAGGCCATACAAAGCCTTATTCAGCTTATACACCACGTCATCTCCATTTGAAACTTCATAGCCTTGGGGCTATTCAACAAAGATCTCCTCCTTTAGCTCACCATTTAAAAATACTGATTTTACATCTAGATGATAAACCTTCCACCTGTATTGAGTAGCAAGAGCTAATAAAAATTTATTGGTGTCATGCCTGGCAACAGGTACAAAGACTTCATTGTAATCTGTCGCTTGTTGTTAAGCATCGCCTTTGGCCACCAATCTTGCTTTCAATTTATTAAGAGATCTATCTAGATTTAATTTAACCCTATAAACCCATTTAAGCCCCCAATGCAATCTTATTTTTGGATTTGGGAGCTAATTCCCAAGTTCCATTTTTCTATATCATCTTTATCTCCTCATGCAATGCATTAACCCATCCGACATCCTTGTAAGCTTTCTCAACATTCACAGGCACTTCAACCATCAAATTGCATCTTTCATAGATATCAGCAAAACTCCTTGTTTTTGTTTTCTCCTCATTGTGCTTGTTTAAAGAAGCTAAAAGATGGTCTTCTGAACTTGAAACAGAATTATCAATTGCAATTTCATTATTTTGCTTCTCAACTTTATCCGAATCCTAATTCCAAAATGATTTTTCATCTACTACAACATCCCTGCTAATCATCACTCTCCTCTCCATCAAATTATAATTTTTGTAACCCTTTGTCATTGAAGCATATCCTAAGAAATCCCCACTTCTACTTTCTTGTCTCATTTTGTTCTTCTAGCAGCAGGAGCATGCACACAGCAGCATGAGCCAAATACTCTCATGTGCTTCATAGATGGATTTACTTGACTCCATGCTTCTATTAGTGTTTCCCCTATACTGTAATTGTTGGCAACCTGTTCAATAGATAAACTGCCGTGTGCGCCGCCTCTGTCCAAAACTGATTTGGCATATTCTTTCCATCCAACATTGCTCAAATCATTTCCATTACTACCCCTCCATTTTGCTCAAGGGTGTATACATTCCTAAATTGATGATGAATAGCAGTATTTTCACAAAACCTTTTGAAGTCTTTAGAATTATACTCCGTTTCATTATCAGTTCTTAAAGCCTTGAGTCTCCACCCACTTTGAGTCTCAACTAGCTTTTCGAACTTCTTGAATACATCAAAGACCTATGATTTATTTCTTATGAAATAAATCCAAGTTATTCTTGTCATACCATCAACAAAGAGCACAAAATATTTGCTTTTGTTCAAGGACTCTATTTGCATAGGTCCACAAACATCACTATGGACTAGTTGAAGCCTTTCACTAGCTCGCCATTTGGAATTTTCCAGAAAAGGTTCCCTGTGCTACTTCCCCATTTGGCATGAGCTACAAACACCATCATGTCTTCTTACTTTAGGCATAAATCTCACCAAATTTTGCCTCCATAGTTGAGTCAAAGCATTATAATTGCAATGACCATATCTACAATGCCACAACCTTGATTCATCTTCTATAACAAAATTAACTCTTTCACCAACACAAGCCCAATTTAAAGGAAAGCATTTGTCTACCATTGGCAATTTTGCTATCAGGACATTTGTTTCAACATAAATAAAACATGCCATTCTTTAAAAAGATAATAAATAACCATTTTTCAGCATCTTTATATAGTCGAAAAAGACAAAAAAAAAAGAAAGAAAAAATGGTGAAAAGTCAAAATAAGAAAAACCCCCACCCGCTCTCTTTTTCCCACCCGAGACCCCTGTTCTCTCTCGCCCTCTCTTCTCTCGCTCCCTCATTTCTCTCTCGGCATCTTTCCTCCTCCCTCTCTAATTTCCAACCAAGTTTCATCAAATTTCCCAAACACCCATAAATTTAATCTCTAAATTTTCCAATAAATCCCTAAAAGATTGAAATATAGGGAGATTCAAGTTTTTCTAAAGACAGAAAAAAACTAGGGTTTGGAGTGTCACAACAATGAATGAAATTAGTGGTCCCCATGGAGGTAAATGTTCTCTCTTAACTTATATTTGTGTTGTTCTTGCATGAAATTTCAATTTATGTTAGAAATTTGAGATTCTGTAGAGAGAGAAAATTTAGGGTTTTGGTATAACTCAACTTGAAAACAAAATTGGTGACTCTATTTGAGCTAATCTTCTTCTCTTATCTAGATTTGAGTTATTTTATCATATATTTGAATTATTATGATGAGAATGGAAGGATTAAATTTGGGGCTGTAACTCTAGGGCTTGTATAATAATGAAATTAAGGGAAATATTCAATGAAAAATTGTTTCCTTAGATCTATAATATTTATTAGAAGGATTTGAATATTGTTTTGATGATATTGGAAATCTAGAGTTAGGAAAATTTAGGAAAAAAATCAACTAGCCCCAAATGTAATTTATGATTAATGATAAAATGGTGTTTATGTTTATTGTTTTAGATTGAGACTATTGAAAATTTAGAAAGAATTAATTTAATTTTGAATTGTTGATTGGGAGTATTGACCCTCCCAAGAGGTGAGTGAATTTTAAGTTATATTTTAAATGAGTAAAATATTTTATTTAATTTTTTAAAAATGATTTTTAAATAAATGTTGAAATGTTTTGTGCGTGTAGAATATTCTTATATATAAATTTGATATAGTTGTGCATCTAAATTATTGTAAATCGATAATGTGTCATATTTTATCCGATATATTGAGTATGATTTAATTTAAGAAATAGTTAAAATAAATTTAGTATATTTGTTATATTAGTTAAATATGAAATGACGTATTTATTGACTTGGGGTGTGAGACTGAACCCCTATTAGTAGTTATAGTCATTCCCTATCATAGTGTGGCTTAACGGGGTAACGTGGTTAGGGATTTATTAGACAAAGAGGTTAGTCGAGTCTGAAAGATGCATCTTTTGTCATATCGGGCTAACTTGGTTGCACCACTAGGGAGGTTTCAAGCCAACACCAAGGTCAGGGGCACTTGATAAATGTGAAATGTATAAAAACCCCTTGGCAGATTCACCATTGGTCATGGTAGACCATTATCGGACAAAATATTTTTGACAATCCCCGTTCTTTGTTTGAAAACCATGATATGACGTGGATTTATAAAACTTATTTTATTATGATATCCAGATTTGACCGAAAATCTTGATATTTATACAGAACATTTATAAAATTGAATATGATAAAAATGATTTATTTATTTTTTAAAATATTATTTGACATATCTACATCCACTACTCATTTATTCCATAACATATTATTCCATTCACTGAGTATTGTTTATACTCATTCCTCTCATTTTATTTTTAAAAAGAACATTTAGTTAAAGGTTAGCTCTTATCTTTAACTGGATGGAAAATATTTTGAGAACTCTTTCAGATATCGACTTTTGATTCTCTTGAGGTATTAGTAGGCCCAAGTATAGGTAAATGTTAGTAACTATTTTGAAAATTGTATTTGAAACTATATTTTGATTTTTCTTAATGATTAAATTTTATTGTGTTATGTAAATTTATATTGAGAATCTTACTTCTTTCTACTTTTTCAAAAACTTTACTTGACAATTATTTTTGTTGGATTTGATTTAAATCCCTTGAATAAGGACTTATTTTATTTTTCGTGTATGTGATTGGATATTGATGGCTGGACTGGCTTTATGCATGTGATTGGATTACAAATAGCTGGGATGGTCTCATGTATGTATGTTTTGAATAGGGACAGAACGGGTTGGTCCTTTGTTTGTATGATAAATACATGTTAATTTATTGGAATTTGTTGATTTTTTTTTTTTTGAAAGTGGGTGATCTCTTTGAATGTCTTGTGGTAACGCAATAGTTGTCGTGTACTTGATCCAATAGTCGGGGCATAACAATTTTATTGATATCAAAGTTTAGGATCTTATTTTGTAAAAAAAAAAAAAAGAGAGGTTTTTGAAATATTTTGAAAGGTTCTCAATTGTTTTCAAATTATTTTAAAATTTAAATTTTCAAAATATTTTCAAACAGTTTTTAAAACGCCTCCTATAGGTTTTAGAAAGTTGAGTCCATTACTTTTAGGGGGTTAGATATTTAGCTCTTCATATGATTTTACGTACTAAGCACAACTTCTATTTTGTAAAATTACAATGCCTCCCCGATGAAGAATGAGTAATATCAATGAGATTTCTCCACCATTATCTCAACCAGAGGCTACGTCATCTTCATATGCACCTCCTTCGGCTCCCACTAACCTGGCTTCACCAACTGGGACTTTGGCCCCACCGTTTGCTGTATTCTAACAAGTGATGGAGTGGTGGATGGCCTTTGGGGCTCCAATACAAGCTTCGCCTCAAGTATCGGTTCCACTCTACCTACTCTGGTCGCCCCATCGACTCCTACGGTGACACCGGTGGTCCCGCCTACTTCCATTGCTACACCGACCACCTGATCAACTATTGAGTTATCTAAGATGTTTAAGGAAGCTCGGCTGCTAGGATGTGGTACCTTCTCGGGAACTTGTGATGCCACGATAATCAAAAGTTGGGTCAACCATGTCCGAGAAGTGGTGGCTGATATGGGACTTGATGATGAGAGGAAGCTCATGGTAGCTGTGAAACTCTTAGATGAAGATGCCCGTGTGTAGTGGGATAATTTGAGAGGGAGGTCTCCGACACCAATTACTTGGAATGAATTCCTTCGGGAATTCGATGAAAAATATTATATCCAGTTTCATCGGGACTTGAAGAGGAAAGAGTTTTTCCATCTCTGCCAAGGCAATAAGACAGTGACGGAGTACGAGACTAAGTTGAGGAGACTATCCTCTTTTGTTCCGGATATGGCCTTCGAGGAGTACATGAGATTTAAGTTCGAGGATGGCATGAACTTGAACATTCGAGAGAAGATGTTAGTAACCAAGACCCATTCCTTCCAAGATGTTTTAGAATTGGCATTGAGGGCCGAGCAAATTATAGAAGAAAGGGGGAAAGTGAGAGATGGACAAGGAAAGAAGAAAAAGTTCAGATTGGCATTAGAGCAAAGCTTCAAGAAGAGTAGGAGCTCGGGCTTCTACGGTGGCGCCTCCATCTCTGGATCCATTGGCTCTCCACAAAGCCAACAACCACCTCAATTTGGTGCTTCCACAACTAATACCACCTCCAGGAGTAAGTCAGTGGAGGGTAAGAAGGACCCTTGCCCAAATTGCAAGAAGTTTCATTTTGGGTTATGTAGGGAGCCATGGAGATGTTATATATGTGGGAAGGAAAGGCATTTTCGCAATAATTGTCCAAAGTTAGGAATGAGCGAACAAAGAAGCCAACCAAGTCAGGATCTACCTAGCAGATCTAAGGTTGGTCAAACGAATACCCCACTCATTTAACAAATACTGCTTCACGGACAGAGACCGGGAACAACATGGTGACCGTTCCTTCCCAACATTCTTAGCTAAGAAGTCAAACGAGAATTTATGCCATGAAAAATAAGAAAGCTCAGGCCAACCCAGTTGTGGTCACAGGTACTTCCCCCAATCTTTTCCTTGGTTATTTGAAAGTGATAATATAAGTATTCTATGATTGATGATAACTGAGTTAGGAATATGTCATTGAGTAGCTAACCCATAGAACTCTTTAAGTGAGCGTCACTTGATGAGTGATTACCCGACGACAATCGAAAATCCATTTTTTGTTTAGTCGCGGCTCGTTTGGAGCCAAAGGATATTGAATCCTACAAATCCATAACTACTTTTAAGGCTAAAACTGTAAATTCTAAAGTTTTAAGTATATACATACATGTAATTTGTATGGTATAATACCATGATATTGGGGGTCATCTGTAGAGTATGTATTTTGAAGATTTACTAATAATTGATTGATGGTTTACATTAAATAGGTATGATGAAAATTTTCGATATTGATGCTTGTGTGCATATTGATACAGACTCTAATAATTCTTTTGTGGTAACTGGGAAGCTACTCTTAAGGCAGACTTGATACCATTAGAAATGGTAGATTTTGATACTATCCTTGGTATGGATTGACTATATTTTTACCGAGTTTCAGTTGATTGTTTCACCAAAGAGGTGGAATTCCGAAGGCCGGGGTGTCCAATAGTAGTATTTGCTAGTGAATGATAGGTTTTGCCAAGTTGTATGATCTCAGCTTTGGAGGCAAGGAAGTTAGTGCATAAGGGATGTGAAGCCTACCTTACACACATCATTGACACTGAAGTTGAGGGTCCCAACTTGAAGGATGTTCTGGTAGTGAATGAGTTTCCGGATGTCTTTTCGGATGAGTTGCCCTATTTACCTCCAATCTGGGAATTTGAATTTACCATTGATTTAGTTCCCAGTATAGCATCAATCTCAATCCCTCTGCATAGGATGGCACCTACGGTTGAAAGAATTGAAGGTTCATCTCTAAGAGTTACTAGACAAAGGGTTTATCTGACCAAGTACCTTACGTTGGGGTGCTCCGGTTTTATTTATGAAAAGAAGAATGACACTCTCTGGTTGTATATCGACTACTAGAAGCTCAATAAGATGACCATCAAGAACAAATACCCCTTACCAAGAATTGATGATTTGTTTGATCAACTTCAAGGGGTTTTAGTGTTCTCGAAGATAGATTTGAGGTCCAGATACCATCAAATAAGGATAAAGGATGATAATATTCATAAAACCGTATTTAGAATGTAATATGGCCACTATGAGTTTATGGTAATGCCCTTTGGATTAACAAATGCTCTTGTAGCCTTCATGGACTTAATGAATAGGATGATCTACTCCTATTTAAACAAGTTCATCATTGTGATCATAGATATATTTTGGTGTATTCAAAGAGTGATGAGAAATACTTAGAGTATTTTCGGGTTGTGTTGCAAATTTTTTGGGAGAATGAGTTGTATGCCAAGTTCTCTAAGTATAAGTTTTGGTTAAAGGAGATTGGCTTTCTAGGGCATGTGGTATCAGGGGATGAGATATTTGTTGATCTGAGGAAAGTAGAAACCATATTGAAGTGGGAGCAACCTAAGAATGTCACTGAGATGAGGACTTTCTTTAGATTCGCAGGATACTACTGGAGGTTTGTTCAGAAATTCTCCAAAATTACAGCTCCATTGTCTAACTTGACTCGAAAGGAAGTCAAATTTGAGTGGGGTGACAAATATGAAGAAAGCTTTCAAGAACTCAAGAAGAGGCTTATATTTGCTCTAATCCTTGCCCTCCCTACTAACGGTGGTGATTATGTGGTGTTTAGTAATGCTAGCTGACAAGGGTTGAGTTGTGTGTTGATGCAAAATGAGCGGGTGATTGCTTATACCTCTTGGCAGTTGAAGAAGCACGAGTTGAATTATCAAATGTATGATTTGGAGCTAGCCGCCATTGTATTTGCATTGAAAATATGGCGACACTACTTATATGGGGTTACGTGCAAAATCTTCACGGGTCACAAAAATCTCAAGTACTTACTCACTCAAAATGAGCTAAATTTGAGACAATGGAGGTGGATAGAATTAATTAAGAACTATAACTTAGTGATAAATTACCACCCGGGCAAAGCAAATATAGTCGCGGATGCTCTAAGCCACAAGTCTTTTTCTTCGGCATGTCATGAGAGTTCTTATCTCTTATGCTTGGTAGGACTCTGTGCACTTGGAGTCGGGTTAGTCAATGATGAGTATGGTGCATTTTTTACCAAATTTGAAGTGCGACCAACCTTAGTGGATTGTATTAAAGAGCTTCAAGCAACCGGTGAGGAACTAAAGGGTATAGTAGAGAAGTTTCATAAGGGTGAAGGTGGTAAGTTCCAAATACGGGAGGATGGCATAGTGGTATATGGGAAATGAATTTGTGTTTCCAAGAGTGATGATCTTCGAAATGCCATACTTGAAGAGACACATTTCTTGGCTTATGCGATATATCCCGAGAGTATCAAAATATACCAAACTAGCAAGGAGACTTATTGGCAGTCAGGGCTGAATCGAAAGATAGCTGAGTATGTGGCTAAGTGTCTTGTGTGCCAATAAATCAAAGCCGAATATCAGAATCCAGCTGAAACCCTACAACTACTACTGATACCTGAGTGGAAATGAGAGCACATCACCATAGACTTTATAATGGGATTGCCATGC
The DNA here is from genome assembly GCA_033439265.1 of Dillenia suffruticosa. Classification (NCBI taxonomy): domain Eukaryota; kingdom Viridiplantae; phylum Streptophyta; class Magnoliopsida; order Dilleniales; family Dilleniaceae; genus Dillenia; species Dillenia suffruticosa. The sequence goes on from JAVTVX010000019.1 coordinate 13,732,062, forward strand.
ACGTCAAGTCGACATTATGCTATATGGTTGATAGTAGATCGTCTCACCAAGCCAACTCATTTCTTGCTGATTCAAAACACCTATTCTTTGGAGAAATTGACCAACATTGATGAGATTGTGAGGCTCCATAGGGTTCCATGTCAATTGTATCCGACCGTGATCCTCGATTCATGTTCCGATTTTGATTTATGCTACAAGAGGCCTTGGGGACTAAATTGAAGTTTAGCATGGCTTTTTACCCTCAGACTGACGGGTAATCGGAGTGCATAATCCAGACATTAGAAGACATGCTTAGAATAGTGTGATGGACTTCCAAAGGAGTTGGGATAGACACCTCTCGTTGATTGAGTTTACATATGATAATAGTTATCAAACAAGTATTAGGATACCACCCTACGAGGCTCTATACGGAAGGAAATGTAGAGCTCAATTGTATTGGGATAAGGTAAGAGAGAGGAAGATTGGAAATGTTGAGTTAATTAAAATAATCGTAGAGAAAGTAAATGTGATTTGGGCAAGAATGAAGATAGCTCAAGATAGACAAAAGAGCTACACAGACTGAAGGAGAAGACATTTGGAGTTTGAGGTTGGAGATATGGTATTTTTGAAAATATCACCTTGAAAGGTTGTGATCCGGTTCTGGAAGTGGGGAAAATTGAATTCTCATTACATTGGCCCTTTTAAAATCTTGGAGAAGATAAGAAAAGTGGCATATCGAATAGAATTGTCCCCACATTTAAAGAAAATCCATGATATATTCCATATCTCCATGCTAAAGAAATATTTACTGAATCTTTCACATGTTTTAGAGACTTCACCAGTCGAACTAAGGGAAGACTTAAGTTTCAATTTCTAACTTGTAACTATTCTTGATCGTCAAATCAGGAGATTGCGGAACAAACAAGTACCAATTATTAAGCTCCAATGGAAAAATGATTAGGTTGAAGAAGAGATTTAGGAGTTCGAGGATATTATGAAAAACCAATATCCTCATCTCTTTGAGGCATAATTTTGTCTTTAAATTTTGAGAACATAATTTATTTTTCGGGGGTTAAAAATTGTAAATCCGAAAAAGACAAAAGAAAAAAAAAAGAAAAGGAAAAAAGGGAAAAGTAAAAAAAAAAACCATTCTTCCCCACTCCCCTACTCTCTTTTTGTCCCACCCGCGACCCCTCTTCTCTCTCGCCCTCTTTTCTCTCGACCACTCTCTTCTCTCTCGGCCTCTCTCTTCCCCCCTCTCTAATATCCAACCAAGTTTAATAAAAAATTTCCAAACATCAATGATTTAAACTCTAAAATTTCCAATAAATCCCTAGAAAGTTGAAATATAGGGAGATTCAAGTTTTTCTAGAGAGAGAAAAAGACTAACGTTTAGAGTAGCATAACAAGGGATGAAATTGGTGGTCCCCATGGAGGCAAACTTTCTCTCTTAATTTATATTTGTGTTGTTCTTGCATAAAATTTCAACTTATATTGGAAATTTATGATTTTATAGAGAGAAAAAATTTAGAGTTTTGGTGTAACTCAACTTGAGAACAGAATTGATAACTCCATTTGAGATAATCTCCTCCTCTTATCTAGATTTGAGTTACTCTATCATAAATTTGAATTATTATGATGAGATTGGAATTAGTAAGTTTGAGAGTGTAGCTCTAGGATTTGTATAATGATCAAATTGAGGGAAATATTCAATAAAAAATTGTTTCCTTAGCTTTATGATATTTATTAGAAGAATTTGAATATGGTTTTGATGACATTGGAAATCTAGAGTTAGGAAAATTTAGCAAAAAAAATAAACTAGCCCCTAATTTAACTTATGATTAATGGTAAAATGATATTTATTATTTTAGGTTGAGATAATTGAAAGTTTAGAAAAAATTAATTTAATTTTGGATTGTGGAATTGAAGTGTTGACCCTCCCAAAAGGCGAGTGAATTTTATGTTATATTTTAAATGAGTAAAATATTTTATTTAATTTTTTAAAATGATTTTTAAATGAATTTTAAAATGTTTTGTATGTGTGGAATGTTTTTATACATAAATTTGATATAATTGTATATTCAAATTATTGTAAATAGATAATATGTCATATTTTATACGATATATTGAGTATTATTTAATTTGAAAAATAGTTGAATTAAATTTGGCACATTTGTTATATTAGTTAAATATGAATAGTGTATTTATTGGTTTGAAATGTGAGCCTGAACCCTTATTAGTGGTTATAGTCATTACTTATCACGGTGTGACTTGACAAGGCAACGTGGTTAGGGTTTTATTAAATAGAGAGGTTAGTCGAGTCTGGAAGATGCCTCTTTTATCCTATCGGGCTAACTTGGTTGTATCGTCAGTGAGATTCCAAATCAACGCCAAGGTTAGGGGCATTTGATAAATGTGAAATGTATGAAAACCTCCTGGCTAATTCGCCATTGGTTGCGGTAGACCATTGTCGAATAAAATATTTTTGACAATCCTGTTCTTTGTTTGAAAACCATGATATGACTTGGATGCGTAAAATTTATTTTATTGTGATATCTAGATTTAGTCAAAAAATCTTGATATTTATGCAGAATAATTATAAAATTGAATATGATAAAAATGATTTATTTATTTTTTTGAGAATATTATTTGACATATCCATACCCACCCTTCATTTATTGCATAACATATTATTCCATTTACTGAGTATTGTTTATACTCATTTCTCTTATTTCATTTTTACAGAGAACGTTTAGTTTGGAGGTTAACTCTTATCTTTAACCAGATGGAAAATATTTTGAGAACTCTTTCCACTACAAAAAAATACGGTTTTAGTCACGGATTTTCACGACAGAAAAAATTCATCGCTATTTTACGACGAATTTAGCGACCAAAACTTTTTCGTCGCTAATTTGCCACAAAATTTGGGACAAAAAGGAAGTCGTGACTAAATTAGTGACGGACACATCATTCATAGCTAAATTCGTCACTAAGTAGTGACGAAAAAATTTTCATAACTAAATTCATCGCTAATTGGTGACAAAAAATTTTCCGTTATAAATTTCGTCGCTAATTAGCGACGAATAATATTTCGTGGCTAAATTTTGTCACGGATTTAAAATTCGTCGCAAAATTTAATCTTTTTTAAATAGAATTTTATTTTTTTTATTTTTCTTTTTATTTTATTAATATGTTATATTTAAGTTAAAAATTAATTTAACGAGGGATTTGTTTTCCGTGACTAAATTTTGTAACAAAAATCCCAATCCGTCGCTAAATTTTTTATATATAATTAAATAAAATATAATATTAATATAATATTTAAATTAAAAAATTAATTTAGCAATGACCAAATTTATCCGTTGGTAATTGAGCGATGGATTCCAAATCCGTCACTAAATTTAATTTTTTTAATTAGAATTTTATTTTATTTTATTAATTTATATTAACAAATCATATTATTATTTTATAATATTTTAATTTACATTTTATTTTATTATATTATATTTCATTTTTTAGAAGAGTAATATTATTTAATTCTTAAAAAGAACCATATATTTTATTTTATTGAAATTATATATATTTTTTAATTAATTTATTATTTTTTTCTTTTTTTGTTTGATTTAATATTTTTTATTATTGTATAGGTAACTTTTATTTTATTCAATAATACAAATTTTTTAATTAAATATTAATCCGGCAGACAACGCGAGTCTGCACGGGCGCCGGCGCATGCACGCACGGGCGTCGGGCGCAGGCAGGGGTTCTTCACGCACGGGCGCCCACCCTTCATTGTTTTAATGTTAAAAAAAAATGTTAAATACTATTGAAGGGATTCGAATCTTGGACCTCAGATTTGAACGGATGACATATCACCGTTACGTCACCACTTAGTGTTGTGTGATAATATTTTTTTTTCTTCCTCCTCATTTGTTTTCTATTCTCACTTTTTTTTTTCCTTTCTCTTACTCTTATCTCTATTTTTGGATTTTTTTCCTTTCTATTCTCATTATTGAATTTCTTATATATAATAATTATATTGAAATTTCTTATATATTCAAACGAATAAAAATATTTTATGATTGAATATATAGATTTTTTAAATTATTAATATATTATAATTTATTAATAATTATAATTTTATATTATTGAGATACCGTAATCCATTTTTAAATTATGGATTAAAAAAGTAAAATAAAAATGAAAATGAAAACTAAAATAATAAAATAAAAGAAAAAAGAAGAAAACAAAATATAATATTAATATATTTTTTAATTAATTAATTATTTTATTTTAAATTAGTATTTTATTATTTTTTATTTTATTAAAAATTATCATATATATTATTTTTAATTAATATTATTTTAGGTTGGTGGTTTAAATAAAAAAAGTTATTATATTTATTATTTTAAATTGTTATTGTATAATATTTTATTATTATTAGAAAAATGTGAAGAAAAGATAATAAGTAAAAAAAAAAAAAATTTATCACATAAAATCATTTGACTTTGTGGTTTACAGGTTTATGCTTATGCGTATGCGTGTAGGTGTGTAGGAGTTCGAACCACGGCGGATTTTCCAGCAATTAAGTGAAGAGTGTTGACGTTGGAGCGGGCACGCTTACAGGCTGGTGCTGGCTCGGGTGGGTGGGGCCCGTCCAGGCACGTGGCTTCTAGGCTAGTGCTGGCTCCGGTGGGCGGGGCCATCCAGGCACGTGCTGGCTCAGGTGGGTAAAGGCCCGTCTAGACACGTGCACTCCCTGGGCATTTAGACGAATTTGGAATCAGCGACGGATTTTTTTATTCGTCGTTAAATTAGAAATGGATAATTTTTCGACGGACTTTTTTTTTCTTAAATTAGTAACGGATTTTAGCGAAAAAAATTATCTGTCACTAAATTTAGCGACGAATTTTAGATTCTCGTCGCTAAATTTAGTAACGGATTTTTTTATGTCGCTAATTTAGCGACGGATAATTTTTCGTCACTAAATTTTGTGACGAATTTTAGCAACGAAAAATTATTTGTCGCTAAATTTAACGACGGATTTCAGATTTTCGTCGCTAAATTTAGCGACGGATTTCTAATTTTCGTCGCTAAATTTTTGCAACGCGTTAATTTGGAACAGTGATAAATTTTTTTATTCGTCGCTAAATTAGGGACGGATATTTTTTCTATGGACTTTTTTTTCTTAAATTAGTTACGGATTTTAGCGACAAAAATTATCTGTCGCTAAATTTAGCGATAAATTTTAGATTTTCGTCGCTAAATTTAGCAACGGATTTTTTTATATCGCTAATTTAGCGACGGATAATTTTTCGTCTCTAAATTTTGTGATGAATTTTAGCGACGAAAAATTATTTGTTGTTAAATTTAGCGACGGATTTCTGATTTTCGTCGCTAAATTTAGCGACGGATTTCTAATTTTTGTCGTTAAATTTTTGCGACGCGTTATTAGCGATGAAAAATTTTTTTTCGCTAAATTCGTCGTTAATGTTTTTAGCGACGAATTTTTTTAAAATTTTCGTCGCTAAATTTGTAACTAAAAGACTGTTTTTTTATAGTGTTCGGGTATCAATTTTTAATTCTCTTGAGGTATTAGTAGGTCTAAGTGGAGATGAATGTTAGTTACTATTTTGAAAACTGTATTTGAGATTATATTTTGATTTTTCTTGATGATTAAATTCTATTGGGTTTTGTGAATTTACATTAAAGATCTTACTTTTTTCTATTTTCTCAAAAATTTTATTTGACAATTATTTTTGTTGGATTTGGTTTGCATCCCTTGAATAAGGACTTATTTTATTTATGGTGTATGTGATTGGATATTGATGTCCAGGCTAGCCTTATGCGTGTGATTGGATTACAGATGGCTGTGATGGCGTTATGCATGTATATTTTGAATAGAGACCAATCGGGTTGGTCTTTCTTTTATGTGATGAATGCATGTTGACTTATTGAAATTTGTTAAATTTTTTTTTTTGGGAAAAATTGGTGGATATCTTTGAATGCCTTGCGATATATTGATGTATGGGTTATATTTTCCGTATTCTAGGGTAATACGACAGTTGTCACATACTCGATGTGAGAGTTGGGGCATGACAATTTCAACCACACTAAATAAATTTTGAGCAAGAGAAGGCACAAATAAAACATCATGGATAAATTTGGTACCTTGTTTAGTTTGAACCATAACAGATCCTTTTCCATGAGACTCCACAACCTGCCCATCCCCAAGCTTGACTTTTATCTTGATGGTCTTGTCCAAATTGGTAACCAATGCTTCATCTTTAGCCATGTGACTTGTGTAGCCACTATCAATAAACCAAATACATCTAGCACTGTGTCTCTTGTAGGGCCATAAGCAAGCTTGCTTTTAGCTCCTCCTCTTCTTCAGTGAAGTAAGCTTTCTGTAATGCCTTTTCTCGGCCTTGCTTTTGCTTATGCCTGCAATTCTTCTCAATATGGCCCATTTTTTTGCAAAACTTGCACTGAATAGGTGGCTTGCCTTTGGACCAACAATCCTCTTCCCTGTGATTTGTTCGTTGACAATGACTACAGGTAGGAAATTTTCCCTTTCTCCCCTGCTTTTGTGAATTCTGACCATATTTGCTTTTGTCGGGATTTTCCTTTGTAGGTTTCTTGGCTTCCTTCTAGCCTGGCTTTCCTGTTTGCTTCGCTTGAAATGCTCCTTCAACAACTTCATCGTCACAAGTTAGTGTCCTTTGTTCATAAGCTTGAAGTTTGCTAATGAGTTCTGAAATTGTCAAGGCTTTAAGATCACATGATTCTTTAATAGCTGACACCTTTGATTCAAACTTTGCAAGTAGACTCACCATGACCTTCTCCACTACCTTCGCATTTGGAAAATCTTCACCCATCAATCTGATCCTATTGACCAGGTCCAAGAGTTTAGATGAGTACTCTTTAATCAGCTCCCCTTATTTCATTTTTAACATTTCGAACTCCCTTTTGAGAGTAAGGAGTTTGACGGTTTTCACCCTTTCATTTCCCTCGTATTCTTCCTTTAATCTCTCCCACACTTCCTTCGGTGTCTTGCAAGCCATGATTCTGGTAAAGGGAGCATCAGATAATGCTCAATGAAGACTTGTCAAAGCGCCTGGTTTCCTTGCCTTTTTTTCTTCATAAGTCTTTATCTATGATAGAGTTGGATCAGCTCCTAGAGTTTCTGGTTCTCCTCCATCTTTTGCAGCTTCCCATAGATTTAGAGCCATCAAATAAGCTTTCATTTTAATGGCCCAAATGTTATAATTTTCCCCAAAAAATTGAGGAGGATCTGTTCCGAGAAAATTATTCAATGACATTTTCACTGGCTTCACCTTCTGCTGTAGTAATCTTCTTCCACAGCTCCCTTAAGAAAATTGATCTGATACCATTTGACAGCAACGCTTTTCCAGAAAATAGATGGTTATAGAGAAAATAGAACTAAACCTTTTTCGTTCATTTGAAAATGCATGAGATACAATACTTATATAAAGACAGACCATACTTTTCTGCACAGAAATAAAGAAAAAGATCATACTTTTCTGATTAGCATAATCCCGTAAAACATGGAGACACACTACTTTATATCAAAAACCATCGTTGCATCTAATCAAAACTTTGACTTCTAGAAAATATTTAGAAAAAAATCTCAGTTTTCTTAACAAAGGTAATGACTCTCTTTAATATGTTTGCAGTGCTCGTGGGGCAGCAAACCTACTCCTTCAGGAACCAGTTCTGCCCCTCTACCTCCACCAACTGGGGCACAAGTTCCAGTTCTTTCGGCCACAGATCTTGCAACCAATGACAGGCAGATGACATTTTTCAAAATGGGTGGTGCAAGGCGCTTATGCACCCACAGAGTCAGCTTGCACTTAGAGCAATGGCAATGGGAATACGTTCTACTGGAGGTGGTCAAACCATTTGTGATGGTGGACTTTAAGTCTTCGCTTGCCCTGCTGTGGGAGTTGGGAATCACGAAGCCGGAAGGATTGTTTATGCTTCTTCATTCAATCCATCTCTCTCTCTCTCTCTCTATGCTTTATTTTATTTTATTTTATTTTGTTTTGTTTTGTTTTGTTTTTATATTTCTGCTAAAGAAAAAAAAAGATGTCCTGTAATATAATACATGAGATGTGTATGCTTTTGTGCAGCATATAATTTTCTATTTGGTGGGGACAATACGATAGGGCGGCAAAATCATCCCCTATTCAGCAGCAACATATGCTTTTTGTTTGAATTTCTCAATATTTGCATTATATTTTCTCTTGCAGATTAAAATAAACTAATGTTGATATGATACAATTTATTCATCATCGGCCATACTACCTGCTTGACCTGATTCACTAATAATTAGTTCAACTTTTTTAATTTATTATTTGTTTATTTATTTTGTGAAAGTATGGTCAGGAGAACTAAAAGGGAAAATTGATTGCAAAAAGCACTAACTTTTTCATTTGGCCACATTAACACGCACATTCCATAAGGCAATTAATTGTGTGTTGCCCTTCTACATCAACATTTGCAATCAATCGTCTACTTTTGGTTGCTCTTCTATATATATATATATACACACATACATATATACATATATATATATATATATATATATATATTATATTATATTAGATTTATGTTTTCAGTTGATCTAAAACGATTCGAAGTTAAAAATTTTTTACGGATACACTCTATCTATATATATAGTATACTTGGTATAACATTTTTCACTTATAGATTTTCACTCACAGTATTTTATAAAAATATAAAATTTTATAAATAAAGGTTAAATTTTGATAAATAATTAAAATCACCACTATATTAGTCAATAAGTATTTGGACATGTTTGGGTTTATATGATGAATTGGGGTCCAAGTTAAAATCCACCAAACTTACCTATTACTCAATTCTAAGGTTTCAAAGACCCTTTCCACTCACTCTCCCTAAGGTTTCAAAGTCTCACCTCTCACGACTTAGACTCTCTCTCCCTAAGGTTTCGAAGACAAAGTTGAAGATGAAGACTGACTCTCTCTTTGTCCATATGCACAGGCATGTTCATCGCATCTCTATCTCTATCTCTGTCTCTGTCTTTCTCTCTTTCTCTCTTTCTCTCTTTCTTTAGGCTTAGGGTCTTCGAACCTTCTCTTGCTCTCTCCATCTACACATTATGTTCATCGAACTGGTAATCTCTCTCTCTCTCTCTCTCTCTCTCTCTCTCTCCTCTCTCTCTCTCTCTCTCTCTCGGGTTAGGGTTTGTGGAATGATAACTTAAGAAAATTGCACAGTGCCAGTGAGTTTTTGCTTCGTTCGTACCAAAAGACAATTTTGAATAAATGACTCAAAATTATGGTTTGAAAAGGGAAAAAACCCTGCTTCAAGACTCAAAAAGAAGCATACCTAGAGAGTCAAAGCACCTATGAGCTTCATGACCAAGAACTTGGGCAAGTTCACAAGGTACGCTAGAGCAGAATTGAAGAGCAGATACTAAATTATTTTTATATTAGCTTTGCAAGTGCTATAGTGATCCCCAACACATTGTCTTCCACCAAAAGAGTAGTAATAGGAAGTAGGAATATAATTGCAATGGGAGCCTTATACGTTAGAAGGTTCATAGAGTCAGCTTTTCCCTGGACAAGTTATGGATCATTGAGTTAGTTTTGGAAGTTCAGAAGAAACTAATTGTAAGCCAAACTGTAGTGCCAAGCAGTTGAATATCTCATTGAATATCACATGGCCAACCTTAACTATTTGATGTAATAACAGTACATACAGACTTTTGAATCTATTTATTTATTAATTTATTACCGAATTGGCATTCTCTGGTTTTGTAGATCATTGGGAGCTAGTTGTTTATACTTTTTTTTTTATATAAAAAAGAATAAATATAAAAAAAAGAACAAAGAATACATGGGTAGCAGGAGAAGCCTTGAGATATTCGGACAATCAAAACACCCTCAAGGCAAACAACCAACTGAACTAAGATATAGTATCATATACAAGTAAAACTGCACTAACAAAAGCTGCAATATTACGAGACGGTAACTGACGATCGCCGATTCTTTTCTTGTTTCTCTCTATCTAAATATAATAAATACATGCGCTGAGAGAGCGTTTGAAGATCCTGTTCCTTCGGAGGGGGTTCCTCGCTGGGGAAAGCAAGATCTGTCATGCTCCAAACCGGGATCGTGAATAGCCGCCCGTTGCCCCTGGATGTCGGCTGTATTTTTACAGAAAATCGGGTAGAATCTCCCCGTAAATCGGAGGTTTCCCATATACAATTAAACCTGTATATGCAAAATCAACCTGTAATTTAACAAATGGTCATCCCGCCCTCTCCAAAATCAACAAATTCCATCTCCAAACATTCAGAACAACGCAAGGCTTTACAATTTCCAGCAATTTTAGCCATAGACCTCTACTGTCATGTCCAACTAGAACATGAGCAGCCGCTACATCGAGCGGACCTAACTTTTATCTTATATACCATAATTTTCCCAAGTAACATTTAAATGCGTACAATCGCCTCAATGCAAATAAAATATGAGAGTTAAATTATACAGTCATCCCAAAATAAGTACACGGCCAACTACGGATCTCAATGTCAAGACCTCGCAGGGTCGAAACTAAATTAGAAATAAATCTTACCGTCAGAAATACCAACTCCGCTCTAGAGCCTGTAACGTCGCTCTATCACAATAAACCTATCTGAGGAGGGAAAAGAGAGGGGTGAGTATCATGGGAAGATACTCAGTGAGTGAAGGGGATAATATCAAGCATAAATAGTGTGGGTGAATCCATTCGAGTGTCAAATAATATTCGAAACAAAAATTTACATTTCGTAAAAAAACATGATATGTTTAGTAATTTGAAATCATTTAATCAATCACACGATAATAAGCATATATGCATCCATTTAAAATCAAGTAATATAAAAATTTTGTTTGGTCTCAAATAATCTCCTAGAGATTGGTACGAGAGGTTTAACAATTTTCTTATTAAAAAAGAATTCGAAAGAGATAAGATTGACATAATCTTATTTATATAAAGGTTTGATAGAGACATTTTAATAGTTCAAATATATATATATGACATAATTTTTGGAGAAACAAATGAAAAACTTTATCAAGAATTTGCTAAGAACATGAAAGCTAAGTTTGAAATAAGTATGATGGGTAAGCTAAATTATTTTCTTGAGTTACAAATTAGAAAAACGGATAAAGGAATTTTCATAATCAATCCAAATTTACTAAGTAATTGATCAAGGAATTTGGTTTTGAAAGCTATAAAAGCAATGCAACACCAATGAGCATTAGCATAAAGCTTGAAAAGGATGAGAAAGAGAAATCAATATGTCAAAATTTGTATAGAAGTGTGATAGAATCACTTCTCTATCTCATAATTTTCGACCAGACATACAATTTAATATATGTCTGTGTGCTAGATTTCAATCAAACCCCAAAGAATCACACCCAGCTGTAGTAAAAAGAAATTTTAGATGTCTTAAAGATACTATAAACTTAAGGTTGTCGTATAATGGAAATTCTTGTTTTCAGCTGTATGGCCTCTTAGATGCAAACTTTACAGACTTTACAGACTGTAGGTTAGATAAAAAAGGCGCTAGTAGGACTTATCAATTCTTTGAAAGTATATTGGTGTCATGGTTTTCCAAAAAATCAAATAGTGTAGCAACCTCAACCACTGAAACTGAATATGTAGTAGCTGGACAATATTGTGCTTAGTTGTTGTGGATAAAACACCAAATACGAAACTATGGAATTGAGGTATAATGCATTCCAATTAAGTGTGATAATATAAGTACAATTAACCTAACTAAAAATCTAGTGCACCATTCAAGAACAAAACATATAAGGATTATGTATCATTTTATTAGAGATTATATTCTGAAAAATGATATAATTCTTGACAATATTGATACTCAAAAGAAACCTATTCACAAAATCTCTAGATAAAAATAGATTCTATGAATTGAGAAGAGAGTTAAGAATGATTGAACACAGTTAGCTTTATGAATTAAAATGAATTGGAGTAAATTCTAATATGATTTAAGTGGTTTATGTATGGAATCAGTCCATATTATAGACTGGTGAGTGATTTCAGTCGACTGTTTAAATAAAGAGTCAACCAAATTTGTAAAAAGAGAAAAATCAGTCAACCAACCAAAGAAATCAGTCAATCATTACTCACCTCTCAGTTGATCGAGTTTAGAAATCAGTCGACCATTCCTTATTCCAAACCAAGAGGTTGATCGTGGCAAAGCCTCAGTCGACCAACTCCTTATTTAGTCGATTGAATTAATGTTTTCAAACTCTTCCAGTTGACTGTTCTAGAAAAAAATTGACTACCTAGCAAACAAGCCAAGGTAGTCGACTGCCCAAGAAGGGCAGTCGACTGCCCAATCAAGGTAGCTGATCGACTGCCCATTTATCCATATTTTGCTGACCGCATATTAAGGCCGATCGTCCGACCGACCTAATGTCCAATCAAATGCCCACATTAGGCAATAAACCATGCCTTACAACGATTTAAGCTGCTGCACAAACTTAACAAGCTACTCTTCTTTCTCTTTCTCATAAGCTGCTTAATTTCTTCTCAAATTAATGAAACTTGCTTCACACAACTTACATCTAACACATTTATTACTCATAAATGAATCGAATGAACTCCTTATAAACACAACCAACCAACTATGACTCCCTTCCAAACATTAAAGCTCCATCCCTTCTGAAATACTTCTACAACACTTTTAAAACACTTCTGCAACCTTCAAAATTTTCTCTCAATCTCTCTTAAGTAAGGCCTTTTTGCGATGGCACCCAAAGTCAAGCTTCCATGAAAAAACATCAATCATCCTTTCCATCTACTGCAAAGAGCTTGATGATTCTTTCTTTTCTCGGATCTTAAGTTTAGGATGCCTCATTGATTAGGACTTTGTGAAGGGAATAGAATTTGAATATGATAATAGTTTAACTGATGTATGTCCTGGTTGATTGTTGTTGCCCAACAAAGTGATTTATGAAAAGATAGTTTGTTTATTTTACAACAATTTAGAGAAAACTGATTGTGACAGTGAGCAAAGAGCTAAAGTAAAATCTAAATCCAATGTCTGCTTTTTAAAACATATGTGAAAGGAAAGGAGTTGACAATCACTCCTAAGATTTTCTACAAATTAAGTAGAATGGAATGGGCTCCATATGATGAATGTAAGGAATATATGAGTGCTAGTCATCTGGAAAACTGTAGAACTATTTTCAAAAATCCTTTGATAATGGAAATAAACCAAAAAGTAGGAGATTTAGGATTACATGAAAGAATATTGCATCTAATAGTCACTCATCTAATTAGACCTAGAGGAGGAAACTATGCTACAATAACCAAGAAAGATTGTTGGATAATGGCTTATATTATGAGTAGTTTACACTTCCTAATACCTTACTTCATGATAGAAGAAGCTAGTTCTGATAAAATCAATCTTCCTTATTGTTCTTTGAAGACTGATTTATTAGTTTCTAGAAAAATCAATTTAGAAAATGAATGAAGGATTGACTTATCTATGCAATTTAGTATCAAAGAAGTAGCTACAAGTAAAGGTGGATGGGAACATAAAGAAGGAATTTGGAGGAAAAAGGTTGAAAAAGAAAGTCAAAGAGAAACTAGTATGCAGAGAACTTATACTACCATTGATGAAGAAGTAACCAGACTTCTTACACCTGCAAGATATATTCTCGAACCTCAGGAATGAGGTGAATTTTCTCTACAAATGATAGGAGGCACCTTAACTAGGGTGACTTCATTTGATTTAGCCTTGCACCAAAAGGTTGAACATCCAGAGCATCACACTCATGAAATTGAAAAGAACTAGGCAAGGATGTTAGAAAACGAAGAGAAGATTTTACGAGTGCTCTCTATTCTTAGGAGCATAGTTGGGGGAAAGGATATTGTTGGTTCAAAGAAACCTATAAGAGAACAAAGCTCTAATAGTGAGGAGAGCATTCTCCTAGATTTTGGATGCCTGTAGCCCCTATTCTCTTCAATCCTCCCTTATTTCAAATACCTCCTGGTCCTGTGAGAAAACTTTCCTATTCCTCTGGCTCCTTCTGCCCCTAATCTCCCTTCTACAACACCTGCCCCTGATGATGAGGTGATTGTTGAAGATACCTCGATTAATTGAGTCATGGTTTTGTTTCCCTCAAGTGTTTGTAATTTTGTTGGTTTCTTTATGTGTCACGCCATTGTTGCTTTTAACCCCTTTTCTCTAATGACAAAAAGGGGGAGAAAAAAGTAAGAAAATTGTTGTATGATGAAATTAACAATCTTCTATAGATCTTGTAATGTTTTATATGTTGAAATAATTATATGTTGAATGTTGACATGTTTCAATGAATTGAATGTTGACATTAATATTTTGTGCATTCTATATGATGAAATGAATCACATTTTCCTACTAATTATCTAGCCATAAACTAAGGGGGAGATGGCTAAGTAAAGGGGAGAATGTGTCAAATGTTTAATTGTTTTGTCATCATAAAAAGGGGAAAATTGTTGGCATATTTAGGTTTCAATGATGAACAAAAAATTCAAAGAATATATTAAAACTTAATGAGAATTAGTCGACCACCTTAGCCATGGCAAATTCCTTAGCACAACATGAAAATTAAGTAAGGAAGAAAGAACTCAACCAACAAAGTATGTCACTCGGTCGATCGAGCAAGCACTCGTCGACCAAGTAATCTGATCAACCGACCAATGCACGGTCAATCGGCCAAGGCTCCCAATTGACTAACCAGGCTATATGCAAGCCTATACAATTGACTGACCAAGGGACTCGATTTACCCTCCTACCATGGCCAACTGTCCAACTCCCTGGTCGACCGACCACTATTTCAATTGACCAATTCACTCCTTTATTCGACTAGCTTAGCTCCTAGGAATACCAATGGTTGACCGTTTCGACTGGCTCAGCATTTGGAATATAAACAGTCAACAAAATATAAATATGCGTCGATTATTCCTAGATTAAAATGACAAAACACATAAGATTGAACATTTTTAAGTTAATCATCAATGCATACGAGATTTGTAGCTTGATTTTAATAGCCTGACAAATGCCAATGTCATATTATTTGCCAATGCATATGGTTTTTCAGTTGGATGATGATTGCATGCACATATAAATGCTTGATAACTTAAGTTAGTCAATGACAATGAAATGGTCGAGTAATTTTTTGACAGTCAGTAAATTTTTGAACTAAAAGAGTTAAAGATTCGCAATGAACAGTTGATTTATTAGCAAATCCAATCAAAACCTGTTTATGACTCTCTAAACCAGGTCAACTGATAATTTAATTCAGTTGATACTTGAACTCTGGTACATATAGAATTAATTACAAATTACAACTTAAGATTGCTTAAAATGTTTATAAATTAAGTCATCAATGGAAAATCTTTTAAAATCATGTTTGAGCTCTAACATTCATATTATGCAGCAAAAACAAGTTTTGTTATTGGCCACCCAAAGCAATGTATAGAAAAACAAAAAGAAAACAATTTTATTTTATATAAAAAAAACAATTTTATTTTATATAAAAAAAAACAATTTTATTTGATGTACAAAGCAACAACTAAGAGCATTCAATAAAGAGATTCAGTACAGTGATTGAAGCATTACTAAAGGAGATTCGAATTTGAACCTACCACGATGGCTCTCTCAACATCCCTCAATAAATACCCAAAAAAGAAAAGAGTGAAAATACAGAGAACAAAATGCTGAACATTTTCTGAACATTCACGATACTCAGAGCTTCAAACAACACACTTTGTTTTTCTTACTTCTGTAAAATTCTTTGTGTAAGCTTTATTTTTTTACATTTGAAGTTGTAACTTCACTCATTGTGACACCTCTTTCTCTTCTATACTAAAAGTTCAAAAGATCAAAAAGGGTTTCTCAGTCTAGAGTTTGGAAAAAAAATACAAACTGTAAGGTTGTAAGTGTTTCAAAAGGAAATACTTGTAAAGGTTTTACTTGTACCTGAGAGCAAGTGTACCATTTGATAAAAATAGTAGAAATATAGGAGGTGGCTGGAAGTAGACGTACACCAAGTTTGGTAAAACTATTATAAAATTGTGTGTGCTCTGTTTTCATTCATTGTTTAACTTCTTCATTTCACATTCATTTTTAATAAACTGAAAACCCCCAACCATAAAAAAATGTCATACAACTTATTCACCTCCCTTTAGATTATATTTCAAATGTGTTCTCATATATCTAACAAAGATATCCTCTAAGTCATCTTGGTATTAGTTGTCCACTTTGATTTAAATTTGAAACAAATGGATGTGAAGATAACATTACTCAATGGGGATCTAGAGGAGAAGGTTTATATGAAACAATCAGAAGTATTCCCCTCTAGTAATAGTGAGTAGACTGAAACAAGATTTTCGCTAGTGGTATTTTAAATTTTTTGATGTGGTTTCTTGATTCAGCTTTGTAGAGAGCATCATGGATCAATGTATGTACATGAAGGTTAGTGAAAGTCAACTTTGCTTCCTAATCCTATATGTGTATAGCAATCTACTTGCAAAAAATGAAAAGGGGTTGCTATATAAGGTTAAACAATTTCTCTCGTACAAATTTTGATATAATGGATATCAATGAGACATCTTATATCATTGACATAAAGATCTATAGAAATATATTTACACACATTTTGGGTCAATTTAAAGAAATCTATATTAATACAGTTTTAGACAGTTTTTGAAGGAAAGATTTTCACCAATTGTAGCACCCATTGTGAAGGATGACAGGTTCAATTTGGACTAGTGCCTAGAAAATAAGCTTGGAAGGGAATAAATGCAAAACATTTCATATGCTTCTGTTGTAGAGAGCCTTATGTATGCTTAGATCGGTACAAGACTTGACATCACCTTCACCATTAGAATGCTAAGTAGAGTAATCCAGGCATGAACCATTGGACCATTGGAGAGCTACAAAAAAGGGTGATAGATATCTTCAAGGGACCAAAGATTACACGTTTATTTATAGACAAACTTTCAACCTGGATGTTGCCAATTACTCGAATTCAAACTTTGTTGGGTGTGTTTGATTCATGAAAATCAATATTAAGATATGTATTTATGCTTGCTAGCGAAGTTGTACCTTGGAGAAGTGGTAAACAGACTTTGATTGCTACTTCTCCTATGGAGGTTGAGTTCATTTTTTGTTTTGAGATTACCTCATATCCTGTATGATCAAAGAGTTTTATTTCTGAACTTAGAATCATGTACTCTATTTCTAAGCCATTGAAGATGTATTGTGATAATTCAACTACAATTTTGCTAGCTAAAAACAATAAAAGTGGAAATCAAAGTAAACATATTGAGATAAAGTATTTAGCCACAAAATAAGGTGAGTAAAGTGGTCATAGAGCATATTAACAAAAAATTGATATTTGTTGATCCTTTAACTAAAGGCACATGCCAACAATAAGTTTTAAAGATTATGTAGCACGATTTGAACTTGGTTCCATCATGTACTTCTGTTATATAGTTTTTCAATCATAGCATTGAAACTCTTATTTGTTTAGATCACTCTTTTCATCTTGGTGTACACATTTGTTTCGAGAATAGGAATCTTGGACTTGAAAATAAATATAAAATTTACTCAATAAGTGAACCGATACTAAATATATAGAATAAATTATAATACATGAAAGATAATACTTGATATAAAGGAATTATCTCCTCAATTCATATATTTTGTTTCTTTGTTTAAGTATATTCACATGTTGTGTATAAATTATACGAACAAAATTGCAGAATGTAGCTTTAAATCATAGTTATTAAGCCCAGACCGACTAGCCAATCAGACAAAGTCAACCCTTCACCCATACACTATACGGGTCAGTTTGCTGGATGGACCACTTATGTAGCTAACCCGAAAAAACCCGTTGGTCAACCCACAAACCGTGTGACCCACAGGTTTTGTTTGTAAAGTGAAAAGACCATTTTTTAAGGTAATCTGCTTCTTTACTTCTCTCTTCTTCATCCGAACTCTAATCTCCTCTCCTCTGACTGACGAATGACGACTCTGAATCTATGAAGCCTAAGGTAAGCCCCTTCATCGCATTCTCTTTCTCTCTCTGACTCTCTCTCTCTTTCTCTCTCTCTAGTGTGATTCTTAGATATAGGGTTTTGAACATTCTGCGATTTCTCAGATTTAGGGTTTTGGACAGTTTTATTGTTTGAACTTATATTCTCATATTTCTCTTGTGTCTAACTCGGTGGGAGAATAATTTGGGAAAAATAATTTTGTACTAATTAGTAGAATATAATCTGAATTTTTAGGGTTCTGAAATTAATTTTGTGCCATAAATGTGCTGAGATTAATTAGTAGAATAATTTTATGCTAATTAGTTTTAGGGTTGTGAGATTAATTTTGTGTTATAAACCAGTATAACACAATCTGAATTTTTTCATTCTTTCATCACGGTGGATTCATTCTCTGTCTCTGATGTCTAAAGGCATTGCTTTTTAATGTTGATTACGGTGGATGCCTTTGCCCTTTGTTGCTTTTGATGAAAAAAATAATATGATGCGTTTGATGTTGCTCTTTTATCTCATCTTCGTTATTACTTTGCTCTTTGCATTGCAAACTCTATGGTGTTGCTTTTGATGTTTAAATATGCTAAGATTAATTAGTAGAATATAATTTAATATGATGCCCTTTAAATTTAGTGATTGGGAATGCTTAATTAATATATTAGAACTTTGCGTCAACATATGTTAGTTGATGCAAAAGATCCCTATATGCTTAGATGCTTAGATGCTTAGTCTCCAATAGTTGTGACAGCAGAGATGCTCAACCAGAATGCTAACTTAATAGAAGAAAAGAACAAAGAACAAATAAAGAAGGGAAAAAGGAACAGGAGAAAATTATAACTATCTTCAACTAGGCATTATGCAGTTAAAAAAAAAGAAAGAAAAGATTACAGTGAGCATACATAATAAATGTCCAGTAATTTAATACAAGAAAATATGCATGGGAGAAGATGAACTTGTAATCCTTCTTTCCTTTGTTCTAAGAAAAAAGAAAAATGCATAACAAACAGCATGTCCCACTGTGTGAATTCCATCCTATCTCTAAACTCTCACATGGAGGACAATTTAAACTTTCATAATGTAAAAGGAGCATCAGGAATGAGCTGCATGGTTCTCTGTTTTACTTTGCTCTTTGTTGCTTTTGGTTACTTGTTGATTATCATAGTTCTCCATCTCTAAACTAAATGTGCTGCAGCAATTTCTAATGTTATTTGCTTTGTTGCTTTGTTGCTTTGTTGCTCAATTTACACTACTTATATGTTAATTTCTCTCGATTTAAGATTGTAATTTATTTATATTTTAGTTTTAAACTTCCGGATTTTATCATATCTCCACACCATCTGCTTTGGGTTCAACACCAAGTTCTTCTCCTTGTCAAAGTTCAGTAAGAGGACAGCTGATCTGCTTGGGCACATTGCACATAAGTTGATTTAGATGGCTGTGCTGGGTCACAAATAGTAGAGTCTGGAAAGAAGAAACATGCTCTAATGTGCATGTATTGTAACAAAGTTTTTAGTGGGGGAGGCACTAATCGAATAAAATACTATTTAGCAAAAGTAAAGGGTGGTGCTATTAAGGAATGTAAGAAAGTTCCGAGTTCAATATCAAATGCAACAAAGTATAGATGGACGTATTGCAAGGAAAAGAAAAGATCAAATTT
Organism: Dillenia suffruticosa; assembly: GCA_033439265.1. Classification (NCBI taxonomy): domain Eukaryota; kingdom Viridiplantae; phylum Streptophyta; class Magnoliopsida; order Dilleniales; family Dilleniaceae; genus Dillenia; species Dillenia suffruticosa. The sequence goes on from JAVTVX010000019.1 coordinate 13,751,812, forward strand.
TATACTAAGAGCGGAATCCATTTGGCTCTCTGTTACATGAGCATGATAATGATTTAGAAAAAATCCCTCACACTGAATTCAACAAGAAGGGGACAAAGGTCTATGCTGGTGCTAGCAGTATGAATTCTTATTTCAGGCCAAGAACAGCACACAGTGCTCAACCAACCATTAAAAGTATGTTGCAATCTAAAGAAGCTTAAGAAAATGCTGATTTGGCTGTAGCTAGATGGATGTTTGATACGTGCATTCCATTTAATGCACTTAATTGAAAATATTATCACCAAGCGATTGTTGCAATTGTTAGCATGAGACGAGGATACAAGGGATCTAATTTTTATGATACACGAGGGTTTCTTCTATCAAAGTCGAGAAACTTTGTTGAAAGTTTTCGTGCGACATGGAAAGAAACTGGTTGACAATTATGGCTAATGGGTGGTCTGATCAATACAAGAGGAACTCATAAACTTTTTAGTATACTATCAACAAGGTATAGTTTTTCTTAAATCTGTTAATGCTACTGAGGCCTCTAATACTGCAAATGTACTATACAAATTATTTAGGGAGGTAGTATTGTATGTTGGTGTTGAAAATGTTGTACATATGGTAACTGATAATGCTGCTAATTATGTAGCTACTGAAAGATTGTTAGAGCAAGAATTTCAATCTATTTCCTAGTTTCCTTATGCTGCACATTGCTTAAACTTGATATTGCAAGATATAGGAAAATTGGATAAGATAAGTAACATAGTCGTGCATGCTGCAAAGATAACAAAACATATTTATAATCATACATTTGTCTTGCATTTAATGAGAAAGTATACCGGTGGAAAGAAAATTCTTCATCCTGCACCAACATATTTTATCACAAATTTTATTGTTTTGCTTAGTGTTTTGCCGCAGAAGGATGCTTTGTGTACTATGGTGACTACTTGGGATTGGACACACTTATCATATGCAAAAGACAGCAAAGGAAGAATGTTTACTGATTTGGTGCTAGACACAAATTTTTGGAAAGATTGTGCCTCCATTGTTTAATTATTGGGGCCTCTTATTCATGTGCTAAGAATAGTTGATAGTGATGAAAGACTAGCTATGGGTTATTTGTATAATGCTATTCATGCAGCTGGGGAGGAACTAGTAAAAAGATTTCAAAGGAAAAAGAAAAGAGTTGAGCCTTATTTAAAAAATCTTGGTACTCATTGGGACAATCAACTTCATAAAAATCTCCATGCCCCTGGCTTTCCAAAACACCAATAAGACCTTGATTTGATGGCAAAATATCATCGTACAATATCAAGATTGCTAGATGTTACCAGGTAATTTTAATCACTTTAACTCATTTTTAGATTTTTTGAATTTTTGTTTTAATGTATTCAATGATAGATAAATGGTGGTCATGCTATGGAAGTAATGCACCAAATCTTTGAAAGCTAGCAATTTGTATATTAAACCAAACCTGCAGTGCATCAGGATGTGAAAGAAATTGAAGTGTGTTGGAGCACATTCACTCCAAAAAAATAAATAAATAAATTAGACTATCAAAGGCCAAATGATTTGGTATATGTGCATTATAACCTAAGACTGCAACAAAGTATGAAAACTTTAATTATACTTCTGTTATTACTTTTTTTTATGTGCTTAGATATTTCTTGATGATTGCAAAAGTGTAATTATGTGATATTGTTTTATTTTTCTTTAGAAATTATTGGAAGTGTTGTAATTATGATCTTATTTATTTTGAAATTTTTAACTCATCAGATATTTAGGTATTAGAGGGAGAGCCTCCACCATAAACTATCGATGAATTTGAAGCTTTTAAACAATAACTAATAACAACAAGCATTCAACCAATATACCAAATGGCACTTAACTTTTGCTTTATGCCTAAATTATACTATATTTTTGAATGAATTTTCTAAGTGTGTGGAAAGTTTATATTAATGTTAACTTTATGATATTAATTTGGATGAATTGAAATTGAGTGATTGTGCTGGGATGAATGAAAATACAATTGAGCCTCACAATGAATTAGGAACATTTGCAAGTGATTTTTTTTTTCATGCAAACAGATATAGAAATGATCTTAATTTCGATGGAACAAATTTGTTGGGATAAATATTGAATTAGTTATATTTGTATGAAATCAAAATGTATTAAGTAAACTGTCTTGCCCCAACTATCGATTCGAACACGTGACAACCGTTGCGTCACCATAACGGACGGATAAGCCCAATCCATATACCGAGATAATGTAAGGTATTTATCGATATATATCATATTTTCAAAACAATAAAACAACATCCAAAGAACCCACCCGATCCATTCCTTTCTCAAAAATATGAATATACTCAACCCGAATATTTTTAAATCCAATGAAATTTTACAATTTTAAAAGAAAATCCAATAATACAACAACAATCTGAATGTTAATCCCAACAATTTGGAGTCGGTCATTTGAGAGACAAGTATAGAGTTTTAAAATTTAAAAATTAAAAAATAATAATAATAATAATAATAAAATAATAAATAGAAGAGAAAAAAGAAAAAAATTAATAATAAAATGAATGGATAAAAAATAAAATATTTAATTTATGCGGATTTTTCTACGTCATTCATTTATATTCAACGTCATCCTCTCGTCTAAATTCTTAACTATCATATTTCTACGAATAAGTTGTATCCAAATTTTCAGTGGTTTATCTTTACATTTTACTAGATCTCATATATTCAAGTTTTCTACTCTTCTAACCACTATATTTTCGGGTCTTTTTTGTACATACTCAAACTATCTCAACCGGCACTCTTCCATTTTATCCATAATTGAACTAATTCCAAATATTGTACGAATCTCTTCATTTCTAATTCTATATATTTTAGTTTTACCACACATCTATCTAAATATTCTCATTTCTGTTACCGTCATTTTTTGTTTTTATTATTGTTTAACAGCCCAACACTCAGTATCATATAATAGTGCAGGTTTTACTGCGATTCTATAGAACTTTCTTTTCAAATGTAGTGGTATCGTGTGTTCACAAAGAATTCCGGATGACTTTCTTCATTTCATCCAACCGCTTGAATGCTATGATTCACATTTCTATCTATATTATCATCATTTTGAATGACAGAACTAAGATATCTAAATCGTTCATTTTTTGATATATTTTGTCCATCTAATCTAATCGTTTCTTCATCGTTCTGATCATCGTTGCTAAATCTACATCTCATATACTCAATTTTCTATCTACTCAATCTAAACCCTCTGGATTCTAGTGTACCCATCCATAACTCTAATTTAGTATCAATATCTTATTTAGTTTCATCAATCAATACTATATCATTTGCAAAATATATATATCATCGTATTTTATCTTGAATATTTTTTATGATTTCGTCTATCACTATTACAAAAAAGATGGAATTTAATGTCGAATTTTGATGGAATCCAATATTAATGGAAAAACTATCGCTCATATTTCCACAAGTTCTTACATTTGTTACAACTCCATCATTCATATCTTTAATGAAATTAATGTATTTCAAGGAAAACCCTTTTTTTATCAGCACCCATCACAATATGTCTCTAAAACTCCTATCATATGCCTTTTTCTAGATCAATGAATAATACCATATGTAGGTCTCTCTTATATACTCTATATGTTTTCATCAAATGTCTTAACAATGTAAAAGAATATCCAACAATATAAAATATAAAAAATTCAATTACACTTTAAAGTTTAGAAATCTCAATGGAGTGATTAGGTATAGTCTTAATTACAATTCAAAAGAATACCCTCCATATGGTCTCAAATAATCTCCAAAAAAAATCTCATTCAAAACAGGAACTAGTACCGATAGTAGAAATATCCACAAAATTAAGATTCGACAATACTGTGGCACCAGGGACAATTAGTACTCCAAATTCAAGATTTCTCTAAAAAAATAAAAGTTAGAAAAGTAAGTATAAAAATTTTTAGTGAGTGGAGTGTAATGGTATACTTGTGACAATAAATGAGAGACAATTAGTACTCCATCATTCATATCTTTAATGAAATTAATGTATCTCAAGTAAAACCATTTTTTTATCAGCACCCATCACAATATGTCTTTAAAACTCCTATCATATGCCTTTTTCTAGATCAATGAATAATACCATATGTAGATCTTTCTTATATACTCTATATGTTTTCATCAAATGTCTTAACAATGTAAAAGAATATCCAACAATATAAAATATAAAAAATTCAATTACACTTTAAAGTTTAGAAATCTCAATGGAGTGATTAGGTATAGTCTTAATTACAATTCAAAAGAATACCCTCCATATGGTCTCAAATAATCTCATAAAAAAATCTCATTCAAAACAGGAACTAGTACCGATAGTTGAAATATCCACAAAATTAAGATTCGACAATACTCTGGCGATAGGGACAATTAGTACTCCAAATTCAAGATTTCTCTAAAAAAATAAAAGTTAGAAAAGTAAGTATAAAAATATTTAGTGAATAGAGTGTAATGGTATACTTGTGACAATAAATGAGAGATAAGTATGAGAATGTCAAATTATAAAATTCAAACAATTTATCAAATAATATAGTTCCAAAAATCATGGTAATTAAAAAAAATGCACTTACCATTTTTATATTTTCCAAAGATCATTAACTCTTCCTAAATAAATCACTTCTACCCAAAATTTAGCTAAATCCGAATGAAAACTTGTCAAGGGGTTTTGAATTTATTCGATTCATAACACTACATCATCATTCCTTGGTATTGACTCGTATCTCATCGATAGTGCAACCGGATAGTACGACAAGGGCACAAGAGGCCGCGTCTCCCATCTCTTGCCAATAACTCCTAACCACGACACCTTGCTGAGTCACTTCATAGAGAGAATGACTATAGCCATTTATCACACATACATCAACATTTCATAACATTCTAATTTCATTCAATGTGTCAAGATTTCATCAAAAGGTTATCAACTAATTTCACAACATTCATGAATAAAATATCGAACAATATATAACACATACTCAATCATAAATACAATAGATGTATATATATTTCAAATTCTCATTTCGGGATATCTCACAATCATAAATATGATACAAAATCATATAAAATCATTTAAAACTATTTATAAAAGAATTTTGAAATCATTTTTCTCATTTAAAGATACAATGGTCGGTTCACTCACCTCTTTGGAGGGTAATCACTTCCAAATTCCAAATCAAACAAAATCCAACCTCTCCTGTGATTTTGAATGACTTAATCTAAAATATTGGTCATAAATTAATTATTAAATTATATACCAATACTAGAGCAAATTAGTTATTCTCAATATATCATAATTTCTAACTTTCCAATAAATTTTTCAACACAACATATTATAGAAAAATAATTGTATATTGATCTATACTTCTCGAATCGTGAAAATTCAAATTTTCACTTAAAAATTAGACATAAAACTATAATTTTTGTATTTATGTTCCAAACTTATTCAAATTATATAAAAGTATCTAAATCTATAAATATTATAGTCCAAAATTCATGATTCATATTTGTACAGCCACAAAATATTTGTCATAATTTTATAACATATCGGATTTGAGTGATTCAAATTTCAAATTAAAGATAAAATATAGATTTATAACTTTTATATTCAGAGTCTAACCTAATTCAGCCTAAAAGGCCTCTCAAAATCGAAGGAAAACATGTAGCCGAAACAAAACAAAACAAGGCATTTTTTTGCACCACGTATTTCTTTGAAAAATCATAAAAAAAATCTAATTGTCATCCAAATGTTTCGAATCATATGTCATTTTCAAGGTATAGAAGTGTAATGTCATGAGAAAAAAATCTCACTAAATTTTCCTATACACAGAGGAAGTTATAATGAAAAGATTATAATATACTCAAACTACCCATTATGCAGAAAAATCAATGGTTTTTGCTTAATCTAACATTCCACTCTTCTTATAAGTTCAGATCATTAGTACATGCCACGAAAGTATAAATTTATGTTGAAAGAGTAAGATTACCTCTAAAAAAACCACAAATTTTGTTCCAGAGCAACCATTACTAAAACTCTAACTTTCTCCCTCCTCAAGCTTCAAATCTCTCTTCAAACCACTAACCCTTAAGTTTATTGAAGAGTTTAGAGTGTAGATCAAAACATTTTTAGAGTGGTATTAATTGATTTCACAGAGAGGGAGTAAGATCTAGAGAAAACAATAGGGAGAGAGTAGGAGAGGGGTAGGGGTGTGTGGGTTATCAGATAAGTGCGAGTGAGATGAGAAAGTGGGGAAGGAAGAGAGAATAAAATGGAGTTTGACTTTTCTTGGGTGTCATCTCCTCTCTTTTTTTTTTTTTCTTTTGTTGTTTTCTCGATGTTAAGTACACAAACATTTTGATCCTCACATTTGCAAAACTACTCAGTTATGCCTATTCATCTATTCGGTTTTTGATAGAAAGACTACTATATAAAACCACATTAAATCTTTGATAGAAAGACTGTGGAAGAGGAGATGTACGCTTATCATGGAAAATAGGAGGGAGGACATGCAAGCCCTGCTTAGAAAGATTCAAAGCATGTGCGAAACTTGGAGGCAAGCCTTTGAAGACAAAGAGAGTAACAGTGGGAAGGAGATCAAGTGGGTGAAATGGCAGCCCCCAGAGCAAGGTGCGGTTAAACTCAACTCTGATGGAGCTATGGACCTTAATACAGGGAGAGCTAGTGCTGGTGGAGTGCTGAAAGGAGAAGATGGTAGCTGGATCAGAGGCTATTTCATTAACATTGGTAAAACTGATGTTATTTCAATGAGTTATGAGGCTTAGGAGAAGGGTTGAACCTTGCTAAGAGTTTGCACGTTAGCGGACTTTAGGTGGACTTTAGGTGGAGGTGGATTGTCTCCCCTTGTCCACTTGTTGGAAAGTCATGTTAATGAAGACCATCCCATCCACCCAATTATCAAGGAGTGTAAGTTCCTGATGGCGGAGCTAAGATTGGAGAGGGTGAACCATGTGTACTAAGAAGGGAATAGAAGCGCGGACTTCTTGGCCAATTTGGGGAAAGCTGCTCCCAGAGGAGTCACTATAATGGAGCACCCTTCTCAAGAGCTTTTAGTGTATTTGGTGGAAGATATAGTCGGCTAGGGGAGTTATCGTGTTTTTTCAAGTAATTTTAGTGGTTTGTCTAGTAGCTAGTTTTCTGTAGAGTTAGGTACTCCCTCCCCGTGTTTCTGTTCCTTTTCTTCTTTACCAAGAAAAAAAAAAAAAGGCTGGAAAATAATAATAATGTAAAAGTTTTGCAATTTTTTTTTTCTTGGGGGGTGGTTTGGGCGTAAATATTCAATTGACTACACTGTTATTTTGTTCGCAAGTTCACGTCTATGAGAATGTGTACTCAATTCTAATATTGTGTGTGTGTGTGTATATATATTAGACATGTCCCAAAATGGGGCATAAGGTACCTGGAAAGGGAAGGTGACAATGACTGTGAGCAATATTGCCTTTTGCTTAAATTATGGGGATGCTGAAAACTGAAGAAAGAAAGTTTTTTTTTTCTTTTTCTATTTTTCCTTTTAATTCAAGGCTAATGTGGCTGAGCAAAGGGCAGTGTGACCTTTGTGCTGAACAAGAAAAAGAATGAGGACTTATTGCTCAAGGAAGCATGTACTATTACTTGAACAATACAAAGTTTGAAAATATTTCATAAACAATTGGATTTCTGTATATAAATTAAATTTCTTTTTAAAAACAACTACCAAGAATTTTACCTAACTTTCCTAAATGGGCAATAAGTTTCTACTGTTGCTTTTATTATTCAACCTCTCAATCAATAAAAGTCTAATATGTGAACACAGCACTTGTGTTTGAAACAAGCACGTACACCCAAGTTGTAACAGATTATTATTATTTTTTTATTACATAACAATTTGAATCCTGGATTTCAGAATTTGAGAAGTGAAATTGTGACCATTAAATTGTCTCGTGAGAACCAAAGTTTTTATAGATTATAAAACCAAAGATGAAAGAGCATTCATAATTCAACTTCAACATGTCCACACCACACCTAGTTCACAAGTCAAAACCAAGGGCTTTTGATACACCTGAGGGCATGCATTAAGGGTTCTAACTTGGGGTAAAAGATTAATGAAACTTTTTATTTTGCTACAACTCTTTAATGACCAAGATTTTCAATTAAGGCATATATTATAACTTTTCCCTTTCACCAACTTCTTTTTGGGTTCTAACCTTTTAATCAATCATATTAGTATTAGAGCTTCTTCATGTTCCTTTTTGGAAGCCATTTTCTAAGTTTGGTTGGTTTGGATATTGTCTCAAGAAGGTAAAAAGGCCAAAAAAAAAAAAAAAAAAAAAAAAAATGGGGACAGGGTAATTTGGAAGACATGTCTTCAAACTCTTGCACCTTAAGGGGCACTGCACAATATATATGTTCCATTTCCTCTTGTTCTTCTAAATTATCATTCTCTTCTCATCTTTTTCCTTCAAACCAATCATCACAAAATGAATTCCAAAAGCCTATGCTTGACCCTTTTGATTGCCCTTTTGGTTTTCACTGGTACACGCCACCTAATTTCAAGCTCTCAACAATTTATGAAAGGCCTCTTTGGTTCTAGTTTCAACACATTCTCAACCCCCATGCTCGCAAGACTAATCCAATCCAACATTAATAGGCAGCACCACAAAGAGGATAATGATGGATCAAAATGTGATGATTTCCCTCCAGATTTCCCTCCTCCTGACACTAACACCACCTCAATTTTCTGTGTTGATCGAAACGGGTGTTGCAATTTTACAACGGTGCAATCAGCTGTTGATGCTGTTGGAAATTTTAGCCTCAAGAGAAACATAATTTGGATCAACAGGGGCATATACTAGTGAGTTTGCTCAACTGGTTCCATAATTTTTACTTGCATTGTTCTCAAATTAACAATTTCTTTTTTTTTTTTTTAATTTTCCAGTGAGAAAGTGATTATTCCAAAAACTAAACCAAACATTACATTTCAAGGACAAGGTTACACAACAACAGCAATTGTGTGGAATGACACGGCTAACTCCACAAATGGTACATTTTATAGTGGCTCTGTTCAAGTTTTCGGGACCAATTTTATTGCTATGAACATAAGTTTCATGGTAAGATTCTTATATATTTAAATTTCTTTTATCTATCGATTAAACTAATTACAATTTTTATGGAAGATATGACCGTTAGATTAATTTATTATTTTCTATCATGAGAAAAGGAGATCCTCGAATACCCATAGAAATTATTAATTTATTATAATGATTCTCATCCCTATTAGTATCTATACCTCAGAAATTGTAAAAATCTAATCTGTGATTATCATGGTATCACTTACTAGCATCTGTGTTTGCAAACCATGGATATGGTAGAATGTAGCACCAATTCCAAAACCGGGGGATAAGGGAGCTCAAGCAGTGGCCATAAGGGTAGGAGGGGATCAAGCTGCATTTTGGGGTTGTGGATTTTTTGGAGCCCAAGACACTCTTCATGACGATAGTGGTCGCCATTACTTCAAGGAATGCTATATCCAAGGCTCCATTGATTTCATCTTTGGCGACGGAAGGTCAATTTATGAGGTAATTTATCTTTATTACAAGCATTCCTTAATTTGAGAATTTGAGTTTGATCCACAATAATTAGACAATGTAATAATAGTTTGTGCCGATAGAAATTTACAAGTGAATGTGCCTTTTTGTCTATGGAAGTGGATGACAAAAGATGGATTCCGAGGATAGATGATCATTAACCCCACTAGTGTTAAGTTTTGTCTCTTCTTTTCCTTAAACCCTTTTCAGCCTTGTGAAAAAAAAAAAAAAAGTATAAGTCCCTCATACCACTCCAAGAAATTTTATTGATTAGATTGGTTAATGCTGACTAAAATTTGTCAATTTAGCAATGTACCAGATGTTAAATAAGAATTAACACAACGTGGGTTTTATGAGTGACACTGACATTGTTAATACAAAGCTGTCTATCCAAGACACTAACCTCCAAAGGTGGGTGGTAAATGGGCCAGCCTTCCAAAGAAACATGAATACATGAATGACATGAATCACACTAGTGAAGGTGTTGGGAATTCGTACCCTGGGAGATCTAAGGGAGTCAGCTGGATCTCCCATCCTCTCCCTTCAACTCATACCTTAAGATTACAGAGAACCAATTTGATCCATGGAGAAAACCACTCAACCAAGGGAGACAATAAATGGTTGGAGTCTACTCGACCATAACAAAGGCGAAAACTATGTTCACATCAATCCATGTTTTGAACCAACATATGTTAGCATAGATGGGAAGGACATCTTCGTCTCTTGACCAAGTCGGGCGTTCAACTTCCACTGGGTACGAAAAAAACATTTTTGGGAGAGAAATCCCTCAATTCAGTCCCGACAAATTTCTCGATCCGGATTAGTCGAGACGAAACTCCGAATACCTCGCAATATACCAAAAAAATCAAGCCATGTTTTGAACTACTTTTGTCTATCCAGCTAAACTCGGTTCTCATACCATTTATTAAGACGCACATTAGTTGATAAAGCAGGGAGTTATAGCATGAGTATTTTTATGGAGAGTTTTTTGCAAGTTTAAAACTTTTGGATAAAGAATCACTGACTTCGTATATAAATATACTTGGACAGTAAACTCGTCAAGGTTATATAAATTTTGTGACAAATGGTATCAGAGCTCATTGCTTGGTAAAGCAAGACAAGCAAGCAAGACAAGCAAGCAAGACAATTAGCTGTTAAGATGACATGGAGCACTGTCAAATCCCATCGTTTCTGGTCAAGCTTTCCGTTGTGGGGAGATTCCAATAATTCACGGCATCACATAAACGAGCAAATTTCTTTGAATTGAATGATCAGACACTCTACTGCTTTAAGTAGAGATCTCGAGTTCAAATATTGAAAACGATAAAAAAAGATTTGAAAGAGTTAATTCCTAAAATGAACTTAACAATACTCGAACTGAATTAGTCAGGTAAAACTTAGATATCGATGGTGAAAACCAATAAAAATAATTGAGTGGTTTGTTCCACAGGTCAATGTAGCAATTAGTGATCTCAACGTATAAGTTGAAGGGGGAGCATTGTTGATTCAATGCACTCACACATATAGGAGAGTCTTTTAGAATTCCATGTGTAAAATGAAAGAAAATGATGCGTGCATATATATTTGTATTTGTTTGGCGTAACATTTAATAGCCTAAATTTATAGATGAACTATTGTCCTACTGTATTTATAACATGCATGTAAACTCATACAGTAAACTCCTTTCGTTTCCAGCAAGCTTCATATGTATCTTTGACAAATCGGTAAGCTGCCAAATATTCTTCTCTCTAATTTAATTTATATTATAATGCTAACCCTTGGAATTGTGTTCTTATAATAGAATTGTCAATTGACATCAATAGCCAACCCTGTGGCTGCCGGATCAAGGCTCGTAGACGGAACCGTAACAGCGCATGGAAGAATTAGCAAGGACGAGAACACGGGCTTTGCTTTTGTCAATTGCAGTGTGGGAGGCAATGGAAGAATATGGCTGGGTAGAGCATGGAGGCCATTTTCACGCGTGGTTTTTGCCTACACTAGCATGACGGATATCATTGCTCCTGAGGGTTGGAACAATTTCAATGACCCCAGTAGAGATCAGTAAGTGTTTATGATTTGATTTGCTTGGTTGAAGTGATTATGACCTTTGATTGCTAAGTGTTTGCGTTTGGTTTGGAACTGCAGAACAATATATTATGGAGAGTATATGTGCACGGGAGCAGGAGCAAACAACACTTTGAGGGTGCCTTACGCCTTGAAACTTAATGACACTGAAGCTTCTCCTTTCCTTAATGTGTCTTTCATTGATGGGGATCAATGGTTGCTACCATACTCTTCCCTCTCTATCTCTCTCTAATTGATGTCAGAATTTCTACCAGAAATTATCAGTATCAATTGTGAATTTACTTATTTTAATCCACAACAACATAATCCCCCCTGCCTGTGGAACATTTGGATGTCCATCAACAAACACTATCACATTGTCTTTCTCTTCATTTTTTCTTGTAATAAAAAAAGGGCAAAATTGGATGACTCGTACTGTGATTGGTTTCATATTCACACCTTAGAAGTGTAGCTAGTCCCCACACAAAGCAATCAATATTGCTAAAAGCAATTTCGATTTGATTCTGGACTTTGGTTAATGTGAATGTGACTTCGCTTTTTTGGGACAAATTTTTGCAATACTACGCTAGCTTAGTGTTTACTTCTTTTAACTGTTGGGCCAACAAGGGTGGTGGCCGGAGATGAAGGTGATGGCTGACAAGAAGAGAGAGAAGAGAAAGCGCCTAGTGAGAAAGAGATAAAGAGTCTTGATTGAGAGACTCCGAGACTAGGGCGAGGAGGAAAGAGAGAAAGGTCCAACCATTGTCAATCGGCGATTTAGGTGAGCGGAGATGATTGCAGCTGGCAGTGCGGGTTTGAATAAGAGAGACAAAAACCCTGAGAGTGTGTCTAATTATGGAAAATATTCCCTAATTTTTTATATCTATTTTTTTTATATTTTCTATCTCTAAACAAAAGAATAGAAAATTTAAAAAATTTTTAAAAATACAAATTTTTTTATAATGAAAAACAATAGAAAATAACTTTAAAATTGTTTTCTATTTCTTTTTATAAATCGAAAAACCATATATTTTAATTTTCATTTTCTAAAAATTAAAAATTTAAATATTTAAATACAGTTTTATTTTCTTTGAAAACGTTTTTTAGAAAACACCCTTATTTTTCACAACTAAATATGTTGTTGGTAATGTATGCCCAAAAGAGGCATTTTGGTAATTTAGGGGATAATGGGATAACTCCCATTATCCCATTTTTACCACACCATAACTCCCATTAACCACTCATGATTATGAAACTCTAATGACCTTTGGAGAGTACCTAACGTGAGTCTAACTTCTTCAATAGAGAATTAGACGGCTAGGTCTTCTCGAAAGAATATGCACATCTCTAGAGAGAGACAACACGATGAGGGTCAAAAATTTTCGCGTAGGAAAATCTCTCTCGTCAAAAAAATCACCAAACTTGGATTGAGGTGTTGTGATATTACGGTGGTGATTCGATTAATATCGTGATCACCATCTCGACCGCGAGATCCAATCGAGAGATATGCTGTTCGGTTAATTTTGAAGATCTGCATATTGAGATACCCCTATACCCGATTATTTTATTTTTTTCAAAAATTATTGTATGCTTCTGTTGTGTGTGAAAAAGTCACAAAAAATATCTAATATTGGTATCAGAGCATACGTTGGATTATTAAAAAATAATTTTTTGGATTTAATTTTAGGGTATAAAATTTGGGATTCGGATCACAGATAAGTTTCGTGAATTCAAAGATACTACTGTGTTACCCATGATCCGTAGAACACGAAAATAATTTTTTCGTAATTTTTTTAATACATTTAGGCAAAGAAAATTCCGGTTAAAAGTTTTGGCTGTGAATAATGACCGAACAATTCAACTCCAGATTTGTCGAGTTTCAGAGCAAATCAATGCATGAAAATTATAGATCTGTGTTCCTTGTTTCATACTCTTCGATTTGATATATATATTGCATATTATTATGGCCGAAAAATAGGGTTTCAAAATTGACTGCGGAGGGCCGGAATTTTGGATCCAAAATACACCGAGATTAGGGTTTGATTATTCCAAAAATCAAGTCAAGGATGCTTGGAATAAATGTAATAAGAGATTTCCTAAAAAATCTGGTAAAAAATATAGCCGAAAAATAGGTTTTCCGGCATCCAGGTCGAATGACCCGGTTACAGAAAAATTTGGGTGAAGACGAAAAAGTCCGACCCGGGAGGCGTGCACCTCACACTCGCTGAGGCGTGTCAGAATGTAACAACAAAGGCGTGTAAGGTTCACACGCGGGGAAGGCGCGTGAACCTGTCTGGGTCATCCGGGTCGGTTATGACCCAGACACGTGTCCCCGACCCGAACTGACCTGATTGGGTCGGATCCTGACCTTTGACCAGTCAGTCGGGTCAAACCTGACCTGTTGCTCAACCCTGTCCGACCCGGTCCGTACCCGGCTCGACACGGCTCAACGCGTGAGATGTGCGCCGCAACTCGGCGTGCATGACCCGAGCCGAGCCAGGCACGTGACAGCACGTGAAACGCACACCGTGATTGGGCACGGGTGAGCCGAGTCACGTCAGGTGCGTGGCAACACGTGTGAGGCGCGCAGCGCATCTGGAGCATGCCCCAGGCAGCTAGTGGCACGTGGAGGCCTGTGGGAAGGAGCCGCAGGCGCGTGGAGGCACGTGGGACCTTCGATTGCGCGTCAGGTCGTTAGGAATTAAAATTTTTTCAATTTTTAAGGGCTCTACATCTATAAAAGTGATTTTTGTGGGTTTTTGTGTATCGAATCCTATTCCAAATGGTGAGATGCAATCCCAGATAAGAAGAAAACATCCTGTGGGACTATAGATTGTAAATACAGGAGTAGCCGACTATGTAACTTGAGATAGGAGCGCGCTTATATAGTTTCGCTGAGTGAGTCCTCAAGCAGGAGGATTTACATAGAGAAACGAAGCGTTTGTCGACATCAGAGGGAGTAGCACTTGCAAGTTGGAGTTGCAAATATACTAGATTCTGTATATTCTTTACACTCTGAATGTTCAACGGAACTTAAATTCAGCCTAGGATTTGCTCTATTAATTTGAAAATTTTATAATTTCCATTAATTACGACAATTCTTTAATCAGTTCTATCTCGATCCGTGAAGGACTAAATGCACTGGAAGTAATTCTTTTCAATAGTATTTCTTGTAATCTTCTTAGTATGTGAGATGATAAACCGGTTAGTAGTGAGTGGTCTGTAGGGCCCGCTAACCAGTCTTGCCTAGATGGCAAACTTATAAGAAAACCATTCGACATAACAATGAGAGCTGGGATTCCATTGTAGTCGGTTCACTCCAACATCCATGGCCTTATGAATGTGAGAACCTAAAATGGTGTTGGGAACTCCATTACGTTCATAAACAATTACACACGTTTCGGTTACATTTATCTGATCTCACACAAGTCTGAGGCATTGAGGTGTCTCAGGAGGTTATTAGCGAGATTGAAAATTAGTTAAACTTGAGAGTAGAGGCTCTCAAAATTGATCGATGGCGCGAGTATTTGTCTAAAGAGCTCTGTTTCAAGAAGGGCATTGCGAGATATTGACTATTCCTTGCTACTCAGTGGAGTAGAGTAGCTATGAGAACGGAATAAGACTTTGTTTGAGACGGTGAGGCCGATAATGGCGCAAGCCAATTTACTTGTTTCCCATTGGGGAGATGCGTTATTGATTGCAATTTACGTCCTCAATCGTGTTCTATTAAAGTCCGAAATCAGTACTCCATAAGAGTTTTGGACAATGAGGCAGCCTGACCTTAGTCATTTGAGATATGGGGTTGTGTCGCATATGTTCACTATTTCTCATAATTACACGGTGAGTTAGGCCTGTGAGAAAAGAGATATATCTCTATCAGATACCAAGAACACTCTGTGGGGAATGTGTTCTAGGTAAACATACGGATGACACTTACTGATATTGAGTCTCATGATGCCAAGTTTCTTGAAAGTGATTTCCCTATGAGAGGTGAAATCAATTGGAACTTTACCTCCTATGAGATGGATGAGCCTAACGTTTAGCTGATTCCAGTGGAAGCAATCTATTTAGAGGTAAAAGGTTTTCCCTCATCTTAAGAGTAGTCGAGGATGTGTACCTAACCATTGCTTCCCAATTGAGGGAGAGGCTCTCAGTATGACTCTTGAGGGTTACAAGAAACCTTTAACTGTCTTAGAGGCTCTTGAGGGTTTTGTGGAGGACCACTGATTTGAGGTCATGGATGAGAGAAGGAGTTGAAGAAAATCAACGGGATCTGGGATCTAATTGATTTGCCTAAGGAAAGTAGGGCCGTTGGGAACATGTGGGTTCTCAACGTCAAGAAAAAGGCCGACGGATCGATATAGAGATACAAGGCCCATCTGATAACCAGGGGTTACTCAGGCTGAGGCCGAGATTACCTCGATCCGTTTACTTTTTGCGATAGTCACGGACATTGATTTGGAGTGAGACTAGATGGACATTGCGACTACTTTCCTGACTAGGAGTTTTGGATAATGGGATCTACAAGGAACAGTCATTTGACTTTATTCCTATTGTTTAGGATGATGAGGTCTGTTGACTTCGGAAGTCGACATATGACCTTAATCATCAATCCAGGCAGTAGCGTTTAAGATTTCACAAGGAGATGATATCTCACAGCTTCGTGATGATCGAGGAGGATCATCGTGTATACCTTATACGTTCTCATGACTTTTATGATCATGTCCTTGTATGTGAATAACATTTTGTTGACTGGAAATAACAAAGAGTATCTGATGACCACAATGGCGTGGATATTGTCCAGTCTTGATATGAAGGACATGGGTGAGACTCAGTTCTTCCTTAAACTTAAGATCCAGAGGGATTACTCGAAACAGGTGTTGACTCTTTCATAGGAGTCCAACATCAATGGAGTTCTCGAGTGCTTCAAGAAGAACGATTGCAACCCTAGAGATACTCTTATCGCTAAAATGTTAAAGCCTAATTCTTGATATATGCCTTATGACTTAGAAAAGGGCAAGGGAAATGAGTAGAATCCCATGTTCCAGTGCATTGAGTACTCTGATGTACGTAGTATCGCGTACACGGTCAGACGTTTGCTTTGCAGTCAGTATGTTAATTAAGTATTGATAGAATCCTAGAAAGATCACTGGAGAGTAGTAAAAGGATTTCGAGACATCTCGAGAGAACTACGAACCTCTCCTTATATTACGGAGGAGGTGATTTGTATTTTATTGGGTATTCAGTACTGACTGGGTTGGCGATCTAAATGTATGCAAATCGATATCAGGTTTTGCTGCCTTAAAGTAGCAAGAAACAAACCTACATATCTCTATCTACCATTGAAACTGAGCTTGTGGTACACTCAGTGACAGTTCAGGAGAGTGTTCGGCTCCGGAAATTACCGGATCACTTGGTTATGACAAATAGTGGGAGGCTAGTAGATGATTTATTGAGTAAATCAGGCTGCCCTTGACCACACTTGAGACCCTAAGTGTCAGTAAGTCCAAACACATTGATACCTAATACTACGTTATAAGAGACATCACTGAGAAAGGTGAAATGACAAATTAAGTACACTACTATACAGCGTGTAGGCTGATCCCTCCAATAAACTCATTATGAGAGATTTCTGTATAAGATATAGGAATCATTGGGTTTGCATGTACATTGATATTTCTCACCATGTACTGATGTTTATTGTGTTATATATATGACATGTGTGCATAAATGAGTCACGATTTTATTTATTGCACTACTTTAATTGTCATATATTTTGTGATTTATTGTGATAAATGATATGTCAAACAGGCGTGGTCGATTCTCTTACACGAGTGACCACCTCCAGCTCTGAATGAGCGGAGATGAGACGGTTTCTAGTTGTAAGAGGCTCTGAGAGTAGCTCTACTAGAATATAAGTGTCACGCCCCGAACCGGGGCCATGAGCAGCCGCCCGTTGCCCTGGATGCCGGCTACATTTTTATAGAAAATCAGACAGAATCTCTCCATATTTCGGAGGTCTCCTATGTACAATTTACCCTATAATATTCACAACCATTCTGTCAATTTAATAAAAGGGTTATTCCGGCCTCACAACCATTAACCAAACCAAAGCCGACAACCAGGACAACGCAAGCCTATAGAAATTTCTAGCAGTTCTAGCCATAAACCTCTACTGTCATGCTAAACTAGAGCATGAGCAGTCACCATACCGAGCGGACCTAAATATTTATACACATGTATAATAAATTCCCAAGTTAACATTTTAAATACATATAGGTGCCTCAATACAAGTGAACCGAGTCAATATGAGAGTTTCTCAAATAAATGTCCATAATTATACAGTCATCCCAGAAAATAAATAGATGACTACATTGATCAAACTAAAATTTCCAATAATTATAGCGGAAAATATGGTAATATCCATACCCAAACCCAGTACTATCAAGTCCACGTCACAAGTATGAAATCACAAAATTTTTCTTCAGTCCAAGACTAATCTTGTGGGAAAGAAAATAAGGGGTGAGTATCTATGGGAGGATACTCAGCAAGTGAGGGGATTAATATCGTGCTATCAATATCGATGGTGAATTTGAAGTGTCAAAACATGTAACATAATATTGAGTGTACGAAAATAACGTGCTATTTCAGAGTAAAACATATCTCAAAGCACATATCAGAAAATATCATATGCATCCATCCATGTATCAAGTCACCTATGTAGAGCCGGCCGAACAAACAACCCCGGCAATAGTCTACCTCGACCAAAGATATGGGCATCGGGGGTTTTCACTATACAAATATCAAATAATAGCTCTCTATCCCAATGTTGGCCACAGACTACTCCAACTAGACTGTAAATAATATATATATATATATATATATTCGGTCGTGTATGGTGTCCCGCTCAGTACTAGATAGAGATAAATTCACATTCTCCCCGATAAGGGTTAATCTGGAATACCCATACAAATGATAATTTGGCAGATACTTCCGACCGAAGTGTATTCGGGTACAAGGGGTGCCTCTACCAAATGTCCTTCGTAGCTACAGAATACTATAAAAAACATATCACCATATCACCAAGTCGGCCGGGCACGTAGCCCCATGAATCACATCATCACTTCGGTCGGGCATACAGCCCCATGCATCGTATCATAATGTCGGTCGGGCGTACAGCCCAAATAGTACATGTAAATCCGTTTAAAACCATGTACTAATACAATGGGAGCATTTAAAACATGTCAGTATGTCGAAAAGATAACATAATATCTAGTTATCAAACTCATGGATGCATATCAAATAAATTAGTAGTTGGGACACTCCAATGGTCACAAAAATATGTCTATCAAAATCTAAAAATTTATTTTTCACATTTATAGAAATCATATCATTTGAAAATCGACAAAACATGATTTATCAATCAATAGTAGATGTCAAAGTCCTACTCACCTTTTTAGGGAGGGTGGTCACTCTCTACTTTTAAAACAAATCCAATCTAACTTCTCGAGTTTTCAAAAAGATCAACCTAATCAGATCATCATAATGTAATATCAAATTTTCAAGTATTATAGGGTTTATCCATTTTCCCTAATTTTGTACAAATCTTAATTTTTCAATTTATAAATACACTCTAATGTCATCAGTTGCACTTCATTTATGAACAATTAACGTACTTTTAAATCAAGTCTAATTCAATTCTAAAACCACTCAAGGTCGGAAATAAGTTTTAAAATAAATAATTTTCCTATAAGATGAAAATTTTTTGAAAAATCATACACTTTCCGATTCTCATCCAAATGTTTCAAGCCATATGTTATTTTCAAGGTATAGGAGTCTATTTTCATAATACGGAGATCGTATTTAGATTGCTTATAAGCAAAACAATTTATAATAAGAAAGGCTGCATCAACCCTTGAACTTGAATCCCAATTTCTGACTATTTTCATGCATAGGTCAATTTAAACTCCAAGGGAAACTATTCTAATCAACTCAATTTGGTTCAATCATCCTAAACAGTCCCATTTCATATAAATTCCTACACTTAACCTAATGAATCACATACAATATCCGAAAATGCATTCTATTTGAATCTAGTTTACATTCTAGCATATACAAGACTTTTTATCCTAAATTTACCCTAAATTCAATAATCAAATCGAATGGGTCCGAAGTCCCTCTCCTAGGGTTTTCTCGGAGCGCAGACCTTCGTCCGAATGTTTACTCGATCACTCCAAAATCTGCAATGCTCCATATCAAGACAAGATTTTTTGGTTAGGTCATAAACACTTAGATCAGGATCAAAACCCTAAGTCAGTTACCTGTGCAGATGTTCGTAGGCTCGCGGGCTCACGGGCTATAGTGGGCTCACGGATTTGCGGGCTCGCGGGTCAGCAAGTTAGCAGGCTTATAGGCCAGAGTGGGCTTCGCAAGCCATAGTGGGCTTGCAGGTTACATGGGCTTGTGGGCTGTCGCGAGCTGGTGGGCTGGCGCGCTCGTGAGTAGGCGAGCACTCGCGGACTGGCTCGCGCTCGCAGACTGGTTCACGCTCGTGGACTGAGGCTCGCCCTCGCGAGCTGAGGCGCGCTCTCGCGAGAGGGTCACATGCTGTGTTCATGCTGTGCTCGTGCGGGGAGGATCGCGTTGTGGCACGATCGTGCTCGCGCTGGGTGGATCGCACAGGGGCGCACTCAGCTCGTGCTAGGGAGATCGCGCGGTGGCGAAAGGCGTTGCAGTCACGCTCACGGAAGGTCGGTTCTCGCGGGAGGAAGGAGCAACGACGGCGAAGCGAGTGACGGCGACGGATGGTGGGTTCAGGCAAAGCCGAAGAGAGAGAGAAAAAAAAATAGAGAGTAAGGTAGAGAGAGAAGACAGAGGGGGTTGGCTAGGTGATGGTGACAATGGTACCACCGGTGAGAGGTGGAGAGGATGGCGATGGAGAGAGAGAGCAACTATGCCTGCGGCGGAAGGAGAGAGTAGCGGGAGGGAGATGAAGAGACGGGAGAGGGAGAGATTAGGCCTAAAAGCCCTAATCACATTTGGGGGAGGTGCTCCATTTTGGGCCAAAACGCAGCGCTTCCCCTTTTTTTTTACAAATATATATATATATATATATATATATATATATATAATTTCACACTCATATTTCACTAGAATGTGAATTTCATAAAAATGCGGCTTATTATGATTGCGAATACGGAAATTTAAAATATATCAAAAATTTAAATTAAATACCCCAAAATCAAAAATCAATATAAATAAAAAAAATTTCTCTATATATATATATTTCAAAACTAGTACACTTGTATGGACACCGCAATATCGGTGTTACAATAAGTCGTCCTGATACGCGTTCAGGATGAGGTCATATGCGATATGACCAGTATGGACATACCCACATCCATGTTACTTGTAAGTAGCCAGTTTTGAGATCTCAGATATCACCTGCGACTAGTGATATTGTCTTTGAGATACTCTCTCTGAGATCTCTGGGTAAAATCTTATGTGTAGACTGAGTCCCACAGTTGTACAGTATTTAGAGAAATCTTACATATACCCTTGGAGAGACGGGGGAATAACACTGTGACACGCATTTTATACCGCGTGTGCTATGTCAAACAGGGATAGTGGGAACATTATTTTGAGACATTGATATTATTTAGATCTCCGTTCCCACTGTGTGAGACCCAAAATCCATTGAGTGCGATCTCTTGTACCCTTATCACTTTCGGCTGTTTCTAGAAGTTTTGGCTCAGTATTGTTAATTTAGTCTATTTATCGATGGCCCGAAAGATAAATTGAGGTCTGAGGGACAGGTTTAGAAAAGCAGCTGAATTAAGACTAATAGATTCAAGTTTGAGAAAAAAAAATCAATTGACATTACATCATTATGTTGTATTCACCGGCATGCTTATTATGCTTATCCATGTTGGGATGTAAGCATAATAGTGGATATACAGTCGGGCGTTTATTGGAGATTACTTTCGATGAGAAAAGTATCTCGATGGATGTAATTAGTCTTAGATCTGGGGTGTAGTGAGTTATTTTTATACTAACGGTGACTACTCGATCATCCTAATAGATATATTGAGTAGTCTTTGCTTGCAGATGTACTCGTCGATCGCACGACGTTCAATCATATATGAAAATCCAGTAGGATGATGTGATGGATTACATGAGTTGCGATCTTGTGACGGACGTGAAATGCGCTCATGTGCAAGTGTGAGATGTTGGTAATGTATGCCCAAGAGGGACATTTTGATAATTTAGGGGATAATGGGGTAACTTCCATTATCCCATTTTTACCACACCATAACTCCCATTAACCACTCATGATTATGAAACCCTAATGACCTTTGGAGAGTGCCTAACGTGAGTCTAACTTCTTCAATAGAGAATTAGGCGGCTAAATCTTCTTGAGAGAATATGCACATTTTTAAAGAGAGACAACACGATAAGGGTTAGAGATTTTCGCATAGGAAAATCTCTCTCGTCAAAAAAATCACCGGACTTAGATTGAGGCGTTGTGATATTACGGTGGTGATTCAATTAACATCGCGATCACCATCTCGACCGCGAGATCCGATCGAGGGACATAGCGTTCGGTTGATTTTGAAGATCTGCATATTGAGCTACCCCTATATCCGATCATTTTATTTTTCTGAAACTTATAGTATGCTTCCGCTATGTGTGAATGAGTCACCAAAAATATCCAGCATATACCGTAATGCGTGAGAGAGATGCGAATCTAGGGTTTCAACCTCTCTCTCTCTCTCTTTTCCTTTTTTATTCACCAGGAATATAAAAGGGTACAAGAGAGTACATTTCGGCAAGGCATTAGTGTACGTTTTTTATCAAAGGTTTTAGGAATTTTATATAAAATGCTCCCAAAAAAAATAAATTTTTTTTCATAAGAATCAGTCCTTTTATAAAACTGGTAGAATTTCTAAAAACACAAAACTTTTAAGAAAAAGATTAATCTAACTCTAAAAGATCAACATCTGTGTTTCTACTCAACTACAAATTAAGGTGATTACCTAATTACTTTTGGCATTCTATTCCTCTTTCCTCTTTCTTCTATTAACCTAATAAACCGGTTGATCTATTTGATAAGTTATGTCTTCTAACAGAACCCTAGTCTTTTTTTTTGTATATATTGGGACTCAAAATCAAGCCTATCACATAGGGAGATGGGGAAGATACCACTTGAGCCGAAACTCATTGGCACAAAACCCGTCTTACTAAACCTTAATGCCAAGATCTAATCTAACATTCACAACAAGTCATACACATATGCACACATAATTTATCTATGTATTTTATGTTCTAATATGTAATGAATTATGCGAATGCATGGAAGAAAAGGTTTTTTCTAAATCTAGATCTTTATGCTTAAACTTTGGAGTTAATTGGATGTTTCGATGATGTTTCATTTTCTTAGTTTTCTCTTATATTAATTTATACATTATAATTAGCTTAGTAGAATTTAGTTGAGTAGATTTATTATCACCAATTTCATTTTCTAAATATTACTAATAGTTAGTTAGGTTAGTAATCAAAGAGCAGTCTATAAGAATGATCTCTATTTCATCATTTTATTATTTGAACAATTCGTACACTTGTGAATTTTCATATCAAATTTTTGGTGTTTTACAAGGGTCTGTTTTTATATCTAAAATTAATTTGGCCGAACAAAGTAGTACTTTAGAATTTTTATTTTTTTATTTTTATTTTTTGATTTTTCTTTTGATTCTTTTTTGTTTTAGCTATCCAGTTGTATGGTATTAACCCGTTCTAAATCATAACGATTAGTACCATATACCCCCTATACCAGAAAGATTCCTTAGACTGAGGAATACATAAGTTCGTGCAAAAATCAATCAAAAAAGAAGCATGGATCACAATGCAAATAATGAAGTTCAGATACTCATGGATTATGTCTTACCATTTGGAGAGAAAGCATCAACTTCTATGATTGCTTGACCCATGATGGAGGCCACCAACTTCAAGTTACATTGTGGTCTCATCACCATCTTGATTGTTTTCTGTCGTTTTTGTTATCATCACCACCGTCGCCATTTCTCATCATCATTTTCTCCATTGTCCATTCGTCTTCATCCTCGCCAACATTATAGTTATCCGATCCCTTTGTAGTGGGTGATTTTTGCTTCATTCACAACATCGAGCCCCTAGAAGAAGATCATCTGTATCATCTTCGACTTCAAACTCTTTGTTTGTGCAAATTTTTGCTCTTATTCTCGTTAAATTTAAGGTCAGATTTGGTTTTGGTTTTTATTTTATGTGGCTTACACTGGTTTCATTGTCGACTGTCTAATTTTTATATATTATTATGTTTTATTTTTAGAATTTATTTTATAATTATTTACTTTTAGACATTAATTTATTAATAAATTTTTAGTTTAATAATAATAATAATTAATTTTAGCTTTTCATGGGTATTTTAGTGTTTTTTTGCGGTTTTAGGTTACCTTATAGTATTTTGTCTTACATTTTAAATTTCTTAATTAATCAATCCTTAAGGGTTTTAATCTTTATTTATCTCATTTTCTATTGGCAATCATATTTAGGAATAATTTTTAGAATTTCATATTTAGCTAGGTTTAATTCATTTTCTATTATTTTTATTTGATTTTAATAGATTTTAGGTTTTGAAATTTAATTTTTAACTTAACTTAAAAGTTTAGCACTCCCAACTAAAGTTTGTTAATTCGAGAAAATCAATATTAATCAAAAAATTCATCTTATCCTCATGGATTCGACAATCTTATTCATCAAATATATCAAATCAATTTACCCACAATATCTCACTTTCAATGTTTTTTTTTTAATCCAAAAATATTGGGATTAAGTTTTAATTTGTTTTTGTTATTGTTATTGTTGTAAAATCAAATGTTTAACAAAACAAATAAGGGTAAACAAATAACCATTCCTCGTCAAATGCTCCAAAAATTGATAGTTTTGAAATATAAGTAATTAAACTTATGAGTACATAAGGTCAATTGTAGACAAGCACGCATTCGGTTATCGCTTCCACAAAGAGCTTACATTGGGTATTGTCTTATCAATTTAATTTCGATCGAAATCATTTTAAAGATAAAAGGGATAAAACTAAAGAAAACATAAACTAAACATGAAAGTAAAGTTAATAGGATAGATATACTCAAAAAGTCAATGACATCAAATTCATTCTATATCTTCTCTCTGTTCCCAAACTCCCTTCTTTTCTACATTTAAAACATAAATCTAACTCTAATCTACCCCTCCCTCTGTTCCTCTAAGTAGATCTCAAGGTTAGGAATGAAGAACGAGAGTTTGGAGTGGTAAAGGGCTTAAATGGAGTGAATCTCATGTTTGTTTTATATTTTGAATCTATCACTATTATACTACTATAACTTTATTATAACTATGATACGTGATATGTGAACTTCTATCAATTTATCATAGTTATTATAGTGGAAAGATTTTAGAATTCAACTTTAACTTAATTTTTCAATATCTTTTCGATTGAATTAGATTTTAATCAAAATGTGGAAATTGTAACTCTTTCTCTTATCTTTTCATAACATTTTGAATGATCTCTATAACTCAATTTATGCCGACTTTACTATAATAGTGTCGAAAGGAAAGAATAAGGATAGGAGCTTTCTTCTGTTTCTTCTTTATTTCTTCTCTTTTTTTTTTTGAATCAAATATTTTCATTTTTAATTTTTCAACTTATAAAAGAGAAAAACTATTGGAAAATAGGGTTCAGGTCCACCCATGAGTGTAGACCCAACCCAAGACCCATTGTTTGAATTTTAATTTTGAATTTGAAATCAAGAGACTGAATAGGGAGGGTGGGGCTATTGATAACACCCCTCAACTCCCTCTCTCCATAAAACTCCCTCTCTCCCTCTAACATTAAGAAGATAAGAAAACTTTCCATATTTTGTTTGAATAAGTGGCATGAATAAGAAAGGGCAAAAAAGTGAAGCCATTTTTTTGTGGAAAAGAGAGTGACAAAAAGAGAGAAATTTTCTCACATTTGAAAATAGAGAAAGGGCTTGCAAAGAGTCGATTATTCTCCACCATGGCATTTGGATTATAAACAAAAGAAGATGATCCGATTTTTATAATATTTTTCTAAATCTAGAATACACAATTATCGAAAAAAATAAGTAATTCAATCCGTTAAAGATCTTGAAATTCTTTTCATGAAAAAATGAGTTTGTTGGTATGTTTTAAATCCAACATTGATATCAAAGCCTGTTTGGATTAATGGAATGCTCTTAATTTTACACAGCAACATACTTAATACATGAGAATTAAATATGTAAAATTTGGTATGCATCCATAAAGTACATAATGAGATCTTTCAAACCTTAGCCAAAAATTAATATACTAGTATTTTTTAAAATACTGTGTTTCGTGATTTAATTTTTATATAGTTAGATTTCTCTTGAAAAATATTTTTCAACCATATAAAGAACACGACAAATGATTAAAAATTGATAGAGATGTGACTATTTGAAATTAGAGTTGGGTTGTAGAAATTTTTTTAAAAAATGAAGAAGATGAACAGTGCAACCAATCCATTCCCACACTCGACGAAAGTATGTGTAACTCAAACCCTAAACTAGAGATGTCCGATCTGAAAATTGAGATTGCCATTAAACTCAGAGGTATCAAAAATAGGGGTTCAAAATCTGGTGACCGTACGCTGTTGGGAAGGCGGCCCTTGGGCCTCACGTGCCAATGGTGGCACGTGAGGAAGTAATTTTTTATTTTATTTTGCAACAACCAACTACAGTGGCACGTGAGGGTGCTTGCAACGTCTAGATCGACCGGAATTTTCACTGAAATAATTTCTTATTCTCTCTAGATTTTTTATGATTTTTAATTTATTTTTCAAGTTTGAAAAATAATTTTTATTGATTTTTAAATATAAAAATTATTTAAAATTATAAAAAAATTATTTTCATTGCCAAAAAAATTCTGAAAAAAATGTATGAGTCTTGAAAATTACTCTCTTAATTTTGGCTACCTGAGTATATTTTTTCGCACCCATTATTTTTTTGTATTTTTGCTCATTTATTTATGTTTGAAAATTAGATATTTCCAGCATAAAATTGTTAGATATTTGATCAAATATCTTTAAAATAAATGTTTTAAAATTTATTATAATATTATGATTGATTGTGTGTCATACCTAATATTATTCCTATTTTCTAAAGAAATGGTAAGAATCAAACACACTCATGGAGCTCTCTGGGGGAGAGATAAGGTATTAAGAAATCCATAATGTATGATGAAGTTGGGTCAAATGTTGATTTATAAAATTGACACATTTCATATATTGTCAGATCATTTGGAGATCATAAAAGAAAAATGTTATGAACTTCTTGATTTATGCCTTTTTTTGGTGATGATGTATACGTACTAAGAATTTCCTACCTCTTTGCTAGGATAACGTGGTTGATGAGTTACTTGCTGAGGGAGGACAAATGTTTCTTGATGATGTGATATCCATATTAATAGAAATATGGAGAGTTAAAAAAATCAAGATCCAAATGAAGAAAATGTTATCTCAAAATATAAATAGTTCCCAACAAGGTATAAAGAGATTAATTCTTAAGAATAGATTATCTAAGAAAATTATAAATATGATATCTAGAATGGATTTGTTCTAAACGAGATAACACATTTATATGTTTCTTTTGCGTGTTATGGCTATTTACTGTGACCATGATCATGTATTAGAGAAATCTTTAAATTGTTTTAATATAAAATTTATATTAAATATATGTTGATTTTGTTTATTGAATTATATGATCACGTATATAAAAGAAAACTAGGATCTCTTGAATAAAAATTTTGAATTAATAAAATTTAAGTAATTCTAATCTAAAATTGAAATATTATTCAAATAATTTGTGTATTTAAATGAAAATTTTCGAGTAATAGAATTTGAATAATTTTTATCTAAAATTATTTAAATATTTTATGTATTTAAATGTGAGATTTTTTGTTGAAAAATTTTGAGTAATTTTCACTTAAAATCTATTGAATTTTAGAGTTTTAAATTAAATTTGTGATAATAACATTTTAAAACCATTGATGAGATTGGAAACTTAGTAAATTTTCAATTCTATGCCTAATGTTGACACATTATGAATGTTAATTTGAAGTACAAAATTGTATATATGATATGATTATTAGTATTTGTGTCCACCCTTTTTTAAAACCCAAATCATAATATCAAAGTTCATTATTGTAGATTTGAATAAAGATAACAAAATAAATGACGACAATCATAACATTTGGCGCTATAAAATCTGGTATGTGTTGGAAGACCACGATGTATTTGGATGACATCAACCATATCATGTAAACCTGGTGTAGGCAATACTAATTAGTATATGGGAGATCAAGATACGTATCATCCATGAAAAAAGAGAGATTCCACTGCTCGAGTGATTCTGGTTAACTCTGTGATTGACGACATGATACCCGAATATAACCAATATGCAATTGCTCATGACATGTTGGTGTACCTCAGGGAGAAATATGAAGGTATCAATGTGACTCATTTTAGACAATTAATCATAAAATTTGATACATATAATAGGCGAAGTAATTACAGTATCAAAACAGTATTTAAGCGTCATGTCCAACATGACTAGAGAGTTGTAGTCAACTGGTCATGTCATCTCTGATGAACAGCAAGTTCAAGTCTTGATCCGATCCTTTCCTAACAAGCAGAAGCATCTAAAAGTTAATTTGATGCATAGTCAACTGGTCATGTTCTCAAATGTTGTTTGCCACGTTAAGCTTGAAAATGAATGGTTTTATGTTGCAAAATCCACAATGATACTTTTGTTACAAAGTAGTTCCAAAAGAGTCTTGGATTCTGAGTATAAGAAGAACTGGAACAAAAGTAAGAAATGAAAGAAGACTGAAGATGAATCACAAAAGAATAATCTTGGGTATAAGAACAAATCGAGAGGCATTTGTGAATTTTCATCGAATGTCTTTTGATAGAAGACAGATCTATGTGGCAAACAATACACGAGTAGAGGTAAGAGGAGTTAACTTATAAATTGAAGTTACAAAGTGATGAACTCTCATTTTACATGATATTCTCTATATGTTAAAAGTTCGACAAAATTTACTATTTGTTCTCATTCTTTTAAAACTTAGCTATATTTTGAATTTTTAGAGAGACAAGATTGATTTGTATTTGAATGAAATATATATTGATTTTGGATAGTTTGTAAATTATTTTATAATTTTATAATGTGATTGACGAATATTTAACTATTTTGTTGAAAATTATTTTGCCAATAAAATGATAAGAAAACCATTTGAAAAAGCTACACAGGCTAAATTTCTATTGCAGTTAATCTAATCAGACATTTGTGATCCAATAAATGTGAAAATTGAACATAGACGTTCATATTTCATTACGTTTATAGATAATTTCTCACGATTTACCTATATTTATTTGATTTCTCACAACTCTAAAACACTCGAATATTTTCGACCTTATATAAATAAGATAAAGAATCAAATGGATAGAACAATAAAAGATCTTAAGAACATGTAGATGACGTGAATATTTATCAGATCAATTTAGGATCTATATAATGAAAGGGTATAATCTGACAATAAATCATTTGTTATACATTTTAACAGAATGATATTGCAAAGAGAATGAATAAAATATTGTTTGATATGACAAAATCCATGATTGCGTAAGCTAATTTGTCGATTTCCTTTTAGAGAGATATTTTGTTGACTGCGACCTATATTTTCAAAAATGCCTCCAAAATCAGCAACGACACCATATGAACTTTGAATTGATAGAAATCCATGTTTGAGTGATCTCAAATGTTGGAGATCGGCTGCATATGTTTAAAAATTTTTCAATAAGTTAAAAAAATTATATCCCCATGGAAAAAAAATGTATATTTATAAGATACTCTGATCAGTCTAAATGTTATGAATTCATTAGTAAACAAGATGATGATACTGTAACAAAAATTGAATCATAGAATGTCATATTTTAAAAGAATAATTTCCTAATAGAGGTTATGTGAAGAACATAGAGTCTTTTTTGTTTGAATTGGTTAATTTAGAAGATGGCTCTATCCGTAGTGGATCACTGGAATCGCGAGAAATTAAGTTAGGTGTTGATTTCAGTGGAAGAAATTTAAATTCCAGTGATCTAATTGAGTTATAAATTCGAAAAATATTAGAAAATGTGTGTTCAAATGTTATTTTGAGATTGAATGGAAAATACAATGAAAAAAGAATTGAAATCAATAAGATTCAACCATAATTTAGGAATTAGTTGAGTTTCTGCTATTGTGCAAGGTTATTGGAACAAGTGGATTCTCAAAACTAAGTATAAGATAGATAGAACTAAGGTATAAGACCCAATTGGTGGCAAAAATGTTACGGTTAGTACAAGAGAGTTGATTATGAAGAAATATTTCTTGGTAGTAAAATTTATTTCCATTCGTCTGTTATTAGCAATAATGACCGATCCATATTTAGAATTAAATCAGATGAACGTGAAAACTAACTTTTCTCAACAAAGAACTTGAGAAAAAAATTTATATGGTACAATCAGAAATTTTGTCATTGAAGGTCAGGAATACACAATTTGTCAATTGAATAAATTAATTTATGGTTTTAAATACTTTGTGAGACAATGGTATTTGTGATTTCACGAAAGAATGAACTCTTACGATTTCGTCATGATAAACAAAAACCATTGTATGTATGCGAAGAAATCCAATGGCAAGTTTAGATATCCATATATATCAATGACATATTATTAACCTCGAATGATAAAAAATATATCTTTCAGATTTTGAAATAGTTATCTTTCAATTTTAAGATGAAAGATATAGGTGAGGTAGATTGTATATTGGGAGTTAAAACCCATAGAGATCATTTCAAAAAATTATCAGGATTATCTCAACAATTTTATATCAAAATATTCTTGAATGATTCTGAATGAAATACTGCGAACCTATTGATACTCGTGTAACTAAAAACGATAGTTTAAATCACGAAATGTACCCAAAAATTCATAAAGAAAAAAAAAGATGAAATGTCTAGAATATCATATTTCAGTGTGGTTGGAAGCATGATATACACTATAATGTGTAATCATCCCGACATTTGTCATTTATAGGTTTGCTCAGCAGGTATCAATGCAATCCAAGGACGAAAAATTGGATTGTTGTGAAAAAAAATATTGTGATACCTAACGAAATTGCAAAATTATTTCATTTGTTATTAAGAAAATGATTTAGTATTGAAAGAACACACGGATACTGATTGAGGAGGTGAATTAGATAAGAAAAAAGCTACTTCTGATTATGCTTTTTTGCTCAATGATGGATCATCTCATGGAGCAGAAAGAAACAAATACGTGTATCTCTTCATACAATGAAAACAGAATTTGTGACATGTGCATCCGTAGTTAAAAAAAGAGTTTGGTTGAATAGATTTCGTAATATTTAGAAGTAGTAAATAATTCAACGGGAGTTATGACTATTTATTATGACAATCAGTCAACTATTGGTTGCGTAAGAAACTCTAAATGTCATATCAAAACTAAATATATAGACATAAAATTCAATTTTATCAAACACATAATTGAAAAGAGGGAAGTGATATTGAAATATATACATATGCATTTGATAGTGATTGATTCTTTTACGAAACCAGTACCTAAACATGTTAGTGCTGCGTAGGTTGTGACAATATTTGAAACTGTAATTAAGATTGTGATTGTAATCATTTATAGAATATATATGACATAATATTCATATTCATTGAAATTTGAATTTTATTTTTATATTCAAAATTCTTGTGTCTATATTTAAATATATGTCGGACAAGTTTTTTGAGATTGTCTCTCACACACGAGCAATCATTGCTAATGTTTGTGTGACATGTAGAGATAAAACAGTGTTAATTTGTGGTGGATTAACATACAAATTGTCTTAGTGGAGTACTAAAATGAGATTACCGGTTTTGTATATATATGTGATAATTGAAATGAATTTCTCACAATATATTGAATTTGTCTGATAGCAAAGTATGAGTTTTTTTTTATTGTAAGATTTTTTAGAATTTATAAGAAAAAAAAAACTCAAATCAAGTGTTATGAATATTTAAACTATAATTTGTATGATACATTATTTTTAGAAAATAAAACATACACTTCTAGATAGAAAAAAAGAGTATCGTAATACGTGTTTCATATCACATATATTTATGTGAGTACATAGGTAATAAGATGGTGTATCCCTATTTATGTCATTATGTGAGATCTTGAGATTAATATTCAATCTCAATTTATATTTTTAAGATTTTCGACTATCTTTTAAAATTTTCTTTTTGTGTTACTATTTTAGCATGTCACAAAAAAAACTATAATTGATTTGATTTGGCAGTGCATGTTTAGAAAAACAATTAAAATAAAATTGAAAATTAATAGTAAAAAAGAAAAACTATTTTTGACCAACGCATTTTCTGTATTCACAAACCAGTCAATTTTGCATATGACTTAATGTTTAGGGAACTAATTGTGAATATATGATTAGACTTGAGTCAAGTATACTCTTACATTATTTTGAGAAATAAGAAATATATTTACTATGTCTAATAAAAAAATTTTGAGGTATAACGAGATATAACATTATAACGTTCTTATCACCACAATGAAAGTGAGTTATTATATATTTTTAACCGGTATATAATCTAGAACTATTGGTATTCTCGTGGATCACATGATCCACTTGCTAATATACAATTGATATTCGATTGTAATGATCACACTATATGCGAATTTAACTCTTATGTGCAAATAGGAGATGCTGAAAAAAAATAGTTTAGATCCGCCCATAAGGATAGACTCAACCCAAGACCCATTGTTTGAATTTTAATTTCGAATTTGAAAGGGAGTGAATAGGGAGGGTGTGATTATCGGTAACTACCCTTCAACTCCCCCTCTCCCTAAAACTCCCTCTCTCCCTCTAACTCTCATAAGACAAGAAAACTTCCTTTTTTTTTTTTATAATAAGTGACGTGAAAAAGAAAAAGGCAAAAAAATGTGAAGCCATTTTTGTGCGGAAGAGAGTGAGAAAGGCAGAGATTCTCTCACATTTGAGAAATAGAGAAAGGGCTTCAAAAGAGTCGATCAATCCCCACCATAGCATTCGAATTGTGAACAAAGAAAGTGATTCAATTTTTGTGACACTTTTTTATACCTAAAATATCCAATTATCAAAAAAAATAAGTGATTCAACCCGTTAAAAATTAAGAAATTTTTTGCATGAGAAAATGAATTTGTTGTTTTGTTTCAAACCTTCAAAAACTAATTAAACCATAAATGATTGGAAATTATGTGAAATGTCAATAATCTCATGCACAAAGATAATAAAATATATAATATATAACATACTTGTTTGTAGGCTTAAAAATCTCGAAGCCACCATCTAGGCAATGGCAAACAAGGTTCACTTTGGTTTCTAGGATTTACATGGTCTATGTCTGACTTTTCTTTGTTTACGAAACAAGTTTGAATCAAATTTTGTTACCTTGATGGTATATGAAGATCACATCATTGCAGCAAGCTCAAATAAAGCTAGAATCAGGAAGTTGAAGCAACTATTTGATTTTCGTATCAAATTGAAGGATCTTGGCAATTTAGAATTTCATGTAGGACGGGAAATTGCAAGTTATGATCAATTGATATTAATTGTAAATTCTTGCATTCATAAGAGAAACTTCTATAGAATCTAATTATTTACAGACAAGGCAGACTATCAGTTTGACAATAAGAGTAGAAAATGTTTTATTTTAGTTAATGTTTAATTTAATATAGTTTTTAAAATTTGATTATTAAAATGCATATGACTTTTATTTTAGAAAATTTAATCTAAATAAATTATTTTTCAAATCCAATGAGGTGAATAAATATTTAGCGCTCATGGCTTACGACTAAATGGGTCTTAAATGTTTACTACTAAATCGATTAAAAGATTTCGTCAAAAAAAGATATAACAGATTTTTAATTAAATTTATTTTGTTATTAATTAATCATATTTTTTATATTTTTTATAAAAGAATTGATATTTATTTTTATTATTTATTATTTATTATTTATTCTTTTTAATTTTTATAGTTTCAGTTTCAAAAATTGAAGTGAAATCATTTGGAATCACAATCGAAACTGAAATTAGTATCAAAATTGGAGGTTCAAGAATTAAAACCGAGACTATCACTTTAAGATTTGATTTTGATTTTTTTTAAATAAAAAATCATCAATTATGAAACTAAAATCGGTGATTCCAAAACTGTGGTCACGTCTGATACCAAACATATTTTATGGGATAATTAAAATTTGTGGCGAATGTGGCGATGATTGGTGTGTTCTTTGATGTCGTTCACATTGCCCTTTGTTTTACTAACACGTTGCTCTAGTTCAATTGAACGTGGAGTTGAATTTTTTTAAATATGATCAAAATTCAATTCTCGCTTGAAATATCAGATTCTCACGTGTATGAAATATTTTTCATTAGGAGATCCACCCTCCGAAAAGAAATCACTATAGTGATGATCCGGATTAATTTGGACAAAACTCTGAATATCGGACGGTATCCAAAACATGGTACCAAAAAAAATTATTCTTTGTTTTGGCTATTCTCAATGACTTCTCTCATAATATTAAAGAAAAAAATAAAGTTGGTTTATAGTAAGTTATATGCAGATGTTCACAGTTAACTATATGGATCTATTTGGAAAAAAGAAAAAACTTGCTCAAAATTGATTTTTGGATTTGATATATATATATATATATATATATATATATATATGTTTTCGTCACATGCAACATTATTGAGGGTCATTTGAACCATCAAATTTTTTGTACTTTTACTTATTGACATAACATATTTTTCAACAATTTTCTTTTTTATCATATAGCTCTTATTTCTTTCTTATCTTTATAATTTTTTTCCATTCTCATTCAACTTACATTAATTTTGAGCCCTTTGAAATCATAATCATTGATAGAAATATAGTTTTTGTTATTTATAAGAAAATTAAAATTTTTTCAGAATAATTATGTTATTTTAAAAACTTATTTTAATTAAAAAATATCATAAATAATGATTTGGCTAAAAAAATAATAAATAAAGTAAAATTTTAGTAGGAAGTGAGGGGAGGAGAGAGGATGAGGCAGCGATGCATCAGGAGGCGTAAGAAAGGATGGAGGACCCGATTTATAATTTTATAATTTTATAACGGAGAATATAAAAATAAATCTAATAATTATAATTTTACAAAGTAATCCATCTCTTTCAAAATTTATCGATTTTAAGGAATTAAAAAATTAGGTTAGAAGGATTTTATAAAAATATTTATTTTCTTTTCTCTCTTCTTAATTATTTCGTCAAACATGTAAGGGATTTTTTAAAAACCCTCATTTTTTTCTCTTTTTGGTCAAAACCCACCATTTGTACGGACAGCAACAGGGTGACGTGAATTAGTGACCCGAATTCATCTCAATTTTCCCCCAATACCTGAATCATCTACGGTGGCAGTAATAGGAAACGACGAGACGGATCAGAGAAAAATAGAGAGAGAGAGAGAGCGCGCGCGTGCGTGAGAGATCGGAACTTGATGGAAAACTCCACCTCCTCCGACTCTGCTCCTCCACCGTCCGATATCCCTGTTCGCGTCTACGCCGACGGTATCTACGATCTCTTCCATTTCGGCCATGCTCGCTCCCTCGAACAAGCCAAGAAATCGTATATATATATTTCTCTCTTTCTCTCTGTTGCTTTATATTTTCTACTCTGCGGAGTTCCTATATTGGAGTTTTGATTAATGCAATTGGGAATGGTGTTTTTCTTTTTTCTTCTTCTTGTTTTCAGAGTTAATTTTGAAATTGATGAATAATTTGAATTTGTTTTGGTGTAGGTTCCCGAACACGTATTTGCTAGTAGGGTGCTGCAACGATGATATCACACATAAGTACAAGGGCAAAACTGTTATGACTGAATCCGAGCGTTATGAATCCCTTCGCCATTGCAAGTTGTCTCTCTCTCCCTCCCTCCCATTTTCATTATTATTGCACTAAATTGAATCCGAATTGTTTAGCTTGAAAATTGCAAAACGAACACCAGCAGACTCCATGGCATATTTAGTTTGGATTAAGATGCATCTCTCTCGTCAAGTCCAGGGGTTTTTTATTTTTTGGTACAACAAGATACAAGTGGCATCGAAATGGGGAAGGGATGATAGAAGTGGGGAGGCTTTACCGTTTGAGCTGTGTCCATGGGAACTAGTCAAGTCCAGGGTTCGCTCCTCTGGAATTGCAATTTCTTATATTCAAATATTTTCTGGCTTGGTAATGGAAGGAGGCAAAACTTGAACCTAAACTCTTTATCCTTGTCCTAAGCAAAGATTACAAGTCATTTGTGTAATGATTTGAGCAAAAGGTTTTGGTCACACCTATATAAACAGGGAAAAAAAAAACAAAAACAAAAACGAAAACCCAAAATTACCGATGCTTTCACCTTGCACAATGTACTCTCCCGTACATCTCCAAACTCTTTTCCTCTTTTTTCTTTCATACTTGTATTGAATGTGCCAGGAATAATTTCTATTTATTTATTTTTGACTTGTCTGGCCTCATTTATCATTTATATGTTTCTGGAAAACGAGGGGTATAATGATTAAAAAATGTGACGGTTTAACACTTTTTTTTCCCCTCTCTGTGCATGGGTTTTTTGCAGGTGGGTAGATGAAGTTATTCCAGATGCACCATGGGTGATCGACCAAGAATTCCTTGACAAACATAATATTGATTATGTGGCTCATGACTCTCTTCCGTAAGTATGCGTAACCCAAATCTCCTCCTATGAATTGCAAGGTAGTTTGGAATTACATTGCAAGTTTATCTGTTCTATGCTCTTCTGATTAGTTGAGAGGAGGATGCAAATTTTCTTTTGCGATTGTAGAGAATTTTGTGGTCTTTTTGGTTGATTCTTTTGTCTGTTGCTTCTATCTTATCTGTGGACTGTGTATTTTGTGGGTATCGGAGAATCAAGGATGCTGCGTATTGTTGAATCTTATTGTATTTGTCATGATTATTATACAGCTATGCTGATGCAAGTGGAGCTGGAAAGGATGTCTATGAATTTGTAAGCCTTAGTGATAGCTTCCTTGTATTTTTGTTGCATTATGCCTTTACCTTTGGATGTGCAGTAATAGAATTATTTCTTGCTTTAATTTGTATACATTAGCGGTTCTTATAAAATCTTCCACTGCAGGTTAAGAAAGTAGGCAGGTTCAAAGAAACAAAACGAACTGATGGAATTTCTACATCGGACATTATAATGAGAATTGTTAAGGATTATAATCAGTATGTCATGCGTAATTTGGATCGAGGATATACAAGAAAAGATCTTGGTGTCAGCTATGTGAAGGCATGATTACTTTCCCTCCCAAATAATCTTTGTTAAATTAAATTTTGCTTTAAATTAACACCCCACTAAATGAGTATCAAATGCTTGTTGAATAAATTAGTAGTCCTAAAATTCTAATCCTTTGCCTTTAATGTGAACAGGAGAAGAGACTAAGAGTAAACATGAGATTGAAGAAATTACAGGAGAAAGTTAAAGAACAACAAGAAAAAGTGGGAGAAAAGGTGCGTGGAATGCTGGTCAAAGTTATAATTTTTGGCATTATCAAATACTTACTTGTAACATATTTGTCTACATTTAACTTGATTTCTCTTAGTTTATTGACACTACAGCCTCTGTATTATGCCTTTTTTAAATGTGGAAATACTTGTAGTCACTGTTGTCAAAAGCACTTGGTGCTAAAAAGTGTCAATGCTGTTAAATGCCCAATGCGCTCACCTAAGCGAAGCAAGGCGTTGTGCTATAAAATTTCAAATTTTCAAATATATATATATATATTTACTATTATATTATAATATATAAATCAGAAAGACATATCTTAAAAATTAAGATTAGATATTAGATATCATGAAATTCAAAATATTAAATAATTATATGAAGTCATATTTTTCACCAACTAGATTTCATTAATCCTCAAAAGAATCATCTATGCTCTCTCTCCTTCACTTGAGTACTTTATATCCTCTTGTCTAGAACTTGACCCCTCTTGTGTAGAACTTGATGCTCCAGTATCGTCCATGTTTAAAATGTGATATTAGAGGAATAGAAGAAGAAAAATAGCAGCAAATAATTAAAAAAAAAAAGCAACAAAAAAAGTGATAATAGTTGCAGTGAAAGAACAGAGAAGAGGATAGAAGATGAAGAATAAAGCAACAAATTAAAAGGAAAAAAAAAAGACGACTAAAAAGGGTGATGTTGACTTAAGTTGAAGAACACAAAAAGGACTAGAAGAGGAACATAGCAACAAATAAAAAAGAGAAAATACCAACAGCGGACAAAAGCAAAATAAAAAATAAAATGAGTTGTTAGAAGAGTGATTTAAACAAATGAAAAAAAAAGTGATAATAGCTGCAGTCAAAGAACAGAGAAGACGATAGAAGATGAAGAACAGAGCAACAAATAAAAAAAAAAAGGGCCAGACGGCAACAGAAAAAAAGGTGATGTCGACTTCAGTTGAAGAACACAGTAGAGGAATAGAAGACGAAGAACATAGAACCTAATAAAAAAGAGGGGAAAAAAAAACCAGCGTGGATAAAAAAATATCAAATGTATAGTTAGACGAGTGATTTAAACAAAAAAAAAAAAGTTAGAATTTTGGCAGCATAACACTATTAAAATGGACATTTGATGAGGAAAATCAAATGTCTAGTTTCTCTGATGTTTTATCCAACTCTCCTCGCAGATTCGCCTTCCTCCCTTAGTGCCATTTCATTTCTGTTTTCCCTCTCAACCATTTTGTTTCCTAACCTAATTGTGACACTGTTATGGAAACACCCTCAACATTTTAACTCCAATTGATTAAAACAAGGGAAAATTGATCTTTGAGGAAAAAATAAAAAACTACACACACACACACACTTTGATCAGGTGCTCGCCTGAGCTTCAGGTGGTACCTAGGCAGCACCTGTTTGAAGCCAACACCTGAGGCAATTAAAGGCGCTGAGGCCTAGCCTCCCATCGCTTAGGCCTATTGACAACGCTTCTTGTAGTTGGGTTTCTTGGATTTCAGTCGCTGTTCCTCCTAAACTTTCCACACTTCCCCTCCCAAAGAAAAGTGAAGGATACCATGCGGGACGATTGTCATGCAACAATTATTACTTGTGCTTTGGTGAATGTTTTGATAGTGTATGTCCTTCCCGTAGGATTGCATGGAATGATTTCAGAAAACTATGCTATTCTTTTGTTATGGGTTACTGTTCTTGAATCTTATGATGCTTAAGTCCCTCAAATTGTAAGATCCTGAAATATCTCTTAAGCAGAATATTAAAAAAAGATATAAATACCAAAAGGGAATTATGTATAAACATATCTAAAAGAAAGGTCTCTTGATTCTTAAAAGCATCCCACTAAAGATATACGGGTCTACTTTAAGTACTTTATGTTCATTTCATGAAGAAGATGCCACTGCTTCCAACTTGTAAATGGCTTTATTTCTCAAATTGAAACCCTTGTCATCTGAAGAAAGATTGTACCTTGGAGATCTTAGCATTTTATTATAAAGATCCATATCCTTGCTGGGCTTGAGATCCATGCCCTTGCTGTCATTGTCATTGAGTTCTGAGTCCGGCTTTCATCATCAATTTCAGCAAGACCAAATTATTAGAGGGAAGAATGTGGAGATATTCAAATTCGTGATAGATCCTCAGAGATGATTGAGGTGTGTTTTGGTAATAGCTTTTTATCTTCTTGACAGAGGCCAGAAGTGTAGGGGGAGGAGGAGGAGGAGTTTTTGCTTTAATTTTTTCATTCTCATAGTTCATTTTGTGATTTCCGTCTCTCACATGGGTTTTGTGGAACTGGTGGTTGCCTTATTCTGATTCCCACTTAAAAGTTCCAATTCCTAAGACTCGTTTACAAACATTGTGTTGCAGAGTGAATGGTTTCATTCCCATGACTCTGAAACCTATGATCCAACCGAGACATTAGTGATTTGAGATATTCTTTCATGCATGATTGTTAAGGGAATAGGTGTAGGAGCTGAAGTTCAGTCAACTTGATTTATTGACTGGTCCACTTCTTTTTGGCTTTTATTTGTTCTACAAGTAACGGAGAAATGCATGTTTTGAATAACATCATAGCTCTTTCAAAATGAGGTGGCTTTTAATTCTTTTGAGAGTAGTTTTTCCCGAAGTACTTTTCTGCATTGAGTGGTCAAAGCTACACACTCTTTGATGACCTCTCGGATGATTAAGAAGATGTAACATAATTTCCTTTCTTTTCATGGTTGATTGCAACAATGGCATGTTCAATATGAGGAAAGTGTCAATGGTGAATTTTGTTTGACAAGAGGATATGGTAATGAGTTGAAGCAACATTTGGTAAGAATAAAGCATATTCGTTTTTTTTTTTTTTTTTTTGGGCATGGACCAAAGTTTTTGTTAGTAGTCCCATATATTTTATTCTTCATGTCTCAAAATTCTTTTTTTCCCCCACTCCTGTATTAATCTTTTTCACCTAAGCTTTTCTTATTTAAATATTTATTCCAAAACTTGTAAAGGCAAAAAGTAGATTTATACATTGTTGAGGCCTAAATCTATATTATTTCTTAGTAGTAGAAGATGTTTTGGGGCAAACTGCCCTTTAATGACTAAGTAGAAGAATTAAACCTATGAATTGTTAAGAATGCACTATCTGATATACTTATGCTATGTCAAAAGCGGTTTCAACTCCATCTTGAGAATTCCACATCAAGGTGACTCAATTTCATGACATTCCATGCAATCTTTGACATATTTTCCTTCATTTTGGTAGCTACAAATATGGAGGGATTTTTTTTTTGAGTAATAATGAAAGTTGTTCCTTCACTCTTTTAATCGTCCGCCTAGAGTGAAGATTGCTTTCATGGTTTTCTGTTTAGTCATCCAAAACTGGTGTTGCTTGGATTCTAGTCAGTTTCAGAATAAATAATTGATTGCAATGCTTAGGGCTCGGTTGATGGCAATCTCTGAAAGCACGTTCTAACATAATTTGACCATTTTTGCTAATAAAGTTGTACCATCTCCTATGCTTTTTATTTCTAGATAGCCTTTGCTGCTATGTAATGTTGCTGTATTAGACTAAAAATTGTTCCTTCTAATTATTTGCACTTTAGATTCTGTCATTTATTTATATTAATACTGAATGGACTTGGAAGAACCAAATACTTCCTAGCAATTGCAATGACTTCTATTGAAATTCCAGAGATAAATTGACTTGCATGTATTATGCAGTTTCAAACTGTTGCTATGCATCGAAATGAGTGGGTAGAAAATGCAGATCGCTGGGTAGCTGGATTTCTTGAGATGTTTGAAGAAGGTTGTCATAAAATGGTAATGTTCTTGTTTGCTATGGTTACATTGCGCAATCCCCCCCCCCCCCAACAAAAAAAAATGAACAGGTCCTTGGGTTACCAGTAATTCCCATAGGCTACCAAAGGCAATGCCCAACTGTGTTAATCCATGGTGGTGTCCAATTATTCTGCACAGGGAACAGCCATTCGGGATCGAATTCAAGGACATTTAATGGGGCCACAGTCAAGAGATGCATCATATCTTTGGCCGAATGGAAATGATAATGGCGAAGATGAAGATGACCAATACTGTGATGATGATGATGCGGATGACTATGAGGATGGGGAAGAATACTATGATGAAGATGAAGATGATGATGTTAACAAGAATAAGAAATAGATCTCTTCCCTGTATTCTGTCAAATCTACTTCTTGACAGGTTGATGTTCCGTTGGTTTGTTGGTTTTTTGTTCTTGTTGGGCTTTGGTGTAAAGTATTGCAACAAGGTTTGGTAATCTCAGCTATGGAAGGTGGGATTTAGTTTGTGTGACATAAGATACCGGCTCCGGGCCCTCGGTTAGCATTTTCTTTAAATCTTTCTTTATTTTTGAGTGTAGTTTTCACAAGAATTACATCAAGTTAAAAGAAATGGAAAATATATATATATTAAGCTAGTTGTAAAGGCTCTCTTTAAACTACCCACCAAGGAACAATTTTTGGTACTTACTATTGTTATTAGGTATAATTTTTTTCATTTTTAAATTATAAATATGAAATTTAATTAAAAAATTTATTCTACTCGTTAAACTATTCGTTTGTATCCACCAAGGAACCTTAAAAGCAAAATCCATTCGTCACAGCCTGGATGGGAAACACTAAACGCGGATCGGCATTACAACAACTAAATCCCAAATAGTAGTTGAAGCCCTTTTCACATCAGTACTTGGGTAGCTTGTTAAATTTTTTTTCTTTTTTTTTGTTATACAAAAATTTGAGTACGAGATCATCAAGTTAAGAGAGAAAATTGTATCACTAGACTGTCCCCTTGGAGACGTAGGTTGTTAACTTTTAAGAATCCCTGGGGACGTAGCATATTAATTTTTAAGAACCCCTCTGTATTCGCTAGTTCTCTAAATTCTTTTCTGTTTAAACTATCGGTTAAAGTAATATGTTATAAAGGGTATAAAAGTAAATGAAAAAAAATCTCAATCCAAATTTGTACAAATTAACATGCAATTTTCCCCCATGGAGACTATGAATAATATTTTGGAAAAATCTATTGTGGAGATACCTCCGAGAATTTGCAAACCCTGTTTTCATTGGGCCGACATGTCAATTCTTGCCAACATAAGGAACAACTAACAGAACAACCGGGGGAAGTGGAGATGGGCAGATTACGAATTGCAGCCATGACTTGCAAAGAAAAAGTGGGCACGTGGGTCAGGTTCCCCCCATGGAAAATAACTTCTTGATTGGGCAATTTCCACCCAAACATCGTGGGTACTCGAAACATAGGAGAAGATATTTGAAGTGAGATATGTGCTATTAATTTTTTTTTAATTTTGATATCTAAAATTATATTTTGATAATCCGATTCGAGTATCAGTCGGGGTGCTATTTAGAGAAAAACCCTCATAGTATAATTTTTTCTATTGTCAAGTTTCGAACTCAAAATTTAATCAAAAAATCTAATATTTCATTCTACTAAATTAATTGTCTATCGATAAATATATACTATTATTAAAGCGACTAATCGTAAAAAATCGTCCAACTCAGTATCCCCGCACCATATGCTATGACCGGTCTACTACAACAAAGTGTGATGGAAATTTGAGTTTGGGTCTCATATTTATCAATCTCTCAACTGTTGATTAAAGATGGGTGGCAAATCAATATTGCTAACATTTTTTTTGGGGGGGGGGGATGTTATTGTGAGAGTTTTTACCCTAAAATAGTCATTCCCTTGCAGTAATAACTATTATCCAATGGCAAATTTGGTGTCGAGTAGGCATAATTCAATATTATATGGGAAATATTTGTGTATGAGAGAGAGAGAGAGAGAGACGCAGGTTAATACACTTTTATCTTCTTTCCATCTGCCTAGAATGTAATGTTTAATTTACTAACCTGGATGTCTCTCCATCTATCCATCACATTCCACATTGTTAGAAATTTTTATCCATCTAAATTCATAATTAAACATTAAATGCCATGGTTTTCCGGAGACTA
Organism: Dillenia suffruticosa; assembly: GCA_033439265.1. Lineage (NCBI taxonomy): Eukaryota > Viridiplantae > Streptophyta > Magnoliopsida > Dilleniales > Dilleniaceae > Dillenia > Dillenia suffruticosa. The sequence continues at coordinate 13,795,246 of JAVTVX010000019.1, forward strand.
AAAGAGGCAAAATGTCTTTTGGGATACAATTATATGTTTACTAAGCTAAAATTAAACCCTTAGTTGTCCAATGCCTATTGAGCCATCCAATGGTTTTATTTCTTCCTCAATAACAGATCCTCAACTGGATTTGATTCCAAAAATGTTCTATTATCACGTTAAGGTTTCGGAGAGTAGTAAACTGGAAAAGCTTTACGCGTATAGGACATGAGATTAAAGAAAATGGTCCCATTTGGTGAGGAGAACCAACTTCAGGCCAAAAAAGAAAACCCCATCAATTAAGTAATAGGGATGAGCATCACATGACCAATTAAATGGGAAAATCCCATGGTACCAGTATATTCTTTAATACTACGTACCATAATAGTAAACATAGCCCCATCAATAATAAAAATCCTAATTTATGGTAAAATCTTAATTTTTTTTATAAATATAACTTATCTATAACAAGTACTATTAGTGATAAAAAAAAAAAAAAAAAAATCTTCTCTTATAGTAATATTTATTTTATAGTAAAGATTACTATAGATCACATGAATGAATTTTTACCACTGATGGAGATTTATTTATTATAAATGAATTTTGTTTATTACAATTTCCTATCATAAAACTTGGGTCATGATAGAGTCGCCCAATTAAATGAGACGAACTTTCTTCTCTCTCGTGTGGACACACCCCATTTTGGGGAATGGACTCATACTTGGAAAAGGGTCACCAGAAGTGGTCCTCACTCGAATGAATGAACGCATGTGTAAACACAAAGAGTGACTTTGAATTTTTTCAAGTTCTTTGACCTCTAGTGATAACTGCACATCTCGTATTTTTCTTCAAGTGTATTCAAGTTGATAGAGGTGATATTTTAATATTATTCAAATTGTGAAAAAAAAAAATAATAATTTTACATGAAAATGAGTATTTGTTTAAAAGCAATGCGGAATTTCTCATTAAATTGATATAAAGTGGTTATTACAGTATTAAGTTTAATATCAAATACAATTTCTACCAAATGAGGTTTTCATTGCTTAGTGGTGAGATAGCATCGAATTACATCAATATCATCCTCAAAATTACTGCACAATTACAGAACCCTATAACAATTCAGGTTTTATTCAACGTTTACTTTTACAAATCTCGATATTTTATAAGCATCACCAATTCTTCATGCTGACATATATTATTTGAGAATTCACAGTTTGCAAATTGTTGACTACTCTCAGAGCAGAGAAAATGCAGGCAGACCCACTTAAGTCTCGCTAATGGGCCTCATGAACATTACAAAGAGATAAAGATGTGGAATTTCAAGTTAATCATTGTGTTCTATTTTTGCTAGGAGTTCAAGAAGGGAAAATATGTGCATCAAAATTATACTCTAAGTGGCACATATCCACTCCATCTCATATGTCCCAATCCAACCAAAGTGGATCAACAAACTTTGATTAATGCATCATCATTACATGGATTAATGGACGTTGTCCTTTGTCACGCCCGGTGTTTAGATTTTTCCCCTGTGAATTAGCTTTTGAACTCCAACAAGAAGAAGAGAAACCAGTCATGCAATAAACTTCCATTGTATTGAAATAACACCCAAAAATTTTCAATCTTTATGCCTTAGTTTTAAGAATTTATATTAATTAATTACATGAAGAAGTGAAAACATTAATAGCTCAAGAACGAATATTTTCTCATAAATGCCCTCTATAACAATCCTAAACTAATGCAATTACCAAATCCTACGTTGAAAATGGAGAAGAAAGGTCGTATTATTTTCGGAAACAAATAGCATCATATCTAAACCAACTGTTTCAACAATGTTGTCAAAATGTTGCCATCTTTCTGTTTAAAGTATCGTGAAATGACAAATCTACCCTCCACAACCAGTCAATTATGTAGACAGTTGCTATCATTCTACCAAAGTTTTACACCCAATGCGGTCATCTGTGAAACAAAATAAAACCTCTTCCATGGCTGGAGTCATTCAAAGAGAGCAAAAAGAAGAAATAAAAAGCGAACCCTCCTCCTCTTTTGAGTCTCAACTATTCTAACCGCCATGAAAGGGCCCAAACTCTATTCCTCTTCACAAAAAGTCTTAGCACTAGGATTCATAACCCTAGCCTTGCTTCCAACAATAGCATTAAGTGAATGCACATGCGACCCCGAAGACGATGGAGAAATCAACAAGGAGAAAGCCCGAAAGTACCAAATAGCGGCAATCGTGTCAATCCTAATGGCGGGGGGAATTGGAGTGTGCCTTCCGATGATGGGGAAGATAATACCTTCTCTAAGGCCGGAAAAGGACATGTTCTTCATAATCAAGGCATTCGCGGCGGGCGTTATCCTATCGACGGGGTTCATTCATGTCCTCCCTGATGCATTCGAGCACCTAACCTCCCCTTGTTTGAAGGAGAATCCTTGGGGAAAGTTTCCCTTCACTGGATTCATAGCCATGGTTGCCACCATCCTCACTTTGATGATAGATTCCATGGCCACCTCTTACTACTCCAAGTCTCACTTCAACAACAAGCCTGGCCCTGTGGAAGTCGCTGATGAGGAGCATGCCGGTCACGTGCATGTTCATACACATGGTACTCATGGTCATTCACATGGAGCTAATACTACTGCCGATGATTCTTCTTCTGCTCAACTTATTCGGCACAAAATCATATCCCAGGTTTTCTAATTCTTTTCCTCTTCTTTTTGGGTAATTAAAGTTGGGTTTTTTTCTTTTTTCATTGAATATTGATTTGGTTGTGTTTGTGTTTGTGTAGGTTTTGGAACTGGGAATTGTTGTCCATTCGGTAATTATTGGAATATCTTTAGGTGCCTCTCAAAGTCTAGATACTATTAAGCCTCTCGTGGCTGCGCTTACATTCCACCAATTTTTTGAGGGTATGGGACTTGGTGGATGCATCTGTCAGGTATAATACAATATCTCTATCTCTATCCCTCAATTCAGAATTTTTTTTTTGGGAATTTTTTTGTTTTTCTTTCATAAAATAAGTGTAATTTTGTCTAAAATGTTCAACTCATTTGGGGACCCAACATAAAAAGAAAGTGTTTTGTTGATTACCACCAAAAAAAAAGAAAAAAAAAAGAGAGAGTTTATTTTGGAGCTTTCCCATATCTTGGATTTGGCAAACAAAATTCAATATGCGTTCTTTGTTTTTCGGCCGTAGGTTGGTTCTCAAAACAAAGAGCGTTCTGTAGGTATTACGATACTTCCATATCATATCAGTCTTATCTTTTTTTTCTTTTTATCCTTTTTTGTGTTAGAAAAATTTCTTATGGATTTGTATAGACCTTTAATATATAATAGCACTTGGAAATATAAATAAATAGATAGATACAACACGTGTGCACACACAGTCTCAAGATGACTATCTAAATAAATTGAGATCATTATACTCACTTCTTTAAGAATTTTAATAATAAAAAAGGACAGAAGTTTTTTATTTGTCAGGAAAAGTACAAATAACATGTACCATTGTCAAAACCATGTCCTCAGTTGGGCATACAAACCAACGTCAGTAAAGCCCACGGGTTTTGAATACATTTGAACCTCAAAATAAAAACACCATTCCAATTCTTGTATTTCTATCATACTTTGTCAGTTTCATCGCCCATCATCCTTTTTGGTTTGTTTTGTGTCAACACGGCCATCTGGTGCCAAAATTTTTGACCAAGTTTTTGTTATATTTATTTTGAATTTAATTAAAATTTCCTGTCATCTCATCTGGATTGAATTTTTGCCAAATAAATGATGGCAACATATTATATTTATGAAAAATGCAAGTGCTATTAACTTCATTAGTAATAGTAGTATAATTGTTTTTTCTCTAAAGCCAACAGTGTAAGTGTTCAAGGTCCATACAATTGACATGACTACGATGCCAATAGCCTCTGTCTCTCTCACACACACACACACACTCTCTCTCTCTCTCTCTCTCTCTCTCTCTCTCTCTCTCTCTCTCTCTGGGGTCATTGATTTTGTTAAGAGTTATTTAAAAACTCGTGTGCAGGCAAAATTCAAACAACGTCAAGTAGTGACAATGGCACTGTTTTTCTCACTGACCACACCGGTAGGCATTGCAATTGGGATGGCAATATCAACTAGGTACAGCGAAACAAGTCCAACAGCTTTGATAGTTGAAGGAGTATTTAACTCTGCTTCGGCCGGAATTTTGATCTATATGGCTCTTGTTGACCTGCTAGCTGCTGACTTCATGAATCCGAGATTGCAAACCAACACCAAGCTGCAAATTGGAGCCAATTTATCACTTCTTCTGGGGGCCGGTTGTATGGCTCTTCTTGCCAAATGGGCTTGAACAAGTCATGTCATTGTGTTCATAGAGAAATATGAATTTGTTATTTTTCCTTTTTATCCCAAACTTTCGATTGTTTTCCTAGTTTACATCATAGTTTCGAATCAAAAAAAAAAAAAAATATATATATATATATATAGAGAGAGAGAGAGAGAGAGAGAGAGAGACTTTTGGATTACATCTAAACATGTAATTGCAATCTCTTCAAGATCAAAGTTTAAGTTTGTAAGGGTCACAATTTACTTTCAGTCAATTAGTTTCCTGGGTTAACTAGCAGAACTATCATTCCATGGATCTTCCTTAAACAAAGGATTCAAAAAAAAAAAAAAAATTTGAATAGGGAAACAATACTTGTGATCAGAAAGCATTGCCTTTGTCCAATGCCTTCAAGCTTTAGGATTTCTGGCGCAGCTTGAATGAGTCTGCCGACATATCTGACAACAATATTTCTTCCATCCCAAGTTCCGTATAATAGCTAGCACCACTGGGGTGCTCTACAAAATCCATGAATTAATTAAATTGCACATGCATCAAGCTTCTTAATGTAATTCGCCGGGCTGTCTCTCTTTATGTTGTGGATGCTCCTTAAACTACCCATCAAGGAAGTTTAGAAGCACCACCTCTGGATTATTTCTTTATCACAAAAATATCTCAACCCAACCTTGTAAAAATAACATGCAATTTGATAGTACAAGCGAAACCCTTTCCCCTAGGAGACTAACTTCGGAAAAATTTACTGGACCCCCGTCATGAATAAAGGGCCCCTCCTAGACTTCACTAACCTTGGTGTTTTTCGGGCGTGAATGTCAATTTTTTGCCGAGTGGAGGAACAACTAAGAGGACGACTAAAGGAAGTGGACATGGAGATGCCACGAATGGTCCTGGCGACTTGCAAATTGCAAAGAAAAAGATGCATGGATGTGGGCATATGGGTCATGGTCCCCATTGGTCCCCATTAGAAAGCAACTACTAAACTAGGGCTAGGAATCTTCCTCAACAAACATCATGGGAACTCAAATATATGTGAAGTGAAAGAGGTTTGGATGAGATACGCGTTATAATTAAATCTAGGAATCATAAAAAGTCTTCCATAAAAAGTCTTCCTTCTATCTGCCCCCACACAAAATGCTTGGATTAGTCTACTTCAATACAGTGTGATGAGAATCCGAATTTGGATTCATCTTTCTCAAGCCATGTGTTCTCTTTTCTTTTGCTGATTAAAATAAGCTGTCATGGACTAATAATGCTATTCTCTTTGGTGAGAAATGTTCAATTTGAGACATTCAAGACAAATTCATTACAACCAGTGCCGTTCATGTACCAACCATGCATAATGCTTGGGAAAAATGCGGAGCTAATTAGCAGTATTCTGCTGGAATTATGTGTATGTGTGTGCCTGCGTGCGAGTGAGAGAGAGAGATTGAGAGAGGCCTATGATTTCAATTTCATCTCCTATTCATTTGCTCAAAATGTAATGATTAATTAGACTAATTTGGATGGAATGATTGATAAGACAAAACATAGTTTGTCTATTTCAACATCACATTCCACGTTGTTATAAATATTTTATGCACCTTATTGGACATTTAAACAGGAAAAAGCCACATTTTTTAGATAGTAAAGAAGAATTTATGTCTTGGGGATGTCTCTTCCTCTTTGGCGGATTTGATTTTAAAACTTTTCTAATACTATTTACCCCCACACTACTGAAGCGAAAAACCTTTGCATGTATAGGACGGGACATTAAAGAAAAAGGCCCCATTTGGCTAACAAAATGCCAACATTGGAACCCCCACCCCTCCGAACAAAAACAAAAAAGAAAAGAAAACAAAGAAAGAAGGCTTTCCTTGAATTAAGTAAATAGGGCAAAACTCTTTATTCCGGTGGATGAGAATGGCATGAACGTAAATGACACCCGCTCCATCCTCATTATAGTAGAGGTAGTACTAGATAGGGCTGTTATGACACTTGGGTAGTGTCACGGGTACCCGTGACACTGCCCGGTCAAGGCTCGAGCTAGATCCCAAATAGTGGCAAGCCCGAAGGCTCGTCGTACTACCCGACATTTATGAAATTACGTAAATACCCTGCATGTTATTCTTGACTTGTAAAACTTTGAAGGACAGAAAGGTAATTTTGCTTTCAGTTCTCAATTCTCCTTCATCTGTTTGTTTCTCATTTTTCTCGATCTCTCGAACCAAAATGCTCTCTCCTCTTGTGGCGGTGACCTAACCTAGCAAAGTAGCGCCATGCAGCTATCGCCTCCCACAGCCATCTCGTTTCTCATTCTTCTTGTGTCGTCCGTCGCTGCAAGGGTTTTACACTCTCTCCTCTCGATTGAAAGGTATAATCTCTATTTCTCTCTCTCTGTCTAGGGTTTTTACGAGATTATGGCTTTTGCGATTTTTTTGCTTCTCCCGTAAAATTTTGATGATTTCTTTGATGATTTATTCTTCTCTCACTGTGATAGAGATTTCAAGTCTTCAATAGAGATCAGTGAAGTGCTATTGTGATTCGTCGATATCACCGTCGCCAGTCGCCACTGCAAGAGAAGGTAAACTCTCTCTCTCTCTTAGTTACTTAGTCTAGATTTTAAATTCTTAGTCTAGGTAAATTTTGTTTAGGGTTTCTGAAAATCATCGAGTGATGAGAGTTAGGGCTTTTTTGATTTATTTGATTTTTTTTTTTGAAATGGGGGAGCAGAGTAGAGATGGAACTGGGACGAGCCAGGTTTTGAGCCAAGAAAGTCAGTCGAGAGAGAAAGAGAGGATCATAACGAACCTACAGTTGCGCCTATCTTTCGTTGTTACTCGATCTCTGCTTCGTCCTCACTTCCATATTCGGAGCTCAACAACAAGCATGCTTTGGCTTCACAGCTTCAAAAAAGGTACTTGCTCTAACATCTGCAGTTATATTAAACACTACATTGCCCTATTTAGGCATGATTTATTCTGTGTGGTATAATTCAATTCGGGTATTGTTTTTTGTCGAGGTATGAGTTGTATGTTATTGGCCATATTTATACTTTATTCAGATTTCAGATGCAATGTAGATAATTCAACCTTTCATCGTGCTACATAAAAAGAAGAAAACACAAAAAAAAAAATTTGTTTGGAAATTTCTGAATATTTAGTTAATGGTTTTCAATAATTGCATTGATTTTGCAATCTGACTGATCAATAATTTTGGGTGAGAGTGGTGCATTTCTATAACCTAGACGCAACAATTGTTGAATTTGCTTGAAGAGCAAACCTCTTTGTACATTTTACGTATATTAGGCAAAATGGCTTTGCTTACCTATGGGGATCATTTATATAAAGGTGATTACAAATAGGATCAGCTTGCTCCTTAGGTCATGCAATGTGTATGTCAAAATGCTACATAATATAATTTGGATTCTGCACTTCATTCTCTGTTCCTTCTTCATTTTCTCCTCATTGTTGAACTTATAAGAGTCTTTTAACTATACAATTTGAATCCTAAAAAAGAAAAGATAATTTTTTTTTGCAATTATCATTCATTTTGTGTTACTATTCATTTTTCTTTTTTCATAATAAATACAATGATCTACAATTATTTAATGGAAGTTCCTTCCACCATTCATTTTTCTTTTTTTATGCATTATCATCAAATCATACTTGATTTTGATTCTTAATTCTTTGTTTTTGTTCTTAATAAAAGGATGGATCCAAAAACAAGCACAAGTAGTGGTAGGCAAAGAATGAGAAATGAATCTGAAGATGTAGATCCAATTGAATTGTCGGTTATACCTATTATTGCTTCAACAGGTTCTACTATGTCTGTTGTTCAAGAAATACAAAATGTGCAAATCTCATATCAAAGTACTGATGACACATCCATTCTGATGGAGGTACAAATTGAACAATGGAATAAGAAAATGGAGGAACAAGGACTCGGTGGTGAAGAAGAAGGAGATGATGATGATATTGAAGGAGGAGATAGAAGTGAAATGCCAGATATATATACAGCTGAAGGTATAGAAGATGATCCTTTTAGGGAGTAGCAAAGGGACAAAAAATCATGAGTTTGGAAATACATTTCTCATGTTGGCCTTGTAGATGGTGTTGAGAAGGTTAAGTGCAACCATTGTGATTCGAAGTTGAAAGTGCATAAAACGAAGTCAACAAGCACCTACATCAGATATCTAAAAAAATGTCGACAGTTTGGGAGGGAAATGAGAAGTACACGTTCTACTCTTATAAATTTTCAACCTATTGAAGGTGTCTCATCTTCTAAAGGCGCTCAAATTGTTTCGGTCAAGTTTAACATGCAGAGAATGAGAGAGGCAACTGCACATTGGATTATGATGTATGAGCATCCATTTAGCATTGTGGAAGAGGATGGGTTTAATCTAATACAAAGACGTAGGATACTAGTATGGAAACAAATATCAAGGCAAACGGAAAAAAATGATTGTATGTTGGTTTATGAAACTGAAAAGAAGAAGTTGAAAAATGTACTTGCAAATGTTGGAAAGATTAGTTTGACAACAGATATTTGGAAATCAAAGACCCAAAAGATTGGGTACATGGTTGTAACAGGCTATTGGATTGACTCTGATTGGAAATTGCAGAAGAGGATACTAAATTTTGTTAATATTCCACCGCCGCATACGGGTAGAGAAATTACAGCCATTTTGTTTAATTGTGCTAAGAAATGGAAAATTGAAAGTAAAGTCTATATCGTATAGGTTGATCATGCCTCTAGCAATGACTTGACTATAACTATTATAAAATAAGACTTCTCTAGCTATAACAAATTGATGTGTGATAGAAAGATTTTTCATGTACAATGTCGTGTGCATATTTTGAACCTGTTGGTTCAAGATGGGTTTAGAGAGATTCATGATGTTGTTGATAAAATAAGAGATACGGTTGATTATATCAACCGCTTAGAGGCTAGGTTCATAATGTTTTCCGAATGTGCAACTGAAAAAAACTTGGTTGGTCATGGAAAAAAATTGATTAATGATTGTAAAATCTATTAGAACTCAACATTTAACATGCTGATATGCGCTTATGATTTTCGTGTTGTTTTTTCTCGTTTTAAAGAGAAAAATCTCATATATATTTATTGTCCAACAGTGGAGGATTGGGAAAAAGTTGATAAGGTTTACAAGGTGCTTGAATATTTTAAATCTGCTATATTGCTTCTTTCTGGAACTAACTATACAACAACAAATTTATTCCTCAAGGAAGTGGGTTCGATAAAGAGGATGATAGATGAAAAGGTTTATGATTCCGATGATTTCATTGTAAGAATGGTGGAAAAAATAAAAGTCAAATTTGATAAATATTGGGGTGAAGTGAGTTTGTTTATGACAATAGCTACTATCCTCGACCCTACGAAGAAACTAATTGTAAATATTATTATGAACTTATGATTGGAGAAGATGTATCCAACAAGTATGTTAGCGATGTGTGAAATGTGTTATATAAGCTGTATGATGAATATGCCTCCGCTGAATTCTTGTATGGCAAAGACCCAGTTTCATCATCCCATGTGAGTTCTTTACTCGGAGATCAGAATTTCCACGTGATACTGATATTGGACTTGAGGATTTTGTTAGGAGAATATTTGGTACACGTTCTCAATCAATGAATTAGATGATTATTTAGCCAAACCTCCTGAAACAAAATCGGATAAGGATAAGAGTTTGAAGTGGTGGAAGGTCAATAGGATTACTTACAAAGTTTTATCTCAGATAGCTCGAGACATACTAGTCATTCCTCTTAGGACAGCAGCATCAGAGGCTATATGTAATACAGGAATGCGAGTGATATAGACACATATCGTGGTTTTTTGGCTCTAGAAACGATTCAGGCACTCATGTGCGGAGGAGATTGGCTACGGAAATAAGTATTTATTTTTTTTAAAACAATTAATATATATTTTGCCAATATATATAATGTTAAATTTTTGTTAAACATTTCATTATGTCAAATTATATAATATATATATATATATGTTGCTAATATATTGATTTTTGTTATATGTAGCAAGATATCGTGGTAAAGGAAATTCTGCTTGTACATCCAACAAAAAGTAAGTAAATAATCGTATCAACATTTTTATTTTTATTGTTAGTATAATTTTATTTCATAACACTTATGACTCGTATAGATTGAGTTGTTGAGTGTTGCTATTGCTGTTGGGAAAGATTTATTTTTCGAATATTGTTGTTGGTGAGTGTTGGAGGCTACTGTTAGTTTGTTGTTGGAGGATATTGATATTGCTGTTAGGATTTGACATACTTTTATCTGAAAGGACTGTTATAAATGTAATATGTAATTAGTTTTGATTTGTATGGTTGGAGACTTATGTGGTTGGATTTATTCGGTAGTTGTTATGAATTTTATTTAATTTTTGCATGGTTGCAAACAAAATTGTGATTGGATTCAATTAAAATTAGAATTTTATTTAATTTTATAAGCAGGTTTGGATTTGGAATGTTCAAAAAATAGGAGAGATTCTATTAGTTTTGAAATTAGGAATTTATGCAATTATGAAATTAGACAAAATTTTGCCCATTTTACATAGAACTTCAATTTGCCCAATAGAGAACCAAAATTTGAAGCACAATCTACCAATCTCGAGCTCAGGTAATCCTGGGTTCGAGCTTGGGTTCGGGCTTTGGCATCATCTCGGGCTCAAGCTCAGGCTTTGGTATCATCTTGGGCTCAAGCTCGGGCTCGAGCTCGGTATCATGTCGAGCTGGGTCTCAGGCTCGGGCTCGGGCTCGGGCTCGAGCTCAAGCTCACCTATACTACATCGAGCTCGAGCTCAAGTATTGTGATATCCTAGTTCAACCGAGGTTGTCACGCCTCGAATCGGGATCATTAACAACCGTCCGTTGCCCTGGATGTCGGCTGTATTTTTACGAAAAATATGACAGAATCTCCCCATAAATCGGAGATCTCTCATGTACAATTTCACATGTATATTAATATTCATCCTATAAAATAACAAATGGTCATCCTGGCCTCTCCAAAATCAACCAATCCCACAACCAATATCCAGAACAACGCAGACTATAATAACGAATTTCCACAGTCCTAATCACAAACCTCTACTGCCATGCCCCCGTCAAAGGTATGAACAGCCGCCAGTCACCCCTCCTGTGATTTAGAGGAGGCACCGAGCGATTCTAGAGTACACTTCTAAGACATGACACATTCCCAAGTACTTACACAATGAACCAGAAATGCCTCAATATAATATTATGCAATGACATATCCATATTTATACAGTCATCCCAGAATTATACAATGGTCGTCTATCGACCTCATAATACATATGCATCACCAATACAATTGCTAACTCACGAAATTGTAGCGAAAATATACAATAACTCCTCAGATCCAGATCAAATCTCCCAATGATACTGAACGTCCTAAAAACAACGCTCCTTGCCAAATACTATTTCTGAAATAAGAAGGGAAATGAGGGGTGAGTACTCGGAGAAGAATACGCAGTGAGTGAGTGGGTCAATGCAATCGTCAAATATGGAATGTGAAACTGAAGTGTCAAAACACAAGTATACAAATCATATTTCAAATCATCATATTTTTCATTTCAACAATATGTTATTTGCATGCATTATCAAGTTAAATATGCATTCAAAGCACTATTATTAAAATCATAGAACTGCCAGCCGAAAATATCCTGGCATAGGTCTACCGCGACCTATGACAGGCGGACCGGGGGTGTTATATGCAAGTTTATTTAAAGTGCTCTCTACCCCGGCATTGGCGATGAACCTCGTCCAGATGCTAGACTTGGAGAGGATATCCAAATCCAAATCCAAATCCTCCCACTTTCGGGTTCAACCTGGTTAGTACCGTGTCGATAATCAAATCACGACAACTTGTGGGATACCCTAGGCCTGGGCATATCCGGAAGCCACCAAAGCGTCTCCCACGGTGTCCTTCGTAGCTATGGAACAATACATATCAAAACCCTCAAGACCAAAATCAATATCATATCAAAATGTACCGAAATCAGGTTCATAAACTTATGTAACATATAGCATAAAATGACACATTATACATTTCAACCATATGGATGCATAATTTCACAATTCAATACAGTTTTTGGACACTCCATCGATTCACCAAAATCAATTTTAAAACCAGTCAAAACATTTCAAGGATACGACAAATCATGCTCATTATCAAAATGTTATAAAACAAGGTTTACATATTAAACAAAAGTATTGAAATAAATCTCACTCACCGTTTTGGGGAGGATAGCGCACTCCCCAATAAAACCACAATACGTAGAGCAATACTCCCCTCAATCGAATCACCAAGAAAGCCAACCTAATCAAATCATCACGATTTTCATCAAATTTCCGACTATTTCAGGGTTTATCATTTTCCTTAAATTCGTACAAACCCTAAATTTCTCAATTTATAAACAAACTCCAATGTCATCAATTTCATTCTATTTATAAGTAAATAACCAAAATCAAAATCAATCTTAATTCGAATCTAAAACCAACTAATACTACCTAATTTGACAAAGTTTATTCAAGGGTTGAAGAGATTTCATTTCTCTCACCTAGGGTTTCTCGGATTTCAGATCTAACTTTCGTTCGCCCGTCGGTTTGGTCTAAAACCTGAATGTTTCCAAATTTGAAACAATTGTGAGCAATTTAAGTCCAATTACTAAATATTTTCGAAACCCTAGAGGGAAAATCGAAACTTTGAGTCATTTACCTTCGCAGAGGCTCACGGACTATCACGGGCTGTCGCGGGCTTGTGGGCCGCGGGCTGGTGGTTGACGGGCTGGCGGGCCTGTTGAGCCTGCGGGGCTGATGGGTATACCGGGCCTGGAGGGCTTGTGGGTTGGCAGTGGGCTGCGGGCCGGACTGGGCCGCAGTGGCTAGGGCTCGCACTCGCGAGCTGGATCGCGCGCTCGCTAGCTGGATCGAGCTCTCATGCAATGGGTCACGCGCTGGAGGGCGCGCTGGCACAGGGGAGCTCGTGCTGGGGCGCGCTAGAGCGCGCAGGGGCTTGTGTAGAGGCGCACAAGGCTCGTGCAGAGGTGCGTAGGCTGGGGCGCGCTCAGGCTCGCGCTAAGGGCCGCGCAGTACGCGCTCGTGCTCGGGAGAGCGAGCAGTCGCTTGAAGGAGAGCGCAATGGCGCTCGTGTAGGGAGGAGCTACAGCGGCTCGCTCACAAGAGGGAGGAGCTGCAACGGCTGTGGGTGGCGCGCGGCAATCTTTGCAGCGGAGGAACCGAGTGGTGGCTGCGTGGATCGCGGTGGAGAATGGCGATCGCGAGAGATAGAGAGAGAGTGAACAGTGAGAGATAGAATCCGAGAGGGAAGGATAGAGAAGGAGAGAAGAAGAAGAAGATGATGGTGATGGTGGTGGTGGCGGTAAGTCACGGCGGAGGATGGCAGCGGAAGAAGGAGACGCGGCGGCGGGGAGATGAGGAGTCGGGGAGAGAGAAAGAGAAAGAGAGAGAGAAAGAGAAGGGGAAATTAGGGTTTTAATCCCTAATTTCCCAAATGCAGGGGGTGCTGCGTTTTGGCTCAAAACGCAGCACTCCGCTGCTGTTTTTTTTTTTTTGGTGTTACATTTTCTAACCCCCTAAAAACAAGTCTCGTCCTCGAGACTAAAAGAAACTATACAGAGAAAAGTTGGGGTGCTGTCTCCTCATGGCTTCCTCAGGCTCCCAGGTCTGTTCCTCGACCTAGTCGCTCCTCCACAAAACTCTAATAAGAGGAACCTCTTTGCTCCGTAGCTTTCTGACCTGTCGATCCAGAATAGCCACGGGCTGAACAAGTAAGCTCAAGTCCTCTCAAAGCTCAACTGGTGGAGCCTTTAAAATGTGTAAGGGATCTGGCTGATATTTTCTAAGTACTAAGACATGAAATACATCGTGAATATGCGATAGGTTTGCTGGCAGCTCCAATTTATATGCTACACTTCCGACCTCTCAAGGATACAGAAATGGCCAATATACCTGGGGTTCAACTTCCCCCGCTGCCCAAATCGAATGAGTCCCTTCAAGGGAGATATCCTTAAGAATACCATATCTCTTACAGTAAACTCTAGAGGTCGCCGCCTACGATCCGCATAGGATTTCTGTCTATCCTGGGCGGCTTTCATTCGCGTACGGATAATTCTCACTTTCTCCTTCGTCTCCTCTACCAGCTCAACATTGGTGAGTCGTCGCTCACCAACCTCATCCCAGCACAACGGGGTACGACACTTCCTCCCATACAATGCCTCGTAAGGTGGCATGCCAATACTCGCCTAATAGCTATTATTATAGGTGAACTCCACTAACGGAAGATGTCGATCTCAACTCCCTCGGAAATCTATAACACATACCCTTTGCATGTCCTCTAAAGTCTGAATAGTCCTCTCTGACTGACCATCTGTCTGGGGGTGATATGCTATACTGAAATTTAGTCTAGTACCCAAAGCCTCTTGCAGACTGGACCAAAAACGGGATGTAAATCTGGGGTCTCGATCTGACACTATCGACACTGGAACCCCATGCAGTCTCACAATCATATCAATATAGAGGCATGCCAACGCCTCAAGCGAGTAATCACTCATAATCGGGATGAAGTGTGCGGACTTAGTAAGTTAGTCAACTATCACCCAAATAGCATCATGTTGTGCCGAAGTCCGCGGTAACCCCACTACGAAATCCACCGTGATATGCTCCCACTTCCACTCAGGAATGGGAAGGGGCTGCAAAGTGCCAGCTGGATGCTGGTGCTCAACCTTTACCTACTGACATACAAGGCAACGAGCAATAAATTCTGTAATTTCTCGTTTCATACCCGACCACCAATAACTGTCTCTGATGGTACGGTACATTTTAGTACTACCGGGATGTAAAGCATAGGCAGATGAATGGGCCTCCTCAAGAATAGCCCTGCGAAGATCACTATCTGCTGATACACATACCCGATCTCAAAAAACCAACAGTCTATCCTTGCGAACTCTAAAGTCATCAATATCACCTCTGCTGGCTTTCTCATAAATAGCTCGGAGCTCTTCATCACTTTGTTGAAGCTCCCTGATACGGTCGAGCAAACTCTGCCGAACCTCAAATCTGGCTAGTATAGCTCCATGATCATCACTAGCCAACCTGACTCCCAAGGTTCGGAGTCCCAATAAACATGAGAGATAAGTACTCTCGGTAGTCTAAGAAGTGGAAGACGACTTCCGACTCAAGGCATCAGCCACTACATTAGCCTTGCCCGGATGATAGTCGATGATGATAGTCGATGATGAGATCATAATCCTTTAACAGTTCTAACCATCTCCGCTGCCTCAAATTTAGCTCCGTCTGAGTGAACAAATACTTCAGACTCTTGTGATCTATAACACCCTGCATGTAACCCCATATAAATAGTGGCGCCATATCTTTAGTGTAAAGACTATGGCCGTCAACTCCAAATCGTGTGTAGGATAGTTTACCTCATGCTTCTTTAACTGTCGCGAAGCATAGACGATAACTCTACCATCCTGCATCAATACACAGCCCAATCCCTGCCTGCTGGCGTCACTATATACCACATACTCTCGACTACTCGTGGGAAGGGCTAGAATCGGAGCGGACGTCAACCGCTGTTTGAGCTCCTGAAAGCTCACCTCACAACGGTCATCCATACAAACTTGACATCTTTTCACGTCAATCTACACAATGGAGCAGTTATCTAGGAAAACCCCTCAACAAATATACGGTAATACCCGACTAGACCAAGAAAACTCCTGATTTCAGTTACTGTCTGCGGTTGCTCCCATCTCGAAATGGCATCGACTTTTTGCGGATCGACAAAAATACCCTCTGCAGAAATTATGTGGCCAAGAAAACCAATCTGCCGTAGCCAAAATTCACACTTTGTGAACTTGGCATAAAGCTCTCTCACGAAGAGTCTGCAGAATCACCCTAAGGTGCTGAGCATGCTCATCATCACTCCGCGAGTAGACTAAGATGCCATCAATAAAAACAATAACGAACTGGTCCAAATAATCGTGAAAAATTCAGTTCATTAGGTCCATAAATGCGGTAGGGGCATTAGTCAACCCAAACGGCATGACTAAAAATTTGTAGTGCCCGTCTCGAGTGCGGAAAGTTATCTTTGACATATCTTGACTCTTAATCCGCAACTGATGATATCCCGATTGAAGATCAATTTTCGAGAAAACTTGAGTACCTTGCAATTGATCAAATAAATCATCTATGCGAGACAGTGGATATCTGTTCTTCACAGTCACCTGATTAAGTTACCTATAATCCACACACAATCTCAGTGAGCCGTCCTTCTTCTTTACAAACAGCACTGGAGCGCCCCAAGGGGACGTGTTAGGACGGATAAACCCCTTATCTAACAACTCCTGTAGCTGGACCTTGAGCTCTCTCAGCTCAGCCGACGACATCCTGTATGGCGGCATAGAGATAGGGGTAGTCCTTGGAGCTAAATCGATTTCAAAGTCAAACTCTCGAACCGGTGGTAATCCGGCTAGCTCCTCGGGAAAAATATCTGAAAAGTCCTGTACCACTGGAACATCCTCCAGTCTCGGTCCCTGAGCAGTGGTGTCAATGATATGAGCCAAGTAAGCCACACATCCGTGGCAAATCATGCGTCTGGCCTCCAAAACTGAAATGACACAGCGGGGTAAAACCCGCCTCTTGTCCTAAAAAATCAACACTGGCTGATCGAGTTTTCAAAACTCCACCTGCTTCTTAAAGTAGTCAACTGAAGCACGATCCATATGTAGCCAATCCATCCCCAAGGTGGCATCAAAATCAGTTATGGCGAGGGGGATTAGATCTGCCTTCAGCACTGTATCCCCAGCTTTGATCTCACATTCTCTATACACTGTGCCGCGCACAATCTGCTCACCTAGAGGAGTGATGACCAATAGCTCCTCGTCCAAAGGTGAGAGCGGCCTGTCAGAATGTTAGAAGAATTGATCGCTCACATACGAATAGGTAGAGTACCAATCATTGAACAAAATGCACATAGACTTAGAATAGTTTCAAACTTGATATATATAAATATATATGTCAAAATAGCTGAGCCTCTAAGGCTTTTACAACTTCAGTGTATAAAGATGTCAGAGTAGTATCATGTCACAAAAGGGTACACAACATAAAATACCTATACAACTATCATGATACAATGCTGACATCCCCAAAAGAAGTGGAAATACGAATAGAGATCCTATTCTACAGGATCAGAAGGAGGAGTACCCATGATGATGTCGGGGTTCGCCTGGGCGTCCTCCTGTGTCATGGCATAAACCCGGGCCTGAGCCCTAGGCTGCTGTTGTGTCTGGGTCTACATGTGTTACTCCCGGTGGTCACCCTGATAGTAGAAGCTGCTGGCCGAGCAGGCTACCCCTACTGTCCCATACGACGAGTATTAGTGCGGCTCTGTGAACTCTATCCTTCGAGTCCTAACTCAGGACAGAAACTCCTGATATGCCCCGGTTTCCCACAGTGGAAGCAAGTGACCGTCACTGAACAAGCTCCTATCGGATAGGACCTATTGCACTGCGGTAATAAGGATGCTGCTGAGCAGTATACTGTGCAGGGTGAGTTAGAGCAGGCTGTCTGAACCCGTGGGAGTACTGTTCCCATCCCAGCTCAGTAAATCCAGATCCTAATCCGCCTCTGTGTGAACTGGATCCCCTGCCTCTCTTAGAGTTCTACGCAAAATGAGACTTCTTTTTCTTTCTTTTCTGCTCTCTACTCTCTTTCTACCTAGCCTCTGCGCGGACCAAAGCCCCCGCGCGGTGAGCAGAGTCTATCACCTCGGCCAGTGTAAACTACGGGGTAACAGTCATATACTTCTTTATGCTGAAACTAAGACCGTCCTCAAATTTGAAGCGCAAATACTGAGATGTGGCCAGATCTGGTACGAATGTGACAAGTCTACGCATATTTGCCTCATACTCCGAGACAGATCTGGACCCCTGTGTAAGCCGTCACAACTCTGACCTCATCCAGTCCTGCTAGTAGAGTGGGAAGAATCTACGGTCAAACTCCTGAAGAAAGTGATCCCACCGCAGTGGCTCTGTCGCCTCATCAGTGAGGGCCTCCCATCATGAGAGGGTCTCTCCTTCTAATAACCGCTATGCCACTTTCAGGCAGAGCTCCTCTCCAATCCCCAGATCGATCAGAATCCTGCAGGTGCGGTTGATCCAATGCCTGGCTGCCATAGCATCACCAAGCCCTGTGAAATCCGTGCACCCCAACTGACGGACCTCTTTAACCAACTGAGTCAACTCATGTACCCGTCTAAGAGCAGCCGATGTGGTCTTACTCGGCTCAGACAAAGTAGAAGGACCGGCTACCGGAAGTGGAACCGATACCGTAGGTGTAGGCGCCGCTATAGGTGCAGGCGCCACTGTAGGAGGTGGTGGGGTGGAATTTGGACCCATACGAAGCGTACAACTCGTACACCTGCCGAAAGACATCGAGTGTGGGTACGAGAGTCTCAGCCTGAGCAGTTGGCTGGGTAGGTGCCGGTGGTGGCACGCGAGTCGAGGAACGATCCTCCGACTCGTCTAATTCCTCTGGTGGGGCAAGACGGGTGCTCTGTCGGGTCGTCATACTTCTGCAAGAGAAGAATTCTTATTAAGTATCATAAAAAAATAGGCTCGGTTCAAGAATTTTGAACTAATGATAGCATGGCTACCCTCACAAAAGAATGAAATTCTTAGTTCAATAGGGGAAGAATATAACATGTTAGGTTAGATACAACCGTATCTAACTCCCTAAAATTGATGAACTCATATACCTATGACCATGCACTAGGACTTCATGACTCTATGAAACTCTCATGCATTGAGGACTTTAAAGACCAACACACTCGAGAATGTTTCCAATACTCTCTTTCTACATAGCTTTCCACCAAGTCGCTCTGATACCAATCCAACTGTCACGTCCCAAACCGGGATCATGAATAGTCGCCCGTTACCCTGGATGTCGGCTGTATTTTTATGAAAAATCGGGCAGAATCTCCCCATAAATCGGAGATCTCTCATGTACAATTTCACTTGTATATCAATATTCATCCTATAAAATAACAAATGTCCATCCTGGCCTCTCCAAAATCAACCAATCCCATAACCAATATCCAGAACAATGCAGGCTATAACAACGAATTTCTACAGTCCTAACCACAGACATCTACTGCTATGCCCCCGTCAAAAGCATGGACAGCCGCCAGTCGCCCCTCCTGTGATTTAGAGGAGGCACCGAGCGATCCTAAAGTACACTTCTAAGACATGACACATTCCCAAGTACTTACACAATGAACCAGAAATGCCTCAATGCAATGTTATGCAATGACATGTCCATATTTATACAGTCATTCCAGAATTATACAATGGTCATCTATCGACCTCATAATACATATACATCACCAATACAATTGCTAACTCACGAAATTGCAGCAAAAATATACAATAATTTCTCAGATCCAAATCAAATCTCCCAATGATACTGAGCTTCCTAAAAGCAACGCTCCTTGCCAAATGCTATCTTTGAAACAAGAAGGGAAATAAGGGGTGAGTATTCAGGGAAGAATACTCAGTAAGTGAGTGGGTCAATACAATCGTCAAATATGGAGTATGAAACTGGAGTGTCAAAACATAAGTATACAAATCATATTTCAAATCATCATGTTTTTCATTTCAACAATATATCATTTGCACGCATTGTTAAGTCAAATATGCATCCAAAGCACTGTCATTAAAATCATAGAGCTGCCAGCCGAAAATGTCCTGGCAGAGGTCTACCGCGACCTATGACAAGTGCACCGGGGGTGTATGCATAATTTCACAATTCAACACAGTTTTTTGACACTCCATCGATTCACCAAAATCAATTTTAAAACCAGTTAAAATATTTCAAATATACGACAAATCATGTTCATTATCAAAATGTTGTAAAACAGGGTTTACATATTAAACAAAAACATTGAAATAAATCTCACTCACCGTTTTGGGAAGGATGGCGCACTCCCTAATAGAATCACAATACGTAGAGCAATACTCTCCTCAATCGAATCACCAAGAACTTGCGGTTGAAGGGCCGACGGGCCTAGTGGGCCTGCGGGCTTGATGGGTCTGGCGGGCCTGGAGGGCCTGCGGGTCGGCAGTGGGCCGCAGGCCGGACTGGGCCGCAGTGGCTAGAACTTGCGCTCACGAGCTGGATCGCGTGCTCGCGAGCTGGATCGAGCGCTCGCGTAGTGGGTCACGCGCTAGAGCGCTCGTGCTCGTGCTGGGGCACGCTTGAGCAGTGGATCGCGCGCTGGAACGTGCTATGCTCATGTTGAGGCGTGTTGGGGCGTGCTATGCTCGCGCAAAGGGTCGCGCTGGAGGGCGCGCTGGTGCAGGGGAGCCCATGCTGGAGCGCGCTGGAGCGCGCAGGGGCTCGTGTAGAGGCGCGCAAGGCTCGTGCAGAGGCGCGTAGACTGGGGCGCGTAGACTGGGGCGCGCTCAGGCTTACGCTAAGAGCGGCGCAGTGCACGCTCGCGCTCGGGAGAGCGCGCAGTCACTCGAAGGAGAGCACAATGGCACTCGTGCAGGGAGGAGATACAGTGGCTCGCTCGTGGGAGGGAGGAGCTACAGCGGCTGTGGGTGGCGTGCGGCGATCTTTACGATGGTGATGGTGGTGGCGGTAGGTGACAACGGAGGATGGCAGCGGAAGAGGGAGACACGGCGGCGTGGAGATGAGGAGTCAGGGAGAGAGAAAGAGAAAGAGAGAGAGAGAGAAGGGGAAATTAGGGTTTTAATCCCTAATTTCCCAAATGCAGGGGGTGCTGCGTTTTGGCTCAAAACGCAGCACTCCGCTGCTGTTTTTTTTTGTGGTGTTACACAGGTGTCATAACACCCCTAGTACTAGGACTCTCTCTCTCTCTCTCTCTCTCTATTGGTCACTATATTTTGGAAAATGTACTAATACTAGGGCCCTTACTAGAATGAATACAAGTATAAACAGAAAGGATTAAACTCGAATACCTTTAGTGCTAAACAGCAAAGTAATTTCTGTGAAAAAAAAACAATATAAGGGCAAGAATTTACTATGCATGGGGCAATAAGTATAGGAAAGGATAACTGAATCACCTAAACATCATAATTTACCAAATTTATATGGATTTTAACAAATATAAGCAATTCGGGAGAAAGATGGATGGTGGATTGTCACTAAAAAGATTGAACTACTCAAATGATACATAAAAAAGGTGAAAATAATTTTTTAACTTTTTTTTCTCCTTAAGATTTATTAAATTAGCTTTTTTATTAAATTACTTTCCTAACCTTGATAAATCCCATCTTTAATTAATAAAAATTATTTCTAAATTTTAGGATTAAATCTTTGGAGGATATCTCTTTGGTGCTCCCCTTTTCTAAAATTAAGATTTTCCTTAAATATTAAATACAATATGTAAGTAAGATTCCATACTTTTTAAACTAATATCTTATGATATATAATTTTTTTTTTAAATGATATTATCTATATGCAATTTAAAATTTTGTATAAATCTAACACAATGAGGTATAATAAAACTATTGGAATGAGATATTATCTATTTTAAATATTCTATTCAGATGTTAAAATTTGATGTGAATGCTACCCAGTATGCACCTAAGGGGGACAACTCCCTCCATCTAGTGTGGCTCACCCACTAGGCACCCCTCCAACCCACCCACGTTCAATGAAACTAAGTCCGAGTTTAATTGCTCTTTTTTTTTAGAAGAGTTATACTAGGTTTTTTTTTTTTTTTTTAGTAATCTTAGGCTATTTAAGTATGTTTTCCTTCGTTATAATGCAAACTTTGATATTTTTACTAAATAAAAATTTTGTTTCTTTCTTGATGAGTAGATTTACGTGTCAGAGTTTTAAAATTTAAACTTATCAAACTTGTGGAGTTTTAGAGTTTTATACTCTAATAAGTATTATCGTCATATTTCCCCTGTGTCGGTTTGAATGAAATTTCACAATTTTTTATTATACCCAATGACATAAGGAAATTAAAATTAACTCCATCATTTTTAAGAACACAACTAAAGGAGTTCTAAAACAAAAATTAAATTGTAATATATATTCTATAAATAAAAAGAAAAAAGAAAAAAAAAACTTCATACCAAATTTATGGGGAATTCTTTTTCAATAAAAGAAGTTAATAAATGAAAGAAAAAATAAAAGAAAAACAAGGCAATGCCAATTAAAGCATAGGAACAAGATTTGATTCAATACAGACTTTATATTCCAGAAACAATCCAAATACAATCATAGGGATCGTATATCTCCATCAACACAAATAATATTTTCCGGTGTAACTCAATAATAGATAATTTAATTTGATATACTCAAATTTTACCAAAACCACAAAATTTCTTTTAATTTTTTCCCTAGTTTCAAATATCACTTAAACTTCAAAAGAAATCAACCTTATTCAACTATCCTCTTGAAAGGATAGCATCAATTCCACTGTCCTTCGTAAATATATTCCCGATAATCAGGAAAGAGATGTGAGAAAACTCCCTTTTACTAATCATTCCAGCCTCATAGATTAAGATTTCTTAGAGAGTTTTGATTTCCCTAATTGAGAGTATATTAGGAAAACTTGCTTTAACAATTTCATTAACCCATACTCTCCATTTTATAATATGCTAGTAAGATTATTGTATAACATTATAAGTAAATACAAAGGGACTCGCCAAGATAGGAGTGAGAGTGAAATAGCCATTAGAAATCATACCCAAAAATATATGTTCAAGATTTATGTTGAAAGAATGGAGATCATAGTCACTCCCAAAATCCTATGTGAAATAAATAGTCAAAATTGGGTGACTTATAGTAAATGTGAAGAATACATGAGTACAGAACTTTTGAACAATGCAAGGGTTGTTTTCAAAAACACCTAAACCTCCAAATAGTCGATACAAAAACTGCATTCTTAGGCCTATGTGAAAGGTTATTCCATTTGATAGTTACCCATGCCTTGAAACGTAAGGCAGGTAGTCATGCAACAATTATTAGGAAAGATTTCTGAATAATGGTCTACTCAATACAAAATAAAAATCCTGACCATCATGTTCTAGTTCCCCTCCATATGATGGTCATAGGAAATTTTGATAAAGGAAACCTTCCATATACAATAGTGATTTGTGATTTCATGGCCATATACGACATAAACGCCTCTAGAAACATTGGGGTTAAATTGAATCCCAAAAATATGGTTGGAGCCTCCTCCCTCATTCAAGCAAAATGGGTAAAAGATATGGGGTATGGAGAAGGAAAGAAGAAAGGGGAGAAAGAGAAGAAGCTGGAGAGCCCAACACTAGAGCTCTTGAGCCCACTAAGCCTGTACATCCTACCTTTGAGCCTTCTGGGCCTCCTTACACTTCTTAACCATTGGCTTTATCCATTTATAATGGAGTATATCTAATGGAGGACATAACACGTCTTTGCAGCCAGTGACTCTGGAAATGATTTGGGGATGTCTACAAAGGATGCAGGGTAGATTGATCGAGCAAAAGAGAAGGTGCATGCCTTGTTTAGAGCTAGAGATGCATCCCACTAAGTCTTGAGTCCTGAGATCCTCCATTAATGCAAGTATTTTCTTTGTTTGAACCTCTATTTGACATCTAAACATGGTTCTTTTACCAACAAAAAAAAAAATCTAAACATGGTTCTTTTTTTGGTGCTAGTATTTGAACATTTTTAACTTTGCTTCTGAATGTACTTGTTTCTTCATGATTACTTATGTATCTATCTATGTAATGCCATTGTCTATGCGCATGACTACTTATGCTTATGTTGACTTAGAATTACCCCATTTGTTGATGAAAAAATGGGAAGAGATAGATTAAGGAGAAATGCATAGATCAAGGAGGAGTATAGATTAAGAACGCATAAGTAGATTCATTCAATGAATGTAACAGTAAAGTCAAAAGTTTCAAAATTCTAACGGTCGAAAATTTTAGAATACCAATAGTTAAAATAAAAATAGGACAAATTATATCAAGGTCAAGTCAACCTAGTATAGTTATGAGTCAACGCGCCACAACAACACTTAGAAAAAATTGTGAAAGTAAAATCATCTCATGAAATTAGGTCACATACCACTAGAACACAAGTTGCACGAGCCATGACTCATATCAAGACACAAGTCAAAACTCAGAGTTTAAGTCATACACTAGGCCAAGTCGACTTACACATTGTATAAGTCAACTTGCACATCTTGAATTTAGAATATTTTAAGTGAACTTAAACTCAAGTCGACCTATATATGATAAATAGGTGACCTATACATATGCAACACACTGAAAATCTCAAAAACCATTATGCACAAGTCAACTTGCACATGTCATAGATTTCACATAACACTCCACTAATCGAATACAAGTAATAGCAAGCCAACTTTTATGAGTTAAAATGAAAAATACACCAAGTCAAATTGAACCAAGTCAACCTGTCACCACAACAAGTTGACTTGCATGAGTCTTAATATAAATATACTAAAGTAGTGTCTAGCACAAATCGACTTGATAGTAATTCCAAGTTGACCAAAAGTATAAGAGAAGTCGACTTGCATAAGTATCACAGCAAAAATTCTTAAACATAATGAAAACCAAGTCAACTTGAAGAATGGCATAGATCAACCTACACAAGTCATTGTAAAAAAAATGTTTAAATTCTGATGAGTAGAAGTCGACCTGAAAAGAGCATAAGCAAGCTTACATGAGCAATAAGGCAAAAACATATGAGTAGATTGCAACACAAGTCGACTCAGCACATATAGATAGTTGAGTTACATTAGTCTTGAAAAATATAGAATTTAAAACTTTTTCGACTTAAAACAAGGAGTTAACTCGATGTGAACGGCTAGTAGTTTAGAAAAACTGTTCGAATATTTAATACCGTGTCAACCACTTACAACAGATATGTTTTTGCATTAAATGGACCTCAATAGCTATACCTTAACCAAGATTATAAATGCAACATAGCATTGAATGAAGAATAGATCTTTAGAATTCCTAGAACATCTAAGATATTAAAAATTCTTCATCGTTCATTTAATTTTGTGTTATACTTCTTGTCTAAACTTTGAAAATCATATTTAAAGTTAAAGTTTCAATTTGTATCTTTGTTTCATTTCAAGATCCTTGTAATAGATCAGAAAAAAAATGGTTCTTTCTAGTCTAAGTGTAAAGTGTCTAAGTAAGACATTTAGAGTCTGTTAAAACCTGTTGAAAGTTAGTGGTGTGTGTTTCGAGTGAAATACTTGTAAGGTCTGACTAACACTTGGACAAAGTAGTTGTATGTACTATTTTGATTGAAATAGTAAATTGAAAAATTTAGATAAAATTTGAGAGTGGACGTTTATCAGGAAGGTGGAACCACAATAAATCTTCTACGTCGATTCTTCTCATCTCTCCTCAATCTCTCTCTAAAATCCAAAAAAATTCTTAAAATGCCCAAACAACATATTCACTCCCTTTAAACTTTTACAAATTGTTTGTGCATATTACATTTCAAAAAAAAGAGACATTTTGGAAATAATTTTATTAAAATAAGCTAATTTCGGATACTTTATAATTTAATATAGTTGAGATTTAAATGCTCAAATTATTATAGTCAATAATTATAGCCAAATGTCAAATCATATCAAAATAATAGAAAATCGATACTCGTAAATTCATCTCAAAGCTTACTATTTACAAACATTCTCAAAGAGCAAATTGCTTGATTAACCTTAAATAGAACATAATCAAAAGTCAACTTAAAAGATGAATCAAAAGCTATCTTTAAAAACAAACAAATAACAAAATATCAATAGTTCATCGGATGTTTGTAATTATCTTTTAAATATTCTTCAAAATATCATCAAATATTTCTAAAATACTTTTCCAAATTTTTTTCTAAAAATGACTTGATATTTATCTTAACTAGAAGCAATTATCAATTAAATTATTTTTTGTAAAATATATTTCGTCAAACAATTTTGAAATAATATGACAATCCCTATAAAAATCATTTCTCAAAATTAATTTTAAATCATTTTCTAACTCTTACAATTTTGTAATGCATGTAAATAATAATTTCCAAAATATTGTAATTAGTTTCTAATTATTTTCCAGAATAATTTCTAAATATTTATAAAAATAATTTTCTCATATAATGTTAATAAGTTGCTTTTATAATTCAATTTTTATAACATTTTCACAATAACATAATTTTTAGTAAAACAAATTTCCTTAGACATTTCTAAAAAATAATCTCAAATAAATCTTTACCTAAATTTCCAATTAATAATTATTGATTTTTCAAGTGTTTATATATATACTTATAATTTTATAAAATATTTTTTTCCAATTAAGGTTTGTAAAATAAGAGTATAAAAAATGGATAATTTTCAAGATTAATTGTGATGGATATCAATCCAACCAAAAATAAAAATATATACTTCACTAAAGATAAGTTTTAAGTGAGTATGATCATATCCACAGAAAACAGTGATTTTATTTCTTTTAAGGAAAAATGAAATAAATTGTACGGGATTTGAGAAATTATCTAAATCTAACAAAAATAAATAAATCAATAAAAAATAACTAAAATAAAACAATTAAATAATGTCAATTAAAAGAAAGAATATCAATGAGAGTAAAATCTAATTAAATGAGTTATTTCCACCTTGATGTGTTTGATTGATTATCGATACAAAAATTACTCAATATTATGTGAATAAATTGGTTATAGCCGTTAAATACCACAAAACGATCAATCTCTCCTTACTTTTTAAGTAATCAAGATACAATTGTTAATTATTTCCCTAATCGATAGACAACCCTAGAGACACTCGTTGGATTTAGTGTTCCGACAGTATCACGATCTAGAAAGACCTAATTCTAACCAGTAAATTCCAATATGAATTTATTTAAATTAAATTATCTAATTTTTTGACATAAATCCTATCGTTTGCGAGGTCATAAAACTATGTCAATTACTACTCTATTAAAAACATACAAATGTTGCTATTTTTAAATGGTTATAGACTATTGTAGGGTTATTAAACATAACGCTCTATTTAACAAACCCAAAACAATCATAAACATTAGATATAAAGATTAAATAAATACCCACAAATATCAAACAAATAAAATCATTTAGATCTCACAATCATCATTTATCAAGATTTCAATAAACTTTTGACTAGAAAAATAAATTAAAATGAATTCATAATAAAAAAAACTCACAAAACTAATATTATTGCTTCCAAGGAATGAGAAGTGACAAAAAAGAATGATTGGTTCTTTCCTATGGCTGCAGCCTCCCTTGTTATTTGTTTTCTCTCTAAAGTCAAGAATAAGGAAGTATATATCGCCTAAGAGGGAGCCGGCTGCAACCCTAAAGCAAAAAGGTAAAATCTTCCTACTTTTTACCTTAGTAAAATCATTCAAAATGTTTTTTAAAATTGAATAAAACTCTCTAGAGAATAAAATCCTAAAAACTTCAAATAGAAGAAAAATCATAAATAGAATGTTTTTTACATTTACAACTTACCAAAATTTCACACTTCTAAAAATTAGGAAAAAAATCTTCAAATGTCTTGTATTTCTCCTCAAATTCAGCATACCCACGTGCTAATGAAAGGTCACTTCTGTCCACTCTTCCATCTTCGCATAATTGCGCCAATTAAGCAACTTTTTCTTCATATTTCTCTATGCATCTCATTCGATTAATCTAGCACATCAATCACCACAACTAATATAATATTTTTCTCAAAATAATACAAAAATCAATTACAAATACTACACTTATTTTATTCCTATCAAATTCCTCCACACCTAGATGATACTTGTACTTAACCAACTCATATAAAACTACACCTAACCACCTATTTTTTTTTCCAAGTCCCCAAGTCAATAAATACCAGAAGAGTTAAACCGAAAACATAATCGAAATAGTTAGTATTTCATGACGTTCTGCACCAAAACAACCATGACACATCCTAACAGCTCCTTATAAAATCTAAACAGCAAGATCTAACAATCCTCTCCAAGGGGGTTACTCAAATCAATAATATACCATATGCTTGCAAATATATCAAATCTCCACCACTTAGAATTTAAATTTCATGCACCAATCTAAAGGTTTTTCATTTAGTTGAATAGGGTTAGGGTAAAGGGTAGGATAAGGATATTTAAGGGTTAAAAACATACCAAAGATCATATATAACTAGCCACACAATTTTCATGATATCAACTATCCTTTGCCTCAAATAAATGGCAAACAAAATTTGACTTCTTGCTTTCAAATGTATAGGCGATAGCAAACAGTCCACAAGAATTTCAAATGTTTTCTAAATTTTCCATGACTGAAGTATAAAGAATGAATTTTCAATCAAAATATAACACTTCTCTTTCTCATCTTTATTTTTTCTTTTTTTTTTCTCTTTCTCTTTTTTTTTTTAACATATATCATTTCTATGAAAATGTTAACTTCAAACTTCTATTCATCATCTTCATATCGAGGCAAATATAAAACCAAAATCATGCAATTAAATATATATATATATATATATATTTGGTACAAGAGTTTGAAGCGAAGGCTAAAATCAAAGGTTTAGAGTTGTTTTGAATGGGTTTTAAAGAAGAGAATGTGGTAAAGGTTCAAATTGGGTTAACTACGGGTTTACAAAATCAGGGTAGGGATTTTTAGAAAGCCAAAAACGGGGGGTCAAAGCTAATTGCCTTTATCATTTCAATGCATGAAATCCTAAAATGTGGTCTCAAAATGTATAACAATGCAAATTCTAGGATGTGTAATCCAAGTGTGACAATCACTTATCAAGAAAAATAATTTCGAGTACAAAGAATAGATTTGCTTGCGTATGGCTCAAAACCTCACTATTTAAATAGGGTTTGTGTCAAATCTTGCATTTTTATCATTTAAAGAAAACTATGAAGGACATGAGCAACTATTTCAAGCACAAAAACACCATTAATACAAGCTATTTTTCATACATTTTCAATCACCCAAATAGCATACATCAACAAAAGAAACTTGAATTTTTTTTTTATTTTTTATTTTTTATTTATGAAAACAGAACTCCACAATTTCAACCAAAAGAAATACCTATAAAGAAAGTTCCTATGTATGAACCTAAAAGAATGGCTAACCTCCCCCACAACTAAACCATACAATATCCCCAATGTATGCTCGGAATGAGAAAGAATGCAAAAAAATAAAACAATACAGAAATAAAGGAAGAGATAAAGTAAGATGGAAGATTACTCCCCTAGGGTGGAGAAGGAAACGGAGCGGTGAAACCAACGAACTCGAAAAAGGCTATAAGGTTTTGCTCCATGTGAGATAGGCATTCGTTGAGGGACTACAATGTAGGTGCAGAAGTGGTAACTACAGAGGGTAGTGGGATAGCCTCGGGGGGAGGAGAACCTGCACGGGAACGAGAAAACTATTTCCGGCGTTCACCCGGGGGGATAAAAGTGAAACCAAGAGAACACCCATTCGTACTAACAATCCAAATCCAATGGGTCTATAGGGCAGGCTACATGTAAATCATAATTATTCAAGTCCAACACGCCCAAATTCACTACCAAAAGGATAATGAGGGAGCCTAGAATCAATGGTCACCTTGGTTTGTTCCCACAAGATAGGAATTGCGAGGCTACCCAATATCCAAAATTCACCTGTTGGTTTGCTTGCACACTCCATATGAAAAAGAGTTCAGGTTTAGAACAAACGGCCGAGCTATCCTTTCAGCTAGAGAAACTAAAGGTAAGGAATCTATGAATGATTTGCAAAGCATTATCCTTCAAATAACTACCCTTAGAATGACTGGGGTGGTAGTGTATAGGATCTACTGTCATTTCAGACCACACATATATTCTGAGTTAAAAGTGGGAGTGAAATCATAAAAACTAGTTAGATATGTAGAGGACTGAGTTTGATCTTCATTGATGAATCCCAGTGCAACATTAAATTCAGTCAAGAATAAATTGAAAGAGTGATTCAATAAGCGAAATTGAATTAACTTAGGAGTGTAGGTTGAGAAATCCGTAGGTGTGTGAAAGTGAAAAGTGATGTAAAACTCGCAAGTTAATTCAGGAAATGCAGGATAATTGAGATTCAAGTATGATTCCCAGCCAATAGCAGAAAGATACCAGACAATGTGGGCATGAATATTGAGCAATTGCAATGAAGGAAAATGAAAAGATTTGCAAAGAATAATAGTTCGAACTGAAATAAAAGAGTACCTTTGTTGTGTCTCAACCATGTGAAATCGAAAACTACCACGAAGGTGAGTTCGTGGTGGAGGAGTACAGACTTTCCTCCCTCCCTATGATGGCCATAAGAAATTTTGATAAAGGAAACCTTCCATATACAAAAGTGATTAGTGATCCCATGGCCATATATGATATAGACACCTCTAGAGAGATTGAAGTTGGATTGAACCCTAAAAATAAACTTAGAGCCTCCTCCCTCATTAAAGCAAAATGGGTAAAAGATGATGGGGGTATGGAGAAGAAAAGAAGAAAGGGGAGAAAGAGAAGAGCTGGAGAGCCCAGCACTAAAGCTTCTGAGCCCACTAAGCTTGTGCATCCTACCTCTGAGCCTTCTGAGCCTACTTACACTTCTCGACCATTGGCTTTAGCCATTTATAATGGAAAATCTGATAGAGGACATAGCATGTCTTTGCAACCTATAACTCTGGAAATGATCTGGGGATGTCTACAGAGGATGCAATGGCAGATTGACTGAGTAGAAAGGAAAGTGGTTGCCTTGTTTAAAGCTAGAGATGCATCCTACTGAGTCTTGAGTCTTGAGATCCTCCATTAATGTAAGTATTTTCTTTGTTTGAACCTCTATTTGACATCTAAATATGGTTCTTTATTTGGTGCATGTATTTGAATATTTTTAACTTTGCTTATGAATGTACTTGTTTCTTCATGATTACTTATGAATCTATCTATGTAATGCCATTTTCTATTCACATGATTACTTATATTTATATTAACTTTGAATTACCCCATTTGTTGATGAAAAATGGGAAGAGATTAAGGAGAAATGCATAGATCAAGGAGGAGCATAGATTAATAGAGAATAATAAATTAAAAAATGTTTCATAGATAATATTTTGTTATTATCAGAAAGGGGAAGATTATTGTTAAAATGAATTTGGATGATGATCAAAAGTGATCAAAATTAGTCTAGATAATAAGAAAAATAAGTTAGATCAATGAAAAATTAATTTGGAAGAAGTTAGAACTAATTTGAGAATGTTTAAAGATAGATAACTCAATTGCAGTACTGAACAAGTTGACTTATCAATGAATCAAATTGACTTGCTAAGTGTAAAACAACTTCTAAGCATTGATTGAATGTTAAACAAGTCAACTTGATGAGAAATCAAGTCGACACGCCATATGTTACAAGCAAACTAAACTTAGATAGTAGATTAATTAAGTTGACTCATCTAAGATGTTGAGATGAATGAGTTTTGATGATAATAAATTGGGAAGAAAATGGTTTAAGAAAATCATAAAAGTTTTAAAAATTCAGAAGACTGCACAATTTATTGACCTACTCTTCACACATATCGACCTGCCCCTCAGGTCTACTAATTTTAAGATTTATGTGATCAATTTTGACCTAACCCTAGACACGTCAACCTATTAGGTAACCGTTGCTAACATGAACTATAGAAATATAACGTATCTTGCTAAGTAAATATATGTCGATGCACTCATGAACACATCAACCTGTCTTACACAACGACTTGATTCCTAAAACATATCAACCTGAACAGTCCCAGATAGACAAATTTCAATTGCCATGTTGACCAATTTTAAAAGCATACCCATCTTCTGAACACATTGACATGCACTAGGAAAAAATCCAAGGAGGTCGACATGCCCGATAACTTGTCGATGTGATTCACTTGTTTCTTCAGAGACATACATCGACCTTTTATTGACCTTGTTGACATGAAACACACATCGACCTATTTTTTTAGTCATGTCCACCAATTTTATACTAACACAGAAACATGTCAATGTGAGACCAAGATATGTCGAACTGATATAATGTTGGTTAAAGATCACACATCGACCTATTGACCAACCTTGTTGATATACCCTAACACATCGACCAATTTTAGAAGACAGATCCACCAATCTTTATCTACATAGTAACATGTTGATGTATATAGTAAACTTGTCAACCTGATACTTGTTGACTCCTTAAGAACACACATCGATCTGTCCTTATTCCTATCGACATGCAAAACAACATCGACCAATTCATTTAAATAGGTCCACAAATTTTATAGGTACATAGGACCGTATTGATGTATAGTTAAAGAATGTCGACCTAGGATATTAATTTTCAAAGAATGCCATGTCGATTCCATTGGAAACATGTTGACACATTAGAATACATCGATCAATTTAACTCAACATGTTTACCTATTTAATTTGGTACAAACTTTTGTCGACCCTGATACAGTCTTGTCGACCTGTTTAATCAAGAACATAACACTAAATTTTTAAATTCAGGTCATGTAAATGTGTCAACCTAAAGTTGTTAGAAAACAAATTAACGAAACAGATTTAAACTCAACGGTCATTCTCTTTTTCTGATTCTATGAATATTTCAATTTTGATCAAAACTAACATTCAAATTCAGTATAAACGAACTTTAATTGGTTAATATGGAAGTGGTAGCAGTGGAAAAATGAAGGTTCAGCATGAAAACTGGTACTGTTGCACAGAGTATTAATGGAGGACATTAAATATATAACGTTCGGATGCAATAACCTTCAACGGATCTCTTCAAACCCACAATAAATACCAGAAAAAAGAAATGAAGAAAAAAAGAGTGTGAATGCCAAATTGAATTTCTTAACAACTTCATTACTTGTATTTATTGCTTGCTTTATTCTGTTCTCTAAATTCCCATTCCTTTTCGGATATTTGAAGATTGAACTCAATTCTGTCAAATCAGGGGATTAAAGTCTCATATCTTTGACATTCAATTCTCTCTTGTACTCAGTGTTCAAAAAACCAAATAACATGTGTCATTGCTTTAGGTAGTGTGTGAGAAAAATCAATTAGTAAATGATTGAAAAATTATGTTGCAAAGGAATAGTGTAAAAATTTAACTTAAATATGTAATCAAGTTTGTATCATTGAATTGATAGTGAAAAATCCAAGAGATCCTAAGAGTGGAGGTATACCAAGTTTGGTAGAATCACTATAAAATCTTTGTGTGTTTTTTATTCTTTCATCACGTGTCCAAAAAAAAATTTTTATACATTCAATTTTTAATTTTCCAAATATTTATATTCAACTATTCAGCCCCCTCTAGTTGAATAACAATTAGTATCAGAACAAGTGTGTTGATAGGAAGTCTAACAACTTAACACTAAATATCCAAATGGCCATTAACGAAGACTATGTACCAGTGGAAGCTTGCTCAACAAATCGTGTACCTTTTTTCAACGGAAGCGATTTCAGCTACCGGAAGCAAAGAATACGTAATTTCATAATTGCACAAGATCTAAATACTTGGAAGATAATTGAAGAAAGAGTTGAATTTGAATTTCCTACAGAAGAGATTGATGGTGTATGTGTGCCTGTCAAATTAAAAAACATGACAATAAAGCAAAAGAAAGCTTATCAAGCAAACTGCAAGACTATAAATCTCCTTCACCTTGCCCTAAGTGTAAATGAACACATTCGAATCTCATCATACATCATAGTTAAAGAAATCTGGGAAAAGACTTGAAACTACTTACTAAAACACTGATCAAGTTAGCAAGAGCAAAATCATACTACTGAAATAAGAGTATGAAGTTTTCAAAATGAAATAAAGAGAAACAATTAGCAAAATGATAACAAGTTTTAAAAAGGTAACAAATGAATTAAGATTACTTGGAAAGAGAATTCTTCAGGAAGATATGGTGGACAAAATTCTGAGGAATCTGCCAAAATCATGGGAGTCCAAGGTTACAGCAATAGAAAAATCAAAGAACCTTGAAACCTTGACCATGAATAAACTCGTGGGGTCTCTAATAACCCATGAGATGAAACTAAATGTGAATGAGCCAACAAAAGATGGGAGAGGCAAAGGAATGGCTCTAAAAGTTGACAATGATGAAAAAACCTCAAATTCAGATGAAAAAGACGATGAAGAAGATAAAGCACTGTTGGCCAGAAGATTCAAGAAGTTCAAGATGAGAATAAGAGATAAGAACAAATCATTCTTCAAAAGACTAGAAAAGAAAAAGGAAATCTGGTGCGAGTGCAAGAGGTTGGTGCATATTAAAGCCGATTGTTCCCTACTAAAAAGGGACGAAAAGAAGAATAAAAAGGAAAAAAATGAAAAGAAAAAGAAGATTGTACTTGCGGGTTGGAGTGATGAAAACTCTAGTTCAAGTGAAGAAGAACAAGCAGAGAAACAAGCCAACATATGTTTCATGGCCAACGAAGAACTTTCAAACAATGAGGTAAATTCCACTTCTTATTCCTCTTGTTCTGATTCTGATGAAAACAATTTCATCATTACTGAACTATATGAAGCATTACTAGAATCATTAGAAGAATCAAAAAGATTGAAAGTAAAAAATAATTTGTTAAAGAGAGATGTGACTGAAACTATTAATGAATTAGAAAAATCAAAGTTAGAAACTAATGAATTAAGAAAGAAGAATGCTAAATTAGAATCAAGAATTGTTGAATTATAAAAGGATTTAACAATCAAACATATGAATCAACAAAATAAGAAGGAAAATGAAATGAATGAAAACATAGTTCTAAAAAGGGAACTAACAGAACAGAAGCAGAAAAACATTAAACAGAATATCTTATTAATGAAATTCATACAGGGGCAAGAGAAGTTAGATACCATTCTAGGAGTATAGAGACCTGTGTTTGACAAATGTGTGTTTGACAAATGTGGGTTAGGATATAATCCAAGTCAAACATAGAAAAAGCTAAATAATTTCTTCATGCCTAGCTTAGAGTCTATTAAATCACAAAGATATCATACTTGTATGAAAATGGGATATAAAACAAACAATTACAAATTGAAAAATAAATCTTACATCATAGTAAAAAACACAAGAGTAAATAATTTTAAATACATCTTTTGTAAAAAATTTTGACACTCAGTGTACTCTTGCTAGTTTAAGAGCTCATCGATAGTAAATTTAAAATGGATTTCTAAAAATCAAATCAAAGCTAACTCAGCCGGATCCAAGAAGATATGGATACCAAGGGCAAAAATGTAATTGAATCTTGTTGCAGATTTGTTTGAAATCAAGTGAGTTTCCCTAAAAGTTGGTTTGGTATATTGACTATGGATGTTCAAGACATATGATTGTAATATCTCAAAATTTTCATCTCTCAAGAAGAAGGAAGGAAAGGTGGCTTTTAGCGATAATTCAAAAGAAAAGTTATTGGAATAGACAACATTGGAGGTAAGTCTATTGACTTTCAAATTTAAAATGTTCTTCTCATATCTGGTCTCAAGTTTAGTTTGTTAAATGTCAGTTAATTGTGTGACAAAGGTTATCAGTTATGTTTGAATTTGATGCATGTTCTATTATTGACAAAATCTCTGGTAGTGTTAAATTCACTGGTCATAGAAGAGAAAACATCTATATGATAGATTTAGAACATTTAGAAATTCCAAATGAATTATGTTTAGTTGCAATAAGTAAGAACACATCATGACTATGGCACAAAAGATTAGGACACGTAAGTATGGACATGATCTCAAAGCTTGTTAGGAAAAATATTCTAAAAGATCTGCCCAAGTTGAAATTTGAAAAAGATAGATTATGTGATACTTGTATGAAAGGAAAACAAAACAAAATCTCCTTTAAACCCAAAAACTATGTATCAACCAACAACCCTTTGGAACTTCTTCACATTGATATGTTTAGATCAACCAGAACTCAAAGCCTAGGAGGAAAACATTATGAATTCGTAATCATTGATGATTACTCTAGATACACTTGGATTCTATTACTTACCAAGAAAGAGGAAGCCAGTGAGCTTTTCATCAAGCTATGTAAGAAAATTCAAAATGAAAAATGATGTCAGTTAAAAGTATTAGAATTGATCACGGTAAAAAATTTGAAAATAAAATCATGGAAGAATTCTGTAGCAATCATAGTATTGACTATAACTTCTCAGCGTCTAGGATACCTCAACTGAATGTGATAGTAGAAAGAAAAAACATAACTCTGCAAGAAATGGTTAGAACTATTCTTTGTGAGCATAATCTACCAAAATTCTTCTTGATAGAGGTAGTGAATACTGCTTGCTATATTCGAAATAGTTCCTTAATCAGATCAATTTTTTTTTTTTAAAAAAAACACCCTATAAACTTTATAAAGGAAGAAAACTAAATATAGTATATTTTAAAGTTTTCGAATGCAAATATTTTGTCCTGAATAATGAAAAAGAAGTATTAGGAAAATTTGATATCAAAAGTTACGAAACAATCTTCTTAGGGTACTCCACATCAAGTAAGGTATATATAACAAGAGAACCATAACAATAGAAGAATCAATACATGTAAAGTTTGATGAAGAAAATGACACCAATCAAAGAAGAATATATGATAAAGATGTAATAAAAAACTCAATTAAATGAATCTTAAAGAAGATATGAGTCCTAAAAAAGAAAAAACAAATGAAATTACTAAACCAGAAGAAAAGGGAGAAATTCAACAAGAACAAGAAATAAAATATCCCGAAATCATAAAAGATGTAAATCCAGAAAATATAATAGGAGATGTAGGGTCAGAAGTCAGAACTAGATCAACTCTGCAAAACCAATGTGAATACATAGCCTTCATATCTCAGAATGAACCTAAAAATATGGAGGAAGCATTAGGAATTAAAAACTGGATAATGGTCATGCAAGATGAATTAAATCAATTCCAAAGAAACAAACTATAGAATCTTGTCCCTAGACCATCGGATCAATCTGTGATTAGAACTAAATGGGTATTTAGAAACAAAATTGATGAGTATAGAACAATCACAAAAAATAAAGTAAGATTAGTCGCCAAAGGATATAGTCAAAAGAAGGGAATTGATTATGATAAAACATATGCTCTAATGGCTAGATTAAAAACAATTAGAATATTTCTAATTTTCTTCTGTTATATGAATTTTAAACTATATCAAATGGATGTCAAGATTGTCTTTCTGAATTTATATTTAAATGAAATTATATATGTAGAACAACTATCTGGATTTGAAGACCTGAAATTTCTAGAACATGTTTACAAACTGATCAAAGCCTTGTATGAGTTGAAACAAGCTCCTAAACTTTGGTATGAAAGGTTCAGTAACTTTCTAATTGAAAACAATTTTGAAAGAGAAAAATTAGACACAACTCTCTCATTTTCTAACCATAGAAATATATGTAGATGATATAATTTTTGGAAGAACTACTGTAAAAATAAGTGAACAATCTACAAGTAAAATGTAAGAAGAATTTGAAATGAATATGATAGAAGAGCTAAATTATTTCCTTGAACTTCAGATCAAACAATCTGAGAATGGAATCTTCATTAATTAATCAAAATACACGAATGATCTAATTAAGATATTTGAATTCTGTGAATGTAAAGGAAATGCTGTACCCATGAGCACAAAAATAAAGTTAAATAAAGATGAAAATGGCAAATCAGTTTGTCAAAAATTATACAGAAATATGATTGGATCACTTCTATATCTTACTGTTTCGAGACCTGGCATTCAATTCAGTATATGTTTTTATATAAAATTCCAATCAGATGCAAAAGAGTCTCATTTAATAGTGGCTAAAAAAATCTTTAGATATCTAAAAGAAACTACATGTTTAGATCTCTAGTATCACAGAAATTCAAGTTTTCAGTTGTATGGATTTTCTGATATTGACTTTGTCGGATACAAAATAGACAGAGAAAGTACCAATGGTATTTGTCAATTTTTTGGAATCATGTTGGTATCATGGTCTTCCAAGAAGCAAAACAATGTAGTATTGTCAACAACCGAAGGTGAATATGCTTCTGCCAGACAATATATTGCACAAATTCTATAGATTAAACACTAAATTAAGGATTATAGCATAGATTTTGAATGTGTTCCAATTAAATGTGATAACACAAATGCCATAAATCTAACTAAGAATCTAGTTCATCACTCACAAACCAAACACATTGAAGTGAAATATCACTTCATTAGAGATCATGTTTTGAAAAATGAAATAGTTTTTGAGTATATTGAAACTCAAAAACAAATAGCCAACATCCTTACCAAGTCTTTGGATAAAAATAGATTTTGTGAACTCAGAAGAGAATTTGGAATGACAGAAATAGAGAAGTAGGAAAGAAAATATGAAAAATAGAATACAAGTTACATTTCTGAAAACGAACACCAGGTCGACATATTTCTTAAAAATATCGACAAATTAAAAGATTATAAAATCTTGTCAAACTACTAGTTATTGAATTTAAAAAACTTGTCGACCTGACACTTAGAATGAAAAACAAATGTTGACACATCGACCTATCTAATTGTTCAACCCTATTTACAAAATTTCCCTCTTCTCTCCAAAACCCTAATTCATCAATTGAAACGCTAGATCACTCTAACTCTACAAAATTCAAACTTGTCATGGCTTTTAAGATGAAATTACTTGTCACAAAGCAATCTGCTTCTTCCAAACCTCCATCAAAAAATGCAGCTAAAGCATACTCCTCCAAACACTCATCTGTGAAGGCACAATCGGCGAAACCTCCCACTCCTCCTCCATAACTAGAGCCTGTCCCTCAATTCAACACTCACGAATTCATGTCGATCAAACAGAGCGAATTGTACGACAAAGAGTTTTTGAAGAGGAAGGTGAATCATGGAAGAATGATCGATTTTGTGTTTTTGAAAATGATAAATTTTAAATATGAAGAGCATCTAATCGAAGTATGTCCTAGTTGGCTTTTGAATCCTAATAAGTACATTCATGAGAAAGTAGTAAAATTGTTTTATAACAACATTGAAGTGATTTCTTATGAAATTGAGAATGAGACATGAATAATTTTGGATGATTACTCTGTCTCATGTGCATTTAGGAAATTTATGAATAGAAAGGAGATTGAAGTCACACCTAGAAAAGTATATCGAGAGAGTGGTATTGCATGGGTTTCTTATGATAAATGTGAGACTTATATAAAGTCTAACAATTTGGACAATACTAGAATTGTTTATGGTAATAAAAATTTGATAATAGTAAACACTAGTGCTACAGAACTAAAATTCCATGAACATATTCTGCATTTGATTGTGGCACATGTGTTAAAACCAAGGGGAGGAAATTATACAACAATTTCTAGAGAGAACTTTTGGTTAATGGCTTATATCATGAGTGACAAGAATCCATGATAGCATTTCATAGTTCGCCACTTCATGATTGCCACACATAGGTCTAAGAACTCATTGCTACCATATGCAAGCTGTAACACCAAGAAAAAAAAATAAAAAAAATAAAAATGGAGACGCAACATTTTGGGGCAAAACGCTGCGTCCCCAAATTTGTGGATTAGGGTTTCAACCCTAATCCCTCTCCCTCTCCCTCTCCCTCTCCCTCTCCCACTCTCTCTCTCTCTCTCCCCCCAGACCCTTTGTCTCTCTTCTCCTACCGCGGCGCCGCCTTCCTCGCTGCGTGTTCCGCCGCCATCGCCACTACCTACATCTTCTTCTTCTTCTTCTTCTTCTTCTTCTTCTTCTTCTTCTTCTTCTTCTTCTTCTTCTTCTTCTTCTTCTTCTTCTTCTTCTTCTTCTTCTTCTTCTTCTTCTTCTTTTCCTTTCCCTCGCGGTTTCTCTCTCTATCTCATTGTTTCTTTCTCTC
This sequence comes from Dillenia suffruticosa, assembly GCA_033439265.1. Classification (NCBI taxonomy): domain Eukaryota; kingdom Viridiplantae; phylum Streptophyta; class Magnoliopsida; order Dilleniales; family Dilleniaceae; genus Dillenia; species Dillenia suffruticosa. The sequence continues at coordinate 13,835,514 of JAVTVX010000019.1, forward strand.
CCTCTAGCGATCGCCTTTGATCGCTCTCTCTCCGCCTCGCCTTCCTCTACCGTGAGCCACGAGCTCTACCACCGCAAGCCTCCGCGAGCGCAACCTAGAGCCTTTGCACGCAAGCGAGCCACAGCGCGTCTTCCCGCCAGTACGCTACAGTGCGAGCATAAGCGCGTGAGCTCGCCACAGCGCGCCTGCGCACGAGCACGCTTCAGTCCCTGAGCGAGCAGGACCCAGCCCGCTTGCACGAGCCAGGCCGCGAGTAGAACCGAGCCCGTAGCGCGAGCCCAGGCCGCAAGCAGGACTGAGCCCGCAGCGCGAACCCAGGCCGCGAGTAGGACTGAGCCCGCGAGTGCGAGCCAGTCCGCGAGCTAGGCAGCGTGCAAGCTAGCGCACCAACGCACAGGAGCATGAGCTAGCGTACGAGCACCAGCCCGCGAGCCACTGCCGCCCGCAGGCCCATCAGCCGCATGCCCGTCTGCCCACAGGCCCATCAGCCGTAGGCCCGTCAGCCCATTGGCCCGCTAGTCCGCGAGCCCGCTGGCCCACTTTCCTACGAAACCCACTGCCTGTAGGCCCATAGGCCCGCTAGCCCGCTGACCCGTGAACCCACGAGCCCGCTGAAGCCCACGAGCCCTCGACGGCCCGCGACAGCTCGTGAGCCCGTGACAGCCCACAAACCTCCACGCAGGTAACTAATTGAGAGTTTTGATTCTGATCTAAGTGTTTAAATCTAACAAATAAATATTATTTTGATAGGAAACACTACAAATTTTGGAGTGACCGAAGAAATTTTCGGACAAAACTCTGCACTTCGAGAAAACCCTAGGTGAGGAGATTTCGGCTCTAACTGATACATTGAATGAATCTAGAATTGAATCTAAGATGAAAGGTTCTGTATATGTTTAGAGTGTAAGTAGAATGCGAATAGAATACAATTTCTGAAATGATTATATGTGATTTTGAAGATTAAGTATAGAATGCTACAGAAACTAGATGGTCTGATACGAAAGAAGCATGTTATAGAATCACAAAAATCATATCGAGTGAATTCGAATAGTTTCCCTTAGAGTTAAACTTTGAAATATGCATGAAAGTATCTGGGTTGTAAGGTTGGAATGAAATAAGCCGTAAAGTGGAGGATATTGTACATTTCATGTCTTTCGAGTAAACCCTAAAGATGATTGAGAAATTGATATTCAATTTTGATAATCTAATTAGGTTGATCTTTTTGGAGACTCGAGAAATCAGATTGGATTTGTTTTGAAAATAGGGAGTGACCACCCTCCCTAGAACTATGATGGGACTTTGACATTCGCTATTGATTGAAAATCATGTTTAAAAAATACTTTTTAAATGACATGTTTCTGCAAATGTATGATTGTTAGAATTTTCGAATATTTTATGAAATGTTTTGTGATCTTTTGAGTGTCTTAATTTATGACTTTATTGATATGCATCCATGAGTTTTAATAACTGAATATTGTGCCACATTTTCTACACATTGACATGTTTTAATGCTTCCACTACATTGGCACATGGTTTTAAATGGATTTACTTATATATTGGGCTGTATGCCTGGCCGACGTTATGATATTGTGCAGGGGGCTATATATCCGGCCGACATGGTGATAGGATGCATGGGGCTACGTGCTCGGCCGATATGATATTGTGATATGCTTCCTATAGCATCCGTAGCAACGAAGGACATCTGGTAAAGGCAACCCTTGTGTCCGGATACGCTTCGGCCGGAAGTATCCTCCAGATCGTCATGTGTATGGGTGTCTCAGGTTGACCCTCATCGGAGAGGACGTTGAGTACGGCTCCGTCTAGCACCAAGCGGGGGCACCATACACGGCGGACTAGTTGTATGTACATTATTATTATTTACTGGCTAGTTAGAGTAGCCTGTGGTCAACATTGAGGTAGAGAGCCATTATTTAATACTTGTATTTAGAAAAATCCTCAATGTGCCGTCCTTGGTCGAGATAGACCATTGTCGGGATTGTTTGATTGACCGGTTCTTTATGAATTGATTTCCACATTTTATGCATATGTTATTTTCAACAGTACGTTATTTTTGCCACACTTGATATTGTGTTTCATGCTTTGACACTCTAAGTTCACCCTCGATATTGATAGTATGATGTCAATCCCCTCACTTACTGAGTATCCTCCCATAGATACTCACCCCTCGCTTTCTTTCCCACAGGATTAGTGTTGGACCGAGGAGGTATAGTTGGGTTTGTATAATTGTGACGCGAACGTGATATCATTGGGATTGGATATAGATATTTTCATCTCTTCCGCTATGATGATCGGTGATATCGTTATGTTTTGGAGATTTTAGTTTGACCAACGTATTTATCTAATTTTTTTGGGATGACTTATAAATTATGGACATTTATTCGTGAAACTCTCGTATTGATTTATTTCATTGCATTGAGACATTTGTGAATATTTAAAAAAATAACTTGGGAATTTATTTTATATATGCGTAGAATTTAAGTCCGCTCGGTGTAGCGGCTGCTCATGCTCTAGTTAGGCATGACAGTAAAGGTCTATTGCTAGGACTGCTAGAAACTTTATAACCTTGCATTGTTCTGAATGTTGGCTGTGGTATTTGTTGATTTTGGAGAGGCCGGAATGGCCAATTGTTTATTTTACAGGATGAATGTGATATACAGGTGAAACTGTACATGGGAAACCTCTGATTTATGGAGAGATTCTGTCCGATTTTCTGTAAAAATACAGCCGGCATCCAGGGATAACGGGCAGCTGTTCATGATCGCGGTTTGAGGCATGACAGTTCGGTTGGTATCAGAGCACTTAGGTTGGGCCAAGGGTAGTAAGAAAAACATTCCCAAGTAACTCGGTTTTAAAAGTTCTCAATACATTTGAGAGTTTCACACAGTCATTTAAACTCCCATACATGGTTTTCAGCACTTGAGTTATTCATTTAGGGGGTTAGATACGATTCATATTTAACCTAATATGTCATTTTTATTAAATTCTTAGACCCAAGACTTCATTCATTTTAGGAGGTTAGTTGTTATGTAACTAACCCTGATTCTTAAATCTCGACAAGTTATATCATTATATCTAATGATAATTTTCCTTTACAGAGTTATGCCGCCTAGACGTGGTAGACGAGCAGGACGCGGTGCTAGACCTACGCTACCCGTGACCCCTCATGTGTCTGACCCTCCGAGGGAGCCTGAGACCCTCGGAGTGCCTGAGGCTGCTTTCTCTACACGGGCACCCCTGCAGTGCCTACTCGGCTGGTTGCTCCTGCCAAGGTTCCACCATCGTCCCTTGAGGCGTTTAGGCAGGTGTACGAGTGGTACACCTCCCACGGGATTCAGATGCCACCCCCACCCCCACCACCAACGGACGCGCCGACTCTTACGGCCGTACCACCTTCTGTTGTACCAGATCAGCCACCTATTGCTGGTCCTTCTATTGTGTCGGGACCTAGCGATACTACCTCCTCCACCTTGAGGCGTATTCACGAGCTCATCTAGCTGGTGAAGGAGGCGAGACAGTTAGGCTGCACAGAGTTCGCAAGGACGGGTGATTCCACAACAGCGAAGCACTGGATCAACCGCATCCGCAGAATTTTGACTGATCTGGGGTTGAGCGAGGACTACCGACTTCGGATAACAGAGAGACTTTTAGATGGTGACGCCCTCACTTGGTAGGAGGCGATTTGTGACGATGCTACCGAGTCGCTGCGATGGGAGGACTTCCTGTGGGAGTTCGATCGCAGGTACTTCTCTGAGTTCCAGCAAGAGCACAAGAGGGTAGAGTTTAAGCACTTGTGGCAGGGAGCCAGGATAGTGACAGAGTTTGAGACTGAGTTGAGGCGACTAGCCACTTTCGTTCCATACTTGGCTACACCGAAGCAGTTACGGTTCAAGTTTGAGGATGGCCACAACTTGAACATCAGGAGGCACATGACAATGACCCCTAGTTTCTCCTTTGCGGAGATTATGGACTCAGCACTTAGGGCAGAGGAGATCATTCGTGCTGAGGGCAGACAATGGGAGAACAGGGAGCAAAAGAAGAGGTCAGGGGCTTCTTCGAGCCAGGGCTCGAAGAAGGGTAGGAGTTCAGGATATCAGGAAGGCTCTTCTCAGCCGAGACAAGCATACCCTAGACAGGGATCACGATCTCAGGGATTTAGAGCACCGGCCTCTAGCGCCACTACTCAGACTTCAGATCAGCGGCACCCTTTTTGCCACCGATGTGGTGGACACCACCCTTTTGGGGAGTGTACGGTACCTGTTACATGCTTCCGGTGTGGGAAGCAAGGGTATATCAGGAGTGCCTGCCCTAAGTTGGGATTTGGAGGTCACATAGCTACTAGACACTCGACTGTTCCCCGAGGAGGACAGCAAGGAGCACTTGCGCATTCGAGTCATACCGCTCCACGGACGGTAGCCGGGAGCAACACGGTGCCAGGACTATCAAGACAGCAGCAGAGGACATAGACCCGTGTATATGCGATGATCCCGTGTATATGCGATGATGCAGAAGGATACTGAGGCTAGTCCTGACGAGATTTTTGGTGTTCCTTCGACTGATCCCCATGTTTAAAGATGTCTATGTACTTTCTTTTGAAAACCATCACTAGTTAAAGCCGTAGATGCTTAACTATGTTGGTTTGTACATACATTTTGATATATATATCTATGTGAGTATATATTTTCTTCCATATTTATCAACTGATCTTTTATTTCCTCACATTAGGAGTTTCCAGATGTAATTGCCGAGGAGTTACCTGGACTACCACCAGTTCGGGAGTTTAATTTCAAGATTGACTTAGTTTCAGGGACTACTCCCATATCTATTTCGCCATATAAAATGGTGCCAACTGAACTTAGAGAGCTCGAGGTCCAGTCGCCGGAGTTGCTGGATAAGGGTTTTATACGTCCGAGCACTTCGCCTTGGGGTGCTCCGGTGTTATTCGTGAAAAAGGATGGGACTCTACGATTGTGTGTGAACTATAGGCAGCTAAACAAGGTTTCCGTCAAGAATCGGTACCCTCTATCTCGTATTGATGATTTATTCGATCAGTTCCAGGGTGCGCGTGTTTTTCTGAAAGATCGATTTTCGATCTGGAGATCATTAGTTGCGGATTAGGGCTGAGGAAGTGCCCAAGACCGCATTCCACACTCAATATGGACATTACGAGTTCGTGGACATGCCGTTTGGGCTGACCAATACACCAGCAACCACAGACAGTGACCGAGGTGCGAAGTTTCCTTGGTCTTGAGGGGTGTTATCGGCGATTCGTAGAAGGATTCTCCCGGATCACTGCTACACTTACCAGACTGACGCGGAAGGACGTCAAGTTCTTTTGGAACGATCGTTGTGAGATGAGATTTCAGGGGCTCAAACAACGACTAGCGACGGTCGGCCAATCAGAGCAGACCTTAGTTTTCCAGCTCAGCACGTAGCTATTCTAGATCGACAGGTCAGAAAGCTACGGAGCAAAGAAGTTTCATTGGTCAGAGTTTTGTGGAGTGATCAGGTCGAGGAAGAGACTTGAGAGCCCGAAGAGACTATTAAGAGATAGTACCCCCACTTGTTCAGTGTATTGCTTTCTTAGTTCGAGGGGTTAGAAAATATAAAATCAAGGAAGAAAAACAAAAAAAAAAAAATGGAGACGCAGCGTTTTGGGGCAAAACGCTGCGTCCTCAAATTTGGGGATTAGAGTTTCAACCCTAATCCCTCTCCCTCTCCCTCTCCCTCTCCCTCTCCCTCTTTCTCTCTCTCTCTCTCTCCCCCGACCCTTTGTCTCTCTTCTCCCACCGCGGCACCGCCTTCCTCGCTGCGTGTTCCGCCGCCATCGCCACCACCTACATCTTCTTCTTCTTCTTCTTCTTCTTCTTGTTTCCCTCGCAGTTTCTCTCTCTATCTCACTATTTCTTTCTCTCCCTCTCGCGATCTCCCGCGATCGCTCTCTCTCCGCCTCGCCTTCCTCCGCCGCGAGCCATGAGCCACGAGCTCCACCACCGCCCGCCTGCACGCTACAGCGCGAGCGCGAGCACGAGCGCCTGAGCGAGCAGGACCCAGCCCGTTTGCGTGAGCCAGGCCGCCAGCAGGACCGAGCCCGCAAGCGCGAGCTATGCCGCAAGCAGGACCGAGCCGGCGAGCGCGAGCCAGCCCGCAAGCCAGGCAGCGTGCGAGCTAACGTACCAGTGCACAGGAGTGTGAGCTAGCACACGAGCACCAGCCCGCAAGCCACTGCGGCCCGCGAGCCACTGCCGGCCCGCAGGCCTATCAACCGCATGCCCGTTAGCCCGCAGGACCATCAGCCGTAGGCCCGCCAACCCGTTAGCCCGTTAGCCAGCGAGCCCACTGGCCCACTTTCCTGCGAAGCCCACTGCCTGTAGGCCCATAGGCCCGCTTGCCCGCTAGCCCGCTGACCCGCGAACCCATGAGCCCGCTGTAGCCCTGAGCCCGCTGTAGCCCTGAGCCCGCGACGGCCCGCGACGGCTCGTGAGCCTGTGACAGCCCATGAATCTCCACACAAGTAACTAATTGAGAGTTTTGATTCTGATCTAAGTGTTTAGATCTAACAAATAAATCTTGTTTTGATAGGAAATACTATAGACTTTGGAGTGACCGAAAAGACTTTCGGACAAAACTCTGCGCTTCGAGAAAACCCTAGGTGAGGAGATTTCGGCTCTAACTAATACATTGAATGAATCTAGGATTGAATCTAAGATGAAAGGTTCTATATATGTTTAGAGTGTAGGTAGAAAACGAATAGAATACAATTTCTAAAATGATTATATGTGATTTTGAAGGTTAAGTATAGAATGTTACAGAAACTAGATGGTCTGATACGAAAGAAGCATGTTATAGAATCACAAAAATCATATTGAGTGAATTCGAATAGTTTCCCTTAGAGTTAAACTTTGAAATATGCATGAAAGTATCTGAATTGTAGGGTTAGAATGAAATGAGCCGTAAAGTGGAGGCTATTGTACATTTCATGTCTTTCGGATAAACCCTAAAGATGCTTAAGAAATTGATATTCAATTTTGATGATCTGATTAGGTTGATCTTTTTGGAGACTTGAGGAATCATATTGGATTTGTTTTGAAAATAGGGAGTGACCACGCTCCCTAAAACTGTGAGTGGGACTTTGACATTCGTTATTGATTGAAAACCATATTTCAAAAATACTTTTTAAATGACATGTTTCTGCAAATGTATGATTGTTAGAACTTTCGAATATTTTATTAAATGTTTTGTGATCTTTTGAGTGTCTTAATTTCTGACTTTATTGATATGCATCCATGAGTTTTAATAACTGAATATTGTGCCACATTTTCTACACATTGACATGTTTTAATGCTTCCACTACATTGGCACATGGTTTTAAATGGATTTACTTATATATTGGGCTGTATGCCTGGCCGACGTTATGATATTATGCAGGGGGCTATATATCCGGCCGACATGGTGATAGGATGCATGGGGCTACGTGCTCGGCCGATATGATATTGTGATATGCTTCCTATAGCATCCGTAGCAACGAAGGACATCTGGTAAAGGCACCCCTTGTGTCCGGATACGCTTCGGCCGGAAGTATCCTCCAGATCGTCATGTGTATGGGTGTCCCAGGTTGACCCTCATCGGAGTGGACGTTGAGTACGGTTCCGTCTTGTACCAAGCGGGGGCTCCATACATGGCCGACTAGTTATATGTACATCATTATTATTTACAGTTTAGTTGGAGTAGCCTGTGGCCAACATTGAGACAGAGAGCCATTATTTAGTACTTGTTTTTGGAAAAACCCCCAATGCGCCATCCTTGGTCGAGGTAGACCATTGCCGGGGTTGTTTGATTGGCCGGCTCTTTATGAATTGATTTCCACATTGGATGCATATGTTATTTTCAAATATGTGTCTGATGATATCTGATTTGTTGAAACAGTACGTTATTTTTTCCACACTTGATATTGTGTTTCATGTTTTGACACTCCAAGTTTACCCTCGATATTGATAGTATGATGTCAATACCCTCACTTACTGAGTATCCTCCCATAGATACTCACCCCTCGCTTTCTTTCCCACAAGATTAGTGTTGGACCGAGGAGGTATTGCTGGATTTGTATAATTATGACGCGAACGTGATGTCACTGGGTTTGGGTATGGATATTTTCATCTCTTCCGCTTCGATGATTGGTGATATCGTTATGTATTGGAGATTTTAGTTTTACCAATGTATTTATCTAATTTTTTTGGGATGACTGTATAAATTATGGACATTTATTCGTGAAACCCCCGTATTGATTTATCTCATTGCATTGAAGCATTTGTGAATATTTAAAAAAATAACTTGGGAATTTATTTTATATATGCGTAGAATTTAAATCCGCTCGGTGTGGCGGCTGCTCATACTCTAGTTGGGCATGATAGTAGAGGTCTGTTGCTAGGACTGTTAGAAACTTTATAGTCTTACGTTGTTCTGGATGTTAGTTGTGGTATTTGTTGATTTTGGAGAGGCCGGGATGACCAATTGTTTATTTTACAGGATGAATGTGATATACAGGTGAAATTGTACATGAAAAACCTCCGATTTATAGGGAGGTTCTGTCCGATTTTCTGTAAAAATACAGTCAGCATCTAGGGACAACGGGCGGTTATTCATGATCCCAGTTCGGGACGTGACACAAGCATGATTATTGATATTTTATCATGAAATCTTATTGAATTGGATAAAGATATGGTGATTGAGTTAAATGATAAGAATGTAATCAATGCCTCCTCTATACTCCAAGCCAAATGGATGTGTAATAGTAAAGGAGAATAGGTGAGAAAGGAAGGAGGAGTAAGCAAAAGGCAAATAAAAGAGATAGGAGATGACACTGAAGAGCCAGTAGAAAATAAGCCAAAGGAAAGAAGGAGAGAAGATGAATTAACCTGTCACTCTTGATATGATTTGGGAGAAATTGGAGAAATTTGAAAAAAGATAACTTCTTCAAGGCCAAATAAGATATATGCTAATGATGGAACTTCAAGGAATCAAGAAAAGATTAAAAACACTTGAAAAGGATAAGAGAAAGATACTTCATCATTTTAGACCCTCTTACTCCTGCTAGTCTCGGTCTTATTCATGGTTTATGAACTTTCTATTTTTTCTGTTCTTTAAATCTAACTCTATGTTAATCTCTTAATTTCAATGTTATTTTGCTTGCTACAATTTCAATGTTCGCTAATCAATGCATCTAGCTTGTTAATTTTAGTTCCTTTTTGCTCCTTTTTTCATTCTTGAAATGGTATCTGCTTGCTGTTAATATGAGAAAATGCTTGCTTGCTTCAATTTTGAAATTTTATGAAAACTAATGAATGCTTGCTTAAATTGCATGAAGTCACTAGTTGAATGGATGATGGTGTTTCTAATTGAGGTCAAGCTTTTAAAAAAGTATGATCTCATGCCCTGATCCATAATCAAAGGTCGTAAAGGGTTGCCCGTTACCCCGTATGCTACCCATCACATGACACATTTATCGAGACAACGAAGACTAACATTTTCACCTGTTTAAAACCTGTTTTTCCTCAAAATATAATTTCCTAAGTAAAAGAAAGTAAAATGCAAACATTTGTCTAAATGCATGAATGTACAACAAATTTTGGGTGTTTCAAATTTATAAGTTACATAATACAATTACAGTCATCTCATAAATTGCATACATGGTCATTCTATAGACCTCTATTTTTTTACATTATCCAACTTCATCATGGAAGAATGGCTAGTACCATACCCAAGGCTCGGCGTCTCCAAATGTATACCCAATGTGTCGAATGCCTCTTAACACGTGTCCCTGCTGAAACTATGTCTGTTATCATAGAAAATGAGGGATGAGTATTATGGGAAAATACTCAATGAGTGAGGGAATCGACATTATGTTCTTAATAGCGTATGTGAGCACGGAGTGTCAAAGTACAGTTTAAGACATAATTATATCGGAATCAAGTATGACATTTCCATAAATCAGATGACCATATATCATACATCATAATATTAACATATCCATCCATTTACATTTCCAAATCATTTAGAGCTTGCCAATAAACTATTCCCAGCAAGGGTCTACCAAGACCAATGACGGGCGCATTGGGAATTTTTTCATATTCAAGTATAAATACATTTAGTTTTCTACCCCAATGTTGGCCACGAGTCTCACCAAAGGCTAGCCCGTGTGTTTGCACACATACATAATCAATGATGTATAGAATCTCACTCAGTACTAGACAGTGGCGTCACACATGTTGTCCTCGATTTGAATCAACTGGCTGCAACTATACATATAACGTTTGGGGATACCTCCTGCAGAAGTGTATCCGGACATAATGGGTACCTCTACAAACGCCTTTCATAGCTACAGTAGTCCATCAAGGATATCATCACATCAAGTCCACCAAAAACATCATCACATTATCACATCATAAGTAGGTATTCGGCCCACACATTTCAATTAAATCATTTCAAATTCATGTGCTAATGCAATGGAAGTATATAAATCATATCAAATTTCTAAAAAAAAAAAGGCACGATGTCGTTTCAACGAAATTCATGAATGCAAATCATCTAAACAAATCATTTGAGACACTCTCATATTCACAAAGATAAGTATTATAAAATATAAATCAAATATCATACTTTTACATATGTCATTAAATATGTCATTCGAAAAGCTATAAAACATGAATTTTTGTTCAATAAAAAACACAGTGTCAAAGTCTTACTCACAGATATGGGGAGGGTACGCCACTCCCCTATCAATCTCGAGATCTATTAAGTCGCCCCTCATGTGTAGAATAATAGTCTACCCCTAAAATAATAATACACACATGTGTAAATTCTTTATTGTTTTACAATACTTTCACAATTTTTTATTTGCTTTAAATATTTTTAAGCTACATCTCTCATGATAGGCCTTAGGATGTTGGACTTTAAAGTTCTAATTGGACTTGAGCCCAATACTAAAATTTTGGGCCCAATACAAATTTGCCTTAGTGGTTCAAGCCCAAACATTCATAAATTTTCTAACTCTAAATTTTTGCTCTTGCGTAGTTTTAGGGAAAATGCTATAACTTTTCTGTATAGCTCAAAATTAAGTGATTCAAATTGTTACTTAAAATTAAGACATTTACCTACATTTTTCATATTTAATGCATCTTCTGATTCTCACTGTATGAATTTATAAAATTTTATCTTTGATCTGGTTCAGATTTTTATAACTCAATTTGCATAGTTTTGGTAGTTTCCTCATATCTCCTAACATATAACTCCAAATTGATTAATTCTGGTCCCATATGAAAGACAAGAGATAGTACTACAACTTTTATTTTGAGCATTTCCTCTGAGCCTAAATACAAAATTTCATAAATTAAAAATTTTGTCTCAATTTTGTTCTAAGCTCATGTTTTGTCCTGTGTCAGTGAAAGTGTTATAACATTTAGCATACTACTCTAATTTAAGCAAAATTTGGATATGTTAAAGATACGACAGAGACATACAACTTTGGTATTTGGAGTTTTTCTTAATTATGTCTAGAAGAGGATCAAAATTCGATATGTTGTGTTGGGGTTTGAAGGGAATTATTCTACATAAAAATTTAAAAGTGTGGTTTGAAGAAATCATACCTTTCTTCAATGATGATGCTTAAGGCTCTCTTGAATTTTCACTAAGCAAAACTCTTTATTTCGCTCTAATTTTTGGATATGTTGTAGTTGGGTTTGTGAAGATTTGATTTATGTAAAAATATTTAGGTGTTTTTTTAGAAAAAAATTTTGGATCTCCTACTTGAAGCTCACGGCCATGGAAGAAGAATGGAGAAAGAACTTTCTTCTTTGGCCTTTGAACACTCACGGTTTTGGAGGAGAGAAAACCTAAGTGTTTGGTTTTTATTTGATTGTCCATTTAATCCTAGCCATCCACATTTTCAAGATCCATTCCTAGTCATTAGATTATTGGGACAACAAGTACATTCATTCCCTCTCTCTCACGGTTTTGCTTTCCTTCCCACATAACAACTCTCTTTTCTCTCACTACAACCCAACTCCTCATTAATTGCATGTCTCCCTACCACCAAAATCCGAGGGCTCACAAATTTTGATCAAATTCCAAGTCAATCCTCACCATTGGTTGATTTCCAAGAAAACTCATTCTTCCATATAATGAATAGTATCTTGTCTCCCACTAACTCAATCAAATGGTCCATATTAATTCATCTTACTTTAATTCAATCTCCACCCTTGGATTACTCTTCAAATTCCAAAAAAAAAATCTCTCCTCTCCCCTCTCTCTCTCTCTCTACGGTTTTGGGGAAGGGGCCATTTACCAAATATTTCTTAGTGGATTTTCTATATAGAAATATTAATAATAGTATATATACAATGAAGATAAATACAATAGTGAGTACACCAAGGTATCGGTGTTACATATGCTAGTCATTGGTTGTATAGTTGTATGGAATATTGTTGTTGAATTATGGTGAAATATGTTGAATGAAGTATAGCAAGGAGTAAGCTAATTTAAAGTGTATTTTTATTGATAACAAAAAGGGGGAGAAAAATCTGGAGAGAAATCTGATCTATGTAGTCTGATAGTCTTAGTTTGATATATGGTCTATTGGTGATATGCTGAAGTGCTGTAAATGGCATGCTAATGCAATGTAAATGACATGCAGGTACAATAATGTTTAGAATAAGAAAATATCAGAGCTAGAAGTGCAAGGGTGGCAGTACTGTTGAGGAGAAATGCAAAGGGTAACTTCTCCAGCTTTTCTGAATAACTCAGGTGATGTTTAGAATAGGAAAATGCAAGGATACAAGAGTAATGTTAAATGCTAGAGTGTAGTACTGTCGCTAGTTGTAAGAAATGTGCAGAATGCGAAGTTGTAGTGCAATAAGCATGAATGGTAGCTTAGATGAAATGCATAGAGGATAAGTTGAAATGTGATGATAAACTAGGATTGGATTGAACTTTGAATATGTGAACAGAGACTTTAAGATAAGGCATCAGAAGTTTTGTCATCATCAAAAGGGGGAAATTGTTGAGATGAATGAATTTTGATGATGATAAATTTGTAAGAAAATGGTTTAAGAAAATCAGAAAACTCCTTAGTAGAAGACTACACAACTTATCGACCTGTTCTTCACATACATCGACTTGTCCCTTAGATCCATCAATTTTAAGATCTATGTCGATGAATTTTTATCTAACCCTAGACATGTCGACCTGCTGGGTGACCATTATTGACCTGAACTCTAGAAATATAATGTATCTTGCCAAGTAGATATATATCGACACACCCGTGAGTAGATCAACCTGTCTAGCACAACGACCTGATTCCTAGAATACATCAACCTAAATTGTCCTAGATGGACAAATTTCAATTGTCATGTTGACTAATTTTAAAGTATAATGACCCACCTTCAGAACATATCAACAAGCACCAGGCAAAAATCCAAGAAGGTCAACATGCCCAATAACTTGTCAACCTAATTCACTTGTTTCTTCAGAGACACATCGACCTGTGCTATTGACTTTGTCAACATGAAACACACATCGACCTATTTTATAAGTCATGTCCACCAATTTTATACTAGTACAGAAACATATCGATGTGAGACCAAGACATGTTGACTTGATATAATATTGCTTAAATATCATATATCGACCTAATGACTAACCTTGTTGACATATCCTAGCACATTGACCAATTTTAGAAAATAGGTTCACCAATCTTTATCTATCTAATAAAATGTCGATGTATATAGTAAACTTGTCGATCTGATAATTGTTGACTCCTTAAGATCACACATTAACCCGTCCCTAATCCTATCGACATGCACAAGCATATCGATCAATTCATTTAAATAGGTCCACAAATTTTATAGGTACACAGGACTGTGTTGATGTGTAGTAAAAGTATATCGACCTAGGATATTGATTTTCAAATAATGCCATATCGATATCCACCGGAAACATGTCGACACATTATAATACATCGACAAATTTAACTCAGCATGTCCACCTATTTAATTTGGTACATGCTCTAGTCGACCTGGATACAATTTTGTTGGCCTATTTAGTCAAGAACACAACACTGAATTTTTAAATTCAAGTCGATGTGTCATTTAAACGTGTTAATCCAAAATTGTCAGAAAATAAATTTACGAAACAAATTTGAACTCAATGGTCATTCTCTTTTTTTTATTCTCTAAATATTTCAATTTCAATCAAAACTAACATTCAAATGCAGCATAAATGAACTTTGATTGGTTAATATGGAAGTGACACCAATGGACAAATGGAAGTTCAGTGCAAAAATTGGTACTCTTGCATAGAGTATTAATGGAGTACATTAAATGTGTAACGTTTAGGTGCAACAAGTTTCAACGGATTTCTTCAAACCCACAATAAATACAAAAGAAGAGAAATGAAGAAAAAAAGAGTGTGAATGCCAAATTGAGTTTCTCATCAACTTCATTGCTTGTATTAATTACTTGCTTTACTTTATTCTCTGAATTCCCAATCCTTTTTTAGTGTTTGAAGATTGAACTCAATTTTGTCAAATCAGGGGATTGAAGCCTCCTATCTTTGACATTCAATTCTCTCTTGTACTGAGTATTCAAGAGACCAAATAATATATGGCACTACTTTAGGTAGTGTGTAACAAAAATCAATCAGTGAAAGATTGAAAAGTTGTGTTACGAAGGAATACTGTAAAGATTTAATTTGAACCTATAATCAAGTTTGTATTATTGAATTGATAGTGAAAAATCCAATGGGAGCCTTGGAGTGGACGTATATCGGGTCTGGTGGAACAACTATAAAATTTCTGTGTTGCTTATTCCTCTGTCAAGTCTTTAAAAAAAATTGTACATTCAATTTTTAATTTTCAAAATATCTATATTCAACTATTCATCTCTTGAATAACACAAGGAATCAAGTAGACTCAGAATATTCTATGAAAAGAGACTCAGTTGGTTCAAATGATCAAGTCGACTTGCACAGAGCACAAGTCGATTCATTCAATGAATGTAACAGTAAAGTCAAAAGTTTCAAAATCCTAACGGTTGAAAACTTTAGAATACCAATGGTTAACAAAACTAGAACAAATTATATCAAGATCAAATCGATCCGGTATAGTCATGAGTCAACTCGCTACAACAACACTTAAAAAATTGTGAAAGTAAAATCATCTCATGAAGTTAGATCACAGAGAATTCGAATATGAGTTGCACAAGTCGTGACTCATCTTAAGACACAGGTCAAGACTTAGAGTTTAAGTTATAAACCAAGACGAGTTGACTTACATATTTTACAAGTCGACTTATACATCCTGGATTTAGAACATTTTAAGTGAACTTAAACTCAAGTCGACCTATGTATGATAAATAGTCGACCAATACATATGCAACACATTGAAAATCTCAAAAACCATTATACACAAGTCGACTTACACATATCATAGATTTCATATAACACTCCACTAATCGAGTACAAGTAATAGCAAGCCTACTTGTATGAGTTAAAATGAAAAAAACAAAACACCAAGTCAAATTGCACCAAGTCAACCTGTCACCACAACAAGTTGACTTGCATGAGTCTTAATGTAAATATACTAAAGTAGTGTCTAGCACAAGTCAACTTGAAAGCAATTCCAAGTCGACCTGCATGAACCATGATACAAAAATATTTAAGTATCAATAAGACCAAGTCGACTAGAAGTCTAAGACAAGTCGACTTGCATAAGTATCTAAGCAAAAATTCTCAAATATAATGAAAACCAAGTCGACTTGAAGAATAGCAAAAATCGACCTACACAAGCCACTGTAAGAAAATGTTTAAATTCTTATGAGCAAAAGTTGAACTGAAAAGAGCATAAGTTGGCTTACATGAACAGTAAGGAAAAAACATCTGAGCAGATTGCAATACAAGTCAACCTAGCACATATAGATAGTTGAGTTACACCAACCTTAGACAATATAGAATTTAAAACTCAGTCAACCTGAAACAATGAGTCAACTCGATGTGAATGGTTAATAGTTTAGAAAAACTGTTCAAACATTTAATGGAATTTCAATCTCTTACAACATATATATGTTTTACATTAAATGGACCACAACAGCTATACCTTCACCGAGATTATAAATATGGCATAGCATTGAATGAAGAATAGGACTTTAGAATTCCTGGAACATGTGGGATATTAAAAATTCTTCATCGTTCATTTAATTTTATGTTATACTTCTTATCTGAACTTTGAAGATCATATGTAAAGTTAAAGTTTCAAGTTGTATCTTTGTTTCATTTCAAAATCCTTGTAATAGACCAAAAAAAATGGTTGGTGTATCTTTCTGGTCTAGGTGTAAAGTATCTAAATGAAATATTTAAGAGTTTGTTAGCACACGTTGAAAGTTGGTGGTGTGTGTTCAAGTGAAATATTTATAAAATCAAACTAACATTTGGATAAACTAGTTGTATGTACTATTTTGGTTGAAATAGTAGATTAGCAAACTCAAATAAAATTTGAGAGTGGACGTGTGTATCAGGAAGGTGGAACCACTATAAATCTTCTATGTCGATTTTTCTCATCTCTCATCAATCTCTCTCTAAAACTCAAAAAAAAAAAAATTAAAGTGTCAAAACAATCTATTCACTCCCTTTAAACTGTTACAAATTGTTTCTTTATATTACATTTCCAAATTGAGGCATTCTGGAAATAATTTTATTAAAATAAGCGAATTTCGTATGCTTTAAAATTTAATATAGTTGAGTTTTAAATGTTCAAATTATTATAGTCAATAATTATAGCCAAATGTCAAATCATATAAAAATAATAGAAAATAGATACTAATAAATTCATCTCAGAGTTTACTATTTACAAACATTCTCAAAGAGCAAATTTCTTGATTAACTCTAAATAGAACATATATCAAAAGTCAACTTGAAAGACAAATCAAAAGCTATATTTAAAAACAATAAATAACGAAATATCATCGGTTCATTAGATATTTGTAATTATCTTTTTAATATTCTTCAAAATATCATCAAATATTTTTAAAAAACTTTTCCAAACTCTTTTCTTAAAATAACTTGATATTTATCTTGAATAGAAGCAATTATCAATAAAATTATCTTTTGTAAAATATATTTCGTCAAACAATTTGTAATAATCTGAAAATACCTATAAAAATCATTTCTCAAAATTAATTTTAAATCATTTTCTAACTCTTACTATTTCACAATACATGTAAATAATAATTTCCAAAATATTGTAATTAGTTTCTAATTATTTTCCAGAATAATTTCTAAATATTCATAAAAATAGTTTTCTCAAATAATGGTAATATCTTGCTTTTGTAATCCAATTTCACAATAGCTTAATTTTTAGTAAAACAAATTTCCTCAAACATTTGTCAAAAATAATATCAAATAAATCTTTACGTAAATTTCCAAATAATACTTATTGATTTTTCAAGTGTATATATATGCTTATAATTTTATAAAATATTTTTTCCAATTAAGGTTTTTAAAATAAGAGTATGAAAAATGGGTAATTTTCAAGATTAATTGAATATTCAATTTTAGAAAATATATTGGAGACAAAAATTCTTTTATATATAATTTTAACTTAAAACTAACTTGTACACCTGAAAAGTAAATATTTTCACAATATTATTTGTTCAAAAAAATTTAACAGGGGCCAAACACTGTTCCCCCTCCCCTTGTAAAGATCTCAAATTTAAATCTTTCTATGTAACCAAAAAAAAAGAATTTTAATAGGGATCTAAAGCTTAACTCAATTGCAAAATGACTTGAAACACTAATACTATAATTCGATCTGAAATAAAATTTAAATTTATAAGAAAAAAAATAGGATCTTTTGCAAATTCTCTTTTAAAATTTTTGAATTTTTATTTTCACATTGAACTTTCCATTGTTTACCATTTGACCCCAAATTTTTCAAAAGATCATAAATTAGGCCCTTGACCTAAGTTTTCTAGAAAATAATGAGATATTCATTAGTTTGACTTGCCAAAACATCACACGGATGTTTGAAACACTGCAAAAATGAAAGTTAGTCAGAGTGTTAGTCATTTTTCAATCATTACGATTTTGAATTTTCCATTAGCGGTGATGAATAAAAGCAGTGATAAATAAAAGGTGCGCCTAATGTGGATATTTGAATTTAGACATCAAATTAAGGTCCTAAGAGTCAAAACAATGTAGAAGTGGAGATGTGTTGATTTTGAGGGCCAATTTCAATTAAAATGCTAAAGTTTTCATCTTCTATCACAATAGTGACAAGGTTGAAGTTGTAAATGTGATGATTTTATAAATATAGTGTATAAATAATCCATTCTATAATTTTGAAAGAATGTTTAAATATTATTGGGAAGTCCAGCTAACTCAAAATTAAAAAAGATAAAGAACTCAAAACTTTTGGTATGATCATGAATGGCTGACATGAGAGGTGAAATAATGATTAAGATTCCAAAATTTACAATATCTAATTGGAAAGACTCTAAGAAGTCCGAAATAACTTTTGAGAATGAAAAGAAACTATTTTGATACTTAAATGGCCATAACCCAAAATTTCAAAGTTTCATCAATAGCGGACGTGCATGACAATAACGGAAAAACAAAATACATATATACAATACTTTTTCTAATATGATCTGATGATGTTAATTAAGAGAAAACAAGGGTTACATGATTACCAAATTCACCAACAGAAGGAAATGAGATTTTTTTTTTTTTTTAAGTTTGGGGACATGGTATTCAAGGATATAGTGTTGAAGTTTGCATTTGATGCTGCTTGGACAGAGTTCTTTAAGGGGGATGAAAATTAAACCCTTAGATCATGGCTTTGGTTTAGGGAATTGAAGAGTTTTTAGAGATAGAAAGGTTTAGGGATATATATATATATATATATTTAATCTATATATATATATATATTTTTTAATCTATATATATATATATATATATATATTAAGAATATAGAGATTGAAATGTAGGCAGAAATATCTAATAGTATTAAGAATATAGGTAAACAAGTTTTGGCATATCTAGAGATGGGCACTAATAGATAAGGAGTCATGATAGTAGAGTGAAAAAATTCAAATTGCTATTTGAATCAAACAAAAATGTTATAGGAATCTTAAAAATAAAAGGGCTAACAGTATATTTGAAAAATATAAGAATATAACAAAAAAAGAGTAGAAGAAAATTATTTGTAAATCAAAAAATAATGTGTATAATGAATTATTTTAAAAGTTAGAAAACAAGGATGGAGAAAAAAAATTATAAAATTGTCAAACTAAATGATAGAAAGAGAAAAGACTTAAATGGTGTTAAATGTCTTAAGAATGAGACCAATAATGTTTTTATAAGTAATGATGACATAAGAAATCATTGAAGAAATAACAAAGAGCATCCAAGATGATATACCATAACACATTTTTTTGCAACCGATATAGTACTAATCGATAAAATTAGAGAGAGTATTAGTGTTAAATTTGAGTTATGAAGGAATATATTAGAATCTAGAAAATTTAAATTGAGTTAGTAAAAAATTGAGTATATGAGATGAATGTTTGGTAATAATAGTTGGAATGATAAAAAATGATTAAGCTAAAAAAATAAGACAAATAAAAAATTGAACATTTTAGATATCTTAGATCTATCATTCAAAATTTGACAATATAGATGAAAATGTGAATTATAAAATTCAAGTAATTTGGATGAAATAAAGAAATGTATTTAGAGTTTTTTACAATTGCACGATACTATTACAATTGAAGGGGAAGTTTTATAAAATCACAACAAAACCTATATTAGAGTATGATATCGAGTGTTAGACCATTAAATAATAATAATAGTATAAAATGTTTGTAATTGAAATGAAAATACTTAGATAAATATGTGATAAAAGTAGAAAATATAGAATTAAAAATGAAAATAAACATATTAACTTGGGAATAGTTCAATTCTGGATAATATGAAAGGATATTGGTTAACATGATTTGAATATGTACAACGAAAATTTTAAAATACACTATTTAGAGATAGCGGAATCTTAAATATAAAAAAATTAGTAAAATATTGGGATAAATCATTAAAAATTTGGATATAAATTATCTATTAAAATTTTAGTATCAAACGTTTAATTGAGAAAATAATTTTAAATGGTAATGAGTGGCGTAAGAAAATGTAAAACAGTTGATTTATTATTATTATTATTTTTTTTTTACGGATAGTGCATTTTTTTCTCTTCTTTTTTTAGTATTTTCAAACTTTAATTTATATTTTTTATATCTATTTTTTTTTCTTTTATATCGATTTCTCAAAAGATGGTTTCAAAATTAGAGATGATCGGTAATTATCTTGCTTTTCTAAATCCAACGGTTGTGGGGAGAGTTGCAGAAGGTGAATGACTAAAGAGAGAAGGAGAGAGGTCTTGCATGTAGTTTTCTTGGACGATTATTTTTGCTCCACCATAGCTTTTAAGCTGGATTTCAGGTATGCGCGTTTCTTGTGGTAGTAGATTAAGCCCAAATTGCAACTTGTTGAAGCCCACGATCACTGTTCACACCATTGGATTACACAGTTTGGGCCAGCAATGGACATTTAGCACAATCAAGAAATCAAGGGCTGTGATTTTAATTTTTTTTTTTTTTTAATTATACAAGAATTCAAACTCTAGATCTTATGGATAGGGGAAGCAGATTGTAACCATCAAATTGTCTCTTTGGAGACAGGGCTGGGATTTCAAATTTTTAATATTATTATTATTATTATTATTATTACTTGTATATTTGGAGCTTGTGCAAAATCTTTGATTTGAGCTTTTTTTGGGCTCATTTTATTTATTTATATATGGCTTTTAGTAGACTTCATTTGCAAATTATTTTCATTATTCAAAATATTTATTTATTACATATTATCACTGATCAAAATTCTTTTACATCTATATATATATATATATATATATATATATATGTAAATATATATTTTTTTTAAACACAGGTATTAAAATTTGCATTAAGAAAAAATATTTACTCATTTCTTTTTTCTTAAAAAGAGTGCTTTATCTATTTATTTATTATTTTCTCTCAATCTCTCTCTTTGAAAATACATGCATTAAAATAAGATATTCTTTTTTTTTTGGAATAAATTTGTTTATTCATGCATATCTATATGTAAGGCTAATTTGTATCAATTTAATACACAATGGTAAAATTTCATTATTATACATACTTTTTGCATCAAAATTACTCAAAATTATATAAAGTATTTATTTGCGACCAAAATTATTTTACATCATAAAATATTTATCTAACGATATATTTTATAATAATTTTATTAAATCTCATTATGTGCCCAAGATTAAGTTATCACTGATTACCTCGATTTAATCAATTTAATTGGTCAAATTGGTTTGCTACCGGTTATTTTAAAAATAAAATCTTGAAACAGAAAGGTAGGAACAACAAACATATCCCAAGGTTGCAAAAGGATGGAAGATGCTTACGGGTTTTTTTTTTTTTTTTTTTTTTTGGTATCTTATATCTTGTAAGGAAATAACATGATATAGAACTAAAAAAGATATGTAAAGGAGAGTTTGAGAGAGTTGAACTTACAAACACTTTGGATGTCAAGCAGTGAAATAGAGGTTCCCTTTCCTTAGGAATCACTGTAAAATTTTTAAGACTGTACTAACATCTAAATGATCATAAAAATTTATAATTTAGTTTTAATTTCATCAAAAATCAATATTTGTAAATCAACAAAATAACTTCAAAATGGACTCTGTGAAAGTTTGTAAAATTCTACATTTTTTAGAATTAATATTACAAATAACAGTTTCAAATTTTTAATTTTTAATTATTTTAAACAGTAAATTTTAGATTTTATTTTTTAATTTTTAATTTTTAATGAAAAGATTTATCTTAAAAGTTACAACCAAATAAATAAAAAAAATTTAATTCAACTCTGGGGTCGGCTCCGGTCGGTTTGATGATTTTTTCCCACCCCGAACCGCAAATATCAACTCCGGGTTTGAAGAACCTTGCGTGGCCTAGCTTAGCCTTAAACATTCGAAAAACCCTGAAACTAAAACCCTAAGCAGCAAATCTCATTGAAGAAGAAGGAGAAAATGCAGCACGATGAGGTTATATGGCAAGTCATCAGACACAATCACTGCAGTTTCATGGCTAAGTATGTTATTATTCATCTTCTCTCTTTCTTCTCTCTCGTTTTGATTTTCAGAATTTCTTGTAATGATTTTAGTTTTGGGTTTCAGAATCAATACTGGAAACTTCTGCCGCAATCCGTATAACGTGACTGGGATTTGTAATCGAAGCTCCTGTCCTCTCGCCAACAGTCGCTACGCAACCATTCGTGATCACGACGGTAACCCTTCACTCTCTCTCTCTCTCTCTCTCTCTCTCTGTGTTAATTTGGTTTGATTTGTGAGAAGTAGGATCTTTAACTGGGCATTGAATTTGGAATATATATATTGTTGCTGTTGTGAGAAAATTGGGGGGAGAAAGATAGAGTAGGGCGTCTTTTGCTCTCATAACAGCCATATCCAAAACAGTGGCTTCTGACTACTTGTGTCCGCTCATCTTAATACAGTTGAAGATTGTCCTCCTTTGAATATCCTATTGAGGCCACTGTCCAAACATCTAGCCGAGAAATTATTAGGGTTTTAGGAATGTGCTTTTAGTTTTCTCTCTGTTAAGTTAAAATGGGGTTTGATTAATTTTCATTGTGGTGGGGTTTAGGCCATCTCAGAAAAGTTAATGATTCTTTATCTGCACTGGCTTTGTTCCAAGAATGCAAATCATGACACGTACGATGCTGTCTCCGAATGGTTCCATACTGGAAATCTTATTTTGTTACTGTAGATTTTAACTTTCCAAAAACTTTTAAGGTGACTTTTGACTCTCTCCCTCAGCTTTATAGGTTATCTAGACTTCACCTGCTCCTATCAAAGAGTTCTATATTTTGGAGGGTCACTTGCCTTCTTGGGATTTTCATTTTTTAAGGAATATTATCAATAGAGAAGTAGTTAAATTTTCATCTTTGATCTCTCTCCTTCAGGACAATGAACTTTCTCCTCATGTTTCTAACTCTAGGGTTTGGAGTCTTAATTCTTTGATGGCTTTTATTTGTTGATTTCTCTTTCACCTATCTCCAAGATGTATGGAAATTCTGGACATATGAAGTGTGATGTCATCAATATTGGTGACACCTTTACCCACCAAGAAAAGGTCCTTTTTTGTGTGTGCTGGGGGGTATCCATAATATGGAGTAGTTCATGTTTTCCAAAATATGCATTTTCACCTTCTTAGCTCATGAAAGACCATGTGACCACACTGCAGTTTGATTGTACTATACAACATATTTTCCTATATCTTCACCTTGGTGCCTTTCAGGGGTCTTCTATTTGTATATGAAAACTATTGAACGAGCTCATAAACCAAATGAGTTGTGGGAGAGAGTCAAATTACCTAGAAACTACGAAAGGGCACTTGAAACTATTGACAAACATCTGGTATGAAAAATCTTAATGCTTAGCAGTTTCATTTCGGGTTTCCTTATTATTGTTTATATTTGCATTATCAGGATTTGAAATTATATAACACATGTTTCATTTTAATTTGTAGATGTATTGGCCTAAGCTTCTTATACACAAGATAAAGCAAAGGTTAACCAAAATGACTCAAATGCGGATTCGTATGCGGAAGCTTGCCTTGAAAACAAGGTTCATGCTTGCTTCCCATAATTGCATGCTTTTCCGATAAATTTTTTTTTCGGATGATATGACTGTGTGTTTTATAATGTTGTAGTTTTTGTTTCTTTGTAGTTTTTTTATCCCTCTCTTGGAGTAGGGTTGTGGGGCTTAATAAAGTTTTTGGATGTGCCTGCTGAACCGAAGTGTATCCTATTACCAGTTATTCTTGGACAGTTGTAGCATAGTTTGAATGAATTGTCATTTTTCTACTTTGGAGTTCAAAGCTACTTAGGTTCTTTATTCAGGTTTTTTTTTTCTTTTTTTTTGGGGGGGGGGGGAGGGGGAGGGGTTGGGTAGGGGGAGGATATGAGGGGATTAATCATAGCTTGCAGTGATAATAATTGCATTTATTATTATTACCCGGCTTCCAATCAAATTACATAATTCGCATTGATATCCATTTAGTTTCATTTCTAGATACATAAGTTAATGAACCTCTTAAGACATTTTTTGGCTAACCCAAACCTTGGCATGGAATGGGAATTTAAACCTGATTCCCATTTTTTAAAGTATTTGGGAGAACTTTAAGATCTAGATCATAATTGGTCTCACAAAACAGCATTAGATGTTTCTTTTTTGTTGGTAACTTCATAACAAGATGGATTGGCAGAGTTTGGTCACCTCACCAGTAATTTCATGCCATGTAGTGTCTACGGTGTAAGGTAGGACACATGTCAAGTGGACCGGTTGTGCTAAGCACAACCTCAGCCTACACTTCAAAGGCATTACTCATCTGTCTCCCCAGCTCCCCCACACCCAAAAGAAAAAAGGGCCCCTGCCCCGGGGGGGGGGGTGGGGGTATCATTTTGTAGTATTGTACGAATTAGAGATTTAGCATGAAAAAATTGCAGGATCGATACAAAGAGGATCAGTAATAATATGTCCAACTGATTAGCAGCAAATATTTATTCTGTGCCTTGGAAAAGGATGATGTATTTACTAGGGATTTGAGCTATGGCTGATTTACTCTTTAGTTTTGAGGGGCAAAGGGGGAACAGGAACAGTCCCGGTGAAATCTAGTGTTTTTTTTTGGGGGGGGTCAATACCTAGTGTTTGTGATATTTAAGTATGTATATAATGCTCTTCCATTTAATTTTTTTTCTTAGCTCCATTTATTTTTATTTTTCTCTCCCCTTTGGCTGGTTGGCCATTACGTGCTGGTCATAGCTGGAGAAAAAGGCAGTTCAAGTCAGCTTTTTTGTCATAATATAATAGCCTTTTTGAGAATGAAGCAGCACTTTCTTAGTCTAACAAGCGGCCCTTTCCTGGTTTAACATTTCATAGGGAAAAGATAATGACAATGCCTAGAAAAGAGACAAAGAGAGAGGCTCGAAGAGAAGAAAAGGCTGAGAAGGCAGCTGTTTTGGATAAGGTTAGTGGATTTGCTAAGTGGTACTTAACTTTTGCAATTGAAATTAATTTCTAGGGCTCGACATGAAGTTCTAATTTTCAACAGAGTATTGAAAAAGAGTTGCTTGAACGTCTGAAAAAAGGAGCATATGGTGATATATATAATTATCCGGTGAAAGAATATAATAAAGTTCTTGATATGGAAGGACTCGAAGCCGCTAGCGAAGACGAAGCAGAGGAAGAGGTAAACTCTTAAGAGACTATTTATTTGATAATATTAAACTCCTTGATGTACTTATTGAACATTTTTTCATTAATTATCCCATCTTTCTTCCATTGTGATTGTCAAGGAGGAAACTGAGATACAATATGTTGAGGGTTATGATGAACTTGAGGAGGAAGAGGATATAGAAGATTTTGGTGGTCTTGCCAGTAATGAATTCCATGCACATGAAGATGATGGTAAGGCATTTTCCAAATACTAGTGCTTTCTTTCAAGCAAGTCTACTTACTCGATTGCCTTCTTAAATTACCCACTAGGCGGCCTCCCCTAAAAAAATTGTTCTGCCTATGAGCATTATATATCTGTTGCATGTATAATGTTGTCTATAAGTTTTTAAATAGTTTCATTTTCTAAGATATTTCTACTATGCCTGTGATATACTGGCTTGTTTGCAAATAAAAGGAGCATCCATATGAAAACAAGAAATAAGAGGGTTTATTATTTTTTTTTCTTTTTCAGTGTGTATAAAAAGAGGATAAGGTATATTAATTAGGACATGAAGGACGATATGGTGGGCCTTGGGTGGTGTGAGGGCATTATGTCCCCTCGTTAACTAGAGTTACTTAGAAATACAACACTGAAAAAAATTCATTTGTTGAAATATGTTATGCAAAGTTCCTTTGTGCCTAATCAAATGCCTTCTGTCCTAATGGTATCATCCCCTTGGACCCAGACCAAGCTTAAGTCTCACCATCCCCAAAATCAACCCAGCAAAAATAAAGTTCCCTTTTTCCTGAAATGAAGAATATACAACCACGTTCTCTTGATCACATAATCACTGACAGAAGACCCAAGGGATGGAATTTTGTAAAACTAGTAAGCAGCAAGGAAACTGCCCTTTTCCCTTGGATGCCGCTGTTATCATTGTTGCCGGAGGCACTGGGTGCTTGCAGAAGGGCCCCAGGTGAGGCGAGGCGAGGCATGGATGCCTCAACTAGCCTAAGACATGGGGCTTCAATCTAGCACCGCCTAGGTGAGCACCTGATTGAAGACTGGGTTTTTTTAATGGTTTTCTGATGTTTTACTTGGTGCCCATCTTTTTTAGTCGGTGTTATGTCAACATGTACATTAGGGCACTTGAGTAAAAAAAAGTTGGGAGTACAAGATGATTCAAAGTCTATTTGTTCACATATGATTCCAAGAGGTTTGGAGATCTATGTTTGGTTTTACTGGAGTATGTCTCAATTGAGGAAAAGTTGAATTTGGAGGAAGCAGATTGCAAATCAGTCTTTTGGTGTTGATTCCCATTCTTTCTTTCTTTACCGTTTCCCCAGTGAACCTGCCTCAATCCACTTGATCTATTTCAGGATCTCTCTCTCTCTCTCTCTCTCTCTCTCTCTCTCTTTCTTTCTTTCTTTAAATACCATGGTCTCATTTTTGAGTAGTTCCAAAATATTCCAAAACTAATTTCATTCCTAAATGCTCCAAACACTAAGAATGGAGTTGATTCACATTACAAAATGTTTGAAATGAGAATGGTGAATCATTCTGATTTCTTTTACCACTGGACATCAAACAAGGCTTGATTTTAAATTCTTTTTGTTGTTCATACTAGTTGCTATTGAATGCAATGCACTCATTGTCATACCTTGATTTAGAATGTTCAATCAATAGATCTTGTCATACACTTTTTGTAAGAAGAATGAATTAGATGCAGTAACAAATGTACAAAACTCTTAAGCATAAAAAATCTTTAGAAGAAATAAAATAAACAAAACTATAAAGTACAATACAAAAAGAATTAATGTGCAAGTGCACTCCGGTCCCTCCTTAAATCTTCTAGACTAATTTTTATAAACACCTCAGGCATTAGCTATGGAGAAGTAAAATAATAATAATAATAATAATAATCTTCTCCCATAAACCAGAGGCTTAAAAGACTCCGATTTTGGAAAATTATGGCATCTCTCTCCACCAAAAAAATGTGCATTTTCACAATGTTCAAGAATTTTTCTTCCATCCAAAATCTCTAAAATTTGTAAGGAATACATGAGGTGATTTTATAGGGTAAAACCCTATCATTATCACATACATCAAAGGGTAATTCCATATGTCGATCGCAATAATGCAATAAAGAAATAAGTGATATTTACTTTCAAAATTAATGTTGCACATGACATATACATCCAGGAGATAGTTTTATAACGTCTCTCCTGTTTTGAATTAGCACAGTCAGAAAGCTGTGATGGGACTTGTTAAACTATAAACTTTGCAAATTTGATAAATTCAAACTTTAAGGTTGTTAGGGGAATTCACCCATTAAATAGAAACTACATTTATCTATTAAGGTAAAATATCAAACTCTTAAAGTCTCTGATTACAATGAAGGGAATAAGATGGTTTGATAGATCTATAAAAACTAGATAAAATAGGAAATTAAATATTCAACCCAAGTACAACTCTTTAGGACTAAAAAAGAAATATCCAGACTTCTAAGCAAATCATCCTTCAACTAAGGAAAGTAAATAATCTCAAATAATCAAATTAGAAAATAAATAAATCGCGTTGTATTAGAGTTCTAGAAACTCTAGGACCAAAAGAATAAAGGAACTAAATAAAAAATAAAAACAAAGAAAGAAACGGATCTAAATTGCATGACCTGAGCGCACACTTGTGCTGGTGGGGCTCCTTGGCCTTTTTGAGCATGGCTGCACTCCTTGGATGTGATTGCCCCTTTTGCCTTGTTTGCTTGTTTGATATTTTTTCGTGCTATATATTGGGTCTCTAAACCTTCCTTTGAAATTGATTATCCTAGCCTTGAATTTGAGGGTTACCCGCTCTACATCAGTCTCTCCTTATGAACAATTAGCCCTCTAGTTTGATTTATGTCACTCCAAAGTGTGAGAGGTCTGGCTTCTTCTTGGCATCAAACAATTATCTGGGGGAAAAAAAGAAAAGAAAAGATCAGTACATATGGATCGAGAACACTGTTAGGCACAAAATCAACTATATAATTTTCATTTGGAACATTCGCCTTTGCCTCTTCATTAACTTCAAACTCTAAATTCCTTTTTGCCTCTTCCAACTTTTCAATATCCAGAAAATTAACATGAGATGCTTTTGGCTGCTTCAACACAAATTCATGTTTTTCATTTGACCCCTCTAGGACAACCTCATCAACCACATCTCCCTGAGAAATTTCATTCTCCTCCTCTTTTACTATAAAAGAATCAACATCTTCAATTGCCAATTCTCCTTTCACATCTCTTCCTTCATTCTCGGGCTCAAATAATTTCAAAACAAACATCTCGTCCTTTGGTACTTCTTCCTTCATCTCTTTTTTTTTTTGGTACATACTAAAAAAAAAAAAAACAAAACAAAACCCCAGATTCTCCGATTTTAGTAGGAACAACTATGGTTCAGATTATTTTTCTTTTGGGACCAATGAGGCATTCACACTACTTCGAGGGTTAGGATACAGTCATCACATATGTTTGTAGGTCAAGGACTCTAATTTACACAATTGCCTTATTCCTTGCCATGTATCAATTAACCTACTATCCATTCTCCATCTAAATAACACGCTTTTGCACCATTCCAAAACCCGATGACATTTTATATTCTACAGTTCTTATCATTTTTGAATATGAAATTTCTTTGTAATTGTAATAATGACCACATATACCCACCCAATCGAAAAATTCATTCTCATTGGAATTTTTATAAATAACAGTAATCTCAATATTTGAATGAAAATTTTTCATACCTTTATTATACCAAGAACCTCCACGAAATAGATGCTATGTAGGACGGCCATGGGAAATTGCGAGGTGCATTCCTCTCTCATTCTGTGATCCATGTTGAACTCGAATGCTTCTAAAGGGTCTTCATTTTTTGATCAGCATCGAGGGAATGGTTGCCTCCTTCCCAAAGGCTCATCATGGCCGTCTCCAATTCGTGAATGAGCTACTGTGATACTAATTGATGCAATGGGAAAGCTATGGTGAGATTTTGTTAGAGTATGAACCTTAACTTTGCAAGTTTGATAAGTTTAAACCTTAAGCCTCTGCAATAAGAATCCATCCCCAAAGAAATTATGTTTCTCTATTAAAATAAAATATCAAAGACTAAAGTCTCTAATTACAATGAAGAGAATAAGATGTTTAAAATAGTTTTAAGAAACCTAGATAAAATGGGAAATTAAATATTCAACCCTATCACAACTCTTCTAAGATTAGAAGAGAAATATTTTGACTTCTAAGCAAACCATCTTTCAAATAAAAAGGTAAATAATCCTAATACAACTCAAATAATAAAATTAGGAAATAAATAAAACATCTTGTACTAGAGTTCTAGAAACTCTAGAGAACAAAAGAATAAATAAACTAAATGAAATATAAAAATAAAGAAAGAAATGGATCTAAATTGCTTGACCAGAATTGACACAAGCGCAGTGGTGCTGGTCTAAGCACACTTGTGCTGGTAGGGCTCCTCAGCCTAATTGTGCACAGCTGCACACCTTGTACGCGATGGCCTTCTTCCCAGTGTTATCAAATGCCTTAGGAACTAAAAAGTGCAAAGCTGTCAAATGCACAAGGCGCTAGGCACGCTTGCCCATGTGAAGCAAGGAGCTTTATTATGTTACGGTTATACAAACATAAATTTAGATCCTAAAAATTAAGATTACATCATTAGAAAATCAAAATGTTATTCAAAATAATAAAATGTGGTTTATATATATTCGACCCCTTTTTGTGCTGTATATTCGATCTCTTAACCTCCCTTTAAGATTGATCAGGCTAATCTTGAATTTGAGGTTTATCCATTCTCTATCAAAAAGATTGTTTGTATTAATTTTATTAGCAATCAGAGAACAAATAAAAGCCTTAACGTTGGTTGGAGCATTCGCACTCTAATTAAAATTGTTTAATTGAAAAGGAGAATTTTTAGGTAAATTAGTTAAATGGTGAAAAAGAGATCTATATGTAAAATCCCTTGAAAAATCAAGACTTAAAGTCCTAGAATATGGAATATTAGGAGAAGGTTCATTATCCCGAAGGAAAGTTATTAAAGATGAAAACTCATCAATTTCTTTATCGTTAAGATTTCCTTAAAAATTAAAGTTCCACGAAGATGAATGTCCCTTCCATTTATAAATGTTTTTGATAGGAATAGCGTGAAGTGTGGATAACCCATAAAGACGAGTAAAAGAAATGGATTAGGGTACATGGAATTTCCCAAAATAATGCACGAGAATCATGACCTACTTTAGAGGACATTAAAGGATGAAAAGCAATATATAAATGAAAAAGAAAAAAAAGATTTCCTAGGACTGCAATGAGAAACTCTTACTTCGGCATTGGTATCTCCACTTCTGATGGGGCCACTCTTTATAACCCTCTGCCAAACAGAATTAGGTTATAGGAAAATCGCCAAAACCATTTATTTGCCAAGGAGATGTTTTTGATACCACGGTACCAAGACCTATCCTGCCTTCAAATTTAGGTTTAGATATGGGGGACCATGTAACCAAATGTTCTGAAAGTACTCAATGATGCAGGTGGAGAAGATGAGGAAAGAGAGATGGTAGAAGTTAATCGGAAGAGAGAGAGAAAAGAATCAGCCTTAGCTTTGAAAAAGCTTGAACTTGGTGTGAAACAGAAGAAGAAAGCAAGGGTTCTTGTTGAGGTATTTATTCGTCGATCCAGTGTACTTATAACTTGTCCGTTCTAATAATTATGTGACTACAATGCTATGGCTGTTAAATTTGTTAAATTATCTGGTTGACTCCCCCCCCCCCCTTTCTTTCTTTCCTCTTTATTTCTTTTCAGGTGGAGGATGAGAATACAACTGAAAGACAAGCAGAAGCCCATTGATGACTTCCACCAAATGTCTTTCTATAACTTTTGTACACAACACTATGAAATATAGTTGCAATGTGGCAAGTGGTACTGGTGGCGCGGGAAGCTCAATTTTTTTCTCTGAAGATATATGGTTGCAGAAAGACCATTTATGAGATGTGCAATATTTTGCTCAGTTTTGGTTCAAAATTCCCTAGATTTTGTGTTACCTTGCTTGTAGTATTAATTTATTGGAAATCAATGTTGTTCATTATCCATGGAACCGATTGGAGACTCTCCTCTCCTAGTCTCTGTCCTTTTTGTTTCGAAATTTGACCTTAAGAGAATTCACCATTTAGTCGTGCAAGGCCGCTCTTGAATTTCCAGTAATTGCTATATCCATGATGCACATTTTCCAACTGTTGTAGATGGTTTCACAGATTTTTTATGTGGACTGGTGAATGACCAACTCCTTGATGCTCTATTTTTTGTTTCATTGTTTGCATTTGTGAATAACTATTTGTTTCTCAACAAATAAAAAAAAAAAAAAAAAAATTGATACACATTACCCAACAAAGCTAAAAGTGAAAGCCTAAAGCCCTTTCAATATGTTGTTAGCTTTGTACAAGACAGATAAATTCTAAGTGCTTCATTTTTCTGGACCAACGAGCACGAAAATGCTAACTCCTAATGGATACTCCCAGGAATGGTGCTACTCATGAAAATTTGTTGTAGACGGACCATGAAAATGGCTGACCCTAATGGACTGTTCCTGCATGAAACATGAAATCCTGTTATTCAAGAATGTCATATTAAAGTATAACTCCACAATCCAATATTAACTACTTTGATTACCGCATCTTGATAACTGCCTGGGATGTTGAAACTGCCATGCATGGTTGCTGCATTGTAACGAAGCTGCTCCTTACAACAGCAAAAAACGAATCTAAGACGGTTTCTTTTTGAATTGTTCACGAGTATATGGTTAATAACATGGCCAATCACAACCCTTGAGTAGGCTCACCCATCAATTACTAGCATGGACCATACAAACACAACAGTGTCCGTAAGGTCGCCCAATCAAAGGTTGGTGATAAATTTGGTTGACTTATTATGCATAATTAAACAATAACTGCAATAACTCAAGTTCACTAAACCTTAAATCCCATTTTGGTGGTGGGGTTTGTTGGAGGGAGTTCACCTAAACTGCTAAATTTATTACTACAAAACTAAACAAGAGCAACAATGGCTAAATTCATTACCAGCACTTGCATACCCTGCCGTGTGCCATATGGACGGGATGGAATTGAATTCAAATGACCCTGGAAATAAGCAGCACGTCACTAAAGAAAAGGTAAAAATGGCGCACACAAAATGCAGGTGCCAGTGTTATATTAAATCTCTCTGTCAGAATTTAAGCATGTCTAATGAACATGATTACAACTAAAGTAAAATGACAGAAGATGCTGTACCAGCTCCGGCATGTTCTGTTGATTGCCATAATAAGCTTCCCGCATGAGTGCCAGAGAGTTTAATTGTCCCTAAAATGTTAGCACAGACATCCCAAAGTCTGAGTTATGTAGAAGTTGCATAATTCACCAAATTCAATCATCGAAAAAATTCCATACCATCTGCTGAGAATCAAAGTAGCCATCGAGTGGTGGAACTCTTGTGTTAATATGTTCCTGCAAAAATCCAATGAATTCTCCAACATGTTAATCATAATGCCGTCTGTAAATAGACATTTGTCAGCATCTCATAGTCATACTTAGCAGAGGAAAAAGGAAAAGCCATACCATCTCTTGGATGTCCGGCTGAGGAACACATGGGTCATCAATTATATGTGCTCTTGAGTTCAATTGTTCCTGAAAGCATGAAAAAATGAAAACCATAGCAGGTACAACAAGACAGTGGAAGTCTGTGATGACTATGACCAAAATGATATATGTAAACACTACTAACCAATTGCTGACGTCTTTCTTGCATGCCTTCTGTCATTTCTTCTGGCTCAGAAGAAACCTAAAGTATTATTAAAAACAACTCAAATGTTGCATAATATAAGATGGCTAAGGACAGTCTTAGATAGTGGTTTCAGAAAAAATTCCCAAACTGACCTTTTTCCTTTTAGGCTTTTTGTTTTTCTTCGTTGCTTTTGCAAGAGTAACACAATGGTTCTCTTCTTCAATGTTGAGAAAGCCATGGGTAGCCAATGAACTGGGCTCCGAAAGATTTCTGACAGAATTGTTCATGCCAACACAAAGTTTCATGGTTTCATCCAGTGCCAGGAGTACCATTTGATATGTTTCATTTGATAATGACCCTTCTGCACCCAATTTAACAGCACGTTTACACAGATCATTAAAACGTTGCACCCGGTAACGAAGCCCATTTGCAACTTCACTCATGGCTTGGTTAATTCTTGCATCTTGGGACCAACGTCGCAAGATATAGTGAGAAGGGATCGCAGAAACCCCAGAAACTTGAAGTACAACCATGGCATGCCTGCAGAGAAAACCTCTGTATTGAAATGAATAACATGAACAACCAACTTCCAAGTTCTTTTCATTCCAAGAGACAATAAAATTCAGATGCTCTTCAAAATCATCAACTTGAAAACTTACAGTACTCCCATCTTCCATTGCTTTATGTGGATGGCAAGCAGTCATTCCCAAGACCTCAACTTGAAACTTTCTGAACATTTGATGCGTATAAACTTTTGACATTTGCTTCTCAAATGGTGAGAGCGATTTTAGGGTGGGATTCCTATGCCTTGTCTCGAAATCCGCTTTGGCTTCTTCTTCAAGTGTGTCTTGTAAAATTTCTTTGTATTGCTTAACAAATGCCTTAACAGTAGTTTCCCTACTCAAATACTTGTCCATGAAAGAGATTATACTTCCAGCTCTCTCTGTTGTAGACATTCCAGCTAAAAATGTATCATGCATAAAAACAGGGACCCACATTCTACGATCTTCATATAGTGCCTGAATCAATTCATCCTCCCTCAGCCCGTGTTTACCTACTAGTTTCCACCATTTCTTTTCGAATTCTTCAACTGAGAAAGACCTGTATATGCATTTATTGAACTTCATCAGAAAATTTTCATAATCAGCCACTATAGGACTAAAGTGTTCAGGGATTTTCTTCAATATATGCCACAAACAGTAGCAATGGCGTGCATTGGGAAATACTTCTGCAAGAGTCTTTTTCATGTATTTGTCTTGATCAGTTATTATTACTTTAGGGGATTGCCTGTCCATTGCTCTAAACCATGTCCGCATTAACCAAGTGTAAGCGGAAGAAAACTCATCTCCGATTAACGCACAACCAAGTAACATAAATTGAAAGTGATTGTTCACACCAACAATGGGAACAAATGGGACTTTGTAGTTGCTTTTTACATAGGTAAGATCAAAGAAAACAACATCACTGAAATTCCTGTAGTCCTGCCTGCTTTTTGGATCAACCCAGAAAATATTTCTTAATCTTCTTTCATGATCAAAGTCTATTGCATAGAAGAAGTTGGGATTTTCACCTTGCATTTGCATAAAATATTCAAGAATAACCAGTACATCTCCCTCATCCAGAGCCAACTGTAGTCCTTTCTTTTGGCAACACACATTATTAGATTGTTTGTTTCGTCCCCTGATAGCAGAATAGAAGTCATCAGGACAAATCTCATGATTATGCTCCTCTACAAAATTATATATGATCCATTTACCATCTTCAATTCTCTTCATATGCATGCCTGCCTTGCAGTCTGTCTTTGGACATGATCGTGGGTTCGTGTTTGCACTAGGCTCACGTTTGTTCCCAAATCTAGAACATGCAATTTTCACATCAATAAATTTTCCTGATTTTTTGGAACGCCGGCTTGCTTTTATGGTGATTCCAAATCCCACAGATCTGGCATATTCTCTGTAAAATGAATATGCAGCCTCCTTTGATTCAAATTGTAAGCCAATTTGAGGCTCGCAGCTTCTAGAAGCAATAAAAATTTGATTGTTTCCTGCACCACAACCAATGGCAGTTTCAATTTTATTTAGTCCAGTGCTTTCCTTAACATGCTCAGCTATGGTAGGCAAATGCACATGCTCTTCCACAGCATGCATTTCAAGCGAGCTATTTAACATATTAGCATTAAGATCTGCCTCAGCATCCACTTTGTCATCTCCATTTGAAGGCAGTTCAAGATCAATCTCCATCAAGACATCAACAATCTAATGGGAACAGTTGGAGGAAGAAACCTAAATGACAAAAGAGAAACACATTAACCTAATGGCTGGAACCAGATGAAAAGGAGTTCAATTCATTTGAAAAAAATTAAATTGTGAAGTTCATTCATAAATGAAATTTTGTGCTTGGAATCAAAATGTAAAACATGAAATTCAATTGAATTCCTTTGTTTGGAACAACAAAAAGTAAAACATGAAATATATTTCTAAATATCGCTATTTATTAAATTAAATAATTTAAAAGATATAGAAAAAAAAAATCTGTACATGCTTGTAAACTAATCAAAATAAGGATAATCATGGCAACAATTAAAAAAATACCAATTTAACATTAAAGTGGCTATTGTTTTAGTACCGTGCGTCCAATAGATAATGATGGAGCATACATCCAAAATGGAAAAGAAGATTTATTTTAATAGCTTGTAATAGCATAATATAATATTTTTAAAGAATGATAAAATGCCACAAGTTGTGTGAGTGACATGGAGCATAGATGAAGAAAGATTCATATACACAATTATTGGAGAGGTAGAGTTGCACATTTTCCCTCCAAAAGAAATTAGGTTCCCCAAGAAAAAGAAGGTTTTCCCTCCGCATCAAATTAAGATAATATGGTAATTAAAACTAATTGTAAGGGGACCCACAATTGTAGAGTTTATTTGTAAATTACATCTTTTTATTTTTGTTGATTTGAAAATCCTTGACCTTTTGTCGAATTACATTCCAAGGAACAAAAATAAGAATTGGAAATGAACTCCACAGTTTCTGTAGAGTCCATTTGGTACCAAGGATTGCCTAAGAAACCTGTTAATACTAATCTACCAAAATGGCTATAAAATCAAATTTGATTCAAACCCATTACAAATTTCAACCTGAAAACAACATGAAGAGCTTTAGATAGCTTAAATACAACCAAAAAAAAGACATGCTTTTAAAACACAGTACTTGAGTGTTGAGGTTCACACAGAACTCAGCAGGGTATGAATTGAAATATAAACCCTAGAATACATTCCACAAAATCTTGCACAGATTGGCATTATGGCAATCGGTAATCCATAAAAACTAGTCTAGGACTATGAGAGAAACCTTAATTCAACTCTGATCATCCACACTGCAACAACTGGTGATAATTTTCATGGAAAACATTTTCCTACTGGAATTACTTCTACAAATGCATATTCCATATCTTTACACAAAATCCAATTTCAGGTTAGGCGACTGATTTACATACCGTTGCGGCCGTCAATTGCATATCCTGAGTCCAAACCCTCCCGCCCCCCCCTTTCTTCTCTCTATCTAAAGTTCGAAACCCCCTGAAGTTTTGATTTTTAAGGTGCGGAAGTAGGCATTGCTGGTAATTGCATGGGCGGCCCCTCAAGGCCCCCAAAAAAGTCATTTTATTGTTGCTGTTGTTTACCATTTTCCTTTTTGAGAAGATGGGAACTTTTATTAAACTCTGTTTGAAAATGATATTTATATTGAACATATAAATGATTTTCTCTTTTATAAACCATCGATATTTAATAATCATTCTAAATATAATTACATCTGTTTTAGATCAAATTAGATTTAAAAAAAAAAAACAAATTCTCTCACACCTATTTCTTTATACCCAAAATTTAAATTTAAGATTTTATTTAAAAAATATCGATATACAATTATTAAACTAAACAGGCGTTGATCTTTCCTTTCAATCTAAATCTTTAATATCGGTTGCAATTTTGATCCTTTGACCCAATTGCAAACAGAGATTGCTTCGTGTTTTTATTATACATAGAAATATTTTGATAAAAAAATATTTATTAAAGTGAATTCATTGTTAATCGTACAAAAAGGCATAATTTAATGATTTTATAGTTAATAGCTTCCTTTATAAAAAATTTTAGTAATTATTCTAATTTATTTAATAATCGTATGTGTTGAAAAATGGATATGGGTCCACATATGAGAATAGATCTGACCCAAACTTCTTTTAAATTTAAATTTAAATTTGAGAGATAGTTGGGAGTGGTTTTTTATTTTTGGAAACCATCCCAACTTCCGACATCACTAATAGCTCCCCCTCTTTTGTGATCTTACTAGCTCCCCCTCTTTTGTGATCTTACTAACATCTCACATTTTTTAAATATACAGAAAAGTGAGAATTGTGATGGGAAGTGTGTGTAATTTTTGGAGTATGTTAAGTGAGTGTAGAAGAAATATTCTTCCCACATTGAGAGAGAAAGGGATTGGAGAACGTTTGTCAATTATTTGTTAAAGACATTTGGATTGTGAACAATAGAGAGTAATCTATTTTGTGACATTCTCTCGATTTAGAATACCCAACCATCAGAAAGAGATAAGTGATC
This sequence comes from Dillenia suffruticosa, assembly GCA_033439265.1. Taxonomy (NCBI): domain Eukaryota; kingdom Viridiplantae; phylum Streptophyta; class Magnoliopsida; order Dilleniales; family Dilleniaceae; genus Dillenia; species Dillenia suffruticosa. Next base: position 13,873,340 of record JAVTVX010000019.1, read on the forward strand.
TCGATAAGTGATTATGAATGAATTATAATTTATTAATTTTATATATTTTGAATGGAAAATATTTGTGATCAAATATATATATATTTTTAAATTATTAATATATTATAATTTAAATTCTATACTTATTAGAAAAATAAAAAATTAAAAAAAAAACAAATACAATAAAATTAAATGAAATAGAATAATGGAGATAAAAATGATAAAATGAAATAAAATAATGGAAATAAAAAATGATAAAATGTAATAGTATAAATATAAATAAAAATAAAGTTAAATTTAGCGAAATTATATGATTTACTATGTATCGTGACAATTATCGTGCCTCAAAACACTATATTAAAATTATATTATTATAACAAATGAAATTTAATATTAAAAATTAATTGTTATAAAAAATTAAAATATAGAAAAATTTGAAAAATTGATAATATTTTTACAATTTATAAAATCTCGATACTATATAAAATTTAGGGAAATAGTATTATATAGTTTTTTAAAACTTCATAAAATAACAATAAAAGTCAATATACGTAATTTTGTACCATTTAGAAAAATTTTAAAAATTGAAGTAAATATAATATTTATAAATAACTGATGTTTTTTTATTTTTAATTTTCAAATTATTAAATCATAAATTTTTTCAAAAATTCTTTATATATTTTAAAATTTTAAAAAATGTATATAAGTTAATATTAAATTAGTATAAATAATTAAAATATTTTATAAAATTATTTAATGTATATAAGTAATGTATGTTAATAAATATTAAATAAATGTATATTAATAAAAAATAGAAATAAATATAATGATAGTAAATTAAAAAAATGATTATATATCTCAAACTTACCATTATATAAACTTATTTATCCACTTACCATGTATTTAATATTTACTTACCACGACTATATATCACAAATTTGTCACTAACTTACTACTATATAATTAGTTATCCAATTATCATCTACTTACTACTAATTTAATACTAACTTATCACTATATAAACTTATTTATCCACTTATCATCTAATTATAATTTACTTACCATCTATTTATCACGACTATATATCACAAACTTATCATTATATAAACTTACTTATTTACTTATCATTTACTTACCACGACTATATATAACAAATTTATCACTAACTTACCACTATATAAACTTATTTACCCACTTACTATATACTTACCACCTATTTATCTACCACTGTTACTTATCATTATCACATATTTACTAAACTACCACTATCATAAATTTATCACAATTTATTATCTAGATTATTTTTAAATATAAAGGATATATGATACAAAAATATAATAATATTAGGTTTTTACAGACATTACAATATATAGATTAGAATTTAAACAAATCTAGTTTTAAAAAACTGTAGAATTTGTTGTTACCATATATTTAAAACCTATAAAAATGGTATTGTTAAATAGATAATAAAAAAATTTTATATTGAAATTGTTTTTAAATCGTGCAAAAAAGATTATTACATTTACTGGCCATAATTTTTAACCATCGCAATTGAAAATTGTTTTACAAACGGTTGTAGTAGTTTTACCTATAGTTGATAACCTTTTCTTCATGGACATTTTAGTCAGCTGGGAAAAACCTATATTTTTCGACGATTTTGTCATAGGACGTCTTTATAAATCATAAAAACCGTCACTAAAATTCACCGTCATTAAAAATTACCATCAGTGCAGCGTTTTAATTTTATAATGTTTCATAGATGATTTCATGCGATTTGGTAATGTAAATTTGATTTCTCACAAGTCTGAAACAATTAAATATTTTAGATATTATATGAGAGAAGTAGAAAGTCGAATGGATAAATGATGTGAATATCTATCATATTGAATTAAGGATCCAAATAATGAAAGATGTAAAATCCAACATTTGACCATTTTTTATACATCTATAAAGAGTGGTGTGGTAGTAATAAGGAATAGTATATTATTAGATATAACAAAATCAATGATGGTGCTCGCTAACTTGTTAATTTTTTTTAAAAAGATATCTTACTAACTGCAACTTATATTTTGAACAAAATGTTTTCAAAATCAATACCATTGACATCATTGAACTTTGAATTGGTAGAAAGCCGAGTTTAAGTAAATTCAAATCTTGGGGATCGATCGTCTGTATTTAAGATTTCCAATAAGTTTGAAAAAATGAGTCTCTGTGAAAGTAAGAGTATCTACATAAGATACTCCGATCAGTTTAAAAGTTACTTGCTCATTAGTAAATAAGAAGACGGTATTATAGTAGAAATTGGATCACGAATATTACATTTTTTGAGAATAAATTTCCTAACAGAGGTGACGTGAATGATATAAAACTTTTATTTGAATTAGTTAACTATCTATAGTGGATTATTAGAATGATATTGATTCCAGTGGGAGAGATATAAATTATAACAATCCAACTAAATTATAAATTCAGAAAAATGTTAGGAAAATGTGTTCAACCGTTATTTTGAGATTAAATGATATGTATTTATTATTTCTCCAAAAAATGAATAAGAGCTTAAAACATAGATGAACCTCTATGCAGTCCTATCAAGGATAAATGGAAAAGGCAATGGAATAAAAATTGGAGTCAATGAGATCTAATTATACTTAAGGAATTTGTTGAATTTCTATTATAATACTAAATTATTGAAAACAATTGGGTTTTCAATACCAAGCGTAGGGTAGATGAAACTACTAAGAGATATAAGACTCAACTGATAGTAATAGATTACACTCTCCAAATGAGTATTGATTATTATGAAATCTTTTCTCAATAATGAGATTTATCTCATTTTGCCTATTATTATGAAAAGTGATTAATTTGGATTTAGAATTATGTCATATGGATGTGAAGACTATCTTTCTCAGTGAAGAACCTGAAAAAGAATTCTATATGATATAATCAGAGGGTTTTGTCATTAAAGGACACGAAAATAAAGTATGTAAATTAAATAGATTAATTTATGGTTTTAAACAACTTTTGAGATAATGGTATTTAAGATTTCATAGAGATATGATTTCTTACGATTTTGTCATGATAGACGAAAACCTTCGTATCTATGTTGAGAAATCCAATGACAAGTTTGTAATTCTATTCCTATATATCGAAAACATACCGTTAGTCGTGAATGATAAGGAGTATGTCTTTCAAATCTTGAAATGATTGTCTTCCAATTTTAACATGAAAAATATGGGTAGAAGTAGATTGGAAATTCAAACTTAGAAATCATTCCAAAAGATTATTGGAATTATCTCAAAAGTCTTATATTATAAAAAATCTAGAACGATACAAAATCAAAAAACTGCAAACCCATTAATATTTCTATAACTAAAGATGAGGGTTCAAGTAATGCAAAATACCCAAAAACTCCTTATGAATAGATAAAATGTCTAGAGTATAGCATATTAGTACAGTTGGAAGCTTGAAATATGCTATGATGTGTACTCATCCAAACATTTATCATACTGTAAGTTTAGTCAGCAGATATTTGTTCACTCCAAATAAGAGTAATGGATTGATATGAATAGAATATTAAAATATCTAAACTGAATTGAAAATTATTTCTTTTGTTATTATGGTTATATTTACTTACTCAATAATAGCGCTATCTCATGGAATAGTAAAAAATAAATCTGTATATCTTTTACTACAATAAAAGTTGACTTTGTAGCTTGTACTTCCGCAGTTCAGAGAGAACTGTGGTTGTATAGATTTTTGCAATATCTGGAAGTATTAAACAATTCAATGGGAGCGATAACTTTTTGACAATTAGTTAGCTATTGTTTACACTAGAGACTCCAAATATGATGACAAAAACTAAACATATAGACACAAAGTTCAATTTTATCAAGAACATGATTGAAAAGAGAGAAATGATACGGAATTATATGTTTACATATTTGATGGTAGTTGGTCATCTTACGATGCCAATAGCAAAAGACATATTTGTAAGATATGTTAATATTTGGGTTATATAAGTTGTAATAGTATTTGTTACTATGAATATAATTGCAATCATATACATAATATATATAATATAATACTCATATTTATTGACATTTGAATTTTGTTTTTTGTGTCTAAATTTCTTGTATTTGCAGTTGAAGGTATGTCGGATAAGTTTTGAGATTGACTCTCTCACATAAGCAATCACCTCTAATGTCTGTGTGACATATAGAGATAAGACAATATTAATTTATGGTAGATTAACATATATATGCCATCTTAGTTAAATATTAAGATGAGATTACCGGTTGTATATACATATGTAGTAATCCAGATGGATTTTCACAATTCATTGAACTTGTCTAAGAGTCAGATGTGAGTTTTTTCGTTAGTATTGTGAGTTTTGAGAAATTGTAAGAAGTAAAACTCAGGTTAAGTATTGTGTACATTTGAACTAAAATTTGTACGATACATTAATTTTAGAAAAAAAGATATATACTTTTAGATGAGAAGAAAGAGTATCGTAATACGTGTTTCATATCACGTGTGTTTATATACCATATCGATAATGAGATCGTGCATCCCTATTTTTCTTATTGTATAAGATTCGGATATTTATATTTAACCTCAATTTATATCTTTAATATTTTTGTCTCTTTTTTGAGCTTTTATTTTGGTATTGCTATCTTAACATGTGACAAAAAAATTATGGTTGATTCGGTTTGGCGATACATGTCTATAAAATCAGTTCAGATAAGATTAGAACTTAATAGTATGAAAAGAAAACTGTTTTTGATTGATACATTGTTTTGTATTCATAAATCGGTCAATTATGTTTATGACTTAATATTTAGAGATATAATTGTGAACACATAATTGAAGCTGAATCAAATATATACTTACATTATTTTTTAGGGATAAGAGATATGTTGATTATATCGAGTAAAAGAGATCTGAGGTATAGTAAGAAATAATGTTCTCATCATCATGTTGAAAGTGAATTGTTATATATTTTCAACCGGTATATAGTTTTAGATTTCTTATTATTTTTGCAGATCACTGGTCGGGTTGCCGAAACCCTCAAATTAATACTGATTTTCCCAATGCAACAAACTGTAGCAATAGTAATTACCAGGTCGAATCCCAAGGGAACTAATTAATTCAATCTTTTAGTTAATGTAAAAAAATAAAATTGGGGGTTTTCAAACAAATTGCTAAAATAAAATTTGCCGAATAAAAATTAATAACCTAAAAATAAGAAACAAATCAACAATGCAAAATACTAAAATTTAAGGAAGAAATTCAATTTACCAAACTCCGATTCAAGAGTTCATATATTCGATTGTCTTATTGATCATTGGTTGAAAATATTATTCTTGCAATTCAAGCATTTAACCTTAGATCTATTAGGATAGCCATAATAAATCTTGTGTTTTCTTAAAATAATTGACCAAACCCAGCATCCAATCAAAACTTATCATTAATCGATTGGGTACGATAGCGTTCCATATCAAATAATGATAGCATTAAGTTATGTGAAAACAGTTAAACCAAAATACAAATAACCAGGATAGCCGTACAATTATTCGATTTTGTTTCATCGATTCCTTAGGTTAAAATGAATATCGGCAAACAACCCATAAACATATATAATCTATTTGCTACTCGTACCATTCATTCATGACAATTACGGATCACTGAAATCCTGGATATAGTAGAAAAATTGATATTGAATTAAATTGTCAGATTAACCAATACCAATTTTTCATAAAAATAAACCAAGAATCGACGAATACTTGAATAAAAGACAAGAAATTAAATTAAGAATATAACCTCACAATGAAGAACAATCGATTAAAATTCCCCTTAAATCAGAATAAAGAAACTAGCCACTCATGGTGGTAAGTGTCAACAAAAAAAATTAAAGAAAACTAAATGTTCCTAAGAAAGAAATAAAAACCTAATGGAGAATGACTTCTCTCTCTCTTCCAGAAAATTGCAGCCACCTCTTTGGAGTTTTCTTTGTTTCTTTGCAGCAGCCCTCTCTTCTTGTGTAAAGAGAATTTTTGTTGTCATGTTGTGTGTTGCCCCTTTGTATTTAAATAAGAAAGGGCAGCCAGCCCTCTTTGGAGAAAATAGGAAACTTTCCTTCCTTCTAGTCTTCCAATTTGATTAGAACTCTTCCTCTTCATAGAAAATAGGAAAGAAGACATTTTCTCCTAAAGAATAATACAAATTTCCTTCCTTCTAATCTTTCAAATCAATTAGGAATCTTTCCATTATAAACTTTACTCCCAATTCGCTCCAAAATTTCCTTGTTAAGCCCAATTTACTCCAAAACTTCAAATTCAACCTCCTAAAAATAAAATTCAATAAAACCAACCATTAGGGCATTAAACAATTCAAATTCAAACCATGATAACAAAAATAAATTCAATAAATTGCATGTTATCAAATTCCCCCACACTAAACCAATGCTTGTCCTCAAGCAATCAGTAGGTTAATGTCACACAAGTATTCTATTCTTCACTCCTACCCCTCCTTCAATTCATCTTTAAATAATTTCAAAACAGCACACATCGAAAAATTCAAACAAAAAATAACAATCCAGAGAGCAAGTGATCATAGTTTTAAAACTTTAAAAGAAAATATAAGCATCCCATCAAACTCGATAATCTCATCAAAATTCAATGCATCAAGATTCAATACCCTCACAATGATTTCACTCTATACACTCAAAGTGTTTAAGGGAATTTATCAATAACTCTCAAAATCAAAATATAGTATGCTATTACCATAAGTTTGCTTATTTATCAAATCTCCACCACTACTTATATGAATTCAAAACAAAAATTCGGGGGTCTTTATACGGGTTGTAACGTGGCTTGGATAAAGGAAGGGTAAAAGGATAAATGTATCATATAATAAATATATCAAAGAAGCATGTCAAGAACATATCCCCTACATCCCATATCATGAAATACAATCAAACCAAAAGAAAGATACTCCAATCAAGATCATTATCATTTCTCAATCAAGCTTTTTACATTTTCTCTTCAAATTTCCCAATTTCAAATTTTGGGAATTTCTTCTTCTTTTTTTTCTTTTCTTTTCCCCTCTTTTTTTCCCTTTTTTTTTCTCCCATTTTTTTGTTGAATAAGGAAACTAAATAAGGATCAATGAAAATGTTGCGCATATACAATCCACCGCAATTGTATAATCGACTTCTCAAAATAAATCCCACAATAGAAGTAACTCATTCCCTTTGCAAATAACCACTCAATATATGCTCAAATCACATGCTTCTTTAATATAAGGACCAAAAGGAAGATAAAACGTACAAGAAAGGTTATGTGTTAATTAATGAGGTTAACGCAAAGAAATGGGTATAAGCTCAAAGGGTTTCACTAAGAGAAAAATTATGCACAGGAAGGTTTGTTTTCTAGAGCTAAAATGAGTAAACCTAAATGCCCCCATCATATTAATATATGAACTTATTGATTGGTCTCAAAAAGCATAGCAAAGCAAGTTCTAAAATAAACACACTAAGATTGATGCACACTCATGAAGAAAGATTAGAGCAGATTTGATGACATGCTCTTAAGGCTCAAATTCTTACAAAAATTGTGCAATGTTGTATCAAATCTATCACATTTTCAAATGACTCAATCATCAAGATCAATGGGACACTTTAAAACAATTTTATCCAAAAATAACTAATCACACTTGTCTCTTTCATGCATTTCAAACTCAAATCAACAATGTATACTAACTCAAAATCATTATCCGACAAAATCCAGAGAGTACGAAGTTCCAAAAAAAAATAGAAGAAATGACATTGGCTTAAAAATCCTCCCCCACACCTAAATACTACATTGTCCTCAATGTATGCAAAAGATGAGAATTTGAGACACAATACCAAAGAAATTCACAGTTAGCACAATTGAAAACTAATCTCAAAAAATGAAAGATGTTAGGCAAAAAAAAAGGACAATGAAAAGGAAGAAGAAAAACGAGAGTACTCCCCTAAGGTGATGGCGGACACTGTGGAGAATGCGAGGTCTCCTTTATGAATCTTTCGGTTTGGGTAGTCGCAACTAGCACATTTTTCCAAAAAATTTATTGGGTTGTGGAAACCGCGTGATCACGCCCTAATGCCAAGATTGCTTCTGTCCGAAAACTGACTGTCACTCTATTTGTGTCTTGGCTTGAGAAAATTGCTGAACACATGCAAAAAATTAAGAGAAGGGATAAATAACACTAAGAAAACATTTAAAATTGAAAAAAAATGAAATAACTAAAAATTAAATCAAACTCTAAAAAAAAATTTTGGGTTGCCTCCCAACAAGCACAAGTGTTTAACGTCGTTATGCTCGACGGTTTTCACTTGTTTCTCTTCAAGGAGGCTTCAACTTTACTTTGTAAAGCGTATATGACTTTCCTTCCATATCTAATTATGCATTCAATTTAAAATCAATATCACATTTTTCTTCACAAATTTCCTGCACAATTAAATAAAATATATCAGCAGAACAAAGTAATTGACACTCATTTGGGTACTTCATAGGATCGAAAATAATAAATTTCACAATCTCGCCATCGAACTCGACGGAGAGAGTACCCTCATCCACATCTATTTTGGTCTTTACTGTCTTCATGAATGATTGTCCTAATAGAAGTGGAGCTGAATTTGTGATAGTGTCTCCTTCCATTTTCAAGATGTAAAAATCAGTTGAAAAAATTAATTCGTTAACCTGCACCAAAACATCTTCAACAATCCCCTCTGGATCAGCACATTTTTCAGCTAGAATTCCTTTGTTGATATCACATACATTCTTACCCATCTCATCACCTCTTATTTTCCCTACTTCCTTCTCGTATTCTTCCATCTTGGATTCCTCAAACTTAATTGGACTTTCATCGATGGCCTTATCCTCTTCTTCTTCATCCTTCATTTCATCTACCTTCTTGGACGATGGTGGGGTTGATCGCAACACCATTGCACTATCATTCTCCTTAGGGTTTACTACCGTTTGTGAAGGTAATTTCTCTGAGATTCGAACCTCCAAATTGCTAACCGAAGTGGTTAGCTGAGTGATTTGATTTCCCAAATTTTGAATACTAGCTCTCGTTTCCTGTTGAAATTGTTGAGTATTAGTCGCGAGAGCCTTAACTATATCCTCTAAAGACATACTAGAATTTGAGGGTTGTGCAGGTGCGGATGTTGTTCTGTTGAAGTGTTGCCATCTCGTGTGTCCTCCTTGGTGTCCATAGCTCAAGTTTGGCTGATCCCTCCATTCAGGATTATAATAATGGGAGAAAAGATCATACGTACATTGAGGTTGGTCAGGGAATCCTCCTACCATATTTACTTGTTGAATGAAATCTTCTTGTAGGGATGGACACATATCTGTCGGATGTCCGAGAACTGAGCATATGCCACAAACTTTGGTTGCACGTATTTGCCTTGCAGCCATCTGACGAATCAAAGCAGTCAATTCAGAAATTTGATTTTCAAAATTCGAGTGACTTACCTCATGAGCTGGGTTCTCGATGCACAAGGGATGTTGATTCAAAATTGATGCAGCTAACTCCATCTTTTCCTCTCCAAAAATCAATAAACAAGTGAAAAACACAAACTAAGAAATTAAAATAGTTCCCCGGCAACGGCGCCAAAATTTGGTCGGGTTGTCGAAACCCTCAAATTAATACTGATTTCCCCAATGCAACAAACTGTAGCAATAGTGGTTACCAGGTCGAATCCCAAGGGAACTAATTAATTCAATCTCTTAGTTAATATAAAAAAATAAAATTGGGGATTTTCAAACAAATTGCTAAAATAAAATTTGCCGAATAAAAATTAATAACATAAAAATAAGAAACAAATCAACAATGCAAAATATTAAAATTTAAGGAAGAAATTCAATTTACCAAACTCCGATTCAAGGGTTCATATATTCGATTGTCTTATTGATCATTTGTTGAAAATATTATTCTTGCAATTCAAGTATTTAACCTTAAATCTATTAGGATAGCCATAATAAATTTTGTGTTTTCCTAAAATAATTGATCAAACCCAGCATCCAATCAAAATTTATCATTAATCGACTGGGCACGATAGCGTTCCATATCAAATAATGACAGCATTAAGTTATGTGAAAACAGTTAAATCAAAATACAAATAATCAGTATAACCGTACAATTATTCGATTTTGTTTCATCGATTCCTTAGGTTAAAATGAATATCGACAAACGACCCATAAACATATATAACCTATTTGCTACTCGTACCATTCATTCATGACAATTACGGATTACTGAAATCCTGGATGCAGTAGAAAAATTGATATTGAATTAAATTGTCAGATTAACCAATACCAATTTTTCATAAAAATAAACCAAGAATCGACGAATACTTGAAAAAAAGACAAGAAATTAAATTAAAAACATAACCTCACAATGAAGAACAATCAATTAAAATTCCCCTTGAATCAGAGAAACTAGCCACTCATGGTGGTAAGTGTCAACAAAAAAATTAAAGAAAACTAAATGTTCCTAAGAAAGAAATAAAAACCTAATGGACAATGACTTCTCTCTCTCTTCTAGAAAATTGCAGCCACCTCTTTGGAGTTTTCTTTGTTTCTTTGCAGCAGCCCTCTCTTCTTGTGTAAAGAGAATTTTGTTGTCATGTTGTGTGTTGCCCCTTTGTATTTAAATAAGAAAGGGCAGCCAGCCCTCTTTGGAGAAAATAGGAAACTTTCCTTCCTTTTAGTTTTCCAATTTGATTAGAACTCTTACTCTTCATAGAAAATAGGAAAGAAGACATTTTCTCCTAAAGAATAATACAAATTTCCTTCCTTCTAATCTTTCAAATCAATTAGGAATCTTTCCATTATAAACTTTACTCCCAATTAGCTCCAAAATTTCCTTGTTAAGCCCAATTTACTCAAAACCTTCAAATTCAACCTCCTAAAAATAAAATTCAATAAAACCAACCATTAGGGTATTAAACAATTCAAATTCAAACCATGATAACAAAAATAAATTCAATAAATTGCATGTTATCAATTACATGATTTACTTGCCTATGTGAAATTGGTATTCGATTGTAATGATCATATTATGTACCAATCTAACCCTCATGTGCCAGTAAAATATGTTAAAAAATGGATACGGGTCTGCCTGTGAGGGGAGACCCGACCCAAACTTCTTTAAATTTAAATTTAAATTTGAGAGATATTTGGGAGTGGTTTTTTATTTTTGGAAACCATCCAACTTTCCACATCACTAATAACTCCCCCTCTTTTGTAACCTTACTAACATTTCACATTTTCTAAATATACAGGAAAGCGAGAATTGTGATAAGAAATGTGTGCAATCTTTAGAGTATATTAAGTGTGTGTAGAGGAGATATTCTTCCCTCATTGTGAGAGAAAGGGCTTGGAGAACATTTGTCAATTCTTCATCAAAAACATTTGGATTATGAACAATAGAGAGTGATCTGATTTTATGATAACTTTTCGACCTAAAATATTCAACTATTTGAAAGAGATAAGTGATTTTAACCCGTTTAAGATTAAAAAATTTCTGCATATAAAAAATTATTTATTGATTTGTTTAAAATTTTCAATACAAGAGACGTTCAACCCACATTATATGGTATTAGGCTAACAAGCCTGCTTATTTGTTAGAGTTTAGTAATATTCAAACCTCTATTTGTTGTAATGATATTTTTTTATCATTATATTAATTAAAATAATTTCTTACTATATACTTTTAGTACTGTTTATTTTTACAAATAGCTACAAAATCATTATGTCCCAATTATACAACTATCCAAAGTCATTTATGAAAATGGAAAAGTTTTGGTGTTAGCCATGATAATAAGTACTAAGTTATTATTCATGTGTTACAATAGTTTTTTTTTTTTGTCAATATTGTTATTACTATTGTTATTATTTTATTACAAACCAGGATTAGAATAGAGTTTAAAATTAAGATTTTAAGTTAAAAGAGGAGTTTTCCATAAGGCTCAAAAAACAACACAAAAGATATTAGACAACCTAACAAGAGCATGCCGGCAACAAGGCACCATAAAAGGCAAACTAGGTATACATCATAAGCGAGGGTAAGCTTTGGCCAATCCCTCCCCAAATTCAACCTCGGTTGTTGAAATAGTAAGCATGGCCGGATATCCTGATGGGCTTCGTTACACACATGTATAATCTTGAACTCGAGGTCCCGCGGGTGAGCCTCTAACGATTCATTTCTAAATTCTGTTGGCTATAGAGTAATATGCTAACATTGATATATATATATATATAATTTCTAGTAATAAAAACAGCATATACTAATTATTTATTTATCATGTTAAAAAACAAATACATGCAACGGAAACAAATAATAATATGAACATGAAAAATAATAGAAATAAGAATGAAATATTTTTTATTTTACAAATTAAAAAAAAACCCTTTTATGGGAAATAATAATACTTAATTATTGTCTCTAACTTGATTTACTAAATTTTGTATCCAGCCACAATCTCCATAAATCTGAAACCCAAACTTTCTTTCTAATGCCTTAATTCGGATCTCCCCAAATGAATTCAATTTGGGTGACCAAATCGGAGACATGTTCTTAAATAACCCAAAAAAAAAAAATTTAAAAAAAACCCTGACCCAAAAAATTTTCCCCAAATAATCCGTATTTGTTGTGTTTCGGAGACGCGACACAGTGTGTCGCGTTTCCAAAACGCGACAACCCAAATTCGAGAGAGAGAGAGAGAGAGAGGGAGGGAGAGGGAGGGAGAGGAGTCCGCGGGGGGGAGGGAGAGAGGGGAGGAGAGCGGCGGGGGAGGGAGGAGCGCGGCGGGGGCGGCGGGGGGAAGGAGAGAGGGGAGGATCGCGGCTGGGTGCGGCGGGGTGCGGAGGGGGGAGGGAGGGAGTAAGAGGGGAGAGAGCCACGGAGGGGGGAGGGAGAGAGAGAGGGAGGGCCGCGGGGGGGAGGGCCGCGGGTGGGCGGAGGGCCGTGGGGGGCGGAGGGGGGAGGGAGAGAGAGAGGGAGGCCGCGGGGGGCGGAGGGGGAGGAGAGAGACACAGCGGAGGGGGGAGGGAGAGAGAGAGGGAGGGTCGCGGGGGGCGCCCCCGATCAAATTAAATTTGAAGCAAATTAAATATTTTAAAAATCGATGCAATATTCATAACAAAGCTTAGTACAAAAATAAGCAGCGTAATCCATGAATGCTTCACAACCAGGTGATTTCTATCAACTCTCTTCTGCAAATTTTAAAAGAGACTACTTTACTTTAGACAGTTACTATAGAACTAATTCTTAGTGAAAAGTCATATGTGATATGCCATCGGAAAGATCTAAAAATCTAGTTTCTAATGGTTCAAACCTCACTTATAGAGTAGTATACACAAAGGCATAGCATAAAGAGTGAAGGGTACTTCATCTATCAAATTTTAGTGCCACATTATAAGAATAAGTCAATTGCTACTCGGGTAATATGTCATTATAAAGCTCTAATTGTTTAGTTTTAAGGAATCAAACTCCACCCAATTTAGAGAAGTAAAGAAAAAGTAATAAAAGAAATGATGGAGGGGGTACAATATGCAAAATTCTGGGTAAATTTACAGTCATACTAACTCACTAGGTCTTATCTTCCTTTCTCGCATCAACCCGGCATCTCACATCCATCAAACCCTTTTCCATTATCCTAATCTGTATTGGGAAGGTCTAGGCATAGCAGAAGAGAAGAGAAGAAGCAAGACAAGAATTTGGTTCAAAAATCTACGGGAAGCCTATTGCAATTTGTTGCCACTCCAATCCATTGCTACAGTCCAACCTCCGGCCTTTTGCAACCTTTTAGCTGTTCAATCCGTGGCCTAATCTAAGCTGCTAAGGTGTGGAAAATAAGGTTGAATAAGCTGGTCGAAAGGAAAAAGAAGATCCATTGAAGGAAGGAGTTGAAGGCTTTTTAAAGAAGTTAAATTTGTTTTTGCCGTGACAAAGTGTCAAGGTGTGCCGAGTTTTGCTGTGGCTGGGTGGCGGGGGTCCAAGATATGTTGAGCGTGCTGGCTGTTTGGATGACATTTGGACTCCGCTAAAAGTGGGGGTTTGCTCCAACCCCCCCCCCCCCCCCCCCAAAAAAAAAAAAAGGAAAAATTGGCTTTCTCAGCATGTTGTCTCTTGGTAACATTTTGTCTTTTTCTCGGGTTTGGATGCATCAAATTCTAGATTTTCTTTTTGCTTACATTCTCATTTTTAGATCACTAAATATAGATTTTAACTATCATAATTTACCATCATGGCTAAATAGCTATATGTTGCCATATTCTTGGTAAGAACATATTTCGATAAAAACAGATATTACACTTGATATTAACTAAAAGCTCAAGAAAGGTATTTAATTACAACATGTTCACGCATAAGCACACATTACCAATATCTTTCTAATGATATTTGAGTGACTAACTAATATTGATTAAAAATAAAACATTTTTGAGATTTTTTTTTTATGGCCTATGATTTTCTCTTTTGTACTTCAAACTTTTAAAATAATTCAGAAAAATATTCAAATTGATTTTTTTTAAGAAAAAAAATGGAGGCTAACAAGTGGGGTTAAGAAAATAAGTAGTTTCTCAGAAGTATGGTATTCAAGGGGGACATAAATGATATTTTAAATGGATATTGAAACAGCCATTTTAAATGAAAATGATTTTCACACATAAAGATTATGTTATATTAATAGGCTTAAGCCTTTTTTACCCCTCCATATCTAGCCTTTTTGTTCTCAACATATCTCAATATGGGTTGAGCTAAACCTAGTTTTCTTAGTAAGGAAGGGTGGAGATGGAAATTGGTTTGTTCTCGACACGTCAGATTGGGTAAAATTACTCCTAAGCACCCTCCTTCTGAGAAAGTGTGGTAAACTAGAGATGGAAATTGATGTTCCTCATTTTGTGCGAATGACTTAACTTGAAGAATCTATGAATTATAAAACAATCGGTTTAAACTATAATTACTAATGTATTAGAAAATATACTTTGAATATAAGAGAAAACGAGCCAAGGAAGGTGGAGAAGAATTGATTAGGATTGACCAAATGTCCCTGCATAAGAAAAAGAATATTATAAACTGGATATAATAGATCATCTGAAGGAAGTGAAGTTCTCTTTAGAATTAAACCAAAATGCACTTTTTTTACCAGCCCATGCATGCTTTGTTGAGTCCCAAAGAAACCATCCTGAGTGGGTGTAATGGAATTTAGTTGTCCCTGAGAAAATGTAAGCCTGATTTAAATGATCGTGATCAGTATAAATTCACTTGCAAGTGAAAAGTACATTCCTCTCTCATTGTACTTTCCAGCAAATCGATGGACAGAAGATGCAGTTACAAAAAATTTATATATATCATCTGCGATCCCATCAGAATATAACATTTTTTCTGCTAGACAAACAATCATTACTTTAGCATCGCAAACCAGGCCTTGCATGCCAGCTTGGCCAACATAGTACCCATCATGCGGTGGCTCCATTAAGTTCAATTGTACCTGCGATAAGCTCCAATCAGAAAGTCTTTTTGAGTTTGATAAACATAAATTCTTGCTCAAGTAAATCTTAGCTTGAAAATTGTGTCCAGAAAATCGTGTTATGTTGCCATACCAGTCCTTGCATATTCTGGTTGGTGCTATAGTAGCCATTAAGTGTTATTCCATCTGATGTCAGGTTGTCCTACAAGAATGAGGGCACAAAGGGTCATGTTTCAAAAGTTTAACACATATTCCTGTTTGTAGCTTAAAGAATTTTAACCATAAGTACTAGTACGCACCCTGTCTGCTTGGGTCCTTATTTTCAACAACTGGGGTACAGCAAAGTTTTCTCTTTTGGAACCCCCCCCCCACCCAAAAAAGAACAAAATAAGAAAGGAGGCAAAAAACAGCTGCTCGGTTGAACCCAAATAAGCCACAATTGTCTTTCCACAATCCACTAATAACGAGACTGAGATATAGAGACAGAGATACATGCATGATCTTGTGAGTTCCTTCAAGAGCAAAAGTGGAAGGAGATGGGATCTAAACTTAACGGAGCCAGAAAATAATTTTTCCTTTGGGTTGGGGGCAGTGGGTAGAGGCAGGGGGAGGGAGGGAGGTGCATGCTCAAAAGAAATTTTATGAAGCCTTAAGTTTAAGCTGTCAGTGAACACATGCAACATTTGCAGGTTAAATGGTAACCAGCTATATGTGAAGCACAGTTTTTTCATGGGTTTCATAATCCAATAAAGGAAAACCAAAAATGAAACTCGTGTGGAATCAATAGTAGTCATTTGACCAGACGGTATGTAGCACAAACCATTTGCTGTAAGCCTTCGTGTGTCTCTAATTGAGGAATTTTGGGCTCTGATTGCACCTGATATCCAAAGATTTACTTTTAGTGAAATTTTCAATGTAACAATAATAAAGAGAGCATGCAAATAAACACTCAATCTTGAATCCGACCTTCCTTTTCTTGCTTGTAATCTTCTTCTTTTGTGTTTTTGGGACAGGGATTGCTAGATTATCCTCTTCAGTGCAACGGAAAGCCAAGGCAGTGCTGCTTGAATCTGCAGTGAGCCCATTTGAGTCATTCAGATTTACACAGTTCTTCAAAGCATCAACCAATGCACGTACTGCAATGTTGTAACTCTCCTGGGATAATGATCCTTCCTCACCCAATTCTATCGCGTGCTTACACAATTCATTATAACGCTGCACCCTGCTTTGTATCCTTTCTGCCCCTATTGACTGCTTTCTCTTTGCGTCTTTTGTCCACCTTGTCAGAATATAGCAAGATGGGATGCTTGTGAAACCTTGAATTTGAAGAACAATCATTGCATGTCTACAAAGAAAGCCATTGTATTCAAAAGAACGGCATAGACAGGAAATCTGCAATTTTGTTTCATCCCATGACACCATAAAATCTTCACCTTTTTCACAGTCAACAACTCTAAAAGTTACTTTTGTTCCATCTTCACTTTCCCTTTTAGGATGGCATCCAACAACACCCAAAACCTCAACCTGAAATTTCTTGAAAATAGCATGAGTATAGATTGTTGACATTTGCTTCTCCCAAGGTGAAGGAGATTTTAGAGCAGGCTGTTTATGCCATGTATCAAAATCTGCAATGGCTTCCTCTTCATATCTATTTTGTAATATAGTCCCATATTGCTTAATAAAGTCCTTTAATGTAATTTTTTTATGGATATATTTGTCGAAGAAAGCATTTACACTTTCAGAACGCTGTGGAGTAGACATCCTGGCCAAAAGATTATCGAACATAAATGTGGGCACCCACATTTTACGATCATCATACAATGACCGAACCCATTCATCCTCCTGAAGTTCAAATCTGCTGACAATTTTCCACCATCTCATCTCAAATTGTTCTTCTGTCCAAGACTTGAAAATGCATTTGTTAAATTTACTTATGAAGTTCTCGTGTTGTTTGACAATGTGAGCAAGAGTTTCAGGAATTCTTTCCAATATACTCCAAAGAGAATAATAATGACGTACATTTGGCAAGACTTCCTCAACGGCAGATTTCAAAGCTTTATCTTGATCAGTAATAATTACTTTAGGTGCTATTCCACCCATTGCTCTAAGCCAAGTCTTCATTAACCAAACAAATGTTGATCTTGTTTCATCTGCAATCAACGCACATCCAAGCAACATAGACTGATAGTGATGGTTGACCCCAACAAAAGGAGCAAATGGCATTTTATCATTGCCTTTAACATATGCCATGTCAAAAGACACAACATCACTAAAACTAACATAGTCATTTCTACTTTTGGCATCAACCCAGAATAAGTTTCTCAAACATTGCTCCTCATTCAGGTCAATTGCATAAAAGAAGGTGGGATTCTCAGTCTGGATATGTTTGAAATATTCAAGTATAACTAGTGCATCTCCCTCCTCCAGAGCCAAGTGCTTTCCTTTATCAAACTGATGACTTATTTCATTCTTCACAAGTCCAAAATGTTGACATCCCCTGCTTGTCTAGACATCTCAACATACATTCTTCTGGTTCTCTCACTAACAGCATGCAAAATATCTATATTATTCTTCTCCACCAACTTTAAATTCCTGTGAATTCGAAAATGATATGCTAAAGCCGGTAAGAGCTCATGGTTGTGCTCCTTAATAAAATTATGAATGACCCATTTTCCATCTGGTCGTCTCTTCACATGCATGCTAGCTTTGCAGTCTGTCTTCTTCACAGTTGGACGACGACCATTGCTGCCATCTGATTCTGGTGTCACTCCATATCTTGAACATGCAAATTTAGCATCAATAAACTCTTTTGACTTCTTTGACCGCCTACTATTTTTTATTGAGGTGGTAAATCCCATTGACTTTGCATAGTCTTGATAAAATGAATATGCTGCCTCATGTGACTCAAATTCAATTCCGTTCCGTGGCTCAAAGTCAGCATCCCTGTCAGTCCCGATTATATCCTTTGTAGGAGAAAGGGCTCCTAAATGTGCAACTTGAACTTCCTCCGTAGCATCAACCATATCTCAACTTACTCATTCACTATTAGCCAGTTTTTTCTGTAGATGAATTCTCCCTTTTAATGCTAAAGAGGTCCTTTAAAATGGATTTTAAAGAAGAGCATTTATGTTCTCCAGTGAGTGCAGTCCCCAAAAAGTGAGAAGTATAAAGATAGACTAAGAAGTTGACTCACCTCTGGATCTATAAAGGTGGCATCATAAACTAAATGAAAACATGGCTTACTTCAGGTCCATGTTCCCACCTTATTTTAAAAGCAGATGTGCTTTACTAAACCAAAAGTAGCAAGCTTTTTTCAATTACCTACAATTAGCAAACCAATCAGGTTGGATATCATATTTCAAACCAAACAAGACAAAGTAGCTCCAAATAATAGTAATTAGAAGAAAGGATAAAATAACAGGCGAAAAAAAAGTTAAAAAGGTTTGAGGTTGCTTATAAACAAAACATTGTTCTGGTGTGATCTAGCTAAAATTTCTAATTCAATGTCAAATAACCAACTGGGTGGGGTTAACTCAATTTAGGTATGCATCCACTAGTTAGGTTAACTAGATGGACAAAAGGATATAAAACATTTTCAAAGAGAATATTCAAACTAAGGATTTTGATTCCAATGCAATTAAGATGAACTTCAAATCTGCCTGATAGTCAAGGCTTTAGCCCAGTAGCTGGTCTATTATAGTACTCATACAAATGATTTGTTATGAATGAGGTGGCCTAAAATTTCAATTTAATAATTTAATATATAATTAGAGTTCTAATCCCTGATACCTATGCCATGTGTGGTCAAAATAATGAAGCCTGCAATCATCTTTCCCTAAAATCCTCATTAGCACACAGAGAAGGGGGAATCAACGGGGTTTCTTCATCAATTATTGCTCCCTTTTGGCTATGTTAAAACAATACAAGTTATGGTGTAGTCTGCTATTCACAGTTACTTATAGCTTGATGGCTAAAGTACCTGCTCTAATGGACTCTTTGATCTTGTGTACTTTCCATTTCTCAACTATCCTTTACCTTAAAGTCTCCAATTTTGTGGAGATTACTCAAAGGGCCAACATAGGTAGGACCACACAACAGATTATATATATATAAACAATTGTCCATTGTTCAATCTACTTCTCACTTTTTTTATTTTTTTCCTCACATCACTCTCTTCCAACACTTTCTGCCCATCTTATCTTGCACATGCTTATCATGGTATGAATCTCCATTTTTTCAAATTTAGCACCATTTCCATCCATATTTTCAATCCATACCAACCACAAACCACAACAAGACTCCTTCCCTTCAACACGTGCACGCGCGGGCGCATAGAAAAACCCTCCAATGCATTATGGGGGAAAAAAATAAATAAATAACAGTCCTCTTCATAAAACAGGCATTGTGCATCAAGTCAACAATCTAACACTAAGTGATTCAGATAGGTTCAATATCTTTTTTGTTTTTCCTCTTAAAAAGAGAAGGCATCCCATAATCCAACTTATAGTTTCCAAAATTATCTATGCCTAAAAACATTTTCTAAGCTGCTTCTCAAGAATCAAGCCAACTTTAATAGCTGCTCCAATCTTGTAAAATATCTTCCAGGAGAACTTAACCCTAGCCTTCTTTCCAAGCCCTCACAAGGCAATGTAACAGAAAGAATGAACTCAGAGGATCAGTTCCTATTTTTTTCCTTTTATGGATGGAAATCAAACAACTCCGCTATGACCAATCCCAAACCTGAGTAAAGGAGAGTTGCGGTAGCTTGATAATCAACGTAAAATTTTTGTCAAAATCAAAATGAAAGACAAATATAGAAAATTCATTGGGGTGTTCTCTTCTCAACAACGCGATGCACCGGATCTCATGTGTAGTGACAAGTTAGCAAGGGTCTCTGGGGTGTCGCCGCGAAGCGACGCGCCACATTGCTGCAAGAATATGGTGTCAAATAAGTAAGGGTTCCCATATTTATGTGAACAAATGCGGGTAAAGAAGATAGTTCACAAAAAAAGGATTCGGCTGACCACTTGGAATGCAAGATCCTTAGCCAGTAAGTTAGAAATGACAAGAAAAGTAATGACTAGACGGAGAATTAATATTATGCGTCATCAAGAAACTAAATGGGTGGAGGAGAGGCTAGAGAAGAAGCAAAGACTTATGACTATAAGTTATGGTATACAAGTAAGGATAGAACTAAGAAAGGATAGGAATAATTGTCGATAAAAGCTTACAAGAGGATGTAGTGGAGATCAAAAGGAAGGAAAATATAATTTTGCTTGTCAAGTTAGCCAGTGGAAAAAACGTAATTAATATAGTTCGTGTTTATATAATTCAAATAGGTGTACACGCAACTAATAAGTAATAGGAATTGAAACGAGCCATACGTAATGGAGGGAGGTAATTTATTGGAGGAGATCTAAATGATTATGTAGATGAGAATGATAAAAGATTTGAAGCCGTAGATGAAAACTAACTTTGCTAGTAGGAATGAAAAGGAGCGTACCATTTTAGAATTTGTCACGACATTCAATTTGATACTCGTAAATACTTTTTCAAAAAAAGAAAGTCACACATAATTACATATAAAAGTAGGTTGAATTCAACACTAGAAGGGGTGATATAATGACTTTTAGGGATTGCAAGGTTATATCAGGAAAAAGTGTAGTAACTCAACATATACTTTGATTTTAGATGTACATGCCTAAAAAGTAAAAGAAGGATCGCTAATTTATGGAATCAAGAATTAAGCGATGGAACTTTAAAAGGGAAAAGGTGGCAACGTTTAGAGACAAATTAATTCAATAACTACCTAGTCAACTAATGATAATTTAGAAACCATATAGGTAGAAATATCTAATAATATTAAGAATTTAGCTAAGAAGATTCTTCGCGTATATTGATGTCAGGCACCAATAGACAAGAAATCATTGTGATAGAATGAAAAAATCCAAACCATTATAGGAACCAAACGAAAGTGTTATATGAACCTTAAAAGTAACAGAGGTAATATATTTAAGAACTAAAAAATTGTAAAAAAAAAAAAAAGAAAGATTATTCACGAATCAACAAACAAGGTATATAACAAATTATACAAGAAATTAGTTTGGTTCCACAATGATTATTAACGGACCAAATTGCTACTTAAATTAATTGATTCCTAAAAGTCACTTTTTATGGTGGAGATTGAAAGAAGAAAAAGTGACAACTTATAAAGATAAATTAATTCAAGTAACAACTTGATCCGCTAATGATGATTCGGAAACAAATGTGAAAAGACATCTCTAAAAATATTAAGAGTGTAGGTAGAGAGATTCTTATCGTATATAGGGGTCGAGCTCCAATAGACAAGGAATCACGGTGGTGGAATGAGAAAATCCAAACAGTTATACGAACCAAACGAAAGTGTTATAGAAATCTTAAATGTAACAAAAGTAGCGATATATTTGAAAAATACAAAAATGCAAAAAAAGAAGGTGAAGAAGATTATTTATGAGTCAAAAAGTAAGATGTATAATAAATTATACAAGAAACTAGAAACTAAGGAGGGAGAAAAAGAAATTTACAAAATTGCCAAACTAAGCGAGATGAAGGGAAAAGATCTAAATGATATTAGATGTAATAAGAGTGAAAATATTTGGGTGAACTTGAGATGATAATGTTAACAAACCTTATTAACAAAATCTAGCAAATCAAAAAAATGTCTCAAGTATGAAGAGAGAGCACACTTATACCACTATATAAAAATAAAGGAGACATACAAAATTATTCCAATTACAAGGGAATTAAACTTATGAGTCATAGTATGAAGTTATGAGTGAGAGTGATGGAGTAAAAATTGAAATCGGAGATAAGTGTCTCAAAATCAATTTGGATTTATGTCAAAACGATCAACCATCGAAACAATTCACTAATTAAGACATTCGATAAAAACATTTAAAACACACATGAGAAAGTTACATATGGTATTCATTGATCTAAAAAAAGCATATGATAAGATTCCTAGAAACATATTGTGATGTGCGTCGATGAAATCTCGAGATATATTAATCTCACTAAAGTTATGTACAAGAGAACTATTACTGATGTAAGAACTTGTAGAGGTTTAAGTGAGAATTTTCCAAAAAATATTTGGTTTCACCAAAGTTCAACCTTATATTTTATCCTTTTTGCAATACTAACAGATAAAATCACAAAGAGCATACAAGAGAAAATATCATGGTGTATATTTTTTGCAGATGATATAGTGTTAGTTAATGAAACGAGAGAAGATACTAATGCTGAATTGGAATTATGGAGGGCTAAACTGGAATCTAAAAGATTTAGATTGAACCGGTCAAAAACTAAATATATGAGATGTACGTTTAGTGGCAATCATCAGAAGAATGAAAGAACGATTAAATTATAAGGAAACAACGTACCAAAAAGTGAACGTTTTCAATATCTTAGATCAATGATTCAAAACTATGGTAATATAAATGGCAATGTGAATTATAAGATTCAAGTAAGTTGGATGAAATGGAGAAAGGTATCTGAAGTCCTTTATGATCGTATGATACCATTGCATTTGAAAGGAAAGTTTTATAGAACCGCAATAAAACCTACACTATCGTATAACACCGAATGTTAGGCCATTAAACAATAATGAAAGTATAAAACGGATGTAGCGAAAATCAGGATGTTTAAGTGGATGTGTGAAAAAACTAAAAAAGATAGAATTATAAATAAAGAGATACGTACTAAGTTGAGTGTGAATTTCATTGTGGATAAGATACGAGAATATCGGTTGAGATGGTTTGGACATGTGCAACGAAGACCCAAAAACGTATTAGTTAGAAGGACTGAAACTTAAGTATACGAGATTTAGTGAAATATAGGGATAAACCATTGAAAATTTGAATACAAATTATCTGTAAATATATGATAATTATGGGTGTAGTTAAGGAGATGACTCTCGATAGGAATGAGTGGCGTAGGAGAATTCGAATAAACTAAATCACCTCTCTTTTTCTTTTAACATTTCTATAGATTTTTTTTAAAACTATATATATATATATATTTCCATCTCTCTTATATTTGTCTCTCAAATGATCAATCCAAAATTTGGGATTAAAATTCAGCTTATTATTGTTATATAAGAAATTAGAAATTAAAAATAAATAAAAAGAGATTTACAAATTGACAAACTAAGATAAGAAGAAAAAAGATCTAAATGGTATTATATGTATTAAGAATGAGAACAATAGTACTCTTATAAGAAATGAGGACATATTAAAAAAGTTGAAGAGTTTATTTTGATAACCTCTTTAACGTTGAGAGTACAAGAGATATCGACAATATCATAACACCTGCAGAGGAAATCAATAGGGATTTTATACGCAAAATTCGTCTTCATAAAATAAGGGAGATCTTAAAGAAAATGAAGAATAAAGGAGACCGACAAGATTGTTTCAATTACAGAAAAATTAAACATATTAGTCATACTATGAAGTTGTGAAACAAACTGATAGAAATATATTGAGATCAGAGGTAAGTATGTTTCAGAATCAATTTGGCTTCCTATCAGAATGATCTACCATCGAAACCATTCACTTATTCAGACATTTGATGAAGATGTTTAAAATATAGAAGAGAGACTTGCATATGATATTCTTTGATATAGAAAAAGCATATGATAAAATTCTCAGAAGTATATTGTGGTGGGCGTTGATGAAAAAGAATATCTCTATAAGATATATTGATCTTATTAAAGATATGTAGGAGAGAACTGTTACCGATGTGAGAAAAACTATGACGTATACTACTTATAGATGATATAGCATTGGTTGATAAAACTAGAAGGATATTAATGCTAAATTAAGACTATGCAGGTATATATTAGAATTTAGAGAATTTAAATTGAGTCGATCAAAAACTAAATATATGAGATCTACGTTTAATGACAATCATCAAAATAATGAAAAAAATGATTAAATTAAAAAGACACGACGTACCAAGGAGTTAACGTTTTAAATATTTTGAGTTTATCGTCCAAAACTATAGCAACGTAGAGGAGAATATAAATCATAGGATCCAAACGTTGGATAAAATGACTATAACTAAAATGAATATGTTCAGATGGATATATCATAAAATTAGAAAATATAGGATTAGAAATGAAGAAATACGTACGAAATTGGGAGTGACTTTAATTGTGGATAATATGAGAGAATATCATCTAAGGTATTTTGTACAAATGCAACGAATACTCAAAAACACACCAATTAGGAGTGAATTCTTAAATGTCAAAAATTTAGTGAAATATGGGAGAAAAATATGAGTATCATGGGTTTAGTTATGATGATGATTTCAAATAAGAATGAGTGACGCAAAAAAATTCGAAATATTTGAATTATTATTATTTTAAATTTTTATGGATAATTTATTTTTAGTTCTTTCTTTTCATTATTTTATTTTTATCTTTTAGTTTTATTTTCTATATTTTTGTTTTCAAAGTATTTTTGCTCTCTCCTATATTGGTTTCTCAAACGACTGATTCAAAATTTGGGATTAAGGTTCAGTTTGTTATTATTATATGAATGAAACCCAAACAATCAATTCATCCGTTGGCTTTTTTTTTTGGTCAGAAAAGAAGAGTTTATCCACAAAAAAAATAATTACAAATGGCAGGGGAAGAGCACCAAGGAAGTGCTTGCCCATGTGGTTGGAAAGCATGAGTCTATGAAATCGACCAAAATCTAGAAAAGAAGACTCAGAAGTCAAGGAACAGAAATTTATACACAAAAGCCCTCAAAATAATCTCCATATACCAAAATATTATTATCTTCCTTTCCCCAACCACCAGGCAAAACACAACTAAAAAAGCATCCCCACAACTTGCCTCTTGTGGTACAAATTCTCACACCCCTTCAAAGCCACATCTCACTCCTTACAAAAGGATTTCCAAATAAACTTCCAAGAAAAAGGAGCCCTCCCCTCATTTTTACAATTCAAATTGAGCAAATTGCAATATCTCCTTGACAAGGTCCCACTCAGCAAATCCCTCCAAACCGTAATGTCTTCCATATCTTAACCCTCTCAAGCTATTCAAAGAAGTTAAAGAACTCCTCCAATTGCCAATCATTTGCTAGTTTGATAAAGATTACATTCCAATAGAAGCAACCACATAAAAGAGAGAGGAAGGAGCTTACTGTTTGTCCACCATTATCCCATTCACATGATCTATTCACCTCAATCTAGTCTCTGTACTTCTACTATATCCATTTTAATACACCCATCCCTCAACACTTTCCCAAAAATAGTAAAAATAATAATAATTCTTAAATCATCTTACACAAAATAATGAAGATTGCCACATTGCTATTTTATGATTTTTTTTACCCTTGAGACCAGTCTACCACCTGATACTGCTAAACTATTGCTTTATGTTACCCACCAAATCCAAATTTTTTGGGCCGATTCTCAATCCTTGTATCTTTTTATATCATCAACCCTAGAGGGAAAAAATCTCATTTCTAAGAAATATCAAGTCCAATCCTTGAAAATTTTACTAATTTTTATCCCATATAAAATTCATTATAAGTTCTAGTTACAAAAGAAGCCTCTCAAATTTGACTGAATACATCAGTTATTTTAGGTTAAATTTACATCTAATAAGATTGCTTCCGTTAGACTATACAATTTATAAGTAACATGTCAGGCAGCTTGCCCTTTGCTCCCCTTTTCTCATGTTTTCTTCATCAATTTGGATTTTAGGATTGAACAATAACATGTTGAAGAAAGATTTTATTAAAAAATTTCAAATTAAATGAGGCTACTGGCATTAAAGAAGAGAGAATCAAGAATTGTGTATGAGGCTGTATCCAGTTGACAAAGACGTGATGGACATGAGAGAGAGAGAGAGAGAGAGAGAGAGAGAGAGAGAGAGAGAGCTACCAGAAGAAGAAGTAAAGGGAGAGGGAAAAATGAAAACTTACTGGGTCAAAGGTGATACAAATCGCCCACTAGTGTTTACTCAGCAGATAGGAGATTTTGGTTCTTCGAGGGCTTTGGGGAGAGAGAGAGAGGGGGGATGCGAAATGGGGTTTGGGATTCAAAATCAAATTACAAAGAAAACGATGTTGAACAAAGCAGCCGGATTTTACGACCCCAGTCTAATTTGCACACCAAACCCCCCCCCCCAAATATATATATATATATATCTATTTATTTATTTATTTAATTTTTAACTCATTTAATATTTTTATTATTGTTATTTCACACACACCCAAAATTAATTGTAATTTGTAATCTTCATTTGATTTTTTTTAATTAATCTAGCATTTTTGTTTTTTATTTTTGGACTAAATCAATCACAACCAATTCCATCTAATTGGATCTCACAATTTCAATACTAATTTATGCATAACCCAAATTTTTTGAAACTATATTCATTCTATTTTGTAATTTTTTATTTATTTTATTTGATTTTACAAATTTTATATTATATAATTAGGAAAAAATATTAATTTTTTTATGATTTATTTCGGTACATCTTTTTAAATTTTATATTATAATATACTTTTAAAATATATAAAAATACCATCAATTATACTCAATATATTTTTGTAACGATTATTAATAAATTTATTAAATATAGATAACAGGGCCAACTATTTGAATTAAGCAAATAGGAGTGTATGTATTGAGGGTAAGGGGGCAACTACTCCTTCCCATGAAATTTTGAAAAATGAGTTTTTATATACATAAAATCATTGTTATATTCTATTGTCTAAATTGTTTGCCCATTTAATTCAATTATATTCACTTTTCAACCTAATTTTATTATTTCTCAACTAAAATGGCATACCCATTTTGATTTCATCATTCCATTACCAATTTACGAAATTTTAATCTCAAAATGGATTTGTTCATTTCCTTCAAAGATTTGTGCATCTTCTTTTTCACTAACATTTATTTCTCTCCAAATTTGTATGATATAATTCCTTTTATTTCTTCACTCGTGCTCTACACTTAAGTTGCGTGAAAATGAAAATAGGAAAATGAAAATAACCGTAAAACGATATAAAAAAATAACATTTTAAAAGAATAAAGAAAACGAAAGCGTAAATAATGTGTAATTATAAAAAATAAAAATTTTTATATAAATATTAATTACTTTATTTATATAAATAATAGAATAACCATTTTTATAATAAAAAAATTAAAATTAACAAATATATAATTATTAATCATAAAAAATAATATAAAATAAAAATTATAATTAAATAAGTAAATAATTTATTAAATTTAATTATAATTATATATATATATATAATAAATTTTATATAAATATTAATTAATTTAACATATTAAAATATTTTAAAAACAAAAAAATATTAATATTAAAAAATTTTCATACATTAGAACTTTACACACGCATAGACACAATTTCTCTCATTCAAAGAACATTGCTCATCCCCCAAACCAATATTTGTTTTTCTCATATTTAACTTTGGATATGAATATTTCGTATCATGGTATGCCCATGCATTTAATTTTGCTTTTGAATTTTATTTATCCAACTTGTAATAAAAATAAATCCCTAAATTATTAATTTGAGTTTAAGGTTACGAAAATGAAATGAATGAGTTGTATCTCATAATAATTGGTGTTATTATTTTTCAAGACATTATCAGGTGATATGTTAACATCTTATGCATAATTATTGTCCACATATTGATTATATATGTATAAATGTTCTTAATATATTTATTTACTTCATATGGTTTATTGTATTATTATTACTTTTTTTTGTATTATACCAACCGATTTCTGAAGTTATGCTCTAGCTAATCTAGTTCGGGATTTACATTAACTCATTTAAGGGGTTACTCTCCCAACATAATTTTTTTTCATATTCAAATCGCGAGTCGAATTCAAAAACTTGGTTAAGGGATTTAACATCACATTCCACTAAATCAACTGTTCGTTAGTATAATTATTATTATTATTATTATTTTGTTTATTGTACAATGCCCCCTTGCACCAAATAATCCACCCTATATATGTGTTTGCTGGATATAAGCTTCTTCCTTCCTATCTCCTTTTTATTCATACTTCTTTCTCAAACTTCAATGCTGCCACCATATTTTTTTGTTTTCCCTTTTTTCCTTAATTAAAGTGAATAGGCGCCTCCCCCCCCCCCCCCAATAGCCCCCTCCCGGACCCATTTCAAACAAGTTTCTCTCTCGCACATGATGCAACAGAAATTCAAGAAGATGCAACAAATCAACCCATCCTAATTTTGATTGATCAAGGGATGCAATTTTATTCAACTTGCATGAGAACGGTCCCTGGGCAAATAAAGCTAAACCACTCCCTGTGTCAAGTTGCTTGCATCCATTCCCTAAGAGATAGATACTGCCATAGTGCCTGCCATGTAAAAGGTTTCCTACATTTTAGTTCAAGGGTTTTCTCAAGTTAGCAAAGAACAATCTTCCATGCAAACTGGCGTCAGAGAGACAGAGTGAGAGTACACCTTTTTGATTGTATCTCAGAATCACCCATCTTACAGTAACATTTACATGAGAGAGGAAAAATGTGGGGGGGGGGGGGACATCCATTTCAGTCTTTCTGAATACTTAACAGTACCGAACTAAATGGAGGGTGAGGGTAAATCAAGATAAATGCCTATATCGAAACAAACATCAGAGGCTGGGCTCTCAAGGCTAACCCTTTATCAGGAGCACAGCCATGTTTATGCTAATTCAGCATCAAAGCCTTAACCTTACCTGGAACGTAATTACAATATAACCATGCGTATAGGGTTTAAAAGAAATATCTAAGGCTATTCTGAAGAGATCCCTCATGGAAAGCAAAAGGCTAAAGGCATGTGCACCTCGAAATAACGAGGGTTGAATGCTGCTTATCAACCTCATGGATGTCTCGATGCATCATCATGCAACTGTGCAGACCGAATGTTGTGTTCATCCTGTCAAGGAAAAAGTTTGTATAAATTAAATATCAAAGTAATCCTAAGCAATCACCTGAAACCTGAAGATCATGTTTCATACACTAACCCGGATGCCATAAGTAAAAGCAGCTGGCGCGCGGAAAAAGTCCATCTGTCCCTGCAACAAGAAGAAATCCAAGTGAAATTTCCTGAACTCTGAACTCCATAGATCACAAGACAAAGATCTAGAAAATTTTATACCAGGCTGTGCATGCTCTGCTGAGCACCATAATAACTATCATGGCTTGGTGCTATTGAGTTCAACTGTCCCTGCAAATCAGAGCCCAAATTTTTGTAAACCATATGACAGACGTTGCAGTATTGCTGCTTGAAAATTAGCTTTCACAATTGGATGACATACCAGCCCCTGAATCGTCTGCTGATTACCATAGTAGTTGTCACGAGTTGGTGCCATCAAGTTCAGTTGCACCTAAAGGTATCAAGCACCAATTTAACAGTAATACAACAGTGCAAGTTGGATGCATACCCACAAGTACATTTCAAACATACCATTCCTTGAACGCCTTGAGGTGGGCCATAATAGCTATCTAGGGTAACGGGTCTCGAGTTCAATTTCTCCTACACACATACATAAGAAAACCAGTTACAGAAGGTACCATGATAGCCATATGTGCATAATATTTCCAGAGTTATCAAGGTACATCGCAATTTATGAATTATTACCACAAATTCTTATTTATAAGAAAATTGTAATTGAGAACAACCTTTCTGGCCTAAATATAAGTAATCTCCAACTAACATAGCTATAATATGTTCAAATACATACCATCTGTTGCAAGCTTTCTTGGCCCCCAACTGGCATTACATCTGGCTCCACTCCCTGTAGTTTACATAAGATTGTCAATGAACAACTAATGGAGATGAGAACATATTATTTTAACATTAATTAAATCCAGAGTCAATTACCTTTCGTTTCTTGGGTGGATTTTTCTTCTTCAATGTCTTGTTCATATTTCTCCCCTGGTTCTCTTCTTCAATGCTAAGCATACCATGGGTTGCAGAAGTGCCAGCTTCTACCAAGCCCTTACAAGAACTATTCACACTCAAACAATTCCCATAGGCTTCTTCTATTGCACGAATCGCAATATTATAACTCTCTTGAGATAATGATCCTTCTTCTCCCAGTTTCATTGCTCGTTGACACAAGTCATTATAGCGCTGTACCCTTGACTGAACTTGCTCTGCTTCAACCATTAAATGTCTGCTCTTAGCATCTTTTGTGAAACGTTTCAAGATATAGTGAGACGGGACGTTAAAGAGGCCACAAATTTGAAGAACCACCATTGCATGTCTACAAAGAAAACCCTTGTATTCAAATAAACGGCAAATACAGGAGACTTCTGATTTAATCTCATTCCATGTTACAGTGAAGTCCTGACACTTTTCAAAGTCTTGAACTTTGAATGTTGTTGTTGTCTCATCTTCTTTTTCCTTTTTTGGATGACAGGCAACAGCCCCCAAAACCTCAACCTGAAACTTCTTGAATACAGCATGTGTATACAGCAATGAAACATTCTTCTCTAGCGGTGATGGAGATTTTAATGTTGGTTGCTTGTTCCATGTATCGGAGTCAGCTTTAGCTTCCTCTTCGTACCTATCTTGCAGAATAACTCCATACTGTTTAATAAACTCTTGTATGGTAGTCTTTTTATGCACATATTTGTCAAAGAAGGCATTCACACTCTCAGATCGCTGAACCGTTGACATTCCAGCCAAAAAGGTATCCTTCATATACAATGGCACCCATTTTTTACGATCCTCAAATAGTGACTGCAGCCATTCATCCTCTTTGAGTTCAAATCTATCAACAATTTTTTGCCACCTCTTTTCAAACTCTTCATCAGTCCATGATCTGTGGATACATTTCTCAAATTTTGCCAAAAAATTATCATGCTGTTTAATTACATGAGCTAGTTGTTCCGCAACCCTCCCCAATACATTCCACAAGCAGAAACAGTGACGAGAATTAGGAAAGACTCCTGAAACAGCTGATTTCATGGCACTGTCTTGGTCAGTGATTACTACTTTTGGAGCTTGTCTACCCATTGCTTTGAGCCATGTCTGCAACACCCAAGAAAATGATGCTGAACTCTCATCTACTACCAAAGCACACCCAAGCAGCAAAAACTGAAAATGCTGATTAACTCCAACAAAAACTGCAAGCGGCATTTTATATTTGTTTCTTATGTATGTAGTGTCCAAACATACAACATCACTAAAATTGAGATAATCATGCCTACTTTTAGCATCAACCCATAACAGATTCTTCAGATGGTGATCCTCAGTCAGATCAATTGCATAGAAGAAGTTAGAATTTGAAATTTGCATTTGTGACAAAAACTCAAGCAAAAGCTTCATCTCTCCAGCTTCTAAAGCCAGAAACCGACCTCTTTCGTAAGAATTTTTCGAGTCATTCTTCATACCAACAACAATTTTATATTCAGCAAACTGTCTAGCCATTGCAGCATACATTTTCCTCGTTTGTTCACTGACAGCTTGGGCAGGTAGAAGTTCATGATTATGCTCCTTGACAAAATTATGTATGACCCATTTCCCGTCAGGCCTTCTCTTCACATGCATACTTGCTTTGCAGTCTGTCTTACCACATGATCGACGACCAGTACTATTTTCCTGATCTTTGTTAGTGTTTCTCTTTTGTGGCCGATTATAGGTTTTTTCATTTTCTCGCTTGGTCCCATATCTAGAACAAGCAAATTTTGCATCAATAAACTCTCTTGATGTCTTTGAACGACGGCTGTTTTGGATTGCTGTGTTGAAACCCATGGACCTAGCATATTCTTGGTAAAATGAATATGCTTCAGAATGTGACTCAAACTCCATCCCAGAGAGTGGCTCAAGATTCGGCTCATCTTTATACTCCAAAGCAGGATTAAGAGAATTCATGCCCACTTGAGCTTCAGCAGCCATCTCACTCCCCACATCCATCAAGTTTCCACTCTCACCATCTCCATTGTGAAGTTCAACACCCTCATTCAACATACTATCAATTGTGTTTGGCTCTTCATCTTCCTTAACATGTTCACCAGAAGGTAATCTAAGATCTATATCCATTAATGAACCAACTTGGCCTCAGACACTCATTCACTAGTTACCTGAAAAGTGTCCATGGAAAATATTACCAAAATTCTAAGGCAATAGACAAGCAGAAATGAGATCAACAGGCTTGTAAACTCAAATTCAAATTCAAATCAGTAAGTTTCTCACTATCATTGGCATTTGGAAAAAGTTAAGGATCAGCATGAAGTCATAGTTCAACTCATTTTAAGGTAATACTTTGGTTCTTGAAGAACCTTCGAGTAAACTATTACTTCAAAATCCCAGAGGTAATGTGAATCGAGTTTTAAGTAGATGGTGCAAATTTATTTCAACAGATTACTAGGAGGAGTCTGGCAGCAATAGAGCAAATCAAATCCGTTTCTCTATCCTCATCAATAACACCACTAAAACTTCTAACAAAGCCGGATTGAAACTTGATTCTCATTAACACAATGTGTAGAGCACAAACTATGGTTATAGCCAAATTCTTGTAAAACAGCTATATTACTTCACAAAACCATGGTTAGAGTGCAAACATATCAATGGTTTATTTGATCTCACTTAGCAAGTGATGGCTTCATGTTTTCATCATCCTTAACAATTTCAATAGTCACATTTACAAGATTACTAAGTTTATTCGTACATTCAGACAACAATAAGAATGTGCAAATACAACCAAATACTGAAAGAGCAGGAAGTTGATACGGAAACTATAAAAACTGGATGCAACATCCAACACGTCCATTCAACTTGATGAGAACTTTCCAAGCACAGGAAAATTCAACTCCTGAAGGATGTAAAATGTAAAACAAGTCACCTCAACAAAATGATTTCTCATTTGTAAGGATTAATGCTTCATGTGGTAATCAATCACTCAGGCAAACTCAAACTGCTGAAGCCCTTACAAGAAGCCATCCAAATTTTTTAAGCAAAATTTCCCACAAGAAAATAACTCATTCCAAATCAGAGGAAAACAAAAATTCCATAATATCATTGCTAATACCTATTTACATTTTCAAAACAGGAAACTTAATCTCCAAAAAGGATGATGATGCAAAAAATGCACTTAAACAGCACAGCAAATGGCAGAACATAAGCGACGAAAAATTCCCTTTTGAATTTTGGATACTAAAGAATAGAGAAAATGGAGAAGATAAACCCAAATTCCCAAACCAAATAAACTGGTCATCTCATTGAACAGTTATTGCAAAAAAATACCAAATAGTTATCATAAGATGGTGCAAAATGAAAGAGAGGATGGTTATCCACGGTAACTGGTGAGAGTCGGCTACAGACAAAACAAATGATAGCACGAAATATTAAGTTAGTGGCTTGCGAGTAATGCAAATACCACTTAAGATATTAAATTTGGCAAAGAGCCACCTAATGATCAACCTATATTGCATAGACTATTTTGGAAAAGTGTGTGTCCATGTCGTGTCCATGTCAGAGATGTAGCATTGGAATGACACAATGCAATACTTTGTAATATGAAAGTGTAAAACTTTTATATTGGTCGGTCATTGTGTTTGTGGGATGTTTCAACACATTTCAGTGTTTGTTACCAATTAGGAGAATACACCATCCACTAGACTTTAATAGCAAAAGAAAAACATGTGAAATGCATTGACCATAACGCAAACCTTTATTTATCTATAGTATATGCTTTGAAGTAAACAAACAACATGCACCTAATACATGGTTTTTAATCATTAATAATCAATGACAAGCGTCTAGTGCTCAATCATATAACCACAAGGGGGCTCTTTGCCAATTTTTGAACCTCATGGTGATATGAAGTGTTGACTTCAAGATCTGAATTGGGCTTCATTTTTGCAGCAACAAGGTCATTTTGACATATTTCTAACTTTTTTTTTTCTTGAAAAAAGTTCAGAGTTTTTTATTTCTTTCTAATGTTAGGAATAGACAACGCGAATCTTCCATCATTTCAAACACAATTTTGGGCATAATCCTCAGTGCCATTAGGTCCTAGCCAAAATAATTATGCTTCATTGTTCCTAAATTGCACAATTACCTAATTTTGTTGCCATTTCGTGATGTGAAGCATAAATCCTAGTAATTTTTAATTTGTTCATAAAGAGACTTAGCTTCTTAGATGCTCTCCTTATAAACTGCAATTAGTGGAATGTGGACTAAGCCCTTGACAGCTACATTGTTGATAAAGGCACTTAAATGCACCAGACATTATCTCCCTAAACAAAAAAAAAAATCAGAATTTTACACAAGAGATGAGAACCGGCCTTCCAATTATGAAATATATGCGCTGTAGTGACCACAAAGAAGTAAGCAAATGTACACTTTTTTTTCTCTTTGTTCAAATTCACAATCAAGCTGCCATGAACTTTAATCAGTTGCAGTATTTCTATTTGTATTGTATTTATAAATAGAGTCATTATAGGGAACTCATAGTAAAATGGCCGGGGAAGGGGGTAAGGCTATCTAACAAGTGCAAAAAGAAAAACACAATAACCATTATGGAGGGAGAGACAGAGAGAGAGTAGCGGAGATGCAATCCAGAAGCAGGACTAAACAGAGTGGATGGATAAGATGGCACAGCCAATTTACTAGAACTTGCTTGGCTTGAGGTCCTCAAAGAGTTAAATACCAACTGATTCAAAAGAGTCTTCATGTATGGCCATTCATGCATGTTGGCAATGCATGCACCTACACCATACCAGTGCAATGGTGGTCCTCCACTGGGAACAACTACAATCTAGAAGTATAGGTACAAATGCTCAAAATAACAAGAAATATACATACACCAAAACATATGCAAGGAGACACATACACAACCTTAGAAATCAGGCCCTTTGGTGCAAATATATCAACCCTTGGGCATGGGAATTTCTTAACAAAACTTACCAGCTTATTGACAGAAGGTGCCCGCTAGCTTCTTAGACTTCAAGTGTAAGAATCAGCTTCTACCAATTAAAAGCTTTTGGAAGATTTAATATCGAGGTTGATCGCACTAGATGTGACAAAATTTGCAGAGAAAGACAACAAAATTCATCTAGAAAAGTAGAGAACAACTAAAAAAGATGGGAAATGCACTGCTCATCCCAAGGATAGCTTTGATCAAGACATGCTAGGAATGTAACATATGGCCGTTATGCCTCAATGCTTAGGACACTACTTTTTTTCAATCGGACATTTGGCAGATAGAGATTAGTGCCACTGCTATGCTTCTTTCCCGTATCTCCCTCACATGGAACATAGTACTCCAACCAAGGAGCAATCCTAGAATCTTGATGGCTCCAATTGCAATTAGCACCAATGGTTACCTCTTTGGGTGCCTCCTGCTTGGAGAAACAAGATCTGGGGGCATGGAAAAATGTTGCCATGGTTAGAGACCATTTTAGCACCATTTTTCGGCAAGAACCAGGGACTCCTAATCAAATAGTTCGGGGAGTGAGACTTAGTTGAGTTGAGTTGTAACTTCCAACAGTTTAATGTGCTCAAGTAACCTCCATGTCATTGGGGTTATTTGCAGTAATGCTACCCTCAAAACTGGAAAAGCCACTTTTCAATGCAAAGGACTTAAGATTCCCACTTTGGGCACACAAATATGTAAAGTCTTCCCGAAACAGAGGAAGAACCATATCCCACAATTGAGGGCAATCATTGTAAAGTACACAAACATGTCATATGGTATCTTCAATAAACAACAAATATCTAAAAACCCACCTTATCCTGAACTAAAATAAGAGTTTTCCCGAGTCTAAAGTAAATTGCGCAGCTTATTACCATTAGGTCTACCACTTCCCATTTCTGAAGATTTCTACGAACGAGGAAGAGTAATTAACATGTGAAATTATTATAATTAACATAGGTCACCAAACATTATCTCTCTCTCTCTCTCTCTCTCTCTGAGTACTTTTTATCATGGCCTAAATGCACCGTTTGAACTCCAACAGTCTTTAGTATTGCTCCAACAATTTGTTATTAATATCTGGCTATTTCGTTTGAAAACCATGATGGATGATTGATGGGAGGGGAGCAAAAAAAGAACATATGTTAAATCTGATGCGGAGGTTACAATCAACCGAAGAGAGATAGTCTCGCTATGATTCCTTGTCCAACTTGTGCATATCCACGTCAAATACACGTAGTATTATCCAATTTGATTTATGTTTTAAATACCTCAGACCCCATCAAACCTACTTTCCCATGACCAAGGTTTTCATCCAATCTCCCACCAATTCGTCTAAGCTTGTTAGCCAGTTATGGTCCTAGTTAATCCCACTGTAACCCCACAACCATGAAGCCTGAAATTGCCCACTACCCATCACCCAAAAATAAAGTCAATTTTCCATTTGAGAGAGGGAAACAGACGGAGGAAGCACAATAACCTAGTACAAATAGAAACCCAATTGCAATATCGTCAAGCGCATGTGAGAGAATGAACAGGTGGTGAAAAAGATCAAGAGAGAGATACAAAGAGAGAGAGATGTAGCAATACCTTATTAAGATTGAGAAAACGGAAGGCTGGGGAGAGAGTGAGTGAGAGAGAGAGAGAGAGCGTGGCGTGAGAATGTATCTGGAAGTGGAAGCTGAGAAAATTCCACGCGAGGGGGCTCGGCGAGTGGAAGAACGGCGTTGTCCCAAAGTTTCAGCGATTAGGGTTTTTAGAGAGAAAGGAAGACTCTCCTCACGTTTCACTCGCCTTCGTTTCCCCGACACTCGCCCAACGCCCTTACCTTTATCTGCGCGTGCCTTCTCCGGGAAGGGACACTTCAGTCATTTCGTCATAACCTTCGCACACGCTCTTTGCCGCTGCGGAAATTCGTAAGATAATACCACAGGCCGGTGGGCCCCACTTCCCACGCTCACATTATTTTGTAGTTGGCGCGTGACTCTTCGAAAAATATATTAAAATTCAATTAACAGAAAACATAGAGAAAGGAAAATTATGTCATAATTAATGAAACCATGTTTTAAAATTCACTCCCAATTTAATTTTAAGAAAAGGTATATATATATATATATATATATATATTTATTTATTTTTTTATCTTTTTGAATTTTACTTTTATCATTCCCCGTCTCCACTTTCCTTATAATTCAATGGTGTCATTATCTTATTTCTTTATATATTAACATACCATTAATCTAATAATAGCACACTAAATTTAATTATCCAAGTTTTATATTTAAATTTTAAAAATAAAAAGATAGATGTTAAAAATATCTGTAACCAAATTATACCTCACAATATTTAAACTATATTAATCAGATAATTCAATAAAAAAATTTCTCTTTAACTATTTGAAAGTTGTTCAAAAATATTTTATTTTAATGATAAAAATATTTAGGAATATTTTTAAAAAGACAATTTGTGTTTAAATGTAATATTTTTTGAAAATGGAATTTTTTTTCTTTTCCAAATTATAACCAGCTTTGGTTGAGGCAAATCTTGCTTTCCCGGAATTTTCCAATTTTTGTAAAACACCGTGGCTTTTGAGGGATAGCTTGGTTCACGTAAACTATCCAAAAATTAAAAAGAGAGCAAGAATTTAAACTCAATTTTAACCCAATTTTTATTCCTAAAAATTGAGTTTTAATAAACCGTTTTATACATATATTTTAAACCTAATTTTATTATTTTTAATATATAGATAGATTTTCAAGTCAAATTAATTAATTGTGTTTGCATATCTAAAATTGAGTAGAATCTAATTATTAACAAGAAATCGATCATCAAAAAAATAATAATAAAAAATACGATAACTTTTTTACATTCTAACCAACCGCACAATTTCAAAAATTAATAACTTCAACTACAGTTGTCAGAATTATATGATTCCATGATTCTTATGTCATTGGGAAACTTGAAGACAAAATTATAGTTTTCTAATTAAGATTCAAATTGCAAATGGGAGAAAAACGGGCGAAGTTGGGTCTCAAATCAGAAATTTGAAAATTTTTTTTTGAGCAGCAACTTTAAAAAATCATATTTTGTGATTGAGAATTCTAATCAATCTAATTCAAATGATACTCGAAAGATGGCTTCAAACTCCACAAATTTCATGTTTTGAGGAAAATCAAATTGCGAGTGGAAGATAGTTGAATTATTAGTTAAATTTAGGCCATGAACATAGAATGCATTTGGGTCGGCGAATAAGGCTAGGCCGAAGTTGAGGCTCAACCTATGCTTAGGTTCAATCAAGTCAAGACTACAGACAGTCAGATTCTAATTCAAGTCCCACATACAACCCACAATCCATGTTTAAACCCAAGTGGAAGCTCATCAAGCTCATGCGCATTCCATTTCAACCAACAAACAATGGAGTCCTATACACAGAAGAAAGATTCATGGAGGAGATGCGACCAACAAAAAATGGAGTCCTATACGCAGAATAAGGATACATGGAGGAGGTGTTCTATACTCAATTAAACACTAGAATTCTTAGTACAATCGAAAACCAAACCAGAGACAGAGATTATAGTCAATTAAAGAAACAAAGGAACAAGGAGTTTGAGGAGTAGGAAACGAAGAGTAGAGTTATAAATAGATTTGGATTAGGAGAAGAACAAGAATTCTGTAAATACAGAAGCTCACACAAGAGAAAAAAATGTTTGGGGTTTGTGATAG
Source organism: Dillenia suffruticosa (assembly GCA_033439265.1). Taxonomy (NCBI): domain Eukaryota; kingdom Viridiplantae; phylum Streptophyta; class Magnoliopsida; order Dilleniales; family Dilleniaceae; genus Dillenia; species Dillenia suffruticosa. The sequence goes on from JAVTVX010000019.1 coordinate 13,912,523, forward strand.
CTACCTCTGAACCATCCGATTCTTTCATTGTTTTTTTTCTTTTTTTTTTTTTAATTTTTCTACTTTAGTTCTTACTTTTGCGGTCTTCTATTAGTTTAAGCATTTACAGTATTTAATTTCAGTTTTTTGACTTCAACCTTCATTCGATTTCAGCTATTTGCTTCCGACACCATCATCTTCATTTTGATCGTTCTCTTCCCTTGTTCTGTTCAATCAAAGTCACAATTCACCTTCCACTTTCGTCTTCATTTGATTGCTCCTATTGGTTAATAAACCCATACAAGGGCATTTTTTGTTAGTCCAGAAATAATTCAAATTATTTAAATTTGAATTTGGGATAATTCACAAGGTCTCGAATAACTCCCCACATATGTCTCCCTCTCTTTCTATGTGAGTCAACAATTTGCGATTAGAGTTTTGAATAAAAAATAATTCTCCATACATTATTGGGGAAAAAAAACAATTAAGGCATTTTGATGATTTTATTTTAGTATAGTTGATTTTTTTTTTTTTTGTACAGTAAGGCATTTTGATGGTTATCTTCTAGAGAGAGATTAATTTTCTAAGCGTGAGAAATTATTGAAGATATTAAAAAAAATTTCGAGTAAGAAATTTTCTCCAATCGTTTGAGATTCACCAGATTTTGGGTTAAGATATCGTGATATTATGATGGTGATTTGATTTTGTAATCACCATCCCGACCAAGCGTTTTTATTGAGGGACTTCACAGATCGGATTTTTTGAAAAGCTACACTATCTAAAACTTTGATTTATCGCATTGAGAATAAATCTAATATTGTATCAGAACACATTTAGATTTATTTAAAAATTTTTGGAAATTTTTTTACATAAAAAATGTGTAGGATAAAAATTTAGAGTCCACATTGCAAATAAGTTTTGTGAATCCGAAAATACCATGAGATTATCTGTGACCAAAGAATCCTGAATATAATTTTTTAAAAATTTTTGGAACATATTTAGGTTATGAAAAATTCGGTCAAAGTTTTCGACCGTACCAACCACAAAACTTTAGATTTGTCTGAGTTAGAAAATGAATTAATTTGTGAAAATGGTTTATATATGTTCTCGATATTCTGATCTACATTTTTTATACGTTTATTGTGAGTTTTGATCATCAAAAAATGTATTTTCTCTATTGGTTGTGAAGAGCCGTAAAAGGTAATTGCAAATCACCATGTTGAGGTCTTGATTCCTCCTAAAATCGAGTTTAGAATGAAAAGACGGTGTCAAATTTCAGTTTTCTGGCAAAATCTGCATAAAAAATGGTTAGAAAATAGGTTTTCAGACAACCAGGACATGCAAACCCGATTGCAAGGAGGTGGTCCCGACCCTGACCCCATGGGTGTGTGCACATCTGCGTACTGAGGCGCATGACAGGCACAAGAGCGGGAGTGTGATCTTCATGCGTGTTGAGGTGTGTGAAGACCAGGTGGGGATTCGGGTCAGTTCTGACTCAGATTCGCATCCTGACCTACATCCCAAACTAAGACGTGGGGTCGCGTGCATGCATGCACATGGCCAATGCACTGTGCATATTGTGCGTGTGCCAATGTACAATTGATGCATGTAGGCGTGACATGTGGCAGTGCGTGGGATTCCAGGCAGCACGTCAAGCTGCTGTGGATTGGATTTTTCCCTTTTTCAAGGGTTCAACATTAATAATTATGATTTTTTTTTGGTTTTTGTGTACCTAATCTATGATCCATTTGCTCGCTTTAGAGTTCACATTCGAGTTATTTCATATTTATTGATTTAGAATGTGCACAAAATATATGAATAAATATCAATAAGTCATAGATCTTTGTAAGAGAGATAAATTGAATGGCAACAATTATGACATTTGGTACCGAAAGATTCAGTTTGTCCTCAGGAGTAGGATTTTTTTAAGATTCTAAAATACGAGATGGTGGACCCAGGGAGAGTACCACACCTCAATCTAAATGAGATCAGGACACCTATCATGTATGGAAAAAAAGGATAGTCATATTAGACCAATTCTAATTAGTAGTATGCACAATAATATGATCTTGATTTATGAATAGTATCCTATGCCTATATCGGTTTGGCTCGCTCTAAAAGAGTATTTTGATACTATCTCAGCTCCTAAGGTGATGATGTTGATTTATAAGTTTATCACTTATAAAAAAAGGGCCGATCATATAATGAAACAACATTTGATATAAATGTCAAGTATGGTTGTTGAGTTAAAGATTGCAAGCGAGCCCATTTCTGATGAGCATTAAGTATTAGGTGTGATTCAATCATTACCTAATTCATGGAAGATCATGAAAACATATCTCATACACGATAAGAGTATTTGTACTTTCACTAATATGAGCAAGTACTGTGAGCTCGAAGAGGAGTGCTTAAAGGTGAGTAGACCGTACTCGGGTCATACTTATGTAGTAGAGTCGAGCAAGGACTGTTGTGGCACCAAACGTAAATGGAAAAAGCATGAGAAGAAAACCAGAGGTCTAGGCAAAAAAAAAAAAACCATCAAAGAAATCCGACAGTAAAGTACAAAAGTACAAGAAGGAGAAGTTGGATAAGGCCAAAGTGAAGTCCTACGTATATGGTAGACTTAATCACTTCGCTCATGAGTGTGATGAGCAAAGGTATGTCATTCTTCTTTTCATGGTTTGAGTTTTGTCTCATCTACTATGATACTTACCGATTCCTCTTTTTTGTAGATTGTAAACTTAAAAACCACCAACCATGTAGCTCGAAATATGAGCATATACATAGAGTTCTGCCAAATGAGTTCTCAGGCTAAGAGAATTTACATGGAAAACGGAACATTTGTCGTCATTAAAGGGATTGATACTCGCAAGCTGGAGTTGTGAAGCAGCCAAATTCCATATCTCCTAAATGTACTTTATGCTCCAAATATTCGATGGAATCTCATTTCTATACTTTCTTTAGACCAAATAAGATATGTTTTATCTTTTGGAAACTTTTTAGTTTCTATTTACTATGATATGCACTGGATGCTATTTTTTATTATTTTTTTTATTGTTTTTACATTCGATTGCATTGATAATAACATGAATGTATGGCATTATGGACTTAGATACATAGGGTAAGAAAGGATGAATTGGTTAGCAGTGAGTGGCCTATTGGGCCTACTAACCAGGATCGAGTTGTCCATATTTGAGTTTTACCTAGCAGGAAAAATTATAAGAAAACCATTTGACAAGACAATAAGAGCTAGAACTCTATTGTAGTTGGTCCACTCCGATATCTATTCACTTATGAATGTGAAAGGCTAAAATGAAGTTGTATACTTTATTACGTTCATAAACAATTGCACGCGTTTCACTTACATTTATCTGATTTTGTATAATTTTGAGACATTGGAATGTTTCAAGAGTTTTATTAATAAGATTGAGAATAAATTAGATTTGAAAGTGAAAACTCTCAGAACCGATCAAGACGTGAGTATTTATTTGAACAATTTAAAAAACTCTATTTTGAAAAGAGTATTATGAGACAGTTGACTATTTTTACTATTTCTCAACAAAATGGAGTAGCTAAAAAAAGAAATAAGAATTTGTTGGAGATGGTGAGATCATTACAAAACAAATACCCTATCTAGACGGACAAAATCCGTCTACAAAACCCACTAAAACTATCGACAAAACTTTCTCCGATAAATGTACTTTCAGTTTGCTATACACCAGTCAAAATAGGTCTTTCTCGACGATTTTGGTCGCCGTTGGAGCATGTCTTAAGTCTATACTGATGATTAGAAAAGTATTGATAAAAGTTATTACTTTTTATCATCGATTATAATTGGTATTAGAAAATGTTATAATTTTTTATCATCGGTTACCATAAATGTTAAGAAAAATTATTGTCTTTTATCGTCAGTTTGAAAAACATCGGTAAAATTACTGTTTTTTATTGTCGAATACCACAAATGTTAAGAAATGTTATTACCTTACTTCATTGGTAACCACGTGATAGAAAATGTTTCTCTCTTTTATCATTGGTTACCACAACTGTTAGAAAAAGCGTTAGTAAAGTTATTGGCTTTTATCGTGGATTGTCACATGTGTTAGGAAAAGTTACTATTTTTTATCATCGATAACTATAAATATTAGAAAAAGTTATTATCTTTTAGCATTGATTACACAAGTGTTAAGAAAAATTACTATCTTTTATCGTCGGTTTAAAAAGTGTTAGTAAAAGTTACTGCCTTTTATCCTTAGTTATCATATGTGTTAGGAAATATTACTATTTTTTATCATTGGTTAAGAAATGTTATTGGCTTCTATGGTCAGTTACCACATCGGTTTGAAAAGAGTTGATAAAAGTTACTATCTTTTATCATCGATTACCACATACATTAGGAAATGTTATTAACTTTTATCATCGGTTACCACGTGTTAGAAAATATTATTGTTTTTTATTATCGGTTACCACATTATGTGTTAGAAAATATTACTATATTTTATCGTTAGTTACTACGTGTTAGGAAATATTATTACATTTTATCGTCGGTTACCACAAGTGTCACAATTATTAGGAAATGTTACTGTTATTTATCTTTGGTTACTACATGATGTGTTAAAAAATGTTACTATCTTTTATTATCGGTTATCACAAGTGTTAAAATATGTTACTATCTTTTATTGTCATTTATCACTTCGATTTGAAAAGCGTTAGTAAAAATTACTGCCTTTGCCTTTTATTGTCCGTTACCACATGTGTTAGGAAATATTACTAGTAAAAAAATTGATAATTTGAATATTTCCTTTATCACTTAACCAAAAAGTAACAAATTTCTCGTACTGATTTAGATCAACACTTTTATTTTCCATTCTCTTGATATTTTCGTAAATTCCATTCTCTTGATATTTTCGTGAATCATCGAACCACTTTAATTTCAGAATATTTTTAAAACTCTTTCATTTGTCATACAAATTTCCAGTAATCCATTTCTTAGCGTCATCTCTGAATGATTTGAAAGTAATCTTTGACTACAATTAAAATAAAAGAAATATGTAAAAAAAAATTAGATATATTAATATATGCCGTTCAATAATAAAACTAGATACCTGTACACTTTTTCCTATGTCATCTTTGTACCCTGTTGGCATATCATGCAAAGTCTTATAATTTATTGAACCAATCGAATGCACTCTGACTACAGAGTCAACGAATCTAGTGAAGATCGTACCATCGATTCCTATTGGTTGATTTAATTCATTCATTTAAACGATCATGCACTTTCCTTTTTATAAGTCTCAAACATCCTGACAGCACATTGGGTCTCTACATTTCTTGACAACTGCTCAAAATAAAAAATTTAAAATAGATAATTATTTGATGTTAATATTAAAGGTCAAATTAAAACGATCTGTTTATTTTTAAATTTTGGATAATATCTTGGGATGATTGTGTTTCTTCAAACTGAATTTGTTATTAGGATGGTTGTGATTTTTTGTAGTTAGCTACAATACTCATCTATTATATAATTCATCCCATATTTATAACTAGAAAAATTTAAAAATTTTCAAATACATATTCCTAGTACAACCCGATAAAACTCAGAGTGACTTTTTAATAAAAAAATAAAAATGTAATTAGTTTTTTATAAAACTTTGCAAAGTTGTTTGTCTTATATGTCTGAATATATGTTGAAAAGTGGTTCAGTGAAAATTTGAGTGAGAGTGTTAGATAGGTTAGGGGAGCAAAGTTTTCGATTTTTGATTGAAAATATATTTGGATAAGTAAGAGATGGAAGGAGGCAAAATATGTTTGATTGAATTAAAACTATCTATGTATTTTGAGAACTTTGAGAGGAGGAGTGCTTTCGAGGGAAGGAAAAACTTTGATGGTTTTTGGGATGATTTATAATATATTTGATTTAGTCATTTCACAAATAAATTTTCAAAATCCGTAATTTTTTCGTACTTTTTTTTTCGCATTGTACCCCCTCTTTTTTTCATTACATACTTTTGTTTTGGTCATTATCATGTTGTTTTTAATTTTTTATATTTTTTTCATATTTTAAAGTATATCAATACATACTATTCTTTAAAATATACCAATGCATACCATGTTTAGTTAATATATAGTTCTAGTCGTTGCAACAAAAATCGATAGCTGTATTGTGCTTTCTATGTGAAAGAAACCTAGAGGGTGAATAGGTTTGGCCTATATTTTGCACAAGGCGCTCGCGGTCCGTAGTCGGCCACGCGAGCCACACAAACACTTGTGGTTGATATTGGTAGCTTTGCATATTCCGTCTGGGATTCATATTGACAACTTAATTTAAATCAATTTATTAGATTATTATTTTCATCAATCTAATTTTTGTGACATAGGATTGCACTTATTAACACCTGATAATATCACTTTTATATCATACACTTATTACCACCATATCACTACATATCATATGAAATCTCCTACTCTATCAACCTCATCATTGGCATTCTCATGTGTGTTGATATCGCCTTCCCAACTCCACTCAAACATTTAAATAATTCTGAAATTATGAAATTACTAATATGACACATTATTTAAATTATTTAAATTACTAATATTTTTATTTTAATAACTTTGAATTTAAATAACAATTTTATTATTTAAATTACAATTGCAAATATATACATTAAATTAAATTACTCTCAAGAGAAGATGATCATGCAAATTAAGAAAATTACATTAAATTTAATTAATTACATTAAATTAAATTACATCATAAACTAAGTACAAAAAAGTACAAACAGTGGAAGAAATTTGAAGGGAAATTGAAAATGGTAGATATCGCCTTCCGAACTCCTCTTATCTTCCAATCATCGAAAAAATGCTAGAGATGAATTCTCAATCATGTGGCCGGATGATGATCTTGAGAGGGGAGTTTGTCCCACACACAAGATCGGAATCCTGATGAGTTCTGAAATATTCCATAACAAAACATGATGGAACCTTGTATGGCAAATGTTGTAAGAACCTTGTATTGGTAGAAACTGGGTTTTATGGTTCAAAACTCATATTAAGCTATCTAACAAAAGCTCTCATTTTCACATTAATCACTCAAAATTATTTCGAGGTATCACTAACTATTTATAATCATAAAGGCAGAAGTAATCATCGCAATGAATAAATAAAAATTTAAGCTCTCCAATTTCCACGCTCCACACAACTTCCACACATGTACCATTTAGTGAGAACAATTATTCAGAACTGACATTCATTAATACCACGAGTTCATCATGAGAAGCCAAACCACCTTCAACCACTAATATTTCATATATAACATTATTTAAAATTACTAATAATATTAATAATGCAAACCACTTCTAAAATAATATTTCACATATAATATTATTTAAATTATTAATATTTACTAATATTGATAATTAATTAAGTTATGTAACATTACATTATTTAAATTAATATTGATAATTATAATTATAATTTTATATTATTTAAATTGAGATGCATGATGGGCACAAGAGTGGGAGTGTAATCTTCACGTGTGTTGAGGTGCGTGAAGACTAGGTGGGGGTCCGAGTCAGTTCCGACTTAGACTCGTGTCCTGACCTACGTCCTGGTTGGGACGCAGGTCGCGTGCTTGCAAGTGCATGGCCAATGCACTCCACGTATGATGCATGTACCGGCATGCAGTCGGTGCATCCAGGTGTGTGAAGTGCCACCACCAACGCGTGGCAGGGTGTGGAACTCCAGACAGCGCATCAGGCTGTTGTGAATTGGATTTTTCCCTTTTTTTAAGGGTCTCATGTTAATAATTGTGATTTTTTTGGGTTTTTATGTACCTAATCCATGATCTATTTGCTCACTTGTAGGTTCACATTTGAGTTATTTCATGTTTATTGATTCAGAGAGTGTATAAAATATATGAATAAGTATCAATAAGTCATAGATTTTTGTAAGAGGGATATACTAAATGGTGACAATTACGATATTTAGTATCAAAAGATTCAATTTATCCTCAAAATGTAGGATTTTTCTGAGATTCTGAGACATTAGATGGTAGATCTCGGAGAGAGTATCACATTTCAATCTAGACAGGATTAACATACCTATTATGTATGGAAAAAAAAATGATAGCCATGTTAGGGCAATCTTGATTAGTAGCATGCATGATGATATGATCTTGATTTATGAGTAGAATCCATGCCTATATCGGTTTGGCTTGCTCTAAAAGAGCATTGTGATACTATCTCAGCTCTTGAGGTGAGTATGTTAACTTATAAGTTTATCATTTATAAGAAAATGGTCGATTATATGATGAAACAACATTTGATGCAAATCATGAGTATGATAGTCGAGTTAAAGAATGCGAGCGAACCTATTTCAGATGAGTATTAGGTATTAGGTGTGATCCAGTCAATACCTGATTCATGGGAGACCATAAGAATCTATCTCATACACGATAAGAGTATTCGTACTTTCGCTAATATGAGTAGGTACTATAAGCTCGACGATCAGCGCTTAAAGGTAAGTATGCCGTACTTGTGTCATGCTTATGCAGCGAAGTTGAGCAATGGCTCCCGTGGTACTAAACGTAAATGGAAGAAGTATGAGAATAAAACCTGAGATCTAGGCAAGAAGAAACCATCTAAAAAATCCGATAGCAAAATACGAAAGCATAGGAAGAAGGAGTTGGATAAGACCAAAGTGAAATCCTATGTACGTGGTAGATTTGGTCACTTCGCTCATGAGTGTGATAAGGGGAGATATGTTCTTCTTTTTTATATGGTTTGAGTTTTGTCTCCTCTACTATGATGCTTATTGATTTCTTTTCTTTGTAAATTGTAAACTCATGAGCTAAATTGAGATAGGAGCGCGTACATAGAGTTCTACCAAATGAATTCTTAGGCTAAGAGGATTTATATAGGGAATGAAATATTTATCGTTGTTAGAGGGATTGGCACTTGTAAGTTGGAGTTGTAAAGTGGCTAAACTTTATACCTGCATGATGTACTTTATGTTCCAGATATTTGACAGAATCTCATTTCTGTACTTTGTTTAGACCGTTTATGATATGTTTTGTCTTTTAGAAACTCTTTAGTTTCTATTTACTATAACAGCTCTTTGATATATTCTGGTTTTGTTCATGATAGACTATATGCACCGGATGCTATTTCTTTTAATGGTATTTCGTATTATTTTTCTATTGACTTTACATTTGATTATGTTGATGATAATGTAAATGTATGACATTGTAAACTTGAACACATAGGATAAGAGAGAATGAATTAATTAGCAGCGAATAGTCTGTTGGACCCGCTAACCAAGATTGAGTTATTTGTATGTAAGTTTTGCCTAGTTAACAAAGTTATAAGAAACTATTTGGCAAGACAATAAGAGTTGGGACTCCATTGTATTTAGTCTATTCTGTTGCCCTATAAACGTAAGATCTTAAAATTTCCATTATATACTTTATTACGTTCATAGACGATTACAACGTTTCCGTTACATCTATCTGATCTCATATAAGTTTGATATATCGGAATGCTTCAAAAGTTTTATTAACGAGATTGAGAATCAATTAGACTTGAAAGTGAAAACTCTAAAAACAATTGAGCCGCGAGTATTTGTTTGAACAATTGAAAGAGCTTTATTTCGAAAAGAGTATTATGAGACAATTAACTATTTTTACTACTTATTAATGGAATGGAGTAGCTAAGAAGAGAAATAAGATTTTGTTAGAGATGGTGAGATCACTACAAAATAAATATCCTATCTAGACAGACAAAATCTATCTGCAAAACTTACCAAAACCATCAGTAGAACTTTCTCCTATAGATAAACCTTCAATTGGCTATACACCAGTCGGGATAGGTCTTTCCCGAAGGTTTTGATCGCCGTTGGAGCATGTCCTAGGTTTATACTGACGATTAGAAAAGTATTGATAAAAGTTATCGTCTTTTATCGTTAGTTATCTTAGGTGTTAAAAAAAGTTACTATCTTTTATCATCGATTGTCACAAGTGTTAAAAAAAATTACTATATTTTATCATCGGTTTGAAAAATATTGATAAACGTTACTGTTTTTTATCATTGGATACCACAAATATTAAGAAATGTAACTACCCTTTATTATCGGATACCACGTGATAGGAAATGTTTCTCTCTTTTATCGTTGGTTACCACAATAGTTAAAAAAAATATTGATAAAAGTTACTGCATTTTATTGTGGATTACCATATGTATTAGGAAAAGTTACTGTTTTTTATTATCGATTGCCAGAAGTGTTAGGAAAAATTATTATCTTTTAATATCGATTACACAAGTGTTAAGAAACATTACTAGCTTTTATCATCGGTTTAAAAAGTATTGATAAAAATTACTGCATTTGATCTTCGGTTATCACTTGTATTACGAAATGTTACTATCTTTGGTCATCGATTAGGAAATGTTATAAACTTTTATCATTAGTTACCACATCGATTTGAAAAGAGTTGGTAAAAGTTACTATTTTTTATTCTCGGTTACCATATGTGTTAGAAAATATTACTAGTTTTTATCGTCAGTTACTACGTGTTACGAAATATTATTACCTTTTATCGTTAGTTACCACATGATAAGTTAGAAAATATTACTGTTTTTTCTCGTCAGTTACCACGTGTTAGGAAATATTACTATTTGTTATCGTCGCTTACTACAAGTATCACAACTGTTAGTAAATATTAATGTTATTTATCGTCGGTTACTACGAGTATTGATAAATGTTACTATCTTTTATTGTTGGTTCTCACATGGGTTTGAAAAAAGTTAGTAAAAATTACTGCATTTACATTTTATTATCGGTTTCCACATGTGTTAGGAAATATTACTAGTAAAAAAATTGATAATTTGTACATTTTTTTATCACTAAACCAAAAAATAACAAGTTCCTTGTAATGATTAAGATCACCACTTTCATTTTCCATTCTCTTGATATTTTTGTGAATCATTGAACAATTCTGATTTTAGAGTATATTTAAAACTCTTTCATTTGTCACACAAATTTCCAATAACTCTTTTCTTAGTGTCATCTCTAAGTAATTTGAAAACAATCTTTGACTACAATTAACATAAAAGAAATGCGTAAGGAATAAACATATGTCATTGAGTAATAAAAACTAGATACATGTACACTTTTCCACATGTCGTTTTTATATTCTATTGGCATGTCATGCCAAGTTCTATAGTTTATTTAAGCAATCGAATGCACTATGACTATAGAGTTAAGGAATCTGGTAAATATCATACCATCGATTCTTATCGGTTGACTTAATTCATTCATTTCAATGATCATGCGTTTTCCTTTTTCTAAGTCTCAAACATCTTGACAGCGCGTTGGATCTCTATATTTCTTGACAACTGCTAAAAAAAAAATTAAAAATGGATAATTATTTGATAGTATGTTAATATTAAAGATCAAATTAAAATGATCTGTTTATTTTTAAATTTGGGATAATATTTTGAGATGATTGTGTTTCTTTAAACTGAACTTATTCTTGAAATAGTTGTGATTCTTCGTAGTCAGCTATAATGCTCATTTGTCGTCTAATTCGTCTCATATTTATAGCTAGAAAAATTTAAAATCTTTCAAATACTTATTCGTAGCACAACCTAATAGAACCTAGAGTGACTTTTTAATTAAAAAATAAAAATGTGATTACCTTTTGATAAAATTTTGCAAAATTGTTTGTCTTATAGGTTTGAATATATGTTATAAAGGGGTTTGGTAAAAGTTTGAGTGAAAGTTTTAAACAGGTTGGGGGAGAAAAGTTTTGATTTTATATTAAAAATATATTTTGTTAAGTAAGAGATGGAACGAGGCAAAATATGTTTGATTGAATTAAAACTTTCTATGGATTTTGAGAGTTACTAGACAACGAGAGCCTTCGAGAGAAAGAGAAGTTTTGATGGTTTTCGGGATGATTTATAATATATTTGATTTAATCATTTCATCGCTATTTTTACAAACAAATTTTCAAAATCCACCATTTTTTCATTCTTTTTTTCATATTGTACCCGTCTCTTTTTTCATTACACAATTTTGTTTTAGTCATTATCGCATTGTACTTAATTTCTCATATTTTTTCATACTTTCAGTCAATACAACCACGTGTCTTTTCCATATGTGTTAGATTGGTCAAAAAATCATTTACTATATTTTATAAAATTTTTACTACTTGTTACTTTGCTATTACTACATTTTATGTAATTGTTACGACTTGTTACTTTAAAGTATATCAATACATACCATGCTTTAAAATATATCAATACATATTATGTTAAGTTAATATATAGTCCCAGTCGTTGCAACAAAAATCAATAGCCGTATTGTACTTTCTATGTGAAAAAAACCTAGAGGGTGAATAGGTTGGGCCTATATTTTGCACAAGGCACTCGCAGTCTGCAAGCACATGGTCAGCCGCATGAGCTGCACAAACACTCGCAGTTGATATTGATAGTTTTGCACATTCCGTTTGGGATTCATATTGACAACTTAATTTAAACCAATATATTAGATTATTATTTTCATCAATCTAATTTTTGTGACATAAGATACACTTATTAACACCCGATAATATCACTTTTATATCATACACTTATTACCACCATATCACTACATATCATACGAAATCTCCTACTCTATTAGCCTCATCATTATCATTCACATGTGCGTTGATATCACCTTCCCTACTCCTTTGAAACATTTAAATAACTCTGAAATTTTGAAATTACTAATATGACACATTATTTAAATTATTGAAATTATTTAAATTACAATTACTAATATATATTAAATTAAATTACTCTCAAGATAAGATGATCATACAAACAAAGAAAATTATATTAAATTTAACTAATTACATTAAATTAAATTATATCATAAACTAAGTACAAATAAATACAAACAGTGCAGGAAATCGGAAAGAAAATTGAAAACGCAGATACTGCCTTCCGAACTCCTCTTATCTTCCAACCATCGAAAAAATGTTGGAGATGAATCCTTAGCCATCGGGCTGGATGACGATCTTGAGAGGAGGGCTTGCCCCGCACACAAGGCTGAAATCCTAATGAGTTCCGAAAGATTCCATCATATGACATGATGGAACCTTGTATGGGTAGACATTGTAAGGATCTTGTATCGGCAAAAACTAGATTTTATGGTTCAAAACTCATATTAAGCTATCTAAGTAAAGCTATCTAAGTAAAGCTCTCACTTTCACATTTGTCACTCAAAATTATTTCGAGGTAGTACTAACTATTTATAATCATAAAGGCATAAATGATCATCGCAATGAATGAATAAAAATTTAAGCTCTCCAATTTTCACACTCCACACAACTTTCACACATATACCATTTATTGAGAACACTTATTCAGAACCAATCTTTATTAATACCGCGAGTTCATCATGCGGACCCAAACCACCTTCAACCACTAATATTTCACATGTAATATTATTTAAAATTACTAATAATATTAATAATGCAAACCACTTTTAAAATAATATTTCACATATAATATTATTTAAATTATTAATATTTACTAATATTGATAATTAATAAAGTTATGTAACATTACATTATTTTACTTAATATTGATAATCATAATTTTATATTATATAGTGTCCTCAACTCATCCAACACGAGGATGCCACTTGATTCAATGGTTGAATGATGAATTACAATACCACATAAATTGGTCCAATCGTCACATTAGATAATGTAATTTATAGTATTACATATTGTAATATATAGTAATGTATTATATAATAATGTAAGATTGAAATCATTATGTTATTGAAAATTTGTGCATTTGTTTCTCAAAAGCAATGTCAATGCCACGAAAGCAATCCCAAATTTTTACATATTTTTTGCATATTGTTGGGTAAATCGTATTTCAAATAATAGCTGGATAAACTTGGACATATAATCAATTAATCCAACGACTCGGGTTATTTCAACATCATATGTCTTTCAACTTGAACGGACATATCATATCACAGGGGCGAGATATTATATTACGTAGGGACTAATGTCATTTGATCGTTATTTTCACAAACAAAATTTTAAAATTGTTGTTTTCTGCGCTTTTTTCATTATACACTTTTTTTCATACCACTTTTTTTTTTCATTACACTTATCATCGTTTTTCGACTTTTTTTATTACACACTTTTTTTAATACTGTCTTTTTTTTCTTCATTACATTTATTCTTAATTAAGTTTACGTGTTATTTAGCTTTGCACGTTATAGTCTGTGCTTTGCATGTTAGCCATTGAGCCACTGAGCTTTTGCAGTTTAGCCGTCTGGGATTGAGATTGATATTGACAACTTAATTTAAACTAATTTATTATATTATTGTTTGTTTATTTTCAAATTTAGTTTTTACTTAAATTTTTATTATCAAAATTAGAACCTAATTTTTGTGACATATGATACATTTGTAACACCTAATGATGCGTTATATCAATATCACTTTATATCATGTACTTATTGCTACTTGTTATCATGTGTAATAGCCATATCAGTACATATCATCATGCATGGAATAAAAATAGATTGAATAAAAATAGACCGAATAAAAATAGAGAAGACAAATCAATGACTTGTTTATCATATTAAATACAAAAACAAATATTTTGCACAACCCAATGTAGAAATATTTGCATAATGTAGAAATATTTGCATAAGCTAACACAGAGAAATAAATGAAATAAATATACGGAGCAACAGAGTAGAAAAATGTTTTTGACGTTAAAAAATAGATGATTAAATTGGCATTAAATAAAAAAATAAAATATTTCTAGCATAAAAACCATAAATTTGATTAAATTGACACTAAAAAGTAGGAAATGTTTATGGTGTCAAAAAATGGTTTTGTTGTGATAGTTATCATTAAAATGTCTAAATATTAAAATGTGGTAAATGTTATAAATTAAATGTCAATTAAAATAAGTAAATATTAATTTTATTAGTATTTTTTAAAATTTATATAAATTTATATAATATTAATAATTATATAACATTGATAACTGATATATGTCATAATTTTATATTATAATATTATATTATCTAATAATTAAAAATATATTATAACGTTATATTATATAAATTATTAATTTTATATATTTTATTATTTAAATTAATAATATTAATAATTTAAATCAAATAATATGATGCTAAAATCAGGCCGTACGTTGTGGCACAGCACTTGCCAGCGCGATAGAGCAGGGCGAGCAGCGCCGTGGAACCGCACATGCACGCACCGCAGGCATGCGCCATCTGTTGATGAGTCGCGTTCATGCTTGGTGACGATTCGGATCCCTGTATCGGCGACGTCTAGCAGCTGCATTGGATTCAGTCATCACCGTCGACTCACGTTCAGCCATCGTGGTCTGCAGATCGAGCGTCGGAAGCGTCTGCAGAACACGACTATGAGAGACCGCGAATGGACAGAGGGAGACAGACAGAAATCTCGGCAATTGGCTTCCTACGGTGGATAATAAATCAATCAGACATCGGATTCGTCTTCAGCGACATCCTCTTGATCTTCCCCAGGATCGAATTCCTCCATCGGTGTTGACGGTAGCCGTATTAGTGGAGCATCCTCGACGATACACACGGAGTGCCTGTGAATAGGAGTTGAGACCATCGTAATCGAGTTGTCTGAAGTCGAATTAAGTCACGACTTAGTTTGATTGCATCGCCGAAGACGGTTGCGGTGGCAGCGGTGAGTTGAAGATGGCGGATCCGACGGGAATTTGGGAACAATTGGGAAACGATGGACAAATTGACTAGATCCAACCTCAGATCCGGCATCACCATACCCAAGTCTTCGTTCTGCAGCGTTTTCCGGCGACGTCGCTGGCGGCAGAGAAACGAACGGCGGAGGAGAATAAGGTTAAAAAAAAGAAGGGTCGACTACAGTACATCGTAGTACACAGCAACTACGGTGCATTGTAGGGTAAAAAAGTCAAAAATAAAAATGAAAAAATGAAAAAAGAAGGAAGAAGAAGACGAAGCTGGACTATGTGTTAATCACTTATAATCATAATTTGAATATCACATCAAAATCAAAATTGATGACGTGTAATCCATTTGAATATTACATCATGACAATTCATATAAAATTATCGATATTAATATTAATTTATGTAATTACATAAAATTAATAAATACATAAATAAGACTACATGATAAATAATATTACAATATTAATAATTATATAAAATTAATAATTTATATAATATTGTGTTATAATATAATGTTATAAAAATTTATTGATGAAGATGGCGGATCCAATTTTTGAGAAATTGAGAAGTTTTTGACAACTTATCTTATCTAACATGAGAGTCTAGAAGGTGGTTAATTTAATTAAAAGGATCTGGATGCCGGAAAAGGGCCCAACATTTACCTAATGAAAAGGGTTAGGGTTATCCGAATTTTATGGAAGAAACCATTACAGCAACCATAGATACACTATTAATAGTAATCCTTGTTAGTGTAAGTGGAAAGGATATTTTCGTTGTTTAAGCAGGTTAGGAGTTCGACTCCTCCTAGACACGAAAAAAACAATGTTGAGAGACCTCTCCTTAAATGAAACTCGACAATCAAGTTGATCCGGATTAGTCGGAATGAAATCTTGAATACTGGGAATGGCCTAGCCATAGGGACCGAAAAAAATAGATACACTATTAATAATAAATTTTGGTCTAATTAATTATTTAATTTTAGCTAACAAACATAGTTAAGTTTAACTCCTGAATCTAGTTTATTATATAATTAAAATAATATATGCCAAAAAAAAAATGCAAATCAACGAAGAATTTCATATTTAAAAATTTAATACACATAATTTTGATCGAAAAAAATTAAAATGATAAAAGTTCAGGAACCTTCATTTCTCGCTCTATTCTTCTGCCCCGGCCACTGATAAAGTGTAATGACCCTCCAAGGAGAGCCTTTAAAGATTCCTGACCGATTGCAAATGCCGGGGGATTCCTAAGGATTCCTGACCAGTTGTAAATTCTGAGGTATTCCTGATCGAGTTGACTTGTCCTAAAATTGAAGTTGATATCATTATAGATGTCAACTTCATAGCTTTATAAACCTACTCTGTGCCTATCCATCTACACCTGGAAAACTTCTCCCTTCCTTATTTTCTCCCGGCGACCAAGATCATCTCCCTTCCTTATTTGCTCCCACTACCTAGACTCTCCATCCTCTCTTATAAAATTCCAGTGAGAACATCCATTTGTTCCGAAGCAAGAAGTAGTAGGTAATTTTTTTGTTACATTTATGTTATTTTTTTAATTTTTCATATTGTCGGACATTTTCTTTAACCATATAGATATAAGTGTGAATAACCATATAGATATAAGCGTGAAAAACCCCTTATCACATGGATTTCGTCGTCCTCTATTTGGCAGAAGGTAATTGCTCGTTGGTGAGGTGGAACTGATGTGTTTTTTTTTCTCTTCAAAAATAGATTTTGTCACTGATATTTTTTTTCCATTCAGAAACAATAATGAACTAGATTTTGTTGTTGATTTCATAGAAAATATGCCTTTAGTAGTTGAGAGAACTCTTTAGGAATTTGCTTTTTTGCCCCTGTTTTTTTAGAATGGATTTCTTCTTGCGGTTCTGTGATGATTTGGGAGTTTGGACATTTTTGTTAATTTATCTGTCTTTGCACTTTTGGGGGAAAAAAAGTATGTGAGGTCATTCTTTTAGTGCTTATTGTGATTAGACTTTTGTATTTTTGAGGAAAAAAAAAGTATATAAGGCCATTCCTCTATGCTTTTTGTGTCTCTCTTTGTTATCTCTTTATATGGTTAATATAAAAGCAGGACAGATGCGCTATTTCTCTGCTTCTCCTCTCTTAGTAGGGCGAATGGAGACTCAGTTTTAAGAACTGATTATGGAAATAATCTTCTCTATTGTGATGGTTTATCTTTGTTTTTCCTTTTAAACATTTACTTTGTTCTACATTTATTCTACTTGTTGCTCTTCGTAATTATTTTTATTCAAAAATCTTACTTTTTTGGTTCCTGTTGAGAAGAGTGGTATGCCTAATGGTGATGGTCTATAGAGGCGATTTTCTCTGTTCTGAAGGTTTGTGTTTCTAAGTATTCATTTTGTTTGGCATTGTTTTGCTGCTCTTAATGTTTATTGCAAAAGTTTTTTTTTTTTTTTTTTTTTTTTTTTTTTTGGCTTTTGGAGAGTGGTGTGTGAGGATTTACTGTGAGAATTTGATTTGCTTGATGGGTTGGGTTTTGGTATTTCTTTAATTTTTATTTTTATTGTTTGTTTTTTTATCTGTTTTGTATATTTTTTGCATTTAGCTTCTGCTTCTATTGGGCTGTAGTTAACCATCTCTCGTTCTTGATTGTTGACCAAGCAGCAAACTCTCTCTCGGTTGTTGACCAAGTTTTGCACTGTGTAGAATAGCGAAACAAGTTCTGCACGTGCAGAACTATATGATTCTGGAGATGTTTAGCTCAGGTACTGATTATGGAAATATTCTTCTCTGTTGTGATGGATTATCTTTGTCTTTCCTTTTAAACATTTACTTTGTTTTACATTTATTTTGCTTGTTGCTCTCCGTAATTATTTTTTATTCAAAAAACTTGTTTTTTTAGTTCCTGATGAAAAGAGTGGTGTGTCTAATGGTGATGGTCTATGGAGGTGATTTTCTCTATTCTGAAGGTTTGTGCTTCTAAGTATTCGTTTTGTTTGGCATTGCTTTGTTGCACTTAATGTTTATTGTAGAAGTTTTTTTTTTTTTTTTTTTTTTTGTTTTTTTTGGCTTTTGGAGAGTGGTGCGTGAGGATTTATTTGAGAATTTGATTTGTTTGCTGGGTTGGGTTTTGGTATTTCTTTAATTTTGATTTTTATTATTTGTTTTTAATCTGTTTTGTACATTTTTTTTGCATTTAGCTTCTTCTTCTGCTTCTGCTTTTACTGGACTGTAGTTAACTATCTCTCGTTCTTGATTGTTGACCAAGCAGCAAACTCTCTCTCGGTTGTTGACCGAGTTTTGCATTGTGTAGAACAGCGGAACCAAGTTTTGCACGTGCAGAACTACATAGTTCTGTATTGAAATATGCAAAATTTTTTTGCATCTATAAAAGTATTTTAATTTAATATTATGGTATTAGAAATATTATAATTTTAAAAACACTAACTAAAAATATTCAATTTTTTTTTTTTTGCATGTATAAAAGGGTAACAAACAACTTAACATATAGGTTTCAATGCTTAGTCGAGGTGGACAAAAATGAGTTTGAGGTTTCGGTAGTGATTTTAATTTTGCTTTTATTTTTTATTTTTCGGTTTATATAATTTGCATCTGAATAAAGATAAATTTTTAATAAATTGGTTCATGAACTTTTTTTTTTTTTTTCAAGTGTTATTTCAAGTGTAGAACGATATGGTTCTGCGCAGTGTACAATCGCGAGTGCAGAACGACGTGGTTCTACACAGCGCAGAACCACAAAGTGCAGAACGACGTGGTTCTGTACAGTGCAGAATCACGAGTGCAACGACATCATTCTGCAAAGCCCAGAACCACATAGTTATGTGCAGTGCAGAGCGATGTGGTTCTGCACTGCACAGAACTTCAACATTTTTTTCAGATCTTTTTTTTTTATTTTTAGATTAAATTTTATAATTATATTAAAAATATCAAAATTATTTGAAATAAATTGTGTTTAAAGAAAATATTATAATATTATAATATTATAAAAATTATAATAATAAAAATATTAGGTAAAAAATATTTGAAAATATTTTTATATTGAAAAATTCATATTCAAAATGATTTTACGATTATATTAAAAATACAAAAAAATATGCAATTATGCAAGTAATATTTTTTTTATATTTTTCTTTTCAATCTGTAGTTGGCTTCTTTTCTGACCTTGTCTTGAGATCCTTCACAAATTTTCTCCTTTGTATAATTACTTTTTGATCTAACAAGGGAATATTAAATGGAAATGAATAGATTTTTATCAAATTTTTAAAGTTGTCACTCTGTTTAGTACACAAAACTGTCAAACATAATAATAAAGTAGCAGAGAAATTCAAATTGGTGATTAGAAATTTATTGGAAGAATTACATCTCTAAGATAACAAAACCTTTATGGGATAGAGAGACGGTTGCTTCTAAAATAAAAAAAAAAGATTTAATGTATGTCATTTTAAAAATTATAATTCATTAGTTTATTATAATTTGTTAAATTTAAGAAAAAAAATTAGCACATAGAACTAACATGATACGCTTTGATGATTCTATAGTTCGTTAATTAACCATATAGATATAATTATTAACCATATAGATATAAGTGTGAAAGACCCCTTGCTATCTGGATTTCGTCGCCCTCCAGTTGGCGGGATGTGATTTGTGCTTGCTAACTTGGACGTGCGATGTGTTAGATTTGAAACTTTTTTTTTGGGTCTGGTGGATTGGAGTGGGTTCCAGAAGGGAATGCTTAAGCGATTGTTGTAACCTTTTTTTTTTTTGGGGTCAGGAGGGTAGGGTTGGGTTCCAGAAGGGAATGGTTAGGCGATTGTTGCGATTGGATGAGGAGTGTAGTTGGGGAGAGTGTTCTGCCATGAACTTATAATCATGGTCGTGATTATGGTGCGTGGAGGCCATTTCTGTACTGTGTGCTCCTTGTGTCTCTCGTTCTCTCTTTCTCTCTCTCTTCTCTCTCTTTATTATATTAGTAGGGCGGTGAACATAGGAGGTAGCCCTTTTTGCAATTCGTTCTTTTTTTTTTCCCCTTGTGATTAACGTTTCTTTTTTTTTTCTTTCCTTGTTTTAGATATTTATTTTATTCTGATTTAGGATTTTTTAGCTGCTCATTGTATCTATTGTTATGGTTATTGCGGGAAGGTTTGTGTTGGCCTTTTGTTTTAGTGATTTCTAGCTTCGTAGGCACTCGCTTTAGCAAGGCGGGTGAACATAGGAGGTAGCCCTTTTTGCGATTCGTTCTTCTTTTTTTCCCTTGTGATGAACGTTTCTTTTTTGTTCTTTTGTGGTTTTGGATATTTGTTTTATTATGATTTAGGCTTTTTTAGCTACTCATTATATCTATTATTATGGTTATTGCGGGAAGGTTTGTGTTTGCCTTATGTTTTAGTGATTTCTGGCTTCGTAGGCACTCGCTTCTAATGATATTTTTACATTTATTTTTCCAGATTTGTTCACCGCTGTCAAGTGGCTCTATCGGCGGTTCCATGGAAACCGCTTTTGGATGTTTGTTTTGTTTTGATTTAGGTTTTTTTGGCTGCTCACTGTATCTATTATTGTGGTTATTACGGGAAGGTTTGTGTTTGCCTTGTGTCTTAGTGATTTCTAGCTTGGTGAGCGCTCGCTTCTAATGTTATTTTTACATTTTTTTTTGCATTTGTTCACTGTTGTTGGGTGGATCTATCGGCAGTTCCATGGAAACCAAGGTACAGAACTGCTTATGGCACTATTGCGAAACTAACAAGCTGTGATGATAATCGGAGTGCAAAGCTAAGAAAGCACGGGAGTACGTATGGATTTAATGCTGAACTTCCGAAGTGCACTGGAGCTATTGTAGAACTACGGAAGTTGCTGCAGGGCTATCAAGGTGCAGGATTGCTTATGGAGCTAGAGTATAGGAGTGTAGAACTATTAAAATGTAGAGCGGAACTATTAGAGTGTATAACTATTTATGGGTGTGATTTTATTCGTTGTTGTGTTCTTTATGTTATGGGGTTTTGGTATGATCCTTCCATTGTTTTTTATATACATGTGTAATTCCCAAGGCGTTGTCTTATCAGATTTTTTGCACTTTTGCTTTTCATCTTGTTACTGCTCGTGTTGGTTTTTTTTTCCTTTGTTCAGGATTTTCCTTTTTTGTTTCTTCGCTTACGAGTATGTTTTTCCATATGGTAGTGCTGCCTATTTGAAACAAATTGCTCATGCTCGTCCGTTTTTTTGTTTTTCCCCTTATGGTAATTGTATGAGGATTGTTTTTTATAGCTGGTTAACTTATGTTGATTGACTTTTGATGTTGCGTGCTGCGTACGATGAACAAAAGGATTGCTTGAAAAAAAATTTGACGTGTGAATGTTAAATTTTAAACGTTTTCAGCTTCCTATAGTGATTGTTATAGCCTTGTGGGCGCTGTGGATCCGACTGGTATCTTGAAATGTGATGAAGTTTGCATTATTCCGTAAGAAATTGTGTCATGTTGACCTCGTGATTGGGTGCATTACACATGATCTGGACAGCTCTGTTTATGGATGTGTTCTGGATACAATATTGACACTTTATTCTCGATTGCTGCTTGAAATCTTAAAAAGATTATTTGGGCTAATTTCTAGCCATAGAGTCATGGGTCTAAATAATGGTTGGTCATGGTTGTGGACATAGTTATATTGTGTGTGCTGGTGTTATGTATTGGGAAGTAGTGTATCGCCAATTGATGGGTATTTTTGTGCTATGCATGCACTGTGGTCATGACAGCAAGGGAATGTCATGGTGATATTGTGGCTTTGGTAGTCGTCTCCTCTCCATAGCCATGATAGCCGTATGAACCCGATTTGGGATGAAAAGCTGTGTCCATTATGGGTATGTCATGATTGATTTTTAACGGACCTCCAGCATGGATTTTATTTTTCGACTGCTAATTTTAAGGTAAAAGATTTTGCCCTGCCATCTCATTTTAAATGAGAAGGTTGTGTAAATATATATGTTAAGAAAAAAAATTTGCTAATTGTTTTTTTTTTGTTTCAATTGCAGCTATCATTGACCTGATTTCTAATTTTCAATAACATCAACCTCTTCTTTTTTTTCCCTTTTGTTTTCTTTTTTGTTTTGTTTTTTTCCCCTGAATGGCACGAGGTCTTTTGATTTTTTTTATTGAATTGAATATTTAAAATGTGTAATGCTTAATTTTGAAACCTAAACTATTAATACTTGGTATATTATTAAAATGTTAATGCTAAAATTTATGTGTTAAAAGGTTTTGCGATTGGGAAAAAATCAAAAAAGAAAGAAAGCAAGCATATAAAAAAATAAATTTAAATATTTATAATTCTGCTGGCACAGAGCCTTGCACAGTTGGGTTTTGCTGGTTCTTCGCTACATAGAAACAAGTGGTTTTGCGCTACGCAGAACGACATGGTTCTGCGCTCCACAGAACCAAGCGGTTCTATGCCGTAGAACGACGTCCCTCTCCGCTACGTAGAACCACGGGTTTCTGCTTTGCGCAGAACCATGTCGTTCTGCGCAGGGCAGAACTACACGGTTCCGTGATTTTTATGGACACTTGTGATCTCCAAGGCGTCATGTTATTTGAGTTTTTACCTTTTTGCTTCTCATGTTGTATTTGAATATAAAAAAAAATAATTTGTTCTTACTATTTGAATTGATGAATGGTAATTTCTTAACGGATTAGTGTTAACACCCAAACAAATATTAATGTAGTGGGCATTGAATGTTTAAAATATGTGATATTTTATTTTTAAACCTGAAGTATCGATATTTAATATATTAAATTGTTAATGGTAAGATTTATATATTAAAGAGTTTTCCCATTTGTGAAGAATGAAAAAAGAAAGGAAGCATAAATAAAAAAAAATAAAAAAGGTGGTTCTACAGGGTAGTTCTGCATTCTTAAAAAAAATGTTGTTCTGCGTGGATGTGTGCGATAAAAAAAGAAAAGAGAGGTTCTGTATTGTAGTTCTTTGCGATGAATAAAACGTCACTTTGCAGGATGGTTCTGCGATATTAAAAAAAGGAGGTTCTCTTCCATAGTTGTGCGTTGAAAAAAAAGGTTGTTCTGCGGAGTCCAGGTCTTCTGTCACAGTTTTGGTTGTAAAAAAAGGTTGTTGTGTGGAGTCCTTCTGGATGGGTTAAACAAAAAAAAGAATCCCGTACGGTTACGTGCGATTGTGCTCCCTGTTTGAAACAAATTGGTCGTACTTGTCCTGTCTTTGTTTTTTCCCTTGTGGTGACTCTATGAGGATTGTTTTTGATAGTTGGTTAACTTATATTGATTGACTTTTGATGTTGAGTGCTGCATATAACGAAGAAAAGGATTGCTTGAAAAAAAAATTGACGTGCGATGTGTTAAGTTTGAAGCCTTTTTTTTTTTGGCTGGGTGGGAGTAGGTTTCGGAAGGAAATGGTTAATCAATTGTTGTGTTAGATTGGTTGAGGAGGGTGGTTGAGGAGAGTTGTCTGCCATGATTCTAATCATGATTACGGTGTGTGGAGGCCATTCTATACTCCGTGTGTCTCTCATTTTCTCTTTCTTTGCCTCTTCTCTCTCTTTATATATTATCAGGGCAGGTTAACACATTAGGTAGCACTTCTTGCTCTTTCTCTCTTTTGCTCTCTTACTGAAAAAATATTAATGTTGGAAGAATTAAATATTTAACATATACGATATTTTATTTTATAACCTATAGTATTAATTTTTAATATATTAAAATGTTAATGGTAAAATTTATATATTAAAGAGTTTTACGATTAGCAGAAAATCAAAAAAGAAAGAGAGCAAAAATATAGACAAAGTAAATTTTATTTTTTATATTTCTACTAGCAATACTTTTACTAAAAAATATATGATTATACTAAAGATATCAAAAATTTTTGAAATGAACGATGTATGATAGATTTGCTATAATGTTTGCTATAATATTTGTATGATATATATTTAAATAGAATTACAGAATATTGAAAAATTTCTAGAACTGCAACCACACAGAACCACAACTACAAAAGAATTGTGAGGATCGCAGGACTACTCGATAAAGCAAAACTATGTGTATCACCTTATTCAAATATTCATATTTTTTGAATATTAAAAATAATTTCTTTGGCCATTTGATGCATGTTTTAGATTCAATATTAAATTGTAACATTAAATGTGAGAATATTAAAATTAATTTGTTTAGGCATTTGATATTTATTTAACTTTCCATCCTTTCCATCTTATTGGCAACCTTCTTGAAATTTCTTTAGATTTAGAATTTTAGTTGTGGTCTTTAAATTTAATATTTTATGTGTTTTTTAAATTTAGATTATTAGATATTACACTTTCCTATTAATATTTATATGATTTAATTTTTAGACAGGCATTAATATTATCCAGATATTTTTTCATTTTAATTGACAATATTAATGTTAAATGTTTATTTAGATATTGAATTATTGTGTATAATAAAAAAAATGAACAATTAAAATTATAGTTTTAAAAATATCAGGACTCCTTGCACAGAACTGTGGTTCTGCGATCGGTGGAACCACGTGGTGGTTTTGTTGAGCATAGATGACGTGGTGTTCTACGGAGCAGAGAACCACGTTGTGGTTCTGCTAAGCTTAGAACATCGCAGAACCGGTGATTCTACGCGGAACTACCGAAAAAAATTTAAAAACCGTTGAAAGATAAAACAGGAATGAACAGTTAAATTTATCGATGTTTAAATATTTACGTTATGTATTTAAATATTTTTTTTCTTATCAGATTTTAAATTGCTTGTTAATATTCTTGAGTTTTGGTTTTGGTTTGTTATTTTATATTTTTTTCTTTTATATTACGACTAACATTTTATTCAAAACTCTAATTTTGAAAGGTTTGGGGTGGACAAGAATTAGATCCCTAAAGCTTTTAGATAAACAATAGTTGTTAAAATCATTGAGATTCTGATTTAAAAACTTTCTGATTGAATACTGACCAAAAGATTGGTTGCTTTGCTCAACGAAATATTTAAATAACTCGGTTTTTTTGTATATTTTTTTAAATTTAAATTAGATATTTATATTTATGTGTTTTTTAGATTTAGATTTTTAAATATTATGGTTTCGGTTTAATATTTATGTATTTAAATTTTTACACAAACATTAATATCATCCAGATTTTTTTTTCGCTTTGATTTAGGATGCTTAATGTTGGATGATTATTTTGATATTTGAATGATGTGTATGGTAGAAACACTATCAATCAAAATTATAATTTAGTAAATAATTTAGCATACTTAATGTTAAATGATTATTTAAATAATTATTTTTTTTGTATATTATGTTGGATTTCTGCTTATCAATCTTTCTCTGATCTATGTGCAGATTAGATCTTCTCCATTGAAGCATGAAAAAGTTGTTATCCAGAAGATTAGAACTTTTTTTTTGCAGCAGATTACCGGTGTTGCTCCTAACAGCACCCTTCTATTGTTTTTTTTTTTTTTTTTTTTTTTTTTTTTTTTCTATGCAGATACATTATCCAAATAGAAATATGCCATGCAGTATGACTATCCGCATATGTACATTGAATGTTCAAATGTTTCTATTTTTATAAATTTTTAATTTAATTTAATATTTATAGGTTTTAGTTTTGATTTCTTATTTGATATTTTTATATTTTATATTAGGATTGATATTTTATTCCAAACTCTAATTTGAAAAGGTTTTGAGCAGACAAAAAATAAATCCGTGGGGCTTTTGGAAATAAAATGATCTTTAAAATCATTGAAAATCTGATTTAAAAACTTTGTGATTTGATACCAACAAAAAGAATGTTTAATTATTTCTATTAAAAATTTAAAAAACTGATATTTTGTATATTTGACAAACTTTAAATTAAATATTAATATTTAGGTATTTTTTAGATTTAAATTATTAATGTTATAGGTTCAGATTAATATTTACATGTTTTATTTTTTACACGGAGATTAATATCATCCAGATATTTTTTTGCTTTTGATTTGAGATACTTGATATTTAATAGTTATTACAATCTATGGAATTTACAATTTAGTCAATAATTTAGGGTGCTTGATATTAAATAATTATTTAAATATTTATAGTTCTATACCAAGTTGCTGTTCGGTGAAATGCAGAACCACTTGTCATTCGCTGAAGTGCAAAACCACTTATAGTTCTGTGACCCCCAGAACCATGTTATTCTGCCAAATGCAGAATGATATTGTTGGCATGCGGACAAATCATATGTTTAGATATAACATGCTTTTTTTCTCATTTTGACGCATTTTCTATTTTAATATAAAATATTCATGTTAAATGCAGCGCTGGCTATTTAAATAAGATATCTAGATGCTTTTATTCTTCCACAATTGTAGATTAAATAAGGATGTTTATAGCTGTGCTTAGATTACATTAAATATTAAATAATAATTTGTTTTTCATTTATTATTTAATGTTATCACATTTAATTACAATATAGTTTGTATTCAAATCTTAGATATCTAAACATAGATATCCAATTATATCACATTTCAGTTTATTTTATATGTTATTAAAATATTTTAGCAGTTAAATTATTTACTGAGTTATGTTTTTTAGTGATACCTGACTCTTTCTCACAACTCAAAAAAAATTTGAAAAAAAAAATGTTGTATTTGTTTTACACAAACAAATCCAGTATAAAAACTTTAAAATTGTTTGCGTGTAATTTCCGTGGCAACGGTAAACAAACAACGCACAAAATATTTTAGCGTGCTTTCCGGATAGATTTTTGGGAGGTTAAAAAAGTTGGTTAAATTAAAAAATTCATATTATTATGTGTTATTTATAAGTGAACTATTAAAATTTAAATAGAATAGGTTTTCTTTAAAACAACAAAAGAAATTTTTTCCCGGACAGATCTCAGATTTAAAAAAAGCATTATCGTGTGTATGATAGAAAAACGAACAGTTAAAATTATAATTTGAAAAATATCAGGACTCCTTGCACAAAACTATAGTTCTGCGATTAGCAGAACCAAGTGGTGGTTCTGCGGAGAGCAGAGAACGTGGCGGTTCTGTGGAGCGGAGAACCACGTTGTGGTTCTGTGAAGCTTAAAACATCCCAGAATCGGTGGTTGTGCGTAGAACTACCCAAAAAAAATTTAAAAGCCTTAAAAAGATAAAACAAGAGTAAACAGCGAACTGTAATAGTATCTACATATTTACATTACATGGACATGTTTTTCCTTCTTTTCCCCCTTTCTCCATTCTCCCAACTTTCGCATGCTTGTTAACACTTTCGTTTAAAAACACTTTCGTCTCGATCACAACAGCTAATCTTAACTTTAAAAGCAAAATCCTATTAGAAACCCAGGTATTTCTTGGTGACCAATCGGTGATTTGTTTAGTATTAAAAAAAATAATATCGAGATAAAATATATTTAACACAAGGTAAATTTTTAGAGAAAACTTGAAGTAATTTATTAAGAAAAATATGCCCAGGTCCATACACCTGTGCATTATTATAGTTGGCTTAAACTTGAGTCGCAAAATTGAATTATGAACAAAAAAAGAAAAAAAATTAACTTTTTCACATTATTTTCAGGCTGTTTTCAGATTGCTTCTCAATATTCTTGCCTTTTCTTTGAACTATGTATATATTATGTCATATATTATTTGAATTTGTAATTATAAATCTTTTTCCAATGTGGAGAATACTTTATTTTTTTCATTCGTTATTTGAAATGGATCATATTTTCCATAATTTGTGATTCAGAGTAGAAGATTTGACACTCAACGTTTCTTAGGCGGCCATTGAGGTTGATCGTCTAGCAGGGTTGTTGCTGCATAGGAGTGGTTGTGTAATGTTGTCTCTAACATTGAAATGATTCCTGATATGAGAAAACTGATATAGATGTGCCTCTATCGTATATGTATTTTCTGGGGTGCTATACTGAACACACAATGCTTCATTGTCTTGTTGTTTCACAAGATTAATGTGGGTGTTCCTAGCAATGATGGTTGTATGGTGTGTGTATTCTAGCCTCTCCTCCTGAACACGCATCTCTTGTAGCCTTTTGTCCTGATCACGCAATGTAGACTATGTATTACAGACACGGATTTGTCTTCTCAGTTAAATAAATAAATTGTGTGCCTGACAATGATAGCTGTATGGTGTTTATGTTGTAGCCTCTCCTCATCAACACGCATATCTTGTAGCCTTTTATCCTGAACACACAATGGAGACCGTGCATTAGAGACACCGATCTGTTGAATAGATAAATAAACAAATAAATAAACAAAAAAAATCAAATAAGCATTCATTTTTATATTTCTTTTTGCTAGAAATAAACTTGTCTATGCAAGTTGAGGTGATTGGAGTTGTTGAGTTGTTATGATTGCGATATGTAAAGCACACGCATTCCTAAGAGTTTGATATGATATCTATTCGTTATTAACCATTAACCACATAGATATAAACCTGAAAGACCCATTGCTATCTTTTAAGTGTTTTTAGCATTTGTAAACTTTGTCTCTCTTGACTAGGTTTTTTATCTTTCTTTACCATCTTTAATACCGCGTTTGTTTTTTTTTTTTGAAGAACTATTATAATGGTTTACCTAATTAATTTGCTTTGTTCCATTTTTCCCCCTTTGATCTTCTCTTTTCTTGATCCATTTGCAGTGTTTGTGCTTTCTATTTGCTGTTCTGTTTTCTTTTGTCTGATTCCGCCTCTGCTTTTTCCTGGCTGTATTTTTAATATTAGGTAATTTTTTTCATTCAGCTTTTACATTGCAATTTTATGCTTTGATATTTTTGTGCTAAAAATATCC
This sequence comes from Dillenia suffruticosa, assembly GCA_033439265.1. Lineage (NCBI taxonomy): Eukaryota > Viridiplantae > Streptophyta > Magnoliopsida > Dilleniales > Dilleniaceae > Dillenia > Dillenia suffruticosa. The sequence goes on from JAVTVX010000019.1 coordinate 13,942,086, forward strand.
ATACACATATATACATCTACAGATATCGTATATTCTCTGGCATTTGTATTTGCAATTTTTTTCCCTATTTTGTTTTTTGCATTTTTTTTATTCTTTGTACCTTTTATGGTTTTAAGTCTAGATCTTGTTATTTTTAGATTTAATACTTCTGTGTTTTTGGTGATCTCATACAAAGATGGATAGAGTCAATAAAAACATGGAACGACTTAAACGATATGCAGAAATACCCCCGCATAAAAAAAATGAACTTTTGCTTTGTCGCTGAGAGAGATATGCTGCAAGAAGAAATGCAAATAAAACTAATATGTTGACATATACAAACAGTTTTGTAGAAAATAGAATTTACATCGCCGATAATGACAACGATGAGGATTCTGTGCAGTCTCATAATCATAGTGGTTCCATTGATCAATGTGACCAGTGTTCTTTTGTTCTTGTTTCTTGCTTATATGCTCCACTTGTGTCGTCTTCTGGCACTATAAGTGAGTTTTATAAATTTTTTCCCCTTTCCTTTCAACTGTGTGGTCTTAATCCTAAATCTTCGAAAATCCTTTGGATAGATTTAATTATTTTATTCTGACTTTTTTCCTTTGCTTTTTCATTGGTCCTACTTATATGATTATACGAATTCCTTCTAGAAGCACAAAACACAGATATTTACAAATATGACTCTTTTCGTCGTCCCTTTTTTATTACGTTTCCTACAAAATATTCGCTACCTTGTGATGGTTGTTGATATCAGCCCTTTCTTATGTCACACTCCTGCATCTACAGTTTAATTGCTGGATAACATGCGTTAATTATTTTTTGTTTGCTTAGATTTCCTTTTGGATTTTTTCCCTTTTCGATTTGAGCCTAAAACCATGTTTTGATTTAAAACAAACTATAGCTCCTCCGTATTCCACAGCAAACTTTTCTACTTTTTGATGCTCCACAGTGTGGGTTTTGCATAGCCAAACGATTTTATTTGGAACCTCCTTCATTTTGCTATCGTGGAGGAGAGATATCTATAGTGGCTCCCAAAATGCCTTATTCTCTTAAACACTTGCTTATTGGTCGTGATGAGTAATCTGAACACTTTCGTAGTAACATCCACACTTATAATAACAATCTAGCCTTTACATCGTATGCGGCGAAATATGACAAGGAGCTTACAAAGAACAAACATGGGGTTTATACCTTTCGTGTACAGGGACAAGTATACCATCTCCTTGACAGTTTAATACCGTCGAGTAACAAAGCTTGTGGAATTCAACTCTATTTTTATGATACGGATGAGGCTGTCACTAGGAGAGCTAACAACTATGACAAATTGAGAAAAAACACTCTGGAGTTCCTTCTTAACATTCTTTCGGATAATTCTTATGCCAAATTTTTTAAGGACTTGAGGAGTATTGAGGATCTTCAAAACTATAAAATTGTTCTTAACTGTTATCCAATATTGGATCAACGCGTGTACAATCTTCCTACTGCTTCCCAAGTTGTTGGCATTTGGACCGAAACAGAAGAAGCTCTTAGTTTAATCCCTTACATCCAAGTTTATACTTGTTCCAACTTGAGCTTAAGAGTCCAACCATACTATGCGTGTTATGATCCTTTGCAGTATCCTCTTTTGTTCCCTAGAGGTGAGTCAGGATGGCATCATGGGATTAAAAGACTGCATAAGAAAGGAAGAAGATCTGAAGATCTCCCTGATTCTAACATTGATCATTTCTCAATTAAGGGTCCCACAGATTTAATAAATCTAGAAGAAAGTTGCAAGTTTTTTCATTTTTGTTTTCGCTATTCCCATGGTTATAAGAAAGACATTTTTCCCTCATTATCTATCTATTTTTTTTAGTTGCTGAGGAGAATAGGAATGCAGGGCATGCTGTTTCAGCAAGAGAATATTACTGTTATAGACTCCAAATAAGAGATAATGACGACTCCATCTTATTACATAGTCTTATATTGTTGCAATAATTTGTGGTGGATACTTATATTAAAATAGAAACATCCAGACTTGAATTTTATAGAAAGAAACAAAAAGAAATAAGAACAAAAATTCTACAGGGAGTGTTGGACAATATATCGGTTAGTTAGACACAGGGTCATCAAGTTGGTCACAGAATAATATTACCTGTTTCTTTTATTTGTGGTCTACGAGATATGAGACGAAGATATTTAGATGTCATGGCTTTGGTTCAAAGATATGGAAAGCCATATATTTTCTTGACATTGACATGTAATCCGATGTAGAAGGAGATTAAAGATAATTTGAAGTATCAAGAAAAACCACAGGATAGGCCAGATCTATTAGTTCGCATTTTTAAAACCAAATTTGAAATATTGAAATCTGAACTGTTGAAAAAACAAATCTTTGGAGAAGTTACAGCATGTGTTTATGTTATTAAGTTTCAGAAGCATGGATTTCCTCATGTTCAATTGCTATTGATATTGAAACTGCAATTTAAGTTGCTTAATCCAGAATCATATGATAGAATTGTAAGTGTTGAAATACCTCAAGAAAATGGTTACTTATATTCCTTTGTTATTAATCACATGATTCATGGTCCTTGTGGTGATATGGATAAAAATTGTCCCTGCATGAAAAATGGTATATATAAGAATCATTATCCTAAAAACTTTTCTGATGATACAGTTCATGGAGAAGATACATATCCATATTATAGGAGAAGGGATTATGGCAAAATAGTTAAAGTCCAGGGTTACGATTTAGACAATCGATGGGTCATACCTTATAATCCATATCTTCTTGCCTTGCTCAACTGTCACATAAATGTAGAGATATGTTCCACTTTGAAACTTGAAAAATATCTCTACAAATATGTTTTCAAAGGTCATGATTTCATAAGTTTTCAAATAGTGAATGAAAATTCTATTAATGATATTGATGAAATAAAAGAATTTTAGCAGGTAAGTTGGATTTCTCTTCTTGAAGCTTTTTGGCGAATTTATGAATTTCGACAAAACGAAATGACCTCAGCAGTGTTTACTCTTTAGGTTCATCTTCCAGATCAGCAACTTGTTTCGTTTAACAATGAGTATGATTTAGCACATTTGCTAGGAAATGTTGACTTCTCCACAACTATATTGACTGAGTTTTTCAAAATGAATAAGTTTAATGAAAGAGCACAACAGTTGAAATGCTTGTATAAAGAATTTCCTGAATATTTTGTTTGGAGTCCTAGAATAAAAGCATGGTCAGAAAGAAAACGACAGATGGTTATAGGAAGATTGGTTACTGTAAGTCTCAAAGAAGGCGAATGATATTATCTACGACTTTTGCTTACTCATGTTCGTGGACCAACAAGTTTTGATGATCTGTTGACAATCGAAGGAGAGAAAGCTCACTTTTACAGAGAAGCAGCACTAAGACTTGGTCTATTGAGATCTGATCGATATATTGAGGAAACTCTCTCTGAGGTTGTCGTGTTTCAGATGCCATCGTCTTTTAGGTTGCTGTTTGCCACCGTTTTGTATTATTGTTCTCCTATAGATCCACCGTCTTTATGGAAGAAATTCAAAAATGACCTCTCTACTGACTATAACCATGCTGTGAAACTAGGACAACTTAATTCTTTCTAGGTAGATCAAAAGGTCTTCTTTGAATTAAATAGATTACTTTATTCAATGGGCAAAAGTTTGGCTGATTATTAGATACCGGACAATTGTTATGGATTTCAATATCAATAATAGATGACAAAAGAAGCGGAAAGCGAGGCGAGCATCCAAATTGATCCAGAGGATCTGTTTCTTTCTTCAAGGTTGAATTCCGAACAAAAGTATGCATTTGATACAATATTAGACTCTGTTTTCAACAACAAAAGTCAATCTTTTTTTTGTTAATAGGCCTGGTGGAACTGGAAAGACTTTTCTCTATCGGTCACTACTTGCCACCTGATCCAACGGTTATATTGCTATTGCTGTTGCAACATTAGGTGTTGCAGCATCAATCCTTCTAGGAGGTCGAACTGCACATTCTAGATTTAAGATACCTTTGGAATTTTCAAAAGTGAAAACGTGTCAGTTAAGCAAACAGAGTAGCGTTGCTAGACTAATTGTTGAATCAAAACTAATTTTGTAGGATGAAGCATCAATGACAAAAAGACCATCCATTGAAGCATTTAACAATTTGCTTAAAGACATAATGGATTCTGAGATCCCTTTTGGAGGCAAAATTGTTGTTTTTTGTGGAGATTTTAGGCAAACGTACCTGTCATAGAACAAGCTTCCAAATAGATTCTGATTGATTCAAGTCCTTTTGAGCTCCCCTTTATGGAGAAATATGTATAAGTTAGCATTGAAAGAAAATATGAAAGCTGTTTCAGATCTAAAATTTTGTGATTTCTTATTAAGAGTTTGTGAAGGATAGGAACCGGTTGACAGCAATAGAGAAGTTACTCTTCCTCCTAATATTATAATTCAATTTATTGATAGAAGTCAGTCTTTAGATAGGTAATTCATTCTGATCTATACTAACATCCAACAATACAGTATTATATCGATTGTATATTATATTCTTAACTGTGTGCTTTATTTTATGACAGATTAATACAGTCTGTTTTCATAATCTGAGACTCTATTCAGATATCCTTATCGGATGATAAATAGATGCATTTTTGCTCCAAAGAATACTTCTATTGACGAGCTGAATGAACTTATAATCCAAAGATTCCCAGGAAATCTGCACACTTACATGGCGTTAGATAGACTGTTGATGAGCGCTATCAAGGAGACTACGAAGATTTTTTAAACAGCTAAAATCTAAGAGGTCTACCACCCTATAGATTGTCGCTTAAATAGAATTGTCCTATTATGTTGCTTAGGAATATGAACCCAACAGAGGGATTGCGCAATGGGACAAGACTAATATGCAGGGAGTTAAGACAGTATTCTATTTGTGCAGAGATAGTTTCTGGGCAGTACACAAGCAAACAAGTATTCATCCCTAGAATTCCTTTGCAGACTTCTGACAATGAAAAAAATGGAATTCCTTTCATAAGGACACAATTCCAGTTCGGTTATGCTTTGCCATGACAATCAACAAATCTCAAGAACAAACATTGGATTACATAGGAATTTATATATATGAACCTATTTTTTCCCATGGCCAACTCTATATTGCATTGTCTAGAGCTAAATCCGTCGATGCAATAAAGGTGCTTATAGTTCCTGGAACATTTGATGATGTAAAATTGGATGGTAAAACAAGAAATGTTATCTTTATTGAAGTGTTTGCACTCGCTAGATTGTAATTTTTTTTTTCATTTAGGTATATATGTATATTAATAATGATTTTGCCCTTATTCAGTAGTTTTTAATTAATATTTTTTCTAACCTCTTTTGTTACTATTCCTTTGTTTTTTTAGGATGGAAAACTATACTCTCATAAAAGATATAACTCCTGATACACAAAACTGGACTTATAAAGTCACAGTCTAGGAAAAACAACTTGGTACAACATCGATTAATACCCCGACGAAGAAGCAGAAATACATCTTTGTAGATTCCGAGGTATCGATCCTTATCTTCAAATCTTTTTTAAATCAAGGGCTTATTAAATATCTTTTCAGGAGATTGGATCTTTATCATATGACATTTTTACAACCAAGGGCTTATTATATATTTTTATAGCTTACAAGTTTAAAATATTATTATTATAAGATAATGCTTGCTTGAAAAAAATATCATGATATATAACCTCGTGCTTATCTCTGTTTTGACATAGGGAACTCAGGTAGAGGGAATAATGTTTAATGCAAAAATTCCTAGAATGAGCCTCATGTTACAAGTATACAAAACTTATCTATGCCATTGTAAGACCAATTCCTCTGAGGTTTCAGAACACAGACATCAAAACTCAATGGGTCATATCCACAAGAACACTTGTGGAGGAATTGAAGGACAAGGATGGTGTGATGCCTGTGAACTTTAACTATACAAAATTTATGGATTTAGTCCAGTATATGGATTGTAGGGATAAATCTGTGGGTAAGTTTCGTTTTACATATACTTTTGTTTTTCCCTATGGATTTTTTTTTTGTTTTGCATTACATATATTTTCGTTTTCACTGTGAATGCTTATTTTGGGATTTTGTTCTGAGGTTATTCATGATACAAATATTTTGGGCGATGTCATTCATGCATTGGAACCAACAAACATAACTAGGCAAGACAAGAATTCTATTGTTCAAAAATTTGTGATTGTCAATGAAAGGTAAAGGCCTTTAAGTTTCACCATCTGTGACAAAATAATAATGTATTCCTAACTAATATCTCCTTTAAAAAAAAAACAGTTTTCAGACCCTTAAATTATCTCTCTGGGATGCCTTCGTGGAGAATGAAGGCCAACAGATGCTGGCAAATATCCGTGCATGTCCTATTATTATCTGCAGGAGAATAAAAGTCAATTCTTACAATAGTATTAAGAAAAAATCCATCATTCCTTAGGTTTTCCATTTATTTTTTTATGCATATGGATCTTATCTATCTCATTTCTTTTTTACAAGGTGTTGCACTCTCTACTTGGTTTGACTAGGTTATTCTCGTTTATCCGCCAATCCAAGAAGCATGCCAACTAAAGAACTGGTAATTCTAAATGTGTAAGCTGGTAATTGTAAATGTGTAATAATTGTGTAATTTTAAAAAACTAATCTTGGTTTTAACATATATGGCTGTTATGTATCATATATTGTTCCATTGTTTCTTTTGTAGGGTTCTGAGAAACAAGGAATTGCTTCAGGATATAGTTGCCCATAAAAATATGATTATTACAATCCTGATATCTCGTTCAGAGCTAATGAGAAGATGACTAAGATATGTAATTTGACAGCAACACAGAAGGTAGATCATTTTTTGGGAAAAAAATTGTTTGAATATAGATACTTCTTCATAATCATTATATTTTACTTACATCTTCAATGATCCAATCTCAGACAGATGGGTAAAGATGCAGTTTTCCTTTCAACATATTTTCCAGAAATATTGGTATATGGCATGTCGCAATTGCTTTCACTCTACGACGGCTTCACTTGACATAGATTTCTTGTGTAATTCATGCAAGGAAAGACAAACAGCCAAACCAAGGTAACTTTGTATAACAGTTAATCAAATTTGTATCCTGGTTTTTCTTGCCGCAAATTGCTTATTTGGATTTTTGCAACTACTTTACCACCATTCTTCTTGTGTCTCTGATCTCATCTTCTATATATATATATATATACTTTGTCCTTTACAGATGTCGCTTTAATGTTGATTTGCAAGATGAAATTGGTAAAGAAAATGCTTCTATGTTTGGACAATCGGCTAAGAAATTACTGACCTTCACAGCTGTACAAGCAATGGAACATTTCAACCAGGTTTTCTTTACGTTCTTAGTGCATCATTTGTTTAAAAAATGACTATACTAAGATCATTCATTCATTGTCCGAATAGAAGATCTACATCGTAGAAGTCTCATTTCCAATTTACCCACTGATTCTTTTTTCATATTTTTACAAGAACATTGAGCTCCCCCCGAACACTATCCACAAACTCTTGAAAGAAAAAACTTTCGTTGCACACATAAGACCGATTCGCTTCGAAATAGCAGATATGAAGCAACGGTTCACTGTTATATATTATTGTGACGCATCTCAATATAACGTGGATGGTCCACTCCTTTCTGAACAATGTACGATTGGTTCTTCTTCTTCGTCTTCGTTTACTTTAGGTGGATGTGAACTAGGTGCGACCTCTGTTTTTTTCCTAGCATAGTAAACCTTCATGTTTTTATAGCATGATAATTTTGCCATTCTGTTTTGTTGATTTCAGAATTGATGATTTCTTCCTCAAGAGCCAAGACTTCGCTGCTTCATTGGTTTGATGACCTACAAGAGGATGGCCCAAACACTGGAGAAGCTCCGCAAGCCATAGATGTAAATCTTCCCAAAAAACAAAACCTAAGCTAAACTGCCCCTTTAGGAAAAAAAACAAAAAAGGCATTACAAAATGCTTTTGGACCTGTGATGTGTGGAGAACCATGAAACAAGCTTGGTTGTATCCTTTTGTTTCTTTCACGAAACTATTCCACCCATCATGTATTCACTAAAACTAATGCTCTCTGACTTTTTGGAACATCGTGTCCACAAAACTAATACATTACGAGTAGTGAATATTTCTTATTTATTATTTTCATAAACGTGTTTCATCATAATTAACATTCTGACGACATTAAATTTGCCATGCAATTTTAAAAAAATATACATATTTTTATAGAGATAATTAAAACTTTTTCAGGATAAACTAAATCATGAAAACAAACTATAAAAATGTGTCCACGAATTACAACAAAACAAAACAAAAAAAAGGTCACGGGTTACTATAAAACAAAGGATATTCTATGCTTTACAGCTACTTGTTGTTCATGATTAAATCATGAAAAAAAACTAGAAAAACGGGTTCACAGGTTAGTACAAAAAAAAAAAAAAAGGTCATGGGTTAGTATAGAACAAAAGATATTCTATCCTTTACAACTACTTGTTTTTCCTCCTGATTCTTCGCTCTAACTATCTTTCATTATTTATTCCATTGTTTTTTCTTTGATCTCAAAAAAAAGAAAACAATACACCAGCTCAGAAATAAAACTCTGTTATTACTTATTGAATAAAAAACAATCGATGTGCGTTCAACAAATTGACAGACCATTGATCTACAATCATGCTCCTTTTTTCTACACTACTACAAAGACCAAGTGTGGCAGCCATCAGAATTGCAAACAGATGGAAGCCACCCAGATTTACAAAATTTTTTCAAGATAAATCAAATAAAAAAAACTGGAAAACTATGTTCACGGGTTACTACAAGACAACAAAAAAAAAGTCACGGGTCACTATAGAATAAAAGATATTCTGTGTTTTACAGCTGCTGGTTGTTTGTCCTAATTCTTTGTTCTGGCTATCTTTGGTTATTTATTGCATCTTTTTTTCTCCAAACTCAAATAAAAAAATACAACTCAAAAAAAATAAAAAACTGTTATAGTTCATTCCATGAAAAAGAATGGATATGCCTTCAACAAATCTACAGAATGCTAATTTAGAGTCGTGCAGCTTTTTTCTACGCTACAACAAAGACCAGATATTCACCTCTTGTGTGATGCATTTTTTTTTTTTATTTCTGTGGCCTTTATAATCTTAGATCAACTACAGAAAAAAATTGTTGAATCTCTTTACCTATAAATCACAGCTTTTACCTGTGCAACTTCGGATGTTGTTAGAGTGACACCATAGAATGCAATTACATTCAGGCATGGAACGGGTGAATGGTCCTTTAGCCTGACAAACAGCTTCTTACTTGTTTGAAGATGCACCAGCAGAATACCTTGATAATAATCTTATTAAAGAACACCACACCTTACTCCTCACGTTGGAGATCTTGTCTTTGATATTATTCATTTTTGCGAATGTCAAAAACAAGTTTACCTAAACTGGACAGCTCCATTACCCAGTATTTTGCAACAACACAATTTGACCTAATTGATATTTTCCTTTATAAATCATGATACGATGTGTATATAAAAATATATATATATATATATAACTCCATATTTATGGTTTAGTTTAATGTTTATCTGCAAGACAAGAAAATAGTTCACTATTAAAACAAGTTGTTTCTATATCACTGAATCCTGATTGTATGCAAGATCTTTGTAGTTCCGTGTGCTTTTTTCAAGCATTTTCCACGGCCAATCCATATAAATTAGTAATACTCGTCTCCTCTTAAAGTTCAATAGATCTTTTTGTTAATATTAACTTTTTTCTTCCTTTCCTATTCGGTCCCAAGGAAATACCTTGGTTTGTCAACTATTTTGTTAATGCGGAAAAAACTCCAACCGTGATTTTGAAAACTGGGACACAATCTGTTGAAGTTGGAATCCAAGGAAGGCATATCAAGAAGAACTGGAACAATTTTGTTCTGAAACATAATCTCCAGCATAATGATGTGCTTGTTTTTATTCCAGGATCAGAAACAATATTTTCTATTATTATTTTTTATGCCTACGGAGTTGAGAAAATTTTTCCTTATTATCATACCTACTTGGTGTATTCACACATTTAAACTAATATCAAATTTAACATTTCAAACCCCTATTTTATTTTTGTTTTTCACAAGATGTCACAATGTATTCCGATTTTTACATATACATAATAATATATAACACACTTTAAGAATATGTTTACTAATTTTCATGGATTTCATTCTCCTATGATTTTTTTTCCAATATGTTTAAATATATTTTTTAACTTACAAGTGTGAATTACATAAAAAATTATGATATTACTCTTTGTTTTTTAATACAAATATAATTTTTTCCTTAAACGTGATTTCTTTAAAAGTTTTATAATATCAAATGGCTAATTTAATATTATCTTTTTTTTTCTTATGTTATATAAAACTCTATGATATTGAAAATATTTAATAAAAAACAATTCAATTTATTTTTAATGTTATCACAATTGTTTAATAATAACATATATAGTTAAGAATAATAATTTCATATCACTTAAATTAATAATGCTAATATTTTTAATGTTATCAAAATATTTTAACATAATAAGACGATACCTAATAATAACATAAAATACTGTTGAAATCTTAAATATTTAAATATGGATATTTAAATGTACCACAATTCAATTTATTTTTAATGTTATCAAAATACTTTAACATTTAAATTATCTACCGAATTATATTTTTTAATAAAACTCAACCCTCCCTGACAGTTCTAAAAAAATTAGAAAATCTCACAAATCCAATATAAAATTAAAAAAATCATATACATTATAACAATGCAAAAATGATTATTGCAGTCAATGAAATTTACAGTCTTGGTTATTTTGAATACTTAATTTTAAAAAATTATTTAGATCTTTAGTGGAACAGATACACAATGTAGTTTGGAGAAACACAGAACAACCCTCTGGTTCTGCACCACCCTCTGATTCAGCAATCCACAGAACCACTTTATTATTCTACGAGTCGAAGATCCACGTGATTCTGCCCACAGAACGTCTGAAACAAATTAAAAAAATAACATAAACATGTTTTAGTTTAACATTATACAAATATTTTTTTGGATTTTTATATTATATAATTAATTTTAAATTAAAATATTGAGAGTTCATTTTAAAAAATTTATATTTCTTTTACGAAACTAATCGAGACAACTTGAATTTAAATTCGAACACGTTTAAATAAGCAAACTAAATCTAAATATATTTAAATATAAATACATTCTTTCCCATTTTCACGTTTTTCTATTTTAATATAATATATTCAATATTAAATACAATTCTGACTGTTTAGATTAAATATCTAATTATTTTTTGTTCTTATACAATCATAGATTAAATAAAAACAGTTATGACTCAAATTAAATTACATTAAATATTAAATCATGATTTAGTTTTAGTTTATTATTTAATATTATCACATTTAATTACGATTTAGTTTTCTATTCAAATCTCATATATGTAAATATGGATATTCAAATGTACCATAGTCCAATTTGTTTTTAATGTTATCAAAATATTTTAACAATTTAATTATTTACCAAATTATATTTTTTGATAATATCCAACCATCTCTCACAACTTCTAAAAAATTTGAAAAAAGAATATTATATTTATTTTACACAAACAAATCCTATAAAATTTTTAAATCATTTAAATAAAAACAACGCCCAAAAAAAAATCTCATGCTTTCAAAATAGAATCTTCCAATATTAAAAGAGTTGGTTGAATTAAAAAATAAAATATTTAATGTTCGATAATTATTATAGTCAATGAAATTTACAATTTAGTCAATTATTTAGATTGTTTAATATTAAAAAATTATTTAAATCTTTGGTAGAACAAAGAAATGATGTGTTCGGCAAAACACAAAGCCACCATGTCGTTCTACCACCCACACAACCATGTTGTTGTTCTGCTAATCGCAGAACCATGTTGTGGTTGTGCAAACCACAAAACCACTTTATTATTCTGTGACCTGTAGGACCACATGGTTCTGTATGCAGAATGACTAAAGAAAATTTTAAAAAGAATATATAAACATGTTTAGGCATAACATCATATAAGCATTTTTTAGGATTTTAATATTACATATTTAGTATTAAATTAAAATATTGAGATTTTGTTTTAAAAAAATTATATTTCTTTTAGAAAACTAATCAAGACAATCTACATTAAAATCAAAACGTATTTAAATAAGTAGCTTAAATCTAAATATATTTAAATATAACATACATTCTTTCCCATTTTCACGTATTTTCTATTTTAATATAATATATTTGGTCTTAAATACAATTTTGACTGTTTAAATTAAATATCTAAACATTTTTACTCTTATACAATTCTAGATTAAATAAAAACAGCTATATCTCAACTTAAATTACTTTAAATATTAAATCATAGTTTAGTTTTAGTTTATTATTTAATATTGTCACATTTGATCGCAATTTAGGTTTCTGTTCAGATCTCAAATATCTAAATATGGATATTCAAATATACCACAGTTGAATTCATTTTTGATATTATCAAGATATATTAACAGTTAAATCATTTACTTGATTATGTTTTTTCATAACACCTACCGCTTTCTCACAACTCTAAAGAATTTTAAATAAAGAATATATTTATTTTACACAAACAGATCCAATATAAGATTTTTTAAATCGTTAACATGTGATTTCCATACCAACCCTAAACAAAGTAACACAAAAAAACCCATGTCTTATCAACCAGGGTACACTGCTCCGTCCAATTTAGAAGAACAAAGCCATGATATCGTTCGGAGAAACACAAAACTACCCTATGGTTCTGCCACCCGCAGAACCATATTGTCGTTCTGCTAATTGCAGAACCACAAAATGCAGAGCCACTTTATAATTCTCCGAACCACAGAACCACATGGTTCCACGTGCACAATGACTAAAAAAATTTTAAAAATAATATAAACATCTTTTTGGCATAACATTATACAAGTATTTTTTCAGATTTTCATATTATATATTTAATATTAAATTAAAATATTGAGATTTCATTTTAAAAAATTTATATTTTTTTGCGAAACTAACCGAGGTAACCTAAATTTAAATCGAAACACGTTTAGATAAACAACCTAAATCTAAATATATTTAAATATAACATATATTCTTTCCCATTTTCGCACATTTTCTATTTTAATATAATATATTCAATATTAAATACAATTCTAACTATTTAGATTAAATATCTAAATATTTTTATTTTTATTCAATTCTATATTAAATAAAAACAGTTAAACTCAAATTAAATTACATTAAATATTAAATCATGATTTAGTTTTAGTTTATTATTTAATATATCATATTTAATTACGCTTTAGTTTTCTATTGAAATCTCAAATATCTAAATACGGATATTCAAATGTATCACAATTCAATTTATTTTTAATGTTATCAAAATATTTTAAAAGTTGAATTATTTACCGAATTATATTTTTTGATGATACCCAACCATATCTCACAACTCTAAAAAATTTTGAAAAAACAATATTATATTCATGTTATACAAACAAATCCAATATAAGATTTTTTAAATCATTTACATAAAAACAACGCCAAAAAAAAATTCATCGTGCTTTCAAAATAGAATCTTACAATATTAAAAGAGTTGGTTGAATTAAAAATAAGATATTTGATGTTTGATGATTATTATGATCAATGAAATTTACAATTTAGTCAATTATTTAGACTACTTAATATTAAAAAATTATTTAAATCTTTGGTAGAACAAGGCAACGATATCGTTCGATGAAACACAGAACCACCCTGTGGTTCTGCCACCCGCAGAACCGTGTTGATGTTCTGCTAATCCCAGAACCACGTGCAAAGCGTAGAATCACTTTATTATTCTGCCACCCGCACAACCGCATGGTTCTTCGCACAGAACAACAAAAAAATTAAAAAATATATATAAACATGTTTAAGCATAACATTACATAAGTATTTTTTAGGGTTTTAATATTACATATTCAGTATTAAATTAAAATATTGAGTTTTTGTTTTAAAAAAAATTATGTTTCTTTTAGAAAACTAACCAAGACAATCTACATTAAAATCAAAACGTATTTAAATAAACAGTTTAAATCTAAATATATTTAAATATAACATACATTCTTTCCCATTTTTACGTATTTTCTATTTTAATATAATAATTCAATTTTAAATACAATTCTAACTATTTAAATTAAATATCTGAACATTTATATTCTTATACAATTCTAAATTAAATAAAAACTGTTATACCTCAACTTAAATTATTTTAAATATTAAAACATAATTTAGTTTTAGTTTATTATTTAATATGTCACATTTGATCGCAATTTAGGTTTTTGTTTAGATCTCAAATATCTAAATATGGATATTCAAATATACCACAGTTGAATTCATTTTTGATGTTATCAAAATATATTAATAGTTAAATTATTTACTTGATTATGTTTTTTCGTAACACCTACCTCTTTCTCACAACTCTAAAGAATTTTGAAAACACAATATATTTATTTTACACAAACAAATCCGATATAAAACTTTTCAAATTGTTAACATATAATTTCCATACCAACCCTAAACACAGCAACACAAAAAAAAACCCATACCTTGTCAACCAGGGCACATTGCTTCATCCAATTTAGAAGAACAAAGTCATGATATCTTTCGGCGAAACACAGAACCACCCTATTGCTCTGCTACCCGCAGAACCATATTGCCATTCTACTAATTGCAGAACCACAAACCGTAGAACCACTTTATTGTTCTCCAAACCGTAGAACCACGTGGTTCTGCGTGCAGAACGATTAAAAAAAATCTTAAAAATAATATAAACATCTCTTTGGCATGACATTATACAAGTATTTTTTTGGATTTTCATATTATATATTTGATATTAAATTAAAATATTAATATTTCATTTAAAAATATTTATATTTCTTTTACGAAACTAACCGAAACAACCTAAATTTAAATTGAAACACATTTAAAAAAGCAGGCTAAATCTAAATATATTTAAATATAACATACATTCTTTCCCATTTTCGCATATTTTCTATTTTAATATAATATAATCGATATTAAATACAGTTCTGACTATTTAGATTAAATATGTAAATATTTTTATTTTTATACAATTCTAGACTAAATAAAAACAGTTAAGCTCAAATTAAATTGCATTAAATATTAAATCATGATTTAGTTTTAGTTTATTATTTAATATTATCGCATTTAATTACGCTTTAGTTTTCTATTCAAATCTCAAATATCTAAATATGGATATTCAAATATACCACAGTTCAATTTATTTTTAATGTTATCAAAATATTTTAATAGTTTAATTATTTACCGAATTATATTTTTTGATGACACCCAACCATCTCTCACAACTCTAAAAAATTTTGAAAAAACAATATTATATTCATTTTACACAAACAAATTCAATATAAAAATTTTTAAATCATTTACATAAAAAGAACGCCCAAAAAAAATCATCATGCTTTCAAAATAGAATCTTGCAATATTAAAAGAATTGGCTGAATTAAAAAATAACGTATTTGATGTTTGATAATTATTATAATCAATGAAATTTATAGTTTAGTCAGTTATTTAGACTACTTAATATTAAAAATTTATTTAAATCTTTCGCTAAACAAGGTAACGATGTCGTTTGGCGAAACACAAAACCACCCTATGATTCTACCACCCGCAGAGTTACGTTGTGGTTCTGCCCGCAGAACGACCACAAAAAAATTTTAAAAAAAATATAAACATGTTTATGCATAATATTATATAAATATTTTTTAGGGTTTTAATATTACAAATTTAGTATTAAATTAAAATATTGAGATTTCGTTTTAAAAAAATTCATATTTATCTTAGAAAACCAACCAAGACAATCTAGATTTAAATTGAAACATATCTAAATAAACAACTTAAATCTAAATATATTTAAATATAATATACATTCTTTCCCATTTTCACATATTTTCTATTTTATGTAATATATTCGGTCTTAAATATAATTCTGATTGTTTAAATTAAATATTTAAATATTTTTACTCTTATACAATTATAGATTAAATAAAAACAGTTATACCTCAACTTAAATTACTTTAAATATTAAATCATAATTTAGTTTTAGTTTATTATTTAATATTATCACATTTGATCGCAATTTAAATTTCTTTTCAAATCTCAAATATCTAAATATGGATATTCAAATATACTATAGTTGAATTCATTTTTAATGTTATCAGAATATATTAATAGTTAAATTATTTACTGAATTATGTTTTTTCATAATACCTACTTCTTTCTCACAACTCTAAAAAATTTTGAAAAAAGAATATATTTATTTTACACTAACAAAATCGATATAAAATTTTTTAAATCGTTAGCATGTAATTTCCAAACCAACCCTAAACAAAGCAAAGGAAAAAAAACCCATACCTCGTCAGCCAGGGTACACTGCTCCTTCCAATTTAGAATGACAAAGCCATGATGTCGTTCTGCGAAACACAGAACCACCCTATGGTTTTGCCACCTGCAAAACCATGTTCTCGTTCTACTAATTGCAGAACCACAAAGCGCAGAACCACTTTATTGTTTTGAAAACTGCAGAACCACGTGGTTTAACATGCAAAGCGACTAAAAAAATTTTAAAAATAATATAAACATGTTTTGGCATAACATTATAGAAGTAATTTTTCGGATTTTAATATTATATATTTAATATTAAATTTAAATATTGAGATTTCCTTTTTTAAAAAGTTATATTTCTTTTACAGAACTAATCAAGACAATCTATATTTAAATCCAAACATATTTAAATAAAAAGCTTAAATCTAAATATATTTAAACATAACGCACATTCTTTCCCAGTTTTACGTATTTTCTATTTTAATATAATATATTCGGTCTTAAATACAATTCTCACTCTTTAAATTAAATGTCTCAATTAACATATAATTTTTTTTATATAACACGTACATAATGCGCACGACATTTGGACACAAGCTACATTTTCTTACAGTCTGATTTAAAATTTCTGTCATTCAATACCATCCAATAGAGTACTTAATCTATTCTATTAAACATTTAACAAAACTCCAAACTCGGAGACACTAGGCTACTTTGCATACGCAAAGCTGCAGAACTACTTTCCAAAGCAGGACTACAAAAACTCAACCATAAAAAAAGGGAAACCAGAATCACAGAAACATTACAAAACTACAAAACAAAACTACCAAAACGCATAAGTAACGCAAGACTGCCTTCTAGGAACACCACAAGGGTAAAGAGATGGGAGATAACAAAGAGTGAATAACTCTTTGTTTCTCTCTTCACACATTCATCTACTTCGACTATCATGCACAACTACACAAAACTAAGTATACAAAGATAAAAAAAAAAGGACAAAAGATAACTTTCTCCTTTAAATTTTATCATATTGAGCATAGAAAACAACCTAACATCCAGTTAACTAATCAAGCAATCATTTCATAGCAAAAAAAAAAACCTAGTAAACGGAACGGAAAAAAAAAGAAAGGATTAACGTAGTTAAGTGAAAATTTACATGGTTGTCAAGAGATTGCAAACAAATACCCACATCAGCAGTTCAAGGCAGATTTATAAAGGATCTCAGCAGCATTTATCACATTTGTACAGAAGGAGATCAGACATGTTTTTGCTGCAAGCGAATGAAATCCCCTCGAAGAAAAGCAACACGAGAGCCCATATCATCGATTTCTTAACTAACAGAGCCCACAAAAACTTTTGGCTGCAATCCAAATGAATTATCATCATTGTTACAACCCAAGAAGAATCCTTTTAACCCAGCTGCATGAATAAAATCTTGCGCTCTCGATAATTTCTCCATGAGCTCTTGATTTTGCCTTTCGAGCTCTTGCTGCATTTTCATGACCCTTTTCTCTGAATTTTTCAAAGCCTCCCCCCTCTCCTTTGCTAATTTTATAGCAGCCCGTGACTCTATTTTGGTTTTCCTCAATAAAACATTCAACTTTTCATATTCTGATATGGCTAGGTCAGTAATTTGATACGATGATTGAAGATCACTCTTGATTATTTCCAACATTCCTTCCTTCTTTTTTACTATCGTAACCAATTCTTCAATCCTTTGAGCATCCACAATACTCAAGCCATACTACTCCTCCAACTTCGCATGCATCTCATTTATCATTTTTCCAAAGATAACCGGTTCAATACACCTTCATTACAAGTAAAATTAATTCCGTCCACAAACTTTTGGCTTCATCCAGATCCAAATAGCAAAAGTCTTGATGTTCACAGCTTGCAGCAACTCCCTTCTGTTTTGCATCTTTGAATGTATTAATTGGAGGAACAGCACTACTGGAGCCACTTTGAGCGGTTAACATTTTAGCAGTTAACCACGCTTCTTTTTCTACAGCAAACTCCATGGTCGGCACATCCAATTCAATCCCCAAATCTACCTCGTTCTGGCCATCATCACCCTCATCAGTGATGACAATCAAATCCTTCTGGTTTTCACCACCATCCCCAACCATACCACTCTGTTTGCTTTGTTTCCTAATTTCGTCACCTTCATTCCCCTCCTCATTCCCAGATATCCAAACAAACTTTCTTTTCTTTCTAGAAAAAGTCTCTCGTAATGTACGCTCCTTAGACTGACTTCCTACTTCCTCAGTTTTTTTTTTTTTTTTGTGCGAAATGCTTTATTTCCTTTATAGTAGTAACTCTCTCCAAGTTATTAACTTCCGCAAAACCTAGAAAGTCTACAACATTCTTGGCTTTTTTCGCTAACAAATGTGGCCTTTCAATATGCATATTCTCATGTAACAAGAGACCAGCCAGGATTAGCATTTGATCATTGAGTGTCTCCACCTAGATAGTGCTACCCTCTGCTACACAATATTTACCAACTGATTTAATGAAACCAGCATGTACCGAAGAGAAGCCACAGGATTCAAAGCCAATAGAAGAGGTTCACCATCTACCGGGTAAATGGCATCAAACTTTCCTTTACAAAGTCCACAAAGAAAAACTTTTTTTCCACGACCTATCAAGAGTCTCCCTATAAAAAAACTTCCAGTTAGACTCTTTTCGCGGCTAGATGCAATACCAATCTTCATTTGCACCTCCTGCGGCACACTTTCTTAGACAAAAAACAGATAGCAGAATTTCAAAATCAAATCTCAAACGACGGAATCTCAGTAAACTAGATGCGGCCACTATCAGTCTCCATGCACTAAGGATAAACAAAGTTGGAAATATATTCCAACCTCTCAGAATAACAACCAACAAACCTAAATAAGGCACCCGTACACCATATCTTACATACTCCTTATACATAGGGACTGATCTCTCTCCCATTTCATTCGCTCTTTCATCCTCTCTAGGTAATCTTAAATGAAAATCAGCCACTAAACCCATCTCTTTAGCTGTGATCTCCAATTCTTTCCACATCATTGTACTCTTAATGTCACTGATTGTGCATCCTTTTTCCATTGTGCCGTTACAATAAACCTGCACTATCCCTAAAATTAAACCTAAACTATTTTACTTTCCTTTGGAATTTCTGACAAGAAAACAAAAAACAATATGAAAAATACCAACGCACATCATCAAAGATACCAATACATTAATTCTATAAAATTCAATTATTTTGTTCTGTACCAAAAGAAAGAAAACAAAAAAAATTAAAACACTAAATGAAACTCGATGAACTCAACAATGGTAATAGTTGCATACTGTGTGCATTCATGCTGTTTCCTTCAAATATCCATTTACAAAAAAAGCATTCACTATATACAACAAAGTAAAGGAAGCAACATAACAGATACCACTACATTAACTTAAGAAACTCATTAGATTTCTTGGCCCATTTATGAGTTTTTTCCTTTACCGATTGTTTTTGAAAAATGTTTTACTCTGTGAGGGAGGTAACAAAGCAATAATGCTCCTGTATCGGACAAACTAAACGGTACTTACTTCGTGCTTATATTCACCGGCGTTCTCTTCGAAAAACTGTTTCTCTGCACTATACTCTGCTCTGCAAGACCACAAAGTGCAACAAACAAACCAAACCGGCAAAGAAAGAAATACCCTGTCAACAAACAAACCAATCCAGCAAAAAAAGGAATACGCTGTGAAGGGGATACTATAAGGAAATACCAAAAGGATGGGGTAAAAGGAACCAAGGAAGAAGAAAAGATAGCAAACCAAAGAAAACAAAAAGGCGTATCATGAAAGATATCAATAAAGTTCAAAAAAATGATTTATTTTGTGTGACTCTTTTTCCTACCATTTATTGCGAGCATTTATTACGACTGACCTATTCCATTGTCCTAAGCCCTCCTTATTAAATCTACATCCATTTCATCTTATCGGCAACACTTCTTTCAATTTCTTTTAATTTTAAATTTTAAATGCAATCTTTAAATTTTAAATCTCGCGTGTTTTTTATTTTTTAAATATTAAGTATTATGGTTTCAAATTATTATTATTTATTTAATTCAATTTTTACACAAACATTAATATTATCAAACTATTTTTTTGTCTTTATTTGGATACTTGATATTAAATAATTATTTAAATATTTAAATGATATGTACGATAGAAAAATAAGAAATAAAAACTATAATTTCAAATATACCATAGCTTATTCCATAAACCTCTCGTGCTTCCTTCTGCAACACCGCCTCATCGCTCTGCCAACCCCTAAACTGCTTAGTGATTCTGCCAACTGTGGAACCGGTTGGCAGTTCTGCAAGCCGCAGAACCAAGTGAAAGTTCTACCAACTACAGAACCACGACGGTTCTGCCAACAACAGAAACACAATGGTCTTGCAAACCACTTTCCACGTCACGATTCTACAAAGAACAAAACATTGCTTTGAGCACAACTACTACAAACAATGTAAAAACAGTAAAAAAAAAGGTGAACAACGAAATTTAAATCCATTTAAAAAATCCTTTTTCTAAATTAACATCTATGATTTTTAATATATAACACGAACACCACAAATACTACATTTGGACATACACTACATTTTGTCACGCAGCTTAAAAATCTATAGACCTCTTTCTATATAAAAAAAAAAAAAAACTTATTGCAACCTAGAATAAAAGTATATATATATATATATACAACCACTCAAAAATGGTTATACCCTCTGAACATAACATTAGATGTATACATTTTTTCCACATATATTTAATTTAATATATAACTTAGATAGTGTTAGATAAATATGTACGCACTACAAAAAAACAAGTTTTTAGCCACAAATTTAGCGACAAAAATTTAATAAAAATTTGTCGCTAAATTCGTTAGCGACGAAATTAGCGACGAAAAAATTTTCGTCGCTAATTACGCGTCGCAAAAATTTAGCGACGAAAAATAAGAAATTCGTCGCTAAATTTAGCGACGAATAATTTTTTGTCGCTAAATCCGTCGCAAATTTAGCGACGAAAATATAAAATTCGTCGCTAACTTTAGCGACGAAAATATAAATTCGTCGCTAAATTTAGCGATAGATAATTTTTTGTCGCTAAACTTGTGACGGATTTAGCGACAAAACATTATTCGTCGCTAAATTTAGCGACGAATTTTATAATTTTGTCACTAAATTTAGCGACGAATTATTAGCGATGAATTTAGCGACAAAAAATTATCCGTCTCTAAATTTAGCGACGAAAATATAAAATTCGTCGCTAAATTTAGCGACGAATAATTTTTCATCGCTAAATTCGTCGCAAATTTAGCAACGAAAAATTATCTATCGCTAATTTATGGACAAAAAAAATTCGTCGCTAAATCCGTCGCTAAATTATGAATGAAAAATAATGCAGTCCCGCCTGAACCCGAGCCAGCCCGCCCGCCCGCCCGAGCAAGCATCCGCCTGCACACCCGCCCGAGCCGGCGCCCACAGTGCCTACCTCACTTAATTCTTGAAAATTGCCTTTGCTTTTGCTTCCACCAAGGTTCGAACCCCTGCGCTTCTATAAACCTTTAAGATCCTGTAACCATCAAGCTAAATGTTAATATCTGTAATAATTTTTTTTTTTTTACTTATTATCTTTTCTTCACATTTTTCTAATAATAATAAAAAAATATAAAATAACAATTTATTATAAAATAATAAAATATTAGTGTAAAATAAAATAATAAAAGATATAAAAAAATAATAATACTATTTTTTTAAAAGATAAAATAAAAATAAAATATAACATATTACTTAAAAATAATAAATGTGATTAATTTTTTTAAACTTTTTAAAATAAAAATAATAAATATATATTAATATTTTATTTTATTTAATTATATTTCAAATTTAACGACGAAATCCGGAATTCGTCGCAAAGTTAGCAACAAAAACCGAATTCGTCGTTATATTAATTTATTAAATAATAAAATATAAAATTATTAAAGAATAAATATATATTTATATTTTATTTTATTTAATTATATTTTAAATTTAGCGACGAATTCTCAATTTGTCGCTGAATTCAGCGACGAATTCCGAATTAGTCGCTGAATTCAGCGACAAATTCCGAATTTGTTGCAAAATTAGCCACAAATTCAAATTTGTCGCTGAATTCGTCGGAAATTAGTGACAAAAACCTAATTCGTCGCTAAATTAATTTATTAAATAATAAAATATAAATTTATTAAATAAATAATATATTTTTATATTTTATTTTATTTTATTATATTTCAAATTTAGCGACGAATTCCGGATTTGTCGCAAAAATTGGCAACAAATTCAAATTTGTCGCTGAATTCGTCGCAAATTAGCGACAAAAACCGAATTCGTCGCTAAATTAATTTATTAAATAATAAAATATAAAATTATTAAATAAAAAATATATATTTATATTTTATTTTATTATATTATATTTCAAATTTAGCGACGAATTCCGAATTTGTCGCTGAATTCAGCGACGAATTCCGAATTTGTCGCAAAATTAGCCACAAATTCAAATTTATCGCTGAATTCGTCGGAAATTAGCGACAAAAACCTAATTCGTCGCTAAATTAATTTATTAAATAATAAAATATAAAATTATTAAATAAAAAATATATTTTTATATTTTATTTTATTTTATTATATTTCAAATTTAGCGACGAATTCCGAATTTGTCGCTGAATTCAGCGACGAATTCCGAATTTGTCGCAAAATTAGCCACAAATTCAAATTTATCGCTGAATTCGTCGGAAATTAGCGACAAAAACCTAATTCGTCGCTAAATTAATTTATTAAATAATAAAATATAAAATTATTAAATAAAAAATATATTTTTATATTTTATTTTATTTTATTATATTTCTAATTTGCGACGAATTCAGCGACAAATTTGAATTTGTAGCTAATTTTGCGACAAATTCGGAATTCGTCGCTGAATTCAGCGACAAAACGGAATTCGTCGCTAAATTAATTTATTAAATAATAAAATATAAAATTATTAAATAAAAAATATATTTTTATATTTTATTTTATTTTATTATATTTCAAATTTAGCGACGAATTCCGAATTTGTCGCTGAATTCAGCGACGAATTCCGAATTTGTCGCAAAATTAGCTACAAATTCAAATTTGTCGCTGAATTCGTCGCAAATTAGCGACAAAACGGAATTCGTCGCTAAATTAATTTATTAAATAATAAAATATAAAATTATTAAATAAAAAATATATTTTTATATTTTATTTTATTTTATTATATTTCAAATTTAGCGACGAATTCCGAATTTGTCGCTGAATTCAGCGACGAATTCCGAATTTGTCGCAAAATTAGCCACAAATTCAAAATTTGTCACTGAATTCGTCGCAAATGAGCGACAAAAACCGAATTCGTTGGAAATTAGCGTCGATTATTTTTTCGTTGGAAATTTCGTTGGAAATAGCGAGTAAACAAGTGTTCGTCGCTAAATTCGTCGCAAAATTGCAACAAAAAAAATTAGTCGCTAAATTTCGTCACAAAAATGATGTTTTTTTGTAGTGACGTAAGATATACACTTTTTCCCTTTTCATTTAGAATGTTTAATTTTAAATAAATATTTAAATATTTAAATACTGTATGTATTATACGCACAATATTTAAATATCTAAATATTTTCCCTCTTGTAAAATTTTAAATTACATGTTAGTATCTATAAGTTTTGCTTTTACTTTGTTATTTAATATTTTATATTTGATAATACAATTAATATTTTATTCAAAACTGTAATCTATAAAGGTTTTCCAAGGACAAAGAAAAATTCAATAGACCTTTAACATAGACAATGAATACTAGAATCATTCAAACTCTGATTTTAAAACCTTAAAATTCAATAGCATCCAATACAATACTTAATTTATTCTATTAAAAATTTAAATAAGTTAATTATTTTTGAATATTTTGTATATTTTACAAAATTTTAATTAAACATTAAAATTTATGTATTCTTTACATCAAAATTATTAAATATTATAGTATCAGATTGATATTTACATATTAAATATTCCTTCGTCGATGAAGAAACCAACCCTCAACGACGAACGCGTTAGCCTTCATCAGCAAAACCATGAACCTACGTCGACAACAGAGGCTCCCTTCCTCGTTGAAAACTTTATCACTAAATACCAACAAAAAAATACTTAATTTACTCTATTAAATATTTAAACAACCAATATTTTATATATTTGACGGACTTTAAATTTAATATTAATATTTAAGTATTTTTTACATTTAAATTATTGAATATTATAGTTTCGGATTAATATTTACATATTTTTATTTTTACATAGACATTAATATTATCCAGATATTTTTTTCCTTTTGATTTAACATTCCTAATGTCTAATAATAATTACAATCTATAAAATTAACAATTTACTCAATAATTTAGCATACTTAATATTAAATGATTATTTAAATATTTATAGCTCTGTGCCACGTTGTGGATCGGTAAAGCATAGAACCATATATCACGTTAACGTTCCGTGAACAACAGAACGACTCTTGGTTTTACAACCTACAGAACCATGCACCACATTGTCGTTCAGTGAAGCCAACAACCATGTTGTGGTTTTGCTAACCGCAAAACCACGTTATCCTTCTACTAAATACGAACCCCAGAACCACTTTGGTTCTGCGTGCACAACCACTAAAAAAAATTTAACCATGTTTAACCATAGCATTATGCAAATATTTTTTTACATTTTAATATTATATATTTAATGTTAAATAAAAAGATATAAATTTCATTTTAAAAAAATTATACTTGTTTTGCGTAACTAACCAAAACAACTTAGATTTAACTCCAAACCTATATTTAAAAATAACATACATTTTTTCCCATTTTTATGAATTTTCTATTTTAATGATATAACATATTCATATTAAATACAACTCTAAATATTCAAATTAAATATCTAAATATTTTTATTCTTATAAAATTCTAAATATTAATATTTAACTATCTTTTGGATTTAAATTATTGAATGTTATAGGATCAAATTAATATTGACATAATTTAATTTTTACACAAATGTTAATATTATCCAGATATTTTTTCTCTCTTGATTTAACATGTTTAATATTTAATGATTATTACAATCTACAAAATTTACAATCAAATCCATAATTTAGCATGCTTAATATTAAATAATTATTTAAATATTTACGGTTCTGCACTGCCTTGTCCTTCGGTGAAGCGCAGAACCATATGCCTCGTTGCAGTTCAGTGAAACATAAAACCACTTGAGATTTTACCACCCACAGAATCGTGCGCCACGTTATTCGGTGAATTGAAGAACCATATTGGGGTTCTGCTAAACCAGAACCACGTTGTCCTTTTGCCAAATGCAAACCGCAGAGCCACTTCTGGTTCTGCGCACAGAACCACAAATTTTTTTTTTTAAATTTAAGCATGTTTGATTTTTCCATTTTTGTTTAAAAAAAAAGTCTTACCAGTATTACAAAAATGCCTTTATAAAAAACTTATTAATAAGATAGAATGCAATTATAAAAAATAATTTAAAAAATTACCAATATTACAAGAATACCATAATCTAAAATTATCAAAAATTATAAAATAAAGGAGTAGAGGCTCTGTAGGAGAATAGAATGGCAGAACTACCACAAAAAATAAATAAATAACCACTACAAAACTATCAATATTATGATTACTAGAAGAATGCTTTAAAAAAAATACAGCAACGGTATAGAATCGCAGAACTATCAAAAACAGAAATGGATTTAAAAAAATATCTTCCTTTTGTATAACTACCAATATTACAACAACGATGTTATATTATTAAAAAAAAAAAACTGTGAACGAACTCCTAGATGTTTTTTTCTCAATTTCTTACAGTTCTCCTCTCTCCTAATAGCTTCATCTGTATCATAAAAATAAATTTGAATTCCACGTGCTTTCTCACTCATGGATACCAACATCAGCATAACGATTTTTTTTTATATAAAAATGATTTCAAATTTTATTTCTTACAGTTTTTTTTGGTATAATCTTTTAAGTATTATAAAAAAAAATTACACATATCCCAAAATCTAAACAAATACAAAAATCACTAAACCACGCCAGGCACGTCCCCTCATTATGCAACGACACCGCGTAGCGCGCGGTGTACTCCTCCTAGTCCGACAAAATGTTTCTAGCATTTTTGTTTCGACGTTGACATCCCTTTTTTTGGTATCGACTGTTCTTTTTTTTTTTTCGACTATTCTGTTTCTTTTTGTTTGAATATTTTTTTTTTGTTATGGGGTTTGAATATCAATTCTGATTTTTTTTTTTTGTTACAAAAAACTTGGCGTGCCTTCTCTTGATATATTAGATCCTGTTCCAATATTGAGGAAGCAACAAGAAGTATGTTTACCTTTCTCCTTTTTTTTAGTTAAATAATGTATATGAAGAAGTTAAATAATGTGATTAAATGATATTTTTGATATTAAATAATATTGTTATAATAAATTAAAATTAAAAACAAAAAAATTTACTGAATTAATTTTTATATAGTGTCTTAAAAATTTATAAAATAAAATTAAAAGTTCATGTATATAAAATATTCTACTGTTTAGAAAAATTGAAGTAAATATAATGTTAATAAAGAAATAATATTTTTGGATTTTTAATTTTAAACAATGTATGAAATCATAACATTTTTCAAAAATTTTGTTATATATTTTAAATTTTAATAAAAAATGTAAATAAGTTAATATTAAATTAATATAAATAATTAAAATATTTTATAAAAATATTTATTGTATATAAGTTAATCTAAACTTAATATAAAAAATTTATGTTAATAAATATTAAATAATTTATAAATTAATCTAAATAAATGTATATAAGTTAATAGGAATCAATATAGAATTAATTTAGAAAATAAAATTAAGTAATATAGAAAATTAAAAAATACTGTGAGTTAAATAAGTTAAAAAGAGTATAACAAAAAAATGAAAGAAATTGAAAATTAAAATTAATTTATTATAGAAAATTAATTAATTTAAAAATAATTACTTATAATATAGAAGTAATATTTTCAATGAGAGATCAGTTGCAAAACAAAACTATTGTAAATATAAAACAAATTTGTGATCTTAACTTTGGATACTATGTCTAGAAAAGTTTTATTTAGTGACAAATATTTGTCTAAGGAAAAAGGTACTTGAGCAAGAAAAGACGAGCTTCATCTCTTTCTTGCAACTTTTCTAGTGCTCTTTGTTACAGAATGAATATGGGTTGAACTTAAGTGAGATTCACTAATTTATACAATACAAGTAATGTACACTCTAAGTTAGGGATTTAGAGATTAAGATTGAAATTGATGTGGTTTTTATAAAAATAATTGAATATCCTCTTACTATTAAAATTCCAACGTAGTGTTAAAATTTTGTTGTGATGATATATGAAAGGAGGAGATTTTGTCTCTTAACTTTAAACTCAATTTCCAGATTATTTTCAAATTTAATTTTCACTTAAATTTTAATCATCAAAACTTAATTTGTCAACAATATTAATCCGTATTTTTACAATCTTAGTATCAAGATTTTTATATTTATCATGAATCTTTCCAATATAATAATATTGTTAAAGACCTAGTCCTTCAGATGTCTTATGGATTTTATTCCTTATTTCGGTGCTTGTTTTAAACAATAAAGAGAGTTCTTATCTAGGAACAACAAAACTTTCTGGTTGTTTCATTTAAATCTCTTTCTCTAGGTAACCATCCAAGAAGTTCATTTTGACATCCATTAGATGTGTTTTGAGACCATTCAACACTATTATGTAAATTAACAACGCAATAGATATAATTCTTTTAACAAGTGAATAGGTATCAAATAATTAGTACATTCACATTGTTTGCAACCTTTAGCTACAAACCTCACCCCTTATACTTGTCAATAGTTCTATCTGCCTACATTTGCTTCTTAAAAATCCACTTGCACCCTAGTGTTTTATTACCAAGTGGGAGATCAGTCAGATCCTATGTATGGTTGCGCATGATTGGCTTTATCTCCCTATTGATAGTCTCTTCTGAGAATGAAGCTTCTAGCAAAGACATAGCCTCCTTAAATGTTCGAGGCTTATTTTTGAATAGATAGTTTAGAAAATCTAGACCAAAGGATTTTCTGATACTTTGTCTCTTATTATGTCTAGGTTTATCCTCCATAGGACCACTTTTAGGTATAGTATCTCGAGATCTCAATTAGTTCTCATCTGAACCACATGTCATGTTATAAAGGAAAACATCTTCAAAAAATGAAGTATCCCTTGACTCAATAATTGTGTTCACGAATTGCCACTTTACCTAAATACCCTTACACTTCAAAATATTTAAGGTAAGCTTTCTTCCTTTTCACATTTTATATGGGATGCTATACGTTTTCTTGTGGGGAATTTTGTTAAAAATATAATTGACTGTGAGAATGGTTTCTCTTATATGTTCTATGGCAAAGTATAACTATTCAACATGACATTCACCGTTTACTATAAAGTTTGGTTTTACCTCTCTACTATTCCATTGAATTGTGGAGACAAAGAAGTTGTTGTTTAATGAAGAATATCAAACTCCAAATACACATTCTCAAAGAAATATTCATATTCACCACTTGTATCATTCCTTATTATCTTGATTTTCATATTCAATTGATTTTCAGCTTCATTCTTATAATATTTAAATGTGTTAATAATTCATCTTTACTTCTAAGCAAGTAAATATAACAATATGGAGAGTAATTATCAATAAAAGTGGCAAAATATTTTTTCCACCTCTAGAATGTAAAGATTTCATATCACAAATATTGGAATGTGATCGAATCTGACCAAAGACCCATTATCATAAGATCTGAGATCCTTTTGAGCCTGCAGTCCAATAGGTCAAAGCATACATGTGCCTCATGATCAGGCAAATATAACTCATCCTCTCAGTACCTATTGACTAGACCCTCCTTGGGTGGTCGGCTGATTGACTCGGCACCTTTTTGGTACTCGGTATTTGACTAATTGGAGTGATATTCACTTTGTCTTAAATCACAAAAATAAGATTTTGTAATTAAGAAGGAGATCTTTAATTCTTATCGATAAGGAAAGAAATCCCTTGATAGTATGGACTTTTCCAACAAGTAGGATTTTAAATCTCCTAGAAATCTTTTACAAAGAATTCGGTCATCTCAGCACACTTCCATAAGAAAACTAGGATTTCAATATCCCGGATGCATGTGAGACTCATACACATAGGCTATATATATAAATATCATAAGACCATCAGTCATGTATATTCTCTTAACCCAACACTTAGTACACAGAAGGCTACATAGAGCTCTCTCGCTCTTTCTTTCAATCTGTTTCTACTCTTGAAAATCACTCTATGACTTGAGTGTCGGAATCTCCCTATCGGAGGTCCCTTAAGTGGCTTTTTGTAGGTTTCATCAACCAATTCAGTCCAACAACCACTCACCTCGTTCAGGTTAGTGAAGCCATTATTTGTGGAGCAAAACACACCTCCAACAAATTGGCACTATCCGTGGCAATAGACTTATCTTTTCAGCCAAACATGCCTCTCATCTTCCCTCCTTCATGAGGTAACCAAAAGGAAAAGACCAACAATCGGTTTTGATGATGACAACTTAATAGGGGTAGACACCATTTGATATAACTTGTTAGTCATTACTGTCAGAATAGGATCATTCCTGATGTGAACCCATTGGGTATAGAAACTTGAGAACCCATGAACAAGTTAATATAGCCCACGAACTTGTGGAGATAAAAAACTCGACCCGTTGCCCTAAGGGAGGAAGAACCTAAAGTATAAGACCTTAGACTCATTTCTTACTAAA